>CM076576.1:950586432-952016602 GCA_034641835.2 Pinus albicaulis | reverse complement strand
CTAGCTGAACTGCTGCCTAGACCTTGCAGCATATCTGCATTTCTCTCGGTTCTGTCTTTGTCTGTCTTCCTCTGTTAATTGGAATTCTGCTTCTCCGTCTCCTCTTGTGCCCACTGTGCCTGAGACTACACCCATGCCTCGCGTGCGTCATAGGATGCGTTGCCGCAGGGGGAGCACTAGAGGTCAACCCCTGCGCGCTCCCTCCAGCCCCTCAACAGAGTCGACTTTCGGCCAGTCCAGTGATTATTACGCAGGTCGATATCCAAATACTAGGAGTGGGCTTTTGGTCGGGTCAGAGATCTGCCACCGTATGGGATTCCCCGAAGCTCCTTTCTTCCCCACCGCTAGTTCACCTTCTCCCACGACGTGCACTACGCAATTTTCCTTTAATTTCTCTCTCAACCGCCCACGAATCATAGCTTCAGTCACTGTGGTTTTCTACGAGGAGGCCCAAACGGAGGAAGAATGCACCCATCCGGCAGGTCTGAGCTCAGAAAAAGTTGGTCAGCATTTGGGCCTTCAGGAGGGGAGCCATGGCATGCATGTGGAGGTAGCACCTAGCGATCTTGGACCTTCCGAAGGATGGTGCCGAATCGTGGAGGAACCATCAGAGGAGTAGTTTGGTTAATTTGTTTTTCTTGCTTAGCAGGCCCACTTAATTAGGCTGCTTTTAGATTATTTTACTGTGCTGGACCTTTGTAATATTTTTGAATTCTGTAAATTAAACGTTCAAGACTAGTTGCCCGTATGAGGGCAGTCTTCTTAATTTTTTGATTTTTTGATGACAAATTTGCCACGATTCTGGCCAGGCAATGTTTTTGACTTCGGTGTAATTTTATTCGCAATGTTAATAGATTAAATTTACTTAGAATTCTCACATGATTAGCATTTTTCTTGATCTGTTCAAGGATTTTGGGTACTTTAATTTGTATTTGGAACAATGGACGTCGGTACTCTATCTGTTGCTTTACTGTTCTACATATTGCTATTTCACTTTCTTATAGATGCCTCGGGCATATTTGGATGCTTTCTCAGATTGTCGATAATCTCCATGTGGACTGTTTTACTTCATATAATATATTCAAAACAATGTTTTTTCTCTTGTGAAAAAAAAATGATTAATGTTTATCACTCTGCCTTCAAAACTAGCGATGCTGGTCTATGTTGCTGGTTTATTGATATGGTATGATGGTCTTTTTATATTTTGGACATATCACACTCCTCACATGATTAGCGTTTTTCTCTGTTCAAATATTTTGGGTACTTTAATTTGTATTTGGAACAATGGACGTCGGTACGTACTCTATCTGTTGCTTTACTATTCTACATACTGCTATTTCACTTTCTTATAGATGCCTTGGGCATATTTGGATGCTTTCTCAGATTGTCGATAATCTCCATGTGGACCGTTACTGGGTTTTATATCAAGTCGCTATATGTGACATGGGGTATTTTTTTATCATTGTCCGGGGTGGGACTTCCACTTTTCTGGATGGATATTTGGGTTCCAATCTTAAGATGTGAAAATGTAATGACTTCATGGACTGTTTTACTTCATACAATATATTGAAAACATCGTTTTTTCTCTTGTGAAAAAAAAAATGATTAATGTTTATCACTCTGCCTTCAAAACTAGCGATGCTGGTCTATGTTGCGGGTTTATTGATATGGTCCGATAGTCTTTTTATATTTTGGACATATAACACTCCTCACATGATTAGCGTTTTTCTCTGTTGCAGGATTTTGGGTACTTTAATTTGTATTTGGAACAATGGACGTCGGTACTCTATCTGTTGCTTTACTATTCTACATGCTGCTATTTCACTTTCTTATAGATGCCTCGGGCATATTTGGATGCTTTCTCAGATTGTCGATAATCTCCATGTGGACCGTTACTGGGTTTTATATCAAGTCCCTGTATGTGACATGGGGTATTTTTCTATCACTGTCTGGGGTGGGACTTCCACTTTTCTGGATGGATATTTGGGTTCTAATCTTCAGATGTAAAAATGTAATAACTTCATGGACTGTTTTACTTCATATAATATATTCAAAACATCGGTTTTTCTCTTGTGAAAAAAAATTGATTAATGTTTATCACTCTACCTTCAAAACTAGTGATGCTGGTCTATGTTGCTGGTTTATTGATATGGTCTGATGGTCTTTTTATATTTTGGACATATCACACTCCTCATATCATTAGCGTTTTTCTCTGTTCAAGGATTTTGGGTACTTTAATTTGTATTTGGAACAATGGACGTTGGTACTCTATCTATTGTTTTAGTATTCTACATACTGCTATTTCACTTTCTTATAGATGCCTCGGGCATATTTGGATGCTTTCTCAGATTTGTCGATAATCTCCATGTGGACCGTTACTGGGTTTTATATCAAGTCCCTGTATGTGACATGGGGTATTTTTCTATCACTGTCTGGGGTGGGACTTCCACTTTTCGGGATGGATATTTGGGTTCCAATCTTCAGATGTGAAAATGTAATAACTTCATGGACTGTTTTACTTCATATAATATATTCAAAACAATGTTTTTTCTCTTGTTAAAAAAAAATGATTAATGTTTATCACTCTGCCTTCAAAACTAGCGATGCTGGTCTATGTTGCTGGTTTATTGATATGGTCTGATGGTCTTTTTATATTTTGGACATATCACACTCCTCACATCATTAGCGTTTTTCTCTGTTGCAGGATTTTGGGTACTTTAATTTGTATTTGGAACAATGGACATCGGTACTCTATCTGTTGCTTTACTATTCTACATACTGCTATTTCACTTTCTTATAGATGCCTCGGGCATATTTGGATGCTTTCTCAGATTGTCGATAATCTCCATGTGGACCGTTACTGGGTTTTATATCAAGTCCCCGTATGTGACATGGGGTATTTTTCTATCACTGTCTAGGGTGGGACTTCCACTTTTCTGGATGGATATTTGGGTTCCAATCTTCAGATGTGAAAATGTAATGACTTCATGGACTGTTTTACTTCATATAATATATTCAAAACAAAGTTTTTTCTCTTGTGAAAAAAAAAATGATTAATGTTTATCACTCTGCCTTCAAAACTAGCGATGCTGGTCTATGTTGCTGGTTTATTGATATGGTCCGATGGTCTTTTTATATTTTGGACATATCACACTCCTCACATGATTAGCGTTTTTCTCTGTTCAAGGATTTTGGGTACTTTAATTTGTATTTGGAACAATGGACGTCGGTACGTACTCTATCTGTCGCTTTACTATTCTACATACTGCTATTTCACTTTCTTATAGATGCCTCGGGCATATTTGGATGCTTTCTCAGATTGTCGATAATCTCCATGTGGACCGATACTGGGTTTTATATCATGTCCCTGTATGTGACATGGGGTATTTTTCTATCATTGTCTGGGGTGGGACTTCCACTTTTCTGGATGGATATTTGGGTTCCAATCTTCAGATGTGAAAATGTAATGACTTCATGGACTGTTTTACTTCGTATAATATATTCAAAACAACGTTTCTCATCTTTTAAAGTTTCATTTTTTTTTTTAAATTGAACCCGCTGTCGGTATACCGACACATTGTATATGTCGGAATTGCGACAAATCAGAAACGTCGGAAGAGAGACAGTATAAAAACATCGGACCACATTTCGTCGAAATTGCGACAGTTTACAAACGTCGAAAGAGCGACGTCCAAAACGTCGGACCACATTTCGTCGGAATTGCGACAGTTTACAAACGTCGGACGAGAAATGTCCAAAACGTCGGAAGAGCGACGTTAAAAACGTCGGAAGAGCGACATTAAAAACGTCGGACCACATTTCGTCGGAATTGCAACATCTTACAAACGTCGGAAGAGAGACGTCCAAAACGTCGGACCACACTGCGTCGGAATTGCGACTGTTTACAAGCGTCGGAAGAACGACGTTCAAAACGTCGGACCACATTTCGTCGGAAGTGCGACCGTTTAGGAACGTCGGAAGCGCGACGGTTTGTGAGACGTTGGAAGAGTGACGCTTGTTCGGAAGCGACGGAGGAAGTGTCGATAGTGCGACACTTTTTAGGTGCGTCGGAACTGCAACGGCATGACAAACCACGTTTTGTCCGCCCTGGAACTGTCACTCTTGCGACGACTATGTGTCGGAATAGCGACGAATTGGCCATCGGAATTTCCGCCAAATTTTCTAGTGAATGGTGATGAATATTCCTCCTAATGGTGATGAAACTACTTTTACAAAGGATGATGGAATGATGAAGCCGTTGCAAGAAAATATTGCAACTAGGATTAGGAGTAGACCTTTTCATATCAATCCAAAGAATTCCAGTTATACAAGGGCGAGGACAAAATATCTCACGACAAGGTGAAGAATTAATGACATAAATAGATATCTGTGTATACGCGAGTTTCGTAAAGGGTATCCGCGTATATACGCAAGTCTGGTTCAGGAAAGTAGCGTATGCATTTTAGAAGCAAGAAAAAATGAAAGTTTTAACAGTGAGGAAATACCCATCTACCCCCTATCAAGATTTTTCCCAACAAAGAAGAGGAGTGGAGGCAACACTTCTCGCATGCCGTATCACTTCAGCCAAGATCACTGAGGAGGATTGATCCTTACTAGAGATCTCAGCTCTTGGTAGAGTACTCCAAGGATCTTGTTACATGCATGATTATTGGTGACCCAGAGAGAGATGATCGATACACGGTAGATGATAAGGTCATCTATTCACATGGTATATTCTTCTTGACTAGAGATTCTAGTCTCAAGGAGAAGTTTCTACATGCAGCATATGAGGACTTCTTTTCCATGCATTGTGATGCATATCTTGCTTTGGCAGAGGAGTTAATTTGGGAGGGCATTCAGCAAGAAATATTTCAGCATATGGAGAGATGCAGAGCCTAGATGATGATGGAGTAGATGTCACAGCCAACTTCCTACTCATTGGGAGTAAGGGAGAATTTTCAGTTGAGCCATTTCGGCTCAAGTCTTCTAGTGCATGATGGATAATGTACAATTTCACCTTATGTTTTGTACTTCTTGTATTTTTATGAGAAGCATGTTGTACCAAGGAGGATTATTCATTCTTGCATATTGTATATTTATGTACTTGAATCCATTTGCAGCATTGAGATTGGCTATCTCATTAGTGGTTTGTGGGGAAAGCCACATGATTCTTGGTGTGCACCATTGGCACCAAATTGTACTTTCATGTTTATATTTTGTAAAATGATTGTGGCAGCATAAAAGTGGCTGGAAAAGAACATTTTTTATTTGATTTGATGCAAGAAAGGGATGCACTGCGCTAGTTCCATGGGTGGAACTATGATTCACTCTTTGGTTGTCATTTGGAAACTTTTTCTTATTGTACTATGCTTCCATATATTATTGATATGTTTATGTTTATGGGGAGCTTTTATTGGAGAGTGGGCTTGAGATTGAAGATGCCCATTGGGAGAATGATTCTCCTTACTATAAATGTTGTACATTTGAAGAGGAACCATGGGAAAAACATGAATGCCACATTACATTAGCCTCCTTCTTGTGGGAAAAACCACTTGAAGACTTCAAGGAGGCACTCCATGGATCATAAGGAAATGGAGGATTTAGCACAGTCAACTCTTTTACCTTTGAGGATGAGGGAAGACTCATCTATGAGCTACTCCATTGATATGAGAAAAACATATGGTGAGAGTATTGTTTCTTTTCATGATGATTTTTTTATATATATGCATCTCCTAACCATATATGTGCAGAGATTTTCTCGAAGAAGGATTATTCTTCCTTCTAGATTTGATGGTCTACATAAGGCCATTATGGATGATCACTCCCTAATAGGATGTGGGGAGGAGACTTCTCATGTAGAACATACTTACATTGCACACTATATCATTCACCTTCTCCAGGATTGGGAAGAGATTTGGGTAGCAAGGAGATGGTGGGGAGGCCACCCATTATTTTATTTTCTTTGGCAGTGGAGAGTCAAAGTGCATTGGCTACACTTGAGGGACCATTTTATTTCTCCTTTAATTCACATGTAAGACAACATGATTCTCCTTATGGTTCCCTTGATTTATATTTCTATAGATTTCCTTGGGAGCATGATTGGGAGAGAGACACATTGGGTGAATGTTTCCTTTGAGGGAGAAATTCCTCACACTTTTTGCACTACATGTTCTAAGGGGAGCATGGGACATGATATGGTTACCTTAACAAAGCATTTGTCACTTTATGAGGTGAGCCATATGATGGAGGAGATACCATATGATGATGACTCCCACCTCATCATATATGGAGATATTTGGGCCAGCATGATTTGCAGCGTTGGAGGAGAGATCCTTGGAGATCTAGTCTTCATTTTTCCACATGAGGGAAAGAATTTTGCAGCCCAAGATAAAAATATATATACTTATCATAAATGGAGAGAAGGACAGCATGGGGTAGGCTACATTTTCTACCATGAGAATATTTTCATCCCACCTACTTTGCCAGAGCCAAAGGTGGAGAACAGTTTCCAGGAGTTGCCTAGTTGGAAGGTAACTCATTTTGTATGGATGATTGCTTGGGGGATGGAGGATCCACATGAGGGGGATGTTCTTCAACACATATTAGACTCCATGCCTTGATAGGAGGCTTTCTAGTTCTGTCCTTACAGTTTCTTGACGACAAGAAACATTTGGGAGGGGAGGACTGTAATGTTCCCAAATTTTCCGACAATAATTTGGAACATTAATTTTTGCCGATTTCACCTAGGAGGAGAATAAATGGGTAAGGATATCCATGCATAATAAAATTTTCAATAAAATCCCTCATAGTATGAAAGGGGATCATCTTTGGAGCTGGTTTGCACACCCTCATGTGTGAACAGGGTTATTTGCAAGAGGACAAGGTCAGGTTTGACCAAGTCAATAGTGCTGCCATAGGAGGAGTGGCTTACTTTGGAAGACAGTGCAGTGTGAATGAGGAAAAGGATATTTGGTGGGGGAAACCCTAATGGATGGGGCCCATGGATAAATATCTTTCACTTGTTTAAAAGGAGGGGAAGGAAACCATTGTTTCTCATGCTTGTATTATTCATCTCATTGTCTATTCAGACAATTGTGCATTCTTTGTTGTTTAGCAAGAGTTTCTGGGAGGAATTCCTGTTTAGGATTCCTTCTCGTTCTTGAGATGCCTCTTGAGGGATTGCACTGATTTTCCTCACATACAAGCTTGAGGCCAAGCATCCTCCATCAAGACAACGTTATTTCTGCAGCAGAATAACGTTGTGTTGTTGGGTGTTGCAGTGAGGGTTCACTACACCACCTCCATCGGCTATTTTTCACAGGAGGAATCTCTATTCCCTTTGGGAGATCATATTGGAGAAATTTTAGAGCTTATTTCAGACTTTGGAATCAATTCCAACTCATTCCCTAGCCCTACAGTGTAATTCCATCCAGTGATTGCGTTATTTTGAGTGGAGAATTTGAAGTGGGGCTCTTGCAGATTGTTGGAGGGTGAGATATTTCGTGAAGGGATCAAAATTTAATTCTAAAGATCCATTGGAGGAGGCATATTCATATTGGGTATCATCTATAGCCATCTCCATCCAGTTCTATTTCTGAGTTGTTGTTGCTACCCAGCAACTCTGGCATTTTACAGTTTTTGTATATTGCATCCAATCCTTCCAGGATTGACTTGAGGTAGTCTTTGGGAGTTGAGATCTTCACTCCCAATGTTGTATTGGGCCACATATTGATATATGCATGTATTTGACATATGTAGCATGCAGTTTCTCCATAAAAGTGCGTTATCATAGCTTGAGCATACTTGTGTAGCAGGGGCTTTGTCAGGGTTTATGCACTTGTCTCTTGGGGTTGAGTATTGCTTATCTTGAGTGGAATTTTCCTCAAGATATTGTATTTATTTGTCGCTACTATTATTTAATGATATGGCTATAGATTTCTCTCATTTTTCTATGATTTGAGTGTTACTGCTGCTCCATGGTTGTATTTTCATATTGCTGGAGCTCCAACTTTAGAATATCTTGAGATATTCTCATTGTTGTAGCATTTTCCTGATTTGGAATATTACATGTTTCAACTGCAATATGCCAATCATGAAAAATATGCATTAATTCTAAATTTGTAATTAATCATATCATTTACATAGCTTGAAAATTATCTGAAAAATCAAACTTTTTGTCACATTATAAATATAATATAAAATAAGTAATGAAAAAAATAGGTGAATTAATTGCTTACCTTTCTATCTTTCAAACCATATGCTGAATCAATTTCCCTGTCCGTAACATTTCCATCTCCACTATGATAAGCTTATATAACCAATTCAGATAATAGTTGCCATGATAACCTATCATCGTTACGTTCTTTACATCTTTCAATCCATTCCCTCATCCACTCAAGATTGTTTGTAATGTATAAAAGTAGTGCCTCATAATCTTGAGCACCTGAATAAAGATTAATAATTCACAAATATTAATTATAACTTATTACTATGGTAAATTATATTAATTAATAAATGATGAAAGAATAAGACTGAAATGAATATGATCATATACATGATGTAAAAAAATGAAACATTATATGAATTATATATAATAAATCTTTTACCTCTCACTTTCTTCATTCTACCTTTTCCCAACAGGTGCTCCACTTCAAATGTTTTGATGGAGTTCACATCCAAAATGAAATCCACAACATCCATAGTTGGTGCAACTAATATAGGAAGATAATGACTAATATACACCATGGATTCATATACCACATATCCCTCCACCATAGAACCCTCGTGTCGTGCTCTTTGTCTAACTAAAGCCTACAAGGATTTCAAGTGCCTCTCCACCATCCACATTGACCTTGTGTGTACTAGTCCATACATTTCAATCTCCTCAACTTGGTGTATCAAGTAGTGTTCTTGTGCATTGAAAAATGTTGGAGGTAGAAACTTTTGTATTTCACACATTATCCAAGGAATTTCTCTCTTCCAATACTTTATTTCATCTTGATGGGTTTCTTTCAATGACAACCATCTGGAAATAATTACGCAAGGTTATTTCAATGAAACATAATATCTATTACATTACAAGTAAATTAACACATCATGTCATTAAGTACAAAAAGAAATTGTAGTGAGATTTTGCGTATAAATCAAAACTACTTACCTCATGTATTTACTAAGACCATATATAACTTGTTTGACATTGTTGTCGAAGTCATTTGGGAGAGATACAGTAGAACATTCATTCTTCGTGGTTTTATTCCAATTTATTCTTTATCATTGAAAAGATGTTTTTAAGTAATACGATACTTATGGTTCCGGGAGTACCCAAGCTCATCAAACACCATCTTTCCTAAGTCTGGCGAATGATGATACTTCATATTAGGGCCACAAACTAGACATGAAAATCTACCCTTTGTTTGAAGATCTATAATTGATGTATCAATAACAATAATACTATGAGATCATTTTTAAAACATGCAATATGGTATATCTAATTTAGATAATTATATATTATATTAAAGTGAAACGAAATATTACATACCACAAAAATGTGTTACTCCTGTGCATCATGAATTTTCCATACAAGCATTCCATTACATTGAAATCTCTTCTGCTTGATTGGTTTAGTGATGTCATACATATTGATGCCATTCCATAACTTTATTAGCTCATCGATAAGAGGCTCAATATAGACATTCATATCTTTGACCTGGTACTTACATAATTGTTCAAAATTACGGTACATAATTACTGCCATGATATATGTATATATAAGTAAGTAAAGAAATATAATATATTATGCAAAAAGCGAGAGAAATGAAAATGCCACATTCGAAAAAATAATGTATCAAATACCTGGAATAATCATAGTCAACATTTGTGCTCCCTCTTTATTTAAATCCAAGGAGGAATTTTATTGTTGATAATGAAAATAGGCCACACCGAGTAAGTAGATCTAAGATTTCCGAATGGATTAACACCATCAACTGCTAATGAAAGTCTGACATTACGAGGTTTATTTTTAAAATATACATATTTTTCCTCGATTTCCCTAAATGAAAAACCATCTACAAGAATTCAAAGAACTCCATCTCCACTTCTATTCTTTGAATGGTAATCCATAAATTGTGATATGCTCTTACACCAGAACATTCACTGCAAACGTGGAATTATGGGAATATGACGAAGAACCTTTTGAGGTACCTTTTTTGTTAGTTGATCTATTCAATATCTACTTGTACCACATTTTGGACATTTTTTTTTTGACGTATGTTCTCCGTAATATATAATGTCATCTTTAGGACATGCATCTATAGTGTTATGTTCCATTCCAAAGTCTTTCATAATATTACATAGATCTCGATATGTTCAAGGTAAAGTATTTGGCGATGGTAACAAAAATTCACCCAACAATCTACAACATAAACAAAAACTAGTTAATGTAAAGATTATTAATCATATATAAGTATTGAATTATTATTTTACACATTTATTACAACTAAGAAAAGGGAAAATAATCAACATTTACATATTGTGATCATATATACATATTGCAACATTAGGATCTGTGTCATACATTTGTTGGACAAATTATTCATAACTTTTAAGTTCACCAGCAACAATGTAGCAAAGAGAAAAGTTGCATTTGAGTGTTCAAAAATTCGTTCATTTGACGTTTCAATCAGAAGTACATCATAAATGTTGTCACTATCTCCACCATCATCATCTGACTCACCATACAAGTCTTGGAGCATTTTATTTGTCACATCATTAATGTGAATTGTCTCATTATTGTCATCATCTACCTCCATGGGATCATTAAAATCATCTTCATCATTCGCTTCATGTTCTTCACCTTGTGCAACATCATTTCCAATACTAACATTTGATGAAATATTCTCTTGTACTGTTGCAACATCATCTAATATACTACTATTTAGCTGTGGAAGCTGGTTTTGCAAAAATTTGGGGGGCAATTGTGCCTTTATGAAAATTACAAACAATCATTAAACATTAGTGTGTATATAACAAATATTAAAATAATACAAATTTTACGATATAATCAAAATGAAGATAGATAATTAATTACCAGGGGAGGATAATACTCATTCAATCCACCATCAATGTGCCCATATTTCCTACAATGCATTGTTGTTGTTGCTATTAAAACTCTAAGATTATTTCTCATACAACATTTTTTGCAAGGGCAATAAAGTTTACCATCACCCCTTTCACCCTCTTCAATTTGTTTTCCACTTCTAATGTTTTCTTCGAAGAGCACCATCTCCACTTCTATTCTTTGAAGCTTGCAAAAAGGCTAAAGGGATGAAATGCTTGAATATAGGAGAGGGTAATATAAAGTTTGAGCAGAAGGCTAGAGAGGGAGAGCTATTGAAGGCAGAGAATGGCTAGAAGGCCAAGTCCTTAAGGAAAATGAGAAAGGAAAAGTAAAAAAATAGAAAAGAAAATGAAAAATAATAATGGAATAAGAAAGTTTACCATTTTCTAATTTCATTTTTGCTTCCAAATAATTAAAAAACTTAGAAAATGGGAAAGGGAAAGTAAAAAAATAGAAAAGAAAATGAAAAATGGTATTGGAATAAGAAATTTTACCATTTTCTAATTTCATTTTTCCTTTCAAAGACTTGAAAAGCTTAGAAAATGGGAAAGAGAGTAAGAAAATACAAAAAAAAAGGAAAATCATAATGGAATAAGAAAGCTTACCATATAATGATTTAAGTTTTTCTTTCAATGATAAGTTACAAAATTCTAAGGGAGGCTAATCATAAGAAGGTTTAGCCTAACTATTATAACACAAAAATTAATCAAGCATAGAGAAATAAATAGAACCTCGAAGTATCTATAAATATTATAATTTCAATAAAAATGAGACACAAGAAATATGCATTAACTCTAATGCATTTGTTTGATTGTTGTAGTAGTTGCTTTCTTCCTAGAATCTGGCAATATAAAAAAACCCTCTATCATTTCTCTATACCATTTACTCAAAATTAAGACAAGTCTCACAGAAAAGCTTTAGCTAGGAAAATTAGTTCTTCTGTTTTATTCTAACAATTATAAATGAGAGAGAAGCCCTCCTGATATATATATGATGCCTCGCAAAACTATTAGTATAAAACCATGTGATAGTCTAATATCATGTGCCAATACAATTTTCTCAAGGAAAAATATGAGCTAAAACAAGAATCATTCTCAGTTGCATGGTCTAAAACCATTTCGATCCAATAAAAAAATATGTCCTAAAATAACCACCTCAACCAACTCAAACACATAATAAGTGGACTAGTGAAAGAGAAGAAGTGAACTCTGTAGAAATTATATAACTAATGCATTATACAACCAAGATTCTCTTGATCACACACTATTTGACTTCATGCACAATATAGAATCTCTTCTACTATTGATCATCATATGCGGAAATTAAATCAATTGCATGCACACATTGAAACCATAAAATTCACACATATGAACACAGTGTTTTAACGAGAAAGCCTGAAGCTAAAAACCCCAACTATCTGTATATAATATATGTCATATAGATCATGTAACAATCCTCATACAAAGCTTCTCACAAGCTCTCAATACAATACAATCGCTACACACTAATCAGGCCCGATCTAGCAAATCCATGCACCGATCTCTGCCACCTGCTAGCCTGCCTCTACTGCGCAATCCTTGCTAAATAATGGCTCTGAATGAACTCGAATTGGTCCAGCCTTGCTCACACAATTCTCATTGGCATCTCTACTCTGTGTTGGATGCAATCAATGCATCACTATAGTCACAACTGATAGTCAACTTGCCCTTTCACCTATCTCTCCACTGATCTCCATTGAAACTTTCCATGCACTGTAGTTAACTGATGTATTCTTCAGTTGATTAATGAGTTAATATTTAGTGAATTAATTAATAATTAATTCACGCCACTCTCACTAGTGTATCAATCAATTAGACTAGATACAACTAGCTCAACTGTGTCTAACTGAGTTAAACTGAACACAACTCCACCAACTACTTCTACAACTCCACCAAACTCTGTCACATGAGTTCTAATTGAATTCTCCATGCAATAGCTCCACTTAACCCTTAGGAATAGCGTAATTCCTTATGTCAGCTCCTGTGCCACATCTGTGCACTTAACTGAAGTGCTCCAAGAGAATAAGTTAATGTTTATAGTCCAAATATTATTAAGAGCTAATAATATTCGACATATCTATTTTTAGACTGGCAATCTAAAAATAGATTCCACCCAATATGTCTAAAAATAGAAGTCCATCTATTTTTTCCAACTTGACAAACCATCCACAAATAGCATCATGTAACTCATAGAATATGATCGACATGTCTAAAAATAGACTTGCGCCAAAAATAGCCTGCGGGCCCACTTAGTGATGGTGACTCTTTTCACTAAGCTCATCATCTTGTTGCAATCTCAACACTCCCTCTCAACAAGATAGGGGTTATCTTCTACCCCGATCCTGCCTCTATGGTATTCGAATTTGCTCCTGGTGAGTGCCTTCATCAAGATATCAGCATCCTGATCCTCCGTAGGAATGTAAGAAAGTAACATGATCTTCCGCTGCACACAATCTCTGGTATGATGATATCGGTCCGTGAAGCCATGCAGCCTCAACTCATCCTCCTGTCTGTACCAAGATCCATATCTCGATGTGCCTATGAGATATCTCAATACCTGCTTCCCCACCTTCCAAAAGAGCTTGGTAGGCTTAACCATAGCTTGTGAAAGCTGGTTAACAACATAGCATATGTCCGGTCATGTATTGACTAGATACATGAGTGAACCAACCAACTGTCGGTAAACAGTGGCATCCACTACCTTTGTCAATGTAGCATCCTCTTTCCTCCAACCACCAGGAAGAGGAGTGTTGATAGGCTTGCAGCCTTGCATGTTGAACTTCTCCAGTATCTCCCAGGCATACTTGCCTTGAGACACAAACAGTCCATCACTGCGCTGCCAAATTTCCAATCCCAGGAAATAATAAAGGAGGCCCAAGTCCTTCATCTCAAACTCCTTTGCAAGATCAGCCTTGCATGAGAGTATCAACTGTTCATCACCCATAAAAATCAAATCATCTACATAAAGTACAATGATCAACAACTTACCCTCCACCACAATCTGGTATAGGTTCAGATCCGCCTCACTCTTGGTGAATCCAAGACCGGTGAAATAACTGTCTATCTGTGTGTACCAAGCACGAGGTGCTTGTTTCAACCCATACAACGCTCTTTTGAGCCTGCACACATGCGACTCGCTGCTGAAGATCTCGAAACCTTCAGGCTTATCTATGTACACCTCCTCCTCAATGACTCCATTGAGGAACGCAGTCTTCACATCCATCTGATGAATGTGCCAACCCATCTGTGCTGAGAGAGCTAGGATGCTCCGTATGGAATAATACCTTGCGACAGGTGCAAAGGCTTCTTCATAGTCGATCCCCTCGATCTGTGAGAAGCCCTGGGAAAAAAATCTTTCCTTGTACTTCTCGACGCTCTCGTCAACAGCTTGCTTCACTTTGTAGATCCATCTCGAAACTACCACTAATTTCCCTTCCGGCCTTGGTACAATCTCCCATGCACTGTTTCTGACAATCTAATCATACTCTTCCACCATAGCATCTTCCTCCACAGCTTCGTCGAAAGAGGATGGTTCTATCATGATACACTTGCTCATCAGAGCCATGTATCCAGTATATTGGTCAAGTGACTGTCTCTGTCTACGCTATGATGTAGGTGCTCCTACAATCTTCTCTGCATCAAGATTCAGTCGCTCAGCTTCTGTAGTGTGCTTCCGCCCTCTGATGGTTGGCGCTGCATGAGTGGTTTCTTCCACTCCATGAACCTCCTCTTGTGGTTGATCCACATCTCGAGGCTCATCCTTAGGAACTAATAGATCCTCATCTGCATGCAAGTGTGGCTCCCTCTCAAGCGAACACTTCATGGCTTTCTCCTCATGAAATTTGATATCCTGTCGCACAACAGTCTTCCGACTATCTGGAAAATACACACAATAGTTGTGGGGTGTTTCTGTGTACCCCACAAATATCCCAACCTCTGCGGTCGGCTCCAGCATCTTCCTGGCATCCTTCGTCACATAAATGTAAATAGGTGAGCCAAAAATCTTCAAATGAGAAATATCAGGCTTCTTACCAGAAAACGCCTCTTCGGGTGTACTCGTGCCAAGTACTCTATGAGGACAACAGTTTTGCACATAAACTGCAGTGTTGCAAGCTTCAGCCCACAAGTGTATGGGAAGGCCCTGATCATGCAACATCGCCTGTGTAGCACCCACGATCATTCTGTTCTTTCACTCCACGACCCCATTCTGTTGTGGGTTATGAGACGCTATGAGCTCTCTTCGAATTCCTTTTGCGCTGTAAAAATATTTGAATTCGCCAGAGATGAATTCACCACCATTATCACTCCTAAGATCCTTCACCTGCTTCCTCGACTCTTTCTCCACCAGTGCCTTGAACTCATAGAACTTTGAGAATTTCTCGCTCTTCTTCTGCATGAAGAAGATCCAGCACTTACGAGAAAATTCATCAACAAATATCACATAATACCCATTATTTGTTGTCGAAGCTACTGAGAAAGGTCCACACACGTCTGTGTGAATTCTCTCAAGGATCATCATGGCACGACTATCCTTCTCATGAAATGCGGCTTTCATAAATTTTCCCAAAGTACATCCCTTGCACTGATCTGACTGCACAAGTGTACCCTTGGGAAGCCCGGTAGAAATCTGCTGCAAAATTTTCAAAGCACCATGGTGAAGATGGCCCAATCTCCTGTGCCATAGCTCGCCCTCATCCTGGCTCACCACTCCTTCTGCCTTGCCTTCCACTGCTGCGTAGCCATCTACCTACAATTGATAAAGTTTCTTAACTCAAATCCCTATCCTCCGAGTTTCACCAGTTGCCTTACTGCGCAGGAAAGCCTTTCCCTCGCTAAAGACAACATCATATCCCTTGTCTTCCAACATCGCCATAGAGATAAGATTCTTCTTCAATCCTAGAACATGCATGACATCCTTGAAGATGAAAGGTTTGCCCGACACTCCCCTCTTAAAGGAAATGGTACCGATACCGGTCGCAACGTATCTATCATCATCGCCCATCTCGATGTGCACTCCCGAATCCTTCTCATCCAGGATCGGTAAACAAATATTTGTCTCCTGTCATATGGAAAGACGCACCATTGTCAAGAAACCACCTTGATCCCATCATACTTGAGACCAAGCTTGAGGTCGGTGAAAAATCCAACTCAAATTGCGAGGCTAAGGCCTCTCCAGCTGCAGATCCAGCAGCCTGCTTATTTTTCTTCTTCTGTGGACAATTAGTGGCATAATGTCCGTGTTGGTGACAGTGAAAGCACTTCATGTTGGACATGTCCTGCTTCTTTCCTTTCACACTGGATTGAGAAGGATTTTTCTTTCCCTTCCCCTTCCTTTCTTTAGCAGCCAAAGCACAATTTTCTTCATCTTCATTATTCGATGAAGGTCCATCCCTGGTACTCCGCCTTATCTCCTCCTACACAAGATCTGACAAAAGTCACTCCCATCTCGGTAGTTTCTCCCGACCATTGACAGAGTCCTCATAGGAATTCCAACTCTTTGGAAGCAAAAGGAGAGTCAAGCTCACCAAGTCCTCTTCATCTACAGTAACCCCCACACTTCCCAGCTCATCCCTACATTGGACAAACTTTGTGAGGTACTTGGGTATACTTTCGCCCTTCTCCATTTTTATTTTCCTAAGCTTATCCTTGAGCGCCAACTTCCTCTGGGCGCTCTTGCTTTGGAACAAGTCAGTCAAAGCTTTCCACATCAAGAATGGAGAATATTTACCATGAAGGCTAGACACTATGTGATCCTTCACACCTTTCGATAGAATCCTTCGACATTTTGATGTCTTCTTTTTCCATGCGTCAAGTGCGACAGCATCGGCAGGTTTTGGGTACCATCTATGAACTCCTTCAACCCGTATCCTCCCGACCATAGCCTCCATCACACAATCCTTCATGCAATATAATTTGGCTTCCCTCAATGGCATACTCCAATCGCAATCTGTTGAAAGACATCTCAACTTTGACACCAAGAAAACACTACTGCAAATTCGAATTCCACCAGCACAAAACTCAACCGCTTCAATGATTTGCAATTGCTCCAATGATCAATATAGATCTGATACCATGTAGAAATTATATAACTAATGCATTATACATCCAAGATTCTCCTGATCACACACTATTTTACTTCATGCACAATACAAAATCTCTTCTACTATCGATCATCATATGCAGAAATTAAATCAATTGCATGCACACATTTAAACCATAAAAATTCACACATATGAACACAGTGTTTTAACGGGAAATCCTGAAGCTAAAAAACCCAACTATATATATATAATATATGTCATAGAGATCATGTAACAATCATCATACAAAGCTTCTCACAAGCTCTCAGTACAATACAATCGCTACACACTAACCAGGCCCGATCTAGCAAATCCATGCACCGATCTCTGCCACCTGCTAGCTTGCCTCTACTGCACAATCCCTGCTGAAGAATGGCTCTGAATGAACTCGAATTGGTCCAGCCTTGCTCACGCAATCCTCATTGGCATCTCTACTCTGTGTTGGATGCAATCAATGCATCACTATAGTCACAATTGATAGTCAACTTGCCCTTTCACCTATCTCTCCACTGGTCTCCACTGAAACTATCCATGCACTGTAGTTAACTGATGTATTCTTCAGTTGATTAATGATTTAATACTTAGTAAATTAATTAATAATTAATTCACACCACTCTCACTAGTGTATCAATCAGTTAGACCAAATACAACTAGCTCAACTGTGTCTAACTGAGTTAAAATGAACACAACTCCACCAACTACTTCTACAACTCCACCAAAATCTGTCACATGAGTTCTAACTGAAGTCTCCATGAAATAGCTCCACTTAACCATTAGGAATAGCATAATTCCTTCTGTCAGCTCCTGTGCCACATCTCTGCACTTAACTGAAGTGCTCCAACAGAATAAGTTAATGTTTATAGTCCAAATATTATTAAGAGCTAATAATATTCGACATATCTATTTTTAGGCTGGCAATCTAATAATAGATTCCACCCAATATGTCTAAAAATAGAATTCCATCTATTTTTTCCAACTTGACCAACCATCCACAAATAGCATCCTGCAACTCATAGAATATGATCTACATGTCTAAAAATATACTTGCGCCAAAAATAGCCTGCAGGCCCACTTAGTGAAGGTGACTCTTTTCACTAAGCTCATCATCTTGTTGCAATCTCAACAAACTCTAAAATATGCCCACTCGCATGTGTGGATGATGTGTAGTCAAAACATAGTAATATTTTTCCTATGAAAAATTTGAGTAGCATCATAAGGTCAATTTTTGCCCAATTTTCTAATATGACCTCATTTTTAAAATATCAGTCATTATGCATTTAATGGCATAGATTCAAGGGAAATTTGGGAATTATTTCAAAATATAGCTACTCCTGAAGCTGAATTCCCTAAAAAATGTGTTCTAACCAGCTTGTTAACCTTAAGAATTGGTCCATGTGGCATATATATGATGATAATGTGGATTCCTTCTCATCATATAGCACACTATCATGGATCGCTAGACAATGCATTCCACTATAGTGTCACATGTCCTAAGAAAAATAACACAAATCCAAAAATAAACATATATGTTTATATGCATGTGTTCTTTTTGGATTCCTTCTCGATTAGTCTCCCTTATAATTTTGTAATGCTATTATTTTGATTTAGTTTATATGCATGTGTTAGCTTATATGCATTAGTTTAAATGCATGTGTTAGCTTCGATTATTTTCATTTAGTTTGGTCAACACGTCTGCACACGTCGCAATACAGACGGTAGTCCCCAATTCTCTATATCTCTCTATTCCAACGTTTATCCCCAAACCATCGCAATACCGATGGTTGCCCGCACACCGTCACAATACCGACGTTTGTCCTGAACCATTTCTAAGAAACGTCGCATTTCCGATGTTGTGTCCCGAACCTTCAATGTACCGATGACATTCCTAAACGTTGGTATTGCGACGTTGTCCCTATATGTCAGTATAGCGACGGTTGTTGGCGGGATTTAAAAAATTGAGAAAATTTGGGGAAATTTCCGACAATACGTCAAAAGTGTCAGAACTAAAGTGTCAGAATTTTGACCAAATGTGTTAGTGATGTATGGAAGTTAGGGTTTTTCTGAAGATCACTAAATAAAATGTCTAATAATTTCTACTATGTTTATGTTGTCTGTCAATAAAGTCTTCATGTAGATCTGGATTATTTGAATATTGTTTATGCTGCTAGTTTATTATGTATAAATATGATCAGTGACTGGGTGATTGAATATGATGGATGTTGCTGACTGAATAAGGGTTCTGTAAATCTGACAAAATGTGCCTGAATGTCTATGATCTGTTCTGAGTCTGTTCAATATCTAATTTTAGTATATAAAGATATATATGCAGGTTTCTCCACAAAAAAACGTGTATACACGCATGTTACTATAAGTGAAGTAGCATATACAGTTTGTCTTATGAATAATTTGGGCTGAAGTTGTGTGTTAATACATAATTTTGGGTTTAATAATGTGATCTCACTGTTCTATTTGAATATTGGTTGATGGTCATTAGCATTATTCTACAAATTGTGTTGTGTTGAAGCTGTTGGATCTGGTGTGAAAATTTATGAAACGTGGTCTGCAGTGGTTTTGAGGGTTGAAGCCTTCAATGTGGAAGTCGAAGCTTCCTGCCAGTAAAAGTTGGTGATCAGTTCAGGGGGTTGTAGTTCCCTTTCAATAGTAGGTGGTAAATGAGATCAGGGGGTTGAATCTCCCTTCCAATAGTAGTTGGAGAAAGAGAGAAGGCTGCAACCTTCTGCAGGTGGGTACCTGTGTGCTGGTATGAGTCTGCACCAGTAAAACAATGTAAGCAATTTTCTTTATAATAAATATTGAAGACAGAGACGACAGCAGCAATGGTTTTCTCTCGACTTGGGTTTCCACCTTAAATCATTTTTTTCATGTGTGTTTCTTATGTGTGATGATTTATTATGTTCCTACTACACATGGATACCGCTTACTTAATGTATGATGAATAAATGATGCACTGGGCTAAGTAAAGTTTCTGAAGATTTATCTATCTAATAAGTTCACTAGATTACACAAGTTTCTTTTAAGAAATTTGTGTGCGTACGCAATTTAGATTAATTAAAGTCGCATATGGAAATCAGTAAAAGTAAGGAAAAATTATTGTGAGTTTTAAATACTAATTCACAGCCCCTGTCAGTATTTTTCCCAACAATTGGAATCAGAGCAGGTCCTTCTGAAGAAGCTTAATCGCTAGAAAGAATATCATCCAATATGAGCAATCAATATGTAACAACATCTATCAGACCACCACTCTTCAACGGAAAAAATTTAATCTTATGGAAGACAAGAGCAATATCGTATCTTCAGTCTCTTGGAGCATATGTTTGGGAAATTGTTGAAGACAATTACCAATATCTAGCTATTTTTCCCACAGATCCAGAAGCAAGGAAAACCTATGAAACTAATGCAAAAGTTGTCAATTCATTATTGGGAAGCCTGACCGAATCAGAATTTGTAAAGGTTATGCTGTTAAATACAACAAAGGAGATATGGAACAAAATCATTCTAAGCTACGAAGGCGATGCCAAGGTAAAATGTGCTAAACTCCAATCTCTCAGAATTCAATATGAAAATCTCAGAATGCATAATGATGAAAGTATTGCTAGTTTCTTTTTGCGTATAGATGATATCGTAAATCGTATGAGAAATCTGGGTGAAGGCATAAGAGACACAACTTTAGTAGAGAAAATATGAAGATCTCTAACTCCTAAATTCAAGTCAAAAGTGTCTTCTATTGAAGAGAAGTGATATCTACATACTCTTACTATTTTTCAACTTCATGGGATTCTGACTGCTTTTGAAATGAGAAAAGGAGGTTCGTCTGAAGTCAAAGAAGTTGCTTTTAGAGCTACTGCATTAAAATGAAAGGACAAGGAAAATAAAAAAGAATCAAGGTATGTATCAGAAGAAGATGAGCTAAATTTTGTAAAGAAACTTCAACTTGGCACTAGAAGGTTCAGAGGTAAGCTTCCTTTCAAATGTTTTTCTTGTGGAAGAGTGGGTCATTATATTGCTAAATGTCCTCATAAAGATAATCATGATAAGGGAAAGGATTTAGCAAAAGATAATAGGAGACGATTTGTCAATATAAAAAGTTACTACACTCATGAAAATAGTTATGGCTTGTTAAATAGTGAAGAAGGATAATCTGATCAAGATATTAGACTTCTCATGGCATTTGAAAAAGACACTAGTGAGGCTAAAGATACTTTTATGGATGCTTTAGAAGAAAATTTTTGCTTGAAGAAATCACTCAACTCAAAATATGCTTGGAAGAGAACAAAATAGCCATAGATACTCTAAAGAATCAACTCATAGAAAAGGAGAAGCACAATAAGAAATTAGAATGTGAAATAGTAAGTCTAAGAAAGGAACTTGAGAAAGTAAAAAATCTAAATATTATATTTTCTAAAGGATCTAAAAACTTAGATGAAATTATCAAAGTTCAATGCTCTTCTCTTGTGAAGACAAGTCTTGGATATATTGGTGAATATTCTCAGTCATAAAAATCCTCAACTACAAGTTATCTAAATGCAGCAAAAGTCAGCAAGCAAAGCTTTGTCACTCAGCAAAAGAACAAAGACAATGTCTAGGTAAATCATGATCATTCAAATTCAAGGATGAACAATAACAGAAATATCAGTCAAAAGTTAAACAACACTAGAAGGTTCTATGATTGCAGAAATTTCTTCTTTAATGGACAATGTTTCTCATGTCATAATTTTGGTCACAAAGCTACTCAATGTGTTGCATAGAAAACCATCATGACCAGAGAAGCAAGAAAGCAAAGAAATGAGACAAGAGTAAATAATAATACTTATAACAATTTTTCTCCTCTTCAAGACGAAATCGAATGTTCATTTTTCAATAACTTTGGACATGAGGAATCTGAATGCAGGAGAAAACTTCAGCCAAAAGAACAAATATCCACAAGTTCCAAGGTATGGAGAAGGAAGGATTTACAGTTTGAAAGTTTTGGCATAGCTTTATTTGTAGAAGGAGAATAAAATCAATGGTACATTGATATCGGATGTTCAAAGCACATGACAGATGATAAAGATAAACTTATTTCATATAATGCATTAGAAAAGGAAAATAATGTTACTTTTGGAAATGACTCTCCTATTATCATTAAGGGTAAAGGATCTATTTTTCTAAAACAAAACATTAAAGCTAACAATGTTATGTATGTTGATAGATTAAAGCATAATTTGTTGAGTGTTAGTCAAATGTCTCACCAAGGAAATGAGGTTGTATTCCGATCAAAGGAGTGTGTGGTACATGAACTTGACACCGAAAAAACCGTAATAAAAGGAACAAGAACACCAAGAAATATGTATATATTGAAAGGTGGCGAAGAACAATGTTATCTAGGAAATTTTGTAGAAAATTGGTTATCACATAGAAGATTGGGACATCTGAGCTTTTCTCAAATAAGCAAATCAAGTAGGCTCAAAGTTTTTCATGATCTACCCAACATTACTTTACTAGAAAGTACCATATGCAAGTCATGCCAATTCGGTAAGAAAACCAGGGTTCAATTTAATGCCAAAGAAGGATCATCAAGTAAGCCTCTTGAACTTATACATACTGATTTGTGTTGACCTGTAAGGAAAAATTAACCTCATGGACAACAATACTATATCTTATTCATTGATGACTTTTCTACAATTTGTTGGATTGGTTTATTGAAACATAAAGATGAGGCATTTGAAAAATTTAAGGTCTTCAAATATCTAGTTTAAAATGAATTAGATCTAAAAATCAAATGTCTTAGTTCTGAACGACGAGGAGAAAACATATCAGAGGAATTCTTTGATTTCTGTTAACAATATGGCATAAAAAATATAGTTTTCTATAGCTCGAACTCTGCAACAAAATAGTGTAGCATAAAGAATGAATATAACAGTCTGGCAAATGGCTCGTGCTATTCTTAATGAATCTAGGACTCCTAACACATTTTGGGGTGAAGCTGCTCATACTGCAGTAAATATTCTCAACAAGGCTCATGTTCATGTAAATAGTGATACAAATCCTTATGAACTTTGGTATGATAATACTCCCACTTTGAAGCACTTTAAAGTTTTTGGAAGCAAATGTTATATCAAAAATAATGACGAAAACTTGGCTAGTTTGAACCTAGAGCTGTTGAAGGAATACTTCTTGGTTACTCTTCTAGAAGTAAAGAATACAAATGCTACAATAAGAGACCTCCAAAGATTGCTGAATGGATCGATGTTGTGATTGACGAAACACTCTCAGCTCCCAAAAGGGAAATAACAACAAACGAGGGTGATGATGATGATGAATGCTTTCCCTCATCAAATCACAATGATATAGAAAAATAACCTAATGAAGTATATAAATAAGATACATCATAAAAGGCTCCATCCATGTATGTTCAAAAGAATCATCCAGAATCTCAAAATTTGGGGGAAAAGGATTCAGGGTTACAAACAAGAAGAACACTTGTAGGATCTCCTAGTTATCTAGCACTATTATCCACCATTGAACCACAAATTGTAAATAAAGCTAGTAAAGATGAATGTTGGATTAAGGCCATGAACGAAGAACTCGGTCAAATTGAAAAGAATAATACTTGGGAATTTGGTCCAAGACCTCATGATTGAAATGTTATTGGAACAAAATGGATATTCAAAAATAAGTTAAATGAAAATGAAGATGTAATTAGAAACAAAGCTAGACTTGTTTGTAAAGGGTATGCTCAACAAGAAGGTATAGAATTTGATGAAACTTTTGCACCAGTAGCCAGACTTGAAGCCATTAGAATGTTTCTTGCATTTTCAAGTTTTCAACAATTCAAGGTTTATCAAATGGATGTAAAATCTGCTTTCCTTAATGGTGATCTTGAAGAAGAAGTTTATATAGAACAACCAGAAGGATTCATTTTGAGAAATGATGAAAAGCTTTTTGTAAACTTTAAAAGGACCTATATGTTCTAAAAAAGGCCCGACGGGCATGGTACTATCGTCTTAACAAATATCTTCAACAACAAGGTTTCACAAAAGGGTTTGTAGACAGTAACTTATACACAAAAATTGAGGATGATAAAATGTTAATCATTGTTGTTAATGTTGATGACATCATTTTTTGGAGTAATGAATAATCCATGAGTCAAAATTTTGCTTTTGTTATGCAGCAGGAATTTGAAATGTATTTACTTGGGGAACTAACCTATTTTCTTGGCTTACAAGTGCAACAAGCAAAAGATGGCATATTTCTCTCACAAGCAAAATATATCAAGAAAATTCTGAAGAAGTATGGGATGGAAGACTACAAACCTGTGAGCACTCTAATGGTGACCGGATGTAACTTCAGTTCTCACGATAATTCTCCCATGGTAAACCAACCTGAGTATAGATCTATGATTGGAAGTCTGCTTTATCTAACATGGACTAGACCGGATATCATGCATGCAGTTGGGATTGTTGGAGGATTCCAAGCCAATCCAAAGGAGTCACATCTTCAGGCCATAAAAATAATATTCAAATATCTACAAGGAACTCAAGATTTTGGTCTATGGTATACCAAGAATGTTGATCTTACTCTTCATTCTAACATAGATGTGGACTAGGCTGGAAATTTTGATGACCGGAAAAGCACTAGTGGAGGTGCATTTTATATGGGGCCCTGATTATTATCCTAGTTCAGCAAGAAACAAAGTTCCATTGCCTTGTCTGCAACAGAAACAGAATATGTGGTCGTTACAACATGTTGCACACAAACTCTTTGGATGATGCAGACATTACAATATATTCAAACTAAATTTTTTCCTCCCATCTCCATCCTATTCGATAATACAAGTACCATCATTATCTCGAAAAATCTTGTTATCCATTCCAAAACCAAGCACATTCCTATCAAGTATCACTTTTTACGAGAACAAGTTCTTAATAAAAAGGTTAAATTGGAGTATTTTCCCTCCAAAGAACAAGTGGCTGACATATTTACTAAACCTCTTACCAGAGAAGCATTTGAATATCTCAAACTGAAGCATTTTTTGGACCCTATTTTTCGGTGGGTAGACCCGCCCATGGTTTTGTGCATGGGTTTGCACATGGTTTTGGGGCATGATGGTTTTTGGCCCCTGGTACTTTGTAGATCCGGTCAAAGGAACTACGGTTATGTTCTAATCCAGGGTTAATGGATTGGGGTTTATGTATGCTTCGGCATGTATATATATGTGTTGTAACACTAAAAGGAATATAATTAAAAATCAAGTTGGTCGTCCCAATTTGGGATCCAGGGGAAAATCTTTGTGTATATTTGTTTTATGTTTTATGCTCTCGCTATTATTTATTTTCTAGTTTTTAAGATTCGTTTGCAGATAATTTCTATACAGGGTTAAAACCTACATTTGGTATCGAAGCCGTTTCGGCTTCAAGGGGAAGCCTTTGCTGTTGAGGAATTTTTTTCTCAGGCCTGTGGTAGACCTTGTTCAGTGGGAGATCTGCGAGATCGATTCTTGCTGTGAAAGAAGATGGTGAGCAGTGGAAAGATAGAGATTGAGAAATTTAATGGTCAGAGTTTTGAGTTGTGGAAACTCAAGATGGAGGGTCTGCTGGTGGATAAAGAACAACGGATCGCGGTAGATCCAGGTACCAAAACCAACGGCAATGTCAGATGAAGACTGGAAAAAGTTGGATCAGAAGGCGAAGAGCACAATATAATTGTGTGTCTCAAATTTAGTATTTTTGAATGTATCTATGGAAACTATGGAAAATAATTTGTGGGAAAAACTTGGGACTTTGTACCAATCTAAGTCTCTGGTGAATAAATTGTTCCTGTGGAAAAAGCTGTATAACCTGAGGATGAAGGATGGAGACTCGATGATAGAGTATCTGAACGCCTTCAATACTGTGGTAAGCTAGTTGTCATCTGTTGATATTAAAATCTCAGATGAAGATAAGTGCATCATTTTTTTGTGTTCTCTACCAGACTCGTGGGACAATCTGTTTATTGCAATAGGTAGCAATATAACTACATTTAATTTTGATGACATTGTCTCATCCTTGCTGTCGGAGGAAATGAGACGAAGAAATATGGAGGGTCAGAATGGATATGCCTTATCTATATGAGGAAGGTCCCAGAACAAAAATAAGAATAAGGTTTCAAGTGGGAGATCTAAATCTAGAGGGAGATCTAAATCTCTTGGAAAGTTTGTAAAGGTGTGCTGGAAATGCGGAAAGGAAGGGCACTACAAAAAGGATTGCAGATCTAAAGCTCCTAATAAAGGAAAGGGATCTGATGATGCTCCTTCTGCAGAGGTAAAAAACACCTCGGATGAAGGTGGGGATGTGTATTTGGCTTCTTCTTCAAATACACATGTAGACCATTATTCATGGATGATTGACTCGGGTGCATCCTTTCACTTCACTCCCCATAGGCAGTGGTTCTGTGAGTATGAGAAATATGATGACAGTGATGTCTTCTTAGGTGATGATAGGAAGGCCAGAATCGTCGGACGTGGAAATTCAAGCTGAAGCTACAAGGTGGAAGGATTGGAACACTTCCTGGAGTTCTGCACATTCCTTCATTGGCTAGAAATCTGATTTCTGTAAGCAAGATGGATGATGCAGGTGTAAAAAAAATATTCGAGAAATATATCTGTAAGATGGTTCGGGGAGCACAGGTATTAATGCGGGGAGTTCAGATTGGAACTCTGTACAAGCTTCAGGGTAGCACTTTTATTGATGGGTGCAACAATTCTGTGGTTCCCAAAAGTGGAGTGGAAAGCCTAGCGGTCTCTAGAGAAAAGACCATGCTATGGAATCAAAGGCTTGGACATATTGGAGAGAATGGCCTTCGGATACTGCATGGAAATGGTATGGTAGAAGCTATGTCTAATAGCCCTCTGGATTTCGATTTCTATGAACATTGTGTATATGGGAAGCAGAATCGGGTCAGTTTTCCTTCTATTGCTAAGAGGGCGAACAAGATATTAGAGCTTGTGCACAGTGATGCATTTGGACCTGTGTCAGTTCCATCACTGGGTAAGTCTGTGTACTATGTTTCATTCATAGATGACTTCTCAAGGAATACATGGATATATTTCTTGAGGAATAAATCTGAAGTCTTTGACATATTTAAAGAATTCAATGCTATGGTGGAAAACTAGACAGAAAAGAAGATAAAGGTGCTAAGGACAGATAATGGTGGGGAGTTCTGCAAGAAGGAAATTAAATAATTCTGTAAGAAGTGTGGTATAGCACGGCAGAAGACTACACCATACATACCTCAGAAAAACGGAGTTTCAAAAAGAATGACAGAACATTGATGGAAAAGGCAAGAAGCATGCTCAATGGTACCAGGTTAGGATAAGAATTCTGGGTAGAGGCAGTGGATATTGCATGTTACTTGGTTAACATATCACCTTCATCAGCGTTGGAGGATAAGACTCCACATGAGGTATGGACTGGTAAGAAACCCTCTCTTTCACATCTGAGGGTATTTGGATGTGATGCATATGTACATGTTCCAAAGGAGAAAAGGACCAAGTTGGATACTAAATCTAAAAGGTGCATCTTTATTGGGTATAAGGATGGTTTAAAGGGTTACAAGCTTTGGAACCCAGAAACAAGGTTGTGTACAGCCGAGATGTGGTGTTTAGAGAGGTGAAAGATGTTTGTTGGGCATAATTGTGAATTACGGATAAAACACGCTTCCCTAGATAGGTGATAGTCTAGAACAATAGATTAAAGACTATATGACTACTTCTCCTAACTCATAATAAACACACAGAAAGCATTAGAGGCTTACTTTTAATCCAAGCACTTCTAAATGGCTCCTTCTATCTCTTCTGTTGTAGCTTCAAATTCAAGAAGTTTTGGAAAAAAATGTTTCCTGCAAGAAAGAACGCTAAAACAATAGAAGATAGCAATAATAAAAAAATTTATTCAAGTTAGTTAGCTAAATCGGTAAAGCATAAACCATATACATCAACTAAGATCTTACAATATGGAAAATCAAAGCCAATAGAGATGCATATAGGGAAAAGTAAGTTGTATTCTTTATTGATGATAGAAGGAGAGGTTACAACCTAGTGACTGATTTGAAGTGACCCTTCCAGCAACATCCCTAGCCCCATCATAGTATAAATCTCTCCAGCAGCTGTTACACAAATCTAACTCTCAATTGAAAATCCACCAGCCTTTCTCTACTCAAATTATTCCCTATCAAACACTCAAATCTGTGCTAAATTTATAGAGGAGTTGAAGTAGTTTTACAATCAATGACTTTCCAATAAAGGCAAGACATGTTCCCAATCTTGTAGATGTCAAATGCACACTTCGATTTGAAGCTTGACACATGTGAACTCTTTTGGAAGGCACTGGCCAAGTGGAGATTCCGGAACAATGAGAATTTCGCTCCCAATGTGACCAACGCACCCATAGATGTCGGGAAGTGCTTTGTAGAGCAGCCTTGCATGGGGCTACCTGCATATGCAATGCACTTAGTCCCCTTAGAGGCAGCGTTGGTGAGCTCTCATATGCTATATAATAAACTTCAAAACTTGGAAACCTTTGCTTGATGAAAGTCATGCTTGATTTGTCTTGCTCTTGTCGTAGGGCATGTAACAACTCGAAATGATAGGGAATGATAGACCCTTAGTAATTGGTCCTGGAGATTATGCCCAGTTAACCAGGTCATTAGGAATGATGCCCAAATTGACCTATAACAATTGCCCCCTAAAGCATGAGGTCAAAATAATAAAAACATTTGATTAAGATGCTTTACACTGTGATGGGCTGGAGATGAAGCGAAGTGGTCACCTGCATCAATGTTACAATACATTACATCGTGATATATCCTCTTTGATCATAATTGCTAAGGGTAGGCATTCCCATGTTCAGCACATAAACAATCTAATAGCATGTAAATAATTGAGAAAGTCGTCGACATTGGAATGTTTCCCAATGCAGACATGCCTACAGATATAGGCCCATGTTTGGATGATGATTTTAATGTAAGGTCACCGTACAGATGATGTGTACAACAATACTGAAATCACAGTCTGGATGGCTGAAACTAGATCAGGGGTCTACTTATCTCTTTCACTCGATCATTCGGGTACAATTCTAGCCATGTGAATATATGATTTGTTGTCGAACATGGAAATACATCATTTTATTACCAGCCAATGATGTGAGATGTTTAACAAATGCGAGAGAACCATTATTAATCAAAATGGCCTTCAAGGTACTGCAGTACATTTCGTAAGGCGTGAATAGATGATTTGATGTCAAATGCCAAGCAAAATATTTCGGTCAAAGGTCCGGAAGCGAGGATCTTGTCGATGCTGTAACAAGCCTCATGGTAATGGAATCTGATTTTTCTAAGTGAAATTCCTGGATATCGATTTTTTGTCGACAGGAAATCACCTTATTGCGAAACGGGACTTACTGATTTCAGAGACAAGGGTATGAATTGATATAGAAAATTTTCAGGGATGACGGTCATGAGAATGAAGGTTTACGAGTATTGCAGAAGGATGAGTTTATTCACTGGATGACTTCTCTTGAACATATCGAGGACACTGTGATGAGTTCGCAGCATTGACCCAAAACCGAAGTGAAGGTATGATGAACTATGGGTGTGAATGAACTGTCAAGATGATTACCCAACCCAAACAGTCACAGACATGGAGTGAAGGAAGTGTCATGTTCAAGAGAGACTTGCTACCATAAAGAAATTTTGCTCACTTTTCCCAAATTTTCCCTGGTCATTTTTCGACCAGTACCTCTTTATTTTTTAACAAGCTTGAGGAGGGTAACATTTGGTTGATATATAATTCAACCCTTCGGGCGAATAAAGTATCGCTATTTGATAACTTAACGAGTCTAGCGATGAATGAAACTCGATTCTTTCCATGATCGACAAGCCCGTCGCTATTTTATGTTTTAACGAGCTTAACGATAGTGATAGCCCAATCCTTTTTCATATTTAAAGAGTTTGAAAAAGAGGACGAAAGAAAAATCCATAAGTAATTTTCGTAAATTTGTCACTCAGATCTGAAAAATTTTAAAATAATATCTGAGAGAACCTCTTTGGTCATGTTTAAGTAAGGTATTCCTTTTTCTTAAATAATCAATCTCAGTCCGGAAAAGGGTTAAACTTATACTGAGTAGATATCGATTCATTTACTTTTACAAGCTCGAAAAGAGAAGTGCTTAGCAATCTTTCGTATTGGAGGGTTTACAAGTGAAAGACAGGATCCATGCCATTATTATGAATAGGTTTTTAAAAGTCTTCAAATCCTTTTCGTTTTTTAACAATGAAAATGAGGAGAAAAAGTATCTGTGGTCAAGTCATTCTGAATAAATCTACCATTCATCATTTCATGGTTGTATTTTCTATTGAACAACATCAAATGGATTAAAAATACCTATTTCATGATAAAACATAATAAAACCATATTCATAGCAATAAATATGATTTCAAAAAAATTAAATGACTATTAAAAAGAGTTTTACTATTCATTTTTACCATTCCACAGTTACCATTTGCATTTGGAGACTCTGAACTGATTTTTATACCGGTGATGATTAGATGTTTTAGTGGATGGATTTCATCTCTGTTTGATCCAGGTTAGTCCCATGAACCTTCTCTTTCCTTTGGTATTCATTTCATCTCCAATTTCTACAAATTTTTATGGTTTTAAGGCACCTAGGGTAAATTCTGCCCAAAATGAGGGAAACGCACCCCTGAATGTCAAAACCTGTGTTGCTTAGCAGGTACAGTGAAGTGTACTTGCATGTGCAATGCATTGTCTCTTGTTAGGGAGTGTGTTGGGCGTAGTTTAATTTTTTTATGTTCTCATAATGCCCAAAATTTGCCTAGTTTTTTTCAATTAATGGAATCTAATGGATTTTATGGTTGTATTTCAGGTTTCCATCGGATTATAATGACGATTACATGGAGGGAAAGAGAACATGAAGAACAGGATATGATTGCCTTGAATGATCTGGGTATCATAAGAGCCCTAAGAGATTGTGGACTGCTTAAGTACTTCAAATTGTCCGGGATGAGGCAACAAATATAAATTTTGGAGTTCTTAGTTCGAGCATGGGATCCGGCGATAGAGGCATTTCATATTAAGAACCAAGTGGTTCCTATAACAGTTGAGGATGTTTATTTTCTCACAAGTTTGTCGAGGAGATGTTTTCCCATTTCACTCTCAGGGTCTACTGTTGGAGGAGAGATAGTGAGGGATTATATTCTTCAGTATTGCTATCCAGGGGCAGAACCTAGCAAATATGGAAAAATAAACATCCGGGATGTCAGATATTTTCCTTTGAGAACTATCCTTTTCACGATCACTAAACTTGTTGGCACCATTACACTACATGTAGCGAATAGATCGTATATGCAGTATGTGCTAGAGTGTATGGAGCCAACAGTCTTCAACTGGTCTGAAGTTGTTCTATCTCAAATAAAGGAACAACTGAATAAAGAAAAGGGAGGAAGGAAGAAGAATTTCAGTTATGGTTCTATCCTTATATCCTTCATCTTGGAACGGATTCCACTGATGCAGCCACAACATGTGACACTGGATATAGCTATTCCTAGAGATCCTCGGATGCAGAGATGGGTTTAAGGTTAAATTTGGTTTTTATTATATTAATTTGAGGGTTTAAGGTTAAAATAGTGACACTTGGAATTCGTGGTCAAAATTTTAGCTTCTAAAACCTCGTATATAAAAATTTATAGCAAAAATTCCAAGATGACTTGTTTGAAGCAGCAAAACCCTAGGATCCAAAGCTCTAATACCAAAAGTTATGTAACCATATCACAAAACATAAGAATATACATAGCGAAAACTTGAAAATAAGCCTCATCGAAGGGGGGAATTATTTTTACATCACATAAATGAACAATTCTTGGATGATTCAAATGATAAGACCTCCTTGGTATATATAGGAGTCTAAGGGGTCAAAATATAATTAGGGCATGCATAACAATAATAATGTAAGGGAACAAAAATAAAAATATGGGGGTTGCATTAGTATTATAGGGACCAAACATAAAGTCATCTACTAGTTAATATTTGATTCTAAATTCTTGAATTCATTTCAAGTACTTCAAAACTTTTTTTGCAGCAAACCAATATCCTTCACAAGGCTTTTATATAAACATGTAAATAATTCCAACAACAAATGAAATATATATTTTGTTAGTAGTAAGGTAGATTTGACTTCCCAAAATCTATTTTCACTTTGTTGCATCCTCAAATTCATACCCTTATTTTGATGTGAGCTTCAAATTATGTTCCATTGAAGTAGATAGAGGGTTGCATTTAGCCATGCCAAAACTATTCAAAAATTCTCTAATGTACTTCTTTTGGGAGATGAATATATACTTTGGATGTTGAGTCACTTCAATGCATAAGTAGTAGTGAAGCTTTCTCAAATATTTCATATCAAATCCCTTCTCCAACTCTTTATTTATTGATGCAATATAGTTTTCATTGTTCCAATAATAATTCTATCTTATCAATAGATCATCTACATACACCACAAGATATACAAAAATTCTACCAACTTCCTTGAAAAATAGAGATGTATCATAGATATTAAAGTGTTTGAAGTTTAATTTTAGAAGATGCTCAATTAACTTATCATACGATGCTCATAGTGTTTGTCTTAGGCCATATAAGGATTTAATGATTTTACATACTTTTTGTTCTTTTCCCTTCACAACAAAACCTTTTAATTGAGCCATGAAGACATTCTATTTCAAGTATCCATTCAAGAAAGTAGTCTTCACATCCATTTAATGAAATTTCTATCCATTGTGAGTTTCCAAGTCAAAGATAGTCTCGATGGTGGCCCATTTTTCTATGGAGGAAAAATTGTCCTCATAATAAACACATTATTTTTGTGCAAATCCTTTTCCCATGGGCCCTACTTTTTGCTTATCAAATGAGCCATCTGATTTGTACTTATTCTTATAGAACCATTTGTAGCTAATTGGTTTGGTTCTGAATGTAGGTTCCACTAACTTCCATGCCTTAGAGGAATTTTAAGGTCTAAAATGGGCCTCCTAAGGAAATTATAAAATAATAGTGGAAATAATAAAATAATATTAGATTACATCATCAAATTTTAAAGGGAAAAAAAGAAAAACTAATTTTTCAACTCGTAATTTCAACTTATACCCCTATGGGTTTACTCAAAATTTGAGAAAGAACACTCGTTAGATGCATAGTTTGATTCCTCATCCAAGGAGTACCCATGTGTCATACTTTCGATGGATCCTTCTGCACAACAAATGAGAAATACATGAAAAACGATATTGCAACCACGTTTGTTCATGTATTTATCATTTTCGTGTAGCAGGGTCCATCGAAAGTATGCAACATGGGTACTCTTTGGATGAGGATTAAATTTTGCATCAAAAAATTACTTCAACTTTAAATTTGAGTAAAAAATTAGGGATATAAGTTGAAAATACAAGTTGAAAAGTTATTTTATTATTTTATTATTTTTTAATCTTTTTATTTTTTTACTCCAAAAGTAGTGAATCATCTCCCATGGTTGACATCGTCATCTTGAATCCTATTGGTTCTTATAAATTTAATTTTGGTTGTACATTTTTATTAGGAGGCTCATTTTAGACCTCAAAATTCCTCTAATGTTCCATTCTTTATGAGAGCATCTTACCCTTGTTGAACTGTTTCTTTTCATTCATCATGAAAATAATTTTGTATTAAGGAAGTAGGTTCAAAGTTAGTTGATAAATTCAATTCACAATCACATGAAACATCCATATAATATATATCAACTGAATCAAAACTATCTATATCACCTTATCTTGTCAAGTGGAACTTCTTGTTCCTTTCTTCATACCTCATCAAGATGAACACTTTCAAGTGTTTTGATAAAATCCATTTTGGGGGACATTTTGTGAGATGATCTTGGTTTATCCACTAATTTATATGGGGCTACATCAATATTTAGCCTTCCAATCCTCTCAATCACATCACTTAATGAGTCTTCCTGATATGATGAAGTGGTTGGAACTTCATGAGGGGGAGGTAGTGCTTTAGAAGGAAATTCCAGAGGGTGATCCAAGATAAGGATTCCCCCTTCAAGATGTGGACTATCATTATAAAATTCATGATATGTGTTTGCATGAGTGAATTTATCCAAATGATCAAGTTATCACTCAATAGTGTTTTCAATCTTGTAATATTTAAGAAAAATTACATCTCTAGAAGAAAAAAAATTCTTTTTTACCTCATTGTAACGCTGATATTCCTTGGTGGTATCTGAGTACCCCATGCAAATACACTTTCAACTCCTTGCATAAATATTGATTCTTTGTTCCAGGGGAATTAAGGCATAATAGTTACAACCAAATACCTTGAGATGACTTACTAAAGGAATTTGGCCATACCGCATTTCATGAGGATCCTTATGTATGAGAACATGAGATGCAAATCTATTTTTCACATAGGAAGCACATAGAACTATATTAGCCCAAAACATAAAATTTTCATTTTGTAAAACATCGTTGAGTGAACCATATTTCAAAATAGCCTTATTCATTCTTTCGGCTACACCATTTTGTTGAGGAATGTATGGAACTATAGCTTGATGTTGAAACTGTTAAAAATGGAAACAAGAAGAGGCTTCTAATTTAATTTTTCCATTAATTAAATTAGAAGGAAATTGTAATTCCACATCACATGATAACTTGTATGAGTTAACTAAGTTAGGAATACTTAGTTAGCTCAGTCAATTAGAGTTGAGGGTCAAACTAGAGGCATGTATATTGTTCCTTAAGTTTTAGGGGGTCAAGTCACAATTTATTTTGAATTGTAATTAATTAACTTAATTATTTGAGTTAAAATAAGTTTAACTAGTTCTAACCTATGGAGGAATTATTGAGAGGCCCATTGGATTAAATATTATTTAATTCACATGTAGTGATCAATCAGATAACTGATAATTCGTTAAAAATAGTAGATGCATGTCAGTTTTGAGGAAGACTCGGTTGAGATTGGATTTAAAGGGAAGTGTACTATCAGTTGTATAATTGGAAAATTGCATAAGTCGTGCACGGAGTTAGCAGAAGGGCCATAATTTATTGTGTAGTCATTAATTAGGAATTTCCTAATTAATAGGGGCTCAATTTCCCTATGGATTGCGCAAGCAAGGAGGGCATCCTAAGGCCAAGAAATTGGTTAAGTATTAAGCCAAGCTAGCCTAGGGTTGTGTGAGACAAACATAGATAGTGCAAAGAGCTCTCAAGCCTGAGAGAAGAATTGTATTGTTTTATATTCTTTGACTTATTCAATATAAAAATAGCAGGGTTTTTCAGCGGAGGATTTCTCCAGATAAATATTTTTTTTGTGCGATTGTAATTTTTTCTCTTTCTTTTTCATGTTATTGTGTGATCGTAATCAGTTTCTGCAATTTGTAGAATAGGTTCATGTATTTTATTTTAGCATATTACAAGATAAATTGAATCTATGTGGATTTTCTAAATGGTATCAAAGCAGGAATCACTATATAAGGGAAGAATGCGATCTTTTTTTGAGCAGGTGAATCAAATTTGCAGATCTACTCTCCAATACCAACAACAAGATTATGATGTATTTTTTTGTATTGAGACTCGAATATGCCCTTGAGGGTAGTTACAATTAAATAACTTGGAAGTACATGATGGAAGAAGTGTTGGAAGACAAAGGGCTAAAGGAGTTAATATACACTGGTATTCCCAGCTCCACAGCAACAGATGCTCAAAATCATGTTGCATGGAATAAGATTGTAGCAAAGGCGAGAAGGATTCTCTTAGAATGAGTTTGAGATCATATTGTATCCAACCTCTATGGAAAGGAAAATCCATATTCTATGTGGAAGGCCTTAACAAATTTGTTTTAGAAAAACAACGACCATAGGAAGCTGGTGGTGAAGGACAAGCTCAGAAAATTCAATATGGAGAAGGGAGACATAATACCAAAATAATTGAAGAAGTTCATTCAATGTCGAGATGAGCTTGGAAGTGTTGGTGTTACCATTGGAAAGGATGATTTGGTGAGCCTATCACTTCTAGCGATTCCCAAGAGCTAACACAACTACCAGGATTCAATGAATGGGAGGGATAAGCTACCAATTTCGGATTGATTGTGGCTCGAATTGGTATAAGACGATATTTGGTAGAATACCATAGATGGATCCTCACCAAAGATCGATGATGAGGAGAATTGTGCCTTGGCTGGAAAGGAATCCCATTCCAAATCGGATTTTGGTTAGGCAAGCAATAATAAGGACTTATCAAAGATTAAATGTCTTCATTGTCATGAGCGAGGACATTATTCCACAAAGTGTCCGCACAAGAAGGCCGAAAAGAAGCCCTAAGGAGTGAAACACTTACTTCACAATTCGAGTTGGATTCACTCTCATCGCATGCATGGTGTCATCAGTGATGGGTTATGTGTGGTACTTGGATAGTGGACCTTCATTCCATATGACCGACAAAAAATAATTCTTCACCAACTTGGAGGAGAAGGATCTCGAGATGCACATCGATATGGGAGATGATGGGAGGTATAGTGCGACTAAATTTCAGAGGGCGTCTAGTACTCCTCTCACATTAAAAGATGTCATGTATTTTATTGGTTTAGAGAAAAATTTATGTTCAGTTTCTATATTAGAATATCATGGCTATGAGGTGATATTTAGCAAAGTAAAGGCATTCTTTCATCACAAAGCGACAGGATAGGAGAAGAGTATTTGGGTTCCGGTAAAGAACCTCTACAAATTGGATGTAGAAGACTATGTTGCCTTGAACACGAAAGCAGATAATGTACAAAGATGAGACATCAGTGAGTTATAGCATAGAAGATTAGGCCATATACACCATGGAACTTTGAAGATCATGCAGTAGATTGCTACAGGACTTCCCAAGGGTGTACTTGAGAAGCAAGATGCATCCAAAGGGTGTACACAGGCTAAGTACATCAAATCCACCCTTCATGACAAGGAAATTCAAGTGAAGGTGATCCTTAAAATAGTTCACTCATATGTGTGTGGACCATTCTCGACAACCCCCACAGAAAAACACAAGTACTGTGTGATTTTTGTAGATGATTTTTTATGCAAGTGTTGGATATTCTTCATGCAAAAGAAAGATTAGATGTTCTCAAAATTTTGTGAGTTAAAAGCACTTGTCAAGAAATATTTAAGGAAGAAGGTGAAGGCTCTCAAGAGCAACAATGGTGGAGAATATGTGTCGAATGAATTCAAGAACTTATGTGCCTCAGAAGGAATTCGACGGGAATTGGTAGCACCTCATAAACCACAAAAGAATGGGGTTGTAGAAAGGAAGAACATAACTATTTTGGGAGAAATACGAGCGATGTTGCATGATCAGGGCCTACTATTACACTTGTGGGCTGAAGCATGCAACACAATAGTATTTGTGTAGAATATAAATCCTCATCGGATTCTTGGGATAAGTATATCAGAGGAAGCTTTTTCAGGTAAGAAACCAAATGTGGCACACTTTAATTTTTCTGTTTCATCAGTTTATTTTCATGTAACCAAAAATGCCAGGAAAAATATAGAACCAATCGCTGAGTCAGGAATATTTGCGAGGTACATCGATACACCTCACAACTATCGAGTGTACTTTCCATCTCACAGGATGAAAGTGGTAAGAAGATATGTGAAGTTGGATTAAGAGAAGGCCATGTGAATTTCCATTGAGAGGGAGCTTCAGTTGCATGTATTTGAGGAGCTCTTAGCTAAAAAATAAGAACCTCAAGATGTGGAGCAACCAAAATCAAAGGAACAGAGCGTAGAAGCACCCACTTGTGTAGATAAATATAGTGATAGAAGGAAGCGCACCAGAGAGGCTAAAATGTTGGTGCTTTATGATAGAGAGAATGTGGGAGCACCCACATCACAGCACAAGAAAATAAGGTCCCCGGATAGATACACTGACTACATGGTTCTTATGCGCGAGAGTGTGATATTAAGCCATCCTCATTCGAGGAAGAAGTGAAGCAACCAATATGGGTTGATTCCATGATTGAGGAGTATGATTCCATTATCAGAAACAGTGCATGGGAAGTTGTCGCAAGACCAGAGGACAAGTTAGTTGTAGGATCTAGGTAGATCTACAAGGTAAAGCATGCAGCAGATGGGAGTGTTGAGAAACACAAGGCCATATTTTTGGCCAGAGGGTTCTCTTAGGTGGAAGAAATTGATTACGAGGAGACCTTTGATCCAGTTGCAAGGTACTCTTCACTTAGATCTATGCTTGCACTTTTAGGGTAGATGGGATGGAAAACACATCAAATGGATGTAAACACAACTTTCCTTAATAGAGTGATTGAGGAAGATGTGTACATAGATAATCCGGAAGAATTCGAGAACTTTGAAAGAGAGTAGCATGTGTGCAAACTCAAGCGAGTGTTGTATGGAGTAAAAGAAGCACCTCGTGCTTGGTACACCAGGATTAAAAACTACTTCATCGGGTTGGGCTTCACCAAAAGTGAAGCAAATGCAAACCTTTACCATATTGTGGTAGAAGGTAAATTATTGATCAGTGTACTATATGTCAATGATTTGATTCTGACAAGTGATTAGCAGCTAATCAAATATTTCAAAGAGGAACTTTTAAGAGAATTTGAGGTGAAGGATATGGGGCTCTTGCATTATTTCCTTGGATTGGAATTTTGGAAAAGATATGGGGTATTATTTGTATCTCAGGGAAAGCATGCCAATGCAATTCTGAAGAAGTTTTACATGGAGAGAAACAAACCCATGGAAACTCCTATAGCAAGGAATTGGATGAAGGAAGATGCTACTTCATGCAAAGTGGTAGAAGCTACCATCTACAGGAAACTTGTGGGTTCACTCATGTACTTGGTGAAAACACGACTAGACATATGTTATGCGGCTAACACCTTATTCAAGCTATGGTCAATCCTACCAAGCTCTATTTGAAGGCAGGAAAACATGGGTTGAGATACCTCATAGCCACCACTCATTTTGCGTTATGTTACAGCCATATAGAGGGAGTAAAGCTCCAAGGCTTCACAGATGTATATTGGGCAAGGATTCCATACGATAGGAAGAGCACATCAAGGGGAATCTTCATTATTGGGCCAACAACGGTTTCCTGGTACAACAAAAAGAAAATTTTAGTTGCACTCAATCCAGTAGAGGTAGAGTACATGGCTACTAGTCAAGCAAGTTGTGAGGCTATCTGGATGAGGAAGATCCTTGTTGGTTTTTTTGGTTAGCAGATGGATTTGACTGTGATTTATTGTGATAACCAAAGTTGCATCAAACTCTTAGTTAATCCAGTTTCTCATGACAGGTCCAAGAATATTGATATCTAGTATCACCATCTCATAGATTGTGTGCATAGGATGATTATGTTATTAAAGTACATTCCTACGGAGGAGTGGGATGCAGACATCTTGACAAAAGCATTGTCAAGAGGAAAATTCGAGTACCACAGAGGCAGGATCGGAGTAGCATACACTCCCTTTCTTCTTGAGAGGGAGTGTTGAAAATGAAAACAAGAAGAGGCTTCTAATTTAATTTTCCCTTAACTAAATTAGAAGGAAATTGTAATTCCACATCACATGACAACTTGTATGAGTTAACTAAGTCAGGAAGACTTAATTAGCTCAGTCAATTCGATTTGAGGGTCAAATTAGAGGCATGTAGATTGTTCCCTAAGTTTTAGGGGGGTCCAGTTACAGCTTATTTTGAGTTGTAATTAACTTAATTATTTGAGTTAAAATCAGTTTAACTAGTTCTAACTGATGGAGGAACTAGCGAGAGGTCTAGTGAATTAAATCTGATTTAATTCACATGCAGTGATCAATCATATCACTGATAATTCACTAAAAATAGCTGTTGCGGGTCAGTTCTGAGGAAGTCCCAGTTGAGATTGGAGTTAAAGGGAAGTGTACTATTAGTTGTATAGTTAGAAAATTGCACAAGTGGTGCATGGATTCAATAGAATGACCTTAATGTATTGTGCAATTATTAATTGAGAATTTCCTAATTAATAAGGGCTCAATTTCCCTATGGATTACACAAGAAAGTAGGGCATCCTAAAGCCAATAAATTGGTTAAGTATTGAGCCAAGCTAGCCTAAGATTGTGTGAGACAGACAGAGATAGTGCAAAGAATTGTCAAGCCTGAGAGAACCATTTTATTGTTTCATATTCTTTGACTTATGTAATATACAGATAGCAGGGTTTTTTAGCTAAGGATTTCCCCAGATAAATCTTTGTGTTGTGTGATTGAATTTTTTTCTTCTTGTTCATGTGATTATGCGATTGTAGTTGCTTTCCGCAATTTTTAGAATATATTCAAGTATTTTTTTTTAGCACATTACAAGATCAGTTGAATTTATGTGGATTTTCTACAAAAACCCAGGTTGATAAAGACAATTTTCAAATTCATTAGGGTATATTATCTTCCATTATTAGTATGAAGAGAGTTAATATGTGATTGTTCTTCATTTTCAATCCATACATGAAATATTATGAAAGTCTCAAAAGCTTAGGATTTACTTTACAATAAGTACACCTAACACATTCTGGTGCAATCAACAATAAAAGTCATCATACTATATTTCTATTAGTAGAAGGAATGGATATTAGGCCACACAAATTAGAATGTATCGATCAAAGTTTTGTACATGCTCTAGAAATGGAATGATGAAATTATTGTTTGTTATCCTTTCAAGGGTAAAATAATCACATTGCTTAAGTTTCCTAGGATCAGTAGGCAAACAAAAAATGCCATTATTTTTCAATAAATAAAGGATGTCATAGTTAATATGTCCAAATCTAACATGCTATAAAAGATTAAATTTCAATGTACCTTCATCATGATGAGAGATCTATGTAGAATTATGTTTATGAGCAGATGTCCCTTTCGGCTTCAATATTCTTTCGTCCTCCACTTTAGTCATGACAACCATGTTGTCATATTCCCTCCCTATTTCTACTTTTCCATCAAAGATATGAATAGAGTGTCCTTGTTAGCGAATGCTAACAAGGGACAACACCTTTTAGCATAACTCTGGAAGGTATATTACATCATGCAAAATAAATTCGAGAAATTCAAGAAATTTAAGCTCGATGGTGCTAAGTATTGAGGGATTATGACTTGATTTATTTGCAAAATACACTATGTCATCTACATTGTCATTAAAGTCTTCAAATAAGTCTCTCCAGAAGGTCATATGTCATGTTGTTCCTATATCAAGAAGCCATGCATCTCTCCAAGAGATAAATGAATTATGAAACAAATCATTAGTTACTCCAATATTGCAATGGGAAACAATATAATGAGCAGATTCAAGTGCTTTACCTTTTTTTTGATTTGGTGTTTATCTTTGATCTTCTCCCAGGGGTTCTACATGTTGATGCATCATGTCCATCTTTGTCAGATTGAATGCAATGAATATTGTATCTTTATTAAAAAGTGTTACCTCTCATCCTTTTTCTTGTTAATCTACTCTTCCATTTTCATTTTCATAACAAGAACTTCATGATAAATATCCTTCTTTACACATATTTTAAAATCTTGCTATCATAATGAATTTATAGATTTTTTGGTTATTCATTTTTTTGGGTTGTAGATTTTAGTTATAGTTTATTTAGTTTATTTATTTTATTTTTGCAACTTATTTGTGATTTTTGAATTAGTTTGTGGCATAAGAAACCATGGAGCAAAGCATTTAAGTTGTCAAAATCACTCAAGGATTGAACTTGGCCCAAGCCACACAAACCCTTAACATGGATATATTTTTTTATGTCTCTTACTACTACATTTTGGGGAGAGGTGGTAGTCGTTGACTCTTTAGGGGGTGGGATGCTTGATTGAGCACCACTTATCGAGGATTCCAACCAAATCATTTAAACCATAGTTCTGTTATTAGGTAGAAACAATACCCTTTACCTCATTCCTTGTGCTACTAGAGCTTCGATACTAGGTAGAAATTGTACTCAACTACTATGAGTTCCAAATCTTGACTATTGTACAAAACAACACTGAAAATCGAATCACACTATTAAAATTTGATTTTTTGTTTAAATAGTAAAATAAATTTTAACGAAAATTAGTGAAGAACTTTGTTAGAATGGAGTGGATTAAGTTGGAAGTGAAAATATGAATGGCCACTAACTCAAGGTTCCTACTATCGAAAATAATTTTGACCACAAATCAACTATCGACAATAATATTGACCCAAAGTTAATAGGAATACCACCCTAATAGCACTTGAAACAAAGTTAATGGTTAATTCATCGATGAAAAATAAACCAATAAAATTTATATCAAAATAAATTTTTAGTATTATAAAATTGATATAAATGATTCACACTATATACAATTAAAGTGGAAAAAAATGTACCATTCATTAAATGTTGTCCTCTTTCCCCACACATTGTACGCATGGGATTGGTAACAAGATTAATAGTTGCAACATGGCATAGTCACTACCTTTATTGCTAATTATATGATTAAGGCTATGCTTCTTTGTGCAGGGCCTGCATTTTGTTGTTTTTAAAGAATTTTTCATTATTTACATGTTTGTGGCTCTATCCTACACAATGAAATCCACCTTCGCATAGTTTTTCTCTGCACTTCCATACTTTGCATATTGAAAGCCATCTTTGCATAGCTTCATCCACAATTCCACACTCTGTATAATTTCAACGCACTTTTACTACGAAGAAAATGAAATAGTCCATGGTGAGGCAGTGACTCTACACATTCTGCACAATGTTCTATTAAGGCTATGCCTCTTTGTGCAGGGCACACATTTTGTCATTATTCAAGAATGTTTGCATTCTGTAATTTGTCCTTATTTACGCGTTTGCACCTCTACCTTCAACACAATGAAATCCACCTTCTCATAGATTTTCTCCACACCTCTGTACTTCACATAATGAGCTCAATTGGTAGAGGCACATATTGTGTTTCTAGCCGTGGTGGGTTAAAAACTCTGTATACATGCACTACTTGGTGAAAATTGTGACAAAAAGTTGTATAAATGAGTTCTTCTGGGTAATCCCATAATCGTTTCATTGAAATAATAATAATAATAATAATAATAATAAATATTCATATATTAATTCAAATCATATATGAAATATGTGTTTCCATGTATAGTCCTAGAAAATTAATATATCAATTATTTCATCTCGAGGATTTAACATTGTGCAGAGTGTAGAGGGGAAGTGAACGTTTTCATTGTATGAAGGGTGGAGGTGGGAAGGAAGCTTTTATTGTGCACATTACGAAATGCAGATGAAGAAAAATTAAATTAACTCAATTAAAAGTAAAATATTAAAACGTATAATTCGATAATCCAGTGACATATCAAAGCGAGTTAACATAGTTTTGAAAATTTCTTTGTGCATGGTCCAATGTCCGGTTCTCAAAACTATATTTGGTGGCAATGAGTGCAGAGGAGCACTTGTGTGTAGGCATGGAAAGACCACAACGAAATATTCTTTTGTACTTCCGCATTAATTATTTAAAAAAAAATTGTTGTTTGGCTCAATTTGGTAGTTACTTGAACTTATATTACCTTGTAGAGCTAATTTTAATTAATTTTTAAATTTACAATTAGTTACATTTCTACTAAAAAATCAAAGAGGTAGGTGTAAATTATGAGTATGTGTGAGGTAAAAATTTCTTGTTCCTTGCTCAGGAACAGAGAAACCTTGAACACTTGACAACATTGGAAGCATTTGAAAATGAAACTAACTATTAGTTGTTTCGAATAAGACTATTTAATACTTATATACACCAGTTTCCATCTAATGTGTGGACTATTTTATTAAAATTTTAAAATATGCATTGTGCAAAGTGTAGAGGAAAAAAGCTTGAATTGATGCAATGCATATGTGAAGAAAAGTTGTGTGGGTAACGATGCAAAAAATGTGTGCGAGGAGTGGAGTAGAAATTGTGTGTGAAGAATGTTTGTCTCCTCCTCCTCCATTTGGATTACTAGTTCTCTCAAAAATGATAATTGAATGAAGCATGGAGAAACAAATTATTAAATTTAACAAAAAATATGCAGAGAGTTCACGATCCATTATCTGAGCCTTGTCAAAGATGAGTTTTTCACATTTTTTTTATCACAATTTTTCATACATGCTTAGAGTTTTCATTATATAGAATCCTTGACTTTTGGTGAATTGAAAGGAATGGTAAAATGCACGAATGAATGCATTAGAGGTTTATTTCCCTTCATTTAATATTGGATACTAAGCACTTAGTTCACAAATGTGAGATCACACTTAGTATTTGAGAAGCTCAAATAAAACAAATCTAGGTAAACATAATAGTGGGGACAATTAATCACCTACTCTTACAGCTTATTTGATATACAACATAGTTACCGATCAAATGAGAATGTTACCGATTACCCATTTTTTGAGGTAGCAAAAAAATCATCTGATTTTGAAAGGTGGTGGTTTAGAATTCACATTTTTTTGCATATTTTTGACACTTTAAATTTTCTTATGTATCAAGTATGAACATTTTTTTTTAAATGTTATTGATTTTCATGTTGATTTTGAAAAGTGTTGATGCAGCATCAACTCCCTTTTTTTAGAGGGTTTATTTTTTACACTTCAATTTTTCTTATCTATCAAGTATGAATATTTTTTTAAAATGTTAGTGATTTTCATATTGATTTTGAAAAGTGTTGATTCAACATCAACCCCCTTTTTTCAAAGAGCTTATTTTTTAAACTTTAAATTTTCTGATGTATTAAATATGGATAATCTTTTTAGTTGTTGGTGATTTTCATGTGGATTTTGAAAAACATCAACATTTTTATAAGGCATATTTTTACACTTTAAATTTTCATATGTCCCAAGTATGCACAATTTTTTTTCTAAATGTCGGTTATTTAACCACTTTTCAAGTTGTCTTATTCCTCTTCTTGTTTTTTGTCCTAAAATGTTTATTTTTTAAGGGTTTTCCAAACATGTCTTTTTCGTTTTCCCTTGCAATGCTTTTTATGAATTTTTTGTTTTTTTTGCAAATTAAAAAAAATAAAATTAACATTAATAATTTGAGGATAGGATTTTTTATATATTTATATATCATTAATTAATACTTCAATACTCATAAAATAATTGTCATTAATTAATACTTCAATACTCATAAAATAATTGTCACTAAAAAATAAGAATTTTAAACATTCGACAAGAAATCCACGTTTTGCATATATGGATATAATTAAAAAAAATACATATTTCAGGGTCTTTTCGATAAAAATGACATGTTAAATATTTTTTTTAATGAAAAAATGAATAAAAAAATTTAGAAAAAAAGAAAATTTTATGAAATGTTTATGAATTTAATACCCAAAGATGATGAAATTTGAATTTTTTTTTTAAAGTTCAAATAAAATTTGAAGTAAAAAAGAAAAAAGAAAAAAACATAAAAAGTACAATTAAATTTTAAAAAAATAATGAAAATAAAAAAACAACAAATAATAAAAACATAAAAATAAAAAATCATTACCTTTTTTTTACAAAAATTAAAAATACAAAAAAACACCCTTAAACAAATTTGAAAAAAAAAAACATTACAATTTAAAAAAAAAAGACAAAAATTATTAATAAAAACACATTAAAAACAATTAAAAAATAAAAATAAAAAAACACTGACCCCATAGGCCTTATGTGGCCAAGGCCATGTTGAGAATTTGTAGGGCTAGAGATTAATTCAAATTCTCTTACATGATAATTACTTGTGAGCTTACTTATTAACTTACTTAGTCTCTCATCAAGTCAATTACCAAAATACAAGAGACACAATTAGGCTCCTTGAGCTAGGGAAAAAACCTCCCCCTCTTGGAGAGGAAAACCCATAAGAAATTCTTCTTATAGATCCTCAAATGACAAGTACCATGACTAAGAATCATACCCTAACCTATGAATGCCTCCAAGACCTTGTCACTGCTTCTAAGTCTTCCTCCAATGTTGATCTTTCATTCCTACACCAATTTACACTGAGCTTGCATCAACCTTAGAGAACTCTGTCTCTAATTCAATCTTGCACTTTTTTTCAGACACTTTAACACAGTCAAATATTGCCTCAAATTCACATTTACTTCAGGTTACATCATGATATGATATCTCAGATACATCCATTCTTCTCTCTGACTTAAGCCCGCATAAATTCCTAACTTGTAGTCTTCATTCAATTAAGATTTACTTTAGGAAAATCCGCATCTTATACTACCTTTCATTTGCATTTAAACCGAACCTTTATATGTTGTACATACCACAGATATATCTGCACTAATCCTTGTATATATCTAAAGTATATCCTTGCTAATCCATGCTTTGATTTCAAAGCAATCCGCAATTTATAACTTCTGAAATCCACACCTTAATTGCCTCTGAAATCCGCACTTTAATGCCTCCTGAAATCTGTAATTATTGACTCTTGAAATCTGCAATTTTCTCCTCATAATAGTCTGCAACCTTCACTATAGAAATCACAGAGAGATCTATAATGCTCCGTCTCAGGAAATCCATAGAACAAAGTATATATATAGTGCTTTGTCTGGATTTTAGGCCGACCTCACACCAAGTTTGTAGGCCGACATGTAACTGCAAATAGGCTGACTTCCATCATTCATCTTCATTGTTGAGTTAGGGTTGTTTCAAGCCATTCTTCCACAAGGTTTATGATAATTTCTTGGAGCATTTAATGATGACTAGGCTCTTCATATATATGGCACTATTACACTTATAAACAGAAAACAAACCCTATATAGACATCAAGAAGAACTCTATTAATCTATAATAAAATTCTTGCCTATGAAACCCATGACGCAAGTACAACAAATACATTTTATTATCTTTATTTTCTTCTTTACATAAATACATAATTACATATTCAATATGAAGATCAATCCTAGTTACACTTTTCAACACTCCCTCTTAACTAGGGAGGTATTCATATAGGTATATGGTCACTTTCAAACTGAAGAATCTCATAAGAAGAATCAGATTGGTAATCACATCTATATAGCATCATATCAACCAAAATTTTCCTAGTGCAAGGCCTTGACTAACAACCCCATCCCTCAACGAGAAAATGGGCTACAATGCTGGTGAGACACGTGACTTATAGACACCATAGTCATTGTCTCTCCAAGGTACATAGTCCACCCGGGTGTTCCCAAAGTATGACCTTCTTAGACTATTATTTTCTTGGGTAGCTAGCCCTCAAACAATATCAGTCCCTAACTACTCTTACCTTGAATTCCCTAATAAATTCTCAAAGAGTATCGAATGCCAGATGATTACCCAAACCTTCATTTTGTCTTCCCAAGGGAAGACCGGAATGATGTGTCTACCTCTCCCACTCAGCCTGGGAGGATCTATTCCACAAGGGAATGTACTCATTCTTGTATAAGGAATGTACCTAAGCTTATTCTTAGGAATTACCCAGTTTATTCCAAGTAAGAAACTGATCACCAGACTTTCTCTCAATCAGGGACCTGCAGCAGCAATGGTGAGACACCCTGCTGCTCATGAAGAATTCCTCCCCTCGATATCATCGATTTCAATCTTTGAAGAATCTTCAACTTTAGCTCCATAGGGTATAGATCATCCATACTTTCATTCATGAGTCATGTCATCTACCATAAAATGATTCATCTGTATTTCTTATCTGATCCACCTTATATGGCATGTTTCTTTCTTTCGAATAATCTCCAAGGATCATACATCCTTTCTCATGATTAGCAACCTTGCACAAATTCATCCAGAAAAACATATACATATGAACTTTTAAAACAAAAGTTACCTCAGTGATGGTATTTCACCATGACATCTTCCTATAGGGATCGACATCCTTTATTCAGATTGACACATCTCCTAATGATATGTTTTTTGAACGGTCTTCTTCTTTACCAGACTTCTATCAGAGTCTACATATCCTCCCAAAAGATATTCTAGTCACATGTTCTTTTCCTTTGGATGATAACTACAGCTTTACATGGTTTCACTTAATGATATCTTCCTTTCTACACATCTTCATTCCCAGGAACTTCCAATTTACAGTTCCTTGTTCATATACAACCACCTCATATTCCACATGAGGATATATTATGTTGATTTCATCTTTTAGTGCACCAAGAGAGATCATCCTTCATAGATCATACTTCTAAATATAGAATTCCATTACCTGCAACCATATGACATGACTTCACAGCATCTAGTGTCCACACACACACACACACACACACACACACACATATATACCTCATACATTTTTCCTCTAAGTCACCCTATAGCAATTTCACTAGAATGAAGAGCTTCATTCCCTTGACCTACTTCATCAATGCGTCATCACATCCCAGAATTCTATACCATAGAATTCTTGATAAAACCATTCTACTTTCTTTCTAATCAGTAAATTCATAGAGAAATCCATTAGAAAAATGTCAGCACCTATTTCCATGATGACCCTTGATCTCAATGATTGCCTTCCATCAGTATTGTTATCAGTGAGGTTTTCCATAAGTCGTTTCATCGAGAGCTCCTGCCATGCTTCGATCATGATGCTATATTGCTTCCTATCATACTATTTTACAACCAACATAAATCACTTGAAGGAGAAGAGGATCTCAACCATAGTTAATATCCCTCGCTTCTTCTTTCTTAGATTTCTTTGCATAAATTTCTTCCCTCATTTCTGAGACATGGGATTCTTCCCTTTTTCTCTTGTAATTTTTAGAGTTAGGACAATCTCTTTTATAATTCCCAAGTTCATTACATCCAAAGAATCGTGCTTTGTCCATATTTCTTCTTTTATTCTAGGGACAAAATTTTCTAGATCTTCCTTTCTTCCTGTATATAGTTGCAAAGGCTTTATTCCCTTCCCTTGGTCCTGTATCAGATTTGGCTTTTAGTCTTGTTTCCTCTATTTTACATAGAGACCATAAATTATGGAATGGTGTGGCTTCTTTCTTCCCGTATAAATTTGAAGTGAATTTTCCCCATTCTTCTGGTAGAGCATTCAACACCCACTTTAGTCATCTTAGTGTCAAACATTAATTCTCCTAGTTCCTGCAGTTGATATCTTATTTCATAAATCCTCATAAAGTATGAAGTGATTCCTTCTTCCCTTGACAATTTCATTTTATATAGTTCTTGTCTCAAAGAGATTGCTTCTCCTACAGTACTCACAGAGAATAGCTCCACCAGTTTCTCATATATTTTTTTAGCAGACATTAGTTTTGATACATAGGGAATGAGTGAGTCCTTAATTGATTCTATGAGAATCCTCTGGGATCTGATTTCTCCCTTCATGTACTTGGCATGAGCTAGAGAATCTTATTTTGGTGGTTGAATTTTCGATCCTTTGATGTAGTCCATAAATTCATCTTCAATTAAATTAAAATTTGTCCTCTTCTTCCATGCACTAAAGTTTGATGACCCGATCAGCTTGTTGCTTTCTTTACAATAAGTCATCTTGACAGATTTAAGGGCATAGATACTTAGTTGAGTAGATTGGCTTGCAGCTTCCTTGATGATGACAAAGAAGTTAGGAGCTTATTTTAAGATAGAAATCTTCAATCTAGGTGTTCTTGGATCCTTGATGGTAAAAGATGATGTCCTCTTCTAACAATGTCTTGAATGCAAATATTTGATGGCAAAGATTATTTTCTTGAAAAGTTGATCCTTTGAATGAGATGAAGATACTTCTCGGAAAATATAGCTTGAGAGTCTTCCTTGAAAACTGATTTGAATTTTCACCCAGACTTTGATTTTTGCTTCCTAGAGTGTCTCTTTGTCAAGTAGCCCTTGAGTTTAGCACCGTAGCTCTGATACCATGTTGAGAATTTGTAGGGCTAGAGATTAATTCAAATTCGCTTACATGATAATTACTTGTGAGCTTACTTATTAACTTACTTATTCTTCCATCAAGTCAATTACCAAAATACAAGAGACACACAATTAGGCTCCTCGAGCCAGGGCAAAAACCTCTCCCTCTTGGAGAGGAAAACCTATAAGAAATTCTTCTTATAGATCTTCAAATGACAAGTACCATGACCAAGACTCATACCTTGACCTATGAATGCCTCCAAGACCTTGTCACTGCTTCTAAGTCTTCCTCCAATGTCGATATTTCATTCCTGCACCAATTTACACTGAGCTTGCATCAACCTTAGAGAACTCGGTCTCTAATTCGATCTTGCACCTTCTTTCAGACACTTTAACACAGTCAAATACTACCTAAAATTTTCATTTACTTCATGTTACATCATGCTATGATATCTCAGATATATCCATACTTCTCTCTGACTTAAGCCTACAAAAATTCCTAACTTGTAGTCTGCATTCAATTCATATTTACTTCAGGACAATCTGCATCTTATATTGCCTTTCACTTGCATTTAAACCAGACCTTTATATGTTTTACATACCACAGAGATATCTACACTAATCCTTGTATATATATGAAGCATATCCTTCTTGATCCATGCTTTGATTTCAGAGCAATCCGCAATTTATAGCTTCTGAAATCCACACCTTAATTGCCTTTGAAATCCGCACTTTAATGCCTCCTGAAATCGGCAATTACTAACTCCCGAAATTCATAATTTTCTCCTCAGAATAGTCCGCAACCTTCATTGTAGAAATCACAGAGATATCCGCAATGCTCTGTCTCAGGAAATCTACAAAACATAATATATATATAGTGCTTTGTCTGGCCTTTAGGCCGACCTCACACCAAGTTTGTAGGCCGACATGTGACTGCAAATAGGCTGACTTTCATTATTCATCTTCAGCATTGAGATAGGGTTATTTCAAGCCATTCTTCCACAAGGTTTATGACAAGGTCTTGGAGCATTTAATGATGACTAGGCTCTTCATATATATGACACTAATTACACTTATAAACAGAAGACAAACCCTATATAGACACCAAGAAGAAGTCTATTAATATATAATAAAATTCTTGCTCATGAAACCCATGACGAAAGTACAAAAAATACATTTTATTATATCTGGCTTCTTTTTTACATAAATACATAATTACATAGTCAATATGAAGACCGATCCTAGTTACAATTTTCAACAGGTCGGGAAGTTCATGGTTGCCCAAGGCCATCGGTGCCTCGGGCCTAGGCAGGGTGGAGCTTCGGCCCTAGAATCGACCTTAGCCACAGGGCCTGAGGGCTAGAATTGGCATTGGCCGCCCAGGGCCTGCGAGGCTTGATTTTTTTTATTTTTTATTTTAATTGTTTCTAAGATATATATATATATATATATATATGTGTGTGTGTGTGTGTGTGTGTGTGTGTGTGTGTGTGTGTGTGTGTGTGTGTGTGTGTGTGTGTGTGTGTTCTTTATGTATTTAATTATTTTTTTACATTTTTTTTATTTTATATGTTTTTTATTTTATTTTTTTAATTATCCAATCCAAAAAAAAAAAATTAATGTTTTTTTTTTTTTTTTTTATAAGTTAATTTTGTTTTTTTTTACATTTTTATGTTTGTTTGTTTTTGTCTTTTTTTACTCTTTTTTTTTTTTAATTTAATATTTTTGGGTCATATTTTTTACTCTTTTTCTATGTTTTATTATTTGTTATTTTTTTTTAAACTTTTTGTGTTTTGGTTAGTTTTTGTTTTTCTTTTGCATTTTTTATTTGTTTTATTTTGTTTTATTTTGTAGGGTCTCTATCTATGCTCGAATAGCAACCTGATCTCTTTATGTGTCAATTTGATAGTTGATTTTAAAGTTTTCGTTATAATGTATCAGGTCTACACCCACAATGTATCAATTTCATGATTGGTTTTTAATTTTTCATTACAATGGGTCAAGTTCGCCTACAAGGCATGTCAATTTGATGGTTGATTTTTAAATTTTTGTAGCAATGTGTCAAATTGTCTTAGGTTAATATTTTAAAATCGTTGTACTTTTAGCATTTAAAATATAAATTACTCTTGGTATAATGAATCTTTCATTCACGTGTTCATTTTTAAAGCTTTTTTAGTCATAAAATGTTTCCATAATGCCATTACTGAAATATGTTGAAAACTTAAGGGGTTTTGTATCATAATCTTTAGTTTTAATTCCATGGTGGAAAATTTGTCAAAATTTGAATGTTTTTCTAAGTCATGATATTTTATCTTTAATGTTATGGTTGAAAACAGTTATAAGCATTTTTTCCTTAGCACCATGTCTCAAAATTGTTGGAATTTTAAAGTTTTTCAGAGATGTGATATTTTATCTTTAATATCATGCCTAAAATTGTTTGCATTTTAAGGCTTTTCAAAAATGTGATATATATTTTTTTTTAATGTCATGCTTGAAAATTGTTGGAATTTTAAGTTTTTTCAGAGCTACAATATTTTATCTTTAACGTCATTATTAAAAAATGTTGAAATTTTACAACAACAAAAAAAACATTTTTTCCAACATCAACACTTTTTCATTTTCAGAGTGTTTTTTGCACAAAGAAAATTTGTTTTTGCTGGAATTTTTAAAAATGTTGAAAATTTAGTCCGAAAAACAAACAAACAAACTTTGTTATACCCATTTGAAATTTCGAAAGATGGTGTATGTTTTAATTGTTTAAAGTTATGTAGATATGTGAAATAATATTTCATTGTGCTTATTCCGCATCTCCATACTCAAAGCCACTGAACATTATGAATTAAATTTTTTCTTGCTAGTTTCATATACCTATTGTTCCTATTAGTATGGATTTTTTTGGAAGGTGTACCAAAAAAATATCACGTAAGTCACAGGTGACTAGTGACCCTGACAACAATTGTGGTTGCTTATACATCAGATCTTCAATAAAAATGTGAAAAAAACCTACAAAAAATTAGATGTATGTGATCTAAAATGATAAACAACCAAAAAAATCCGATGTAATAACCCAATTATTGAAAAGCATTTGAAAGAATAAATATTTTATTAATAACCCCTGATGAAGGAGATTTACAAAAGAGTCGTAAATCCCACTCTGCGGGATGGGTCTTTTGATGTCCTTGACGCTTGGGTATGGAACACAAAAGTTTGGAGATGATAATGGTGACAATGATAATGATCATGGTGAATAATGAATGAAAAAATTTCTTATTTATAACAAAATATTGGGTTGATCTCGAAAATGGAGAATAATAAAACATTATTGACCAAAATATAGATCTAACCGTTAGGAATACTTTATCATATTTTTTGAGCCGGAAAAGATATTCAAATTGGTCAAATGTCTTTATTTATAAATAATTAACAAATAAAATGTTTTATTAATTATTTCGTGAATAATAAGAAAAGTGTGAAAATGAAATAATGATTTAACAATTATTCCAATAATGAAGTTAAGAAAAAATAAATAAATAAATAGTAATTTATTTAATTATTCCTAGGTGATTTAGTCAAATGTGACAAGGAATAATTATCAAACAATGATTTAATAATTATCCTAGAGAAAATGAGATAACTAATGGTTTATTCAATTATTCTCATGGGTTTTTTTAATTTTAATCAGCTATAACTTAATATAAGTGGTTTACTAAATTATTTCATATAGTAAAAGTGATTTTACTATGGTAAAATTAAACTTACATAGTGTATTTCGATCCGTTTAGTTAGAAATGAATAGGTGATCATTTTTTGGTGTTAATAGTTCGGCAAAACATTCCTTTCTCACACGCATTAAAAAGAGACTTCATTTAATATTATATATTATTCTTTTACTTAAAGTCAAAATATTTTTTTGTCTGCAGAATAAAGTTCTCTTTGTTATCCCGTTCTCCGAAACATACCCCTTCTTCCGCACATCCTTCATTCTACATGGATTCATAGCTCTATGTAATTGTTCTTGTTCACATTTTCATTGAAAAAAAAATTGAGTAATCTCTCATTTTGCTTAAGATTAAAACATTTATTTCAATAATTAAAATAGTAAAAGTTGTTTTACATTATTTAGTAATTAAGAATTAAAATTAAATGAATGTAAAAGAAACACCAAGTTGTATATATCAATATATCAATTTCATTTTGAGGTATGGAAGAAGATTTCATTATGTGGAGTACGGAGATAGGGAGAAGCACAATGAAATCATTTCTACACATTCATACTCCATACAAATTTAAAAGATTAAAACATCCAAAATGTCTTGACCTTCATAGTAAATAGGACAATTAAAATTAATAAATTCTTAACTACACTTTTATTATGTATTTTTGGAAGATATATGTGTGATGTAATATAAGAGATCAAAGCATATAATTCTTGAACAATAAGCAACATGATTACAATAACAATAACTGTATCAAGATTCAAATTCCAATTTTTTCTCGAACATTCATTTTCATTGTGATCAATAACAAAAGATTAGATATAATATAAAATTTAAAAGCATATTGTTGAAAACTTATGTTCTATTAATGATTTTTGGAAACACCAAATAATTAAGATCCATACAACATATTATGAAAAACATTAAGAACATTGATTTATGGCGAAAATTTCTTATATCGGTACTGAGAATTCTTAGCTTCTCATCTCACCAACTAATTCACTCTTCTATTTTGACATCTTCTCTCTTTAATTATATGCTCCTACTTTTCGGGGAAAATTAGCAATAATTTTTCTCTAATAGGTTAAGTAAACACAATAAATTATAATTTACTTATGAAACAAAGATATATGGTAAAAGGAATGCATGTGCAGATGGAATGGATTATGTAATTAAAACTACATTTATGTTTAGCGTCTAAAGAAATCATCAAAATCCTACTACTTAATCGCAAAAATAAATGCATTTGTCCCAATGGGGACTAAGAATGGGCTCCTGTGAACCCTATGGAAGCATGGATTTGTAAGAGAAAGAATTGATCATGATCATTTAAGGGCACTCACAATGTTAAAGTATTGATAATGATAATTTTAAATATCATTTTTCTTTCAGATCCATGATTTCTTGAACGAATTTCTCCAACATGGATTTAATGAAATTCTGCATTGTACCAACTGTAATTTATGACTTAACATGTTCATTGAATATATGTTTCTCAATTTCCATAGTATGTTTTTGCAATTGAGTAGCAAAGATAGACTTCTCTTCATTAATACTAACAAAAGTAATTAGCCATTTACTATTTTCTTCTGTAGTAAAATCGATTACATAATAAAACTCTCTTGCCTTTGACTCTTTTAGCCTCTCCAATTCAACTATTAGCGTATCTCTTGAAATTAATTTAGAATTGTGTATAATGCATGGACGTTTAGATCCTGAACAATTTGCACCAATTTGAGAAAGGCCTCACCTCTTATAATGTTTATTCTTTCACATTTAGAAATAATTTTTTTCTATTATGTTGATTTGTTGATTATTTTAGACCATCCAACTTTGACCTGCTTCATTCTATTAACATTTGGGAGTCCTTTTTTTTTGTCTAGATCAGACAAAAAATCAAGCATTTGACTAAAAGAAAAAAAGTCATTGTCAACAAAATGATTATCTTCTTTAACACTACTTTTAACCAAATTGACAAATGAGTTAATTCCCTGTGCTAAATGCAACATATCAGAAGTTATTTTCCATGCATGTTCAATAATTTCTAATCTTTGCAATAATTAGTGATAATATAAGATTTGACAACATTAAGAAGTTTGAGAGCTTTATTAGGTCCATGGGATGTACCGGGAGAAGAAATTGTTATTGGAAATGCTTATATTTCCAATGGAGTCATTAACAAAGGACCTGGATTTAGAGCATCTTCTAGCTATTTTATTATTTATTTTAGTATCAAGTATTTTGCTTCATGTTTACCAACACAGTCTACAATTATGTTACCAGTAACTTGATGCAATTTGATGAGTTCGTTGGCTGCTACCCTAGAACATCAACATCCATTTATACTTTATTAATAACCCTTTTATTATGGACCTTTAATTTTTCAATTTTAAATGTTTTACTACCCTTTTTATAGTTTGCATCTTGCAAAGTAATAGGGCGATCATCGAAAGTAATGGCTTCTTCTAAAATTTACTCCATTATTCTCTGATCTTCTACTAAACAAGTACTAACCCAATCTGGTAGTATAACTCTCTCAATTGCCACGTTCCTAGCTTTTTCAATTCTTCTTGTTTTCAAGGGACTTTTGAATTTGGCTTATTCAGTTGTGTGTGTTTTGTTCGGAATGAATGCTCCACCACTTGGTAGTTGAACCTGAATCATTTTTTTAATTGTAGTATCCTTTCTCTTTCTTTGATTAGAGGATGAAGTTGGACCAGTACCGAATGTACAAGGTGGAGAATGTTGCATAAGATTTGTGCCTCTTTTCTTGTATTTTGTTTATTTGTTGAAACTAACTTCTTCAACAATTTCTCCAGTTACATTACAAGTTCTTTATTGTTTCTTGGAGCACTGTGACTCTCCTCGCTTTCCTCTGTGACTCTGTAAACAAGTTATTGTATCTAACAACACCTAGGTGTGAAGTAAATAGGCCCTCTAGATCAAAGCCTTGATGGGATTCAACTTCTCCTAAGTTAAAACAATGCAAAGATGTAGAAATTAATGTGTAGATTCGAAATTTCTCATGAAATTTACTAAATCACAAGACTCGAAGCTACTCTACTAATTTTTGGAATTTAATTCACGATCGAGAACACATAAAATCAACATGCAAGAAGAAACATCACACATGCACATATATTTATCTAGGGGAAAGAAACTCCTCAAAACGCCTTACTATGCTTGCTCAAGCCTGAGCATAACATGCGAGTGCATAGTCTATCCCTTTGCCTGACTAACTGAACCTGACCAATACTTAGCTAATTTTTCAAGCCTCCAAGCTCTTATTTCCTTGTGCTACTCCTTTAGGAATTAGCCCCTATTTTTTATGGATATTCCTCAATTGGATTGTGAAATTATGGATAGTATAATGCCTTGGAATATTCGTCTCAATTGGATAACTCAAATTACCTGCATCAAATAATTATTTTGGGTTGATTAATCAATTAATTGGATGACCACTGAGTGTGATTGAAGTTACATTACACAACTTGACCTTCCACTAGTTTCTCCAATAGATGGAACTAGTTTAACTGACAATAACTCAAATTAACTAAAATAGATTGCTACAAATTAATAGTCAATCATATTGATTGAAATCAAGCTTCCCCAACTTGAATTAACTGATTTAACTGAGTGACAAGTGCCATGTCACCTCATTTAACTACCTCCGAGATTCTGCTAATATGGAAATTTTAATTTCCTCTCGTTTGACCAAGGCAAGGTCAAACTAATATTTTCTTGTTGCATTTTCAACACTCCCTCTGATTAAGAAATGGATTTTTTGCCACCCCGATCCTGCCTCTATGGAACTCAAATTTTCCTCTTGACAAATCCTTTATCAAAGTGTCTACATCTTTCTCCTCCATTGGAATGTACTTCAACAATATTATATGCCTATGCACACAATCTCATAGATGGTGATACATGATATTTATATGCTTGAATCGATTGTGAAAAACAATATTTTTAGAGAGCTTGATGCAGCTTTGATTATAACTATAGATCACATTTGGATCCATTATCTGACCAAATAATCTAACAATAATCTCTCATCCATATCGCCTCACATGTTTCTTGACTAGTAGCCATGTATTCTTCTGCTGCTAAGCTAAGTGCCACATATCTTTGCTTCTTGTTGTACCAAGAAAAAACTATGGAACCAACACTAAAAATTTCTTATGATGTGCCCTTCTGGGCTAATGAAATCCCTTCCCAATCTACATCTGTGAAGCCACAACAATTCACTCCCTCTTTCTGTATGTACCATAGTCCAAACTGACTAGTGCCTTTTAGGTACCGTAGAACATGCTTAGCTTCCATCCAAAATAATTTGGTCGGTCGAACCATAGCTTGGCTCAACTTTTTGAATGCATAGCACATGTTTGGTCATGTGTTCACAAGATACATGAGTGAACCCACCAACTGTCGATAAACAATAGCATCCACTTCCTACCTGAAGTGGCATCCTCCTTCCTCCAATTGGTCACTAGAGGGGTCTCCATGGGTTTGCAACTCTGCATGCAGAACTTCATTAGTATCTTGTTGGCATACTTTCCTTGAGACACAAATAGTTCCCTTTCTCCTTTCCATGCTTCCAATCCAAGGAAATAGTGCATGAGACCCATGTCCTTCATTTCAAACTCTCTTACAAGGTCCTCTTTGTAATATCTGATTAGTTGTTCATCACTAGATAAAATCAAGTCATCAACATATAATACAATAATTAACAATTTACCTTCTACCAAAATATGACATAGTTTTTCATCCGCTTCAATTTTATTGAAGCCCAAGCCAATGATATAACTAATTATCCTGGTCTACCAAGAACAAGGTGCTTGCTCGATACCGTACAATGCTCTCTTGAGTCTACAAATATGATACTCTCGATCAGAAGTCTCGAAGCCTTATGGTTGCTCGATATACACCTCCTCCATAATAACTACATGGAGGAACATTGTTTTCACATCCATCTGGTGGATATTCCATCTCATCTGTGTAGCCAAATCAAGAATTGATCTAATGGATGAGTACCTTGATATAGGAGAAAAGGTCTCCTCATAGTCAATCCCTTCAACCTGAGAGTTCCCCTTGGCCACAAATATGACCTTATGCTTCTCTATGCTTTTGTCTTTTGCATGCTTTACCTTGTAAATCCATCTCAAACCTGCCACTAATTTATCTACTAGTCTTGGGATCACTTCCCAAACACTATTTCTTACAATGGAATCATATTCCTCTACCATAACATCAAACCATACAAGTTACTCTATTGCTTCCTCAAATGAGGATGGGCTCAGTATCTACAAGCTCAGTCATCAGAGCCATGTAGCCATTGTACTGGTAAGGTGACCTACTCTGCATGTGTTGTGAATTGGGTGCTCCCACATTCTCTCTAGCATCAAGAAATAATCTGTCAGTGTCACTAGTTCGTTTCCTTCCTTCTTTGGATGTATTGCTTGAGGGGTTGTCTCCACGCTATACTCCTCTATTTGTGGTTGCTCCATAACTTCCTGAGGCTCTTCTTTTGGAGTAAAAAGCTCCAGATTAGGCTGCATTTGAAGCTCTCTCTCAAGAGAACACCTCATTTCCTTCTCCTCATCAAACTTCACATCCCTTCACACAATTTTCATTCTAAGGGATGAAAAGCATACACGGTAGTTGTGAGGAGTTTCTATGTACCCAAAAAATATCCCCAACTCTATTTTCGGATCTAAATTATTCCTTGATTTTTTGGAGACATGGAAGTAAACTTATGCTCTAAAAATCCTAAAGTGTGACACATACAACTTCTTCCCTGAAAAATATTTCTCAAGTGTATTCATGCCAATAATCTGATGATGACTCCTATTATGCAAATATACTGTTGTGTTTCATGCTTCAGCCCACAAGTGCAGTGGTAGGCCTTAGTCATGCAACATCACCCATGCTTCTCCCGTAACACTTATGTTCTTCCTCTTAGCCACCCCATTCTGTTGTGGGTTGTAGGGTGTTGTCAATTCTTGTCTAATACATTCCTTTGCGCATAAATTTTTAAACTCATTCGACATGTAATCACCTCCATTATCACTTATGAGATCCTTCACCTTCTTGCCAGTTTATTTCTCAATAATTTCTTTGAATTCAAGAAACTTGGAGAATTTCTGGCCTTTCTTCTTCATGAAGTATATCTATCACTTTCGTGAGAAATAATCTTCAAAGATAACATAATACATGTTCTTGGCAATGGAGGTTGTTGAGAAAGGTCCACAGAAATCAGAGTGTATCATTTCAAGAACTGCATGCACCCTATTGTCTTGATCATGGAAGGTGGATTGTGTGTACTTACCCAGAGCAAACCATTTTCATGTATCTTTTTGTTCCAGTTCTCCTCTAGGTAGGCTTGTTGCTATATGTTTCATGATATTCACAGATCCATGATGCAAATTTCCAATTCTTCTATGTCATATTACACATACATCGGAGCTCTACACCTTCTCTACCTTTGTGCTCAATGCATCACAATCCTCCACATCTAGCTTGTACATGTTGTTTACTCAAACCCTGATCTACTGCACCTATCTGGTGGCTATGTGTCTCAGGAATTCCTTTCCTTTGATGAATATTGCATCATAACCACGATCTTCCAAAACTGCAATGAAGAGAAGATTATTCTTTAGACCCGGAACAAACATCACATCCTTGAGCCTGAGAGGATAGTCTGACTCCCTCTAAAAGGTTATTGTACCAATACCATTCTCACTATACCTTCCATCATCTCCCATATCAATGTGCATCTAGAGATAATTCTCCTCTAAGTCACTGAAAAATTGTTTTCTCCCCTTCATGTGGAATGAAGAACTGCTATACAGTTACCACACACTCCCCATCATTTTGATTTCCATGCATGCAATGAGGGTGAAGTCAAGCTCAAACTGTGAAGCCAAAGCTTCGCCTGCCACTCCTCCTAAGGTCTTCTTGCTTACCTTCTTGTGTGGACACTTCATGGCATAGTGCCTGAATTCATGACAATGAAAGCACTTGATTCTGGACAAGTATTTCTTCTTGCACCCTTTAATATATTTTGTTTGGATTGGAATTTCTTCCCTTTTCCCTTCTTTTCCTTTCAAGCCAAGGCAAAATTTTCTACATCCTCGCCCTTGGATGAAGTAACATCTCTGGTATTCTGTCTTATTTCCTCCTATACCAAACCAGACTATAAGTGTTCCCAACTTGGTAGTTTCTCCCTCCCATTCTTCGAATCTTGGTAGTTATGTCAGCTCTGGAGAAGGCCTAGAAGGGTTAGGCTCACTAAATCCTAATCTGGTATTGGGACACCAACTCCTGCAATTTCATCATGACATTGTGTGAACATGCTCAAATATTGTTGAAATGATTCATTCTTCCTCATCTTGATACTTCGAAATTTATACTTGAGCGCCAATTTCCTGTGGTCGCTGATATTCTAGAACAAATCTGTCAATGCTTGCCAAATTTCATAAAAATTCTCTTCCCCGTGGATATTTGATACGATATGGTCTCGTACTTCATCCAATAATATTCTCCTTGCCTTGGCTAGAGACTTATTCCATTCAGCTATATTTTGAGTTTGAGTTGTTGTTGGATTCGAGATATTAGTATCAATGAATTCCTTCAACCCATTATCTTCCATCACTTCTTCCATGCAGTCCTTTCAAGAGATATAATTTAATATTCCCTCAAGGGCATACTGGAGTCCTAGTCCATAGAAAGCAATCCTTCTAGCTCTAAAGAATTGATCCCGCAAATCTGATCCTCCTACAAAGAAAACTTCGAAATTTCTTCTCTACTATGAATCCTGCTCTGATACCATGTAGAAATTAATGTGAAGATTCAAAATTGCTTGTGAAATTTACTAAATCACAAGACTCGAAGTTACTCTGAAGTTGCTTGTGGAATTTAATTAACAATCGAGAACACATAACATCAACATGCAAGAAGAAACATCATACATGCACAGATACTTATTTAGGGGAAAGAAACTGCTCAAAACCCCTTACTATCTGTATTGCATTATTCAAAGAATAGAGATGAAATACAGTGCTTGCTCAAGCCTGAGCACAAACAGCAAGTGTATAGTCTATCCCTCTTCCTGACTGACTGAGCCTAACCAATACTTAGCCAAATTTTAAAACCTCCAAGCTCATATTTCATTGCATTGTTCCTTGAGGAATTATCCCCTATTTTGTAGGGAAATTCCTCAATTTGATTGCACAATTCATGTAGGCCCATTCTCTGATTGCATGCACCACCTATACACATGGGAATAGTCTACAAATGATATTACATTGTCTTGGAATTTCCATCTCAACTAGGTAACTCGAATTCTATGCATGCCAAAATTATTTTGGGTTGATTGCTCAGTTAACTGGATGACCATGTTGAAAGTGTAACTAGGTCGATCTTCATCTTGACTATGTAATTATGTAACTGATGAGCTTATAGGAAGAAATACTGTGTTGTTCCTCTTGCTGCTGATATACATGAAACTGCCGCAAAAGGAAATGCACATATAGGGAGCTTAGGAGCTTTGATGATGCCAAGATTCAAGATCTGGCCAATGTGATGGGAACCTAAGATAACCTAGAAAGGATTTTCCAAATCTACAACTCTGGAAAATCACCCTCCTAGGGTTTGATCCTTTATCTGTTGGGTTATATAGATATGAAGCTATATTTGATGATAATATGGCTGTAACATGTTCTACAAACGGATCTGAGCTTTGAGGGCTGATCCCTCCTTCATATCTACAAGCTAGGAGCTTGAGATCTTGTCTCCTCTTCTTTCTCCTTCAAGTTGCAGCAACTGAAGATTGCTTCAGAAATTGCGATGTACAAGAGGGAAAGGCTTTATGCCTACTGAAATATGCTACAATAGACTCCGGGATGATATAATAGGGATGGCAAGGTGAGGGGATGGTCCCTCACAGGATTACTAGCCCTTCCTCCTTCGGATCTGCAATGATGGACTGTGTAATCCTTGATGGGACTACTGCTGATAGGAGGTCAATAATGTCTAGCCTGATGCCAAATCTGAAATGAAGCCCTGGGAATGATGATCTTCAAGCCCAAGGTGAGAGGAATAAACCTACACCGGTTCTCCAGCTGAAATACTGAAGACTACCTCCACCTTCCAAACTAATCTTCAGAGATTGTGTAATTCCTGAAGGTAGATGTTCTGCAGATGATGGAAATGATAAGTGGTACCAATTCCTGATGTAGAATGAAGTACAACCCTCTTCCAAGAGATCACTCAATGAAAGAGGAGGGATTCCCGACCGGTAACACCCTGTGCTAAATAGCACTTGCAATCTTAGCTAAACAACCAAAGAAAGCATGAAATGTCACATGACAATTCCAAATCTAAAAAAACCTCAAATCTCTAATCAATAGCCTGCCTTCATTGTTGCCTTCATCTCCTTTATATAGTTTATGAGCCTTCACATGCATTGTCCCACCTCTAAACTGCGTTGTGCATGTGGACATAATCCTCCATGTTTGACTGTGTTTTACACCCTCTCTATCATGTGTGCATTGATTACACCACTTCCTCCATCACTTCATCATGAATAATCTATGATCTTTCATTAGATGCCTTCCGTGATCTCAGTTGACTGCTTCAACCTCCATGATCTATCTCATTAATGAGACATGATCTCCAATCCATTCACATTATTAGTTTCTCCACTACCTCATTACGTAGATCTAGGCTTAATTAATCCACACTCGCACATAAAAAGTGGATATTTATTCATCATGAGGATTATGGGTCCCTCCACCCTTTTATTTACTTAATTCATTAAGAAAACTAAGAACTCTACTATTCCAAATGTCATGTGAAAATTTCAAAATATTACATCTAACCTCAAAGAATTTCTTGCCAAAAAATTCTGATTTCCCACGTAGAAGCAATAGTAGCATAGAGAAGTTTTGCTCACTCTAGCAGGGAGTGCATAGAGCCAGTCAACAGTTGTGCATATGGTTAGAGGTAGACTTCAACATTATTTTTTGGTGTGGTGACAACATCCGGGCTGAGAGATCAGGATCAATTAAGGGGTGCCTCCAACTATGTGATCTGGAAGGCAAGGATCTCCTTCCTTCTAGATGAGCACGATCATAAATCCTTTATCGATAATGTGGTATTTCCCCCACATATCCGAATCCATTGAAACCCTACAAGAAGGATATGGGAGAGGCCAAGAGATTGATAATCGATGGAGTTCTATATCACATTTTTTCTGACATATCTGGAAAAGGGATAGCCAAAGATATGTAGGATTCATTGGACACGTTGGATCAGGGATCTTCTGAGAAAAAAAAATTGTACTTGGAGCTGGAGAAGATGAGATCCACAAGGATGCAGAAGGGGAATCACATATATCCCTTCCTTACAAAAATTCAAGAAGTCTGGGATCAAATGACAGTTGTAGGGTCAACACCTCTGGGTATGGATATGGTGAGATTAGCCCTGAATAACGTCTCAGAAGAATGACATGTATTCATCCAGAGTATTTTGGGCACAGAACGATTGTCGAATTGTGAGGGGATGTGGGTTTCTCTTCAACAAGAAGAGATGAGGCGTGATCTAGTAAAGTGAAAAATATATGGAAACAACAAAAATGGGGTGAAGCCCAAGGAGGAAGAGGAGAATGCAACCATTGCATCAAAAGGGCAGTAGGAGCAACATAGACGAAAGAAGGATGTCTCAAAGATCAAATGTTTCAGGTGTGGTGAGCTTGGTCACTACGCTATGCAGTGCCCTATCAAAAAGAAGAAAAACGAGGAGAAACATGATCAGCAGACTGGACTAGTAGAGACCACGGAGGAGAAGTTTTTCATTATTTCCCACATACCTCCAGGGGAGATATGGGGTGATCTAGTACTTTAGTTTAAGAGAGATGCATATGGGAAGGATCCTTGAGGAGTTCACCTCTTGGATCAATAGCTTGCTATGGGAGGCCATATGAGAACTAGCAGGATGGACCGATGTTAATTGGTGTAGACGAGTGCCGAACTGACAACGGTAGTGGCTAGGAGTGACAAAGAATAAGTAGCGCAAAGCAGAGTTGGCAACAATGTAGCTGGCACAGTGAAAATTTAGGAACAACGCAGAGGCTTCAGAGGGTCAGCGCAGTGAATAGTAGCAGTCAGAACACCAATGACATATGCATCATACTGAACAAAAATGGTTTAGTATTTTGGATTTTTTTCTATTGCAACAACAACAAAGTTGCAGTGCATATGTGGTTGGCAACAACATGCAGATTCAACAGCAGCACAAGTGAAGCATTTCCGCAGTATTTGGTGGACAGTGATGTCAAACATTAACAACGCAGAGCGAGAAGAGTCAGGGCGAGTGTTTATTTCTGGTAGCATCAGATGTGCTCTAGCCTCAAGAATTTGCAGGGAGGATACGACATATGCATTCTCCAAGACCCATAAATAATTTTGGGAAATTCCACCCAGATAAGGTTTAATTAAAATAAGTAATTATTTTTAATGGATGCCTAAGTCTAAACTTAGGAAATTAAAAATTTAAATGGTATTAATTAAACTAAGTGTGAATCTTCTAGAAAAAGACGAAGATCGAGTCAAGATGATCTGAGCCATTGATTAAGATTTAATTTGGGTCGTTGATTATTCAATAAGAAGATTATAAGAAGGATCTTGATGGACACTTGGACAACAAATCAGGTGAGAGATCTAGAGATCGAATTCTCAAGAGAGCAGTGTAGTAGTTGCCAGAGACTATAGCTAAGGCATTGGATGTATGTTGAGATGTGGTAATTGACAGGAAATTCACAAAAGGGCTAAGAGGGCCGATTTATTTGATGATCTCGTGGGAGCCCATACCTACGAGAGAGACAAAATCAATGAACACTACATATGCCAGAGGTTCCTTTTTCTTATATATCCCTTGATGGATAACTCTTGAGGGGTTGTGGGGCCATCCTTGAGGAGGCCAAGAGCTTGATATTGGATTGGGATGCCAAAGTCTCGTAGGGGTGTAAGGACTTCGATGCCTGGGGCTGTGCACCTCCGTGAGTGTGGAAGGAGTGGGCCAGCCTTGTGAGATGCCCAGAGTCATTGAGTAATGGGACCGGATGTCTGCCTTAAGAAGATGAGGTCTAAGCCTTGGTGCGAGCCTTGGGGTCAGGCATATGCTAGGGTATTGATTGATGTGGCTTATTTCTGGTTCCAAAAGTGGGAAAATAACAAAGATTCCTTGGGATTTCCCAGTTGATGTGGAAACTGTCGATGTCTGCTAGTTATACTAGTTCAAAAGAGGGTGTAGGGAAAATGTGAAGTTATAAATAACTAAATAAATAAAATGTTAAACAATGCAACTTAAGTAATGTCCCCTAATAATAATAATAAATAATATAATATAATATTACAATATAAGTAAATAAATGATAAACTACAAAGAAAATATAATAATGGTAAATAAACAATAAAAATTAAAGAAAATGAAATAATAGTAAATAAATAATAAATAATGAAGAGAATGTAATAATAATAAATAAATAAATAAGTAAATAATAATAGTAGAGTTCAAAAAAAAAAAAATATATATATATATATATATATATATATATAAGTAAACTATAAAAATAGTAAAAATAAGTAAACATAACAAAAAGTAAAATAAAATAAGAAAGAGTTAAATTAAGAGAAATATTAAATTAAGTAAAACTTAAAATAAAGAAAAAGAAGTTGCATGTTGACACATGGAATGTATGCATGTAGAACCCTTTCCATTGTTTGATCTATTTAATGGATGATGAAGAAGATGATATTCATCATTCCTTCCTCCATTCTCTTGGGAGAAAAGTGTTGTGAGACAAATGATTCCCTCGTAGCAATATGATGATTGAAGGCTCGGGGGTGGCCAACTGTAGAAATATTACATGCAATTGAGCCTATGGTTGGGTGGATAGTTGTCCCCAAAATTTTGTTGCGGTTAGCAAAATTCAAAAAGAATTCAACTCCAAAATCACAAGTAAGGAATATCGTCAATACAAGTAAGTTGTCTCTACATGGGTTTTTAAAAAATCTATGTTAATTAGTTGAATAATTATGTGTTGATTATTAATCACATAAATTTATGTAATTACTTGTATATTTTAAATTGGGGTCATTACATCCTCATAGTCAATCCCTTCAACTCGAGAGTAATCCTTGGCCACAAACACAGCCTTTTACTTTTCTATGCTTCCATTTGTTGCATATTTTACCTTGAAGATCCATCTCGAACCCACAACTGATTTTTTTTTGGTCTTGGTACCACTTCCCAAACACTTTTGTTTACAATGGATTTGTATTCCTCCACCAATACAATTTTATCTACTACTTCCTTGAAACAGGATGGCTCAGTCTCTACAAGATCAATCATTAGAGCCATGTAGCTAGTGTACCGATCTGGTGACCTTCTCTGGCTACACTGATTTGAGAGAGCACCCACGTTCTCCCTTGCATCCTGCAAAAGTATCTCAGCTTCTCTGGTCCTTTTCCTGCCTTCTCTGAATGGTTTTTCTTGAGCGTTTGTATCCACTTTCTGCTCCTAAACTTGTGGCTAATCCACATATTCTTGAGGTTCCTCCTTTGGAGCTAAAAGCTCCTCATATGGGGGGATCTGAAGCTCCCTCTCAAGAGAGCACCACATTGCTTTATCCTCATCAAATTTTGCATCCCTTCGCACAATTGTCATTCCGAAGGATGAAAAGTACAGACGGTAGTTGTGGAGAGTTTCTATGTAACCCAAAAATACTCCCAAATTTATTGTCGACTCTAGATTCTTACTGGCATCTTTGGATTCATGGCAGTAGACAAAGGCTCCAAAGTTCGCGAAGTGTGACACATCCGAATTTCTACCCAATAAAGCCTCCTTCGATGTAATCATGCCTAGAATCTGATGAGGACTTTGGTTCTTCAAATATATTATTGTGTTGCATGCTTCAGCCCACAAGTGCATAGGTAGGCCTTGGTCATGAAACATCACCCTCACTTCTCCCACAATGCTATGATTTTTTCTCTCAGCCACCCCATTTTGCTGTGGGTTTTTGGGTGTTGTCAACTCTCGTTGAGTGCCTTCTTTTGCACATAAATTTTTAAACTGATTCAATACATACTCACCTCCATCATCACTCCTAAGAGCCTTCACCTTCTTGCATGTTTCTTTCTCAACCACATCCTTGAATTCTACGAACTTGGAGAATGTCTCATCTTTCTTCCGCATGAAAAATATCTAACACTTCCGTGAGAAATCATCTATAAAGATAATGTCATAATATATGTTCCTAGTAGTGGAAGCTGTCAAGAAATGTCCACAGATATTAGAGTAGATCATTTCTAGGACTGCATGCGCCTTATTGTCTTGATCATGGAAGGTGGATTTTGTGTACTTCCCCAAAGTACACCCTTTGCATGTCTCTTGCTACTCAAGTGATCCTTTGGGTAGGCATGTGTTTATCTGTTGCATTATCTTCAAAGCTCCATGATGCAAATGGCTAAGTATTCTATGCCAAATTTCACCGACATCGCAGCTCTGAACCTTCTTTGCCTTTGTGCTCAATGCAGCACAATCCTCCACATCTAGCTTGTACAAGTTATTCACATGAACCCTGATTTGATTCACTTTTCCCGTGGCTATGTTTCTCAAGAATTCCTTTCCTTTGTTGAAGATCGCATCATACCCACGGTCTTCCAAAAATGCAATAGAGACAATATTTCTCTTTAGGCCCGGAACGAACATGACATCCTTGAGCCTAAGGGGAGCTTGAATCCCTCTAAAATGTGACTGTACTAATCCCGGTCCCATTGTACCTCTTTTCGCCCCCCATCTCAATGTACATCTACAATATTTCTTCTTTTCCCCTTGACTAGATTATGGTTTGGGTTCGAATTTCTTCCCTTTTCCCTTATTTTCCTTTCCAACCAATGAACAATTTTCTTCATCTTTGCCCTCAGATGAATTCCCATCTCTGGTACTCCACCTGATTTCATCCTGTACCATATCGGGCTATAAGTGTTCCCAATTTGGTAGTTCTCCTTCCCATTCACCGAATGTTGGTAGCTATGCCAACTCTTGGGAAGGCCTAGAGGAACTAGGCTTACCAAATCATAATCTAGTACTGTAACACCACTTCCTTCAAGTTCATCACACCATTATGTGAACCTTCTAAGATACTGCTGAATTTAGTCATTCTTTTGCATCTTGATATTTCGAATTTTATCCTTGAGTGTTGGTTTCCTGTGGTCATTTCTAGACTGGAATAGATATGTCAATGCTTTCAACATTGGACATAGAGTCTTTCCTGTGTAGATTTGAGACAATATGGTCTCGAACTCCCTCTAATATAATTCTCCTCGCCTTGGCTACACACTTCTTTCATTTTTCTAGATTCTGGGCATAAACTTATCCTGGTTTTGGGATATCATTTTCAATGAATTCGTTCAATCCATTGTCTTCTAGCACTACCTCCCATGTGGTACTTCCAAGCAACATAATTCAATCTTCCCTCAAGGTCATACTTGAGTCTTATTCCATTGAAAGCCATCCTTCTAGCTCTGAAGAATTGATCCTGCAAATTCAATCCTCCTGCTGCACAACTTCAAAATTTCTACTCTACTATGAATCTTGCACTGATACCTTGTAAAAATTATTGTGTAGATTCGAAACTGCTCATGCAATTTACTAGAACATAAGACTCAAATATACTCTACCACTTTACGAAAAGTAATTCACGATTGTGAACACATAACATCAACATGCAAGAAGAAACATCACACATGCACAAAGATTTATCTAGGGGAAAGAAACTGCTCAAAACCCATTCATATCGATATTGCATTAATCAAATGAATAGAGATGAAATACATATGTCGCTCAAGCCTGAGCACGACCTGCAATTGTATAGTCTATCCCTCTGCCTCACTGACTCACCTTGGCCAACACTTATCCAATTTTCAAGCCCTCCAATCTCCTATTTCCTTGTGTTTTTCCTCGAGGAATTAACCCCTATTTTTAGGAAATCGCCTCAATTGGATTGTGCAATTCCTTTAGGCTCATTCTCTAACTCCATGCACCATGTGTACACATGGGAATATTCTACAACTAATAGTACATTGCCTTGGAACCTCCATCTCAACTGGGTAACTCAAATTCTCTACATGCATCAATTATTTTGGGTTGACTGATTAGTTAACTAGTTGATCACTGAGTGTGACTGAAGTTCCATTGCACAACTTGACCATCCACTATTTCATCAAATAGTTGGAACTAGTTTAACTAACCATAACTCAAATTAAATTAATTATATTGCTACGAATTAGCAATCAATCATACTAAACTGAACTCAAGCTTCCCCAACTTGAATTAACTGAGTAACAAATGCCATGTCACCTCAATTAACTAACTCCAAGATTTTGCTGATGTGGAAATTCGAATTTTATCTAGTTTGACCAAGGCAAGGACAAAATGAGACTTTCTTGCTGCATTTTCAACATTTTCTTTCATAAAAGATTCAAACATGCAAAGCTCCCACTCGCAAATAAGTTTATCATAAACCTAAGTTTTTCTCACTCTTCATAGTTTAAGCTAAACTCTAGCAATAAATGCATCCATCTATATCCAATAACCTAGCCTTGATATTGAATTAAAAGCTTTTCTAACCTATTTAAAATAAGTCACACTAACCAAATTGAAAACATAACAAAAATATAGACACATTCACATAGAATATACAAAATTTACCCTATACACCCTTAAAAGGGAAAACCATCATAATTGAGAGCTATCTCTCTTTATTTCTTTTTGTTAACTTAATTATTCATAACACAAAATTTACACACTATGTAACTTCAATTAACCATAATCCATTAAAATATCTTTAAATATAATTATAATCCCTTAACCGAAATTAAGTTACAGTCTAAAAACAAAAGAGATACAAAATTGATCAATAATTTTCCTTAGACACTTTGCACCTAAATTTTAAAATTAAAGGATAACTAGACCCATTACCCTCAATAATAAAATATACCTAAATTTACCCGAAAAATATAACAATACATATCCAAACACTTGCCCTTTATAAAACTATTTGAAAATATTTTCAATATATATTATAGACTTGTATCATCAACTATAATCCATTTATATTTGTATCGTTTATTTGATAATAACGAAATAAATTCTCTCAGATTATCTACAGATTTCTATAACATCTATATGGTCACATGTGTTTCTAATAAAATTTTAATTTTAATTTTAATTATTATTATTATTATTATAATATATATATATATATATATAAGATAAATGAGAATTGTAAAATTAAATTGAAAATGCAAAAAACATAATTATTTTTAAAATAAACTTCAGTCATCTATTAAAAATATTCCATTTAAATATTTATTATTCATTAAATAATTATTGATTGTTCAAGTAAAATTCTAAAAACTCTATGGTAAAATAGATATTTCAATTACAATTTTAAGTCTCAAAAATAATATTATTTCCAATACATTATGATAATGTAATAATCTTAATATTATTTCCAATACACTATGATAATATAATAATCTTATTGTACATGTTTGTCCCTCATGCTGTATAGTGATCTCTCCAATCCAACGGCCTTAATAGCCCAGTGTATTGGTGTCGGCTAATGACTTCTGTTGTCAAAGTCAATTTCTATTAACCGTAGAGAACATGCTCGATATGGCCAGCTAAATACGACCAAGCTAGCTGACCACGACTCTGAGATAATCTTTTATTTCCTTAATTTTTGCTTGAAACGGTAAAGCTATCTGTGGTTGGACACACCCTAAATTTTTTGTGTATTTGATTAATGGTAATGATAGAGATCTCAAATTAAAACGACTCATCCCTCATGTGTAGTGTCACGTTTTTTAAAAGTGTGTTTGATTTATTTATTTTTAAATGATGGAAATGATTCAATATCATCATCAATTATAATAAATTTTAGAGCAAATTTGATAACTATATCTTTAGTTTTGTGATCTCTGTAATTTTAATTTTCTGAAAATTTCTACAGAATTTTTCAAAATTATAGGGAATAGAGTTGTATTTAATGTGATTTTTTGGAAAGTTTTCTGATTTATTTTTCCAATTTAATTTGTGTAAAATTTGGCATGAATTTATTGAAATCAAAAGTTTGATGGGTAAAATCTGCACAATCCAAGTGCCCTAGGGGTTTTTCACAGTGCTGAATCCATATCACAAATCAAGATTTCACTTTTTCACTTAAAATTTTTCTGCCAGATTGCAGCGAGAAAATCAATCAGAAACTAATGTACCTCCTGTTGGCCTGGCTAATGGATCTGCTAAGGCCAATGACATGAGAGGTCAAATCCAAAGGGACAATGATCCATTGCGTTCGGTGCTCAGAACATACGTTGTGCTAAAAGATAATGTGAGGTTAGCATCATGGAATATAGAGAGAAGTGTAATTTTAATAACTACTGAATTTTTTTCCCTTTAAAATACCATAAACTAATACCATGAACAAATACATTGAATTGTCATAAACCTCCTCAAATCCAAAAACCATCTAAACCACCCTACAGAACTGACAAAGGAGAAGAAACGTATAAACCACCTTGGGCCCAAAAATCACGTAAACCACCCTACACAAGTGAGAAACCGAATTGAGAGGAGAAGAAACTTATTGAAAGGAGATACGTATTAAAGTGAACAACTGACAGAAAGGTGAGAGCAGAGCGTTGAAACATTGACAAGCTGGTGACAAGAAAACAAGTCGTTTAAGGAGGGAGGTTGGTGACAAAAAAACAAGCAATTTCATGAAGCATATTTAAGAAAACAATCGCTTTAATCAAATAGTTTAAGGATTTAAATAAAATAAACAAAATTTGGCACATATTTTTCCATATATATGTTTAACTTTGACAAAAATATTTTTCATTTGTTGGGATTATATATATGAATGATGGTAATGGTACTCTAAGAAACATACATAATTATGCAGTTTTGAAGTTGTAGAAATATTTATTTAATTAATGGAATATGTCAATATAATGGACTCATCTGGTTTACTCTTTCGCTCATTAATCAACGTTCCATTTTGTATTAAATTTCAACACCGATGACAACGATGGTGAAATAAACGATTTTTATTTTTTATGGTAACAATATATTTTGTACGGACAAGTAACAATGGTAAATTATAAAGAATCAATTCCTAAATCATCATTCTAACTGGTAAATCAAATCCGTTTCGCGGCACACCTCCATTCAAAATGGTGAGCATGTACTACCTCGAAGGAGTCACCATTGTGCTTGGTGGAGCTGTCAAACCAACTAAATATTCCCCCTTCCCCTTGACAATGGGTGTCACTAGAAGTGAGAGAATTCTCTGGATCATGGACGAATTGTGCGTTGTGAAGGGTGGAACGTATGCATGAAATTTCACGTTCTCACTCGGCCTCCTTGAAATAGAGAAACGAACGATGAATTTTGACCCGTATTTGATCTCCCTCGTATAAATGGCAGTGATGTTCACCCTCTTGGGATTGTAATGGGGATGCAGATAGTAAGGAATGTATGCTTCCACTCTCAGCTTAGTTGGAAACTACACACCGGAGAAGTGATATCCCTATTTTGAGTTGCTCCATGCTACTAAAACTTCTAGGGTTTGTAGATCTAACAGGAAGGACTGAATGTATTTTTTGCCCTAATTGTTAATGCCTTTTAACTATTTTTTCTAACTACTAATCTGACGGCACACAAATATTCAATCGTCTAACACAATTTGGCATTGCATAAATGTACATAGTGGCACTTGGGGGACATGTTTTCAAAGAAAAAAAACTTAAGGTGTAAAAATGAAAACCAACTACCATTTTTACTTATTTTATTTCAATTTTCTATTTAAAATTTAAAGTTCTCATGCTCATGTGGACTCGCTCACTGGATTTTTTGAGCATCTATTTGAGTCCAATAGATTTATTGATATTGAAGTGCCAGACATCAAGCCCACCTAGAGGAATCAGTGGATAGGTGATGTTATGTTAGCCAGAAGACTAGACGGATTTTTTATTAGAGAACCATTGATGGAAAAAATATCTTCGATCAGACAATGGATAGGATCACATGGCATATGTGATCACTCTCCAATCTTCATAGCAGTAGCTAGCCTTTCTCCGAAACCCCTAGCACCTTTTAAATTTAATGCTACATGGCTGAAAGATGTGGAATTCCAAGGGATTGTAAAGGAAACTTGGTAGCCATCCTCCCTCAATGAAAATCGATCGACTGCTAAGAATATAGCAATAATATTATAAATTTGAAGCAAGAGACTATTAAGTGGGTTAAAAATAAAAGATTAAGGATGAGGAATCCCTTCAAAAAATTGCGGAGGAGTTGAACCAATTATAAGATCATGATTTTGGTGGATATGACACTCTAGAATAAAAAATTCCAATTACTTAATTGGAGGTAGAGAAGCGCAAGTTCTTGGAAGAAAAGGAGAAAACATGGTGTTTGACAATTCAGACTATCTAGTTACAGGAAGGAGATAAAAATACAAAATTATTTCATCAATTTTTTAAGGGATGAAAAGAAATTAAAACAATATGGTCACTGAAAAATGAATTAGGTACGACTCATCATACTTTTAGAGATTTGGTGCATATGGGTACTCAACACTTTGGGTCCATGTTTAGAGCTCCAAGGGAAGCTTCCTTGGCTAAAATCATCAAGGTTGCTAGACTCTTCCCTATATTTGTAGTTGATGAAGTAAACGAAGAATTAAACATGTCGGTTACAATGTGAGAGAATCAAGCAGTTCTAAAGTGGTTCAAAAAAGACAAGATCCCTGGTCTCAATGGGTGGTTGGTTGAATTTTTCCTTGATTTTTTCGATCTCATTGGTCAGGACCTCATAAAAGTGGTTGAAGAATGCAAAACGATGGGAAGAATGTGTGAGGCTTTCAAAGCCAATTTTATTTCCCTAATCCCAAAATCAAATATTCCTAGGAGTTTTAATGACTTCGAACCTATTTCTTTGTGTAACTGCATCTATAAAATCATTGCAAAAATTATTTCAAATCGTATTAAGCCTATCTTATCTCAGCATATTTCTAAAGAATGATTTTCCTTTCTATAGAATCATCAAATCCAATATGCCATCGAGATTTCTTAGGAGGGTCTCCACTCCTTAAAAGTGAAAAAATTGAAAGGTATGATTCTTAAGATCGATTTATCTAAGGCCTATGGCAAGATGGCATATGCCTATATATTCGGATGTTACTGACACACCTGGGATTTCAAAATGCATTCATTAATTGGATTATGTGTTGTATGTCATATGTTTCCTTCAGTATTATCATAAATGGTTCTGCAACAAATTTATTTCATGTTGAATGTGGTCTTAGACAAGGATTCCCGCTATCCTCACTCTTATTTTTGTTAGATATGGAAGGCCTCAACATAATGATATCCGAGGAAAGGAACCAAGGGAACCTATAAAGGGAGAAAATATTGCTGAAAACATTATAATAACTCATCTACTATTTGTAGATAATGTTCTCATTTTCTTGAATAGAGCTAGCAGTGACTCTTCTACCTTTAATAGCATCCTTCAATTATTTTGTAAAGCCACGGGTATGGAAAAAAATCATGAGAAATAAACATTATTTGTTACAGGTTCTTCTCATTATGAAGTGATATATGCTCATAATCGTTTTCCCTACCGACTAATGGAGATTGAGGAAGGATTGAAATATTTGGAATTCAGGCTTAAACCAAATGATTACAAATTGATGACTAGATGTGGCTCTTGGAAAAAATTGAGAGTCGGATAAACACATGGTATCATATATGGTTTTCAAGATCAGGACGATTGGTGCTTGTCAAATTGGTTTTGGAGGCCATCCCTATTTATTGGATGTCCTTATCTTGGATCCCAAAGGGAATTCTTCACAAAATTCAAAAAATTTGTTGTATACTCCACTAGAGAGGCAAGAAGGAAGGTAAACTCTTTTCATGGGTCAAATGGGAACACATTTCACTCCCCAAAAAATGGGGGGGATGGGGGACGAAAAATATTTATTTATTTTCACAAGCTCTGGAAGAAAATTTGGGATGGCAACTGATTACATTAGACAATCTATGGATGAAGTGTTTATAAGGAAGTTTATTATCCCACTCCCAATTGAGGAATGGATTCGATTTCCATCCTGGAATAAATCAGTTATTTCTCTGATATGGAGGACATTTCTCAATTCTTTTGGATATATTAGAGTAGGTTTAGCTTGGAGATTTGGATCTAGAGTGAAGGTTCATATTGGATCAGATGCATGGGCTAGCAGTGGAAATTCACATATTCTCTCCCTAAAATGATTCAATTCCTTGTTGAAAAGGGGAAACAAACTCTAGATAATATAGTTAATAGGGTCAACTCTTCTATTATCGAGAAAAATGGCTAACAACACATGAGCTTCAACTTCTTGATCACTGACACTAGGTATGGATACAATACATCAATTCTCTTTCTAAATGGCACATTAGAATACATGATTGTAAAGATGAGCTCATATGGACACTATCATCCCATGGTAGATATTCCCCAAAAGTAGGTTATCCATTTATTTTTGTTGATCATGAACCTGAGGTTTCTTTCTAGTGGTGGCGTCCGTTATGGAAGCTAAAAATTCTGGAAAAATAAAAGCTTTTCATGTGGTGTCTTTTGAAAAACAAAGTCTCGACTGGGGATAATTTGAATCACAGAACATTTCAAGGATCGTCATGGTGTGTGATGTTATAGGATAATGAAGATTCAATAAACCACTTATTTCTTCATTGTTCTTTCTCTACACAAATTTGGAACATGTTATATCAATATTTGGCAATTAATATAAGATGGCAAGGAGATTCTTTTAATGAATCCTAGAAAGCATGGTGGGATGAGACACATCCTATAAAGCTTAGGAACCTCCCTCTTTTGGTCAGTTAGGGTATCTGGTTAGGAAGGAACCTAAAAATATTCCAGGAATGAAATAAGCCCTAGAATCTTATCAATGCTCAAATAATGGGCTTTTATAATATGATACCCGACGATAATCAAAATCAGAAGACTTGCAATATACGTGAAAAATCTATAGACAAATATTTTTTTTGGGCTTATTTTGATGGGTCAAAAAAGAAAGATGGATGTAGAGGTGGTGCAAATTTGTTCTTAAATGAAGAGAATTTCTTCAAAAATAAAATGGGACTAGGTAGGGGAACAAATAACTATGTAGAACTAGAGTCTCAGCTTTGCTCCTCTTTTCCATTGTATAGAAAAAGTGTAGAAAAAATACACATAGATATTTGGTGATTTTAAAATCATCATTAACTGGTTCAATAAAAAATATACTTGTCACGTTATACACACTCAAAATCTCCGGAAGAAATTTTGTTATTAAATCCCAATTTGATTTTGTTGTACATCGTTGAATTTATAGGGAAAGAAAACAAATTTAGAAACTTATCTGAAAACCTTCAATAAGTATTTAGTTCCCAGCCTTGTAGATCTAAGAACAAAGGAACACTGGGGGGTCATCAAATATTAAGGCGCGCCTTTTTCACAGAGAACTAAGGGTTTTGCACATCACTCCTACATGATCCCTCACATGCACATTTTGGACGTTTATGTTTATTTCGATTATACAAATGTAATTATTAGGTCGATAGCTTCTGTATCTTTTTGTATGTTTACTTTTATGGACTTGTTCTGGTTCCACCATATCTTTATGGATTTTGTTACAGTAGCGTGATCAATTATGATCACCCTTTTTGAGATATACTCCTTTGAAGCATCTACAACATGTAATTTTCAATATATTATATAATGAAAGTTACAATTTTTCCTTGGGAAAAAAGTATTAACAATGATACTCATTTTAGAGTATATATGTCGGATACTTAGTTTCTTGCCAAGATCATGATGACTCATTGCCAAAAGAACAATATCATTAGCATAAAGGAGAAGAGTTATGACTATACTAGTAAGTGTGACGCCATCACAACCTACATCTTCTAGACACTATTCTAACTTATTAATGTATAAGACATGTCTAAGAAAAATTATATGTGCATATGTATGTAGCTATATGTATTATGATGATTTTAATATTTTATTACCATTATAAGATGCCTAATGTCCTCATATGTAGCTATATGATTATGAGGGTTTTAATATTTTCCTGCCACAACGAGATATATATTGTCCACATTGTATTATCTCTTTAGTAGTACTATGTACTTTCTTCAACAATATTCTCAATAGTTAACTAAAACTATTAAAAAATTCATTATACATAAGTTCATATATATATCAAATATATAAAATTAGAAATAAGAATATTTCTATATATAGAGATGTGGATTTTACATATAATATCAATAGTATCATAAATAATCAATTTAGATTTATCTTAATTCCATATTTATTAAGTATCTATAATTAAATCTTTTTTCAAATTTTGAAATCAAGAATAAATTTACACCTAAAAATTTCATCCCAACATTAATATTAATTATAATTAACTTAATTATATTATATAAAACCATATTATAATATTATATATTATTAAAATATGTAATTTATTGTTTATATATTTATATATCTTATAGTTACTTATTATATATCATATTTATTATAAAAAAATAATAACATAAAAGTTTATTATAATTTTATTGCAATTAAAATTAGTGTGATATTTATAACAAAAAATTTGGAAAATGCGATAATATAAAATACTCAATCAAATATTTTATAAATGGTATTTGGAATTTTACCAAAATCTTAATAAGTTTATGTCTGAACTTAATTAATTGTTAAACAAAATATAATACAAAATTGTTTTTTATTTCAAGTTTAATATTATATAATTAATTCAATTTCTTGAAATTCTATTAGTTTTTATAAGTTTATTAATTATTTCACGAATAATAAGAAAAGTGTGAAAATGAAATAATGATTTAAGAATTATTCCAATAATGAAGTTAAAGAAACGTAAATAAATAGTAATTTATTTAACTATTTCTTGGTGATTTAGTCAAATGTGACAAGGAATAATTATCAAGCAATGATTTAATAATTATCCTAGAGAAAATGAGAGAACTAATGGTTTATTTAATTATTTTTCATGGGGTTTTCTAATTTTAATCAGATATAACTTAATATAAGTGGTTTATTAAATTATTTCCTATAGTAAAAGTGATTTTACTATGGTAAAATTAAATTTACATAGTGTATTTTGATCCGTCTAGTTAGAAATGAATAGGTGATCATTTTTTGGTGATAACAATTCCGCACAACATTCCTTTCTCACACGCATTAAAAAGAGACTTCATTTAATATTATATATTATTCGTTTACTTAAAGTTAAAATATTTTTTTGTCTATAGAATAAAGTTATCTTTGTTGTCTCATTCTCTGACACATACCCCTTCTTCCACACATCCTTCATTCTACATGGATTCATAGCTCTATGTAATTGTTCTTGTTCACATTTTCATTGAAAAAAAAATTTGAGTAATCTCTCATTGTGCTTAAGATTAAAATATTTATTTCAATAATTAAAATAGTAAAAATTGTCTTACATTATTTAGTAACTAAGAATTAAAATTAAATGAAAGTAAAAGAAACACCAAGTTGTATATATCAATATATCAATTTCATTTTGAGGTGTGGAAGAATATTTCATTATGTGGAGTACGGAGATAGGGAGAAGCACAATGAAATCATTTCCACACATTCGTACTCCATACAAATTTAAAATATTAAAACATCCAACATGTCTTGATCTTCATAGTAAATAGGACAATCAAAATTAATAAATTCTTAACTACATTTTTATTATGTATTTTTGGAAGATATATGTGTGATGTAATATAAGAGCTCAAAGCATATAATTCTTGAACAATAAGCAACATGATTACAATAACAATAACTGTATCGAGATTAAAATTCCAATTTTTTCTCAAACATTCATTTTCATTGTGATCAGTAACAAAATATTAGATATAATATAAAATTTAAAAGCATATTGTTGAAAACTTATGTTCTATTAATGATAATTGGAAACACCAAATAATTAAGATCCATACAACATATTATGCAAAACATTAAGAACATTGATTTATGGCGAAAGTTTCTTACATCGGTATTGAGAATGCTTAGTATCTCATCTCACCAACTAATTCACTCTTCTATTCTGACATCTTCTCTCTTTAATTATATGCTCCTACTTTTCGGGGAAAATTAGCAATAATTTTTCTCTAATAGGTTAAGTAAACACAATGAATTATAATTTATTTATGAAACAAAGATATATGGTAAAAGGAATGCATGTGCGGATGGAATGGATTATGTAATTGAACCTACATTTATGTTTAGCGTCTAAAGAAATCATCAAAATCCTACTACTTAATCGCAAAAGTAAATGCATTTGTCCCAATGAGGACTAAGAATGGGCTCTTGTGAACCTTATGGAAACATGTATTTGTAAGAGAAAGAATTGATCATGATCATTTAAGGGCACTCACAATGTTAAAGCATTGATAATGATAATTTAAATATTATTTTTCTTTCAGATCCATGATTTCTTGAACGAATTTCCCCAACATGGATTTAATGAAATTTTGCATTGTACCAACTGTAATTTATGACTTAACATGTTCATTGAATATATGTTTCTCAATTTCCATATTATGTTTTTGCAATTGAGGAGCAAAGATATACTTCTCTTCATTAATACTAACAAAAGTAATTAGCCATTTACTATTTTCTTCTGTAGTAAAATTGGTTACATCATAAAACTCTCTTGCCTTTGACTCTTTTAGCCTCTCCAATTCAACTATTAGCGTATCTCTTGAAATTAATTTAGAATTGTGTATAATGCATGGATGTTTAGATCCTGAAAAATTTGCACCGATTTGCGAAAGGCCTCACCTCTTATAATGTTTATGCTTTCACATTTAGAAATATTTTTTTCTAGTATGTTGATTTGTTGATTATTTTAGACCATCGAACTTTGACCTGCTTCATTCGATTAACATTTGGGAGTCCTTTTTTTTTGTCTAGATCAGAAAAAAAAAAATCAAGCATTTGACTAAAAGAAAATAAGTCATTGGCAACAAAATGATTATCTTCTTTAACATTACTTTTAACCAAATTGACAAATGAGTTAATTCCCTGTGCTAAACGCAACATATCAGAAGTTATTTGCCATGCATGTTCAATAATTTCTAATCTTTGCAATAATTAGTGATAATATAAGATTTGACAACATTAAGAAGTTTGAGAGCTTTATTAGGTCAATGGGATGTACCAGGAGTAGAAATTTTTATTGGAAGTGCTTATATTTCCAATGGAGTCATTAACAAAGGACCTAGATTTAGAGCATGTTCTAGCTATTTTATTATTGATTTTAGTATCAAGTCTTTTGCTTCATGTTTACAACCACAGTCTAAAATTATGTTACCAGTAACTTGATGCAATTTGATGAGTTCGTTGGCTGCTACCCTAGAACATCAACATCCATTTATACTTTATTAATAACCCCTTTATTATGGACCTTTAATTTTTCAATTTTAAATGTTTTACTACCCTTGTTATAGTTTGCATCTTGCAAAGTAATAGGGAGATCATCGAAAGTAATGGCTTCTTCTAAAATTTGCTCCATTATTCTCTGATTTTATACTAAACAAGTACTAAACCAATATAGTAGTATAACTCTCTCAATTTCCACGTTCATAGCTTTTTCAATTCTTCTTGTTTTCAGCGGACTTTTGAATTTGGCTTATTCAGTTGTGCATGTTCTGTTTGGAATGAATGCTCCACCACCTGGTAGTTGACCCTGAACCATTTTTTTATTTTTAGTATCCTTTCTCTTTCTTTGATTAGAGGATGAAGTTGGACCAGCACCGAATGTACAAGGTGGAGAATGTTGCATAGGATTTGTGCCTCTTTTCTTGTATTTTGTTGATGTGTTGACACTAACTTCTTCAAAAATTTCTCCAGTGTAATTACCAGTTCTTTATTGTTTCTTGGAGCACTGTGACTCTCCTCGCTTTCCTCCGTGACTCTGCAAACAAGTTCTTGTATCTAACAACACCTAGGTGTGAATTAAATAGGCCTTCCAAATCAAAGCCATGATGGGATTCAACTTCTCTTAAGTTAAAACAACGCAAAGATGTAGAAATTAATGTGTAGATGCGAAATTTCTCATGAAATTTACTAAATCACAAAACTCGAACCTATTCTACTAATTTGTGGAATTTAATTCACAATCTAGAACTTATAAAATCAACTTGCAAGAAGAAACATCACACATGCACATATATTTAGCTAGGGGAAAGCAACTCCTCAAAACCCCTTACTATGCTTGCTCAAGCCTGAGCATAACATGGGAGTGCATAGTCTATCCCTTTGCCTGACTAACTGAACTTGACCAATACTTAGCTAATTTTTCAAGCCTCCAAGCTCTTATTTCCTTGCGCTACTCCTTTAGGAATTAGCCCCTGTTTTTATGGATATTCCTCAATTGGATTATGCAATTATGGATAGTATAATGCCTTGGAATATTCATCTCAATTGGGTAACTCGAATTACCTGCATCAAATAATTATTTTGGGTTGATTAATCAGTTAATTGGATGACCACTGAGTGTGATTGAAGTTACATTACACAACTTGACCTTCCACTAGTTTCTCCAATAGATGGAACTAGTTTAATTGACAATAACTCACATTAACTAAAATTGATTGCTACAAATTAGCAATCAATAATATTGATTGAAATCAAGCTTCCCCAACTCGAATTAACTAATTTAACTGAGTGACAAGTGCCATGTCACCTCATTTAACTACCTCCAAGATTCTGCTAATATGGAAATTTTAATTTCCTCTTGTTTGACCAAGGCAAGGTCAAACTGATATTTTATTGCTGCATTTTCAACAGTCCCTCTCATTGAGAAATGGATTTTCTGCCACCCTGATCCTGCCTCTATGGAACTCAAATTTTCCTCTTGAAAAATCCTTTATCAAAATGTCTACATCTTACTCCTCTGTTGGAATGTACTTCAACAATATTATATGCCTATGCACACAATCTCGTAGATGGTGATACATGATAATTATATGCTTGAATTGATCGTGACAAACAATATTTTCAGGGAGCTTGATGTAGCTCTGATTATAACTGTAGATCACATTTGGATCCATTATCTGACCAAATAATCCAACAATAATATCTCATCCATATCACCTCACATGTTGCTTGACTAGTAGCCATGTATTCTGCTTCTGCTAAGTTGAGTGCCACATATCTTTGCATCATGTTGTACCAAGTAAAAACTGTGGAACCAACACTAAAAATTTCTTCTGATGTGCTCTTCTGGTCGAATGAAATCGCTACCCAATCTGCATCTGTGAAGCCACAACAATTCGCTCCCTCTTTCTATGTGTACCATAGTCCAAACTGACTAGTGCCTTTGAGGTACTGTAGAACATGCTTAGCTTCCATCCAAAATAATTTGGTCGGTCGAACCATAGCTTGGCTCAACTTGTTGAATGCATAGCACATGTTTGGTCATGTCTTCACAAGATACATGAGTGAACCCACCAATTGTCAATAAACAATAGCATCCACTTCCTACTTGAAGTGGCATCCTCCTTCCTCCAATTGGTCGCTAGAGGGGTCTCCATGGGTTTGCAACTCTGCATGTAGAACTTCATTAGTATCTTGTTGGCATACTTTCCTTGAGATACAAATAGTTCCCTTTCTCCTTTCCATACTTCCAATCCAAAAAAATAGTGCATGAGACCCATGTCCTTCATTTCAAACTCTCTTACAGGACCTCATGCAATATAGATGAACTGTTCTTTACTAGTTAAAATCAAGTCATCAACATATAATACAATAATTAACAATTTACCTTCTACCAAAATATGACATAGTTTTTCATCCACTTCACTTTTATTTAAGCCCAAACCGATGATATAACTAATGATCCTAGTGTGCCAAGAACGAGGTGCTTGCTTGATATCGTACAACGCTCTCTTGATTCTACACACATGATACTCTCGATCAAAAGTCTCGAAGCCTTATGGTTTCTCGATATACACCTGCTCCTCAATAACTACATGGAGGAACATTGTTTTCACATCCATCTGGTGAATTTTCCATCTCATCTGTGCAGCAAAATCAAGAATTGATCTAATGGTTGAATATCTTGATACAGGCAAATGTTTCCTCATATTCAATCCCTTCAACCTGAGAGTTCCCCTTGGCCACAAATATGACCTTATGCTTCTCTATGCTTATGTCTGATGTATGCTTTACCTTGTAAATCCATCTCAAACCTGCCACTAATTTATCTACTAGTCTTGGGATCACTTCCCAAACACTATTTCTTACAATGGAATCATATTCATCTACCATAACATCAAACCATACAAGTTACTCTATTGCTTCCTCAAATGAGGATGGGCTCAGTATCTACAAGCTCAGTCATCAAAGCCATGTAGCCATTGTACCGGTAAGGTGACTTACTCTGCATGTGTTGTGAATTGGGTGCTCCCACATTCTCTCTAGCATCAAGAAATAATATGTCAGCTTCACTAGTTCGTTTCCTTCCTTCTTTGGATGTATCTGCTTGAGGGGTTGTCTCCACTCTATACTCCTCTATTTGTGGTTGCTCCACAACTTCCTGAGGTTCTTCCTTTGGAGTAAAAAGCTCCAGATTAGGCTGCAATTGAAGCTCTCTCTCAAGAGAACACCTCATTGCCTTCTCCTCATCAAACTTCACATCCCTACACACAATTGTCATTCTAAGGGATGAAAAGTATACACTGTAGTTGTGAGGATTTTCTATGTACCCAAAAAATATCCCCAACTCTATTTTCGGATCTAAATTATTCCTTGATTTTTTGGAGACATGGAAGTAAACTTATGCTCTAAAATTCCTGAAGTGTGACACATACAACTTCTTCCCTGAAAAATATTTCTCAAATGTATTCATGCCAATAATCTGATGATGACTCTTATTCTACAAATAAACCATTGTGTTTCATGCTTCAGCCCACAAGTGCAGTGGTAGGCCTTGGTCACGCAACATCACCCTTGCTTCTCCCACAACACTTATGGTCTTCCTCTCAGCCACCCCATTATGTTGTGGGTTGTGGGGTGTTTTCAATTCTCATATAATACATTCCTTTGTGCATAAATTTTTAAAATCATTCGACATGTAATCATCTCCATTATCACTCATGAGATACTTCACCTTCTTGCCAGTTTATTTCTCAATAAGTGCTTTGAATTCAACAAACCTGGAGAATGTCTGGTCTTTCTTCTTCATGAAGTAGATCTATCACTTTCGTGAGAAATAATCTTCAAAGATAACATAATACATGTTCTTGGCAATGAAGGTTGTTGAGAAAGGTCCACAGAAATCAGAATGTATCATTTCAAGAACTGCATGCACCCTATTGTCTTGATCATGGAAGGTGGATTTTGTGTACTTACCCATCGCACACCCTTTTCATGTATCTTGTTGCTACAGTGCTCCTCTAGGTAGGCCCGTTGCTATATGTTTCATGATACTCACAAATCCATGATGCAAATGTCTAATTCTTCTATGTCATTTTTCGCATACATCGGGGCTCTACACCTTCTCTACCTTTGTGCTCAATGCAACACAATCCTCCACATATAGCTTGTACAGGTTCTTTACTCGAACCCTGATCTACTGCACCTATCTGGTGGCTATGTGTCTCAGGAATTCCTTTCCTTTGATGAAGATCACATCATAACCACGATCTTCCAAAACTACAACGAAGAGAATATTCTTCTTTAGACCCGGAACAAACATCACATCCTTGAGCCTAAGAGGAGAGTCTGACTCCCTCTAAAAGGTTATTATACCAATACCGATCTCACTATACCTTCCATCATCTCCCATATCAATGTGCATCTAGAGATATTTCCCCTCTAAGTCACTAAAAATTGTTTGCTCCCCTTCATGTGGAATGAGGAACTGTTATAGAGTTACCACACACTCCCCATCATTTTGATTTCCATGCATGCAATGAGGGTGAAGTCAAGCTCAAACTGTGAGGCCAAAGCTTCACCTGCCACTCCTCCTAAGGTCTTCTTTCTTACCTTCTTGTGTGGACACTTCGTGGCATAATTCCTGAATTCATGACAGTGAAAGCACTTGATTCTGGACAAGTATTTTTTCTTGCACCATTGACTAGATTTTGGTTTGGATTGGAATTTCTTCCCTTTTCCCTTCTTTTCCTTTCGAGCCAAGGCACAATTTTCTTCATCATCTCCCTTGGATGAAGTCTCGTCTCTGGTATTCTACCTTATTTCCTCTTGTACTAAACCAGACTATAATTGTTCCCAATTTGGTAGTTTCTCCCTCCCATTCTTCGAATCTTGGTAGTTATGTCAACTCTGCAGAAGGCCTAGAAGGGTTAGGCTCACTAAATACTAATCTGGTATTGTGACACCAACTCCTGCAAGTTCATCATGACATTGTGTGAACATTCTCAAATATTTTTGAATTGATTCATTCTTCTGCATCTTGATACTTCGAAATTTATCCTTGAGTGCCAATTTCCTATGGTCGTTGCTATTCTAGAACAAATCTATCAATGCTTGCCACATTTCATAAAAAGTCTCTTCCCCGTGGATATTTGATACAATATGGTCTCATACTCCATCCAATAATATTCTCCTTGCCTTGGCTAGAGACTTATTCCATTCAGCTATATTCTGAGTTTGAGTTGTTGTTGGTTTCGGGATATTAGTATCAATGAATTTCTTCAACCCATTATCTTCCAGCACTTCTTCCATGCGGTCCTTTCAAGAAATATAATTTAATATTCCCTTAAGGGAATACTTGAGTCCTAGTCCATAGAAAGAAATCCTTCTAGCTCTGAATAATTGATCCCGCAAAACTGATCCTCCTACAAAGAAAACTTTGAAATCTCTTCTCTACATGAATCCTGCTCTGATACCATGTAGAAATTAATGTGTAGATTCAAAATTGCTCGTGAAATTTACCAATCACAAGACTCGAAGCTACTCTACTAATTTGTGGAATTTAATTCACGATCGAGAACACATAACATCAACATTCAAGAAGAAACATCATACATGCACAGATATTTATTTAGGGGAAAGAAACTGCTTAAAACCCCTTACTATCTGTATTGCATTATTCAAAGAATAGAGATGAAATACAATGATTTCTCAAGCCTGAGCACAAACTGCAAGTGTATAGTCTATCCCTCTGCCTGACTGACTGAGCCTGACCAATACTTAGCCAAATTTTAAAACCTCCAAGCTCATATTTTATTGCATTGTTTCTTGAGGAATTATCCCCTATTTTATAGGGAAATTCCTCAGTTTGATTGCACAATTCATGTAGGCCCATTATCTGACTGCATGAACCACTTGTACACCTGGGAATAGTCTACAAATGATATTACATTGGCTTAGAATCTCCATCTCAACTGGGTAACTCGAATTATATGCATGAAAAATTTATTTTGCGTTGATTGCTCAGTTAACTGGATGACCATGTTGAAAGTGTAACTAGGTCGGTCTTCATGTTGACTATGTAATTATGTAATTTATGAGCTTACAGGATGAGCTTACAGGAAGAAATATTTCATTGTTCCTCTTGCTACTGATATACATGAAACTACTGCAAAAGGAAATGCAGATATAGGGAGCTTAGGAGTTTTGATGATGCCAAGATTCAAGAACTGGGCAATGTGATGGGAACCCAAGATAACCTAGAAAGGATTTTCCAGATCTACAACTTTAGAAAATCACCCTCCTAGGGTTTGATCCTTTATCTGCTGGGTTATACAGATCTGAAGCTAGATTTGATTATAAGATGGCTGCAATATGTTCTACAAACAGATCTGAGCTTTGAGGGTTGATCCCTCCTTCAAATCTACAAGCTAGGAGCTTGAGTTCTTGTCTCCTCTTCTTTCTCCTTCAAGTTGCAGCAACTGAAGATGCAGCTGCTTCAGAAACTTCGTTGTACAAGAGGGAAAGGCTTTATGCTTGTTTAAATATGCTACAATAGACTCCAGGATGATAGAAATAGGGATGGAAAGGTGAGGGGATGGTCCCTCACAAGATTACTAGCTGAAATACTAGTAACTTCCTTCCTCCTTTGGATCTGCAATGATGTACTGTGTAATCCTTGATGGGACTACTGCTGATAGGAGGTCAATAATGTCTGGCCTAATTCCAGATCTGAAATGAAGCCCTAGGAATGATGATCTTCAAGCCCAAGGTGATAGGAATAAACCTACACCGGTTCTCCAGCTAAAATATTGAAGACTACCTCCACCTTCCAAACTGATCTTCAGAAATTGTGTAATTCCTAAAGGTAGATGTTTTGTAGATGATGGAAATGATAAGTGGTACCAATGCCTGATGTAGAATGAAGTACAACCCTCTTCCAAGAGATCACTCAATGAAAGAGGAGGGATTCCTGACCATGAAGACCCTGTGCTAAACAACACTTGCAATCTTAGCTAAACAACCAAAGAAAGCATGGAATGTCACTTGACAATTCCAGATCTAAACAAACCTCAAAATCTATAATCAATAGCATGCCTTCATTGTTTCCTTCATATCCTTTATATAGTTTATGAGCCTTCCCATGCATTGTCCCACCTCTAAACTGCGTTGTGCATGTGGACATAATCCTCCATGTTTGACTGTGTTTTACACCCTCTCCATCATGTGTGCATTAATTACACCACTTCCTCCATCACTTCATCATGAAAGATCTATGATCTTTCATTAGATTCCTTCCATGATCTCAGTTGACTGCTTCGACCTCCATGATCTATCTCATCAATGAGACATGATATCCAATCCATTCACATTATTAGATGCTCCACTACCTCATTATTAGATGCTCCACTACCTCATTATGTAGATCTAGGCTTAATTAATTCACACTCACACATAAAAAGTGGATATTTATTCATCATGAGGATTATGGGTCCCTCCACCCTCTTATTTACTTAATTCATTAAGAAAACTAATAACTCTAATATTCCAAATGTCATGTGAAAATTTGGGAATATTACATCTAACCTCAGAGAATTTCCTGCCAAAAAATTCTCATTTCCCACGCAAAAGCAACAGTAGCGTAGAGAATTTTTGCTCACTCTAGCAGGGAGTGCGTAGAGCCAGTCAACAGTTGCGCATATGGTTAGAGATAGAATTCAACATTGTTTTTTGTTGTGGTGAAAACATCCAGGCTAAGAGATCAGGATCGATTAGAGGGTGCCTCCAACTATGTGATCTGGAAGGCAAGGATCTCCTTCCTTCTAGATGAGCACGATCATAAATCCTTTATCGATAATGTGGTATTTCCCCCACAGGTCCGAATCCATTGAAACCCTACAAGAACGATATGGGAGAGGCCAAGAGATTGATAATTGATGGATTTCTATATCACATTTTTTTCACATATCTAGAAAAGGGACAACCAAAGATATGCAGGATTTATTGGACACGTTGGATTAGGGATCTTCCGAGAAAAAAAAAAACTGTACTTGGAGGAGAATATGAGATCCACAAGGATGCAAAAGGGGGAGCACATATATCCCTTACTTACAAAGCTTCAAGAAGTCTGAGATCAACTAGCAGTTGTAGGGTCAACATCTCAGGCTATGGATATGGTGAGATTAACCTTGAATAATGTCTCAGAAGAATGCCATGTATTCATCCAGAGTATTTTGGTTAGAGAAATATTGTCGGATTGTGAGGGGATGTGGGTTTCTCTTCAACAAGAAGATATGAGGCGTGATATAGTAAAGTGCAAACTATATGGAAATAAAAACAATGGGGTGAAGCCCAAGGAGGAAGAGGAGAATGCAACCATTGCATCAAAGGGGAAGTAGGAGCAACATAGACGAAAGAAGGATGTCTCGAAGATCAAATTTTTCGGGTGTGGTGAGCTTGGTAACTACGCTATGCAGTGCTCTATCAGAAAGAAGGAAAATGAGGAGAAACACGATCAGTAGACTGCACCAGCAGAGATCAAGGAGGAGGGGTTTGTCATGATTTCCCACATACCTCTAGGGGAGAGATGGGGTGATCTAGTACTGTAGTTTAAGAGAGATGCATATGGGAAGGATCCTTGAGGAGTTCACCTCTTGGATCAATAGCTTGATATGGGAGGCCATATCATAACTAGTAGGATGGACCGATGTTAATTGGTGTAGAGGAGTGTCGAAGTTACAACGGTAGTGGCTAGGAGCGAAAAAGAATAAGTAGCACAAAGCGGAGTTGGTAGCAGTGTAGCTGGCACAGTGAAAATTCAACAACAACGCAATGGCTTCAGAGGGTCAGCGCAGTGACTAGTAGCAGTCAAAACACCAATAACATATGCATCATACTGAACAAAAATTGTTTATTATTTTGGATTTTTTTCTGTTGCAACAACAACAGAGTTGCAGTGTAGATGCAGTTGGAAACAACATGCAGATTCAACAACAACACAGTGAAGAATTTGCGTAGTATTTGGTGGGCAGTGATGTCAGACATTAGTAATGCATAGAGAGATGATACAGAGTCAGGGAAATGCTTCAACATGTTGCATTACTAGAAAACATTCCTCGATAAGAGGGAGTGTTGATTTCTGGTAGCATCGGATGTGCTCTAGCCTCAAGAATTTATAGGGAGGATAGGACATATGCATTCTCCAAGACCCATAAATCATTTTGGGAAATTCCACCCAGATAAGGTTTAATTAAAATAATTAATTATTTTTAATGGATGCCTAAGTCTAAACTTAGGAAATTAAATAATTAAAGGGTATTAATTAAACTAAGTGTGAAGCTTCTGAAAAAGATGAAGATCGAGTCAACATGATCTGAGCCATTGATTAAGATTTAATCTGGGTCATTGATTATTCAATGAGAAGATTATAAGAAGGATCTTTATGGACACTTGGAGAACACATCGAGTGAGAGAACTAGAGATCGAATTCTCAAGAGAGTAGCGTAGTAGTTGCTAGAGACTATAGCTAACGCATTGGATGTATGTTGAGATGTGGTAATTGATAGGAAATCCAAAAATAGGTCGAGAGGGCCAATTTATTTGATGATCTCGTGGGAGCCCATACCTACGAGGGAGACAAACTCAATCAACACTTCATATGCCAGTGGTTCCTTTTTCTTATATATCCCTTGATGGATAACTCTTGAGGGGTTGTGGGACCATCCTTGAGGAGGCCAAGAGCCTGATATTGGATTGGGATGCCAAAGTCTCGTAGGGGTGTAAGGACTTCATTGTCTGGGGCTGTGCACCTTCGTGAGTGTTGAAGGAGTGGGCCAGCCTTGTGAGATTGCCAGAGTCATTGAGTAATGGGACCGGATGTCTGCCTTAGGAAGATGAGGTCTAAGCCTTGGCACGAGCCTTGGGGTCAGGCATATGCTAGGGTATTGACCGATGTGGCTTATTTCTGGTTCCAAAAGTGGGAAAATGACAGAGATTCCTTGGGATTTCCCGGGTGTTGTAGAAACTTTCGATGTCTACTAGTTATACTAGTTCAAAAGAGGGTGTAGGGAAAACGTGAAGTAATAAATAACTAAATAAATAAAATGTTAAACAATGCAACTTAAGTAATGTACCCTAATAATAATAATAAATAAAATAATATAATATTACAATATAAGTAAATAAATGATAAACTATAAAGAAAATATAATAATGGTAAATAAACAATAAAAATTAAAGAAAATGAAATAATAGTAAATAAATAATAAATAATTAAGAGAATGTAATAATAATAAATAAATAAAAAAAGTAAATAATAATAGTAGAGTTCTAAATATATATATATATATATATATATATATATATATATATATATATATATAAACTATAACAATAGTAAAAATAAGTAAAGATAACAAAAATAAAATAAAATAAGAAAGAGTTAAATTAAGAGAAATATTAAATTAAGTCAAACTTCAAATAAAGAAATAGAAGTTGCATGTTGACACATGGAATGTGTGCATGCAGACCCCTTTCCATTGTTTGATCTATTTAATGTATGATGAAGAAGATGATATTCATCATTCCTTCCTCCATTCTCTTGGGAGAAAAGTGTTATGAGACAAATGATTCCCTCATAGCAATATGATGATTGAGGGCTCGGGGGTGGCCAACTATAGAAATATTACGTGCAATTGAACCTATGGTTGGGTGGATAGTTGTCCCCAAAATTTTGTTGCGGTTAGCAGAATTCAAAGAGAATTCAACTCCAAAATCACAAGTAAGGAATATTGTCAATACAAGTAAGTTGTCTCTACATGGGTTTTTTTTTAATCTATGTTAATTAGTTGAATAATTATATGTTGATTATTAATCACATAAATTTATGTAATTACTTGTATATTTTAAATTAGGGTCATTACATCCTCATAGTCAATCCCTTCAACCCGAGAGTAATCCTTGGCCACAAACATGACCTTCTACTTTTCTATGCTTCCGTCTATTACATGTTTTACCTTGAATATCCATCTCGAACCCACAACTGATTTTTTTTTGGGTCTTGGTACCACTTCCCAAACATTTTTGTTTACAATGGATTTGTATTCCTCCACCAATACAGTTTTCTCTACTACTTCCTCAAAAGAGGATGGATCAGTCTCTACAAGATCAATCATTAGAGCCATGTAGCTAGTGTACCGATCTGGTGACCTTCTCTGGCTACACTGATTTGAGGGAGCATCCACATTCTCCCTTGCATCCTACAAAAGTATCTTAGCATCTCTAGTCCTTTTCCTACCTTCTCTAGATGGTTTTTCATGAGTGTCTGTATCCACTTTCTGCTCCTAAACTTGTGGTTGATCCACATATTCTTGAGGTTCCTCCTTTGGAGCTAAAAGCTCCTCATATGGGGGGATCTGAAGCTCCCTCTCAAGAGAGCACTGCATTGCTTTATCCTCATCAAATTTTGCATCCCTTCGCACAATTGTCATTCCAAGGGATGAAAAGTACACATGGTAGTTGTGGAGAGTTTCTGTGTAACCCAAAAATACTCTCAACTCTGTTGTCGACTCTAGATTCTTACTGGCATCTTTGGAGTCATGGCAGTAGACAAAGGCTCCAAATATCGCGAAGTGTGACACATCCGAATTTCTGCCCAATAAATCCTCCTTCAGTGTAATCATTCCTAGAATCTAATGAGGAATTTGGTTCTGCAAATAGATTGTTGTGTTGCATGCTTCAGCCTACAAGTGCATAGGTAGGCCTTGGTCATGAAACATCGCCCTCGCTTCTCCAACAATGCTATGATTTTTTCTCTCAGCTACCCCATTCAGCTGTGGGTTTTTGGGTGTTGTTAGCTCTTGTTGAGTGCCTTATTTTGCACATAAAATTTTAAAATGATTCGACATGTACTCACCTCCATCATCGCTCCTAAGAGCCTTCACCCTCTTGCCTGTTTCTTTCTCAACCACATCCTTGAATTCTACGAACTTGGAGAATGTCTCAACTTTCTTCTGCATGAAAAATATCTAACACTTCCATGAGAAGTCATATATAAAGATAATGTCATAATATATGTTCCTGGTAGTGGAGGCTATTAAGAAATGTCCACAGATATCAGGGTGGATCCTTTCTAAGACTGCATGCCCCTTATTGTCTTGATCATGGAAGGTGGATTTTGTGTACTTCCCCAAAGTACACCCTTTGCATGTCTCTTGCTGCTCAAGTGATCCTTTAGGTAGGCATGTGGTTATCTGTTGCATTATCTTCAAAGCTCCATGATGAAAATGACTAAGTATTCTATGCCAAATTTAACCGACATCGCAGCTATGCACCTTCTTTCCCTTTGTGCTCAATGCAGCACAATCCTTCACATCTAGCTTGTACAAGTTCTTCACATGAACCCTGATTTGATTCTCTTTTCCCGTGGCTATGTTTCTCAGGAATTCCTTTCCTTTGTTGAAGATCACATCATACCTATGGTCTTTCAAAAATGCAATAGAAACAAGATTTCTCTTTAGGCCCGGAACGAACATGACATCCTTGAGCCTGAGGGGAGCCTGAATACCTCTAAAATGTGACTGTACTGATCCCGGTCCCATTGTACTTCTTTTCTCCCCCCATCTCAATGTACATCTACAATATTTCTTCTTTTCCCCTTGACTAGATTATGGTTTGGGTTGGAATTTCTTCCCTTTTCCCTTATTTTCCTTTCCAACCAATGCACAATTTTCTTCATCCTTGCCCTCAGATGAATTCCCATCTCTGGTACTCCACCTGGTTTCCTCCTGTACCAGATCGGGCCATAAGTGTTCCCAATTTGGTAGTTCTACTTCCCATTCACCGAATGTTGGTAGCTATGCTAACTCTTGGGAAGGCCTAGAGGAGCTAGGCTTACCAAATCATAATCTAGTACTGTAACACCAATTCCTTCAAGTTCATCACACCATTATGTGAACCTTCTTAGATACTGCTGAATTGAGTCATTCTTCTGCATCTTGATACTTCGAATTTTATCCTTGAGCGTCGGTTTCCTGTGATCATTTCTAGATTGGAATAGATATGTCAATGCTTTCCACGTTGGACACAAAGTCTCTTTCCTATGTATATTTGAGACAATATGGTCTTGAACTCCCTCTAATATAATTCTCCTCGCCTTGGCTACACACTTCTTTCATTTTTCTAGATTATGGGCATCAGCTTATCCTGGTTTCGGGATATCATTTTCAATGAATTCGTTCAGTCCATTGTCTTCTAGCACTACCTCCCATGCAGTCCTTCCAAGAAACAGAATTCAATCTTCCCTCAAGGTCATAATTGAGTCTTAGTCCATTGAAAGCCATCCTTCTAGCTCTAAAGAATTGAAATTTCAATCCTCCTGCTGCACAAATTCGAAATTTCTACTCTACTGTGAATCTTGCTCTGATACCTTGTAGAAATTATTGTGTAGATTCAAAACTGCTCATGCAATTTACTAAAACATAAGACTCAAATATACTCTACTGCTTTACGAAAAGTAATTCACGATTGTGAACACATAACATAAACATGCAAGAATAAACATCACACAAGCACAAAGATTTATCTAGGGGAAATAAACTGCTCAAAACCCATTCATATCGATATTGCATTAATCAAAAGAATAGAGATGAAATACATATGTCGCTCAAGCATGAGCACAACCTGCAATTATATAGACTATCCCTTTGCCTCACTGACTCACCTTGGCCAACACTTATCCAATTTTCAAGCCCTCCAATCTCCTATTTCCTTGCATTGTTCCTTGAGGAATTAACCCCTATTTTTTAGGAAATCCCCTCAATTGGATTGTGCAATTCCCTTAGGCTCATTCTCTGACTACATGCACCATATGTACACATGGGAATAGTCTACAACTAATAGCACACTGCCTTGGAACCTCCATCTCAACTGGGTAACTCAAATTCTCTACATGCATCAATTATTTTGGGTTGAATGATTAGTTAACTAGGTGATCACTGAGTGTGACTGAAGTCCCACTGCACAACTTGACCCTCCACTAGTTCATCCAATAGTTGGAACTAGTTTAACTAACCATAACTCAAATTAAATGAATTATATTGCTATGAATTAGCAATCAATCATACTACAAAGAACTCAAGCTTCCCCAACTTGAATTAACTGAGTAACAAATGCCATGTCACCTCAGTTAACTAACTCCAAGATTTTGCTGATGTGGAAATTCGAATTTTATCTAGTTTGACCAAGGCAAGAACAGAATGAGATTTTCTTGCTGCATTTTCAACATTGTCTTTCATAAAAGATTCAGACATGCAAAGCTCCCACTCGCGAATAAGTTTATCATAAACCTAAGTTTCTCTCACTCTTCATAGATTAAGCTAAATTCTAGCAACAAATGCATCCATCTATATCCAATAATCTAGCCTTGATATTGAATTAAGAGCTTTTCTAACCTATTTAAAATAAGTTACACTAACCAAATTGAAAACATAACAAAAATATAGACACATTCACATAGAATATACAAAATTTACCCTATACACCCTTAAAAGGGAAAACCAACATAATTGAGAGCTATCTCTCTTTATTTCTTTTTATTAACTTAATTATTCATAACACAACATTTAGACACTATGTAACTTCAATTAACCATAATCCATTAAAATATCATTAAATACAATTATAATCCCTTAACCGGAATTGAGTTACCGTCTACTGAAAAACAAAAGAGATACAAAATTGATCAATAATTTTCCTTAGACACTTTGCACCTAAATTTTAAAATTAAAGGATAACGAGACCAATTACCCTCGATAATAAAATATACCTAAATTTACCCGAAAAATATAACAACACATATCCAAACACTTACCCTATATAAAACTACTTAAAAATATATTATAGACTTACCATATCATCAACTATATATTGTAGACTTGTATCATCAACTATAATCCATTTACATTTGTAACGTTTATTTGATAATAACGAAATAAATTCTCTAAAATCAATATGGTCACATGTGTTTCTAATAAATATCTATAGCATCAATATGATCACGTGTTTCTAATAACGTATTGGCTATCGTAAATTCCTCGACCATCACAACAACAATTTTGATGATATTGGGTGTTCATTAACACATATATCATAGGTATATTTTAGAATGTATTTTATTATTGTTTTACTTTTTCACTATTAATTTGGCAAAAATAATTTAAATTAGCAATTATATTATATGTTTCAAAAGAAACATCGTAAAGCATTAGTGAAGTAAAGAATAGCATAAAAGAAACGAGTACAAATATTATGTAATTTTTTTATCTCACTATTGCTTATCCATTTCACTCCCCTAACCACCAGACATGAAAATCCTACATATTGTGAAGGGTTGGTTGAAGCTTCTAGCCAACATGAGAACCCAACGACTCCTTTGATTTAAATTTAATAGTGGGACAATAACATTATGCCACGCTATGGAAGTCTCCATCAGCTAAGAAGCTATGAATAGTATACTTCAACACCTCTCTCTTTACTTCTCAGGTTCATTAGAGCTTTAAAACATAACCCAGAAATTTTAGAAACTAAAAATCATAAGAGAGTGATACTTGTGCTTGCAAAAACAATTTTGAAAAAAACCACTTTGTTTTTTATGTGAGTCGTGGTAACAACTGTGCTCAACGTTCATTTGCATTGTGATGGGTGTGCCCAATTAGTGAATAAAACTATCCTCAAAATGAAAGTTGTTGTGTTCAATTCCTTATTCAATGTCATTATTATTGTGCTATTTTGTTTCAATGTCATGTAAATCAAAATTGATGCTGAGTTCGGGGATTGAAGGTTTTTGAAATAAAAATGTTAATCATATGGATTATCCTCATAACCAAAGCATGGTGGAAGAAGTTGAGAAAGCCTTGTTCATGAAATATGTAACACATTGAATCCATGTTAGAAAGAAAATCTCAATGCAAAACACTCGTCATGCCTCCACTAGGCTAGTCCTGCATTTTACTATACTAATCTTTCAATATTGTTGCAAGTGTACAATTTAAGAATAATAACACACACTTTTGAAGTTTGAAGTAGCTTTAGTTGTAATTATAATTCAACATCATTCGAAAAAAAATTTGCAAACCATAGACGTCTCTATTCAGTTGAGCATAGAATGTATTATAAACAAATGATATTAAAACACCTTAATTTGATAATCAATTTATGCTATATGAAAAAAATTTCAATAAGTTTCAATATCACTCTTCATTTTGACCACCAATTTATGATTTAAGATAAAAATGAGGTCGTGTCTCTTGGGGAATATGGTCTCTTCTTATCTATATAGAATGTTGTTTAAGGGATTTGAAATCTCTTCTTTCTTCTCATATATCTAGGCTTGCATGCACTACAAGTTATGCAAACTTGCAAGTTGAAACAAAGTTCTTGTTTATTGCGATTTAGGTTCCTTTGTCAAAGTGGCTACAATCAATTCTTCAATAACCCCATAACCCCCTTGATATGTTTTATAACAAATACCTTACTTGTTATTTCCTTTTGTTGAAGCTTCCAGTCAAAATGAGAACCCAACCATTTCTTTGATTTCGATTTAACAGTGTCATATTGATCTATGAGTTTCATGTGTGATGTGAAATACCCTCGATATAAATCATGACCTCACTCTACACTCTTTGATGGTCATATAAAACTTTGGAACCACATATTTGATAGATATATCAAATTTTCTAGCATATTTTGAACAATCATAAATAAATGGCACATCCAATGTCCCTATGTTTTACTTTGAGTCTATTGAATTTGGATTGCTGCGCATTGATATATGCATTCTTTGTTGGTTAACTCAATGGTTTCAGAAATGTTGAGGATATTTTGAACAAAAAATGGTGGTATGTGTAGGAAGTAAAGGGCAAAGAGAAGAATGAGAAGAAGGACGAAAATAAGGGTAGGCTGATAAGAAGGAAGATAGTCCTCTCACAGTTGTGATAAAGGTGGACATGCATTGTGAAGGTTGCGCTATAAAGGTCAGGGAGTGTGTCAAAGATATGCCTGATTTATATGCACATTGAATATTTGTTAGTTTGCATGATTTTTTTCCTTGAAGTTGTGCCAATGGACTAGTTTGCATGATTTTCATCCTTAAAGTCCTTGTTCCTCAAAATACAACTTAAGTGATTGGACTTATGGATTTTGTTCTTTGTCGCAAAGATTCAAATTCCTGCAAAATAGACATCCACTAAGAAACAATTTAAACACCAAATTTAAACCCTAGTGGTAAGCATCATGGCAGATTCTACACAGGACAAAGCAGAGTTGGAGCTCCTAAAGTCCTTGTTCTACACAAGACAACTTAAATAAAGGAACAAGCACTTGCACTTATTGATTTTGTTCTTTGTCATAATCGTGCCAGATTCTACACAGGACAAAGCAGATCCATAGTTCTTGAAGTCCTTGTTCCACACAAGAAAGGAACATGCCCTTCATTTTGTTCTTTGTCACAAAGATTTAAACACCTGCAAAATAGACGTCCACTAAGCACGAATTTAAAATAGTATATACCAATAACGACATGCCAAAAACCCCTATTGACAACAGAAACCTTAAAGCAAAAGGATTTAACTCATAAACACCATCAATCACAAATAAAACCCATAACTCTACCCGATGTTATCCTTGACCAGGGTTTGCCTCGCTGCAAGGAACCTCGTAATGGGGTGTGTGAGCGCTATGGTTATGGGCATTCACACGAGAAACAACACCTTATTACATAACCAGTGCCAAGGCTGCTCCACTAGATTTTAAAAGTTAACAACTCTCAAGATTCCCTTTCGGGTTTTCCCCTCTACAATTCTTCATTTGTTGCCCCTGAATTTCGCCATGAACCTCCTTGTACTGACTGTAATGACCCCAAGTTGACGTCCCACTTACAACTATAACTACCTTCAGCATAACATTTTCCAACCATTACCTACCTATATTGTCGTCTAATGGGGGACAATACTTTAATCGTCTAACACACAATATCAATAACCCACAAAAGTATACAGTGTCACCGAAGAGAGTTTTTCATAGTGTCACCCAAGAGAGTTTTTCTCATTACAGAGTAATTAGACATTTATTTTATAATATATTTTATAGTGTCAAAATCAAATAAATAAAAAATTATAATTTTATTTTAAATTATTATTATTTATAAAATAAATTAATTAATTAATTAATTAATTAAAAATAATAATAATAATAATAATATAAGATAAATGAGAATTGTAAAATTAAATTGAAAATGAAAAAAACTTAATTATTTTTAAAATAAACTTCAATCATCTATTAAAAATATTCCATTTAAATATTTATTGTTCATTACATAATTATTGATTATTGAAGTAAAATTCTGGTAAAATAGATATTTCAATTATAATTTTAAGTCTCAAAAATAATATTATTTCCAATACATTATGATAATGTAATAATCTTAATATTATTTCCAATACACCATGATAATATAATAATCTTACTACACATGTTTGTCCCTCATGTTGTGTAGTGATATCTCCAATCCAACGGCCTTAATAGCCCAACGTATTGGTGTCGGCTAATGACTATTGTTGTCAAAGTCAATTTCTTATAATTGTAGAGAACATGCTCGATATGGCCAGCTAAATACGACCAAGCTGGCCGACCACGACTCTGAGATCAATATGCCATTTATAATCTTTTATTTCCTTAATTTTTGATTGAAACAATAAAGCTATCTGTGGTGGGACACACCCTAAATTTTTTGTGTATTTGATTAATGGTAATGCTAGAGATCTCAAATTAAAACGACTCATCCCTCATGTGTAGTATCACGTTTTTTAAAAGAGTGTTTGATTTTTTTTTTTAAATGATTGAAATGATTCAATATCATCATAAATTATAATAAATTTTAGAGAAAATTTGATAACTATATCTTTAACTTTCTGATCTCTGTAATTTTAATTTTCTGAAAATTTCTACAGATTTTTTCAAAATTATAGGGAATAGAGTTGTATTTAATGTGATTTTTTGGAAATTTTTCTGATTTAATTTTCCAATTTAATTTGTATAAAATTTGGCATGAATTTATTGAAATCACAAGTTTGATGGGTAAAATCTGCACAATCCAAGTGCCCTAGAGGTTTTTCACAGTGCTGAATCCATATCACAAATCAAGATTTCACTTTTTCACTTAAAATTTTTATGCCAGATTGCAGCCAGAAAATCAATCAAAAACTCCAAAAAATCACATTAAATACAACTCCATTTCCATCCTTATAATTACCATGGAGTTGAAATGGTCTACCTAGGCGGTTGTTTGTCTTCGAATTAAATGAGTAATAACCGTATCAACCACCATTTTTAGAGATTGTGTCCACGGTTGCGCACGAGACTCCTAATGGGATCTACTAGGTACATTTCATTCAAAACCGATAGACGGTAAAACAAAATAATGATTGCGAGGGATGGAAAAGTGTTGCTTTCCTAAAGCGTCTGTTCAAGCCACCTATTGGACGCAAAAGATACAGAAACATGGTGCCACTCAACCTACCTTTCATCGTTGACGATGATGCATTGGGTTGTAAACCCGTGGGTCGCCATCCTTTGAAAATAAAATAAAAACTATGCTCACAGCCGCTCTAGAATGACAAAAGGGAGCTAATGACTATGCCAACATCGTTGTATGTCACCATAAGGGACTCAACTTGTTGACCACTGTTTGATTCCCCCCGACTGCCCTTGGCATGATGTACCTCCTATTGGCCTGGCTAACAGAGCCGCTAAGGCCAACGACACGAGAGGTCGAATCCAAAGGGACAATGATCCATTGCATTCGGTGCTTAGGACATACGTTGTGCTAAAAGATAATGCGAGGTTAGCATCATGGAATATAGAGAGAAGTGTAATTTTAATAACTACTGAATTTTTCGCCCTTTAAAATACCATAAACTAATACCATGAACAAATATCATGAACAAATACAATGAATTGTCATAAACCTCCTCAAATCCAAAAACCATCTAAACCACCCTACGAGCCCAGAAGGAGAAGAAACTTATTGAAAGGAGATACGTATTAAAGTGAATAACTGACAGAAAGGTGAGAGCAGTGCGTTGAAACATTGACAAGTTGGTGACAAGAAAACAAGTCGTTTAAGGAGGGAGATCGGTGACAACAAAACATGCAATTTCATGAAGCATATTTAAGAAAACAATTGCTTTAATCAAATAGTTTAAGGATTTAAATAAAATAAATAAAATTTGGCACATATTTTTCCATATATATGTTTAACTTTGACATAAATATTTTTCATTTGTTGGGATTATATATATGAATGATGGTAATGGTACTCTAAGAAACATACATTATTATGCAGTTTTGAAGTTGTAGAAATATTTATTTAATTAATGGAATATGTCAATATAATGAACTCATCTGGTTTACTCTTTCGCTCATTAATCAACGTCCCATTTTGTATTAAGTTTCAACACTGATGACAACGATGGTGAAATAAACGATTTTTATTTTTGATGGTAACAATATATATTGTACAGACAAGTAACAATGGTAAATTATAAAGAATCAATTCCTAAATCATCATTCTAACTAGTAAATCGAATCCCTTTCGCAGCACACCTCCATTCAAAATGGTGAGCACATACTACCTCGAAGGAGTCACCATTGTGCTTGGTGGAGCCGTCAAACCAACTAAATATTCGCCCTTCCCCTTGACAATGGGTGTTGCTGCAAATGAGAGAATTCTCTGGATCATGAACCAACTGTGCGTTGCGAAGGGTGGAACGTGTTGTCATTCCACAGAGACAACCTTGAGTTGTGAAAGACCAGTGCCTAGGACATCTTATGTAGTAAGGAGCATAAGATATATTTCAAGACCATTATCAGTATGAGGCTCTTTACTACTTCAACTTTTACAAGGAGGTGCAATATAGATGGAACCAGAATACTCACAGATTCAGCATAATGAAAATATGCTACAGAGGCAAGGAGTGAATCCTCAATATAGATGCATCAGACAACTCAAAGACAGCTTTCAGTAAAGAGGACTGGGTTCTAAAATTCTTTATAGAGATTTAAAAATAAGACTACGTTTGCTGCGTAGAAAATATAGAAGGAATACTAACTACTAATGAGATGGAATTACATAAACATATCTAAACATGATATGGGCTTAATAAGACAAGAATCCATGCATGTCAATAGCTTTCAAAGAATAACATCCCATAGTACTTAATATAGAGGAAACATGAGTGAAGTGGAAAGTGAAACAACATATCATGCCTGAGCCATATTTAAAGCGCTAGACTAGTTAAGTATAAGTATCAATGGTGATAAATTTATACCAAAGCTAGTGAGCCACTCGCATTCCAGAACATGATATAAGAGAAGTGGAAGTGGTGAAATGAACAATCAAACAATATCACATAAGGCAGAGTTACATACTATAAAACATTAAGACCAGAATCCTCACTTAAAATAAAACTTCTTCTCGCTGAGACCCAACGGGCTCCTCACATTTCTATTGAGATTTCAACAATAAGCATACAAAAATTATTACACGGCCAAATTCTTCAGAAAATCTGGAACCAGTTTTTCTCTTCCGATCTTGCTTATATAGAAGCCCCAGAAAACATGAACGAGAAGATATTTTTGGGAAAAATATCTTCCTCGCGTACTGGAAAATAGTTTGAGGTCTCCATCAAAAATAACCAAAATTCATGATGAGGAATTGGGGCATCTCATCATTGACAGTTGGGCTCACGACTTTAAAAAAAATAAATATCAAATAACAGTTTCTGACAGAAGGTAAAATGCAGGAGTGGAATGTGAATTCCACTCGAAATTTAAAAGTAACAAACTAAAATGGAAGTAAAAGGCCACTAGGGCCGAATCATGAATTGACGATACTCGCTGACGAGGTGGAGTAGAGGCGGTCACTGTCACAGATGGCGGAATGTTGGCTGAGAGGAATTGATTTGCCTATGATGTGGCAGTAGAGGCTTTTCTGCCTGTAGCTCGTCATGACTTTCTTTAATTCTGATTTAATTTGGAGGATGGGCTATTGATAATCAATATTAGCCGAAATCCCCAAATTGTCTTCACTCTTCCGTTTCTACCGTGGCAGGTCTTCGACACTGATACTTTGACTTGCTACTACAATAACCTCTCAGCGTTCCAAATCATAGTGACCATGATTGTGGAACCTAGAGTGAAATCATCCCTCTGAAACAACCCTGCACAATATGATAAACTCATCAAGAAATCCAGGGGAGCGAGGGAAGGATTCTATGGAGGCCTGTGGAATGATAGCGTGATTGTGAAAAAAACGGCTATAGTGTAGGAATGGTAAAAATAGGTGGAGGAATGATGTTTAATGTAAAAACATAGAGTTTAAAGTTTCGGGTGAATACACAGAATGACATGGGAAATGAATGAAACGGAGACCATGATGTGGGACCCGGTGTGGGCGGAGGGCGATTAACTGAGAGCCGTCGGATCTGGGTTAAATGAATGGCTACGATTGGATCGGCGGATCGCAATTGGAAGGGACGGAGGGTAACACCTTTAGAACTTGTGATCGACGATGTGCGATTGAGCGCCAACCGTCCGATCTGGGTTGAGATCAACGACGGAGATTCAACCGACGGGGAGATGGGCGGGGGGTAAAGGAGTGGAGCGGGAGAAATGAGGATCGTCGGATCAGAGGGAAATCGAAGGTGGAGATTATAATTGGAGGATCGCAATCGGGGAGGGAAGTGGGTGACACATTTGAAAAGTTGCGATTGCGATCGGTGCAATGGTGCGATGGTCATCCGATCTGTTGATAGATCAACGGTTGATATGCAATCGAGGGATCGCAATCGGAGGAGTGCAGCAGGCGGCACGCCTTAAAAGTCGCGATTGCGATTGGAGCTGTGGTGCGATGGGCGTGATGCGATTCGCGCTGGACCATTAGATCTATTAAGATCAACGACGGAGATCTCCGCGGGAGTTTATAGAACGAGGCCCAATCGCATCGGGGTTTAGAGGTTTTAACAAAGAACTGTGTTCGCCGCGAGAATTTTAATTGCGATAAGAACTTGCAGGCTTAGCTCCTGGTCTCGGCACCTGGTTGCATGGGGGGGAAGTGGTTAAGGGGCTGGCCGAAAAGGGGCTAAAGCCTCATATGCAAAAGGTGATTTTTGGCTTATTTTCGGTGCATTTTGAGGCCCAAAAGGGGTAATGGTAAGGGGAATGAAGGGATTTTAAGCCAAGAAAAGGTATTGGAAAGGTCTAAAATGGGATTTGGGTGATTTTAAAGGGTTAATGAGGAAATAAGAGAGGGGAAAAAATGAAGAAATAAAGGTTAAGTGGGAATGAAATAAGAGGGAAAAGGAGGCCTTTTGGGCATTCTTCTTTGAAAACAGAGAGTTTTCAAAACTGGGAAAAACAATGAATGTTAACCATATGATCAATAGAATTATGTGACAAATTTCACATTCTCACTCAGCCTCCTTGAAATAGAGAAACGAACGATGAATTTTGACCCATATTTGATCTCCCTCATATAAATGGCAGTGATGTTCACCCTCTTGTGATTGTAATGGGGATGCAAATAATAAGGAATGTACGCTTCCACTCTCAGCTCAATTGGAAACTACACACCGGAGAAGTGATATATCTATTTTGAGTTGCTCCTTACTACTAAACTTCTAGGTTTTGTAGATCTATCAGGAAGGACTGAATGTAGTTTTTTCCCTAATTGTTAATGCCTCTTAACTATTTTTTGTAACTACTAATCTGACAACACACAAATATTCAATCGTCTAACATTCAATTTGACATTGCATAGAGGTACACAGCGGCACTTGGGTGACATGTTTTCAAAGAAGAAAAACTTAAGGCGTAAAAATGAAAACCAACTACCATTTTTACTTATTTTATTTTAATTTTCTATTTAAAATTTAAAGTGCTCATGCTCATGTGGACTCGCTCACTGGATTTTTTGAGCATCTGTTGGAGTCCAATAGATTTATTGATATTGAAGTGCCAGACATCAAGCCCACCTGGAGGAATCACAGGATACGTGATGTTATGTTAGCCAGAAGACTAGACAGATTTTTTATTAGAGAATCATTGATGGAAAAAATATCTTCGATTAGACAATGGGTAGGATCACATGGCATATGTGATCACTCTCCAATATTCCTAGTAGTAGCTAGCCTTTCCCCGAAACCCTGAGCACCTTTTAAATTTAATGCTACATGGATGAAAGATGTGGAATTCTAGGGGATTGTAAAGGAAACCTGGTAGCCATCCTCCCTCAATGAAAATCGATCGACTGCTAAGAATATAGCAAATGATATTATAAATTTGAAGCAAGAGACTATTAAGTGGGTTAAAAATAAAAGAGTAAAGGATGAGGAATCCCTTCAAAAAATTAGGAGGAGTTGAACCAATTATAAGATCGTGATTTTGGTGGATATGACACTCTAGAATAAAAAATTCATATTACTTAATTGGATGTAGAGAAGCGCAGGTTGTGGGAAGAAAAGGAGGAAACATGGTGTTTGAAAATTCAGACTATCTGGTTACAGGAAGGAGATTAAAATACAAAATTATTTCATCAATTTGTTAAGGGATGAAAAGCAATTAAAACAATATGGTCACTGAAAAATGATTCAGGTACGACTCATCATACTTTCAGAGATTTGGTGCATATGGGTACTCAACACTTTGGGTCCATGTTTAGAGCTCCAAGGGAAGCTTCCTTGGCTGAAATCATCAAGGTTGCTAGAATCTTCCCTATATTTGTAGATGATGAAGTAAACGAAGAATTAAACATGTTGGTTACAATGTGATAGAATCAAGAAGTTCTGAAGTGGTTCAAAAACGATAAGAGCCCTAGTCTCAATGGGTGGTCGGTTGAATTTTTACTTGCTTTTTTCAATCTAATTGGTCAGGACCTCATAAAAGTGGTTGAAGAATGAAAAACGATGGGAAGAATGTGTGAGGCTTTCAATTCCAATTTTATTTCCCTAATCCCAAAATCAAATATTCCTAGGAGTTGTAATGACTTCAGACCTATTTCTTTGTGTAACTGCATCTATAAAATCATTGCAAAAATTATTGCAAATCATATTAAGCCTATTTTATCTCAACATATTTCTAAAGAATGATTTGCCTTTATATAGAATCATCAAATCCAATATGCCATCGATATTTCTTAGGAGGGTCTCCACTCCTTAAAAGTGAAAAAATTGAAAGGTATGATTCTTAAGATCGATTCATCTAAGGCCTATGACAGGATGGCATATGCCTGTATATTCGGATGTTGCTGACACAGCTGGGATTTCAAAATGCATTCATTAATTGGATTATGTGTTGTATGACATATGTTTCCTTTAGTATTATCATAAATGGTTCTGCAACAAATTTATTTCATGTTGAACGTGGTCTTAGACAGGGATTCCCGCTATCCCCGCTCTTATTTTTGTTAGTTATGGAAGGCCTTAACATACTGATATCCGAAGAAAGGAACCAAGGGAGCCTATAAAGGGAGTAAATATTGCTAAAAAAATTATAATAACTCATCTACTATTTGTAGATAATGTTCTCATTTTCCTGAATAGAGCTAGCAGTGACTCTTCTACCTTTAATAGCATCCTTCAATTATTTTGTAAAGCCACGGGTATGGAAACAAATCATGAGAAATAAACGCTATTTGTTACAGGTTCTTCTCATTATGAAATGATATATGCTCATAATAATTTTTCCTACCAACTTATGGAGATTGAGGAAGGATTGAAATATTTGGAATTCAGGCTTAAACCAAATGATTACAAAATTTATGACTAGATGTGGCTCTTGGAAAAAATTGAGAGTCAGATAAACAAATTGTATCATATAAGGTTTTCAAGATCATGACGATTGGTGCTTGTCAAATTGGTTTTGGAGGCCATCCCTGTTTATTGGATGTCCTTATCTTGGATCCCAAAGGGCATTCTTCACAAAATTCAGCAAATTTTTTGTATATTCCTCTAGAGAGGAAAAAAGAAAGTTAAACTCTTTTCATGGGTCAAATGCGAACACATTTCACTCCCCAAAAAATGGGGGGGGATGGGGGACAAAAAATATTTATTTATTTTCACAAGCTCTGGAAGAAAAATTGGGATGGCAACTAATTACATCAGACAATCTATGTATGAAGTAGTTATAAGGAAGTTTATTAGCCCACTCCCAATTGTGGAATGGATTCGATTTCCATCCTAGAATAAATTAGTTGTTTCTCTGATATGGAGGACATTTCTCAATACTTTTGGATATATTAGAGCGGGTATGGCTTGGAGATTTGGATCTAGAGTGAAGGTTCATATTGGATCAGATGCATGGGCTAGTAGTGGAAATTCACATATTCTCTCCCTAAAATGATTCAATTCCTTGCTGACAAGGGGAAGCAAACTCTAGATAAGATAGTTAATAGGGTCAACTCTTCTAATATTGAGAAAAAATGGCTAACAACACATGAGCTTCAACTTCCTGATCACTGACACCAGGTATGGATACAATACATCAATGCTCTTTCTAAATGGCACATTAGAATACATGATTGTAAAGATGAGCTCATATGGACACTATCATCCCATGGTAGATATTCCCCAAAAGTAGGTTATCCATTTATTTTTGTTGATCATGAACCTGAGGTTTCTTTCTAGTGGTGGCGTCCGTTATGGAAGCTAAAAATTCTGGAAAAATAAAAGCTTTTCATGTGGTGTCTTTTGAAAAACAAAGTCTCGACTGGGGATAATTTGAATCACAGAACATTTCAAGGATCGTCATGGTGTGTGATGTTATAGGATAATGAAGATTCAATAAACCACTTATTTCTTCATTGTTCTTTCTCTACACAAATTTGGAACATGTTATATCAATATTTGGCAATTAATATAAGATGGCAAGGAGATTCTTTTAATGAATCCTAGAAAGCATGGTGGGATGAGACACATCCTATAAAGCTTAGGAACCTCCCTCTTTTGGTCAGTTAGGGTATCTGGTTAGGAAGGAACCTAAAAATATTCCAGGAATGAAATAAGCCCTAGACTCTTATCAATGCTCAAATAATGGGTTTTTATAATATGATACCCGACGATAATCAAAATCAGAAGATTCGCAATATGCATGCAAAATCTATAGACAAATATTTTCCTTGAGCTTATTTTGATGGGTCAATCAAGCAAGATGGATGTAGAGGTGGTGCAAATTTGTTCTTAAATGAAGATAATTTCTTCAAAAAGAAAATGGGACTAGGTAGGGTGTTACACAGTAATTTGTCACCGTCCCTGCAATTCCCCGTCCCGCACATTGGAGGGCTTATTCCGTGACCTATGAGCAATGACATGGCATGAAACCACTTTCATGGCATCCCCCTTGACAAGGAAAATCATTCCCCTGAAGACAATTTCCCGTGAAAAGCCCTAAAAATATCCTTTTAGCCTTGGCCAGTCTAGCCAGTTCAGCCCTCGCGCCAATGGGGGAAATCCACCAAAGAGGGCGCGCCAACTGGCGCTCTGTCCTAGTGTATCACCCGTGCCAGGCTTAATAAGGAGTTTTTTTTTAAATAAATGGCGGAAGTTTAATTCCAACCAACTCCTGAACGAGTCTCTAAAATGAGTTGGGAGGTTTGGCTCCGGATCTCCATGTAGGGGAAGTGGTTTTCCACCTATCATGGAAGCTTCCTTAAGGATAGGGCCAATCCCACCATTGTAGGGATCCCAACTCCCCTTCCACCATCTATATAAGCTTGTCATTTTCCCTTTGCAAGCTAGCTTGAATAGAGCTGAATCAATTGTAAGGAGATTATCGTCAGAAAACCGAAGAGAGAGAGACTTGTCCTTTTCCCGACGAGCTTTACCGAGACGTATTCCTCTGTCGACCCGCCGAAGGAAGATACAGCGTCAGAGCTCAGGTTGTATCTTTATTTGTTCTGATTAATAATAATCAACTTCAATTATGGTTCCACTCAGATGTTCATGTTTTATGTTATGAGTTGTATCTTCTCTGACTGATACATAATTGCATGTATTAGGTTTTACGCTTGTTTGTTTGTTGTTTCTTCTTGTACATGCAGGTGTTCGATCGCATCGAGTGGGAGGATTGTAATCTTCCAAAGCAAGGGATGGAAGCGTTATCTTCTCCACAAATGATGACAGCATAGGACTTAAGGTAGGCCTCTTATCGCATCTTGGTCTTTCGCAATTAGGAACTTGCGTCTTAGCGTGACTCGGTTGTTGCTAGACCCGATCTGGGCTAGTACGGATTGCCTCTGTCTGCAGAGGGGATTTACCTCCCTCCTATATGACCAAGCGCATGATAAATTTGGAGCAGGAAAATTCTAGCCCATGTGGCATGGGCCCTATATAGTTAAACGAGTATTAAAAAATGGGGCCTATGAGCTTATCAATTACGAAGGAGTTCCCCTGCCACAGCCTAGGAATGGGATGTACCTCAAAAAGTACTACGCTTGAGTTATTCTCGTTTGGTGTGTGTACATAAGTGAGTGTTTTCATTTTTGTGCATGTGTGGTGTGGTGTGCTTTGTAAGCGTCTTTCTGTTGATTGGGTCTTCCTGATTGTGCAGATGTCTATTACTCCTTTTGTTGGTTTCACGGATGGTGCCTCCCGCAGTACCAGGAATCTGTCCTCGGCAGCCTAGGTAATCTACAATCCTACTAGTGAGTTGGTTAGTTTGCAAGGTGTTTGTCTAGGGCCTACCACAAATAATTTCGCGGAATATAGTGCCATTTTGGAATTATTAAACGAGGTTGTTAACCTCGGTATTCGTGCGTTACTTATGTATCTGGACTCACAGCTTGTAGTATTACAACTTAACAGTCATTATTCATTTAGAAACCCATCCATTTTACGTCTGTATCTATGTATTCGTTTACTGGAAAGAAATTTTGATTACATTACATATCAACATATGCCCAGACACATGAATGCGTTAACAGATGCAGTAGCTAATTTGGTTTTAGATAGACATTTGCGCAACTTAAAAAAAATCATCACATGTAAAAAGATCCATCCAAAAATAGATATATATATATATATATATATATATATATATATATATATATATATATATATATATATATATATATATATATATATGTCGATAGTTTGTAGTTTGTGTACATCACATAAATTCAAAATATACATGTCTGTCTAATAATAGCCGGAGAAAACATGTCTCTCAAAAATATGCATATGAAAGCCCTAGATGGCTAATCAGCATGGTGCTCGTGGTAACATGTCACCGCACGCACCAATCGCCTCAGCAGTCGATGGAGGCGACTAAGCACCCCCACATTGTGTCGCTGGTAAGACAACGGGACGTCTGCCAGCCGTGCATAGTCCAGGATTCCCCAGGCGATACCCTCCAGGTTCTGGATCAGCTCACTCCCTTCGCCACCCTCAGCTTGAGGGTCATATGCAAGAGGGGTCCTCCATGCAATGAGCGACATGCCCACAGGCCTCTCTGGGCCAACATCTGCATACACATAGAAATGTTGTTAGAATAGGCATGTATCACAAAAAAAATTATAAACACATAAAAAAAAATCAAAAGAGTCATACCCAGCTCCTCATCCCAGTCCTCCCCCTCCGGAAGTGGAAGATCTGGGTCTCCTGTGAAGTCGGTACCTGCGTAGGGCCAATCCTCAACTACAATCAGCTGACATTGTAACCATACAAAAAACTCAGGCCTCCAGGACATCTGCTAGCCCCCTCCTGACCTGGGCATAAGTGCTGCCCATCGAGCCATCCTCGGCTCCCTCAATGACGGCTCAGCGACTATCGCCCCTTGGCCCTGGAAAATTGTTAATCGTTCCAGAATGAACGACACCAGAATGGAACCATACCCAAACTGTTTCAGTTTGGCCTTCTTACACTTTGTCAGCTGTCATTTGATGTTTGTTTTCATGGCAATGGCCCAATCAAAAAGTGTAGGATTCATGCATTCAAAGGCTAGTAGGAGTTGTGCTTTGGTTGCCTCGTGCGGGGCCTACGATCCTGCAGCCCGCGTAATGGTGTGAAGCACTACTATGAGTGCTAGATCGCGGACTGTGTCGATGTCTACTTTCCCACTGCCCGATCCTGTTTGTGCCCCTGGGCACACTCTTGCCATTAACATCTCCATTTTCTCCCCAGAAGATCTATTGCCTGTCATGATTGGAACTGGGCCTCTGCGCGACAATCCGGTTATGAAATAAACATCAGAGACTTCGAGTGCTAGTACTTGGTCTCAGAGTTTGAACACTTCTTCATTCTCATCCCATATGCTAACCAAATACTACAATAGCTCAGGTTGAGCTCTCAAACATGGTGTGAGGAAAAACTTCTTGAGACCATAGTCCCGGAGGGCGTTCATGCAAGCTTCATTTTGCATAGCCATTTCGTCCTCTTCCCCATGTTCCCTCTCCTTCCACTCAATCACCATTGTGGCTGGATATCTGCACCAACATGGTCAAAAATACCTTATTAGATCTCTGCAACACTTAAAAATTCAGTTGAGTGGCTCACATTTTGATAAACTAAGGCGGAAATTTGAGTTGCGCCATTGGCGCGACCCCTTTGCAAAGAAGAGCCAATTGGCGCGGGTCCGTGCCCGATACCCGCACCAATTGGACGAGCCCTAAATTTGCAAAAGGTTCCCCCAGAGGTCAAACACACTATGGAAATTTACAAAAAATGAATCAAAACAAAGCTAAGGGGAGCGCCTCTTACCTGGAATGAACGAGAATCTGGATGATGTACTGGATTGGTGGCAATCACCGCCGCAAGTTTGCACACCAAAAGCTCACTGTTGCTCTCCAAATGAGGTAAAAAGTAAAAGTGAATATGTTTTACTATTTTTGGCATATTTATAAATTTTCAAAGTCAAATTAGGTTTTGAAAGTCATTTTTCCCAATATTTTAATATATTTTGTCGAAAAATGGATTTTACACTCGCTTTTTTGTGCAGCGACAGGTTTTTACACGGCTTGGACAGTGATACGAGTTGTATTTTATACTTTTTCAGACTTGGTAAAAACACGAAAAAGTCATTTATGGAGTCATCTTTTAGCTCTTTTCTGACTCTCTAAACATGAAAACATTGCCGAGTCCCTTGTCATTTTGATCTCATTAAATTGGCTGCGAAACGACATCTACCCAGTATACGTTTACCCCTTTTTCGGGCTGGGATAGATTATTTACGAAAAAGGAATACCCTAGCCTATAGCGACTAGGAGGTTTTCTCAGACATAGTTTTCTACCTTTTCGGATCTGAGGAACTATTTATGAAAAGGGACTGTTGGAGTTTACTTTTTTTTTGTCTTTTCAAACTCTCTAAACATGAAAATACGTCAAGTTCTTCCTTTGTCAGACTCGTTAAAACCTGATGACATCAGATTCAGTCGTAATGACGATATTCGAGTTTCTCCTTCCTAGGGCTCGTTAAATGTACTAGGATTGATTCGTCCGAAGGACGAACTTATATCACAAGCATATGATATCCCCTTCAAGCTTGTTCTCAAAAATAATTGGGGTACTCACCAGAAATGGTGGGTAAAAATGGAACCAGTATCGTCGTCGTGTCAACAGTATGTCACTCTTGAACATGGCACTTTTCTGCATTCGTGTCGGGTTGGGGACATCTCATCTCATTCTCTATCTGCCTCCGTGGGTTTGGGTAATATTTTTTGACCTCTCATCTACTCTTTGCCTCGTCATCATGACCTCTAATCTTTTGCCGTCAAATACTGCCAAATCCACTGTCGTGCCGCCAATATGTTCAAGAGAAGTTGACCTCTGCAGTTTCAACCTTCCTCTGAAACTCATCTCGTCCTAATTCACAAAAATTATTTTCCTCTGTCTTGCGTCGATGATGTGGGAAACACTATGGCCCACCTTCGATCAAGGTCACTTCCTGTCGACTTCAGCTCATTATCCAGGAAGTTGATCTAGAGACTCCCTTCTGGTACCTTGGATCCTGCATGCCTCAATGGCAGGTTCTTCGCATTCGACGCAAGGTTTTCATCATTGACCTTCGATCGGATGATTCTGCGGGTGTTCGATGCCAGCTCACTGTTCACATTCTGTGGATTGTACCTATAGTACCTTGAGGGCGATTGTCATTATTGGTGGTTCCTCTCGTGTCTGTTAACAGCTTTCATCATTGGCTGGTAATCAGACGATGTTCTTGCATGTTCGACTTCAGCTCACTTATTCACATGCTTGAACTTGTACTTTGTTCGGGTCGAGATGGAGCGTAAGACCTTGGATTTTGTCTGTTCGAATACACGCTGCGATTTTGTGGATTATTATGATTGGTTACATGACTCATTGATTGGATGGCTGCGACCATACTTGAGTCTATTTATCGATCCTTACTGGATGGCTGCGTCCATGCCTTGGATCTTCATTATTGTATACTCCATTACGGATGGCTGCACACATACCACATATATATCATGTATTTGAGATATCAGTTGTACTTTCTACGCAGGTTTTCCGATGGCAGTGTTTTCAGTTGGGCGCGTTCTCATAAAATATTTCACCCCTCTCTCTCTTTCGGGCCTCATTCTTTAGGGGGCATCTGTTACACAGTAATTTGTCACCGTCCCTGAAATTCCCCGTCCTGCACATTGGAGGGCTTATTCCATGACCTGTGAGCACTGACATGGCCTGAAACCACTTTCATGGCATCCCCCTTGACAAGGAAAATCATTCCCCTGAAGACAATTTCCTGTGAAAAGCCCTAAAAATAGCCTTTTTAGCCTTGGCGCGACTAGCCAGTTCAGCCCTCGCGCCAATGGGGGAAATCCACCAAAGAGGGCGCGCCAACTGGCGCTCTATCCCAGCGTATCACCCACGCCAGGCTTAATAAGGAGTGTTTTTTAAAAATAAATGGCGGAAGTTTGATTCCAACCAACTCCTGAATGAGTCTCTAAAATGAGTTGGGAGGTTTGGCTCTGAATCTCCATGTAGGGGAAGTGGTTTTCCACCTATCATGGAAGCTTCCTTGAGGATAGGGCCAATCCCACCATTGTAGGGATCCCAACTCCCCTTCCACCATCTATATAAGCTTGTCATTTTCCCTTTGCAAGCTAGCCTGAATAGAGCTGAATCAATTGTAAGGAGATTATCATCAGACAACTGAAGAGAGAGAGACTTGTCCTTTTCCCGATGAACTTTACCAAGACGTACTCTTCTGTCGACCCACCGAAGGAAGATCCAGCATCAGAGCTCAGGTTGTATCTTTCTTTGTTCTGATTAATAATAAGCGACTTCGATTATGGTTCCACTCAGATGTTCATGTTTTATGTTATGATTTGTATCTTCTCTGACTGATACATAGTTGCATGTATTAGGTTTTACGCTTGTTTGTTTGTTGTTTCTTCTTGTACGTGCAGGTGTTCGATCGCATCGAGTGAGAGGATTGTGATCTGCCAAAGCAAGGGACGGAAGCGCTATCTTCTCCACAAACGAAGGCAACGTAGGACTTAAGGTAGGCCTCTTGTTGCATCTTGGTCTTTTGCAATTAGGAACTTGTGTCTTAGCGTGACTCGGTTGTTGCTAGACCCTGTCTGGGCTAGTAGGGATCGCCTTTGTCCATAGAGGGGATTTACCTCTCCAACATAGGGGAACAAATAACTATGTAGAAATAAATAGTCTCAAGCTTTTGCTCCTCTTTGCCATTGAAAAAAGATGCCGACAACTACAGATATTTGGTGATTCTAAAATCATCATTAACTGGTTCAATAAACAATATATTTGTCATGTGCACACTCAAGAATCTACTGGAAGAAATTTTATTATTAAAATCCCAATTTGATTTTTTTGTCTGTCGTCATGTTTATAGGGAAAGAAAACAAATTTCCGACAACTTATCCAAAGAAGCAACACAACAAGTGTTTGGTTCTTGTATGATCACAGAACAAAGAGGACATGATTACTATCAATATTATCATCGACCTTTTATCGAGAGCTAAACACAGGCTGCATATCCTACATGATCCCTCACATGCACATTTTGGATGTTTATGTTTATTTCGATTATACAAATGTAATTATTAGGTCGATAGCTTCTGTATCTTTTTGTATGTTTACTTTTATGGACTTGTTCTGGTTCCACCATATCTTTATGGATTTTGTTACAGTAGCGTGATCAATTATGATCACCCTTTTTGAGATATACTCCTTTGAAGCATCTACAACATGTAATTTTCAATATATTATATAATGAAAGTTACAATTTTTCCTTGGGAAAAAAGTATTAACAATGATACTCATTTTAGAGTATATATGTCGGATACTTAGTTTCTTGCCAAGATCATGACGACTCATTGCCAAAAGAATAATATCATTAGCATAAAGGAGAAGAGTTATGACTATACTAGTAAGTGTGACGCCATCACAACCTACATCTTCTAGACATTATTCTAACTTATCAATGTATAAGACATGTTTAAGAAAAATTATATGTGCATATGTATGTAGCTATATGTATTATGATGATTTTAACATTTTATTACCATTATAAGATGCCTAATGTCCTCATATGTAGCTATATGATTATGAGGGTTTTAATATTTTCTTGCCACAACGAGATATATATTGTCCACATTGTATTATCTCTTTAGTAGTATTATGTACTTGCTTCAACAATATTCTCAATAGTTAACTAAAACTATTAAAAAATTCATTATACATAAGTTCATATATATATCAAATATATAAAATTAGAAATAAGAATATTTCTATATATAGAGATGTGGATTTTACATATAATATCAATAGTATCATAAATAATCAATTTAGATTTATCTTAATTCCATATTTATTAAGTATCTATAATTAAATCTTTTTTCAAATTTTGAAATCAAGAATAAATTTACACCTAAAAATTTCATCCCAACATTAATATTAATTATAATTAACTTAATTATATTATATAATACCATATTATATTATTATATATTATTAAAGTAATTAAAATATGTAATTTTATATATTTATATATCTTATACTTACTTATTATATATCATATTTATTATAAAACAAATAATAACATAAAAAGTTTATTATAAATTATAATCATAATTTTATTATGATTAAAATTGATGTGATAATTATATAAAAAAAATATGGGAAGTACTGATAATATAAAATACTCTATCAAATATTTTACAAATAGTATTTTAATTATCAAATATTTTATAAATAGTATTTAGATTTTACCAAAATCTGTATTAAGGTTTATATACCATTTAGATTTTACTAAAATATTTATTAAGGTTTATATACAATTAATTGTTAAATAAAATATAATACAAAAATATCTTTTATTTCAGGTTTAATATTATATAATTAATTCAATTTCTTGAAATTCTATTAGTTTTTATAAGTCTAATTCATCAACCATCATTTTTCTTATGAAACCCATATTTACAATAATCTAAATAAAGAGGATAACTAGAAACCCAAATTTACAATAATCTAAATAAAGAGAAAGTTATCCGCTTATATATTGTAGGATAAATGATCATATTGCTATCATTATGAAGCTATTTTTGAGGTTCAAAGAGATACAATTATGGGAAAATGTACCATGATAATTTCATATTTTGAATCTCCTCAAATTTAGGTAAGAGAAAAATAGGATCTTCCTAACTCTAGAACTTGAATTCTCAATTGATGTTAATATGGATATGATTAAAGCAGTTTCAATCAAATTAGTTAACAATGTTCTCAGCCAAACTAGTGCACATATATAGTAGAAAAGTTGGATCTGGTCATGCCTAAGGTGATCAATATGGAATGTCTTATTCATCTTGAGATAGCTAGTTACACGATTAAGTATTATACAGAAGATCAAATCAATTATTTTATAAAAGATATATTTATTCATTCCATATGTTTTACTATGCTTACTTATACTTAAATATTATAATAATATATTTTAACATTGTATTTTCTTTCCTTTCGAAATTCACAATTGATCACTTATACAATTCTTTAATTTTCTAGTAATAATCATAATGACTTTCTCACTAGAACCCAATATATCACCATTAATAATATGAACAACCCTTTTCCATTGAATTTAAGAGATTGTTCATTGAAATTTGTAAATAATAATAATAATTTTTTTATTTTTTATTTTTAATTTTTCATTAAAATTTTTATTTAGGTTGTTTGAGTATTTTGTTTATATCTTTTATAATTAGATATGATTCTCATACATATATTTGGGAAAAAACTATAAAAATTTATATGTTAAATGTGTAGTGAGACAATCATTGTTGACTATTATCCGTAAATACAAATTGTCTCATCACTATTATTCAAGAAAAACCATACCACCTAGAATAATGGATTAGTAGTAGCAGACATTCCCTTTTGCCATATAGTTTTGAGTTTTGAATTGTTAATTTATTTCCTTATATCTAAAAAACAAACTCTTAACCAAATATATTTCAAATTTTAAATAATACATTTTATTTAATAATAACTTTATTTTTACATATTTTATATTTTTAAAAAATTTAAAAACATTTCCATTTTGTAATCATTTTCTTTTCTATTTTCAATTCCATGAAAGTTAATGAAGCTTTTGAATATCTATGTATTGATGTGTATAGGACATGCAATGGGTAAGATGATAGATTGAAATGGAAATAAAGAAAAGTTTCTGAACTTATCATCGAATAAGAAACCAAAATGAAAACCGTAAATTTGATGGTTATTTTCCCTACAACTTATCATATTAGAAACCAAAATGAATACCATACATTTGATTTTTAATTTCCTTGCAACTTATAATCGAATGATGGCTCATACCAAGTTATTATAAACATAAGACACTACATTAGAATTTTTGAAGAACACTGAAGATGATGTTTCTTTCATCAAATCATCCACAAAAGTGATCATCCATAAAATCCATATTAGATAATGAATATAATTACATTTCACTCGTTTTATTCAATCAAAGTGTATATAGGTGTCCTTTCATAAAGTAATTGGTAATAATACTCTATATTAATATTTATTATTTAATTATGCTTTGTCCTCAAAGTTAAAATTGTGAGGTGAAGAATAAGCAGCTCCATTCTTGTCATTTATATTAATATGTGGTTAAATTTATACAAATAGGTAATCCTTTATTTTATTGTTCAGAGGTTTTTTTTTTCATTTTTTTTCATTTATTAATTTATAGTTTTCAAACTTGAGGGATTACGTTTAACATTTTTTTTTCTTTTTAGTTAGAAGGGGTGCCTGGGTGCTTGTGAGCTTAAGAATATTTTTAAAATTTTAAAATTTTTCTCTTTTGGGTGTTTTGGTGAAGAATTTATTCATTTGTAGAATAGTGTTTCAAATGAATTTTCTTGGTCTCTACATGATATTGAATCAAATGATATTTTGTGTTAATGTGTTTAGTTTGATCATGGAATCTGAAATTTTTTACCAACTTGATTGTATAATTGTTGTCAACTATAAGAAGGGTATAATTCACTTCTTTCCCCTACAAAATTTCAAGGATTTTCCCTAGCCACATAATCTCTTTTGTTGCTTCTGTAATTGCCACATATTCCACCTCTATCATGAAATTTGTAGGAATCGACTATTTGTATCACCTTTATGAGACAATTGTTGATCTAAGACTCATAAAATGGCTTGAATTCGACACTTTGGTTTCTTTCTCTCCATCAAGGTCTAAATCATAATATCTAATCAGACTAAAGTGTTATGTAACCAAATCTGGAAAACAAAAGAAAAGATATATCAACAACTTGAAAATAAGCCTCTTCGAGGGGGCAACCTCCTTTTACATAACATAAATAAACAATTATTGAATGATTCAAATGACAATACCTCCTTGGTATATATAGGATTCTAAGGGGTTAAAATATAATTAGGGCCTACATAAAAATAATAATGTAAGGGCACAATAATAACAGTGTTGAAATTCTATGGGGCACAACAATAAAAATATGGGGGATACACTAGTATTATAGGGACTTGGCATGCCACTTTCCTTCAAAAAAAAATTGTCCTCAATGTTTGAGTAGTTTTGGATGCTTTTAAATAAAATACTCATCCTCATATGTGAAATCTTCAACAGGTAATCTTTTCCACTTAATGAGATACTTCGAAATTGATATGTTTTGTAACTGTCAAAATTTTCTTTCTATGATTTCTTAAGGCTCCAATATCATTTTTCCTTCCTCATCAAGTTTTCACCATATATTTTGAACTATAAGCTTGTCACCTATAACCTTCTTTAAGCATGAAACATGAAAAACTGAGTGTACTCACGAAGATGCAGGCAACTCCAATTTGTATTCCATAGTATCAATCTTTTGCAACACCTTGTAAGGGTCATAATACTTGGGTGATAGTTTATTGTCCTTCTTCACTTTCTTGTGTGACATTTGTTTGTATGGTTGTAGTCATAAAAATATCTAATCACACACATCAAAAATTCTTTCATTGCAATGATGATCAGCTCGTTGTTTCATTCGATTATGCAACAGAGTCAGCTTATCCTTTAAGAGTTGGTGAAATTGTTTATGCTCGATGTGTTCTTCCACTACTTCAACCTTATAATTGTTTATTAAAGATGACGTAATCGATGGTGGATGATATCCATAAAGCACCATAAATGGAGCCATTTTTCTACGGTATGGAAGGAAGTGTTATACCACCATTTTTCCAGGGGTAACCACTTGATCCATTATGTTTGTATATCATATACAAAGAAACAAAGATATCCTTCCAAGCATTTGTTCACTATATTAGGTTTCCCATCAGATTGAGGATGATAAGATGATCTATGAGATAATTGAGTACAAAAAAGTAAATAATTTTCTCCAAAAAATTCTAGTGAAAATGGGATCTCCATCACTTGGGTTTCCATGTATCTTCTAAATTATTTCCATAAATGCATTAGTGATTGTAATGGATTTTAAAGGATGAGATAATGCACAAATGTGTGCATACACAGTAATTTTATCAACTACCACCATGGTGGCACTCTTTCCTTTAGACTTGGGTAAACCTGTGATAAAATCCATTAAGACCTCTTCCCAAAATTAACTTAGAAAGAATAATGGTTGTAAAAGACGAGTCTTAATTGTCTCAACTTTGTTTTTTTTCCAAACCAAACATTATGCCATAAAATTTTGGATATCAAATTTAATTCCATCCCAAAAAAATCCTTCTTAACCCTATGGTAAGTTTTTAAAAATCCTGAATGCCCTCCTATAGGAGATATGTGTAATGCAAAAATAACTTTTTGTTTAAGTTGGGTGTTCTTACATAGATATAAGTGATCTCTGTTTCAAAGGGAAACATATTTTCCAAATAAATGAATCAGATGTATTTGGATCTTGTTGCAACTTTTGAATGAGTGTCCATAATTCTTCATCATTCTTCCATTCATCCCTTGCTTTAGTTATCTAATCAAGTTGGATAATAGAAATAGCAAAGAACAATGCTTCCACATCCCCATCCCTTCTTGAGATTGCATCTATAACAACATTTTGCATCCGCTTTTTTTAGAGGATTTCAAAGTCATAACCAAACATCTTTGTGACCAATTTTTATTTTTATTTAGAATATAATATTTGTTCCAAGAAGTATTTAAGACTATCATGATCTATTTTTACCTTCAAGTGTCTTCCCATTAGGAAGGGGAACCATTTCTTTAGTGCATGTAGTATTTCCAGCCTTTTATTATCATAAATAGCTTTCTATAAACTCTTTCCCTTAATTAGACAACTTCCAAAAGAAATGGATCTTCCTTCTCACCTTAAAAAAACACCAATGCCATTTCCTGAAGCATCACATTCCACAATAAAGTTTTTTGTGAAGTCTGGTGTAGATAATACAGGAGCTCATCACATTGCCTCTTTAAGATGTTTGAAGGCCTTAGTTTCCTCTCGCATAAAAAAAATTCATCTTTCTTTAGTAATATTGTTAGAGGGTTATCTTCCCCTAATTATTAACAAATTTGTGATACTACGCTGTCAACCTAAGAAATCCTCGAAGATTCCTTAAGGTTGTGGTTATTTTCCATTCCTTTATGGATTTAATTTGTTATGGTCTACCTTAACACCCTCATGGGATATGATATGACCCAAATATTCCACTTCTGATACTCCAAAGAAACATTTGGAGGATTTTGCTTAAAATTGTTTCTCTTCCAATAGTTTGAGCTCCATGTCAACATGTTGAACATGTTCATTTCAAGACTTTCTATAGATTAACATATCATCAAAAAATACTAACATAAATTTTCTAAGGGTTTGAAAGTGGAATTCATCAAACCTTGAAATGTGTAAGGTGAATTAGTAAGGTAAAAAGGCATAACCAAAAATTCATGGTGACCTTCCTAAGTTCTAAATGTTGTTTTCAGAATTAATTGTACCTTAATTCTAATTTTATTATATCCTTAACGAAGATCTAGCTTCATGAAGTAAATTTCTGCATGTAGTTCATTCAACAATTCATCAATGACAAGAATGGGAAATTTATATTTAATAGTGAGATTTTCGAGCTCTCTATAATCTGGACACATGTGCCATGACCCATCCTTTTTTTGCACCAATGCTATTGGAGAAGAGAAATAACTTTGGCTAAGTTGAGTTATACCGAGCTCTAGCATTTTTGAAAACATACGTTTAATTTCACTCTTTTGGGCATAATTATATTTGTATGGTCTAATATGTCGAGGAACACTTCTTGGAATAAAGTGAATAGAATGACCATGATCGTGAATAACAAAACTTTCCCTTGCATTTGCAACTCTCTGGATTCCACTCTTCTGTTTTGTCTTTGTTACTGTGAATACTTGCATGCCCTTCATACCATAAGCTCATCATTTTAGTGCAAACATTTTCCTGCACTTTTATGCACCATACAACATCAATTCACATCTCTTCACCCGTGTACAGAGAACAAGCTATTCATATTTAAACCTATTTGATGAATAATGTACAACTTGTACATTGTGTCCATCCTAAATAATTCCTCCTTAGCTTCCACCACATGATGGTAAAAACAAAGATTCTACAACATCGAGCAATTGTGTTTTCAATCTTAAACAAAAATCAAAATAATTCTCCCATTTCCAACTACAAGGTTTGGTCCAAAAAGACTTAACCAAAACTGCAAAGAATCCACATTATCCATAATAAACCCTCTCACATAAAAATGCATGCTTATTTTTATATCACCCAGGATAGCGCATTTTTTCATTCATTTTCTATTCATTTATACCTCCGCATTTGCAACATTTTCACTCTTTCATAACACTTACAAAAGATCAACTTCTCGAGTATGGCAAGGAAATTTAATCATCCAGATTTTAAAATACCTCTACTAAATGAATATATATTTATTCAATGTGTACTTACCTTGAATCTCCTTGTGGTTGAAATGATCCAATCCTTCTCTCGTGTATTCTTTATAAATACATTCAAGCCTCTACAGACTTTGTCTCCACACCAAAATTCGATGCAATCAACCAATGCACACTTTAGTATTGAATGTATCAAGAAATTATAATATATATAATTCCAAATAAATTAGACTCTTCATATGAAATTGAATTCCTGCTTTACTTTACTTTGAATGCGCAAGGTCCATTTTCTAACAATATCTCCCCAACAAATAAATCTCTTCCCAACAATTTTCTAACATAAATCTTTCCCAGTAAACAATGTTTGTAAACCTTCAAGGTACACACATTCTCCCCTATTAGCTTAAGCCAAGTTCCCTCATCTCAATCTCTCGGGTTTCTCTTCAATTTCAATTTCTTGGCTTTGGAAACATGAAACCTTAATGTAACAGAATATCCTTCCAAGATTAGATTCTCCAAAAAACGTACATGAACTATTTGCAAAAACTTTACCTCAATCAATCCCAGTGACCTTTTCTTACGCTGGAAGGTGGTACCGTGGAAACATTGGATCCATACCTTGAATATAACGCTGGAACCGCACCTCTTTCACAAGCCCCACACATGCCTTTTTAAGTGCATTGATACGACTGGCTTCCAAAAATTGATGTAGAAAATCAAATTTCCACTTTAAAATTTATATAGAAAAATTGTTCAATTTTACTAAGACCCATATTTACTCTCCCCAATGATGGAATTGATTCCTTCCTCACCACTTAATGTGAAACTCTAAATTCCATACTAAAGAAAACATATGACAATGATCTATATTGCAGCTCTTTTTTATTCTACAAACTTCATTCCATACCCAACGGAATCCTTAAGAGATCATTGTTATACAAACAATAATAACAAAATAGAAGTTATTCAATTTGGAATCCATTTTAAAAAAATTCAACGCAACCTTGGTGGTTGAACCCATGGTTCACACAACCCAACACCGGCCTTTCAAGAAATTGAGACCACGGAATCCTCAAGCCACGGTCAATACCCATCAACGCCTTTATCAAAAAGACGTAACCAATTTTAAGAAGATTCACTCGTCGTGCTTTGTTGTATGTAACATATGTTACATAACTTAGCTTACGCAGTGATGTTGCTTCACATATATCGTGGTATTATGATATCATACATGTGTTAAACAATATTCTGGATGTCGTGGACTCCACTTACTGTATCATACCTGTAATATAATAAATCGTTGCTCACCCATTGTTGCACGTTGTGCATCTTGTGATGATCGCCTACGTGGTGTCTATGTTGTGATGTCACCGCTTGATGTTGCTATGTCATGGTGTCTATGCCGTAGTATTGATACTAATATCAATGCTTGATGTTGCGATGTCACGTTGCCTGTGGTATCAATGCTTGATGTTGCCTTCACATCAATGTATCAAGGCTTGCACGCAGCCTCCAAGAACCCACAGTCACACACCAAATCACAGAAATGTGATCTATTTTTTTCTTGTTTGGACATGCCCTTAGTCCTGCAATCACACACTTAGATATACAGCAGAAATATACATATATAAATTTTCAGACTCGACACGCCACAATATATTTCAATCATCTCTTAATTTGGAAATTCGACCTACTCTCCTCGCTCACAACAAGCAATCAAACGCAACAGCCTCAACGTAGGAGAGACTCATCCTCCAACTCATCTCCTTGGCTCTGATACCAAATGATGCCAGGATACTGGGTTAAACAGATCCTAGCATATAAATGAGTACGTGCTTCTTTCAACATGAAAATTCTCAAGAAAATACTTCATTAAAACTATATTTTATTCAACTCAAAATACATATGAAGAAAAGAGAGTCAACACAAACTAATATTGGCATACAATAATAACACAAGAAATTCAAATTCAAACCAATGTGCCAAATATTACAATGGATTGCCTCTCGGCTCTCGGCCCTTTTACAAAACCTCTCAATCTCTCTCTGTATTCCTCACTGTCTTTCATCCTCACACAATCCTCCTATTTATACATAAATATGAATTTATTCCACTCCATAGTTTCCTCCACAAAAATCTCAACTAAAATCTAAATTAGAATTATCCTTTTTTTGGACTCAACTAAGTCTTGTTTAAGGAATTCCTAATCCCTAGATTATCTACCTAATTCAACTCCACTCATATCCTTGATTATTAAAGGAATATTTACAATAATTCTCACATTTATATTTTCTCTCTTAATTTATTAAAAATGAGAAAAATAATTAATAAAATAATTAAAAATCATCACCCCCCTAATTACACAAATGAATAATGAAAATTTAACTTTGATGCTCCTACATCAGCGATTCATATCAATGCATTACAAGATATGGTCATATTCAATTATTCTTTTTTTCAGCCCCTATAGTTGGTTCCTAGTGTATATCTTCTTCCTTTGATGTTTCTTGTTTATTTTCTTCCTCCTCTTCACAATCTATGTAAAATAATTTCTTCTCATCACACTTATGACCTTTAGTGTATTTTCTATCACAACTATAACAAAGAATTTTTGCTCTTTTTTCCTCCATTTTTTATGGTGTCAACCTTGTAGTTGTGGGAAGCTAGGAACAACAACACTTCCACTTTTATAGTTGTGAGTGGTAAACCTCCTTGTTGCGATAATTTTTCTTTCAGCTTTTCTTGCCACCATTAATGCATTCTCCAATGACTTAGGCTCCCAAAGAAAAAAATCATGTTAGATGTTGTCCTTTTGAGTCCCTACGAAGACATCAATTAGATTCTCTTTTGGAATATAAGTTGCCTTGATATTCAATCTCTGGAAGTGCTCAATGTGCTCCACAACTAAACCCTTTTGTTTCAGATTTATCATTTGGATGAAGAAGGTATTTCTCTTTGTATCCTTATAATGTGCTATCAATTCCTATATAAACATTGTCCAATTGACTAGTGATTTACGAGAACAAATCCATCAATAGCATAAAAATTGATTGGGTTCTAAATATAAAAATTCAATGTGTACCTTTTGTTTGTGTTTTACATTGTATAGATCAAATAACTGCTCCATTTGTATTATCCATGTTACCACATCCTTGCCATTAAACTTCCTCATATCTATATTTGGAATGTGGTTAGTATTTAACCCACTATTGGAGTCTATAAAATCATTGTTCATAGTCCCTTTATCCTCATTCTTATTTTCATGTAATACCTTGTCACCACTAGGAATCCTTTCTTGCAACAACCTTGTCAAACCTTCCTTCAACCCTTCCATCTTGACATTCATCAATGCTTCCATGTTTTCTTTTAAACTATCATTCAAAACTCCCATGCCCATTTTTAATTTTTATTCTAAACCATCCATTTCCCCTTTTAAACTATCCAACTTATCAGTCATTGTCATTTCCAGTTAATTTTTTATTACAACTCTTTCCGAGAGTGAAATTTATTGCATTTGGTCTCGTAATTTTGATATATCATGTTGCATCTCTTCATCTTCTTCATGTATCATAGTAGATATTTTTGTTGGATTACAAGGTGTATCCATTTTTTAATTTTGAGGAATTTTAATACCATATATTCATATTAATGCTTCAATACGCCCTTTGAATCATTTCAAATTTATTTTTCAAACAAAATTTAAACAAATTAAAAAAAAATACACATTATTCTCTTGATTTTAGGAGCTCGATCTCGAAATTGTTTTATATCTGTATTTCGACCTCCCAAGATCTGAAAATTTGTCATGAGGTATATTTATGTGTCTTCTTTCCAACTCCACAATTTATACCGAAATTTTGATTCTTCAAGAAAAATTTATGGAAATTCTCCCAAGATGGCCTGATTATGGACTCTTTTAGTAGAGTGAACTTGTACAATATTCAACGTGTCTCTTTCTTAACCTTCAACCCTCAAATTGATAGAATAAAAGCTAAATTCCATGTAATTTCAATAACTTTTTACTAAATTCAAATATTATACACGAAGAGAAAGTTATGATGATTTTACTCAGAACACATGTTTGAGACTGAATTCTAGAGCATGTATAAACCCTAAATTCCTTGAACCATATATCCAAAAATTTAGTGAAACAAGATCTGAAAATTTTAGATGATGTTCATAAATATTTATAATCTATGTGGTCAAAATTTCAGCTTCTAAAACCTTGTATAGAAAACTTTATAGAGAAAATTCCAATATGTCCCATTGAAGTAACAAAACCCTAGGATCCAAAGCACTGATACCAAATTCTATGTAACCAGATCACAAAACAGAAGAAAATATATATCGATAACTTGAAAATCAGCTTCTTCGAGGGGGGAATTCTTTTTACATCACATAAATGAACAATTCTTGGATGATTCAAATGACAAGACCTCCTTGGGACATATATGAGTCTAAGGGGTTAAAAAATAATTAGGGCATGCATAACAATAATAATGTAAGGGAACAAAAATAAAAATATGGGGTTTGCACTAGTATTATACGGACCTAAAATAAAGTCATATACTAGTGAATATTTGATTCTAAAGTCTTGAATTCCTTTCAAGTACTTCAGAACTCTTTTTGCAAAAAACTAATATCGTTCACAAGGATGCTGTATAAATCTGTAAAGAATTCCAACAAAAAATTAAATATATATTTTGTTATTGGTAAGGTGGATTAGACTTCCCATAAGCTATTTTTACGTTGTTTCATCCTCAAATTCATTCCCTTCTATTGATGTGAGCTTCAAATTATGTTCCATTAAAGTAGATAGAGGATTGAATTTATCCATGCCAAACCTATTCAACAATTCTCCAATGTAGCTCTTTTAGGAGATGAATATATCCTTTGGATGTTGAGTGACTTCAATGCCCAAGTAGTAGTGAAGGTTTCTCAAATATTTCATCTCAAATACCTTCTCCAACTCTTTATTTATTGATGCAATATAGTTTTCATTGTTCCAATAATAATTCTATCTTATCAATATATCAAATACATATACCACAAGATATACAAAAATTCTACCAATTTCCTTGAAATAGAGATGCATCATAAATATGAAAGTGTTTGAAATTCAATTTTATAATATTCTCAATTAACTTATCATACAAAGCTCGTAGTTCTTGTCATGGGAAATATTAGGATTTAATAATTTTACATGCTTTTTTTTTAATTTTCCCTTCACAACAAAACCTTTTAATTGAGCCATGAAGACATTCTCTTTCAAGTATCCATTCAAGAAAGTAGTCTTCACATCCATTAGATGAAATTTCTAACCATTTTGAATTTCCAATTCAAAGAGAGTCTTGATGGTGGCCCATTTCCCTATGGAGAAAAAGGTGTCTTCATAATCAACACCTTCTTTTTGTCCAAACACTTTTCTCACAAGCCCTACTTTGTGCATATTAAATGATCCATATGATTTTTTCTTATTCTCATATAACCACTTGTAGATAATTGGTTTGGTTCTGAATTTAGGGTCCACTAACTTCCGTGTTCCATTCTTTATGAGAGCATATTACTCCTGTTGCATTTCTTCTTTTCATTCATTGTGAGAAGTATTTTTTTTAAGGAATTTGGTTCAAAGTTAGTAGATAAATTCAATTCGCAATCATATGAATCATCCATATCATCTATATCAAATGAATCAAAATTATCTATATCACCTCATCTTTCTAGGTGGAACTTATTATTCCTTTATTCATACCTCATCATGTTGAACACTTTCAAGTGTTTTGATAAAATCCATTTTGGGGGACCCTTTTCAGATGGTTTAGGTCACTCCACTAATTGAGATGGGGTTGCATAAATATTTAGCCTTCCAATCCTCTTAATCACGTCACTTAATGAGTCTTCCTGATTTTATGAAGTGGTTGGAACTTCATGAGGGGGAGGTAGTGATTTAGAAGGAAATTCTAGAGCATGATCCAAAAAGGACTCCCCCTTCAAGATGTGGACTATCATTATCAAATACATGATCTGTCTTTGCATGAGTGAATTTATCGCTCAATAGTGTTGTCAATATTGTAAGGTTTAAGAAAAATTACATCTCTAGAAACAATAAACTTCTTGTTTACCTCATTGTAAAGATGATATTCCTTGGTGGTATCTGAGTACCCCATGAAGATGCACTTTCAACTCCTTTCATAAAGCTTGCTTCTTTGTTCTATGTGAATTAAGGCATAACAAGTAGAACCACATACCTTGAGATGCCTTACTGAAATAATGTGGCCATAATGCATTTCATGAGGATCCTTATGTATGAGAGCATGATATGGACATGTATTTTTCACATGGGAAGCACATAGAACTATATTATCCCAAAACATAAACTTTTCATTTTTAAAAACATCGTTGAGTGAACCATATCTAAAAATAGCTTATTCATTCTTTCAACTACACCATTTTGTTGAGGACTATATAGAACTATAATTTGATGTTGAATACCAAGTTGGTGAAGATAGTTTTCAAATAAATTAGGTTATTATCTCTTCCATTATTAGTACGAAGAGAGTTAATATGTGATTTTTCTTCATTTTCAATCCATACATGAAATCTTATGAAATTTTCAAAAGCTTGAAATTTAATTTTCAATAAGTACACCTAACACATTCTGGTGTAATCAATAATAAAATTAATCATATATTTATTTCCATTAGCAGAAGGAATGGGCATAGGGCCACACAAATTAGAATGTGGAATGATGAAATGATTTTTTGTTATGCTTTTATTGGTAGAAGCAACACATTTCTTAAGTTTCCTAGGATTAGTAAGCAAACCAAAAACACTATTATTTTTCAATAAATAAAGGGTGTCATAATTAATATTTCCAAATATAACATGTTATAGAAGATAAAATTTTAATGTACCATCATCATAATGAGATATATATGTAAAATTATGTTTATTATCATATGTCCCTTTCAACTTCAATATTATCCCATCCTCCACTTTAGTGACAACAACCATGTTGTCATATTCCTTCCCTATTTCTTCTTTTCCATCAAATATATCAATAGAGTGGCCTTCAAAATGACCTTCATGGGTTATAAATGTTGTTTTCAGAATTTCGTATGCCTTCATTCTAAATTTATGATTTCCTTAACAAATATCGAGCTTCATGAAGTAAACTGCTCCATTTAGTTCGTCCAACAATTCATCAATGAAAAGAATGGTAAAATTATCTTCAATGGTGAGCTTGTTGAGTTCTATATAATATGGACACATATGTCACGCCCTATCCTTTTGTGCACCAATACAATTGGAGAATAGAAATAACTTTGGATAAGTTGAATTGTACCTGACTCTAGCATTTTTAAAACCATGCGTTTAATTTCACTCTTCTAGGAATAAGGATATTTGTAAGGTAAATGTTTGTAGAAACACTTCTTGGAATCAATTGAATAGCATGATCATGATCGCGAATAGGTGGGATACATTTGGGAGTCTCAAATACCTTGTAATGATTGTCAATAGCTCTTTGGAGATATGGAGAAATGGATGACTTGTACATTTGACGTTGTGTAACCAGCTCCAAAAAGAGAAGAAAAGAGATATCAACGCCTTAGAAATGAGCCACTTCGAGGGGGAAACCTCCAATACATTACATAAATGAACAATTCTTGGATGATACAAATGAACAAAACCTCCTTCTATATATACGAGTCCATGGGGCCACAATATAATCCTAGTGGGGCCACAATGTAATCCTAGCCGACCTAACAATAATAATGTAAGGGCACAATAATAACAATATGGGGGTTACAGAGGTACAACAATAACAATAAGTGGGGATACACTAACATAATAAGGGACTTAACTATTAATATAGGGACTTAACATGCCCCTCTCCTTCAAGCAAGTGTTGTCCTCAACACTTGATTATTTCTTGATGCTTCTGTATAAAATTCTCATCCTCCCATGTGGAATCTTCTACAGGAAAGTTCTTCCACTTGCTGAGATACTCTGAAATTGATCGTACTTGTCGAGTTCTTGTTTTTGTGACTTCTTCAGAACTTCTTTCGATGTGATGTTGATATTCCTGTTGTTTCATTAGATTCTGCACCAAAGTTAGGTTATCCTTTGAGAGTTGGAGAACTTGTTGTTGATGCTCGATGTCATATTCCACTAATTTATCATCCATATTAGCTATTATTTTATCCTTCAAAACATCCAAATTAGCCTCCATTTCTTCTTTTAAACCATCTATGTCAGCTTCGGTTGCTCTTCGTAAGATCGAAATTTGTTGCACTTGGTACCGTAATTTTGATATCTCATATTGCAATTCTTCCTCTTCATGCGTCATAGTATAGATTTCTGAGGGCATAATGGGTGTTGAATTATTTTTAGGAGGAACCTCAGAACCCAATACTGAAATATATACTCAATAAGCCCTTGGAATCACTTCAAACTGATTATTCAAACAAGATTTATGCAATTCGAAAAAACAAATAAACACCTTTTACTTGCTTTTGAGGAGCTCGATATTGAAATTTGATTATCTCTGTGATTGTGTCTCTTCAATATCTTAAATTAAGCACTGACGTAGCCCTCTTAATTCTCTTTTTAATGCCACAGGTCTGACCTGATTTGGATTCTCCAAGACAAAGTTGTGTCCAATCTCCCACAATGACCTAATTATGGACTGGTTCAGTAGAGCGAACTTGTATGACTTGCCACATGTCACTGTTTTGTCCTTTGTCTCTGAAATTTATAGCCAAGAAACTAGAGTCTGTGTACTTGCGACCAATTTTTATGGCACTCCAATCCGATGCCCAAAGAGAGAGTTATTGAATTTTTCCCATGATCACCTCTTTGAGATAAAATTCCGGAGCCTGAAAACACACTACCTTCCACAGATAATATCTCCCAAAATATTGCGAACCAAGATCTGAAATTTTTGGACGACTTTCCTCAGGATTTCAGCTTCGCACCATACAAATTTCAGGTTCTTAACCTTCGTAGAAACAAAGTTATAGCGCAAATTCCATGATGACCTGTTTAGGAGCCTGAAAAAAGACCTAACTTCCACAAATGATATCTCCGTAAATATTGCGAACCAAGCTCTGAAATTTTTTGAAAAGCTTCCTCAGGATGTCGGCTTCGCACCCTAAAAATTTTAGCTTCTGAAACTTCGTAGAAAAACAGTTATAGCGAAAATACCACGATGACCTATTTAGAGCAGCAAAACCCTAGAATCCAAAGCTCTGATACCAAATGTTGTGTAACCAGCTCCAAAAAGAGAAGAAAAGAGATATCAACGCCTTAGAAATGAGCCACTTCGAGGGGGAAACCTCCAATACATTACATAAATGAACAATTCTTGGATGATACAAATGAAAAAAACCTCCTTCTATATATAGGAGTCCATGGGGCCACAATATAATCCTAGCCGACCTAACAATAATAATGTAAGGGCACAATAATAACAATATGGGGGTTAAAGGGGTACAACAATAACAATAAGTGGGGCTACAGTAACATAATAAGGGACTACACTATTAATATAGGGACTTAACATTTGAACATCTAATTAACATAATTGTGCAATTATCCCTCATTGTTCCTTCTTCAAAATATTTTTCATACCATTAGAACTAATTATCTTCCTAGGTTTCTCTGTAATACCCCTTAATTCAATTTCCTTTCCTTTAGAGAAAAAGTTCAAGAAAATTTCTTGAAAATTAAAAGCTATTATCCCCAAGGATTGTAACCATTAGACTCTTAATACAACATTCACATCACCCATTGGAATGGAAAGAATTGGAATATTAAATACATATTCCCCCATGTTCAGATTGATATTATGGCACTTCCCTGAGCAATTTATGTTTCCTCCATTTCAAACCATCACTTGACACTCTAGTGTTGGGTATATAAAGTAATTCAAATCATTGGTTATATTACAATGAATAAAATTGAGTACTACCTGAATCAATCAACACTAATACGTTTTTATTCTTAATATATCCTTTTATCTCAAGAGTTTGAGTGGTAATTCATGTCAATGCATTACAAGATATGGTCATATTCATTTCTTCTTTTTCAGCCCCTGGGGTTGGTTCCTGGTTTATATATTCTTCTTTTTATGTTTCTTGTTCCTTTTCTTCCTCCTCTTCACAATCTATGTAAAATTATTTCTTCTCATCACACTTATGACCTTTAGTGTATTTTCTATCACAACTGTAACAAATACCTTTTTCTATTTTTCCTTCCAGTTGTTATGGTGTAAAACTTATAGGATGTGGGAATCTAGGAACAACAACACTTCCATATTTATAGTTGTGACTGGTAGACCTCGTTGCAATAATTTTTCTTTCAACTTTTCTTACCACCCTTAATGCATTCTCCAATGACTTCGGTTCCCAAAGGTGAAACTCATGTTGGATGTTGTCTTTTTGAGTCCCTACGAAGACATCAATTAGATGCTCATTTGGAATACAATTTACCTTGATATTAAATCTCTGGAATTCCTCAATGTGATCCCCAACTAAACCCTTTTTTTAGATTTATCATTTGGCTAAAGAAGGTATTTCTCTTTTTATCCTCATAATGTGTTATATATTACTCTATAAAAATATTCCAATTGACTAGTGCTTTATAAGAATAAAGTCATCGATAGCATACAAATTGATTAGGTTCTAAATATAAATATTAAATGTGTACCTTTTGTGTGTATTTTAAATTGTGTAGATGAAAAGAATGCTCCATCTATAGTATCCATGATACCAGATCCTTGCCATCAAAATTCCTCATATCGATCTTTGGAATGTGGTTAGTATTTAACCCACTATTGGAGTCTCTAAAATCATAATCATATTCCCTTTTTCCTCATTATTATTTTCATGAAATACTTTGTCACCACTAGGAAGCCTTTCTTGCAACAACCTTGTCAAACCTTACTTCAACCCTTCCATCTTGACATTCATCATTGATTCCATGTTTTCTTTTAAACCATGATTTAAAACTCCCATGCCCATTTTTATTTTTTATTCTAAAATATCCTTGTACCCTTGTAAACCATCCATATTAATATTCATTGTCACTTCCAATTCATTTTTTTTTACAACTCTTTGCAAGAGTGAAATTTATTGCATTTGGTCTCATAATTCTGATATATCATGTTGCATTTCTTCCTCTTCTTCATGCATCATAGTAGAGCATTCTATTGGCTTAATAGGTGTATCCATTTTTTTTGTTTCGAGGAAATTTAGAACCAAATATTGATATCTATGCATCAAATTTCCCTTTGAATCACTTCAAACTGATTTTTCAAACAAAATTTATGAAAATTTAAAAACCAATGCTCACTTTTCTCTTGCTTTTAGCTGGAGCTTGATCTCGAAATTGTTTTATCTCTCTAATTTTGACCTCCCAAGGTCTGAAAATTTGTCATGAGGTAACTTTTTGTGTCTTATTTACCCCACAATTTAGACCAAAATTGGATTCTTCAAGAGAAAGTTATGCCAATTATCCCAAGATGGTTTTATTATGGACTCTTTCAGTAGAGTGAACTTGTACAGAATTTCAAGTGTCACTATTTTAACCTTAAACCCTCAAATTGATATAATAAAAAACAAATTCCGTACTAAATTCAAATCTGATACATGAAGAGAAAGTTATGACGATTTTACTCAGAACACTTTTTTGAGACTGAATTCTAGAGCATGAAGAAACCCTAACTTCCTTGAACCATATATCCAAAAATTTAGTGAAACCTAAATGCGTAACTTTTGTGTATGTTATACATTATGTAGATCAAATAACTGCTCCATTTGTATTATCCATGTTATCAAATCCTTGCCATCAAACTTCCTCATATTGATCTTTGGAATGTGGTTAGTATTTGACCCACTATTGGAGTCTCTATAATCATAATTCATATTCCCTTCATCCTCATTATTATTTTCATGAAATACCTTGTCACCACAAGGAAGCCTTTCTTGTAACTACCTTTTCAAACCTTCGTTCAAACCTTCCATCTTGACATTCATCATTTCTTCCATGTTTGCTTTTAAACCATCACTCAAAACTCCCATGTCCATTTTTACGTTTTCTTCCAAATTATCAGTGTCCCCTTTTAAACCATCTATCTTAACATTCATTGTCACTTCCAATTAATTTGTGGTTACAACTCTTTGCGAGAGCGAAATTTATTTCATTTTGTCTCGTAATTTTGATATATCATGCTGCATTTCTTCCTCTTCTTTATGCATCATAGTAGAGCTTTCTGTTGGACTACTAGGTGTATCAATTTTTTCGTTTCAAGGAATTTTAGTACAAAATATTCATATCTATGCTTCAATACGTCCTTTGAATCACTTCAAACTGATTTTAGTGAAACTTAAATGTGTACCTTTTTTGTTTCTTGTACATTGTGTAGATCAAAGAATTGCTACATCTGTGGTATCCATGTTACCAGATCCTTGCCATCAAACTTCCTCATATCGATATTTGGAATGTGGTTAGTATTTAACCCACTATTGGAGTATCTAAAATCATAATTCATGTTCACTTTTTCCTCATTCTTATTTTCATGGAATACCTTGTCACCACGAGGAATCCTTTCTTGCAAAAACCTTGTCAAGCCTTCCATCTTGACATTCATCATTGCTTCCATGTTTTCTTTTAAACCATCATTCAAAACTTCCTTGCTCAGTTTTAATTTTTCTTATAAACCATCCATGTACCCTTTTAAATCATCTATATTAACATTCATTGTCACTTCCAATTCATTTTTAGTAACAACTCTTTGCGAGAGAAAAATTTATTTCATTTGGTCTCGTAATTTTGATATATCGTGTTGCATTTCTTCCTCTTCTTCATGCATCATAGTAGAGCTTTCTATTGGCTTACTAAGTTTATCCGTTTTTTTGTTTCAAGGGATTTTGGTTCCAAATATTCATATATATGCTTCAATACGCCCTTTGAATCACTTCAAACTATTTTTTCAAATAAAAGTTAAGAATTTTTTAAAAATAATACACACCTTTCTCTTGATTTTAAGAGCTCGATCTCGAAATTGTTTTAAATCTGTAATTTCAACCTCCCAAGGTCTGAAAATTTTTCATGAGGTATATTTCTGTGTCTTCTTTCCAACCTCACAAGTTAGGCCAAAATTTTGGTTCTTCAAGAGAAATTTATGGAATTTCTCCCAAGATGACCTGATTATTGACTCTTTCAGTAGAGAGAACTTGTACAGGATTCCAACTGTCACTTTTTTAACCTTCAACCTTCAAGTAGATAGAATAAAAACCAAATTTTGTGTGATTTCAGTCACATTTTACTAAATTCAAATCTTATACACAAAGAGAAAGTTATGACGATTTTACTCAGAACACTTGTTTGACACTAAATTCTAGAGCATGCAGAAACCATAACTTCCTTGAACCATATATCCAAAAATTTAGTGAAACAAGATCTGAAATTTCTACATGATGTTCATAAATATTTCTACTATACGTGGTCAAAATTTTAGCTTCTAAAACCTCGTATATAAAAAGTTATAGCGAAAATTCCAAGATGACATGTTCGAAGCAGCAAAACCCTAGGATCCAAAGCTCTGATACCAAAAGTTATGTAACCATATCACATAACAGAAGAATATATATAGAGAAAACTTGAAAATAAGCCTCTTCGAGGGGGGGAATTATTTTTACATCACATAAATGAACAATTCTTGGATGATTCAAATGACAAGACCTCCTTGGTATATATAGGAGTCTAAGGCGTCAAAATATAATTAGGGCATGCATAACAATAATAATGTAAGGGCACAACAATAACAATATGGGGGCTGCACTAGTATTATAGGGACCAAACATAAAGTCATCTACTAGTTAATATTTGAGTCTAAAGTCTTGAATTCATTTCAATTACTTCAAAACTCTTTTTGCAGAAAACCAATATCCTTCACAAGGCTTTTATATAAACATGTAAAGAATTCCAACAACAAATGAAATATATATTTTGTTAGTAGTAAGGTAGATTAGACTTCCCAAAATCTATTTTCACTTTGTTGCATCCTCAAATTAATTCCCTTCTATTGATGTGAGCTTCAAATTATGTTCCATTAAAGTAGATAGAGGGTTGCATTTAGCCATGCAAAAACTATTCAAAAATTCTCTAATGTACTTCTTTTGGGAGATGAATATATACTTTGGATGTTGAGTCACTTCAATGCATAAGTAGTAGTGAAGGTTTCTCAAATATTTCATCTCAAATCCCTTCTCCAACTCTTTATTTATTGATGCAATAAGTTTTCATTGTTCCAATAATAATTCTATCTTATCAATAGATCATCTACATATACCACAAGATATACAAAAATTCTACCAACTTCCTTGAAAAATAGAGATGTATCATAAATATAAGTGTTTGAAGTTTAATTTTAGAAGATGCTCAGTTAACTTATCATATGATGCTCATAGTGCTTGTCTTAGGCCATATAAGGATTTAATGATTTTACATCATTTTTGTTCTTTTCCCTTCACAACAAAACCTTTTAATTGAGGCATGAAGACATTCTATTTCAAGTATCCATTCAAGAAAGTAGTTTTCACATCCATTTAATGAAATTTCTATCCATTGTGAGTTTCCAAGTTAAAGATAGTCTCGATGGTGGCCCATCTTTCTATGGAGGAAAAATTGTCTTCATAATCAACACATTCTTTTTGTGCAAATCCTTTTCCCACGGGCCCTACTTTGTGCTTATCAAATGAGCCATCTGATTTGTACTTATTCTTATAAAACCATTTGTATCTAATTGGTTTGGTTCTGAATGTAGGTTCCACTAACTTCCATGCCTTAGAGGAATTTTAAGGTCTAAAATGGGCCTCCTAAGGAAATTATAAAATAATAGTGGAAATAATAAAATAAGATTAGATTACATCATCAAATTTTAAAGAGAAAAAAGAAAAAATTGATTTTTCAACTCATAATTTCAACTTATACCCCTATGGGTTTACTCAAAATTGGAGCGGGAACACTCGTTAGATGCAGAGTTTGATTCCTCATCCAAGGAGTACGCATGTTTCATACTTTAGATGGATCCTTCTACACAATAAATGAGAAATACATGAAAAACGAGATTGCAATCACGTTTTTTCATGTATTTATCATTTTTCGTGTAGCAGGGTCCATCGAAAGTATTCAACATGGGTACTCTTTGGATGAGGAATTAAATTTTGCATCAAAGGATTACTTCGACTTTAAATTTGAGTAAAAAATTAGGGATATAAGTTGAAAATATGAGTTGAAATTTTATTTTATTATTTTATTATTTTTTAATCTTTCTATTTTTTCACTCCAAAAGTAGTGAATCATCTCCCATGGTTGACATCGTCATCTTGAATCCTATTGGTTCTTATAAATTTAATTTTGGTTGTACATTTTTATTAGGAGGCTCATTTTAGACCTCAAAATTCCTCTAATGTTCCATTCTTTATGAGAGCATCTTATCCTTGTTGAATTGTTTCTTTTCATTCATCATGAAAAGAATTTTGTAAAGTAGGTTCAAAGTTAGTTGATAAATTCAATTCACAATCATATGAAACATCCATATAATATATATCAACTGAATCAAAATTATCTATATCACCTTATCTTGTCAAGTGGAACTTCTTGTTAATTTCTTCATACCTCATCAAGATGAACACTTTCAAGTGTTTTGATAAAATCCATTTTGAGGGACATTTTGTGAGATGGTCTTGGTTTACCCACTAATTGAGATGGGGCTACATCAATATTTAGCCTTCCAATCCTCTCAATCACATCACTTAATGAGTCTTCCTAATATGATGAAGTGGTTGGAACTTCATGAGGGTGAGGTAGTGCTTTAGAAGGAAATTCCAGAGGGTGATCCAAGATAAGGATTCCCCCTTCAAGATGTGGACTATCATTATAAAATTCATGATATGTGTTTGCATGAGTGAATTTATCCAAATGATCAAGCTATCACTCAATAGTGTTTTCAGTCTTGTAATATTTAAGAAAAATTACATCTCTAGAAAAAAAACTTCTTTTTTACCTCATTGTAAAGCTGATATTCCTTGGTGGTATCTGAGTACCCCATGCAAATACACTTTCAACTCCTTACATAAATATTGCTTCTTTGTTCCAGGGGAATTAAGGCATAATAGTTACAACCAAATACCTTGAGATGACTTACTAAAGGAATTTTTCCATACCGCATTTCATGAGGATCCTTATGTATGAGAACATGAGATGGAAATCTATTTTTCACATAGGAAGCACATAGAACTATATTAGCCCAAAACATAAAATTTTCATATTGTAAAACATTGTTGAGTGAACCGTATTTCAAAATAGTCTTATTAATTCTTTCAGCTACACCATTTTGTTGAGGAATGTATGGAACTATAGCTTGATGTTGAAACTGTTGAAAATGGAAACAAGAAGAGGCTTCTAATTTAATTTTTCCATTAATTAAATTAGAAGGAAATCGTAATTCCAGATCACATGACAGCTTGTACGAGTTAACTAAGTCAGGAATACTTAGTTAGCTCAGTCAATTCGAGTTGAGGGTCAAACTAGAGGCATGTATATTGTTCCTTAAGTTTTAGGGGGTCAAGTTACAATTTATTTTGAGTTTTAATTATTTGAGTTAAAATAATTTTAACTAGTTCTAACTTATGGAGGAATTATTGAGAAGCCCATTGGATTAAATCTTATTTAATTCACATGTAATGATCAATCAGATAACTAATAATTCGTTAAAAATAGTTGATACATGTCAGTTCTAAGGAAGACTCAGTTGAGATTGGATTTAAAAGGAAGTGTACTATCAGTTGTATAATTACAAAATTGCACAAGTCATGCATGGAGTCAGCAGAAGGGCCATAATTTATTGAGAAATCATTAATTGGGAATTTCCTGATTAATAAGGGCTCAATTTCCCTAGGGATTGCGCAAATAAGTAGGGCATCCTAAGGCCAAGAAATTGGTTAAGTATTGAGCCAAGCTAGCCTAGGATTGTGTGAGACGGACAGAGATATTGCAAAGAGCTCTCAAGCCTGCGAGAAGAATTGTATTGTTTTATATTCTTTGACTTATTCAATATAAAAATAGCGGGGTTTTTCAGCAAAGGATTTCCCCAGATAAATATTTTTGTTGTGTGATTGAAATTATTTCTCTTTCTTTTTCATGTTATTGTGTGATCGTAATTGGTTTCTGCAATTTGTAGAATAGGTTCACATATTTTATTTTAGCATATTACAAGATCAATTGAATCTATGTGGATTTTCTACATGGTATCAAAGTAGGAATCACTATAGAAGAGAAGAATACGAGTTTTTTTTGAGCAGGTGAATCAAATTTGCAAATCTACTCTCCAAGACCAACAACAAGATCATGATGTATTTTTTTGTATTGAGACTCAAATATGCCATTGAGGGTAGCTACAATTAAATAACTTGGAAGGACATGATGGAAGAAGTGTTGGAAGAAAAAGGCCTGAAGGAGTTCATATACAATGGTATTTTCAGCTCCACAGCAATATATGCTCAAAATCATGTTGCATGGAATAATATTGTAGCAAAGGCGAGAAGGATTTCGTTAGAAGGAGTTCAAGATCATATTGTCTCCAACCTCCATGGAAAGTAAAATCCATATTCTATGTGGAAGGCCTTAACAAATTTGTTTCAGAACAACAACGACCACAGGAAGTTGGCGATGAAGGACAAGCTCAGAAAAATCAAGATGGAGAAGGGAGACATAATACCAAAATACTTGAAGAAGTTCATTCAATGTCAAGATGAGCTTGGAAGTGTTGGTGTTACCATTGGCAAGGATGATTTGGTGAGCCTATCACTTCTAGGTGTATTCCCAAGAGCTGACACAACTACCAGGATTCAATGAATGGGAGGGAGAGGCTACCAAATTCGGAGCGATTGTGACCCGAATTTGTATAAGAAGATATTTGGTATAATACCAGAGATGGATCCTCATCAAAGATCGATGATGAGGAGAATTGTGCCTTGGCTGGAAAGGAATCCCATTCCAAATCAGATTTGGTTAGGCAAGAAATAATAAGGACTTATAAAATATTAAATGTCTTCATTGTCATGAGCGAGGACATTATTCCAGAAAGTGTCCGCACAAGAAGGCCAACAAGAAGCCCTAAGGAGTGAAACACTTACTTCACAATTCGAGTTGGATTTCACTCTCATCACATGCATGGTGTCATCAGTTATGGGTTATGTGTGGTATCTGGATAGTAGACCTCCATTCCATATGACCGACAACAAATAATTCTTCACTAACTTGGAGGAGAAGGATCTCGAGATGCACATCGATATGGGAGATGATGGGAGGTATAGTGCGACTGAATTTTAGAGGGATTCAAGTACTCCTCTCACATTAAAATATGTCACGTATGTTATTGGTTTAGAGAAGAATTTATTTTTAGTTTCTATATCATAATATCATGGCTATGACGTGATATTTAGCAAAGTAAAGGCGTTCCTTCGTCACAAAGCGACGGGACAGGTGAAGAGTATTGGGGTTTGGGTAAAGAACCTCTATAAATTTGATGTAGAAGACTATGCTAACTTGAACATGAAAGCAGAGAATGTACAAAGATGAGACATCGGTGAGTTATGGCATAGAAGATTAGGCCATATACACCATGGCGCTTTGAAGATCATGCAATAGATTTCTACAGGACTTCCCAAGGGTGTACTTAAGAAGCAAGATACATGCAAAGGGTGTACACAGGCTAAGTACATCAAAGCCACCCTTCATGACAAGGAAATTCAAGCGAAGGTGATCCTTAAAATAGTTCACTCATATGTGTGTGGACAGTTCTCGACAACCCCCACAGAAAAACACAAGTACTGTGTGATTTTTGTAGATGATTTTTTACGCAAGTGTTGGATATTCTTCATGCAGAAGAAAGATTAGATGTTCTCAAAATTTTGTGAGTTAAAAGCACTTGTCGAGAAAGATTTAAGGAAGAAGGTGAAGGCTCTCAAGAGCAACAATGGTGGATAATATGTGCTTCAGAAGGAATTCGACGGGAATTGGTAGCACCTCATAAACCACAACAGAATGGGGTTGCAAAAAGGAAGAACATAACTATTTTGGGAGAAATACGAGCGATGTTGCATGATCAGGGCCTACTATTGCACTTGTGGGCTGAAGCATGCAACACAATAGTATTTGTGTAGAATATAAATCCTCATCGGATTCTCGGGATGAGTATATCAGAGGAAGCTTTTTCAGGTAAGAAACCAAATGTGGCACACTTTAATTTTTTTGTTTCATCAGTTTATTTTCATGTAACCAAAAATTCCAGGAAAAAGCTAGAACGAATATCTGAGTCAGGAATATTTGCGAGGTACATCGATACACCTCACAACTATTAGGTGTACTTGCCATCTCACAGGATGATAGTGGTCAGAAGATATGTGAAGTTGGATTAAGAGAAGGCCATGTGAATTTTCCTTGAGAGGGAGCTTCAGTTGCATGTATTTGAGGAGCAACCAAAAGCAGAGGAACAGAGAGTGGAAGCACCCACTCATGTAGATAAATATAGTGATAGAAGGAATCGCACCAAAGAGGCTAAAATGTTGGTGCTTGATGATAGAGAGAACGTGGGAGCACCCACATCACAGCGCAGGAAAATAAGGTCCCCAGATAGATATACTGACTACATGGCTCTTATGAGCGATAGTGTGAGATTAAGCCATCCTCATTCGAGGAAGAAGTGAAGCAACCAATATGGGTTGATGCCATGATTGAGGAGTATGACTCCATTATCAGAATCAGTGCATGGGAAGTTGTCCCAAGACTGGAGGACAAGTTAGTTGTAGCATCTAGGTAGATCTACAAGGTGAAGCATGTAGCAGATGGGAGTGTTGAGAAACACAAAGCCATATTTGTGGCCAGAGGGTTCTCTTAGGTGGAAGGAATTGATTACGAGGAGACCTTTGATCCAGTTGCAAGGTACTCTTCACTCAGATATATCCTTGCACTTTCAGTGTAGATGGGATGGAAAACACATTAGATGGATGTAAACACAACTTTCCTTAACAGAGTGATTGAGGAAGATGTGTAAATAGATAATCCGGAAGAATTCGAGAACTTCGACGAAGAGTAGCATGTGTGCAGACTCAAGCGAGTGTTATATGGAGTAAAAGAAGCACCTCGTTCTTGGTACACCAGGATTGACAACTACTTCACCAGGTTGGGCTTCACAAAAAGTGAAGCAGATGCAAATATTTACCATATTGTGGTAGAAGGTAAATTATTTATCAGTGTACTATATGTCGATGATTTGATTCTGACAAGTGATTAGCAGCTAATAAAATATTTCAAAGAGGATATTTCAAGAGAATTTGAGATGAAGGATATGGGGCTCTTGCATTATTTCCTTGGATTGGAAATTTGGAAAAGATATGGGGTATTATTTGTATCTCGGGGAAAGCATGCCAATGCAATTCTGAAGAAGTTTTACATGGATAGAAAAAACCTATGGAGACTCCTATAGCAAGAAATTGGATGAAGGAATATGCTACTTCATGCAAAGTGGTAGAATCTATCATCTACAGGAAACTTGTGGGTTCACTCATGTACTTGGTGAAAACACGACTAGACGTATGTTATGCGTTTAACACCTTATTCAAGCTATGGTTAAGCCTACCAAGCTCTATTTGAAGGCAGGAAAACATGGGTTGAGATACCTCATATCCACCACTCATTTTGGTCTATGGTACAGGAAGACAGAGGGTGTGAAGCTCCAAGGCTTCACAGATGTATATTGGGCAAGGAGTCCATCCGACAAGAAGGGCACATCAGGGGGAATCTTCATTATTGGGCCAACAACGGTTTCCTGGTACAACAGAAAGAAAAGTTTAGTTGCACTCAATTCAGTAGAGGTAGAGTACATGGCTATAAATCAAGAAAGTTGTGAGGCTATCTGGATGAGGAAGATCCTTGTTGGGTTTTTTGGTTAGCAGATGGATTTGACTCTGATTTATTGTGATAACCAAAGTTGCATCAAACTCTTGGTTAATCCAGTTTCTCATGACAGGTCCAATAATATTGATATCTGGTATCACCATCTAATAGATTGTGTGCATAGGATGATTATGTTATTAAATTAAATTCCTACGGAGGTAGACATCTTGATGAAGGCACTATCAAGAGGAAAATTCGAGTACCACAAAGGCAGGATCGGAGTAGCATACACTCCCTTTCTTGTTGAGAGGGATTGTTGAAAATGACAACAATAAGAGGCTTATAATTTAATTTTCCCTTAACTAAATTAGAAGGAAATTGTAATTCCACATCACATGAAAACTTGTATGAGTTAACTAAGTCAGGAATACTTAATTAGCTCAGTCAATTCAAGTTGAGGGTCAAACTAGAGGCATGTAGATTGTTCGCTAAGTTTTAGGGGGTCCAGTTAGAGCTTATTTTGAGTTGTAATTAACTTAATTATTTGAGTTAAAATCAGTTTAAATAGTTCTAACTAATGGAGGAACTAGTGAGAGGTCTAGTGAATTAAATCTGATTTAATTCACATGCAGTGATAAATCAGTTAACTAATAATTCACTAAAAATAGTTGTTTCGGGTCAGTTCTTAGGAAGACCCAGTTGAGATTGGAGTTAAAGGGAAGTGTATTATTAGTTGTATATTTAGAAAATTTCACAAGTGGTGCATGGATTCAACAAAATGGCCTTAATGTGTTGCGCGATTATTAATTGAGAATTTCCTAATTAATAAGGGCTTATTTTCCCTGTGGATTACACAAGAAAGTAGGGCATCCTAAAGCCAAGAAATTGGTTAAGTATTGAACCAAGCTAGCCTAAGATTGTGTGAGACAGACAGAGATAGTGCAAAGAATTTTCAAGCTTGAGGGAACCATTTTATTGTTCCATATTCTTTGACTTATGCAATATACAGATAGCAGGGTTTTTTAGCTGAGGATTTCCCTAGATAAATCTTTGTGTTGTGTGATTGAAATTTTTTCTCCTTCTTATTCATGTGATTGTGCGATTGTATTTGCTTTCCGAAATTTGTAGAATAGATTCAATTATTTTTTTTATAACATTACAAGATCAATTGAATTTATGTGGATTTTCTACAAAAACCCATGTTGATAAAGACAATTTTCAAATTCATTAGGGTATATTCTCTTCCATTATTAGTATGAAGAGATTTAATATGTGATTGTTATTCATTTTCAATCCATACATGAAATATTATGAAAGTCTCAAAATCTTTGGATTTACTTTTCAATAAGTACACACCTAACACATTCTGGTGCAATCAACAATAAAATTCATCATACTATATTTCTATTAGCAGAAGGAATGGGTATTAGGCCACACAAATTAGAATGTATCAATCAAAGTTTTGTACATGCTCTAGAAGTGGAATGATGAAATGATTGTTTGTTATGCTTTCAAGGGTAAAAGAATCACATTGCTTAAGTTTCCTAGGATCAGTAGGAAAACCAAAAATGCCATTATTTTTCAATAAATAAAGGATGTCATAATTAATATGTCCAAATCTAACATGCTATAAAATATTAAATTTAAATGTACCTTCATCATGATGAGAGATCTATGTAGAATTATGTTTATGAGAAGATGTCCCTTCAGCTTCAATATTCTTTCATCCTCCACTCTATTCATGACAACCATGTTGTCATATTCCCTCCCTATTTCTACTTTTCCAACAAAGAAATGAATAGAATGACCTTGTTAGTGAATGCTAACAAGGGACAACACCTTTCATCATAACTATGGAAGGTATATTACATCATGCAAAATAAATTCAATAAATTCAAGAAATTTAAGCTCAATGGTGCTAAGTATTGAGGGATTATGACTTGATTTATTTGCAAAATACACTATTCCATCTGCATTGTCATTAAGGTCTTCAAATAAGTCTCTCCAGAAGGTCATATGTCATGTTGCGCCTATGTCAAGAACCCATGCATCTCTCCAAGAGATAAATGAATTATGAAACAAATCATTAGTTACTCCAATATTGCAATGGGAAACAATATAATGAGCAGATTCAAGTGCTTTACCTTTTGTTTGATTTGGTGTTTATCTTTGATCTTCTCCCAGGGGTTCTACATGTTGATGCATCATGTCCATCTTTGTCAGATTGAATGCAATGAATATTGTATCTTTATTAAAAAGTATTACCTCTCATTATTTTTCTTATTAATCTACTCTTCCATTTTCATTTTCATAACAATAACTTCATGATAAAGATCCTTCTTTACATGTATTTTACAATCTTGCTATCATAATGAATTTATAGATTTTTTTGGTTATTCATTTTTTTGGGTTGTAGATTTTAGTTATAGTTTTTTTAGTTTTTATTTTTATTTTTGCAACTTATTTGTGATTTGTGAACTAGTTTGTGGCATAAGAAACCACGTACCAAAGCATTTAAGTTGTCAAAATCACTCAAGGATTGAACTTGGCCCAAGCCACACAAACCCTTAGCATGGCTAGATTTGTTTATGTCTCTTACTACTTCATTTTGGGGAGAGGTGGTAGTTGTTGTCTCTTTAGGGTGTGGGATGCTTGGTTGAGCACCACTTATCTAGGATTCCAACCAAATCATCTAAACCATAGTTATGTTATTAGGTTGAAACAATACCCTTTACCTCATTCCTTGTACTACTAGAGCTTCGATACTAGGTAGAAATTGTACTCGACTACTATGAGTTCCAAATCTTGACTATTATACAAAACAACACTGAAAATCGAATCACACTATTAAAATTTGATATTTTTTTTAAATAGTAAAATAAATTTTAACAAAACTTAGTGAAGAACATTGTTAGAATGGAGTGGATTAAGTTGGAAGTGAAAATATGAATGGCCACTAATTCAAGGTTCCTACTATCGAAAATAATTTTGACCACAAATCAACTATCGACAATAATATTGACCCCAAGTTAATAGGAATACCACCCTAATAGCACTTGAAACAAATTTAATGGTTAATTCATCGATGAAAAATAAACCAATAAAATTTATATCAAAATAAATTTTTAGTATTATAAAATTGATATAAATGATTTACCCTATATACAATTAAAGTGGAAAAAAATGTGCCATTCATTAAATGTTGTCCTCTTTCCCCACACATTGTACGCATGGGATTGGTAACAAGATTAATAGTTGAAACATGGCTTAGTCACTACCTCTATTGCTAATTATATGATTAAGGCTATGCTTCTTTGTGTGGGGCCTGCATTTTGTCGTTTTTTAAGAATTTTTAATTATTTACATGTTTGTGGCTCTATCCTACACAATGAAATCCACATTCGCATGGCTTTTCTCTGCACTTCCATACTTTTCATAATGAAAGCCATCTTCGCATAGCTTCATCCACAATTCCACACTCTGTATAATTTCAACGCACTTTGACTACGAAGAAAATTAAATAGTCCATGGTGAGGCAGTGACTCTACACATTCTGCACAATGTTTTATTAAGGTTATGCCTCTTTGTGTAGGGCACACATTTTGTCATTATTCAAGAATTTTTGCATTATGTAATTTGTCCTTATTTACGCGTCTGCACCTCTACCTCCAACACAATGAAATCCACCTTCTCATAGATTTTCTCCACACCTTTGTACTTCACATAATGAGCTCAATTTGTAGAGGCACATATTGTGTTTCTAGCCATGGTGGGTTAAAAACTCTGTAGACATGCACTACTTGGTGAAAATTGTGACAAAAAGATGTATAAACGAGTTCTTCTGGGTAATCCCATAATCGTTTCGTTGAAATAATAATAATAAATATTCATATATTAATTCAAATCATATATGAAATATGTGTTTCCATGTATAGTCCTAGAAAATTAATATATCAATTATTTCATCTCGAGGATTTAACATTGTGCAGAGTGCAGAGGGGCAGTGAAATTTTTCGTTGTATGAAGGGTGGAGGTGGGAAGGAAAGATTTTATTGTGCACATTACGAAATGCAGATGAAGCAAAATTAAATTAACTTAATTAAAAGCAAAATATTAAAACATATAATTCGATAATCCAGTGACATATCAAAGCGAGTGAACATAGTTTTGAAAATTGCTTTGTGCATGGTCCAATGTTCGGTTCTCAAAACTATATTTGGTGGCACTGAGTGCAGAGGAGCATTTTTGTGTAGGCATGGAAGGACCACAATGAAATTTTCTTTTGTACTTCTGCATTAATTATTTTAAAAAAAATTGTTGTTTGGCTCAATTTGGTAGTTACTTGAACTTATATTACCTTGTAGAGCTAATTTTAATTAATTTTTAAATTTACAATCAGTTACATTTCTGCTAAACAATCAAAGAGGTAGGTGTATGTTATAAGTATGTGTGAGGTAAAAATTTCTTGTTCCTTGCTCAGGAATAGAGAAACCTTGAACACTTGACAACATTGGAAGCATTTGAAAATGAAACTAACTATTAGTTTTTTCGAATAAGACTATTTAATACTTATATACACTGGTTTCCATCTAATGTGTGGATTATTTTATTAAAATTTTAAAATATACATTGTGCAAAGTGTAGAGGAAAAAAGCTTGAATTGATGCAGTGCATGTGCAGAGAAAATTTGTGTGGGTAAAGATGCAAAAAATGTGTGCAGGGAGTGGAGTAGAAATTGTGTGTGAAGAATGTTTGTCTCCTCCTCCTCCGTTCAGCTTACTAGTTCTCTCAAAAATGGTAATTGAATGAAGCATGGAGAAACAAATTATTAAATTTAACAAAAAATATGTAGAGAGTTCACGATCCATTATCTGAGCCTTGTCAAAGATGAGTTTTTCACATTTTTTTTATCACAACTTTTCATACATGCTTAGATTTTTCATTATATGGAATCCTTAACTTCTGGTGAATTGAAAGGGAATGGTAAAATGCACGAATGAATGCATTAGAAGTTTATTTCCCTTCATTTAATATTGGATACTAAGCACTTAGTTCACAAATGTGAGATCACACTTAGTATTTGAGAAGCTCAAATAAAACAAATCCATGTAAACATAATAGTGGGGACAATTAATCACCTACTATTACAGCTTATTTGATATACAACATAGTTACCGATCAAACAAGAATTTTACTGATTACCCGTTTTTTGAGGTAGCAAAAAAATCGTCTAATTTTGAAAGGTGGTGGTTTAGAATACACATTTTTTCTAAGCATATTTTTGACACTTTAAATTTTCTTATGTATCAAGTATGAACATTTTTTTTTTTAAATGTTAGTGATTTTCATGCTGAATTTGAAAAGTGTTGATGCAGCATCAACTCCCTTTTTTTAGAGGGTTTATTTTTTACACTTCAATTTTTCTTATCTATCAAGTATGAACTTTTTTTAAAATGTTAGTGATTTTCATACTGATTTTGAAAAGTGTTGATACAACATCAACCCCCTTTTTTTAAAGAGCTTGTTTTTTAAACTTTAAATTTTCTGGTGTATTAAATATGGATAATCTTTTTAGTTGTTGGTGATTTCATGCAGACTTTGAAAAACATCAACATTTTTATAAGGCATGTTTTTACACTTTAAATTTTCATATGTCCCAAGTATGCACAAATTTTTTTTAAATGTCGGTTATTTAACCACTTTTCAAGTTGTCTTATTCCTCTTCTTGTTTTTTGTCCTAAGATGTATATTTTTTAAGGGTTTTCCAAATATGTGTTTTTCGTTTTCCCTTGCAATGTTTTTTATGAATTTTTTGGTTTTTTTGCAAATTTAAAAAATTTTAAAAAAAAAAAAAAAAAATTAATTAATAAATTAACATTAATAATTTGAGGATAAGATTTTTTATATATTTATATATCATTAATTAATACTTCAATACTCATAAAATAATTGTCACTAAAAAATAAGAATTTTAAACATTCGACAAGAAATCCACATTTTGCATATATGGATATAATTAAAAAAATACACATTTCAGGGTCTTTTCAATAAAAATGACATGTTAAATATTTTTTTTATGAAAAAATGAATAAAAAAAAGTTAGAAAAAAAGATAATTTTATGAAATGTTTATGAATTTAATACCCAAAGATGATGACATTTTCTTTTTTCTTTTTTTTTCTTTTTTTTTTTTTTTTTTTGTAAGTTCAGATAAAATTTGAAGTAAAAAAACAAAAAAAAAACATACTATTAAAAAAAAGTCATTAAAAAAAAAAAAACAAAAAAATACAATTAAATTTAAAAAAAAAACAACAAATAATAAAAACATAAAAATAAAAAATCATTACTTTTTTTTTACAAAAAAATTAAAAATACAAAAAAAACCCTTAAAAAAATTTGAAAAAAAAAAACCATTACAATTAAAAAAAGACAAAAATTATTAATAAAAACACATTAAAAACAATTTTAAAAAAAACATAAAAAAACACTGACCCCACAGGCCTTATGTGGCCAAGGCCATGTTGAGAATTTGTGGGGCTAGAGATTAATTCAAATTCTCTTACATGATAATTACTTATGAGCTCACTTATTAACTTAGTCTCTCATCAAGTCAATTACCAAAATACAAGAGACACACAATTAGGCTCCTTGAGCTAGGGAAAAGACCTCTCCCTCTTGGAGAGGAAAACCCATAATAAATTCTTCTTATAGATCTTCAAATCACAAGTACCATGACCAAGAATCATACCCTGACCTATGAATGCCTCCAAGACCTTGTCATTGCTTCTAAGTCTTCCTCCAATGCTGATCTTTCATTCCTGCACCAATTTACACTGAGTTTGCATCAACCTTAGAGAACTCGGTCTCTAATTCGATCTTTCACTTTGTTTTAGACACTTTAATGTAGTCAACTACTGCCTCAAATTCACATTTACTTCAGGTTACATCATGCTATGATATCTTAGATATATCCATTCTTCTCTCTGACTTAAGCCCGCACAAATTCCTAACTTGTAGTCTGCATTCAATTAAGATTTACTTCAGGACAATCCGCATCTTATACTACCTTTCATTTGCATTTAAACCGGACCTTTATATGTTGTACATACCACATATATATCCGCACTAATCCTTGTATATATTTTTGTTAGGTAAACATGACTCGGGGTAGAGTCAATGTTGACTAGGGTAAATAGTAGTGGTTTTGGGGCACATGGTTTTGTACACCCATGGTTTTGGCCCATGGTATTGCATGTAATGGGGCCTATAAAAAGGCTGGGAAGACTTCATTGTAATGTAGGCTTGGAGGTGAGTGGTGAAGGCTCACTTGGCCGGATTGGCCAGGGTTTTGGCCAATGGTTAATGAAATTTCATTGGTTGGGTTTTTCCCCGGATTTGGGGTTTTCCCGGATAAACATATGTGTTTATGTTAATGTTTTGTTGCTGGATCTTTTATGGTTTATTATTTCTCTCAGTAAATTTTTATTTCTCTCTCAGTAAATTCTTCTTTTATTTCTGCGGTAATTCTTAACAAATGGTATCAGAGCTTGATCGATCTACTACCTGTTGCTTAAAAGTGAACCTGTGTGTTGTTAGCATTGCTGCTATTTGCATCAAAGATCAGATATTTACAGCGGAAAAGCACCATGAGCTGGAGACAGCACTGACCAGCGAACTCGAAGTCTGTTGATTGTCGAGTTTGTCGCACATATCAGGGATCTGCTGCGAATATGGGGAGTGGAGGCTTCCGGATCATGGATCTGTGATTCAAATCCTTTTTTTTATTTTTGGGTATGTGGATCGCTGTTATCAAGACCTATGGTATTGCTGCTGGCAGATCCAGCGGATTGGTATCGGTGGAGTGGTATGGCAGCATTTGTTGCCGTTTTGGCACACATCATTTGCGGTTGATCTGCGTGTAAGCTGTGATAGTTTAAAAGGGGATCGATAATATCAGATTGGCGTCTCATTTCTGATGTGCTGCCCTGACCGGCGTGCTAAGGAGAGGCGTGAAGACTGTTGTTGACCTGCGTGAAGATTGCAGATCGGCCTGCACGTAATGTTCGTTCGCCTTTGTAGAGGATCACCGGAATGGTGAAAAATTTAGAACGTTGTGTGAGTTGATCCACTATGCCGTGAGCTGGTGGAAGTGGTCAGATCTGTCATCGATCTGCTGTGTGAGCGCAGAGCAAAACCACCGTCCAGATCAGCGTCATTACTGTGGAATCAGATAGAGTGTGCAACGGACTGCTAGAATGGGTGGTTGATGATAAGGCTTGCGTGAATTGAATGAACCGCAGATCTGTTTTAAGTGAGCAGATATATTGGTATTAGTCCTGATTAGTTGGATCGGATCACGAAACCAGCGGTGAAACCACTGCTAAAAGACGCAAGACCGACGAACGCAGATCCTGATAAGTTGGATCGTTTTTGAAGGAGTTCAGAAGAGTATTCGAGCTCTGCCCGGATGTATCACCGATCCGCGCTGGTGAACATGCCCCGTGGTCGAAAAATAACCAGAGTTCGATGAAATCCCAGCTTATGGCGAACCCTGGTTTGGAAGAAGTTGAGGACGATGATGTTCTCGTAATTGTCTAGATGTGTAAGTAAAGGGCTTCATCATGGAAGGTGGAGAAAATAAGAGCATGTGACTGAGAAGGTAAGGAATGCAATAGTGTGAAAGGGCCTTGGGCGGTGTCTAATAACTAGCCCTCACATGAAACGGTCTACAATGTGTTGCCGATCGGACCGGCTGGATACACGGAGGAGAATGGACCATGAAGCTGATAATTCTCAGCAGATTCATAAGGAAGAAAAAAATGTTGTTTCAGCTGTAGCAACTGTGCTTTCTGATCTTTTTGGACCAAGTGAATGGATGGAAATGTCAAAAACTTTATTCTGAGCTTCTTGAGCATTATAGTGGTGTTGCTTTAGAGAGGTCTTGGTCTCTAAATCTATGGAGTGAGAAACTATGAGGATTGGTTACATGCAAAGTGTTTTGAAGAACGTCAAAATGAGAGAGGATATTTGCAGGTGAATTAATTAAAAATTGATGAACCATGTATCTAAAGAGAATTCCTAGAGGACTGGCGGTTACAGAGGCTGGTGACCCATGTAATCCGGTAGATGGATTCTTTTTATATGGACATTGATGTACAACTATGATGTCCTCTTTGGAGAGGACATCATGAATGAATGTAGAGAATGGTCATACAAAGAATAGCAACAATGAAACAAAAACAAAAAATTTATTATAATGGAGTTAATTTTTTACATGTAAATGGGCATACTGCTGTAAGACCTAGTATGGCATGCGTACCCCTGGATAATAACTGGTAAAGTCTGGGTTAGACCTAGGTGATAGGGGGGATGTCAAGTTTACAATTACCCTGGTTAAAAAAAAAATTGAGGGGGGGAGAGCTAGAGTGAGCGGGGTTGTCTCACTTAGCAGGTTTGGCTATATTTAGTCAATAATCCCCAAGTCAAGTTTAAGGGGGGAATTGTTAGGTAAACATGACTCGGGGTAGAGTCAATGTTGACTAGGGTAAATAGTAGTGGTTTTGGGGCACATGGTTTTGTACACCCATGGTTTTGGCCCATGGTATTGCATGTAATGGGGCCTATAAAAAGGTTGGGAAGACTTCATTGTAATGTAGGCCTGGAGGTGAGTGGTGAAGGCTCACTTGGCCGGATTGGCCAGGGTTTTGGCCAATGGTTAATGAAATTTCATTGGTTGGGTTTTTCCCCGGATTTGGGGTTTTCCCAGATAAACATATGTGTTTCTGTTAATGTTTTGTTGCTGGCTCTTTTATGGTTTATTATTTCTCTCCGTAAATTTTTATTTCTCTCTCAGTAAATTCTTGTTTTATTTCTGCGGTAATTCTTAACAATTTGAAGTATATCCTTGTTGATCCATGCTTTGATTTCAAAGCCATCCCTAATTTATAACTTCTGAAATCCACACCTTAATTGCCTCTGAAATCCGCACTTTAATGCCTCCTGAAATTGGTAATTATTGACTCCTGAAATCTACAATTTTCTCCTCATAATAGTCTACAACCTTCACTGTAGAAATCACAGAGAGATCCACAATGCTATGTCTCAGGAAATCCATAGAACAAAGTATATATATAGTGCTTTGTATGGATTTTAGGCAGACCTCACACCAAGTTTGCAGGCCGACATGTAACTACAAATAGGCTGACTTCCAACATTCATCTTCAGTGTTGAGTTAGGGTTGTTTCAAGCCATTCTTCCACGAGGTTTATGATAAGGTCTTGGAGCATTTAATGATGACTAGGCTCTTCATATATATGGCACTAATTACACTTATAAACAGAAGACAAACCCTATATAGACATCAAGAAGAAGTCTATTAATCTATAATAAAATTCTTGTTTATGAAACCCATGACGCAAGTACAACAAATGCATTTTATTATCTTTGTTTTCTTCTTTACATAAATACATAATTACATAGTTAATATGAAGATCGGTCCTAGTTACACTTTTCAACACTCCCTCTTAACTAGGGAGGTATTAATATAGGTATATGGTCACTTTCAAACTAAAGAATCTCATAAGAAGAATCAGATTGGTAATCGTATCTATATAGCATCATATCAACCTACATTTTCCTAGTGCAAGGCCTTGACTAACAACCCCATCTCTCAACAAGATAATGGGATACAATGCTGGTGAGACACATGACTTATAGACACCATAGTCATTTTCTCTCCAAAGTACATACTCCACCCGGGTGTTCCCAAAATATGACCTTCTTGGACTATTATTTTCTTGGGTAGCTAGCCCTCAAATAATATCGGTCCCCGATTACTCTTACCTTGAATTCCCTAATAAATTCTCAAAGAGTATCGAATGACAGATGATTACCCAATCCTCCATTTTGTCTTCCCAAGTGAAGACCAGAATGATGTGTCTACCTCTCCGTCTCAGCCTGGGAGGATTTATTCCACAAGGGAATGTACTCATTCCTACATAAGGAATGTACCTAAGCTTATTCTTAGGAATTACCCAGTTTCTTCCAAGTAAGAAACTGATCACCAGGCTCCCTCTCAATCAAGGACGTATAGCATCAATGGTGACACACCCATATGCTCATGAAGAATTCCTCCCCTCGATGTCATGGATTTCAATATTTTAGGAATCTTCAACTTTAGCTCCATAGGGTATAGATCATCCATCACTTTAATTCATGAGCCATGTCATCTACCAAAAATTGATTCATCTGTATTTCTTATCTGGTCCACCTTATATGGCATGATTCTTTCTCTCGAATCATCTCCAAGGATCATACATCCTTTCTCATGATTAGAAACCTTGCACAAATTCATCCAGATAAACATATACATATGAAATTTTAAAACAAAAGTTACCTCAGTGATGGTCTTTCACCATGACATCTTCCTGTAGGCATCGACATCCTTTATTCAGATTCACACATCTCCTAATGATATTTTTTTCAAGGGTCTTCTTCTTTACCAGAATTCTATCAGAGTCTACACATCCTCCTAGAAGATATTCTAGTCACATATTCTTGTCCTTCGGATGATAACTTCCTCTTTACATGGTTTCACTTCATGATCTCTTCCTTTATACACATCTTCATTCCTAGGAACTTCCAATTTACAGTTCCTTGTTCATATACAACCACCTCATATTCCACATGAGGATATATTATGTTGATTTCATCTTTCAGTGCACCGAGAGAGTTCATCCTTCATAGATCATACTTCTAAATATAGAATTCCATTACCTGCAACCATATGACATGACTTCACAGCATCTAGTGTCCACACACACACACACACATATATATACCTCATACCTTTTTCCTTTGAGTCATCATGTAGTAATTTCACTAGAATGAAGAGCTTCATTCCCTTGACCTACTTCATCAATGCGTCATCACATCCCAAAATTCTGTACCATAGAATTCTTGATAAAACCATTCTACTTTCTTTCTAATCAGTGAATTCATAGAGAAATCCATTAGAAAAATGTCAGCACATGTTTCCATGATGACCCTTGATCTCATTGATTGCCTTCCATTAGCATTGTTACCAGTGAGGTTTTCCATAAGTCATTTCATCGAGAGCTCCTGCTATGCTTCGATCATGATGCTATATTGCTTCCTATCATACTATTTTACAACCAACAAAAATCACTTGAAGGAGAAGATGATCTCAACCATAGTTAATATCCCTCGCTTCTTCTTTCTTAGATTTCTTTGCATCAATTTCTTCCCTCATTTCTAATACATGGGATTCTTCCATTTTTCTCTTGTCCTTTTTAGATTAAGGACAATCTCTTTTATAATTCCCAAGTTCTTACATCCAAAGCATCGTGCTCTGTCCATATTTCTTCTTTTATTCTAAGGACAAAATTTTCTGGATCTTCCTTTCTTCCTATATATGGTTGCAGAGGCTTGATTCCCTTCCCTTGGTCCTGTATCAGCTTTGGCTTTTAGTCTTGTTTCCTATATTTTACATAAAGACCATAAATCATGGAATGGTGTGGCTTCTTTCTTCCCGTATAAACTTGAAGTGAAGTTTCCCCATTCTTCTGGTAGAGCATTCAACACCACTTTAGTCATCTCAGTGTCAAACATTAATTCTCCTAGTTCTTGCATTTGATCTCTTATTTCAGAAATCCTCCTAAAGTATGGAGTGATTCCATCTTCCCTTGATAATTTCATTTTATATGGTTCTTGTCTCATAGAGATTGCTTCTCCTGTAGTACTCACAGAGAATAGCTTCATCATTTTCTCATATATTTCTTTAGCAGACTTTAGTTTTGATACATAGGGAATGAGTGAGTCCTTCATGGATTCTATGAGAATCCTCTAGGATCTGATTTCTCCCTTCATGTACTTGGCATGAGCTGGAGAATATTCTTTTGGTAATTGAATTGCCGATCCTTTGATGTATTCCATAACTTCGTCTTCAATTAAATTAAAATTTGTCCTCTTCTTCCATGCACTAAAGTTTGATGACCCGATCAGCTTGTTTCTTTCTTTACAATAAGTCATCTTGATAGATTTAAGTAAGGTCATAGATACTTACTTGAGTAGATTGGCTTGCAACTTCCTTGATGATGACAAAGAAGTTAGGAGCTTCTTCTAAGATAGAAATCTTCAATCTAGGTTTTCTTGGATCCTTTATGGTAAAGGATGATGTCCTCTTATAACAATGTCTTGAATGTAAATATTTGATAGCAAAGATTATTTTCTTGAAAATTTGATCCTTTGAATGAGATGAAGATATTTCTCGGAAATAGATTGAGAGTCTTCCTTGAAAACTGATTTTACTTTTCACCCAAACTTTGATTTTTGCTTCCTAGAGTGTCTCTTTGTCAAGTAGCCCTTGAGTTCAGCACCTTAGCTCTGATACCATGTTGAGAATTTGTGGGGCTAGAGATTAATTCAAATTCTCTTACATGATAATTACTTGTGAGCTTACTTATTAACTTAGTCTTTCATCAAGTCAATTACCAAAATACAAGAGACACATAATTAGGCTCCTCGAGCCAGGGCAAAAACCTCTCCCTCTTGGAGAGGAAAACCTATAAGAAATTATTCTTACAGATCTTCAAATGACAAGTACCATGACCAAGACTCATACCCTGACCTATGAATGCCTCCAAGACCTTGTCACTGCTTCTAAGTCTTCCTCCAATGTTGATCTTTCATTCTTGCACCAATTTACACTGAGCTTGCATCAACCTTAGAGAACTCGGTCTCTAATTCGATCTTGCACCTTCTTTTAGAAACATTAACACAGTAAAATACTACCTCAAATTCGCATTTACTACAGGTTACATCATGCTATGATATCTCAGATATATCCATACTTCTCTCTGACTTAAGCTCTCACAAAATTCCTAACTTGTAGTCTGCATTCAATTTAGATTTACTTCAGGACAATCTGCATCTTATATTGCCTTTCATTTGCATTTAAACCAGACCTTTATATGTTGTACATACAACAGAGATATCTGCACTAATCCTTGTATATATATGAAGTATATCCTTCTTGATCCATGCTTTGATTTCAGAGCAATCCACAATTTATAACTTCTGAAATCCACACCTTAATTGCCTTTCAAATCCGCACTTTAATGCCTCTTGAAATCGGCAATTACTAACTCCTGAAATTCACAATTTTCTCCTCAGAATGGTACGCAACCTTCATTGTAGAAATCACAGAGAGATACGCAATTATCTGTCTTAGGAAATCCGTAGAACAGAATATATATATAGTGCTTTGTCTAGCCTTTAGGGCGACCTCACACCAAGTTTGCAGGCCGACATGTAACTACAAATAGGTTGACTTTCATCATTCATCTTCAGCATTTAGATAGGGTTATTTCAAGCCATTCTTCACAACGTTTATGACAAGGTCTTGGAGCATTTAATGATGACTAGGCTCTTCATATATATGACACTAATTACACTTATAAACAGAAGACAAACCCTATATAAACATCAAGAAGAAGTCTATTAATCTATAATAAAATTCTTTCTCATGAAACCCATGACGAAAGTACAAAAAATACATTTTATTATATTTGGCTTCTTCTTTACATAAATACATCATTACATAGTCAATATGAAGACCGATCCTAGTTACAATTTTCAACAGGTCGGGAAGTCCATGGTTGCCCAGGTCCATCGGTGCCTTGGGCCTAGGCAGGGTGGAGCTTCGGCCCTAGAATCGACCTTAGCCAGAGGGCCTCAGGCCTAGAATTGGCCTTGGCCACCTAGGGCACGCGAGGCTTGATTTTTAATTTTAATTTTTTTATTTTTTTAATTGTTTCTAATATATATGTGTGTGTGTGTGTGTGTGTGTGTTCTTTATGTATTTAATTATTATTTTATGTTTTTTTTTTTTTTTATATGGCTTTTTTTTTTTTTTAATTATTCAATCCAAAAAAAAATTAATGTTTTTATTTTTATTTTTTATAAGTTAATTTTGTTTTTTTTTTTACATTTTTATGTTTGTTTTTTTTGTCTTTTTTAACTTTTTTTTTTAATTTAATTTTTTGGGTCATATTTTTTACTTTTTTTCTATGTTTTATTATTTCTTATTGTTTTTTTAACTTTTTGTGTTTTTGTTAGTTTTTGTTTTTTTTTTTTTTTTTTTTCAATTCTTAATTTTTTTTTCTTTTGCATTTTTTATTTGTTTTATTGTGTAGGGTCTCTATCTATGCTCGACTAGCAACCTGATCTCTTTATGTGTCAATTTGATAGTTGATTTTAAAGTTTTCGTTATAATGTATCGAGTTTGCCCCCATAATGTGTCAATTTCACGGTTGGTTTTTAATTTTTCATTACAATGGGTCAAGTTCACCTACAATGCGTGTCAATTTGATGGTTGATTTTTAAATTTTTGTAGCAATGTGTCAAATTGTATTAGGCTAATATTTTAAAATCGTTGTACTTTTAGCATTTAAAATAGAAATTACTCTTGGTATAATGAATATTTCATTCACGTGTTCATTTTTAAAGCTTTTTTAGTCATAAAATGTTTCCATAATGCCATTATTGAAATATGTTGAAAACTTAAGGGGTTTTGTAGTCATAATCTTTAGTTTTAATTCCATGGTGGAGAATTTGTCAAAATTTGAATGTTTTTCTAAGTCATGATACGTTATCTTTAATGTTATGGTTGAAAACAGTTATAAGCATTTTTTCTTTAGCACCATGTCTGAAAATTGTTGGAATTTTAAAGTTTTTCAGAGATGTGATATTTTATCTTTAATATCATGCCTAAAATCGTTTGAATTTTAAGGCTTTTCAAAAACGTGATATTTTTTTTATGTCATGCTTGAAAATTGTTGGAATTTTAAGGTTTTTCGGAGCTACAATATTTTATCTTTAGCATCATTGTTTAAAAATGTTGAAATTTTACAAAAAAATAAAATAAAATACGTTATTCCAACATCAACACTTTTTCATTTTCAGAGTGTTTTTTGCACAAAGAAAATTTGTTTTTGCTGGAATTTTTAAAATTGTTGAAAATTTAGTCAAAAATAAATAAATAAATAAATAAAATAAATAAGTAAAAATTTGTTATACCCATTTGAAATTCCAAAAGATGGTGTATGTTTTAATTGTTTAAAGTTATGTAGATATGTGAAATAATATTTCATTGTGCTTATTCCACATCTCCATACTCAGAGCCACTGAACATTATGAATTAAAGCTTTTGTTGCTAGTTTCATATACCTATTGTTCCTATTAGTATGAAATTTTTTGGAAGGTGTACCAAAAAAAATCTCACTTAAGTCACAACTGACTAGTGACCCTAACAACAATTGTGGTTTCTTATACATCAGATCTTCAATAAAAATGTGAAAAAAACCTACACAAAATTAGATGTATGCGATCTAAAATGATAAACAGTCAAAAAAATCCAATGTAATAACCCAATTATGGAAAATCATTTGAAAGAATAAATATTTTATTAATAGCCCCTGGTGAAGGAGATTTACAAAAGGGTCGTAAATCCCACTCCGTGGGATGGGTACTTTGATGTCCTTGACGCTTGGGTATGGAACTCAAAAGTATGGAGATGATAATGGTGACAATGATAATGATCATGGTGAATAACGAATGAAAAAGCTTCTTATTTATAACAAAATATTGGGTTGATCTCGAAAATGGAGAATAATAAAACATTATTGACCAAAATAAAGATCTAATCGTTAGGAATAATTTATCATATTTCTTGAGCGGGAAAAGATATTCAAATTGGTCAATTGTCTTTATTTAGAAATAATTAACAAATAAAATGGTTTATTAATTATTTCGCGAATAATAAGAAAAGTGCGAAAATGAAATAATGATTTAACAATTATTCCAATAATGAAGTTAAGGAAAAATAAATAAATAGTAATTTATTTAATTATTCCTAGGTGATTTAGTCAAATGTGACAAGGAATAACTATCAAACAATGATTTAATAATTATCCTAGAGAAAATGAGATAACTAATGGTTTATTTAATTATTCTCATGATTTTTTTTAATTTTAATCAGAGATAACTTAATATAAGTGGTTTATTAAATGATTTCCTATAGTAAAAGTGATTTTACTATGGTAAAATTAAACTTACATAGTGTATTTCGATCTGTCTAGTTAGAAATGAATAGGTGATCATTTTTTGGTGATAACAGTTCCACACAACATTCATTTCTCACATGCATTAAAAAGAGACTTCGTTTAATATTATATATTATTCTTTTACTTAAAGTCAAAATAATTTTTTTTCTACAGAATAAAGTTCTCTTTGTTGTCTCGTTCTCCGACACATACCCCTTCTTCCACACATCCTTCATTCTACATGGATTCATAGCTCTATGTAATTGTTCTTTTTCACATTTACATTGAAAAAAAAAATTGAGTAATCTCTCATTGTGCTTAAGATTAAAACATTTATTTCAATAATTAAAATAGTAAAAATTGTTTTACATTATTTAGTAATTAAGAATTAAAATTAAATGAAAGTAAAAGAAACACCAAGTTGTATATATCAATATATCAATTTCATTTTGTAGTGTGGAAGAAGATTTCATTTTGTGAAGTACGGAGATAGGGAGAAGCACAATGAAATCATTTCCACACATTCGTACTCCATACAAATTTAAAAGATTAAAACATCCAACATGTCTTGATCTTCATAGTAAGTAGGACAGTTAAAATTAATAAATTCTTAACTACATTTTTATTATGTATTTTTGGAAGATATATGTGTGATGTAATATAAGAGCTCAAAGCATATAATTCTTGAACAATAAGCAATATGATTACAATAACAATAACTGTATCGAGATTCAAACTCCAATTTTTTCTCAAACATTCATTTTCATTGTGATCAATAACAAAATATTAGATATAATATAAAATTTAAAAGCATATTTTTGAAAACTTATGTTCTATTAATGATTTTTGGAAACACCAAATAATTAAGATCCATACAACATATTACGCAAAACATTAAGAACATTGATTTATGGCGAAAGTTTATTATATCAGTACTGAGAATGCTTAGCATCTCATCTCACCAACTAATTCACTCTTCTATTCTGACATCTTCTCTCTTTAATTATATGCTCCTACTTTTTAGGGAAAATTAGCAATAATTGTTCTCTAATAGGTTAAGTAAACACAATAAATTTTAATTTATTTATGAAACAAATATATATGGTAAAAGGAATGCATGTGCGGATGGAATGGAATATGTAATTGAACCTACATTTATGTTTAACGTCTAAAGAAATCATCAAAATCCTACTACTTAATCGCAAAATTAAATGCATTTGTCCCGATGGGGACTAAAAATGGGCTCCCGTGAACCCTATGGAAACATGTATTTGTAAGAGAAAGAATTTATCATGACCATTTAAGGGCACTCACAATATTAAAGCATTGATAATGATAATTTAAATATCATTTTTCTTTCAGATCCATGATTTCTTGAACGAATTTCTCCAACATGGATTTAATGAAATTTTGCATTGTACCAACTGTAATTTATGACTTAACATGTTCATTGAATATATGTTTATCAATTTCCATAGTGTGTTTTTTCAATTGAGTAGCAAAGATAGACTTCTCTTCATTAATACTAACAAAATTAATTAGCCATTTACTATTTTCTTCTATAGTAAAATCAGTTACATCATAAAACTCTCTTGCATTTGACTCATTTATCCTCTCCAATTCAACTATTAGCGTATCTCTTGAAATTAATTTAGAATTGTGTATAATGCATGGACGTAGGTCCTGAACAATTTGCACTGATTTGAGAAAGGCCTCACCTCTTATAATGTTTATGCTTTCACATTTAGAAATATTTTTTTCTAGTATGTTGATTTGTTGATTATTTTAGACCATCCAACTTTGACATGCTTCATTCGATTAACATTTGGAAGTCCTTTTTTTGTCTAGATCAGAAAAAAAATCAAGCATTTGACTAAAAGAAAATAATTCATTGTCAACAAAATTATTATCTTCTTTAACATTGCTTTTAACCAAATTGATAAATGAGTTAATTCCCTGTGCTAAACGCAACATATCAGAAGTTATTTGCCATGCATGCTCAATAATTTCTAATCTTCGCAATAATTAGTGATAATATAAGATTTGACAACATTAAGAAGTTTGAGAGCTTTATTAGGTGCATGGGATGTACCGGGAGTAGAAATTGTTATTGGAAGTGCTTATATTTCCAATGGAGTCATTAACAAAGGACCTGGATTTAGAACATCTTCTATCTATTTTAATATTGATTTTAGTATCAAGTATTTTGCTTCATGTTTACCAACACATTCTACAATTATGTTACCAGTAACTTGATGCAATTTGATGAGTTCGTTGGTTGCTACCCTAGAACATCAACATCCATTTATACTTTATTAATAACCCTTTTATTATGGACCTTTAATTTTTCAATATTAAACGTTTTACTACCCTTTTTATAGTTTTCATCTTGCAAAGTAATAGGGCGATCATCGAAAGTAATGGATTCTTCTAAAATTTGCTCCATTATTCTCTGATTTTCTGTTAAACAAGTACTAACCCAATCTGGTAGTATAACTCTCTCAATTGCCACGTTCATAACTTTTTTAATTCTTCTTGTTTTTAGGGGACTTTTGAATTTGGCTTATTCAGTTGTGTGTTTTCTGTTTGGAATGAATGCTCCACCACCTGGTAGTTGACCCTGAATCATATTTTTACTTGTAGTATCCTTTCTCTTTCTTTGATTAGAGGATGAAGTTGGACCAGTATCGAATGTACAAGGTGGAGAATGTTGCACAGGATTTGTGCCTCTTTTCTTGTATTTTTTTTATGTGTTGACACTAACTTCTGCAACAATTTCTCCAGTTACATTACCAGTTCTTTATTGTTGCTTGGAGCACTGTGACTCTCCTCGCTTTCCTCCGTGACTCTTGTAAACAAGTTCCTGTATCTAACAACACTTAGGTGTGAAGTAAATAGGCCTTCTAGATCAAATCCTTGATGGGATTCAACTTCTCCTAAGTTAAAACAATGAAAAGATGTAGAAATTAATGTGTAGATTCGAAATTACTCATGAAATTTACTAAATCACAAGACTCGAAGCTACTCTACTAATTTGTGGAAGTTAATTCACGATCGAGAACACATAAAATCAGCATGCAATAATAAACATCACACATGCACATATATTTATCTAGGGGAAAGAAACTCCTCAAAACCCCTTACTATGCTTCCTCAAGCCTGAGCATAACATGCAAGTGCATAGCCTATCCCTTTGCTTGACTGACTGAACCTGACCAATACTTAGCTAATTTTTCAAGCCTCCAAGCACTTATTTCCTTGCGCTACTCCTTTAGGAATTAGCCCCTGTTTTTTATGGATATTCCTCAATTGGATTGTGCAATTATGGATAGTATAATTCCTTGGAATATTTGTCTCAATTGGGTAACTCGAATTACCTGCATAAAATAATTATTTTGGGTTGATTAATCAGTGAATTGGATGACCACTGAGTGTGATTGAAGTTACATTACACAACTTGACCTTCCACTAGTTTCTCCAATAGATGGAACTAGTTTAAGTGACAATAACTCAAATTAACTAAAATAGATTGCTACAAATTAGCAATCAATCATATTGATTGAAATCAAGCTTCCCTAACTCGAATTAACTGATTTAACTGAGTGACAAGTGCAATGTCACCTCATTTAACTACCTCCAAGATTCTGCTAATATGGAAATTTGAATTTCCTCTCGTTTGACCAAGGCAAGGTCAAACTGATATTTTCTTACTGCATTTTCAACACTCCCTCTCATTAAGAAATGGATTTTGTGCCACCCCGATCCTACCTCTATGGAACTCAAATTTTCCTCCTGATAAATCGTTAATCAAAATTTCTACATCTTGCTCCTCTATTCCAATGTACTTCAACAATATTATATGCCTATGCACACAATCTCGTAGATGGTGATACATGATATTTATATGCTTGAATCGATCATGAAAAACAATATTTTCAGAGAGCTTGATGCAGCTCTGATTATAACTGTATATCACATTTGGATCCATTATCTGACCAAATAATCCAACAAAAATCTCTCATCCATATCGCCTCACATGTTTCTTGACTAGTAGCCATGTATTCTGCTTCTGCGAAGCTGAGTGCCACATATATTTGCTTCCTATTGTACCAAGAAAAAACTGTGGAACCAACACTAAAAATTTCTTTTGATGTGCTCTTCTGTTCTAATGAAATCCCCGCCCAATCTGCATCTGTGAAGCCACAACGATTCACTCCCTCTTTTTGTATGTACCATAGTCCAAAGTGACTAGTGCCTTTGAGGTACTGTAGAACATGCTTAGCTTCCATGCAAAATAATTTGGTCGGTTGAACCATATATTGGCTCAACTTTTTGAATGCATAGAACATGTTTGGTAATGTGTTCACAAGATACATGAGTGAACCCACCAACTATCGATAAACAATAGCATCCACTTCCTACTTGAAGTGGCATCCTCCTTCCTCCAATTGGTCGCTAGAGGGGTCTCCATGAGTTTGCAACTCTGCATGAAAAACTTCATTAGTATCTTGTTGGCATAATTTCCTTGAGATACAAATAGTTCCCTTTCTCCTTTCCATACTTCCAATCCAAGGAAATAGTGCATGAGACCCATGTCCTTCATTTCAAACTCTCTTACAAGGTCCTCTTTGTAATATCCGATAATTTGTTCATCACTAGTTAAAATCAAGTCATCAACATATAATACAATAATTAAAAATTTACCTTCTACCAAAATATGACATATTTTTGCATTCGTTTCACTTTTATTGAAGCCCAAACCGATGATATAACTAATTATCCTGGTGTGCCAAGAACGAGGTGCTTGCTTGATTCTGTACAATGCTCTCTTGAGTCTACACACATGATACTCTCGATCAAAAGTCTTGAAGCCTTATGGTTGCTCGATATACACCTCCTCCTCAATAACTACATGGAGGAACATTGTTTTCACATCCATCTGGCCGATCTTCCATCTCATCTGTGCAGCCAAATCAAGAATTGATCTAATGGATGAGTACCTTGATAGAGGAGCAAAGGTCTCCTCATAGTAAATCCCTTCAACCTGAGAGTTCCCCTTGGCAACAAATATGACCTTATGCTTCCCTATGCTTCTGTATGCTGCATGCTTTACCTTGTAAATCCATTTCAAACTTGCCACTAATTTATCTACTAGTCTTGGGATCACTTACCAAACACTATTTATTACAATGGAATCATATTCCTATACCCTAACATCAAACCATACAAGTTACTCTATTGCTTCCTCAAATGAGGATGGGCTTAGTATCTACAAGCTCAGTCATCAAAGCCATGTAGCCATTGTACTGGTAAGGTGACCTACTCTGCATGTGTTGTGAATTGGGTGCTCCCACATTCTCTCTAGCATCAAGAAATAATCTATCAACTTCACTAGTTTTTTTCCTTCCTTCTTTGGATGTATCTGCTTGAGGGGTTGTCTCCACGCTATACTCCTCTATTTGTGGTTGCTCCACAACTTCCTGAGGTTCTTCCTTTGGAGTAAAAAGCTCCATATTAGGCTGCAATTGAAGCTCTCTCTCAAGAGAACACCTCATTTCCTTCTCCTCATCAAACTTCACATCCCTTCACACAACTGTCATTCTAAGGGATGAAAATTATACATGGTAGTTGTGAGGATTTTCTATGTACCCCAAAAATATCCCCAACTCTATTTTCAGATCTAAATTATTCCTTGATTTTTTGGAGACATGAAATTAAACTTATGCTCTAAAAATCCTGAAGTGTGACACATACAACTTCTTCCCTGAAAAGTATTTCTCAAGTGTATTCATGCCAATAATCTGATGATGACTACTATTCTGCAAATAGAAAGTTGTGTTTCATGCTTCAGCCCACAAGTGCAGTGCTAAGCCTTGGTCGTGCAACATCACCCTTGCTTCTCCCACAACACTTATTTTCTTCCTATCAGCCACCCCATTCTGTTGTGGGTTGTGGGGTGTTGTCAATTCACATCTAATACGTTCCTTTGCACTTAAATTTTTAAACGCATTCGACATGTAATCACCTCCATTATTTCTCATGAGATCCTTCTCCTTCTTGCCAGTTTATTTCTCAATAAGTGCTTTGAATTCAACAAACTTGGAGAATGTCTAGCCTTTCTTCTTCATGAAGTAGGTCTATCACTTTCATGAGAAATAATCTTCAATGATAGCATAATACATGTTCTTGGCAATGGAGGTTGTTAAGAAAGGTCCACAGAAATCAGAGTGTATCATTTCAAGAACTGCATGCACCCTATTGTCTTGATCATGGAAGGTGGATTTTGTGTACTTACCCAGAGCACACCCTTTTCATGTCTCTTGTTACTCCAGTGCTCCTCTAGGTAGGCCTGTTGCTATATGTTTCATGATATTCATAGATCCATGATGCAAATTTCCAATTCTTCTATGTCATATTTCGCATACATCGGGGCTCTACACCTTCTCTACCTTTGTACTCAATGCAACACAATCCTCCACATCTAGCTTGTACATGTTCTTTACTCGAACCGTGATCTACTGCACCTATCTGGTGGCTATGTGTCTCTGGATTTCCTTTCCTTTGATGAAGATCACATCATAACCACGATCTTCCAAAACTGCAACGAAGAGAATATTCTTCTTTAGACCCGGAACAAACATCACATCCTTGAACCTGAGAGGAGAATATGACTCCCTCTAAAAGGTTATTGTACCAATACCAGTCTCACTATACCTTCCATCATCTCCCATATCAATGTGCATCTAGAGATATTTCTCCTCTAAGTCACTGAAAAATTGTTTGCTCCTCTTCATGTGGAATGAGGAACTGCTATACAGTTACCACACACTCCCCATCATTTTGATTTCCATGCATGCAATGAGGGTGAAGTCAAACTGGAACTATGAAGCCAAAGCTTCACCTGCCACTCCTCCTAAGGTCTTCTTGCTTACCTTATTGTGTGGACACTTCGTGGCATAGTGCCTGAATTCATGACAGTGAAAGCACTTGATTCTGGACAACAATTTTTTCTTGCACCCTTGACTAGATTTTGGTTTGGATTGGAATTTCTTCCCTTTTCCCTTCTTTTCCTTTTGAGCCAAGGCACAATTTTCTTCATCCTCGCCCTTGGATGAAGTCTCGTCTCTGGTATTCTGCCTTATTTCCTCCTGTACCAAACCAGACTATAAGTTTTCCCAATTTGGTATTTTCTCCCTTCCATTCTTCGAATCTTGGTAGTTATGTCAGCTCTGGAGAAGGCCTAGAACGGTTAGGCTCACTAAATCCTAACCTGGTATTGTTACACCAACTCCTTCAAGTTCATCATGAAATTGTGTGAACATGCTCAGATATTGTTGAATTGATTCATTCTTCTGCATCTTGATACTTCGAAATTTATCCTTGAATGCCATTTTCCTGTGGTCGCTGCTATTCTAGAACAAATTTGTCAATGCTTGACACATTTTATAAAAAGTCTCTTTCCCGTGGATATTTGATACAATATGGTCTCGTACTCCATTCAATAATATTCTCCTTACCTTGGCTAGAGACTTATTCCATTCAGCTATATTTTGAGTTGAGTTGTTTCTGGTTTCGGGATATTAGTATCAATGAATTCCTTCAACCCATTATCTTCCAGCTCTTCTTCCATCGTTCCTTTCAAGAAATATAATTTAATATTCCCTCAAGGGCATACTTGAGTCCTAGTCCATAGAAATCAATCCTTCTATCTCTGAAGAATTGATCCCGCAAATCTGATCCTCCTACAAAGAAAACTTCGAATCTCTTCTCTACTATGAATCCTGCTCCGATACCATGTAGAAATTAATGTGTAGATTCAAAATTGCTCGTGAAATTTACTAAATCACAAGACTCAAAGCTACTCTACTGATTTGTGGAATTAAATTCACGATCGAGAACACATAACATCAACATGCAAGAAGGAACATCATACATGCACATATATTTATTTAGGGGAAAGCAACTGCTCAAAACCCCTTACTATCTGTATTGCATTATTCAAAGAATAGAGATGAAATATAATGCTTTCTCAAGCCTGAGCACAAATTGCAAGTGTATAGTCTATCCCTCTGCCTGACTGACTGATCCTGACCAATACTTAGCCAATTTTTATATTTCATTGCATTGTTCCTTGAGGAATTATCCCCTATTTCATAGGGAAATTCCTCAATTTGATTGCACAATTCATGTAGGCCCATTCTCTGACTGCATGCACCAGCTGTACACATGGGAATAGTCTACAAATGATATTACATTGGCTTGGAATCTCCATCTCAACTGGGTAACTCGAATTCTATGCATGCAAAAATTATTTTGGGTTGATTGCTCAGTTAACTGGATGACCATGTTGAAAGTGTAACTAGGTTGGTCTTCATGTTGACTATGTAATTATGTAAAGAAGAAGACAATGATAATAAAATCTATTTTTGTTGTACTTGTTTCATGGGTTTCATAAAAAAGTTTTTATTATAGGTTATAGACTTCTTCTTGATGTCTTCTCGGTTTTTTTCTTCTTCTATAATTAAGTGTCATATACATGAAGGATTTAGTTTAGATGTTTATGCTCCAAAGACCTTGTGAAGAAGCTCAAAAATAGCCCTCAAAAAATCTGGAAGACAAGCTCAAAAGCATTGGAATTCAAGCTCCAATACAATGAAGACAACCCTCTAACAATGCTAGAATATTCATGAACGAAAAATGATGTGGATCTCTCTGAATTAAAAATGTGGATTCTTCTGAAATAGTGCAGATTGTTCTGTGGAAGAAAGTGTGGAATTTAGAGACCGACAAAATGCGGATTGTTCTAAGACACAACAGCATAACGTAAGCAAGTTAAAGCTTTGTTTTGGGAACTACGCTAACACAGAAAATTGTGGATAGTTCTGAAAGGTGGACAGCATGACAAGATCTGAATGTAATATAGGTTAAAGGCAGTGTTATAGTGTGGTTAAGTGCGGAATTTAAGCAAGATTAAAATCTGATATACATACGATTATATCATAGGAAGAAGGAAGTGTGGATTGGTCTGAAGGAAGCATACATATATACAGTGTGATACTAATTGAAGAAATTATGATAAGTGTTATAACAGAAGTGCAGATTATTTTGGGGCAGCAGTATGGATATACTAAAGATGTACCTTCCTGTTCTACAATGCATAAAAGGGAAGGATTACACCTCAAGTGAAGAAGCTTCAGAGTTATGCAAAGTGAAATTTTTTAGTGTTGGTGTAGCTCAGTACAAGTTGGTGCAGAAATGAATGATCAACGTTGAAGGAAAATAAAGAAAAAGTGACAAGGTCTTGGAAGCTCATCTAGGTTAAGGGTCAAAGTTTGGGTCATGGTACTTGTCATTTGAAGATTATAAGAAGAATTCTTTGCGGGTTTTCCTCTCCAAGAGGGAGAGGTTTTTCCCTGGCTCTAAGAGCCAAACTTTGTTTCTCGTGAATTTTGATAATTGACTTGATGAAAGACTAACTAAGCTAAAGAAAGAAAGACATAAGTAACTCAAGCAAGCTCACAAGTAATTATCAAGAAGAGAATTTGCATTAACCTACAGCCCTCCAAATTATCAACATGGTATTGGAGCTAAGGTGCTAGAAAGGGCATAAAGACACTCAAGGATCAGATTTCATCGATGGCATCAAAGCAAGGATTTGCGTAGAAGAAAGGTCAGACTTCCACAGTGAAAGAAATAATACAATATTATAGAACCATATTAAATGTGCCAGTAGATCATTGAAGTATTTCCATCAAAAGCTTCAAGGAAAGTTACCTATCATCCTTGATCTTTCAAGGAAGCAAAAGAATATCATCATCAATCACCATTCAAAGGAAGCTTCAACCATCTTCAAAGTAAACAAGATGGTAGAAGAAGAAAAGCATCTACTCAAGTAAGTATATCTATGGCTTTATATGAATCTATTAAAATGTCTCCTTTGATAGGAAAGAAACAAACTGTTTGGGGTTTCAAACTTTCCATACAAGACAAGGACAATGATGTCATGCCAAATTCATGAAGGGAGATATATAAGAGTCCAAAGGATTCCTATAGAATCCATAAAAGACTATCATCTTTGATGTAAAAAATATAAATTGTCAAAAGGATTATATAAGAAATTAGTGGAGCTATTCTCTATGAGTACTACAGGAGAAGAAATCTCTATGATCAACTGCAAGAAATAGGAGAAGACTACAGTGGTGCTAAAAAATGTATGAGAAGAATGGGGAAAATCTCACTTCACAATTATATGGGAAGATAGAAATCACACTATTCCACGATTTAGGGTCTCTATGTAAATAGAGGAAACAAGATTGAAATCCAAAGCTGTTACGGGATCAAGTGAAGGAATCAAGCCTTTGCAGCCATGTCCAGGAAGAAAGAAATTTTTGGTAAGTTTTGAAAGAATAAATGTGCACGAAGCACGATGCCTTGGATATGATTAACTTGGGCATTAAAATAGAAATTTTCCTTAATCTGAAAAAGGACAAGATAAATAGGGAAGAAGCCCATGTCTCTGAAATGAGGAAAGGGTGTGATAAGAAAGAATAAGTAAGGGATCTCCACCACGATTGAGATCATATTCTCTTTTAAGTGATTTCTGTTAGTTATATGATACGAACCAGTGTAGCATCCTGATAAAAGCATGGTAGGAGCTCCTGGTGAATCGGCTCCGGAAAAACCTCTCTGATAACATTACTAATGGAAAGAAGTCATCAAGAGCAAGGGTCGTCATGGAAACAAATTTATGGGATGTGATGACATATTGATGGAGCAAGCCAAGAGAATGAAGCTCTTCATTCTTGATAAATTGCTACAGGATGACTCAAGGAAAAAGGGTATGAGGTATGTATATATCTATATGTTAAACATTGGATGTTGTGAAGTCATGTCATATGGTTGCAGGTAATGAACTTCTATATTTATAAGTACGATATATGGAGGAGTATCTCTCAGTGCATGGACAGATGAAATCAACATAATATGTCCTCATGAATATGAGGTGGTTGTATATGAATGAGAAACTAGAAAGGTTGTAAGTTCCTGGGAATGGATAATGTGAAGAAAGGAATAGATCATGAAATTCAATCATTTCAAGAGGCAGTTATCATCCGGAAGCCAAGAAGATATGACTAGGAGATCTCCTAGGAGGATATGTAGACTCTGACAGAAGTCTGGTAAATAAGAAGACCCTTGAAAAAACATATTATTAGGAGATGGTTCAATCTATATGAAGGATGTCGATGCCTACATGAAAATGTCATGGTGAAATATCATCACTAAGGTAAATTTTGTTCTAAAAGATCTTATGAATATTTTTATCTAGATAAATATGTGCAGGGTTGCTAATCATAAGAAAGGATGTATGATCCTTGGGGATGATTCGAAGGAAAGCAACATGGCATAATGGTGGACTAGATAAGGAAGACTGATGAATCACTTTCTAATAGTGGACATGACTTGTGACTGAAAGCGATGGATGATCTGTGCCCTATGAAGCCAAAATTTGAAGATTCCTCAATATTGAAATCCATGACATTGAAGGGAGGAAATCTTCATGAGTAGCTGGATTGTTGCTGCAGGACCCTGGTTGATGAGGAGCCTGGTGGTAAGTTTATTTCTTGGAAGAAAACTTGAAATATTTCCTTCCTATGTTAAGAGGGAGTGACGTATGTGATTCTCTATTACATGTGTCATGCACTAGACCATGACTAACAGTCATAAGTCTTAGTGAAGGCCATGTGAAGAGAATGGATAGACACATCATTCTGGTCTTCACCTGGAAGACAGAATGGAGGATTGGTTCCAATCATACACCCTGCAAGGTATTCCCCTTCACAATCTTCCCTCCACTTCCCATCAACAATTTTTGGATGAAAATATGATCATGGGTCACCCCTCGGTCAAGGAAGCCTGGTCCCTCAAATTACTGCTAGATTGTTTCTCTGAAGCTTCTGGCACGGACGTCAACCCTAACAAATCTCAAATCTTCTTCTTCCACACTCCCCCTATCACACAACGCAATATTTCCCACATTATGGGTTTCTCCATATCCTCCTTGCCCTCCAAATACCTTGGCACCCCCCTCACGGCCACTGCCATTAATCATTCTGCATGGTGAGGGTTGTTGGACAAATGGAAACCAATCTATCCAACTAGACTCATCTCTCTCTCAATATTTTAGGTCGCATGGTTCTCATAAAAGAAGTTCTTCATTCTCTCCCCAACTACCTCTTCTCTGTACTCGTAGCCCCCAAATTGGTCCTCAAGGCTATGTGAAAACTACAAAGGACTTTCCTATGGTGAGGAACCAAAGAGATAAATAAATTGGCTTTAGTCAACTAGAAAGAAGTTTTTGTGCCAGAAGGTCATGGGGGGCTAGGGTTGCGTGACCTAGAGCAGAGAAATAGTACCATGGGAGCTAGTATCTGGTGGAAATGGGTCTCCAACCCTCACACACCCTGGGAAAAAATTTGGGCAGCCAAATATGCTAGCAACTGGCCCAAGGAGGACCTTATTAGATTCAACATAGAGCCACGAGGATCTCAAATTTGGAAAGCCACCAGCAACAAAAAAAAATTGATACAAACCCACATCTTATGGGAGTTGTGCAGTGGTACTCAAGCCAGATTCTGTGAGGACTCCTGGCAGAAACTTCCTAGTCTCTCCTTCATCTTTCCCAGACCCCTGTGGAGCACAGCCCTACAGGCAAGGCAGTGGAAGTGTGTACAGGATTTTTGGACCAATGACACAACTTAGGGATACAGGAACTAGATTCACACGGGTAGATGGAAAGAAGACTATAATAATGAAAATCACACAGAAATTTGGGAGGAACTAATCACTAAAAGAAAAATCAGATTCCAAACTAGACCAGATATCCTTAGATGGGTTCATCCGCCAAGTGGAAAATACCCCACCAAGGAAGCCTACAACCTCTTACATCAACAGAACCCAGATCCATCCAATATCATCTGGAAGAAGATATGGTCGGCCAAGCTCTGGCTCAAAGTAGCCACCTTTTTATGGCTACTCACTAAACAACGCATTCTTACATGGGAGAATCTATTGAAGAGAGGGTTTGTAGGACCCTCGAGGTGCACTCTATGCCAAGAGAACTTTGAATCCATAGACCACTTGTTGGACCTATGCCCTATTTCCAATGCCATGTGGGACAGAATAGCTATTTTTTGCAGACGCACCAACAGAGAAAGGGGTAACATCATCAACACCATCAGCAGGTGGACGTAAAACCCTTCTCTAGCAACCTTCTGAATAGACTTGAGCAGATAATTCTGGGCCTCCTGATCTGTAACATATGGAAATAAAGGAACAGTCAGATCTTCAAATACAAAGCCTCCAATCAAGAGCAAATATGGGCAAGGATACACGACAACCTCACCGAAACCCTGGCCATTCCTTCCTGGAGTAAGGAGGATCTTCCCACCTCTACTGTGAAGTGTAAAATATGGATTAACTGGCATATGAGTAAAAATACCCCCCTCGACATCCCCATAAGGAATGCAGGAAGATACTTCGCTTCTGAAAAATGGAATCCTCCCCCAAATGGATTCTTCAAATGTAACTTAGATAGCGCCTCCAAAGGAAACCCTGGAACTGTAGGATTCAAAAGAATCTTTAGGAACTCCCAAGGCGAGCCACTTCTGATCTACTATGGCAACATGGGTTGGGACAGCAACAACTCCGCGAAGCTTGAGGGAATCATCCATGGCATCTCTAGAGTAATTGATTTTAACTATTTTCCCCTGGAAATGGAGGGAGATTCACAAATTATTACTCTGGCAGCCATAAGAATTATCCATGGCACTGCCTCCATAGAGGTTTCCACCAGCTGGAGGCTTTCCCACAGGCTCAAACTCCTGGAACAGCTAATACATAATCACAGGGAAATAAATTTCCACCATGTGCACAGGAAAGAAAACTCAGTTGCGGACCTCCTCGCGAACAAGGGTGTGGAAAGTCACAGAGAGTTGCATCATTCCAATCTCACTCAGGTTGAGGATGATTCGTTATGAAGAGAATGCCAAACTCTTATTCAAAAATATCTTCTCCCCCCCCCAGATGCAGGTGATAGTATAAGTACGCATGAAAACTATCTCTCCCACACTCGAGCTGATGCGGATCTACAACATAGGCCTTCACTCGACGTGGCTCTACACTCGTGCAATCATTCGCATGAGATGGCAGAAATCGAGCATAATGAAGACACGCCTAGACAGCATCATCCCCTCTGGGGAACCTCCCTACCGCAATATTTTGAATGATATCCTGGACAAATATGACGTTGGGTCATAACTCTACGTACATACCTACTCATGAAAATCGTTACAGCATGCAACTGCGAGCGAGGCATAATAATTCTCAGCGATATCGCGCAGCCTCCCCCCTGTTGAAAAAGTGTAACTAGGTCGGTCTTCATGTTGACTATGTAATTATGTATACATGTAAAGAATATTTCAAAGATAATAAAATTTATTTTTGGTGTACTTGCTTCAAGGGTTTCATGAGAAAGATTTTTATTATATAGATAGACTTCTTCTTGATGTCTACTAGGTTTAAGTCATCTAGGCATAGAATATAGTTAAGTGCCATGTATATATATGAAGGAATCCATCATCGGTATATGCTCCAGATCTTCTCAAAAGCCTTGAATCACATCCAAGATTTTATCGAAGAATTTCCTACAAACCGACCTCTGTCAAATGCTAGAAAAAGAAGTTATTATAAAGTTGTTGAATTCGGCCTCCAAGCCTAAATACAAGTCGGCCTAAACGTTGAGCTATTACCTATATATATACCTTGTTCTTGCGGACAGAATGCAAGCAATTTAAGTGTGGATTCCTCTGAAATTACCGAAAGGTTTAAGACAGTTTTCAAATTGATTTTAAGAAAGAAGACAAGCAGATAAACATTGAACCTCATGTGGATATACACAATATTTCTATACGGATGAAAAAGGAATATTTCAAGTGTGAATATAGGAAGCATATGAGTGCAGATAAGGATTGCGGACATCCACTAAGTGCGGATCAACTTCAGGAAAGAGTGTGGATTAAGGTGAAAATGTATATGAACCCATAGTGGATAAGAGAGTGTATATAATAGCAGATATAAGGAAATATACGATTTCAGACATAATAGTGTATTAGGGGAACATATAAATGCGGTTGAAGGGAAGAACATAGATACGGATTTGAAACTAAAGAACAGGAAGTAAACTTTGCGGAAATTGCAGGAAACACGGGATTGCATATGACTGAAGCTAAAATTTCGGACAAGTACATGAAAGGTACAACGATATAACTCTAAGATTAAGAATATGGGTTCAGGGTTAATAATTTATTGAAGACAGTCATCATAAGGAGGAGAGGTAGCAATAGTGAGGAAGATAAATCTTTCATTTACCATATCACATTCCAATCAATTCAAATACAAGCATATACAATAATATCAAGGTTCTGGAAGCATATCTAGGTCAGAGGTCTAAGTCTGGGTCATGGTACTTGTCATTTGAAGATCTATAAGAATAATTCTTTGCGGATTTTCCTCTCCAAGAGGGCGAGGTTTTTTCCTGGCTCTAGGAGCCTAACTTTCGTGTCTTGTTCTCTTTGATAATTGACTTGATGAAAGTTTAACTAAACTAAAAGAAGAGAAGACATAAGTATCATAAGTAAGGTCAAAAGTAATTATCAAGAAGATAATTTGTATTAACCTACAGCCCTCCAAATTCTTAACATGGTATCAGAGCTAAGGTGTTGAACATAAGGCATGCTTGTCAACAAAGACACTCAAAGAAGCAAAAATCAAATTTTGGGTTGGAAAGTAAAATCAATTTGCAAGGAATACTATCTAGCTACTTCAAGTGAGATGTCCCATCTCATTCAAAAGATCAACTCCTTCAAGAAATTAATCTTTGCCATCAAATATTTGCACTCAAGCAATTGTTTGAAGAGAACCTCAACTTCTGAAGATATTCTTTATAATCAAGGGTTCAAGTACACCAACATTGAAGAAAGGAAACCCTTGACTTCATTCTCAATCATCATCAAGGAAGCTACAACCAAATCCACTCAAGTAAGTATTCATGACCCTATATGTCAAGGTGCCTTATTGTAAAGAAAGCAACAAATTGGTTGGGTCATCAAACTTTAGTGCATGGAAGAAAAGAAAATACTTGAATTTAATTGAAGAAGAAGTAATGTACTATATCGAAGGATCTACTGTTAAACCCCCAAAATAATATGCTCCAACCCATGCCAAGTACATTAAGGGAGAAATTAGAGCCCAGAGGACTCTCATAGAATCTATCAAAGACTCTCTCATTCCCTACGTATCAAAACTAAAGACTGCAAAAAAAATGGATGAAAAAATTGGTGGAGCTATTCTCTATGAGAACTGCAGGAGAAGCAATCTCTCTAAGAAAATTACTATACAAAATGAATTTATCAAGGGAAGCAGGAATCACTCCATACTTTATGAGGATTTCGGAAATGAGAGATCAATTGCAGGAACTAGGAGAAGTGATGTCTGACACTAAGATGACTACAGTGGTGCAAAATGCTCTACCAGAGGAATGGGGAAAGTTCACTTCTAGTCTATATGGGAAGAAAGAAGCCACTCCATTCCATGATTTATGGTATCTATATAAAATATAGGTAACAAGACTAAAGGCCAAAGCTGATACAGGACCAAGTGAAGAGAATCATGCCTATGCAGCCTCATACAGGAAGAAAGGAAGATTCGGAAAATTTGGCCCTCAGAATAAAAGAAGAAATATGGACAATGTCTGATGCTTTAGATGTAATGAGATTGGAAATTATAAAAGAGATTGTCCTAAATCTGGAAAGGACAAGAGGAAAAAGGAAGAAGCCCATGTCACATATGAAAGATAAGAACCTGATGCTAAAAGATCTAGGAAGGAGGAAGAAAGAGATCTCTATTATGATTGAGATCAACTTTCTCTTTAAGTGATCTCTGATTAGTTGTAAAATTGTATGATAGAAATGTACATTAAGAAGCATATCGATAGAAGCATGGAAGGATATCTCTGTGAAACAACTTCTGGAAAACCTCTCTACTAAAGTAAAGCAGTCATCAGATAAAGGGTCACCATGGAGACAGAATTTTGGGATGTGATGACATATTGATGAAGCAAGTCAAAGGAATGAAGCTCTTCATTGAAGAGAAACCTCTACAGGATGACTCAAGGAAAATAGGTATGAGGTATGCAGACATATATGCTGATATTGGATGGTGTGAATTCATTTCATAGGGTTGCAGGCAATATACCTCCGTATTTAGAAGTATGATTTATGAAGAAGGATCTCTCAGTGCACTAACAGATGAAATCAACATAATATGACCTCATAGAATATGAGGTGGTTGTACATAAACAAGAAACTGGAAAATTTGTAATATCCTGGGAATGAAAAATGTGCAGAGGGGAATAGATCATGAAATGCAACCATGTCAAGATGCAGTTATCATCCGGAGGCCAAGAAGATGTGTCAAGGAGATCTCATGTGAAGATATGTAGACTCTGATGGAAGTCTGGTAAAGAAGAAGACCCTTGGAAAAAACATATCATTAGGAGATGTGTAAACATGCATGAAGGATGTTGATGCCTACAGGAAGATGTCATGGTGAAATATCATCAATAATGTAACCTTTTTTCTAAAATTTCATATGAATATGTTTATCTGGATGAATTTGTGCAGGGCTGCTAATCATCAGAAAGGACGTATGATACTTGGACATGATTCGAAGGAAAGCAACATGGAATAACAATGGACTAGATAAAGGCAGTCTGATGAATCACTTTTTGGTAGTTGACATTACTCAGGATGGAAGTGATGGATGATCTGTTCCCTATGAAGCAAAAATTTGAAGATTCCTCTATATAAAAATCCATGACATCGAGGATGGGAATTCTTCATGAGTAGCTAGGTGTCTCACCATTGTTGTTGGAGGTCCTTGGTTAAGAGGGAGCCTGATGATAATTTTCTTACTTGGAAGAAACTTGGTAATTCCTAAGAATGATCTTAGGTGCATTCCTTGTATAGGAATTAGCACATTCCCCTGTGGAATAGGTCCTCCCTGGTTGAGAGGGAGAGATAGACACATCATTCTGGTCTTCACTTGGGAAGACAGGATAGAGGATTGGGTAATCATCTGGCATTCGATACTCTTTGAGAATGTATTAGGGCATTTAAGATAAGAATAGTTAGGGACCAATATTCTTTGAGGGCTACCTACCCAAGAGAAGAATAGTCCAAGAATGTCATACTTTGGGAACACCCAAGTGGAGTATGTACCTTAGAGAGACAATGACAAAGGTGTCTATAAGTCATGTGTCTTGCTAGCATTGTAGCCCATTGTCTCGTTGAGGGATGGGGCTGTTAGTTAAGGCCTTGCACTAGGAAAATGTTGGTTGATATGATGCTATACAAATGCGATTACCAATCTGACTCTCCTTATGAGATTCTTCAGTTTGAAAGTAACCATGTACCTGTATGAATACCTCCCTAGTTAAGAGGGAGTGTTGAAAAGTGTAACTAGATCGGTCTTCATGTTGACTATGTAATTATGTATACATGTAAATAAGATGTCGAAGATAATAAAATGTATTTATGGTGTACTTGGTTCATGGGTTTCATGAGAAAGATTTGTATTATATAGATAGACTTCTTTTTTATGTCTACTAGGTTTAAGTCTTCTAGGCATAGAATATAGTTAAGTGTCATGTATATATATGAAGGGATCTTGTTGGGTATGTGTTATATTATTTCCACGACTAGTCACGCGTGCGGGGTGTCACAGGGGGGGCGATAGCTCGTCCTGTATGTTGCATCAGGCATAGCAAGGGGGGAAGGGCCCTGGGGAAAAAAATTTGAACCCCATTTTTTAGTGGACGAACCCACCCATGGTTTTGTGCATGGGTTTGCACATGGTTTTGGGGCATGATGGTTTTCGGCCCTTGGTATTTTGTAGATCCAGTCAAGGGAACTAAGGTTATGTTCTAATCCAGGGTTAATGGATTGGGGTTTATGTATGCTTCGGCATGTATATATATGTGTGTTGTAACACTAAAAGGAATATAATGAAAAATCAAGCTAGTCGTCCCGATTTGGGATCCAGGGGAAAATATATGTGTATATCTGTTTTATGTTTTATGCTCTCGCTATTGTTTATTTTCTGTTTTTAAGATTCGTTTGCAGATAATTTCTGTACAGAGTTAAAACCTACAAATTTTTCATCATTATATGCTCCAGATCTTCTCAAAACCCTTGTATCACATCCAAGAGTTTATGGAATAATTGCCTACAAACTGACCTCTATCAAATGCTAGAAAAAGAAGTTATTATAAAGTTGTTGAAGTCGGCCTACAAGCCTAAAGACAGATCGGCCTAAATGTTGAGCTATTATATATATATATATATATATATATATATATCTTGTTCCTGTGGACAAAAGGAGCAATTTAAGTGTGGATTCCTCTGAAATTACCGAAAGATTTAAGACAGTTTGTGGATTGGTTTTAAGAAAGAAGACAAGAAGATAAATATTGAACCTCATGCGTATATACACAAGAATACTCTGCGAATGAAAAAGGAATATTTTAAGTGCGAATATAGGAATAATATGAGTGCAGATAAGGATTGCGAACATCCACTAAGTGTGGATCAACTTCAGGAAAGAGTGCAGTTTAAGGTGCAGATGTATATGAACCCACAACGGAGAAGAGAGTGTATATAATAGCAGATATAAGGGAATATACGAGTTCAGATAGAACAGTATATTAGGGCAGCATATAAATGTGGTTGAAGGGTAGAACATAGATACGTATCTGAAAATAAAGAACATGAATTAAACTTTGTAGAAATTGCAGGAAACACAGGATTACATATAACTGAAGCTAAAATTTCGGACAAGTACAGGAAAGGTACAACAATATAACTCTAAGATTAAGAATATGGGTTCAGGGTTAATAATTTATTAAAGAGACTCATCATAAGGAGAAGAGGCAGCAATAGTGAGGAAGGTAAATCTTTGATTTACCTTCTCATAGTCCAATCTATTCAAATACAAGCATATACAAGAATATCAAGGTTTTGGAAGCATATCTAGGTCAGGGGTCTAAGTCTGGGTCATGGTACTTGTCATTTGAAGATATATAAGAAGAATTCTTTGCAGTTTTCTCTCCAAGAGGGAGAGGTTTTTCCCTGGCTCTAGGAGCCTAACTTTTGTGTCTTGTGCTCTTTGATAATTGACTTGATGAAACTTTAACTATACTAAAAGAACATAAGACATAAGTATCATAAGTAAGGTCACAAGTAATTATCAAGAAGAGAACCTGTATTAACCTACAACCCTCCAAATTCTTAACACCCCCTAGTGCTAAGTTGCGCAGAATCCCCCAGGCTACGCTCCCCCCTGATTGCGCGATTCACCCCGACTCCTTCGGCCCTGCTAGTTTCATCAGCTCAGTTTCTCCATATATCTCATGCCCCCCTTCGTGCACTCCCCTTTAGTGCACCTCCTTACCCACCAGTACCTGGATGTGCACCTCTCATTTTGGGTCTGATCTTCTCTTCCCTTCCTCTTTGTTCCCTATACATCCTCCTCTTCATCTGACCATGGCACCTAAACTACACCAATGAACCATAAGAGGAGGCCAGAGAGGTGTGCTCCTTGGTCTCTACCATCGATGGCTTGATAATCGCCTATAATCTGTTGAAGGCTCCTCCTCGGGCAGTCATGTCAGAGAGGCTCCCGAGAGCCTCGAACTCGACCAAGAGGAGGAGGTTCCCACTCATGTTATGCAGAGTGGCAAAAAAGGACCTCGAAAGTCCACCATTGCGCACCAGGACCACTCGTCGCCCAGCAATACTGAGCCTCTTATGGAAAAGGAAGATTAGGGGGATGACACAGATGTCTGGATAATGGACGCGGAAGGAAACTGAACGCGAGTCCCAGATTCCGAGTACCCAGTGGCTCCCATCCTCTGCACACGTGTCTCCAGGCCTTCGCGGCAACCCACTGCTGAGGAGGAAGTTGTTGCCCAAGCGTACATATGTCCCATAATGGAGGAAGATCTGGACAGTGATGATCATGCAGAAGACTCATGACTACGATGTAGCTCAGCTCTTCTAAGTTTTTTTTTCATGCTTGTTATTATCACAGAACTTCTATTTTCACTAGTGCTACGGCACATTTTTAAATTTTTGGTGTCATGTTCTTTTCGAGATGGTTTCCTCCATGGAGGCAGCCCTATAATTGCATAACGAAGGCTAGGATTGGTTAAGCGCAGCTTACCAACTCAGCCTGTAGCATATGTACTATTCTAATTTCGAATTAATATAGATTAGCCTAATTTACCAAAAAAAAAATACTTGCAGGAAACAAAGTATGGAACTGCGACAACAAATGAAATGTTGAAAGATGGCATGAAATTTGGTTTTGAAATAATGTGTATAGTTCTTGAGTCAATTATTTCTATGGTACGTCATTTCTTTTCAATTTACATTGATGTATATTATTTAATATTGGAATTTTAATTATTCTCACCAATGTATATACACTCATTACAGCTTATTTTTATGTTTGTAGATGGAAGTTGAAGAAGAAGAAAACAATCAACACTGTGAACAAAACATTCCTCAAAATAACCCAAGTCATGGAAGTAGCTCGAGCAGTGACAGCAGTTCAAGCGAAGAATGATGATCAATATGTTTGGATATCAAAGCAAGGCATTGTATTTTTTAAAATATTTATCTGTGAAATCAGACATTTTGTTTAATGTAATGGACATAGTGTCCCAAATGAAAGACAGAGGGATACCAATAATTGTCCCATTTTGTATGACAAAGAGTGTCTTATATATATATATATATATATATATATAATAAAATACGTTTTAATTTATTCTACTATGTTCTCCATTGTCGCTGTGAAATATTACACCACTGATTAAATATATGGATGATTAAATATTATAATGAAGATATGTGAAATTTGATGATATAATATAACAAATTAATCCAAACATCACATTCAAATGCACTAATAAAAAAATAATTGATAGGAGTATTGTTATAAGATGTGGCGTCTTTTGATGAATAATGAATTTTTAAAAATCACAATAATTTCACTGTCACGGGTCGATGTTTCTAAAAAATACAAAATGAACACCGGTGCGTATTAGTTACTGTGCCCCAGTGCGTTTGTATGCTACTGTGCACCAATGCATTTCTACGACCTATGGACATCTCAAAAATTCCAATACCAATTAGAAATCTCGGTGCGTTTGTGTGATATTGACCACCGGTGCGTTGTGGTGATACTGCGCACCGGTGTGTTTCTATGACCTATGGGCACCACACAAATTCCAATACCAATTAGTACTCTCGGTACATTTTTGTGATACTAAGCACCGATGTGTTTTAGTGATACTACACATCAGTGTGTTTCTACGACCTATGGGCACCACACAATTACCAATACCAATTAGAACGCTCGGTGCGTTTATGTGATACTGTGCACCGGTGCATTTGTGTGATACTAGGGACCAGTGTTTTTCTACAACCTATGAGCACTGCACGCTTGGTGTGTTTGTGTGATACTGCGCACCGGTGCGTTTGTGTGATACTGTGGACCGGTGTGTTTCTACGACCTATGGGCACTACATAAATACCAATAGAAATTAGAACGCCCGGTGTGCTTTATCGATGACTACCACTCGGGCGGTCCGATAGGTGTTGCATCCACTAGTGTTGTGTTCCTTTAACATGCACCGGGTCGTTGCTAAATTCCCGAGGCGTTCGAAATTTGTTTTTTGTCCCGATGTTTGGTAGGTTTAGAGTACCGGTGCGTTCATGGTACAACGTACTAGTGCATTAACACCTGATTACCGCACCGATGAGTAAAACATCCGTAAGAACCTTCGACCGCCCAGTTTTTTTCAGTTGTGTTGAAATTCTGTTAGAAGCTCTGCCAAAACCTCTGTTACTGAAAACAAATGTTGTAGAAAAAAAATTTCTAACAATTTTAGCCAATTTTATAACACTAAAAACCTCCGTTATAACCTCCACTAGAGGGTCTTTTCCTTGTATTGAAACGATTTTCTAAAAAAAGAAATATCTAGAACGAAAATATTCAAAAGAACATGAGAATTTGGAGAAATTAATTCTTGAATAATGTTCATGTCATTTTTTTATGACTCCATAAATCTATTTTCTTCCAACAATTTTAAGCACATATCTGGTTCTAGTAGCTTGAATATGCACCTGAATGCCTTTGGAGTGAGAGGAATTGGAGTCTTCTTCACTAGTAGTATAATTTTTCTTCTGTTTGAATTAAAATTGTTTGTGCACAAATAAATTATTTCTCTAAAATCAAACACTTTTGGAACACATGCAACATTGGATAATTTGTTAGACCAAATCTTATTTCTATTTTTCTCTTCTGTTGATAGGTTCACATATCACTCATATGTGGTTGATCACTAAAAAATCTCATCTATAGGAGCAAGTGAGTTAATTGTATCAGTGCCAAAATCATCTTTCCTTCCTCTTCTATCCATTTAAGCATTGTACTTTCAAAATATTCTCTCAATCAGTAACATTTTCAATTACCTTTAAGTGTAGATTTATTGATACGTAAATTATCACCATTTGTTACTATTTGGCATGTGAAATATATTTTATAGGATACATAAAATAAATAGCTATTCAAGATACCATCATTGGTATTTACGAGTAAAGGTGGAAATAAACCTTGAAATTATAAAACCATCTCCTTCATTTACTTCACATGTTGTTGTTGCTTTAATATCATCGATATACATACCATAAGTGTCAAAAATTTACGAATTAAATTAAATGTGAATTCTTTTTTTATAATCATAGCTAGCATATAGATTGTTAATAATAACTCTAAGTCAAAATGCGTACAAGGAAAACCACAAAGAAATATGGTGCAAAAATATGGGTTGTTATCTCTATTATGAAGTGACTTGATAGTTGGGTTGGTACCCACTACTATGTTGATTTCGGTTGGCTCTATTTGATAGAAATAACCTTCTATATTTGGTAGCAATTGTTGTTCCTAACTACATGTCAATTCAATCCATAAATTCGTGAGACATTCACCGAAAACCTGAAAAGTAAAAGCGATGGAACGGAAGAACGCTAGGGTTCCTGCATGTTGGGCCGCCGATGCCGACCCTGCAGCTGCTCCAGTTGCGTTCGGATCTGCCTCAGTTACTTTGGCAAACCAAGGAGACACGAAGATCTTTACAACTATAGCTCAATGCAAATCACCCATTCTCTTTCAGCATAGCTGGCTCTCGGCAACCGCCGGCACTATTAGGCACGAGGGTTACCGGATCACTCCAGAATGTGACTCCGGAGCTTAGGTAGCCACAGTGTTCACGCAAGATGTTGTCGCCTTCTGTGTCCAAGAAGGGAAAAAACATGTAGTTTCTCCCACCCTTGCAACCCTGCAAGGGCTCAGCTTCACGAATGGGCTAAACAGTTCTGTCAAGGAGCCGCCGCAAGTCGAAATTTTTCAGATCCAGGAGGGCCATGCTCATATTTCAGCCTCAATCAAAGAAAAATTCCTCTCGGATTCAGGGATGCAAGGATTAGGCACTGATCAGGCACAAAATCGAGGTGGGATGCTGAGGACCTCTCACCACTCACCCTCTGGCTTTCAAATCCAGATCTTACTTTTATCTGGCAAAACGTTGTTGCTTTGAGTGTATGCTTCAGATCTAGTGCATGACCTCCTACGAGAGCTTGAGCTCAGGTTGGGTATCCCCTCAGCCCTTCAGAGACTGACTTGCGAAGGTAAACAGCTTGAAGACCCTCTGCCCTTGTCTTATTACAGTATTGAAAGAGATGCTTTAGTGATGCTCACCTTACGTCTGTGAGGAGGAGCTTCTGGGCAAACCTCCTCGGCTCCAGCTTTCTCCTATAAAGATGCGGTTCATGCACAACCCGCCAAGAATACTGCACAACCAGCTAAGGCTCCCAAGCCTTTCTTAGTGGACAAAATGAAGGAAAATCCCTCCATTGAAATCACTCATCCATCTTTGGATGATCAATATTAGATTTTTGCAGAAACAGCCATCATATGCAGATTTAACGGACTATGGCCTCGTACTACCGATCTATACCAGTGGATCCACTCCAACTGGACCAACAACAGCAAGGTCTTCTTATGTTCGAAAGGCTTATTTATTGTCGTATTTGCCTTCAGAAAATATTACAAGAAAGCCTTAATGGGAGGCCCTTGGTTTTGGGGATCAACAGGACTCTTCCTCACCCCCTGGTTCCCTGATTTCGACCCTTCTTCGGCTGTCATCACCAAGCTTCCCATTTGGGTCCGTCTTCCAAATATCCCTGCTCATCTATGGAATTTCGTTGTCTTCCAAGGGATTTGGGATACATTAGGCTGCTATCTGGCTACGGACACCTCTCGAGGGGAGAAAGGATTATATACTTTTGGCAGAATATGCGCAGAAATAGACATCAGTAAAGTGCTGCCTGATCAGATCAACCTCAAAGTTGGGAAAATTCATTGGACGCAAACCCTAGACTATGAGAACACTACTTTCAGATGTCACCATTGCCTTCAGATGGGGCATCTTCAAAATACTTGTGCGACGTTCCTCGACAAAAAGAAGAATATCCCATGCAAATCCAAATCCAAGAACTGGAAACCATGTGATAGACCTCCAATGGATGACATAGATTCCTCTAGCTCTGATGAGGAGGATATAGAGGTGGAAGGGGAGAATCTGGACCCCCCGAAGGACGTGCCCCCAGCACGCCCAGTGGATCTTGCTGCTCCTCCGATCTCGCAGAATCGCACTCATGAGTCTTCTTCCTCAGATTCAGATAAGGAGACTCCTCCTTCTGCGCAGAATAGTTTGCAAGTGGTTTTTGTCCAGCCAGCTCACAATGGTTGGGTCACAGTCAGTAAAAAGAAAGGGAAAAAATTCCAATTGGGAGATTCTACCCACGCTGGGTCAACTCCCTAGTCTAGCTCTCTATTTTATGTTCTTCTTGTTATCTTTTTGCTTAAGCCGTGGATGCTCTTTGGGACCGAGGTTGATAGTCTATCATTTCTGGCTCCCTTGCTCTTTTGCTTCGCTTTTATGCAAGATTTGATTGTACTATATATATTTACTTAATAGAATTAGTCTTATTCAAAAAAAAAAAAAAAAAAAAAATTAAAAATAAAATAAAAACGTGTCAATTCACTGATTCACTGAAATAATGCCAAAATTCCTTAGCATTGAGTTAATGTCATTATGCAGAAGACGGAAATGTAGAGAACACACTTTGTTCAATGAAAACTTCTTTTATTATACAAGATGCTAATTTTTATTTTTGTGCTTCTTCCACACTCATTACAATGAAATATTCACCAACATCTTCTAAACGATGTTGACTGAAACAATATAGCTTAAATACCATCTGCATAGAAATAATATTAACAAAGTCATAGATATGTATTAAAAAAATCCATAGTTTATATTCCACATCGATATTTACACATACATGTTTAAATTTTCTCAAGATTCTATAAAATATATTTTGGAAGGAATACAAACTATATTTCTTCGAAGTGTCTATGTGCGTAACAAGCTTTCATTGTGCTTCTTTGTCGCATCCGCATCGATACACCTCGCATAATGAAAGCTTTTTCCATATCTCATAGGAAACACTATAGCTTAAAGACCATATGCAAAGCGTTCATATAAATGAAGTCATACACATCTATTAAAAAATATCCATAGTTTATATTCCACATTGATATTTACACATATTTGTTATATAAATCCTCTCAATATTCTATGAAATATATTTCACAAGCAATACAAAATATATTTCCTCGAAGTGCACAAGTGTGGAACAAGCTTTCATTTTGATTCTTCTGTACATCCGCATATCCACACCTTGCATAATGAAATCTTCTTTTGTATTTCGTAGTGAAATTGATGTATTAATTTTTTGGGGACTTAAATTTGTGGGAACAAACTTTAACAATTTCAAAAATAAAAGGTAGAAAAAAAGCTCAAGAAATCAATAAGAATTACAATTGGAGCCTCTGCCATCAGCTAATACTTGGTGCAGATAATTTTAGTTGAGTTAAATTCATTGTGTGTGTATCTGTGTGACAAGAGCTACAAATAAAGCTTTCAATATGCTTCTTTTGAAATCTGAAAGATTCTACCATTGTAACTGATGCTAATTTGTAATTTCGTATCTCAAAGTTCATATTGTCGAGTTAATTTGTACATTGGTGTGGAAAATTTCATGTTGTTTGTCTCACACTAAATACATCTCACTATACTACAAATCCATAGATTCGAAATTCACTCAATCCTCGACCTATTTGGATTTATACAAAGATTACTCACAAGTCAATTCCATAATTTCTTTACATCGACGTGGAACCGTTTCCCCTTCCAGGATGGTAATTTTTCATAATTTTTTTCTCAAATAAATTGCTTTCAAATTACAAATCATTTATAAACATTGTGCTACTTTTAGACATGATGGGCTATATATATTTCTTTCTGAAATTTGATGGACACACCTCCAAACATGCCCATTTTAATAACCTTATTGAATTATAGGTTGATGTTGATTCATTTTATTTGATATTAGACTGAGAATTTTACGATAGAAAATAAATATGAATTACTTGTGATCATGACAATTAACTTAGACACTATTAATAATAATCGTAAATGGAAAATTGTGCAAAGGAAATTGCAAATAAATATTATGCGGAGACGTGCTCAACTACCTCTTACATGAATCGACTTGATGGTTGAGTTGGAACCCACCACTATGTTGATGTCGATTCATTTTATTTGATTTTAAACTACAAAAAATATTGAACCAATTCATAAGATACATAAATTTATGATATTAAATACATATGAGTTACTTTCGATCATGAAAATTAACTTAGTCATTGTTAGTAATAATTGTAAATATAAAATTGTGAACTGACAAATGCAAATAAATATTATGCAGAGACGTGCTCAACTACCTCTACCACAAATTGACTTCATGATTGAGCTATTCCCCACCAGTATGCTGATTTCGATTAATTTTATTTGATTTACGAATGACCTTATATGTGGTTTTGAAGACTATGATGCAAATCTAATTGTCACAATGCATTCAAGCCGATTGCACAGAACATGGACCAAAATACTTCTTTTCGAATATTTTCTGCCTCCACACAAATTCCCCGCACATTTCTTCTGCACACCTCCCTCTTGTACAACACTACATATTAATAAATTAGTTATCCATTATATACAATGTATCCAAAAACCCAAATCCTTGAACATATACAAGAATTGGCTCTGACCATAATACAAAATATTGGACAAAAAGCTATCACAATACACTAAATTATTCCTTGGCTAATGCCACCAACCATGAATTAATAGTTTATACCAATAGTTTTATGTTCAATTCATTCAATCCAATTGATTTTGGTAACCAAAAATCTAAGATTGCACACACTATAAAATTCAAAAATTCCCTGCAAATAGAAATAAACATTACAATTCGTTTGAAATAAAAACCTTAGAAATTCATATAATGTTTGCAAATCATTAGAAATTGCTCGCTCACTTTTTTGTGAGCCATACTTTTTATTTGCTCAAAATTACACAATCTACTATCGACCTACTCGACTTTACTTACCCCTAAATAAATTTTAGTTGTAAAATTAATCTCATTTAAAAATAATTCATGAATATACGGAAAAAGTAGTGTATAATAGAAGAGTGAAAAAGAAACTTGTGAACCCATACTCGCCTCTAAATAAATATACGGGAAAATTATTTTGCAAAATGTAATTTTGTGAGAGAAACTTACGAATGTTGAAAAAATAACCCCATTTAAAAATAATTCATGAATGTAGGGGAAAAGTATAACCTGAAATGTAACTGCATGGAAATTTTCCTTCGACATACTTCTTTCACACAACTCCCTCCCACACAATACTACATATTAATCCATTAATTGGAAGTTTACATGCATTAATCTGCATCTCTACACATTCTGCAAATAACTCCAGCATATCTCATGTCTTCCATTATCGTAACAAGGAAGAGTATCCTCATTCAATAAACTATAACCATAAATCAACTTAATGCATGTCAAATTCTTCAATATTTCAAAATACTCGCAACATAAAAAAAAAATAACCACTATTGTTGAAATTTCATCTAACTTTTGTATTCGTGATTTCTTGCAAATATCACATAAAATCACATCTCAATTTCCAATTGATCATGAACGACATTTCCAACATGTATTAGCTATCGATAAAAAGGAACATCATAGTCATGACACGCCACTTATTGAAACTTGATTTTTTATAAATAGTGAATTAATACTATATCCCAATTTCCTTATGTTCATAATTTAATAATTTTCATACAATAGTTACACATGCCATTTAGACACAATTTAAAGTCGACGACATGATCTTATATGACACCAGCTTGAAGATAACAATTTATGTAAGGCAACAAAAGCTCTATTATGAACATACGATATGCAAGAAAGAATAGGCTACATATTAGTACCAGTAAGAACACATATTACTATAATATACAAAGAACAACAAAATATTGGGAAGGAAGTCCAACCAAGGTTCTATTATACTTTGGGTATGTCTATACATAAATGATATATTTGGAGCAGTTGTACACACTCTCAACCAACCTTCATTTATTTTACCTTACACATTTACTGAGGACTACTAAAATTTACATGATACATAATATATGATGACAACATAGGTCTAAGATACCCCTCAAAATTTCCCCCACCCTCAATGCCTTACTCGTCCCAAGCAAGGATGCAACAAAGTCTTGGATCACTACTTGATGTATAAGTTTCCTTACTATACATCAACCATGCATACCAATATGGATATGTAACTTAGGCACAATGACCACCAGTTGGATAGGAAGTTGCACATATATGAGGCTTATTGTGACTTCTTCATATCCGATGGCCACTTCTTGTATATCTACATTGTTAAAATTCTCCCAACTTATACACATTCTACAAAAAGAAAACTTTACACACTCCATTATTCCAAATACACACTTGATCAATGAAATTTCCTATTGATATGAGAAAATGAGTTAATATTATCACTAGAAATAGCTTCTTCCCTCACTCTACTAGCCATTTCTAGTTTGTACTTAGAAATTCTTGCTTAATCAATGACATTCTCAATGTCATTTAACTATAAATTTCTCATTTCCCTATACAATCATCACCTGCTACTATTTTGTGTGTGAAACATGTTACAAAATATTTGTATCAGACATAAATTTAGCACCGATATTTTTTATTTTTCCAATGTCTATCTGCTGGAAAATGTAACTATCTTCAGTCTTCATAATTTTATACATACTCATGTCATTATTTATATCTTGTGTTACAAGAAAAGTAAGAAATAAAAATATTATTTTTAAGCATGGGCTTCATGCTACATTTTGATGGTATTCTAGGTCAAGCATGTTCTTCATGCTTCTAGGGTTTTTCATGTTAAAATAATATTTCCTTGAGTCAAGAGAGTCATTTTCAATTGTATAAGACCATATTGGGCAATTTTTAATATGTAAAATATATTTATTTTGAGTCTATAAAGTTCTAGAAGCGTCCTAACACGATTTGACCCTATCAATAATAATTCGGCCTCAAGAAGGGTATTCGAACCCCTCATATGTGTATAAAAAGAAGCAGCATCAACCTAATTTAACACCAAATTCAATCTCTTTCAAGAAGAAGTTTGATATGAAGCTAGGAAACAAGGAGAAAGTAAGAGTGAAGGTCTAGGAAGAAAGGAGAAACCAAGAAGAAAAAATAAAGTACATTTTTGGGATATATTCTCTTATACATGTGAAAGTTAGGATTTTTGTAGCTTTTGAAAGGCCGAAAATTGCAGATCCGAATTGTAGGTTGAAGTTGCAGGTGGAAGCTAGGGCCAAAATTGTGGCTGAAAGCAGGTTGAATTAGATCATTGTTGATTTGGTTTATCTATGACCTAACTGGAAGGGCTTCTTGGAGGGATAACTTGGTGCTTGGAGGAGAACCTGATCTATGGTTTTGGGTCTTGGTTTTCTCATTTGAAGCAGATTTTATAAGAAGAGAAAATATTTTATGAGTTTTCCCCTTGGAGGGGTTTTACCCTAGCTTGGAGTGTAACTTATGTGTCCATTGTCTTTACTATTTTTTCTTGATAATATTTGATGATAAGATCTAATAAATAAAAGAAAAAAAGATAAATAAATTTCACAAGAAATTATTAAGGTTAAAGGAGAAGTTGAATTAATAGTTTCCCTACTATATTAATGGTATGAGTGCTAAGGTGGAAAAGAGAAGGTAGTTGGAGGATCATCTTGAAGGGTTTTTTCAAGGGAAATTATTTGCAAAATGAAACAAGGAAAGAAGAAGAAGACCCATTGATAAAAATTTCATTAAAGAAGACCCAATTATTAAGCCCTCAACGAAGGAAGGCAGGAAAAATATTTGTTGAATATTCTTTAGTTCATCATATTGAAGAAGAGGAAGCATCATGGAATCTCTATCATCTTTCACTCTTTTAATTTGTTTGAAGGCACCATTGTTGAAGGAATCCTATAAATTATCATTCTAGGGCATCATTGAAGTCTCCTTGAAGATATTGAAAACATCAGGATAGATGGATACATCATCAAGAAGGAGGACTCTTGAAAATTAAGTGTTATATTGTATTCTATGTCACAATATTCAAATTGAATGGATACATTTTGCAAGGAAAGAAACAAGCTCATTAGATCATTGAATTTCCTAGCATGGTAGAAGAGGATTGACCTGACACTCATATAAAATGAAGTCATGGAATATGTTTTTGGTCAATTTGTTGAACCAAGCAAATTAAATACTCAATAATTATAAAAATACAACAAGGGAGTAGTAAGATCACACAGGATTATTGTTGAATCCATTAAATATCTTGTTCCCTTTATTTTTTATTTCAAGACATCCAAATCTATGTATGATAATTTGGTGAAGTTGTACTCCATAAGTACATTAGGTCAAAATATTTCCTTCAGGAATCAACCATATATAATAAGGAAGTCAAAGGATGAATATATGACCACCTATCTAATGAAGATATCACAAATAAGAGATCAATTACAAGGGCTTGGGGAAATTGTCTCTGACTTTGAAATGACCATTTGTGTATTAAATGCTTTTCCACCTGAGTGGAGAATTTTTGCAACTAGTATCTACTCAAAGAAGGATACAACACCTTTTGATGAGTTGTGGGCTCAATGTATCTTGGAAGAATCAAGTATCAAGGAAAAATATCATACTGAATCAAATGAAAGTTCTAAAACTTTATCGCAAGGACTAATAATTTGAAGAAAGGGAATTTTGGAAATTCCAAGAAGAAGCTAGATATGTCCAAGATTCAATGCTTTGGATGAAATGAGTATGGTAAATTTAAGAGGGATTGTCCAAACAAGAAGAACAACAAAAGAAAGGAAAGAATTGATGCTCACATAGCTAAAGAAAAGGGAGAACCTGAGAAGAAGCTAAAAGGAGAAGATGTCAAGGATATTTATTATTGAAGGGATATCTATCCCTACCAGGTTCTTTATACTATTTGTCTTTCATTTATTCAGTAGAAAGTAGAGAAAAATGCATTGTTGGATACTCTAGAAGAGTCTTAGTTTTTGTAAAAGCATGGCATCATATAAAGAACAATGTGATAGTAGAACTAAAATATATATGATTAAGTTTCTTTTATAGGAATAATCTAGCTTTAAATAATGATAATATTGGTATCATAGTGCCACATATTTTAGTTAATCTAAGCATTTTCTAAGCATCTTTTTATATGTTGTCATTTTTCGAAGAGGTGTCATCAAGACCCTATAAGAAACATCACTTCAGAAGTTTATTAGAAAGATCATTATGAAATTATTGGTATACATTCCATCTAGTATGGAAACAATACTCTTGAAGGATGAATGAATGCATATGATCGAGTTGCAGTGTGAAGGGAATAATAAAAGTATTTTTACTCTTGGGAGAAAGCAACCCATATTTGATAGGTACAAGAAGCAAGATCATTTAAGAAAGGATGGGTAGATGGTTGTATAGAAGAAAATATAAGCATATTTTAAGTAACTCTTCTCTAGGGTAATGTTCATATCTACAAGAATCTTGCAGAAAGAATTGGATATCAAAATGTTCTTGGTAAGTCTTTCATATGGCTGCATGATGCTCAAAAGAGGAAATTTCACATGCTTTGGAATGGAAAAATATCAAGAATCTCTCACAAGACTGCATGGCATAAGTATAACAATGTTTATAGCCATCAAGTATAGTCTCTTAAAGAAATAAAGTGATTTAACAATGACAGCCCCAAGGAATATATTGTAGCTTGGTGTTGACGGTGCTAGATTCTGACAACAGGGAAGGGGATATCCTCGATATGAAGTCCCAATTAGACCTCGCATCATTTATAGTGGGATCCCAAATCAAAAATACAACTGGTTTCCATAATGGAGATCTCAAAGATGTGCCTTGGTTGCAATAAGCACATAAGAAGACATGCACATAACTTTGGTGACAACAAGTGAGTAAACTTTGTGGAATATCAATTATAATGCATAAGATGTTCCTTCATGCATAAGGAAATAGAGTGAGCCTCAAGAAGAAAAGTAGTAGTATTTCCTAAAATATATGCACACACATATGAAAGAATCATTGATTAACCTACAAATTAATTCACAAGATAATAATGATCATGAAAGCAAGTACAACACACATTGACCAAGATGTATACTAAATCTAATGAAATAGTTCATTGACCTTAGCATAAATGAAATAACATATACCATAAACATTTATAGAATAGTCTTACAACATCCATGATATATGTATTAAATTATGTTGAATCTAAGATCTTATGATAATTAAGTGAAATTTCCAGGTATACAATAAAATGATATGACACTAGCCCCAATAGTGGAACATGAAGCTACAACTTGCTTATCCAAAGAATGATACTCAGTCCTATGCTAGACTAGAGAAGCCAAGGTTACGAATCTCAAGTTCCAAGCCCTTTGCTTGAGTTATGAGGATTTATTTATAACAAATTAGGTGACCTTTAACCTCCTCTTTCGACCTTTGAGCTTCCTCATGACTCTTGAGCTTCTTTTGTCTTTATTCTAGCTAATATTTTTTCATATTCGCTATTTGACTCTTGGACTTCCACTTACATTTACATTTGTTATTATTATCTAAATAAAAAATCACATGAGACAAAATGTGGCTAGAGCCTAATAGGAAAAAAATTTATACATTATGCTTGAGTTTGAGGAAACTCTAGCTCAACAACTTCTACTTGTAGCTCTGATGTAACACAGTGGTACCAAGCATTATATTGTGTTGCTATGTCCTCAAAATTTGATGGAAGATTTGTCTTATGTCTGACTCTTGCCTCCATTCCATTCGGATAGATAGTTTTGGAACCAATTTGAAAATTATTTCATTATAATAACAACTTCATAATTAACTTGGTATGTTTTCTTACAATTGTTGAATGTTCTGCCTTGTAATATCTAAATATTATTTGTTGGACATATGCCTAATATTTTTTAATAATTATTTAATTTATTTCCTAACAACATTTATGCCCTTTGTTTCCACAAATTCTCCAATAGAAGGAAATCTTTTGAAACCTTACCAAGGAGGCCAAACTATGATACAATTGACAATAGAAGGTTAAGATGTTGGCCACATAAGTGTTGAGTTGTCTGTTTCCATGTACTAGCATTCTAACCTCAACCCTTTCCATTTTTGCTTCCTGCCTTATTTTCCTGGACAACTGTGATGACATATTTTTGTACTTATTTCCCCATTCTTGGATATGGCTTCATAAACCATCCTTAAAACTTTGACATTTTCCTGCAATCGCTCCTGTATTGCATGTAAGGGAACTACTGCCTTATGAAGAGTGATCATTTCCTCATACAGTTGTCTCATAGTGTCTCCCAACGATTGGATTTCCTCAAATATTGTTTCCTATAGCTCCCTTAAGTTAGAATCAGTGTAAGACAAACCTTTTATTATCAACAATGAGATGATTGATTTGTTGCATGACAGAAGCTATATCCTTTTCCAAATTCTTATTTTCTTCCATCAATAAATCAATGTTTACTTTCGTTTCCTCTACAAAGGTTTCATTTTTTGTTGTGATTGTTCTCAGATTCTTCTTGGTATTGGGCACAATTATCCTCTCCGTGTGGATAGAAACAGGATGAACCGAATCATTAAGAAAATACTTCCACATTTCCTACACTATTATGTTCTTGAATTGATCAAAGGTAAGGTTGGAAATATCCATGACCATATCATCATCTGGAAGAGATATTCCCATTTCACTAAATGGGATGTGGCCACCAATAAGGGGAGGTGAAGGTTTATTGTTGCTCTATTCTACAATAGTCACAATATCAACCTCTTGGTTATCTTGTTCTTGTTCAACCTCCATGTCTTGGGCTTTTATTTTCTCCTCTATTTCTCTGACAAGATCCTCATCCTGCTCTTGTTTTCTTGCTTCATCCTCTAATTTATTTTGTTGCTCTTCTACATCAAACCATTTCTATCATTCTTCCTCTTCACTTTGTCTTTTCCAAATTTCATCATGATGCTTCCTTTTGACTTATTATTCTTCTCTCTTTCTCAACTCTTCTTGTTTCTGGATATCTTATCTTTCTTTCCTTTCATGTTCTTCTATCTACATTCATTCATATTCTTGTCTTTGCTCCTTCTCCTATCTCTCTTATTATTCCTACTTATTTTTCCTTGATTCTTCTTGCTCCTTTCTCCTATTTTCTATTGCAATGGTCACTCTAAGAATAATGGGATCTTCTTTGCACTTGTGGCTCCTCTCAACTCCATGATTGTGTAAAACTTTCCTCTTATACTTGGAAATGCTAACCAGAGTGGGCACTTCCTATTGATTACCTTCCTGGATAATATCCTACTCATGAACTAAATTTGAAAGGCCTGCCTCAGTGCCTGGTGCATGTGCTCAAGAGGCATTTTAAAAATTATTTATCTTTTCTTATTCCTTTGAGAAATAAGACTCATAAGTCCAGGAAGAGTGCAGCTTGGCACAATGTCGTTTACATGATCCTCTAGGATCATATCTGTGGAATCTCATATCATCTAACTTAAGGATGATATGCTCCTCAACATCTTCTTCTGTAGCCTTTAAGCTCTTGAGTTCATAGGATCCCACTTTCAGAGGAAAGGAAGGCCAAGATGCCTTATTCTTCTTCTACATTGGCTAAGATAGACTTGCGTTAAGATGATAAACAACCTCCTGCATGCCCACTTTATTTTTCACATACCTTGGAAAAATATGTGGAGGTTTATGAGAACCAAAAACTCTAAGGTATGTTCCCTAAGGTGAGGCAAACCAATATTATATCTCCACAACTACTCTCCTAGCCTCATGGGACATGCAGGGGGCTTCTTCCTCAAAAATCATCTCATATAAAACCATGAATAATTTCTCAACAAGTTTATCATACAATCCTCTATAGTTGTACTTTGACACTTTGCAATACACACTGATAGGGAGATCTCTTGGGGTCCACCTCCATTTTGGACCTAGGAATTCATGGTGAGCACAAATACCATCGATTAGGTAGGAAAACATGAAAAATTGTGGTTTCTTGTCTTGAGTTGGTTCCTTCAACCTTGTTTAAATTAACTTTCAGTTGTTGGGACAACAAAATTTCCCAAATGAATACTTTCCCCTCTGTGACAAGAGGATAAAGCATGAAGATCCAACCTTCATCAAAGGATTCAATATTATTTCGTCCATTGATCATGCAACACATAGCCATCAAGTATGGGTAGACTATTCTGAGAAACTTAACCTTGTAGGCACTATTAGGCTTTTGGTGAAACTTTGTTGGTTCCTGCCACCATGACTTGATCACTTCTCTAGTGTTCAAATAACTCCAAACTGCATAAAAATGGGAATCCAATTGTTTATCGGGCTTGGGTAAGTTGTAATATTAGTGAAAGTAATGTAGTTGGTACGAGGCAAGCTACAACCCACTAACACTATTTATCGCCATGTTCTTAGTGTCTAGACCTTGTAGTATCCATTTGATGGCATCAACACAAGGTAGCACATGATATATGCAAGAAAATTTGTGGAACCCTAATCGCTTGATGTTCTCATAGACTTCCCTATCTTCCATATCTTCTGCGAACTCCTTTGAATTTAATACACCTTTGATGGTGATCCATGTGATAGTATAATATTTATCAATAAATCATTGGGTGTCTAAAAATATAGGACTCATATCAATCTACTTTACATGGCATCATCAATACTGCTTTCTATGACCTCATTTGATGGTCCTTCCTTTGGAGGCATGGTGCTAGTAGATGATGAGAGATTGATGTGTCCTGCATCTACAATGCCTAGTGAACAAAGATGCACTTACGGTGATAGAAAGTTAGTTCTGCAAGAGATTAGCTACTTAAACAATCAATCACAAGTAGAATACAACCACTAAGAAGAGGGATTGTGCAATGTTGGGCACAAGGAAGGTAGGGTGACATCACTAGTCACTAGGAATGTGCACTGCGTATAATTTGAGGAAGGATTGTACAGTTCTTGATAGTGAGGGAGACTGATTGAGGACTGAGATTATACAATGCACAGATGATTCTAGAGAGAAGACTTATACGACCTCATTGTTTCTTTTGATTGTGTAATTCACAACTAGAGGACCCAGGGATTTCACTGTGCGTACTTACATAAGGCAAGGGGGAGCTTATACTGGTTGATATTGTGCAATTCATAGTTGAGGAGGGAAGGAAGCTCCAACGCTTGCCCAATTTTATTCGATAGAGGGAACGTCTTGAGATTTGCTGACTAAAGGGAGGAAGGATTTGGATCAGCCCAATATTCATCCAAACAAGTCACTTAAATCGAGGAATAAATATAATGAAAGGAAGATGACATGCATGCATAAATACACCCAACAACAATAATTATTGGTAGGAGAAAATACAATGAATGTGAAGCAACACTAGAAAAGAACTTGGTGACACACGGGAATGACTCCAGTTTATTTATTTGGGTCTAACTTTATGCATAGATTCTAGTCCTTCAGGAAGTATTGATTCATCGTGTGGATTACCTTGGCTTCCCCATTTATCTTGGTTATAGTTGTAGTCTCTTCTATCCATTTTCTAAGTTAAACACATTAACAAACATTACCATATCATAATTGTTTCGATCTGGGATAAGGGTAATATATTTGCGAGTTTGAAACGGTCAGATTTTTAGTTACATCTTTGATGTTGCTCTGCTTCCAGTAGGTTTGTACGGTACCCTAACAAAGTCACTAAAGGAACAAAAGCATTTATTCGCTATCATCAAGAATTTTAATAACTCGAAAAATTTACTATTTTCACCTCACGACACAAGAATCATTTCTCATATTTCACCCCTTATTTTGTTTTCAATATGTTTATTATAATTTTTTTCGATGTTTATATCACCAAGGTGGAAGAGGGATCCTGACTTATTGAGAGAAGGAGAGGTCATCCCTTTGGATACTATTGTATGTATATATATCTGACATTTATTTTCTCACCATTGGTTTTCCCCTTTCCCTTCTCTGTAACGTACACAACCCCTCACATATACCCACTTTCACCAACTTATCCAGTGTAAACATGAGATGATGGGTAGTTATGAGCATACACAACCTCCTAGGTGACCTTAAGGAAATGGAGTCGACAAACAACCTTGTTGACTTCCCTCAAGTTCCACAGGACCCTCCAGGAGTAACCCAACCCCTCCAGATATCCATCCCCTGAGCTAACTTGAATTTTCCATGAGTTTTACCCCCAGTCACATGCATAATCCTGCATCAGTGGGATTATGGACTTTTTCACTCATTTTTGTGCCAACGACTGTGACTTTTAAGCCTAGATTCCAAGGATGGGGCTATACCTCTACCCATAAATAACTATAACTTTCAGAATTCATAAATTACACAAGGAAAATTCTTGTAAACCAAAAACAGACACCAGGACTAGGCCTTACCATCCCTAACCAAGACTAACATTCTGTCAAGAACTTGGAAATAATACAATCTACAGGTCATGAATGCAATACTAAGCACAAGGAACTGGAAATTCATATGAAACTTATCAAGAAGGATCACCACCCTCTCCCATTAGTTGACTTAACATTAATTAGGTCTTGCATCCATTATTCTTTCAGTTACAAGTAAAACATGAAATAAACCATGACTAGAACCAGTCACATAACCATGCTTATAACTACCATATAACCACAGAAATAACCATAAGATAATAACCATCAAAGCCACATAAATACAAGTAAAAAATCAAGAGAACTTATCTTTCATTAAACATAGGCAAGAGCCATCTAGGTTTGGGACTTCCACGTTCCACCCAACCATAGACATGGTTGAACCAACTATTTCTTTCATCCAGTAACCCTTGTGTCATATTCCAAGCATGAATGTGGGATATCATGGATAAACCAATCGAAAGACATCTAAGGAAATGCATAGGTTAAACCACTTCCAACCTCACCATATCGTGATCTCGCCTAAACCGGCACCGAGATCAAAAAATTGAACCGAGCTTGGAATGCCTCCGGATGGAATCACTATCCTTGAGGAATTTTTTGTCTCCTTGTCTCTAGGCTTTACCGCAATCCACACCAGATCAAAAGGATCTTATCGAGACACCACCCTCAGACTTTATCATGTATCCCGCCAAAACAAATCATGGGATTCTTAGGCCTTTAGGAATGTTCTTGAGGCCACCTCTACCCCAGATTTTGAAACCATCTAGAAATTAAAAAGCTAAAAATCAAGAACAATCCCATCTCATCATGCCTATCCGGAAAATGGAAAGGAAAGGCTAAAAACCATTGTCAAAACCCAGAAAAACCATGCCACCGACAACAAAAGAACCAAATACCAACATGAACATACCATGCATGCCAAAACTATCTATGTATCATACATGCAATTTGTTACCTATAAGTATTCTTATTGAAGCTCCTTGATCCTACTCTTCCTTGCTTGATCTTTGCTTCCCTTTCCTTTCCTTGTCCTTCCTTTTCTTGCTTGATTTCTTTCTCCTCTTGGTGCTCTTCTCCTCTATGAGTGTAATTCTGAAAATGAATTGAAAATATAAAAAAATTGCCAATTGATCCTCATAAATCTTTTTATCAATGAAGCCTCTAATTTCTTCAATTTCCATTATTTTCATTCATTTTCCTCCTCACGTGTAACCTGTGACCTTTCACCTTCCTTTTCTCCTAATTTCCATTATTTTTTTAAATAATGTGCGAAAAAAATACATTTTTTCCTTTTTAATTCCTTAGCCTTTTCCTTTTCCAATTTCCTTTAGCCATATACACATACAGTGATGCCCACTAGGATATCTTTACCCAACATTCAACTTGGAATAAGTGTCCCTCACCCATGGTCTTATTTTTTCCTTCATTAAATTTTATTACATGAAATTTTAGCCTGTGTTTGTTGTAGAACCATCCCACTTGGGGAAGAACGTCCTAATTGTTAAAACACACCTATACCTTAGCAAAATTGTTGAAATAAAACGTACTACCCATGGAGCTTTACAACTTAGCTCGATGCAGTATTTACAATGAAAATTTTGTTGAAAACATGCAATCATACAGTGTATTGAAGCTTTATAACACAACTCATTATGGTATTTACAATAACAACCACATATACTTATGCACACTTGATTCAACCAGAAAATAACCATAATGTTCATGGATATTTATAAATCCATCTCAATACATTATTTAAAATAAAATACATATATATACATATGCACATTTTCCCAACCGAAAAATAAAAGGATACGATGCCTATATCTACAACAAGGGAATCCAGAGACTCACACCTCCACCCTCAAGTAATACCAGGATTTACCTCCTTCCCAGAAAGTCCAGAATCCACTGCCAAAGTCAAATCTGCATCTAATGTCCAACACTACAATCTGTGCGCTACGTGTTCCCTCAATGAAAAATTACCATCTCATTGTTCTAGGGAACAATCCCAATGTGCATCTAATTCCATTTGGCAATGCTAATGACAAAAAAAATCCATCCTCGACCTTCCCTTCTCTACTACACAATCCCTTGAGAGAGATGGCCACCCCCTTATGTGTAGTCACTCACCTTCCAAGTTCCCCAGCATCCCCTATCCGGGGAAATCCATCCCTTGGCAAGGCTTCCTCGCATCGAGAGATCAAACAACCAAGGCATATACCTACCTAAAAAACATCATACCATTCATATAATGCTCATGGAAATAAATGGACACTATTGAGTACCAATGTCGCACAATGGCCCTACTCCTAAAGTGATTTACCATCATATTGTTGCTTGTTCCAATTCATTTTTCCATTGCAGCTAATCCTTGCATTCAGTTTCAACCACCCGAACTGGGCATTACCCTGCTTTCCTGTGCCAAGCACATAAACTCCATTAGATTCAAAATAAATTGAAAAAAAATCACATCATACCTCATTGGTGGCACATCAATAAGGTACATTTGCACTTATGTTTACTTCCTGTCACAAAAATTCAAGCTAGCTCTTTGATCAAATCATCATGTATAAACATATCACATCTTGTTAGCTTAAAATGCAACCATCATAAATCGGAATCATAAATCACATGTAATCATCATAAACCAAAATCATATATTACATGCATAATTAAAAACTAAAACTAAAATATAGATACTTATCCTTCAATTATTCGTTTCTTCTAGCTTTGTTATTTATCCTTTCCATACACACAATGAATCAATTTCCAAACTCGGCAAGCACCCAATGCCTTCTCTTTAAGAAACAAGGGAATCCAAAGACTAAACTGCCTCCTCCCCCAATATCAGCAACAAGGGCATCTAGAGACTAAACCGCCTAAACCCTCAATAGAAACAACAAGGGACCAAACAATTCCATACCTGCCTGTCCCATCATGTTGTACAACATATACACATACACAGTATACAATGCAACACATACACCTAACCCTGGTGTACAACAAAACACATACACCTACACACAGCATACAAAACCACTCATACACCTACACCCAACATACAACAACATATATATATGTATAGACACCATACAATACCATGAATACACATGTCGTGATACAATGACTGTACAATACCTGTACCACCATACGAAATATACACAACACAACATGTACAACATGTACACAATAATACATGTACAAAAATACCACATGTACACAGTGTCACCTGCACAATGTGTACACAGCACCACACGTACACGACACCACCTACACAATGTGTACACAACACCACACGTACATGACACCACCTGCAAAACATATGCACAACACCACGTGTACACAACACCACATGTACACGAAACCACCTGCACAACATATGCACAACACCACATGTACACCGCACCACCTGCACAACACCATGTGTACACAACACCAATTGTACATTGTGTACATAGCACCACATGTACATAGAAACACCATCAACACATGTACACAACACCACATGCACAAAACACCACATGTACTACATTTACATAACACTACATGCACGCAACACCACATATACAATCATGCACACCACCATATGTACACATCACCGCATGTAAAACCTTTACACTACACCATATGTACACAACACCGCATATACAATATGTAAATCTCACCAAATGTACATAGCATGACATTCACAACATGTACATAGCACTACATATATGACATGTAATTAGAACCATCGGTACCCAGCACCGCATATGAAATCATGCACACAACACTATATATGCAACATTCACACAACATCATATATGCAAAATGGACACAACATCGTATATACACAATACTACATATGCTACATGTACACAACACTAGTACTACACATCCTAAGACCACACTATCCTTACCAAGATACCTTGCTTCTAGTGTCTTATCCATGCTTGTCCCAGCATGTTGCAAGCACACTGCTCTCATTCCGCTGATGTATCCGTCAGCATAGCCTGTCCACAACATAAACATATACATTATTATAATCACATAATATCAATTCATAACACATGATATTGACCTCGTATATCTTTTGGGACTACTCTTCCCAATTGATATCTCATGAACCTGGAATCTCTTCATGTCATTCACCTGCATAAGAAACCATTCCTCCACAAGAACGATTCATGATGACCCTGCTAGACAACAATATACATACATACATATATACATATAAACATCAACATAAAACAATGATGATCCATGATTATCCTATCAGACAACGAAAAATATACATACATATATACATATAAAAATCAACATAAACAATCATGATCCATGATGATCCTATCATACAATGACATACATACATCCATTTATATAGATATTGACATTAGCATAATCATGCTCACAACATAATTATCATATATCATAAGGTCAAGGTTAAGAGAACTCTCTTTATCCATCCACATAATGAAAAAAATTGAGAACAATAGTTCCCAAGTTAGCCAAGGCATCTGATGCCCCAAATACATTTTCTTTACCTTTCCTATTACCTTTCTCATGATTGTCCTGCCACCATCCATTTACCCCAATGGACCCCACCAATCCAACCAATTTTTGTATTCTTGCCTTTAACTTCCCTTACTATGCACTGAACTTCATCTGATTCTTGCATTATCTGTTGGGTTTAATTCAATTCTCCTCGAGCTCCATTAACTTTCCTCTCTCCCAACCAATTCCCAAGACCCTAAAAACATTAAAGACAAGAACCAAAAACAACCAATAAGAGAACCATGAAAACCAATAATGATGCCACACCAAAAAAAAAGTGGCATGGCCATGCACTAAACATAAACAAAGCCACAATCAAGCAAAAAAACTCACAAAATACCAAAAGTACAATACTAGCAACAAACACAATTACTCGATCCCCATGGCTTCCCAATACTTCCAAAGGAAATCTCAACTTGAGCATTATCCAAGATTTCATGGAAATCTCTTTGTCGTGCAATTCCTTGTATCGTGCAACCATAAACAAATAAATGTCAGTGTATATATAAATATAACAATATATCGGTTATCTTACCTTGTTGGACCAAGCACGATGCCTTGTAATTGAACACACATGTCAACCACATGTTCCAAAGATCAATACATCACATCTATTAATTTGAAATCAACCTTTTCCAAGTCTAAAAACCATGTCATAATCAACAATCAACTCACATTCATCAGTCATAAACATAATGCTACAATTATCACCTACTTACACTCAAGTACATATAAATTGTTCTCAGCACATAGGTGTTAGTGCAACCATCTTAGACAAGATCATTCCTTCATACAATATTATAGATACAAACTCATATCATGCAACTAGTCAAACATTCAAACAATAGATAGAAAACATAATAGATGTTAGGATATTCCGACCCAGGAAATAGTTAAGAATAACTTAGTCTAGTATAGAGTTAGGTAAAGTGTGTTTCTTTACTATGTGCATTTGTAACTTATAATCTGACGGTCATGATTTGTAGTGATCTGACAGTTATCTCTCTCCTTGGTATTAATGACACTTGATCCGTGGCTTAGCACTCGATTGGTCCATGATCTCTATTTAAATAGCATGGAGGATCATTTGTCCGGTAACCGTTTATGAGAGAAACATATGTCACTTTTCTTATTATATTAATGAATTGCCTAAAGTGGCCGCGTTGGCTCAGGCCGTGGACTGTTTCCCTCTTCGAGGGTTTTAACCATGTGATAATACTAGTGTACTGATTTGTGATCTGTTTGTGAGCAGTGACCTTTGGTTCTTGATCTATGGAACTTACCTTGTAAATTCCTACATGGTATCAGATCTATTTTGAGGGTCGCATCCATTGTTGATCAAAATCCGAAGCCGGTTTCACTGCATGTGACTGACGTTTTCTATATCTACTATTTTTGAAAATTTTTGGGCTTGGAGAACTGCTCTGTTGTGTCCAAAGTGTTTTTTATAGTGAGGAACGCCTTTCGTTTCAAGCGAAAAGGTTTCTAGTTGCCCAAGTTATGATAATTTAGATCTGGAGGTATAAAGTATTTGCTTTGCAGTAATATTTGCTAATAGTTCTGCTTATTTCGGTTCCCTCTATTTTCGGTTTGTAGGTTTTATTTATTTTCCAGATCTATACCCTCTTCTCTGTGTATGCTCTTTGCTCTGCGTTGTGTGCGATCTCGGCAAATCAGAAACAGGAAAAAGGGATTTTGTTTTTCTACGTATGCTCTTTCCCCGCATCTTTGTGCGATCTCGGGAAATCAGAAATAATGAAAAAATATATATTTGCCAGTAAGGCAAATCTAAAATCTAACATTCTGATGTAAGGCTTGCATTTTGTTTTTCTTTTTTTGCTCGGTTTTTTGTGTTTTTTGTGCAGGAAAAGGAACACACACCGAAGAGTAAAAAAAACCTTCCTCCTTTCAAACAATTGCAGAATCCTTTTACTATGTCACTTGGTGAGAAGTTAGTTTATGAGAATAGAGGTCTTGCGTTCAAGTCTCTTTCTCAAGCTTCTTTTGTAAAAATTAAATACTGTCTTTGGCATTCAAAATCAAATCAGGGCCCACCAGCTTGAAAATGAGTTGTTTACTTTGGACCCCAATAATTTCTCCTCTATTGAAGATTTTTTGTCCAAATTCAAGACCCTTAGACTTCTTTTAGAAGGTTTTAAGTTCAAAAAGGAATATGGTAGCCTCATCTATTGCATTCTTGCTAAGCTTGGACCTGCATACTCTATATCTATTTCCGCCTTCCATTCCACTAGAGAAGCCATCATTTCTTCAGGAACCACCTACAAGAACCCATCTTTTGATGCCTTTTGCGATTCTTTGATAAGAAAACAATAAAAAGCTCTTACACCTTGGTCTTATCACTTCTGGAAATCCTTCTAAGAAATCTTTAGCAGCCCGACAACAATCATATCAAAAGAATCCCAAGAAGAAGTATCCTAAAAAGTAGGGTCTGAAACCAAACAAGGGTCCTAAGCAATTTCAGCCGCAAACTGAAAAAGAAACTCACCAAAATGATAAGACATATAAAAACAAATGAAAGAAGACAGATAGACATTGAAAATTTTTTAATTGTGATGGCCATATAGAGTCCAAATTTTTTAAGAAGATGGAAGCCTTAGAAGCAGCAATGAAGAAGCACAACATCAATTTGGAGCACTCTTCACCTTCATCTTTAGGAATGGCACTTTCTTCTTGTGGTTGTCAAGCATGAAGATCTAGTTATGCATTAAATGTGTCTTCTTCTTCTCATTCTCATGAGTGGCTCATTGATTCTGGAGCTTCTTAACATATGGCCAAAAATCAAGCCATGTTTTCTTCTTTAAATGATTGTAACACCAAACATATTTATGTTGGTGATGATAGATCTCTAGTGTTGTAGGATTTGGAACCATCCATCTCGATAATGGTCAGTTTAATGTTGTACTATTTGTTCCTACCTTGTCATACAACCTTCTCTCTGTTGGAAATATGATGCAGAGTGTTGTCCTTGATGGCAACCCACTGAATGAAGATGAAGACATGTGACTGTTGACATGTGTTGTCCTTGATGGCAAACCACCTGATGAAGTTATGCTTGACTTGATGGACTTGGTAAATGATGTAAATCTGATGTGATATGATGTTTGTTGACAATATGATGCCGAGTGTTGACCTTGAAAGGCAACCCACTTGATGAAGATAATGGCAACTTACTTGATGAAGTTGTGCTTGATAGAATATGGTTTGATGAACTAAATCTGATGTATCTACAGAGAGTACAGAAGGCAATGAAGAAAGGAATTCAGCATGTGCTAATTCTATGATAAAAAAAAAAAAAAGAGTATGTTTTTTGGTATACGCGGATTGGTCTAGGGAAAGTCGCGTATGCACGCAGAAAGGAACATTCCAAGTCGCGTATGTGCTAAAGCGCTCAAAAAGTGCAAAACCAAGGGTAACCACCATGGTATTGACCCACTGTATTGGGTAATGATCCGCCTAATTGACCCCGTCCAGGTAGTTTTGGGCTCATGGTATTGTTTTGGCCCATGGTATTGAAAAGGGGGCTCATGGTATTGAAAAAGGATAAACCCATATAAGGAGAAGAAATTCATTGTGCAAAAGATGAGTGTGAGAGCAAGATGTCTGGAATCAGGAATACTTTCCAGGTGAAGTGTATTCCAGTATGGAAAGGGTAAAGGTTTGATGATAGATCTGAATCTATGAAGCACTTATGAAGAATTGATGAAGGTGGATTCAGATTCGAAAATGCACGAATCGCTAGATCCGCGATGGATTGATTAGATCCGAGATGAGGCGAACATCCGTCCGATGTAAAGGGTTGAATTGAACTGAATATCCGATCCGAAGAAGTATGCTGCCTCGTAATGATTGAAGATTCATACGCTATCATGGCCGTGAGGAAGCGCAGATAGGCGGTCACTGGCGAAAGCGCGTATGCGAAATAAAATATACACTGAGTTATACGTTGTTTTGTGTGGACGGAAGCGCGTATACACGCGACATCAGCAAAGGAAAAGCGCGTATGCAAACCAGGGTTTGCTGAAGCAAGGGGTATGAAATATCTGATCTGTTCTGCTGTGTTCTGCTATCTAATCTGTGTTGATATGTATCTGTTGGTGATGTATGTTTGTGCTTAAAAGTATGGAAAGGGTCCAGTGTGAAAATATGATGAAAGGTGGTCCAAGGTGGTGCTGAAGGTTGTAGCCTTCGGTCAGGGGGTTGTAGCTCCCTTCCAGGTGAGGCTGGTAAACGAGAGCAGGGGGTCGTAGCTCCCTTCCAGGAGAGGCTGGTAAACGAGTCAGGGGGTTGGAGCTCCCTTCCAGGAGAGGCTGGTAAACGAGCGCAGGTGGGTGCCTGCGTGCTGGCAGAGTCTGCACCAGCACATATGTTGTAAGACGTTTTCTCTATAATAAAATATTGAAGGCTGAGCAACTGCAGCGGTGGTTTTCTCCCGACTTGGGTTTCCACCTAAAAATCCTGGTGTTCATGTGTGATGCTTTGTGTGACGATTTATTCTGTTCTTACTGCACATGTTTACTGCTTAATGAATATCTGATGAATAAATGAAGGAATGATTTAAGTGAAGAATTAATGACATAAATAGATATCTGTGTATACGCAAGTTTCGTAAAGGGTATCCGCGTATATACGCAAGTCTGGTTCAGGAAAGTAGCGTATGCGTTTTAGAAGCAAGAAAAAGTGAAAGTTTTGAATATGCAGTAAATACTGATTCACCCCCCCCTCTCAGTATTTTTCCCAACAATTGGTATCAGAGCGTGGTCCTTCTGCAGAAGCTTGATCGCTTGAAGGAGATCCGTCGCAATGGGAAGGAAGCAAAAGAAGAAGGCTACTGAAAAGGAGATATCTCAGAAAACATGTGCAGCAGAAAATGAATAAGATGAAACAGGTATTGATTGTTGTTCTTGTGATAAACTTTCCTGTGCATGCAATGGTGAAGATAGTGAAAGTAAAGTTTTAGATCTAAAGGAAGCTATCAAGAAAATTGAAGATCAACAAAGATCATTTAATAAAAGCGAAGCTATGTACAAAGAGTTAATCTCTAGAATGAAAGAACAGATGAACAAGTATCAAAGTTTGTATGACAATGTAACCAATCAATGTAAGGGACTTGAAGCAGAAAATGTTTCTCTAAAAACAGATCTGGAAAAATCAAAAGGGAAGAATAAAGGTCTTGAAGTTGGAATCATCACTCTACAAGCAAAACTTAAAGCATCAAGTAAGAAGAGTGAGGAACCTCTACAACCATTTGAATATGAAGAACTTGGAGAAAAAATATGGTCTGTCATGGAAGAATCTCTACAAGCAGATCTTGAAGAATCAAACAAGAAGAATGCAAGACTTGAAGCAGAAATCGTCTCCCTCAAAGAAGATCTCGAAGCATCAAACAAGAAGAATGAAGAACTCTTACAAACTTTTGAAGAACAAGAAAAAGGGTTGAGAGAAGAAATTATAAATCTGAATCATCAAGTAGAAGATGGAAGAAAGAAAGAAGAAAGCATGACAAAGCAATGTCAAGACTTGGAGGTTGAGGTAAACATTCTCAAAGGTAAATTAGAAGAAAAGGTCAAACTTTTGAGGTTTCATGATAGTACTAATATTCTGGACAATATTCTAAGTAATCAAAGGTCTCCTGCTATCAAACATGGTCTTGGTTTCCATGAAACTGTTAAAGGAGAATCTAGCTCACAAGGAAGTGCCAAAAATTCAGAAGATGTCAATGCAAAACCTGAAGAGTTGAAAGAAACAAAAGGTCAATCAACAATGAAATCTCAAAGGAAATCATTCAATAATGTTGAATGTTTCAAATGTCATAAATATGGGCATGTTGCAGCAAATTGCAGGAGCAGATCATTTCAGCCTCAAACAAACAGATTCTACTCAGAAAGGTACTCTGGTTTATTCAGGGGATATTGTTTCTCATGTAACATGTATGGACATAAAGCAGCTGATTGTAAAAGGAGGAAGCTTAGAAATACTCATTATGATTCTTATGCTTATTTCTCTGGACATATGAGATGTTATTCTTGTAACAAGTATGGACATGTAGAAAAGGAATGCAGGTTGAACAGATCTGGGAAAGTGGACAATTTTCAGCACACAGTTGGAAAGCTCAAGCAAATTTGGAAAAAGAAGGAGGACCGCTCAGAAACGTAGGGAATTAAGACCCTACTGCAGTCATCCGCTTCTGGAAGCTTACTTCTCTGATTGACTGCAGGAATGATGTGGGATACATTATGAGATTTAGTAATGTATCGTCACAAGGGGAGCAATACATGATGACTCTCATGGTTGATTTGATTATTCTGGTTATATGTATTTCTAACAGAACATATGATATGAAGAAGACAGGTACAGGAAGGACAAGTCCAGGGGGAGATAAAGGAATGTAAAAAAAAAAAAAAAAATTCTATGTTTCACTTTCCATACGCGGGTTCTATTCACAAAAGTCGCGTATACACGCGAGTTCCAGCTAACACAGCCGCGTATGCATTGATGATAAGAGAAAATTTATCTGATAGCTGAAGATCTGAAGCAAAGGTCCAGGGGGAGCATCAGTCTGACTGCTGATGATTGCACTGTTAGCATTATTCTGGTTATACTCATGATAATGAAATGATACATGGGTTCTTGTGTTGAAGATTATGGATGAAGCTTGGTTGCTTTATGATGAAGAGCATTCGTTGTTGAGATGAAAGTCTTATAATTCAGAGATGAGGACAGATCATGTAGAGATTGTTGCTGATGACTTGCTGTTGAAGGTGCTTCAGATTGCACAAGCTAAGGAAGAGCACTGGTTTAGGGGGAGCAGCAGGTTGAATACTAATGATTGCATTGTTGGCAATATGACTGTTTATTCTTGGTTTTTGTGATACTCATGCTCAAATGATGATGGCTTGGTACATGGTTTATGATGATGAGTCGTTGAATGAGTTGTGTTTACTGCTTGCTGAATTTTATCTGTTGGATAAATTGGAAGTCTTATGATTCAGAGATGAGAATAGATCATGCATAGTTTGTTACTGTGGCTGAGATCTTTTCCTACATATGTTCTTCATGTTAAATCTTGAAGATCTTGGAGATCATGGTGAGGTAGGATGGTGGTGGACCACATGAATGATTGTTTGACACTTGTGTGGAGATGTTGTTCTGGTATGATAATCTCTCTTGGAAAGATTGTATTGATGCTGCAAAGAATATGAAGGCTTGGTCACTATTGTGGTGATGCTACAACCGTTGGATGACGCTTGAAGACACTGTTCTATCTATCTGTAGTCCAGGGAAGCATTCAAATATCTCAGAAAGAAGCTGAACACTGTCTTTGCCTCACAGAGAATCAGATCTGATTGAAATTTAGAAGATGGCTTGGGATACGCGGGTTTCCTGAAACACAGTCGCGTATATACGCGATTTCCTGCACATAAAACCGCGTATGTTTGGTTGCTGAAAATTTTTGGTTGGTTCAGCGCTCTTCAGCAAAGCTGCAGTGCTGTTTGGTATCCCTGATACTGTTTGGTATCTCTGGTGGTGTTCCAGTTCTCATAATTATATTTCTAATGTTTTGATAAAGATGCCTTGATGATTTATTGGTGAAAGTGTTCAGGATGCACAAACTAAGGGGGAGCCTTAGTCATATGGAAAGGATGCTTGGATGCACAGATTCAGGGGGAGCATTAGCTTTGCTGAGTATAATGCAGTGTTGGCATTGTGATGGTTCTGAAATATGTTCTCTTTCTTGAGGACTTTCTGGTGTTGGTCTTAAAAGCTATATTTGGAGTTTGATGAAAAGGTCTTGTTGAGACCCATGTTGTAAAATTGTAATATTCAGTCATGTAAGGAATTGTCAATTTGTAAACCCACTTGGTTGGGTAGCTGAGTAATTTTTGTAAACCCACTTGGTTGGGTAGCTGAGTCAAATTTTGTAAACCCACTTGGTTGGGTAGCTGAGTTCAAATGTGTAAACCTACTTGGTGGGGTACTTGAGTCTTATATGTAAATCCACTTGGTTGGATATTTGATGTAAGTATGAGTCTTTTGGTGATAGGAAGTTCATAGAGTCATGTACTTCATTGAAAAATATTCAGCATGAACTCAGGGGGAGCTTGGTCACTTCAGTATACATCAGATCTGCAGAACGCTTCTTCTACAGAAAAGGGGGTGAGTGTGTTGGTTTTGATCCGCCCGTTGCCCTTGATGTCAAAGGGGGAGAGTGTGTTGGTTTCGATCTGCTGGTTTTGTTCTTTGCCCTTGATGTCAAAGGGGGAGAGTGACATGGTGTTTGAATGAAGATAATGATGTGCCCTTTGCCCTTGATGTCAAAGGGGGAGAGTGACATGGTGTCATTGTATTCTTAATGTACCTATCTGTTGTGGTGACCAAACACCATCATGGTTGCCATCAAGTCCAAAGGGGGAGATTGTTGGAAATATGATGCAGAGTGTTGTCCTTGATGGCAACCCACTGAATGAAGATGAAGACATGTGACTGTTGACATGTGTTGTCCTTGATGGAAATCCACCTGATAAAGTTATGCTTGACTTGATGGACTTAGTAAATGATGTAAATCTGATGTGATATAATGTTTGTTGACAATATGATGCTGAGTGTTGTCCTTGAAAGGCAACCCACTTGATGAAGATAATGACAACTTACTTGATGAAGTTGTGCTAGAGAGAATATGTTCTTGATGAAGAAAACATGATGTATCTACAGTGTGTACAGAAGGCGATGAAGAAAAGAATTCAGAATGTGCTCAAAATATGATGAAAAGAGTATGTCTCTTTGTATACGCGGATTTGCCTAGGGGAAGTCGCGTATGCACGCGGGAATAAACGTTCCAAGTCGCGTATGGGTAAAAGCGCTCAAAAAGTGCAAAACCAGGGGTAACCACCATGGTATTGACCCATTGTATTGGGTAATGATCCGCCTAATTGACCCCGTCCAGGTAGTTTTGGGCTCATGGTATTGTTTTGGCCCATGGTATTGAAAAAGGGGCTCATGGTATTGAAAAAGGATAAACCTATATAAGGAGAAGAAATTCATTGTGCAAATGATGAGTGTGAGAGCAAGATGTCTGATCTTGAATGAATACTTCTCTGTGAAGTATATCTGTATGGAAAGGGTAAAGGTTTGATGATAGATCTGAATCTATGAAGCACTTATGAAGAAATGATGAAGCAGGATCTTTAGATCTGAAATGTACTTGTATCTGCTAGATCTGTTTATGGATTGATTAGATCTGAGATGAGGCGAACATCTGTCTGATGTAAAGGGTTGAATCTGAACTGAATATCTGATCTGAAGAAGTATGCTGCTATGTAATGATTGAAGATCTATACGCTACTTCGCCGCGGAGGAAGCGCGTATATACGCGGCTTCGCTGAATTAAAAGCGCATATGCGCAATAAAATATACACTGAGGTATACGCTGGTTTGTGTGGACGGAAGCGCGTATATACGCGACATCTGTAAAGGGAAAGTGCGTATGCAAACTAGGGTTTGCTGAAGCAAGGGGTATGAAATATCTGATCTGTTCTGCTGTGTTTCTGCTATCTGATCTGTGTTGATATGTATCTGTTGGTGACGTATGTTTGTGCTTAAAATTATGGAAAGGGTCCAGTATGAAAATATGATGAAATGTGGTCCACAGTGGTGTCAAGGTTGCAGCCTTCGGGCCGGTGGGGTTGTAGCCCTCCTTCAGTGAGGTCGGTAAACGAGACCTGGGGTCGTAGCTCCTTCCGTGGAGAGGGGTCGGTAAACGAGTCGTGGTCGTAGCTCCTCTGTGAGAGGTCGGCAACGAGCGTTGTGGGTGCCTCGCGTCGTCAATTCTGCGCCAGCATATGTTGTAATAGATGTTTTCTCTATAATAAAATAATTGAAGGCTCAGCAACCGCAGCGGTGGTTTTTCTCCCGACTTGGGTTTCCACCCAAAAACTCGATGTTCATGTGTGATGCTTTGTGTGATGATTTATTCTCGTTCTTACCGTACACAAGCCATCGCTAGTTGAATATCTGATGAATAAATGAAGGAATGATTTAAGTGAAGAATTAATGACATAAATAGATATCTGTGTATACGCAAGTTCAGGAAAGTAGCGTATGCGTTTTAGAAGCAAGAAAAAGTGAAAGTTTTGAATATGCAGTAAATACTGATTCACCCCCCCCTCTCAGTATTTTTCCCAACACTCTCTGTTTATCAGATAACTCATTCAGGTGAAGGGAAAATAGTAGAATTCTCACCTCATGATGTTGTAATCAAGGACCTCAAATATTCTCAACATATTTTAGCTACCAGCATTGCTGATGATTCCACAAGGTTGTATAAGTTTGAAAACTTTGGGTCATCCTCTCTTCCTTCCATTTTTGTTTCTCATAATGACGATGTGAGCAAACTTTGGCATGAGCGATTTGGTCACTTAAACTATCGCTCTCTTCAAACTCTATGTAAGGAAAATATGGTGATGGGCCTTCCTATGGTATCTTGCTAAGATGGTGTTTGCTATGGATGTGTACTTGGAAAACATCATCAAGATAGTTTTGACAAACGTGCCTCTTGGCACGCTTCATCCCCTTTGCAACTTGTGCACAGTGATTTATGTGGTCCAATTCCTGTTGTTTCTTTCTTTGGTTGCAATTACTTCTTAACTTTCATTGACGATTTTTCCAGATGCACTTGGGTATGCTTCTTAAAACTCAAGAGTGAAGTTTTTAACATGTTCTTGGCCTTTAAGGCCTTTGTTGAGAAACAATTTGGACATCAAATTCTTAAGTTAAGATCAGAAAATGGAGGAGAATATGTTAACAACAAATTTATCAACTTCTACACTAAACATGGCATTCAATTGCAACATACCATTCCATATACTCCACAACAAAATGGTGTAGCTGAAAGGAATAATTGCACCTTAAAATAAATGGTTGATTGTATGCTTCAATCTAAAGGACTTAGTGTCATTTTTTGGGCAGAAGCAATTAAATATGCAAACTACATAGTAAATCACACTCCTACTAAGGTTTTGAAGAATATAACTCGGGAAGAAGCTTGGAGCTCAATCAAACCATATGTAAGTCACTTTCATGTTTTTGGAAATGATGCTTGGGCCCATATTCCAGATGCAAAACATAAAGCCTTAGAACCTAAGAGTGAAAAATGCATTTTTGTTGGATATTCTGAAGATGTCAAAGGTTATAGACTTCTTCAACCAAAATCCAAAAATATAATCATTAGAAGAGATGTAAAATTTGATGAAAATAAATCGGTCTGTGAGCCTAGTTCGGCGGGTGTGCCACCTTTGGCCTACGAGCCTGATTCGGCATATGTGCCACCTCTCTCTCTCCCTTCTATTTTTAATAGCATTCCTTCTAGTTCATATGATGGCAGTGAGGATGACAATCCTCCTCCACCTCTCGAAGTTATTCCTTTTACTCCACAGCTTCCAAGATGGGTCCACTCTACTCGGGACGCAGCAGGTTCTCTTGCAGGTGACCCTATCGATAGATGATGTACACGTTCTCAGTTCGAAAGAGCCTCTTCCTTATTGGCTCAAGTTCCAGAAAATCCTGATCCAGAAACCTTTGAAGAAGCCTCCGGTCATCTATATTGGGATGCAGCTATGAATGAAGAATATCGTTCCTTATTGGCCAATGATACTTGGGATCTTGTTCCTCTTCCAAAAGGAAGAAAACTTGCTAGATGCAGATGGGTTTACAAAAAAAAAAAATTGGATTAGATGGAAAAGTGGATAGACATAAAGCTCATCTTGTTGCTAAAGGATTTTCACAAGTTGAAGGCATTGACTATACTGAAACCTTCTCCCATGTTGCAAAAATGAACTCTATCTGCCTTGTTCTTTCCCTTGTTGCCTCCTTTAAATGGGAAGTCCATAAAATGGATGTTAAATCCACCTTCTTACATGGAGATTTGCATGAAGAAATCTACATGGAACAACCCCCTGGCTTTATCCAAAACGACTCTAGCCTTGTTTTTCACCTTAGGAAGTCTCTCTATGTTCTCAAACAAGTTCCTCGGGCTTGTTATGCCAAAATGGATAGGTTTCTATTTGATAATAGCTTTTATAGGTGTCATTCTGACAACATTGTCTACACCAAGAAAGTGGGTAAGTCCTTCACCATACTTGTTCTTTATGTTGATGATCTTATCCTTACTGGTAGTGATCCAAACCATATAAACCATGTGAAGTCTAGCCTCAAAAAGAAGTTTGAAATGACAGACTTAGGACACTTGCATTATTTCCCTGGTCGTCAAGTCTTGCAATCCAAGGAAGGCATTACCCTCTCTCAGTCCAAGTATCCCTGTGATCTTCTTCACCACTTTCACATGGAAGATTGTAAGCCATCCCCTTCTCCCTTTTAGTCTGGAGTCAAACCTTCAGTCACTTGTACCACCCTTGAAGTTAATGCTACCTTATACCGTCAACTTGTTGGTAAACTTATGTATATAACCCATACCAGTCTCGACCTTTCTTTTGTCGTTGGTCTTGTCGCTCGGTTTATGCACCAACCTCATGAAAGTCACTGGAAAGAAGCTAAAAGAATGCTTCGATATATTCAAGGTACAGTTCAGTTCAGGATTCATTACAGTGCAAGAGCATCTCCATTGTTGATTGGTTTCACTGATTCTGATTGGGCTGGTGACCCTGATGATCAGAAGTCTACTACAGGATATGTATTCACTCTTGGTTCAGTTACCATTACATGGTCTTGTAAGAAACAAAGTTCCATCTCTATTTCTTCAGTCGAAGCATAGTATTGCGGTGTAGTTGAAGCCAGCAAGGAAGCCATGTGGCTTCGTCAGATCCTGTATGAATTTGGTCTTCATCAACAACACCCAACTACACTATGGTGTGATAATCAGAGTGTCATTCAACTATGTAAAGATTCAGTTCAGCATCAGCATATGAAACACATTGAACTCCACATACACTTCATCAGAAAGCTCATTCATGATCGTGTTCTTGAAGCGCAATATTTTCCAACCAATGATCAAGTAGTCAATATCTTTACGAAGGCTCTCACAGAAGCGAAGTTTACCAAACTTCGATCCATGCTTGGAGTTCAAGAAAGTTGTCACTAAGGGGGGATAGGCTCTAATGCCTCCCTCCTTCTCCTATTGTGTCACTTTTGTAAATCCTTCAATCCTATCCCAATTTGTTTTTAAGGGGGGATGTTAGGATATTTCAACACATAGGAAATAGGCTCCTTTTGTGTCACCTTTGTAAATCCTTCAATCCTATCCCAAGTTGTTCTTAAGGGGAGGTGTTAGGATATTCAGACACATAGGAAATAGTTAAGAATAACTTAGTCTATTGTAGAGTTAGGTAAAGTGTGTTTCTTTACTATGTACATTTGTAACTTATAATCCGACGGTCACAATTTGTAGTGATCCGACGGTTATCTCTCTCCTCGGTATTAACGACACTTGATACATGGCTTAACACTGGATTGGTTCATGATCTCTATTTAAAGAGCATGGAGGGTCATTTGTTCGGTAACCATTTATGAGATAAACATATGTAACTTTTATTTTTATATTAATTAATTTCCTGAAGTGGCCACATTGGCTTAGGCCGTGGAATGTTTCCCTCTTCGAGGGTTTTAACCACGTGATAATACTGGTGTATTGATTTTTGATCTGTTTGTGAGCGGTGACCTTTGGTTCTTGATCTACGGAACTTACCCTATAAATTCCTACAATAGACACCAAACACTCAAACACCAATTAGATGACATAATAAAACATTCAAGCACCAAGTAAATGACATAAGCAAACTCATACCAAATAGGCGACATAATCAAACACTCAAACACCAAATAGATTACATAGTCAAACTCATACCTCAATATATCTTATGGGAGGCTATCTTATATGCACAATAAATCTAGATTATCACAATATAACTTCACAACATATCAACCCAAACATAATTAAGGTCATGATATCCATAGCAGTAACTAGCTAACATGTTCACATCATAAACTCATAAAAAAGTGTCATTCATACATAACAATCACATATGCATAGTCATTCTATATTATTATGACACAATATCACAAGCATATCGACTCATATCTAAATTTCATAACCCTAACCATCTGCATAGGCCAATCAAAATTAGCAAGATACATATAACATTAAGATCTTAGTTTCAATGAACATAACCATAATTCATATGCCCACAATGCATATAAAAACAAGTTATTGTGCTTCAACCCTTATTGAGAGGCAAGTTCCCTAGTCTCAAGAGAAAAAGCAAAAAGAAAAGAAAATTGGATAAAAATATGACTATTCGACGCATGTACATATGATCACATTGATTAACTAACATCTACCATACATGTAACCCTAATAACAATATAATGAGATAAATGTACATAACCCTAATGCTCATAACAATAATTAACCAACATACCTGCATTCCAAACATATTGTTTGAGTAGGGTCCCCTGGGGTAAAGCAATTTTGAGCATTTTTGGTTAAGTTTTTGTTTGTACGCATTGCGCGTAGATATAAAGGGGCTTTGGGGTGGTTCAAAGTCCCTTAATTATTGTAACAAGTAAAAAGGAAAACCATGAGTCTCAAACCATGGTTTGAGACCATGGTATGTGCGCATTTTGAAATATATAAATATGTAAGAGTCAAGTTGAGTAAGATATATGAATGTATGGATGTTATGTTTATGTTTTGTGTTTTGATCTATGTTTTGGGTCAGCCTGTCTGGTTAGAAAGGCTCCTGCTAGTTGTGTACACGGAGAACTTAATCTAGAGCTGTGTAAGGACCCTGCTGATGTGTGTGCAAGTGGAAAGATTGTATTGAATTAAAGATATCTTAATAAAGAAGACAATTTTGGTGAACTCGGGATTTTGTATGATTTATGTGGTTAACTGTCTTAGATTTTTTATGGGTGCTATCTGTTGCTTACTGCAATTCTAGATCTGGATATGTGCTATTGAATGCATATTTATGTCAATAAATGATAAGTCGAATTGGATTACATCTATGCGCAAGTATTATTCCTCCTTAACCACTAGCTCTGAATTAAGTATAGTGATATGTTTTGTGCAAGTCTATATTGAATTTATGGTTAATTATGTAATGATTTGTGAAGGCGCAAGGGTTAATTATTCTTTTTATTATCTGGTCACGTGAAACTTCTTTACTGTTTAAGGGTTTATCTTCAAGTAGATCCGGTTTCTGCGAAGTGTTAGATCTATCATGAAGGATTAAGATATTCCACATCAAAAGCTCCCATAGGGTGTAGAAACCTAGTTCCATCACCCCCCCAAACTGCTTTGAGTGAGACTTTGGGCTGCCCAAGCATATCATTGTCGAAAGGGCCAGTAGTTGGAGGGTTTTTTGGTTTCACAATTACTTTGAACCTGGGTCAGGACCCCTTAAGCCAGTAAATGGTTCCATTGCTAGGATAGGGATAATTTTGAGGGAGATTTGATGTTGTGGCATCCGACACAGAACAAAATGCAAGATTGGCTCGACAAGAAGGTGTGCGAATTTGCAATCTAAGAAAATTGAAACCCTAAATTATATGCTGAGGATTGGGAACAAAGGTATATCTAAATACAGGTCCACAAAATTTTATTTGCTTCCTTTGCGAATTATTTACACAAGGGTTTATCTCAACTGACTGAAGTTCAAACCTATGCAAAGGATGAAACAATGACAAGGTGGACTCCTGAGATGGTTTAGCGGTTGGATAAATATAGCAATAAATTTACTTGCACAGTAGATTATTGGATTGATAGTGTTCTAAGTGGGTTTGTGACTGAATTTGATATTGATACTTGTGTATCATATTCTGAAGCTGAAAGAATATTTTTCAAGGGCCCTAGAGGTAAGTTTCTATGCTCATTGAAATTGTGGATTAAAATGCTTTTATGTGAAAATGGTACTTTGTGCAGCCACATTGAGTGAATATCCCGAAGAGGCCTGACTACGCATAGGAGAAGAACTTACAGAGTAGATATAGAAGAGGGTTTTTTTTATAGTCCTATCAAAGGTAAATATGACAACAACGAGGAGTCTTAAGCAAGTAGCTCTGGTGAATCTGCACACTCAGAAGAAGAGGGATTTCAAGATCAAGATATTCTTGGGTTGTTGGCCTTAGCTCAAATCCCATCCACTCCACTCCCAAATTCGCCTCACTCTAACAAGTCATCCACTCCACCTCCACCTCTAGAATATGACATGGCTACTTCCATCAAGCTACATAATTTCAAGGGCATTGGAAATGAAGATGTTGACCAATTTTGGTTCGTCGTAGATGTTGTATGGACAACGCAGTAGATCAATAATGATAATGTTAAGAAAGCCTAATTAGCTACTGCATTTCAATATTGCATGTTGGATTGGTACATGATGTATATGGAAATATATCCTAATGCCATGATTGACGATCTTAAGACCTCATTGAAGGAGGAGTTCAAAAAGCCAAAATCCTACTCTCAATGTGTGACTGAATTATAGGAGACCCACCAAGAAGTGAATGAATCTGTATGGGAGGCAGCTCAACGATTGAAGCGCACCATCAGAGACGAAGGATTCACTATCTATGACATGTAGCACAAAGAATGGTTAATTTCTATGCTACTGTTGCATCTGCACCAGTCTTTAAACCAATAAAAGATTGCGACACAGGCTGAAGCTATGGAGATCTCCATGAAGCTAGAAGCCTCACCTATACCTGCCACACAGGTTGGGGCTCAGAAAATCCAAAGCCAGTTAGTTGCACTACACTTAGAGACACAAATTTTGTGAAAGGATAAGGAAAAGGATGTGTGCACAGGAGTATGGTGCACACATTGTAAAGCTGAGGGACATCACAGGGATCAATGTTCTATATATAATAACTATCTGGCAGTTGGAGGACCAAGTTGGATTAAGAACGGGGTAGGTCCTAGTAAGGTTCCCAAACTATGGTGCGTGATTTTCCAAACAAACTGATTGCATACAACAGAATTCTGCTCTAGGCATGGTAAATACATTCCGGAGTTACAACAACCTTTCTACACATTCTGTTGATTTGTGGGACATGATGAAAATAACTATCGCAGCTTCGATCTGATGATTGATTTGGCTTCTTCATACAAATTAAAGGCTGAGGTTAGAGGACAAGATTCGCTTGCATCACCATCTAGGCGCAGTGGATTTCTAGGCAGAGGATGAGGAAGGGGTAAAGGAGCTAGTCATGGAAGGGGACAACTCATTTGTTATAACTGTGGAGAGGCTGGCCATTATGCGCACTTCCATTAGGGGAAATTTGAGTTCTAAAATGGGCCTCCTAAGGAAATTATAAAATAATAGTAGAAATAATAAAATAATATTAGATTACATCATCAAATTTTAAAGGGAAAAAATAAAAAACTACTTTTTCAACTCGTATTTTAGACTTATCTCCCAAATTTTTTACTCAAATTTCGAGCCAAAGTACTTATTGGATGCAAAATTTAATTCCTCGTCCAAGGAGTACCCATGTTGCATACTTTTGATGGACCATTCTACACAAAAAATTATAAATACATGAAAAACGTGATTGCATTAACGTGTTTATATGTATTTCTCATTTTTCGTGTAGGAGGGTGCATCGAAAGTATGCAACATGGGTACTCCTTGGATGAGGAATTAAATTTCGCATCTAATGAGTACTCTCTCTCAAAATGTAAGTAAAAAATTTGGGAGATAAGTTGAAAATACGAGTTAAAAAAGTAGTTTTATTATTTTGTTATTTTTTGATCTTTTTACCTTTTTACTTAAAAAATGGTGAATCATCCCCCATGGTTGACATCAACATCTTGAATCCTATTGGTTCTTTAAAAGTTTATTTTGGTTGTACACTTTTCTTAGAAGGCCCATTTTAGACCTCAAAATCCCCCCTAATGTGCCAGAAACCAACACAACAATCTTGCAGATATTGTAGGCATTTTGATCATGTTCTTGAAGATTTCCCTGTACTATTTGCAAAAATGCAGGAGAACTTAACCGCAGACACCTACGTAGAATGTTCAAATGATGGGAGAGAAGCCACGCACTAAAGACCCTAGCATAAATTTAAATTTTCGTAGATGTTCTATACTTGATTGAACTTTACTTTTATTCCCAATATCAAACAGCAATCACATAAACAAGAAAGTAAAATGATGATAGAACATACCAATAGATCGACAGAAGACATGCCAAAAATACACTTAACTTGATCAGCAAAATATGTGTTGCAGTGCATTACGGCGGTCAATAGGATGCTTCAACCAACAAAGTCTCTAACCAGTCAGCCAACTAGAATGTGTCACACAACCCTCTCGGACAGCTCTACAATGGTCAACCCAAAGTCAACAAAAGTCAACATTTCCCAGTCAACGGTCAACACAAAAATAGCAACAGCAAAATTCAACGCAGCCAGGTCAAAATCAACGTCCAGCCTCGATTTTTGTGCCAAAAAATGCGGACTGTAGAAATCGAAATTTTGGGAGTTTGGGGTCAGTTTGACCATGCGCTGACCAAATTCAATGCTAGCCAAATCTGCGTTGAAACCCTAGGTCAAAACCAGAAAATACTTGGTGTGTTTTTCTCACGTGTGAGAGAAAAAGAGCCTCCAAGATGATGATCGAACCAATCATATGATGAGAGAGAATGTGTGATGATTGATGGTGAAAATGACCTTCAACATTGACCTATATATATATCCATCAGTGAGGGTGTATGACACATCTGTTGGGGCTTCAAGCCTACATTACAATTCTGGCAGGCCTTGCACATAAGTGGAAATAATTCAAAATCAATATTCTTCTCATCAGATCAAGATGATCTTTAGATCGATCTTGCACCTCTCTAAAAGAGGAATCCAATAAAAATATTAGCATATTCATCTAAGAATCACAACATGGAGTTTGGACCTAGTTTTCCAAAATTAACACTCCCTCTAAACTAGGGAGAACTCCATCCACCTGTGCCATCCAAACATCGTGCGTCATCCCACCGTAACTCGCTTTGTTGGCTTCTTTATTTCAGAACAAAAGGTGAGTCACAAATACATCACTCACGGTTAACAAATTTAGCTCAAAGGTTTGAAACATCTATAGGAATCAAAGGAGTCACATACCAACCTGAAGTTGGTTTAACTGACCCGAAGACAGTTGGAGGTCTGAAACCTTACTAGACTTGATCCCAGATCAAGTGGTTGGACACGTGCCATCCTAGACATAGAGAGTACGGCAATCTCTGATGCTTCCATTGTTCTTTTCTACTAGTCTCTAGCCTTTCCCACCTCAATAGCCAAATGAGAGGTACTTCCCATGAGTCTAGGACTCAATGGGTAGGATGCGTATGGGGCATAGATCATGAGAGGTGAACCAAATCAATATCATAGCGGTGGGGCAGAAGAACACCAACAAGGTTCGATAAGCCTAACATTGTGGTTGCTTATAGCTCCAAGAAGCTATCCCCAAAGCTCCATAGAGCTCCCAGAGCTCATCATTCAACAGGACCCTCAGCATAGGGTCGTTTCATGATACCAAGATTATCATGGAAGGTTAGGAACATGACCTTCCCTAAGGGCCTTATGAGAATATCCACAACCTACTCATCAGTTCTTATATTATCGAGCCTTACGGCGCCTCGCTGTACCATATCTCGGATAAAGTGGTACCTGATATCAATATGCTTGGATCGATCGTGGAACACAGGATTCTTGGACATCTGAATCCCACTTTGGTTTGTAGAAATTTATATAACTAATATGTTATACATCCGAGACCAATTGCTACACACTAAACAGGTCCAATCTAGCAAATCACATGCTCCAATCTCTGCCACCTGATAGCCTGCCTCTACTGCGCAATCACTACTGAAGAATGGCTCTGAATGAACTCAAATTGGTCCATCCTTGCTCACGCAATCCTCATTGGCATCTCCAACCACTGTGTGTTGCAAATCATGCAACACTATAGTCACAACTGATAGTCACACTGCTCTTTCACCTACCTCTTCACTGGTCTCCACTGAAACTGTCCATGCATTGTATTTAACTGATGTATTCTTTAGTTGATTAATGAGTTAATAATTAGTGAATTAATTAATAATTAATTCACACCACTCTCACTAGTGTATAAATCAGTTAGACTAGATACAGCTAGCTCAACTATGTTTAACTCAGTTAAACTGAACACAACTCCACCAACTACCTCAATAACTCCACCAAACTCTGTCACATGAGTTCTAACTGAAGTATCCATGCAATAGCTCTAATTAACCCTCAGGAATAGCGTAATTCCTTCTGTCATCTCCTGTGCCACATCTGTGCACTTAAATGAAGTGCTCCAAGAGAATAAGATAATGTTTATAGTCCAAATATTATTAAGAGCTAATAATATTCGACATATCTATTTTTAGACTGGAAATCTAAAAATAGATTCCGCCCAATATGTCTAAAAATAGAAGTCCATCTATTTTTTTCCAACTTGACCAACAATCCACAAATATCATCTTGCAACTCATAGAATATGATCGACATGTCTAAAAATAGACTTTGCGCCAAAAATAGCCTGCGGGCCCACTTAGTGAAGGCGACTTCTTTCCACTAAGATCATCATCTTGTTGCAATCTCAACATGGTTATCACAAAGGATAATGGTGGTATATAGCAGATGCCCGAACATCTCACTGAAGAGCTTTCACAAACTGCTTCACAACAGGCCATACTCGTTGCAATGAATTCAGCCTCAGTGGTGCTTAAAGCCACCGAATTTTGATTCCTGCTCATCTAAGATATCGAAGCAGACCCAAGTGTTAAGCATCATCCAGATGTGCTCTTGTGATCCACCACACTGCCAGCCCAATTGGCATCAGTATATCCATGGAGTTTCATGCTCCCGACAGTGTATCTCAGCCCATGGTTTATCGTGCCCCGAAGATATCTCAACAGATTCTTATAACCAACCCAGTGAAGGTGATGAGGATCGACCATGTGTTGACTCAAAATGTTCACTGCGAAACCTATGTTTGAATGGGTGTTCACTAATAACATCAGGGACCCTACGAGTTGAATATACTCAGTAGGATTTTCTAGCACAGGCCCAGCAGCACTGCCACTCAACTTCTTAAATTTGAGCTCCATCGGTGTCGACACAGACTTATATTCCACCATTCCAAATATTTCCAACAACTTCACAATGTATTTTCCTTGAGAAAGGAAAATCTCACCAGGTCTCTGCCAAACCTCCAGGCCTAGGAAGTAATGCATCAGTCCTAGGTCCTTCATCTTGAACTCAGAAGTGAGCTCCCTCTTACATTGATGAATGAGAGGGTCAGCACCTATCAGGAAGAGATCGTCCACATAAAGCACCAGAATGAGAGGCTTTTCTCTATCAACCTTGAAGTAAAGGTTCAGATCAGAATTACTACGAGTGAAGCCCAGCTTCATCAGGTAGCTATCTATCCTCTCGTACCAAGTCCTGGGGGCTTGCTTCAACCCATAGAGGAATTTCTTCAACCTAAAAACATGGGTGTCTCTTTCTTAGACTTCGAACCCCACAGGTTGCTCCACATACACCTCTTCCCTTATCGCACCATGCAGAAATGTGGTCTTCACATTCATCTGATGAAGATTCCATCCTTGCGTAGTAGAAAGGGATATGATAGATCGGATTGTGGTATATCGAGCCACAGGTGAAAAAATTTCAGCATAGTCTAAGCCTTCCTTTTTAGAGAATATTCAAGCAATGATTCTTGCCTTGAACTTTTCATCACTACCATCAGATCCATGCTTGATCTTATAGAGCCATTTCGAGGTGAAAACTAGTTTGTCCTCTGATCTCGAAACCACATCCCAGACATCATTCTAACTCGTATTCTTCGTGCATAGCATCCTTCCAGACTTTATGCTTGACGACTTCTTCAAAGCATCCAGGCCTAGATTATACAATTGTACTCATGGTTGCTAGATACCCTTGGTATCTATTCAGCTTCTTGCTTTCACGAAATTTCCCCCTTGGGGCCATATGTCTCTCGGCATCGTCGAGAGTTTCCCTGAGCCATGAGGGTCTTCTCTTCATTGAAGGAGGTGGATCAATAGGGTCCATCGGTCCTTCAACATCGGGCATCATCTCATCCTTCGGTTCTTCCTGATTTCCAGACCCTACTTCATGATCTTCCTCAGAGATCGGAATATTGATTACTTTCCTGAGGGAAGCATCTTCATCAAAGGTAACATCATGGCATATCTCCACTTCTCTTTGACCAGGCACATAGACTCTATAAGCCTTCAAAGTTTCACTGTAGCCCAAAAAAATTCCCTTTTTCCCAGAAGCATCCATCTTTCTCCTCTTCTCTTTCAGCGCATGAAAATAAACGGGACAACCAAAAACTCTAAAATGAGAAACGTCGGGTTTCTTATCAGAGAAAAACTCTTCGAGAGTTTTGGAGTCCAAATCGGAATGTGGGCATTGGTTTTGTATGTACACAACAGTGTTTGTAGCTTCTCCCCACAGAAACTTCAGAAGACCTTGGTCACATAGCATGGCACGGAAATATTCCATAATGGTTCTGTTTTTTCTTTCAGCATCACCACTTTGATCAGGAGTATATACGGTTGTGTTCTCCCTCTTGATGTCAATTTCTCTGCAAAATTTATTGAACTCGTTCATATCATATTCAGTGCCATTATCAGTCCTCAAAATCTTGATCTTCTTCCCTGTTTGATTTTTCGCGAGGGCTTTGAAAGTACGAAACCACATGAAAGCCTCATCCTTCTTCTTCAAGAAATATATCCAGGTTTTGCGAGAGAAGTCATCTATGAGTGTCATATAATAAGAAAATCCTCCCAAGGATGTCACGGGAAGCATACCAAACAAATCAGAATGTATCAATTGCAAGGCATCAGATGTCTTTGTGACACGTGAGGGGAAAGTTCCCCTTGTATGCTTTCCTTCGGCACAACCCTGACATACACCTTCATGATCATTTTTGAACTCGGGCATCCCTATCACCACCTTCCTAGCTTTGGGAAGGGTTTTGTAATGGAGGTCCAAACCTCTGGTGCCATAGTTCAGTCTGTCAGATAGTATCACATGTCATCACTCTTGCTATCACCAAATTGATTCTGATAGGCTGCTCATCAATCAACTTAATGTAACTCTTTCAAACCACTTTCGACTGAATATTAGCCGCTTCAATTTGAGAGGGCTCTCTCAAGGTAATTTATGATTTTCAATAGAAATTCTATTAGATGGCTAACTCTATAATAGTAACTTGATTGTGATTGATTGCAGGTTGAAAATATAAGGACTTGCTACCACTGGGCTATGGGGTCAACATCAGTAAAATCAATGAAAATATTTATTCTTATGGAAACTCAGGCAATATGGAGGTTTCAATGAAAAGATGGTACACACACACAACACAAGATGAAAACAGCAATTTAACCTCTAAAGGAAGTCAAAGCATGTTACCATGAGTTCTGAGTAATTAGACATCAAACTAGCTGCAGATATTTAAACATGAAAGATATAGAAAATACAACACATTGAACACCTCCTTTCAATCTCAGGTAAATAAGCAAAATATCACTGTATATTACTGAAACTGTAAAATAAAATTAAAAAGAAAAAAAAGAACTATTACAGAGTAGTAGTTTAGTACAATATTCTCCAGCCCTTTGATATTCGATCTCTTGTCTATAAATAGACTTCTTTTACATTACATAGGATTATGGATCATCGAACCTTCACTCTGATAGCTAATCATAATTGACACTCTATTTCTGGAACATAAAAAGACACATATCCATTTAAGAGTTATTCTCCTAATAGGACTCTAATTATATTTATTACAACTACTAACTAAAGGAGTGCATAATTACATCAAAAGTAGTTAGGTTCTCGAATGGAACTATCCATCATCAAAGAATAAATGCCCTCACTAAACTAAAAAACAATCATCATATTTTTAAGGAAATGATGACATGACATTTGTTGATTGTCCTTTATTGAGTTGGTGAAGAAGACAGCTTTGTCGAAGGGAAAATCTCTATTGGAATATTTCACTGATATCCTTTAATACCTCCACGTGGTTGGCTGAGCTTCAAAACACTTTCAAACCTTCAAAAAACCCTTTAAAAACACCTTGCTACAAAACAGAGCAACTTAGGTAGTTTTGTAGCGTAGTTTAGTAACGAGGTTGTTTTTGTCCTTTATCCTTTCCTTCTGCCACCTCTGCTGGCCAAATAGTGTTTGTCAGGTCAAAATAGGTAAATACTATCAACCTCCCTCCTTGGACCTTCATAAAATTATTTTTAGAGACAAAAAAGCACTCTTCAGAAATTTCTTAACGAATTTCGGCCCTCAAACCTAGAGCTCGCTACGAAACTGCCTAATAAGGCAGAATTTGCATATTTTGTAATTTTCTTCAAAATTTAATCTTTTGATCCAAAATTATGTCACTTTCAAACTATAAACCTTAACAAAAATTTCTTATTTCAACTCTTCAGTGTTTGGGAGTTTCATCTTCATTAACTATAGGTTGACCTTCAGGTTCTTCAAGCACTTTCATTTTCAGTCCTCTCTTCTCCAGCTCATCTTGAATCATGTCCATTTGTTCCTGAAGGTCTTCCACTTGATTTTGTAATGATCAGTTTTCAGCTTGCATGTACAAATTCATCCAGGTATGTTTGGCCATAAGTCTTAGAGCCTTGGTCCTTTTCAGCAGTCTTTTGGCATTACTCATGGATTCTGAAACATTTGAGAGCTGATTGTCACATGTTTTCATCATCTGATCAAACTCAGCCTTTTCAGATCTGTGCTTCTCTGCTTCCAACTTCAACTGAAGTATTTCTTCCCTTGCTTCTCTTAGTTTCTCTGTGAGGAGTTCTGCTTCTAATTTTCCGACCATATTCTCCTTTCCCTTTCTCTACACAATGACAATTTATTCTGTTGCTCAGGATAAATCTATGATGTTTTCAGGTTGCATACCTTCACTGCCTTTCTCTACCCTTTTGATTTCCATGGCCTTCTTTGCAATATGTGACCTGGTCATTTGTTTCCATGGCTGAAATATGAAACCATCGTCCTCTCCTGCAAAATCCAATTCCTTAACAGACTTACCTTTCTTTAGTTTCCTTCTATCACCTTCAAGGTCTTCTTCTTGCACTATTGGGGACTCCCCAATATCTATTGCATGTAGAATGTCTTCTAGATTTCCTTTGGCCAATGTATGACTCCTTGTTATTCTCTTACTCCTTTGTTTGCTAATCTTCTGTTTCGCAGGTGTTGGCTGAGGTATATCCGTTTCTTGCAAAGTTTCTTCTTCAATTTCCATTGTCTCTACAGGAAATTATCTTCCTTCTTCACTAGTCTCTTATGTTGTAGTTCGGGATGTAGAGGATGTAGTAGTTTTATTTTTTGAAACTTTATTTGGAGTCAATACAGCTACTTCATACACACTCATAAACAGAAAGGAGGTCCAGTATCTGTTTAACCTTTTCAACTCTTCCAGCACTAACAGTTTTATCAAAACATGGTGAAATATTGATGTTTCATTACCTTCAGACTTGACCTGAACTCTATCTGACATATTTCCAAAACTCCTATATAAAAATAAGGGTAGGTCAAGAGGTTTCTTACCAAAAAAATGCAGAAGGAGTCTAATATGGTAAGAATAAACCATGTGGAATCTTCCTTCGCAGGTGAAGTGTTTTTGGATCACCAGCGATAGCTTTGCATAATTGTCTTTCATATAACTCCTGGGGATGCCATTGTTCATATCAGCTCCTCTATGCTCCTGCTTGAGAAACTCTTCACAACCCTGAATTCTAAAGTTTGTGTCTTTAAACCATTCTTCACCACTTCTAGGAATTTCTGTAGCTTTTCATATGATCTATGGTGACACTGTGAGATTTAAAATCCCAATATTTGATGTTGTCCCTGTAAAATTGGTGGCAAAGTATTTGGAAATATGTGGATCAAAACCCTGCAATTTTTGGCAGAACTATAGGTAGCCTATCCTCATGAAAGCCTCCATAGCAGTGGGATCTTCATTCAGCAGCTTCAAATCCATGGGTTCATACCTTACACAATGACCACCCTTATTTGTTTTCTTTTTCGATGCCATGATGCTTTATACTCTTCGTTGCCTCGCTTGTTGATGACACCTGCAGAACCAATTTCGAACAACAGCCTGCTTTGTGTGGTGAAGCAGCTCTCAAATATCCAAAGTGGGATACTTCACATGTAAGGATTAAAAAATTAATGACAAAGAGTAGCTTGAGGTAAATTTTTAAAAGTTTATTTGACAACTCAGATTTTGATGATGGCACATGTGACCATAAAAGGAAATAATGACAGCAAAATACGGCTATGCATGTTTGGGAATCATCATAAGGAACTAAAATGACCTCACCCTTTACTTGTCTGATCAAAAATTGACACTTCATGCCACTCTGACCCTTTCTACAGAAAAACCCAATTTCGTAGCGAAAACGTTTTCGCTGCTGACAGATTCACTACGGAACTGTTAGGTAGTTTCGTAGCGAAATCTGCTGATTTTCCTTGTAATTCGCTACGAAACTATGAAAAACTGACAGGTGTAATATTTTGTGATTAAAATTCAGGGGAATGACAACTAGATGAGATTAGGTTGATTTGACATGATATGACATGGTTTGGGATGGGTTTTAGACTTATGATGGATATCACCAAATGCAATTTTTTTTCAAAATTTCATGAAATTGACTTATGAGATAGCATGAACCCTATCAATGGAATTTTTTAAACTAATGAGTGATAACATCTCCCAGTGGACTTCCTCCAACCTAGTAGAGTGTATCAACTCTAAACCCAATCATGATAGCTTCCTTGAAGCTCTTCTTCCAAATGTGTACCTTCCCATCAACGAATGCCACATTGAAACCTTTGTCTTCCATGGCTGAAATAGACACAAGGTTCTTCTTCAAATTCGGTACATATAGTACATCTTGCAAGAGGAGGAATTTACCTTGAGATAAGTGGAGGGTCACAGTCCCTTTCCCTTTCACGGGATATGTGGCATTATCTCCAAGGATAATTTTCAGATTAACATCCTTCTCCACCAAATTAGAAAGTACTTCCTTAAACCTAGTGAGATGCCTTGAGGCACCACTATCAATCAACTAGACATCAATAGTTTTGGGTGGAGATGCAACAGAGAGGGCAAATACAAGAATGAATTCAATTATTTTATCATCAACAACATTTGATTCCTCATACCTGGAATTTCTCAACCTTTTGAAAGGTTTCCCATTTCCATTGCGACTAGAGGGAGCCTTCCTCTTTCCTTTGAACCTATTGTTCCTTTGATTGCCATTCCTCCGATTGTTGTTTTTGTCATTATACCCAGGATAATCCTTCTTATTAGGGAATTCTCTAGCATAGTGGTCGGTCTTGTTACATGTGTAACATCTTCCTTTCTTTCTCCTTGGGCCCCTGCTCTTCCATGGTTCCTCGGACCACCACTATTCTTCTTCTTAGCACGAGTGGTGAAGGCGACATTACCATTATTTTCATATTCCTTCATCCTTGTTTCCTCTTGTACGCATCTCAATAATACTTCGTCAAAATCAGGTATCACATTGTTATTGAGAATGGTAGTATTGAATACATGCCATTCGAAGGAGAGACCTCCAAGTGCGGTGAGAACCATTTCTCGATTGGCTATTGTCTCCCCAATGGCTAGAAGATTATTTTTTATTTTGATCAAATTCAGAAAATAAGATTGAACGGATTCATCCCTTCCTTTATTCAAATTATTCAGTTGGTTCTTAAAGAAAAGGACTTGATTTGCATTGTTGGCCTTGAACATGTTGACCAACTTATCATACATCTCCTCGGATGTGCCCAACTCAGACATGTAAGCAACCTGAATCTTATGAATTGAATTCCAGATCATCAACTTTGCTTTGATTTCCCCCTTCTTATATTTTGACTTGGTGGCAGCAGGTGCAGATGATGGAGGCTCTTGGATTTTACCCTGCACATAATCCATGACATCTTGGTCTTCCAAAATTAGATCCAAAGTCATCTTCCAGGAATGGAAGTCTTCCTTCCCAGTCAACTTGTCATCAACTTCGAAGCCATTATAGTTTGAGGTACCCATGGGTCCTTCACAAATTCTCCTTCTTTGGTGATTTCTCTTAATTCAAACTTGGGCTTTGTCATCACCTTCGCTCTGATTCCAGGTAAATTTTTGTAGATGTTTTATTCTTGATGCAACTTTACTTTTATTCCCAATATCAAACATCAATCACATAAACAAGAAATTAAAAATGTTGATAGAACATACCAATAGATCCACAGAAGACTTGATCAGCAAAATATATGTGTTGTGGTGCGTTATGGCGGTCAACAGGATGCTTCAACCAGCAAAGTCTCTAACCTGTCATCCAACCAGAATGTGTCACACAACCCTCTCGAACAGCTCTACAATGTTCAACATAAAGTCAACAAAAGTCAACGTTGTCCAGTCAACGGTCAACACAAAAACAACATTAGCAAAAGTCAACACATCCAGTTCAAAGTCAACGTCCAGCATAGATTTATGTGCCAAAAAATGCAAACTGCAAAAATCGTAATTTTGGGAGAGTTTGGGGTCAATTTGACCATGTGTTGACCAAAGTCAACGCTGGTCAAATCTGCGTTGAAACCCTAGGTCAAATCTAGAAAATCCTTGCTACGTTTTTCCCATGTGTGAGAGAAGAAGAGCCTCCAAGATGATAATCGAACCAATTAGATGATGAGACATAATGTGTGATGAGTGATGGTGAAAATAACCTCCAACGTTGACCCATATATATCCATAATTGAGGGTGTGTGACACATATGTTAGGGCTTCAAGCCTACACTACAATTCTGGATGATCTTGCACATAAGTGGAATTAATTCAAAATAAATGTTCCACTCATCAGATCAAGATGATATTTAGATCAATCTTACACCGCTTCGAAAGATGAATCAAATAATAATATTGGCATCTTCATTTGAGCATAAAAACATGGAGTTTGGACCTAGTTGTCCAATATTAACGATAAATATTATAATGAGAAGCGGCGTAGCAACTGGAGAAGATAAAGCAGAAGATAAGAGACTTGTCACTGATGTTTGGGTCTGGAGATCTCTTGAGAAAAAGGCAGGATTCAATCTACAAAGGGAAAAGAAAACCTTTGTCACAGCAAAAAAGGACTTCGCAGGTCCTGGCACATCCAAAGTATCAATAAAAATTGCCATGGATACCGACGAAGGAGTTGATACTGGAGAGACGAATTTTTTTTATAGGCCTGTATCAATATTTTGCGCAATAAGAAGGCCGTTGAGAACCTTCAAGCTTTAATTAACAGCTGCGCCGAAAAAGAACAACCCCAAATGGAGCAAAAGTCTCTCAATAAGATATACAACAACAAGAGAAGAATTAGTCGAGAGATGCGCCTGACTGCTCATATAGGAGAATTTGAAATGGACCAGGTCATTTTAGATTTGGGCTCTGATGAAAACGTGATTCCAAAGAATACTTGGCAGAAAATGGGAGAACCTAAGCTGGAATGGTCTGCAATACATCTATGCATGGTGAATCAGTAGAATATTATCCCAATGGGTAGGCTTTTTGGGGTCATAGTTGATATCGAAGGAGTTAAGGCATTGGTTGATTTTGAAGTTATTTAGATTTTTTATGATACAGATCCATACCCCGCGCTTTTGGGTCTGGATTGGTCCATTAACATGGACGCTATCATCAATCTCAAGTGCATAAGTATGGTATTTGAAAAAAATGGAACCAGGGTTGTGGTCCCACTAGATCCGGCAGAAGGAGAAATATATACAAAACCAGTGCATGCAGAAGAGGACGTTGATCATATCTACAAGATAACTACGCGAGATGAAGATTGGATCAATCCCACTGCAGATGGTCAACTTATCTAGGATAGAGATAGTTCATGCCACTCAAACTCAGATGAGGAATTGGAGAATTGGCAGAACTGTTTGCATGAAGTCTCTACACTGCACTGCAACCGAGTCACCAGATATCTACAGTGCATATCCTCTTAGGTGTGGGAACTAACTTATTATGATGGTATAGGCAGTGTCACTTGTTTCTTAGATGAGTTCTAAAAGGTTGTTCCAGAGACACAACGGTTCCATGTGCTTGACTTAGCTTTGTTCTCAACTCCAGCATGTTGGTGGGAGACACACAAAGGCAACTCGGCGAATAGGCAAGAATGTACCCATATGCAACTGCGATTTTGACAACCCAATACCTAGTTGCAAGGAACCTATGCAAGCAACGAAGATCCACACATGCATTTATCCAGGTGGATTGAAACTTGGGAAGAATATCCACAACCAGGATGGGTGCATACATTCGTCCATAATTTAAGTCATATTCCTATCAACTGGTACCTAAAGGTTGAGCTGCGACGAGGCACGATGGAATGGGTTGCACTGCGAGAAAGCTTTGTGTTAATCTTTAGTTTTGAGAGAGGATTCTCATGCATTAGTACTGCCTTACACATGATTCAAGATGTGGTCTTTGACATGATGGAGACACCAAAAGCACGAGCCATACCAGCATGAGATGCAGAGATGAAGGATATCATTGACTGCCAGAATGTGACTATTGAAGATAATGAGGAAGACCCCAGAAACAACAATATCCCTGAGTACAAAGGTTAGCGCGCAGTTGTTGGGACGTTGCTTGCAATACCAGATGTGATTGAACACATGAAGATTAGGCAAGTCAACATTAGAATAGAAGAGCAACCTAAGATTGCCAAAATTGGGGATTACTGGGACAAAGATATAGTAACTAAGGTTGCAGAGATGCTTGTTGAATATCAGAACTTATTTCCCACAAATTTTTCCAAGTTGAAAGGTGTTGTTGGGGATCTTAGAAGTTAGAGTGATGAAAATCACTCTGAAACCAAATGTTATGCCTGTCAAGCAATGTCCTTACAGGTTGAATCCTAAGTACAAAAATAAGGTCAAGGAGGAGCTAGAGAAAATGTTTGTTGCAGGGATCATTTAACCAGTAGAAGAATTAGATTGGGTTAGCCCCATGGTGGTCCAAGAAAATAATACCAAAGGAGAAATTAGGATTTTTGTGGATCTGCATAAGTTAAATGATGACTATGTGCATGACCCCTTTCCAACTCCATTTTCTGATGAAATATTGGACAATGTGGGAGGGCATAAGGCCTACTCATTCACTGATGGTTTTTTTGGACATGACCAAATAAGAATCGCGCCTGAAGAAAGAATTAAGACAACCTTTGCGATGGAATGGGGATCATTCCAATACACCGTAATGCCATTCGGTCTAAAGAATGCACCAAAAATATTCTCGCACGTAGTTGTAGTTGTTTTTAAGGAATATATACATGAATTATTAGAAGTATATTTTAATGACTGGACTATATTTGGCTTAGTGAAGAAGCATGTTTCAAATCTGCGCTTAATGTTGGATACTTCTCGAGAGCATCAGATCTTGCTGAATTTGAAGAAGTGCATATTTTGCGTCCCCTTTGGGATTTTGTTGGGTCATATTGTATGTAAACCTGGATTGATGGTGGATCCAACTAAGATTATTTTTATTGTTAACCTGGAGGTTCCAGCAAACGTAAAAGAGTTGCGCTCAATTTTGGGGCATACTAGGTATTACAGGAAATTTATTCAAGGCTATACATTGATTACTGCGCCTATGGAAAAATTTTTGAAGAAGGATGCCTCTTTTTGCTGGGATGAGGATTGTTAGAAGAGTTTTGAGCTACTTAAGGAGGAGAAAATGGAAATTGTGCCTATATTGGTATTCTTAGAATGGACAAAGGAATTACATGTACATGTGGACGCTTCATGTATCATGTTAGGCGTTATACTCGTGCAGCCATGAGCCAGGGATATTGATCACCCAATTGCATTTGCGAGCAGGAAATTTTCAAGTGCTGAACAAAACTACTCGAAAACAGAGAGAGAAGGATTAATTATGGTCTATGCGCTACAGAATTTTCGTTACTATCTACTGGGAGGATATTTTAAGATGTTTTATGGATCACTCTGCTTTGAAGTACATGGTCAACAAGCCTATGTTGGGAAGGAAGATTTTTTTATGGCTCTTATTATTTTAGGAGTATGATTTTGAGGTGATCATCAAGCCAGGGAAGTTGAATGCAGGTCCAGATCACGTATCGTGCATCGAAAGTGGAGAGGAGTCAAATAGTTTGGAGGACAGATTACCATATGCACAGCTATTTTCCACTAAGGTAGTTGATGACCACTTCGTAGATATTATCCACTTTCTGACCACTAGTAGTGCCCCCATAGAGTATACAGTTAAGTAAAAGAAAGAATTGGTCTTGCGTGAAGCTGACTTTAGATTGATGGTTGGCAAATTTTATAAGATGGGTGTCGATGAGATATTGAGATGCTATGTGCCAAAGTTTGAAAGAGAGAGCATCCTAGTTGAAGCACATGCAGGGGTTGTAGGAGGTCACTATGCAGGAAAACCGACTACGCAAAAATTTTTGAGGGTTGGGTTGTGGTGGCCTACGGTACACAGTGATGCAAAGGAGTATTGCCATGTTTGTGATTTGTGTTAGACAATAGGGAAACCATTGCGTAGAGATGAAATACCACTGCAACCATAAGTGACTTTTCAAGATTTTGATAAGTGGGCCACTGACTTTGTAGGACCGATCAACCCTCCTGGAAAGAAGACTCGCACGCACTATATCATTACTGCAACTGATTATTTGACCAGGTGGGTAGAAGCTAAGCCTGTGAAAGACTACAGCACTGGGACAGTAGCGCACTTCATTTTTTAGAATATCTTGACAAAGTTTGGGTGTCCGAAAAAATTGATGAGTGACTAGGGTACACACTTTGTGAATGATACTATCCAAGCATTGGAAATGGAGTTTAATATGCACCATCAAAAGAGTACACCATATCATCCACAAGAAAATGGCATGGTAGAGGCCTTTAATAACATTTTGGACAACGCACTCACAAAGGTTTGCAATACTAATCAGAATGATTGGGATGTGTGCATACTTACGGTTCTATGGACATGTTGGACTACATGTAGAAAATTGATTGGGAATACCCCATTTATATTGGTATTTGGAAAGGAAGTTGTTATGACAATGGAGTACATCATCCCCAGTCCACGCATTACAGCGGTCACTAACATGGTTGATCAAGATAGTATGGAAGAGATATTGTCGTAGATAGTTGCGCTAGAGGAAGAAAGATTCATTGCTAGTTTCCATCAGCAAGTGAAAACAGCGTGTGAAAAATCTTGGCATGATAGGCACATCAAACAAAATATTTTCAAGGAGAATGATTTAGTTTTGATATATGAAAGAAATTTTGCGTGCCAGCCAGGAAATTTAAATATGCATCGGCTCGAACCTTATGTTTTCAAGGAGATTACGAAAGGAGGTGTGGTACATATGGTTACCTTAAGGGGTGAAATCCTTCCTGGATTTTTGGATGGCATTTGGTTGATGCATACAGGGATGAGCCTATCCCTGCATGTGCCAAATGATTATATGGCCATAGGAGTGTATTATTTCCCCAGAAAGTTCTGAGATGGTGTAGAACCATAAAGAAGTCTGTCGAACATTGGAAAAATGGGTCTGCGCGATGAAGATGTTGAAAGCGTAGATATCTGCGATAGTGATGCAGAGGTTGTGCTCGGAGGATGAAGCAGTTGCAGAGGTGTCAAAAACTAGCTGTTGGAATAGTAAATCTCGATAAGACAACTTTATTACCGTTTGGAGGAGTGGCTAAACTATATTTAATGAAGAGATTATGCCATATTTGGAGTCATTTTAGCATTTATGGGGCTCCATCAATGAACATCAAGCCATTTAAGCCACGCTCACTCTATAAATATGACAGGAAGGGTCGCATTATTTCCCTTTTCTTTCCAAGTGATTTGTGCACATTGTTATCGTTGTGTTTTCTGAATCATATGATTGAAATCAACTCGCTTTTCTACGAGACATTACACCAGCGGGGGTTGGGTTATTTTATTCCTCCAAGTATGATTGCTACCGAACATACCCCATCTGCAATGCAGGTCAATGAAACCCCTGCGCAGGCCGCTAAAACCCCTGTGCCTCCACCCCAGCTGTAAAAATCTAAGAAGGAATAGTCTTTGGGGTCCCAAAAGTCGTCACGCCAGAAGACCCTAAAGCCTAGGTCAACCCCCGCAAAACTCTGGAAGAGACCTATGGCTAAAACGCCCAAAGTAATTGTGGAGGAAGATGTTGTTGAGGAGGTAGATCCACTCTCGTGGCTGCCCACATATGTGGTGTCGCGCAAATCATCTATGAAGGTCCCATAGGACCAGGATAAAGTTCGATCTTCTATAAAGTCATCATTGATCCCCGAAGATGTGTCATTTGAGGGGGATATGTTTGCGAAAATCCCCTTGCTAAATATGGAAGACTGGGACCTGGACGACCATGAGAATTTCCCTGAGCTCGTGCCCTCGATGTACTTGGAGCCGACCACCTATGATGAGGGGGTGATCAAGGTTGAGTCAAAGCCTACACTTTGGGCGCAGTTTGATCAACTATATATATATGTGTACTAGCTGCTCACCCTGGTGCATAATGATTGTCTGTGGCTAGAAGAGCCAATTCCAATTGATGTAGATTTGATACACCCTATCACCAACCTGCCCTGTCAAGGAGCGGACCCCACGGCGACCTTTGGAGTAAAGGGCCTGGAGCGGAAAGTTGCAGACACAGTTAAGGAAAAATATAAGGTATCGCGCAACACTCGGGGGTTCATCGTTAGTGAAATCAATGACCCCGTAGTATAGTTCACCATGCTAATCCTTGCCTACAAGATGATGCGGAAGTGTTGGCTGAAGGAAGTTCTGGCCCATGTGATTTCTTTAGCCAGGAAATGTGAGAAAGGGATACAGTACAATTGGTAAAATTACCTGTGCACATAATTTTTGGCGAATGTCCATGAGGTACAGGCGGATGGAAATCATTTTTATTATACTTGGTTGCTGCTACTGATTGCACTGATTAGTTGGAGGACGCCAGCTAAGGGCCGATTCCCAGATATTGAGCCCTATCTTTGTGAAGCTGCGCAATATACGACAGTATAGAACTCCAAGCTTCCCTTCAGAATCACTAAAAAAAAATGTTATGGGTGCTATTTGATTCCAAGTTGTTTCAAGCAGTGCATTCCAAGTTGTGATTGTCACAATGTTGTACGAAAAGTACAAGCACATTGTAGACTTCAAATCTACCTTTCACAATATTCACATGCACGCGAAGGGAGATGTTGAAGGTGTTTGGTACGAGTTGTCTTACATGGTCACATAGGATGAACTTGCACATGTTACGATAGAATGGCTAGCCTTATGGTTAGAAGCACGTACCACTAGAGGTGCCTCATCTTTAGTACCTCTGAATAATCCTAAAAAGTCGCGCACGCCTAAGGATACCCAGCAGAAGGATAAGGATGCAGAGAAAGAGACGGAGCCAACCACGACAGGTGAAACCATTTACCTGGATAAGGAAACGAAGGATAAAAAAGGTAATATTGTTGGGGCACCTTCGACACAGATAGGTTCACCAAAAGGAACTAAGTGAGGATCTCAAACCTCCACGAGCCTGCGCAAATAGGGACAGAGGGCCCGACCCTTATAGAAGACAACCTTAACTAAATTGAAAACATATTCAAATCTACGACTAAGGATCTCTAGAATAATCTGGAGTCTCAATACAAATCGGTCCTTGAGGGTGTGCAACACAATCTCCAGGAGCTCTACGTGCAAACGAACCTGATCCAAGCGAGCATGCAACAAGTGAGAGTAGGAAAAGAGAGCGCGCAACCCCTCAACACTATTGTACCATTTCCTACAGACAATCAAGTATTTCATGTTCCAGGACCTACAGTTACAGTTGAGCACCCTGAGTTGTGTGCCAATGTGGAATCCTGCACTAAGGTAGGCATTGACTTAGCCATGCTTCCCGATAGAAAACTACATGCAATACATACTATGATCATGGACGAGCTGCAGTACTGAGAGGTCCACGCCTCAAAGGTTGTTGTAAAGAATCAACAACATGTGATCATGATGTCGAAGGGACAGTGGAATGCAGAAGAGGCTCGTCAGGCTACCAAAGATCAGCGCATAGAGCTAGAATCCATAATCAACAGGTTGTGCGGTGACCTCCCTGAAGTTATAGTACCTATCAACGCTACGCCTAAAGTTAAATTAGAAATCTTGGTATTCGTGTTGAAGGCCTTGCGTTCAGAGATAACAATAGTATGTGTCGAGCTCGAACAAAATATCACAAACCTCCAGATGAAGCTGCAACCAGAGATGCCTCCGAAGGTGCATGCACAACGTGCCGCAGTCGTATAGGAATCAACTGTTAGCATCACCGCTATCGTGGATTCTTCCATTAATCTATTTGAAGAAGCATGGGACTTTGGACCTTTGTTCAAGATAGACCCTGTCATCCAGTAGTTGAAAGCAGATTTGAGGTCCAAAGAGCAACAGTCCGATGAAATTTGGGTCGTTGCGCTGACCCTCATGCCAGCCCAGAGACTCGCTAGATTGCAAAAGAGTTGCGCCATTCAGATGGAAATCGACACACTGCACCGACGAGAGCAATAGTTGGATGAAAAAATGAAGCCATTGGTGGATGACCCCTTGAAGCTCTCACAAGCCATTGATGGAGCCATCAAAAACCTGCAGCATACCCAAAGAAGTATCAACTTGACCGCTGAAGGACCAACCATGGAAAAATTGGTGGAAGAAGCGCAGAGCACTGTAGCACAAAGTACCAAAGTCCTCTTGCTATTTCAACATTCCGTGCAGGCACTCAAAGGAAAAATGCAGGAATATGGACCAGAGTGACTCAGGACGAGTCACTAGATTGTGTTGGGGGCCTGTTAAAGTAGGGTCCCTAGGGTAAAGAAATTTTGAGTATTTTTGGTTAAGTTTTTGTTTGTACGTGTTGCGCATAGATGATAAGTGTCTTTGGGAAGAGTCAAAGCCCCTTAATTATTGTAACGGGTAAAAGGAAAAACCATGAGTCTCAAACCTGGGTTTGAGACCATGGTATGTGTGTGTTTAGGAATAAATAAATATGTAAGAGTAAAGTTGAGTAATATATATGAATGTATGGAAGTTATGTTTATGTTTTGTGTTTTGATCTAAGTTTTGGTTCGGTCTGTCTGGAAAGAAAGACTCCTGCTAGATGTGTGTGCGGAGACCTTAGTCCTAAGTTGTGTACAAGGACCCTATTTTTGTATGCGCAGGCAGAAATATTGTGCTGAATCGAAGATATTTTAATAAAGAAGGCAATTTTGGCGAACTTAGCTTTTATATGATTTTTTTGGTTAACTGTCTTAGATTTTTTATGTACTTTATCTGTTATTTATTTCAATTCTAGATTTGGATCTGTGCTATTGAATGTGTATTTATTTCAGTAAATGATAAGTCGAATTGGATTGCATTTGTGCGCAATTATTATTTCGCTTTAACCACTAGATTAGACTTAAGTATAGTGATTTTTTCTGCGCAAGTCTACATTGAAGTAAGGGTTAATTCTATAATGATCTGTGAATGCACAAGGGTTAAGTCTATTTATTATTATCTGATTGCGAGAAACTACTTTATTTTTTAAGGTTTTATCTGCGAGTAGATCTGGTTTCTGCAAAGTGTTAGATTTTTCATGAAGGATTAAGATATTCCACATCAAAAGCTCCCTCAGGGTGCAGAAACCTAGTTCAAGCAACCCCCCATACTACTTCGGGAGATACTTTGGTATGCGCAAGCATATCATTTCCGAAAGGGCCAATAGTTGGAGGGTTTGTTCGTTGCGCAATTACTTCAAACCTGGGTGAGGAACCCTTAAGCCAATACATAAAATATATGTATGAAGATCTTATCTTACCCCAAAGTCTAGTGTTGCAACCTCACTTTGATGATCTGCATCTTGTGCTCTATCTCAGCCAACACATCATCATCATAACATACCAATAACATCATAATGACATAAAATTAATACCACAACCTCATGCATGACAACCTTAACCATGACAAGGCATACATAACAACATGCATTCAGCCCATCTGATCCAAGTATTTGAACCATGCTATGATACTACCTGTAACGTACACCTCCCCTCACATCTACCCACTTTCACAAGCTTACCCAAAATAAACATGGGATGATGGGAAGTTATGATTAGACTCAACCTCCTAGGTGACCTTAAGGAAATGGAGTCGACAAACAACATTTCTAACTTCCCTCGGGTGCCATAAGACCCTCCATTAGTAATCCAACCCCTCCAGGTATCCATCCCCTGAGCCAACCTGAATTTTCCATGAGTGTTACCCCCAGTATCTCCCTTGCCAAGGCATCAGTGCAATTGGAACCTCCCATTCGCATGCATAATCCTGCATCAGTTCGAATGTGGAATTTTTCACTCAGTGTTGTGCCAGTGACTAAAGATTTTAAGGCTAGATTACAGGGTTAGGGCTAGACCTATACCCATAAATATATGTAACTTTTTGAATTCATATATTACACAAGGACTATGATTGTAAATAAAAAACTGACACCAAGACTAGGCCTGACCATCCCCAATCGGGACTGACATTCTTTCGAACACTTGGAAACAATACAATCTACAAGTCATGAATACAAGACTTAGCACAAGGGACTAGAAATTCATATGAAACTTGTCAATAAGTATCATCAGCCTTTCCCATTAGTTGTATTAAAATTAATTAGGTCTTGCATTCATTATTTTTTTGGTTACAAGTAAAACATGAAATAAACCATGACTAGAACCAGTTATATAAGCATGCTTATAACCACAGAAATAACCATAAGATTAAAAAAAATTAAAGCCATATAGATACAAGTACAAAAGAAAAATAACTTATATTTCATTAAACATAGGAAAGATCTAACCAGGTTTGGGACTTCCACATACCACCTGACCATAGACATGGCTGAACCAAATATTTCTTTCATCCAGCCACACTTGTGCCATAGTCCATGCATGAATGTGGGATCTCATGGATAAACCAATCCAAAAACAACCAAGGGAATCAAGAGGCTAAACCACCTCCACCCTCACCATATCATGATCTCACTTAAACCGACACCAAGATAACAAAACCAAACTAATATTGGAATGCCTCTGGATCTCATCTCTATCCTTGAGGAATTTTTCATCTCCTTATCTCTATGATTTACCACAATCCACACCGGATAACTAGGCCCTTACCGAGACACCACCCTCAGTATTTACTGTGTATCCCACCAAAACCAGTCAAGGGATTCCTAGGCTTTCGGGAATGTACCTAAGACCACATCTTCCCTGGATTCTGGAACCATCCAGTAATTCCAAAGCTCAAAAACGAGAACAATCCCATCACACCATGGCTATTCGAAAACGAGAAAGGCAAGGTTGAAAACCATTGACAAAACCCGAAAAAACCATGCCACCAATGACAAAAGAACCAAAAACCAACATGCACATACCATGCATGCCAAAACTAGCTAGGAATCATACATGCAATCTGTTACCTGCAAGTATTCCTACTAAAGTTGCTTGATCCTTCTAATCCTTGCTTTATTTTTTATTTCCTTTTTTTTCCTTGTCCTTCCCTTGCATGCTTGATCTCTTTCTCCTCTTGGTGCTCTTCTCCTCTCTGTGTGTAATTCTGAAAATGAATTGAAAAAAATCTCAGCAAATCTTTCCAACTGATCCTCAGAAGCTTTTTTATTGATGAGGCCTCTAATTTCTTCAATTTACATTATTTTCCTTCATTTTCCTCCTCACATGAAACCTGTGACCTTTCACATGCCTTTTCTCCTAATTTCTATTATTTTCATAAATAATGTGCCAAAAATATATATTTTTTCCTTTTTAATGCCTTTTCCAATTTCCTTTAACCATAAACACATCCAGTGATGCCCACTAGGAATTTTTTTCCCAACATTCAGTTTGGAATAAGTGTCCCTTGACCGTGGTCTTATTTTTTCCTTTATTAACTTTTATTACATGAACTTTTAGCTTGGGTCTGTTACATTCTCTACTTGATCATATTGGCATGCAACACTCAATTGAATCGAAACACCGAGCCAAGGAAAGAAGATCCTGAATAGATACGATTATCATGGTTTTTCTCAAAGAGTTTTGTTTGAATGGATCATATTTTCCATTCAGACATATGGATTGTTAAGGATATAAAGCCCATACAATGAAGGGGATAAAAAATAAACCAAGTTTTGATAGTTTTACAGTGTTCTCTTGAACTTTGCCACATTTATTTAGGACCAAACTGTTGAAGAATGTAACTAGGTTTGGTCTTAAATTGTACTTGAGTCAATACTTATTCTACTTGTTAAAAGAATAAAGAAAATAATTTTATAATATTATTAAATTACTTATTAAAGAAATGGTTTCATGCTTGGGTCATATTTAGTTTAGTTCAAAGTCCCTATTGTGGACTTCTAGGTTTTATTCTGAGTCTATAGGATTATTGCATATTTAAATTGATCCATATTGGGCTTTTGAATCATGCAAATAGGTCAAGTATTGAGTAAAATATGATTTATGAAGCCTCCACATCAAGTTTTCCTTAAGGTGATCAATTCGGCCTCAATCTTGAGAATTTGAGCTCATCTCAAGCCTATATATACAGTGGAATCAAACTCACTTGGAACCATCTTACTGCAACATAGGAATTCGATTTGGAAGTTGCAACAAGAGAAATTTGCGAAGTGAAGGAGAAGGACTTTATAAATTCTGTTTTGGGTACACTTATAGAGTTGAATAAAATAAAATAAAAAAATCACCACTCTCTCTGCATTTTGAGCTATATTTTGGGAGGTCAAATTCTCAAAGTTTTACTACAAGAATTGATGCATCAGTTGCTTCCAAGGTGTTGTTGCCAAGAGAAGAGGAAGAAAAAGTTTGTTTTACTAAATTTTGTTGCTTGTAGAAGTTGTATTGGGCCTAAATCAAAGTCTTTTAAGCTATATTGAAGTCTCTAACTCAAGATCAAAGTCTCAAGAAGCAAGGTCAAAGTTATAGGTCAAGGAAAATACATCATAGTGCTGCTATTGCTGCCATATTCAGGAAGGATCATAAGGAAGTTTGACTTGGTGTGGAGGAAGTTTGGGTCAAGGTCTAGAGTCTCAAGGACTTGATCAAGGAATTTATAAGAAGTTCACTAGAAGAAAGATGTCTGAGACTATTAAGGGAGATAACAAGCTTTAAGGAGCTACAAATTATAGTTATTGGAAGAAAATGATTGACATTATCCTTGAAAATAACAAGGTCTTAGATTTAGTCAAAGGAAATATGAAAATGCCTACAAAAGAATCAAGTGATGCTAGTAGTGTGAAGTGAAAATAACTAGAATTAGTAGCTATGGCTTTGATGGTTGAAGGCATAAATGATAATCTTTCCCCCTTCATAAAAAATATTGATCATGCTCCGTAAATGTATGAGCCTTTGTCAAAACTATTCACCATCAATAACATTGGAAAACTGGAAAGTCTGAAGAATGAACTAAGAACTACTAAGATGAAAAAGGAGGATATTGTTTCATCTTTCTTTGTGAGTATATCAAGGATAAGGGATGAGATTATTTCCATTGATGACATAGTACTAGATAAATAACTAGTGATTACATCCATTTTAGGACTACCGCCTTCTTGGGGTTCCTTTGCTTCAGCTCTCAACCACTGGAAAGAAACACCCACCTTTGAGGAGCTATAGACAACATGCAATCAAGAATAATTAAGAGTCTCCACGATAACCAACAATGAATAAGCTTCAAATTCTTATGTTTCTCATCATAAAGGAAGTTTCAAGAAGAAGGTACCAAATAAGAAGGTTGATATGTCCAAAATTGAGTGTTATCATTGTCACAAGAAGGGACACTATAGAAGTGATTACCATGACAACCCTAGGAGAAAGAAAAGAGATAGAGATAATGCTAACATGGCTGAAGAAACATCATTCCGCAAGAAATCAAAGCCCTAATAATATTTAACGGAGTTGCACTAATAAGCCCCTTCTCCTTTATATTTCATTTGTATAGTTTATGTAGTATAGGTTTAACATCTTCTTGGAAATATATTTATGTGTTTTATATAGGTTTTCCATCAAACTTGGGAGGGATCCCACAAAAACTCCTCAAGATAATTATCTCATTCCCTCTATTTGTCTTCATACACTTATTTAAGATTTTTATTATATTAAATACTAATCATTGGTCTACCTCTATTTCTTGTCTCGGAATCAATCTGTTGGATGTTCAAGAATCATGGAGAAGGATTCAAGGCTCAAATAAGAAGGCCACACAAGTAAAAAAATTTGTAAAATAATTAAAGGTATGTATTAAAATATAAAGTCTTGTTACTCTCTTTGAAATATCCATCTCTATGTTACTAACTATTATTATCTCTAGCTCTACTGAATCCTAAAAGGATTCTTGTTTGGGATGATTCATCACCTGATGAATATACCTACCTTATGCACATCTTATTGCTTATATAAATAGAACCTTAAGTGGTTTCTCTATAAAAACCTAACCTAAGGGTATGTTGATAATGTGTGAAATCCTAAACCTATTTAGGGATATTTATGAAGAAGTCGCTATTTGATATTTTCGAGTTTGGGATTTTGATATTATCATGGAAGCTCTAGACTTTCTTGAGTTAAAATGATGTTGTTTGAAATCTCAAACCTCTAAAGTCTGATATAATAAGGGTTTGACAATGAACCAAAACCCTAGGTTTTGGTTAGGCCTAACAGGTAAAATCCTTGTTATGAAAAGTCCTATGAATGAAACCCTAGGTATATGATGTTCTCTTGATTGAATCCCTAGCCTAGTCTAGGACAATATATATATATATATATATATATATATATATATATATATATATATATATATATATATATATATATATATATATGATGTGCTTATAATTATGATATCCTAGATATGTGTGTTGACCTATTTTATAATGGTCCTAAGAATCTAGGGTTTGGAAACAAACCTTAGTCAAAGTTTGAAAGATGTAGAATTATGATTTAAAAGTCTTGGTACATAAATAAATCTTTTTAATGAAAAAATTCTCTAGTATGTATTTTCTTTTGAATCTATATAATGCATGCTGAGAATTTATAAATGGAAAATATAGGGTTTACATCGAACCCTAGAAGAAGTTACTCACAATGTGTTTACTAAATTCTAGGATTTATATTAAACCCTAGTAGAAGCTCTTTATGATATGTTTTAATAATTGATTTGAAATATAGGGTATGCAAATAACTCTAGTGAAAGACAATGTCTGAGTTGTAATAAATCTTGATTGACTCTTTTGTATGAAATATAGGATTTGCATGAATCCCTAGTGGAAAGTCTAACATGTGAATTCTAAAGGTTGTTAGATATTTTGTAAATGTATATTGGTTCTAGGGTTTACTAAATTTTGTAACAAGCCTATATTATACCTTTGAAAGAAACATTGAAACCCTAGATAGAATGAAAGACATTGTGAAGTAGCCTATGGTTTATGATAAAATTCCTTGGTAAAAATGTTGAAGAGTATATGTCTCTTGTTTGGGTATCTAATATGTATAAATTTGAAAAAGATTTTGTGATTCTAATATGGCTATATTTATGCTTCTATAGTTTTGGTTGTGCTTCTTGTCTAAAGTTGTGTAGGTACATCCTAAATATGAGAATTTTATAAGTATGATGAGAAGGATGGAAGCCATGAAAGATTCTCCAACACCTAAAATAGGTTGATCTCCCTAGATTAAGATGGATCCTAGATAAAAGAAGAAATGGTTATAGTTCTCTACCCCATGTGTCATCTACTAGACCAGGGCTAACAGTTGTAATTCTTAGTGAAGACCATGAGAAAGAATCATATTCATGATTGGATAATACTTTGGCACTACTATAAGAAGGAAATCACGATCCAATTGAATAATATGTTGGTACATGAAAAGTAGGAAAGGAAAGTGTATGAGGAATATTCTCTCAAATATTCAGCTGATAATCCTACTGAAATTAGTTGAAGAGAAACATCGAAACCCCGTAGGTTTTCTTTAATTATAGACTTGAATATGTATTAATTATTGGGGTTTTGTTAGTACAGGTGAATCTCTCAAATTTTTTGATAGAATTCTGGCTACAAATCATTTTTATTGGGAGAGATTGGTAATTCTTGATATGTTGGATCAAGGTGTGATGAGGATTTGTGAGTGAATAATTTCCTGGAAATACATCGGACCGACACTTTTTGTTTGTCTGGTTGGGAGGGTGGCATCGGGTGGATGTGCACCTAGTTCCATGGGTTAACGGTTTTTAAGTAAGCTTGCAAGTAGCTATAGAGGCTGAAAGCTTTATTCCATCTTAGTCCCACTTGGATAGATTTCCTTTGTCAGGAATCTATTCCATGGCATTGTGGTGCCTAACTGTTGAGTGACCAATGGATATAGTTCCCTGGTCCAAAATCTATTCCATGACATGTAAGTGTCTAAATATTATTCATAGTTAATATAGTTTATATCTACCTTGCACTATTGAGTTATGAATACATCCCTAGTTAAGAGGGAGTCAGTGAAGAATGTAACTAGGTTTAGTCTTCATAAATTATAATTGAGTCAATACTTATTGTACTTGTCAAAAGAATAAAGAAAACAATTTTATATTATTAAATACTTATTAAAGCATGGGTTTCATGCTTGGGTCATATTTATTTTAGGTCAAATTCCCTATTGTATACTTCTAGGTTTTATTATGAGTCTATAGGATTATTGTAGATTTAAATTGATCCATATTAAGCTTTTGAATCATGAAACTAGATCAAGTATTGATTAAAATATGATTTATGAAGCCTCCACATAAAGTCGTCCTTAAGGTGATCAAGTCAGCCTCATGGTCAAGAATTTCAGCTCATCTCAAGCCTATATATACAATGGAATTGAACTCACTTGGAACCATCTTACTGCAACACAAAAATTCGATCTGGAAGCTACAACAAGAGAAATTTTTGAAGTGAAGGAGAAGGACTTTCTGGATTCGATTTTGGGTACACTTACAGAGTTGAATAAAATCGAATTTTTGGCATGACTCTCTTTGAATTTCGAGCTATATTTTGGGAGATCGAAGTTCTCAAATTTTTACTGCAACATTTGTTGCATCAGGTGCTACCAAGGTGCTTCTTCCAAGAGAAAAGGAAGTAAAAGTTTGTTTTTATGAATGTTGTTGTTTGGACAAGTTGTATTGGGCCTAAAATGAAGTCTTTGAAGCTAGATCAAATTCTCTACCTCAAGATCGAAGTCTCAATAAGAAAGGTTTAAGTTACATGTCAAGGAAACTACATCATAGTGTTGCTACTACTGCTACTACTGCCAAATTCAGGAAGGATGACTTGGTGTGGAGGAATTCCGGGTCAAGGTCTAGAGTCTCAAGAATCACTATTGAAGGAAGAATTTCTAATTGGGCTTTCCCCAAGAGTGGGGTTTTTCCCTAGCTACTAGCTTACATCTAGTGTCCTTGATTTATGTGTATTTTCTTTGATATTTTCTTGATGAACTAATAAAAATAAATATAAGAAGAACATAATAAGAACTAAATAATATCACAAGTAAATCATAAATAACAAGAGTATGTTTCTTACTTTCTAATTCTCTAACACAAACAACATGACTTTCACACGGGTTACCATAAACAGATTCAAAGAAAAGGTGAAAAAGGAAAGTAAATGAAAGAAAGATCGATCAAAACAGCGCAAAAGAAAACTACACTAAACCTACTCCTAAAATAATAAAGGAAAGGTCAGAATTATGTAAATTTAAATTTCCAATGTAACCATCGAAGCAATTCTTGACCTACGAAGGTGAAGGATGGAGTGGTAAGGAATAATATCAAAAAAAGTATAAAAAATAAAAGATATATCGATAAATATCACTCCAAGATCTGAAGCCTAGAAACATTAGCAGAAAAATACAACAAGAAAGCTTGTGCTAAACAATGTGTCGATGTGTCTTGATGGTCACACATATCTCATCAACTTCTCATGGAAGTACATTCATTTATACTTTCAATTTTGGAAAACATGAAGAAATATCGAAGTTTGTTACTTGAAAAAGAGCTCGCCATGTAAGATTATTCTAACCATTTGGAAATCAGGTCGTGATATATAAAAAAAACCAGGTGAAGAATCTTGAGATTAAAGGAGAGATACATTTTTAATATGTTTGTTCAAGTCATGAATATTTTCCTGTGAGGATATTTTGATCTAATCCTATTCGAAAATCTTACCGAGATCGCGAGATCCTGACATAACCATCAAAAAAGGTTGAATTTCCTCAACTTCCTGGCAGGTTTCCAAACTATCAAAAGGGGAAACATCAAATATTGATGGCTTGGAAATATAAATAGATGAATATGTGAAATCATCACACTATGTATCGATGAATAGATTAAAAATTCCACTAATTATATCATATTTCTCATTCAAATCCATGAAATTTTCATGGTTGGATGAATAAAATGAAGGTTTGAATTGAGTTCGGGGAGTTAAAAAATCTGCTTATTCACATATCAAGGATGAGGAATGAAACAAATTATGAAAAATGGATTCCATCCTTTCTTGTTTCAATTGAAATTCAACACCACACCATCCCTAACTATAATCAAAACCAACAATATGAAAATCATAATCATTTAACGAAAACACTAGTGTAGAAGATTCATCAAATGTGTCAGGAGATGATGAATGGTGGGTTAATGTTGAAGAGGGGGAAGCATGATCAAATGAGAAATCATCTATAATGAAATATTCACGTTCAAAATCTCAGACCCACACATAATCATCATAAGAGATATCATGAGTCTCTTGTCTTTCTACTTGAAAAACACCATCATCTTTTACTTGATCACCATAAGGTTCAAAAGAAACTTATGGAATGGGTTTTGTTGTATCTTAAGAGACAATTCCTTGGCCATGAAAAGGAATCAGTGCTTAAGACATTTTTTAACAATGTGTCACGGAAGTAATTATATCAGGTGGTCTTCATTCAATCCCTTTGGAAACTAATTCTCTAAAACTCTTAATAATCGGGTATAATGAAAGACTCTATAATGCCATTAATTGTTCATATATAAATGGAAAAGAAAAACTATATAATAAAATCAAAATGATATGCTGTAACAGATAAGCTACCACTTTAAATTTCGGAATGAATTTATGGAGAGAGAGGAAACTCAAAATAATATGTTGTAAACACAGAATCTATTACTTTTAAGTTCCAGAGAGAATTTGTGAAGGGAGAGGATTTGGAGTGAAGGAGAGAATATTAAGGTGATTTAACTCTTACTCCCAGATGTAATTAAGAGACTGGCAACTACTTTACTTGACTTCATTCCAGGAAGAAGGGACACAAAATGGCATAGGAAAAATGAATCACCATCAACAGTTGCAGGAAACTTGATGCTTCTTTCATTAATTCCTCAAAAAAGTAAGTACCAAAAATTTAGTCTTCCAAAGGTCCAAAACTCAAAACCCTGCTTCTATATATCTATCTTGCTTAAATACCTCAAAGACAGTTCGTAACTACTAGAACTTCTTGAAACTACTTCGACTACGTAAATTTTTAAAACTACTTATCACATTGCAATTGAGGACATCACTATGGCTTCGATCTTAACAAACAAAGAAAACAAATTAAAACTTGAAATATTATTCATTTTATTGAATCTGATTTGTTGCTGATGCGTTTCCCTGAAGTGATGATGAGTCTCCCTGACAAATCAGACATCCTTGCCCTGCATTTCTTCCATAGTTCAATATTTTGTCTTTTCTGCTTTCTGTCATGTCTTTTATGTTTCTAATGTGGTATTCGAACAGTTCTGCAATAACGCCTCTTTGCCAGACTTGACCCAGTTGTTGTGTTTCCAATAGTGCCACCATATTCTCCTTTTGCCTGAATCTATGTATGCCTTTGTGCTTCAAACAATGTTATCATTTCCCCTGCTGCCCAAATCTGCCTCTTCTGCTCGTGCCACAGCGTTCAGTCTTCCATTTATTTACAAGGTGCCACCGCACACAACATTGTTTTGCACGAGGTCGGGCGTTACCCGAGTCTACTGCCCGCGTTCACGTTTCTTCATAAAACAATGCAACTACAAATAATCTTAGACTTTAAATAAATTTAAATTAACCTTTGAATGGTATCACGTTTGCCTTTCCATCGCATTTCGGCTTTCCATGTTGCTCCGTTCTAAGCCTCCTCTTACCACCGATGTGATTTCTCAAAGGAAAAGCCCTTACTTCCGGATTTGAAATCTTTTGCAATTTAACTCTGAAACTACATCGCTTCCACCCCTTATCGCATTTTAGCCTTTATAACATATTCTTTAGTGACATTCCTCCTAAGATTTGAAATTGCGACATGTGATATGCGATAAAGGTAGGGATGACGTGGAATGTGGAGGTGGGACCGATTGCAAATCGTAATTGGCGATATAAAAATTATCACAAATCACATTTCGACCTTTATAACATACTCCTTAATGCCATTCCTCCTGAGTTTGCGATGTGCGATGTGCGATAAAGGTAGGGATGACATGGCAAGTGGAGGTGGGGTTGATCGCAAATCACAAGCAGCGATATGAAACCTTGTCGCACTTCGCATTTCGGCATTTATAACATATTCCGTAGCGCCATTCCTCCTGAGCTTCCGATGTGCGATGTGCGTTTTGAATATATTAAATCATAGTTCTAAGCTGCATGGCATCTGGCCCTTGTCGCACTTCGCATTTCGGTATTAATAACATATTCCTTAGCACCATTCCTCCTAATATTGCAATGTACAATGTGCGATGTGCGAGAGGGTCCCACTACCAAAATTTAAATAATTTGGATTTGGGCTTCGATATCGCATCCGGTCTTCGTATCGCATTTCGCATTTTAGTGGTTTAACCTTGTTCTATTCCTCCTGAGCTTTGCGATTGTGATTTGTGATATGTGATTAGGCCTTCCACATGTGATTGCGATTAAGCCTCTGAACACTATTCTACACATATATTTTCATGACTCAATCCTGACCTGTGTGCAAAGTTTTGAACACATCAATCGGCCCGACTCCTGAACTATTTTGCACGCGAATAAGCCTGACTTGACCTGCCTTCACATCTCCGCACATAATGTTAATACACCAACATATAAATCAAAAATTATTTTTTGGTATACAAAAATTTTACATTTTCTAACATATATGCTTTTTTTTGGTGTTTTGAGACATATTTCAAAAGTAAATGAAAATGAGCCACAACATCTCACTCCACCTGGGGATAGTGTTTTTTTCCATGAAAGCACTAAGAAACGCAAATTAGTGCTTTATCCATTGGGCATGGCTTCAAATATTTCTTTGTGACATATGAACAATGAGAAATCCAATATTTACAACGGTGTAATGCTGAATTTTAATGCTCAAAATAATGCTTCAAATACTCCCCGTTCATAGGCAGCTGCAGATATTCTCCATATAAATCTTCTAGGATGAAAGTATTATTTGATCTAGCTTCAGAAATTATGTACGAACCATACCAGAGAGGGTCAAACTTACCATGCTTTCCTTTATCCTCCCTTCTGGTGTCCCATTTTGATAATAAATCTCCTGCTTGGAAGAGGATTTCTTTTGATTTTCTGTCAAATATGGACTTCATCTTCGCCTGATAAGAAATCAAGTTATCTCTAACTTTGTTTTTGTTTTCACTTGATTCAATCACTTTGTTCATTCTTCTCACTAGAGCATTAGGTTCTTCCTGAGCTTCTTGAAGGAAAGAAATCATTGGTTTGGCCAACTAAGTAGGAAATAGTGTCTGAGTTCCATAAACCAATTCATAGGGTGACTTGCCAATAGACCCCCTGGTGGTTATTCGGACAGCCCAAAGAGAAAACTTCAACTTTGAATCCTAGTCTTTCTGATTTTCAAGGATTGTCTTCTTCAAAATCCTAACCAGGGTCATGTTTGAAGATTCTTCCAACCCATTCCCTTGTGGATGATATGTTGTGGAATGTGACAAGATTACATTATATGTTTGGTAGAAATTAGTGAATCGAGCATAACTAAATACCTGAGCATTATCAGTTACAATCTTAACTGGATAGCCAAACCTACTGAATATGTTCTCCTCCAGAAACTTCATCACCACTTGGCCATTTTCTTTCTTGGTAGGGATTGCTTCAACCCACTTTGTGAAGTAATCAATGGAAGTTAGAATCCATTTGAACTGCCCACTTGATGGTGGTTTGATCTTTCCAATAAAATACAGTCCCCACTGCCTGAAGGGATCTTCTATGAATACAGGGATAAGAGGTAATGGAGTAAGTCTTTTCTTCTCAGCAAACAACTGACATTTCTGACAACTTCTGACCAATCTATGTACATCTGCGAATAGGATGGGCCAATAGAGACCTGACTTGAGGATTTTATGGGTTGTGACCTTCCAGCTATAATGTCCTCCACATAGACTTTCATGATATTCCTTGATAACCTAAATGGATTCACCTTCAGTTAAACACAATAGAAAAATACCAGCAAGATCTTTCCAGTACAACTTTGCTTCTACTATGACATGTGGCAGAGATTTAAGCTTGAGAGCTCTGTATTTAGTTCTATTCAGTGAAGATGGGAAAGAAAAGAAACACGAGTAATCAACAACATATTTATACCAATCTGAACAACACAAAAAAAATTATTTAATACCTGTTTTGGGCTTATTCTGAACTTTTTCGTTGTCAGCTCCATCCACTGGTGCCAAGAGGTTAATTCCCAATGCTTGAAAATTTTTTTATGTTAGCAACTTTTCTAAACCCTATCCTTTGATTAACTTGGTGGGTTTAATTCCCAAATCATACTCCTGGATTTTAGCTATCCATTTTCCTCTTTTTCCTTCAACATCACTTTGAACCAGCACGTCCATGACAGCAGAATTAGGTACATAAGTGGTTATTTGGGATTGTAGCACATAAGCCCTGAAGGCTTTGAGTGATTTGACCAATTTATACACTTGTTTCTCCAAAATGTTATATTTGAGCTCAGCATCTCTGAGAAATTTTCTGAAGAATGCCACTAGTTGTTCCTTACTATCCTCATTTTTCTGCAATAACACTGTATCAATAGTAGTGGGGGAAGCAAATGAAAATATTTGAAATACCTTTTGGTAATCATGACTTATTAAAACAGGAGCTTCCTAGAGTGCTTATTTTATTCTGGAAAATGCTTCTCTTGCTTCTTTATCCCACATCACTTATGCATTTTCTTCAACATGTCAGTTATATTTCTCATGATCTCAGCATAATTTGGTACAAATCTTCTCAAAAAGTTTATTTTTCCCAAAAATCTCTGAATATCTTTCTTGCTTCTAGGTAAAGGAATGGTCTGAATTGCCTCCACCCTTGTTGGATCAATCTTTACCCCTTGTTTTGAAACTATGTGATCCAATAATTTACCTTCCTCCAAGGCAAACAAATATTTTTTGGGATTTAGTGACAGACCATGCTTCATGTACTTTTCAAAAGTTCTTTGCATATGTTCCAGGTGTTCATTATCTGATCCTAAAAAAATAGCTACTCGTCCAAATATATAACCACATACTTGTCTCCAACAAACGCTATGTCCATGGCCCTCTGAAAAGTTTCACCTGCATTCATAAGACCAAATGGCATCTTTGCATACATGAAGATTCCCCAGGGCATTGTGAAAGCTGTCTTTTTCTGATCTTCCTAATCCATTGCCACTTGATTATATCCAGAGAATCCATCAACCATAGACATCCTGTAAGCTCTTGTCACTTCTATAATACATAATCCATTTTAGGTAAAGGATAATTATCCTTTAGAGATGCTCTATTCAAATTCCTGAAGTCCACGCACAATATTCTCTCTCTTTTTTTCTTCCTCACATGAACCAGATTAGAAACCCAATCCGAATATCTGAGGGGGACTATGATTTTTGCTCGCAGCATTTTCTTCATGTCCTTTTCAATTTAAGCTAACAGTAACGGATTAATCTTTCTGAGCATTTTTCTGTGTGGTTTGATTCCTTATTTCAATGGGATCTTATGTTGTATTATGCCTTTATCATATGTTTTCAAGTCTTCATATGACCAAGCAAACACATCCATATACTTTTAAAGAGATCAATATATATTTCTTTATAATTTTTTGGAACACCTTTGAATAATTTCACCATTTTTGGCTCCTGCTAAGTTACCAAATTACAATCTTCCATCTCTTCCTCTTAATGTATTTTCTTTGAATTAACAGCAACATAATTTGAATCAAACAATCTCTCAAGAGGAACCAAACCTTTAGGGAGTACATTATCTTTCAACTGAATAATCTTCTGATCACCTATTGAATTTTTGAAATGTCTTATCTTTGTTTTTTGCTCTGTTTGTTCGTCTTCTTTATCTATCTCAGCATCTTCAAAGTTTCCAATCATTGTCAAGAAATGATTTATCTGCTCATCATCTTCAAACACCTTCCAATGTTTCACATTATCAGGAATAGAGGGTCTATGTCTAATTTCAAACTCATACCTTAACCTTGGATTCATAGGTGGCTTGAAAGTGCTAGTTGCAACTGCTTAATAATATGCCAATCTATTCTCTTCCCTCAAGATAAACCGGAGATTGAAGGCTTCAAAATAGTTATCTATCAGATCCCAAACTTCATTCCTATATGATCTTAATCTTGGATGCTTTGTTTGACAATGATTTTTAATCTGTCTTATTATCAATTCAGAGTCACTAGAAATTGAAATACACTGAACTCCCATCTATTTAGAAACTTGAAGGCTAATGATCAAGGCCTCGTACTCAGCTACATTGTTTGTTGAATCAAACTTTAACTTGAAAGAAAAAAGCATGAGGTTACCTTCTGGCAATATTAGCAAGAATCCATCTCCTGCGCCTTCCTTGGAGTAGGCACCATTAAAGTAGCATTTCCAAATATTTTTTCAGTGCAGCTCATTATTTACAACTACTGAAGAGAGTCGCTTCCTTGTGTCTTCAGCAAATTCTACATCTTCATGCAGCATGAAACACGAAAGATATTATGTTTCTTGACAATAAATAGGGGAATTTCCTGCATATTTCTTGGTAGTGATCTTCACGAACCTTGTTTCCCTGTACAATCTCCTTTCTTCCCCATTAAAAATATGAATGATAGCATAAGTGAGATATAATTTTAGAACACCTCCCAATTTTTCTCCCCAAGATCTTGACAGGAGCATTCCAAACCTGGATGGAATGTCAGCAACAACTACATCCATGACTATACTCTTTGTTGTAATTTGTGCCAAAGAAACCACTACATATTTAATTAACCCAACACATTTCACCCTTTTGGAATCAAATGAATACAGATCCTTGTAAGGTTTGGTAATTTTCAAGTTTAGTTCCTTCATAACAGACAATGACATGATATTATGGGATGCACTTGAGTCCAACATACAATTATGGAGAGTAAAATCATGAAGCAACAGAGAAATATAGAATGGTGGAATAGAAGGATCTACTTCTTCTACATGAGGACCAAAGGTGACCACTGGCTTTTCTTCTTGTAAGTTCACAGTGTTACTTATATCTTCAATCTGTGTGAGATTAATAAATTCTGAAATTTCTTTCTTTTAGACTAGTATTTTAGCTAATTATAGAAGAGGTACCTGAATTTTTACCTTCTCCAACTCTTTTGTCAAACTGAAAGCATGAGTTTGTTTAACATTCCTTACAGGTTCTTCTTCACTCTTTCTAGAATTTGCTGCTTGTTCGAGTACAGGAACAACTCTCTCCAAAATATTAGTATCAACTGATTTGCTCTGGGAAGGTTCACTATACTTCAGCTTTGGGAAATGTTGTCATTGATGGCAAAGGAATTGGCAAAACAGTAACTAGGAACAGAGAAAAGAAATATATCAGAGAACAAAGGTCAGCAGAGAAGAACAGAAAAAGAGTGCATCTACAGAGAGCAGTATCAGTCAAGGAGAAATTTGAATTCAGTAGGAAGGATATTTGAGACCCTGTGGAATTAATTCATGTGTGAACTTATGTATGCATCCTGATGGAGGATAATTGAAATCCGTGATAAGTAAGAAACCCTATGAGGGGATTAATGGTGCTCTATATGTAGTTCGAGGAACCGATGCTAATACGGTGGAGTTATATATATTCGTTGAATATAAGACTGAAGGTAAATTGGGATCAATGTTGGGGATTGATCTCGGAATTGTCTGTGCCTTTATTGAATTAAGCAAGTGTAATATATGAATGTGTTGTGAATTCTTGCAACCAACATGGAACTCGGTGACTGAATTATGTGAATATAGGCTGGAAAAATTCTTCGGAATTACGAACGGAACCTGGAAGGGAAGTGGTGGATCATAACAAAAGGAAGCGTGACGGAACCTGGAGTAGAAGGGCGGAACCACGAAGGAGGAACAATATAGGCGGTTTCCAGTTTTTATCGCACCGCTTTCGATGGGCAAGCGGTATTCAAGAGGTTGGGAGCGATTCCATAGAACGAGTGACATGCGTCCCTGAACGAATCTACAAAACCGCCATCACTACGCACCATCACACGTTAAAGTCCGACCAAGGATGTCGCGCGATATGGTTAAGCGTCGTCGATCTGAAGGGGAGCCATCGGACGGTGGTCGTATGAGGAAGGTGCGTGAAGGATAACCACGGTACGGTGCGAGTATGTGATTGGGTCGTTGATCATATATGTGGGCCCAGTTTAACTTATATTGATTGGGACTTTTTAATATTTGTGGGTTTAACCAAGGTTTGTTTAAATTAAATATAATTTATGACGAAAAGCAATTGGGCCATCACTTTGAATGTTATTCCAAAGGTGGTGATATTTGCCATGGTCGAGCTCAGAAATTGTAACCAGAGTGCGGACTAAAAGAAGTATTGAGAAAAATAATTCACCAAATATATGATATAATTAATATTCACGTCTGCCGAGGGATGAGTAAGGGCTTGAACCTTAGGAGAAATTTGGATTAATATCTCAATCTCAGATTGAGATATTAAAAAGCCTTAGATTAATTATCTAATTGCCTGACCAAGAAAATAAGAACAATAAGAAGTTGTTTGGGGCTTGGGTAAACCTCGCTGGATTAGCTTATTGATCTCGTCCAGGAATACCATCAACGGTTGAGTGGTTTTGACTCATGGTATTAATAAAGGCTAAAACTATATAAGGAGAAGTGGATCATAGTTCAAGGTGTGCATGCGGAGTGGATGTCAATGAATAAATCTCTTTAAGAGATATCTGCATGATTGATCTCTCTTGTATGATAAAGCAGAATCTATGATGCACCTATGGAGTTGATAAAGGTTCAAGACCTCTAGATCGATAAAATGATGAATCTCTAGGAAGATCTGCAAAGAAATAATGAATACCTGACACAAGTCTGATGAATAAATTGAAGAAATGTGGTGGATCTGAGGATCGAAGTGGAAGCTTTCTGCCAGTACAACCTGGTGTTAAAATCAGGGAGTTGGAGCTCCCTTCCAGTAGTGACTGGAGAATGAGAGAAGGTTGTAGCCTTCTGCAGGTGGGTGCCTGCGTGCTAGTATAAGTCTGCGCTAGCACAAAAATTGTAAGAAGTTTTCTTTATAATAAATATTGAATACAGAGACGACAGCAGCGGTGGTTTTCTCCCAAATTGGGTTTCCACCTTAAATACTGGTGTTCATGTGTGTTGCTTACGTGTGATGGCTAGTTCTGTTATTACTGCACATGCTTACTGCTTACTAAACTTCTGATGAATGAATGATGCAATAATCTAAGTAAAGAATTAAATAATAAGATCTCTGATAAAAGGTTTTCAGTAAGATCTAAATATTGATTCACCCCCCCCCCTCTCAATATTTTTCCTAACAATTGGTATCAAAGCAGTTCCTTCTGAAAATCTTAGCTGCTAGAAGGAATATCAATCAAGATGAGCAATCAAGAAGGATTAGCATCTATCAGGCCTCCGCTCTTCAATGGAAATAATTTAATCTTCTGGAAAACAAGGATGAGATCCTATCTTCAGTCTCTGGGTGCGGATGTATGGGCTATTGTTGAAGCAGGATATCAATATCCAGCCGCAGTACCAACAGATCCAACGGAAAGAAAGAATTATGAAACAAATGCAAAGGCGGTTAATGCTCTATTGGGAAGTCTAACTGAATCAGAATTTGTCAAAGTCATGCAGTTGAATACAACAAAGGAAATATGGGACAAAATCATTCTGAGTTATGAAGGTGATGCAAAGGTAAAAAGTGCTATACTCCAGACTCTCAGAATTCAATATGAGAACCTAAAAATGCATAATGAGGAGAGCATTGCTAATTTATTTTTACGTCTTGATGATATTTTAAATCGTATGAGAAATCTGGGAGAAACAATAACCGAATCTACTTTGGTTGAGAAAGTTTTAATATCACTAACTACAAAATTTGAGTCAAAAGTTTCTGCTCTTGAATAAAAGCAGGATATTCAAAATCTTACTGTGGTACAACTTCACGGCATACTAACTGCATATGAAATGAGAAGAGGAGGACCATCTGAAGTCAAAGAAGCCATCTTTAGAGCTTCTACAAAAGGGAAAGAAGTACAAGAGACAGAAGGATCAGGGTATATCTCAGAAGAAGATGAGGTAAATTTTGTAAAGAAACTCCAACTTGGTACATGACGGTTTAGAGGTAAGCTTCCTTTCAAATGTTTTTCTTGTGGATGAGTTGGTCATTATGCTGCTAAGTGTCCTCACAAAGAACCACATGAAAAAGGAAAGGAAGTAGCAAGAAGGAATAAGAAACGGTTTAGCAATAGAAAAAATTACTATACTCATGAAGAAAGTCATGGGTTATCAGACAGTGAGGAAGAATGTGAACAAGATCTTAGACTTCTCATGGCATTTGAAAAAGAGTCTAGAGAAGAAAATGATACTTTTATGGATGCTTTAGAGGACAATTATTTTCTTGATGAAATCAATCAACTCAAAATATGCTTAGCAGAAATTAAAATATTCATATAAACTCTGAAGAACCAACTTCAAGAAAAGGAGAAACATAATGAGAAATTAGAATGTGAAATAGTAAGTCTAAGAAAAGAAATTGAGAAAGTAAAGACTTTGAATCTTAGATTTGCTAAAGGATCTGAAACCTTGGATGAGATTATCAAGGTACAATATTCTCCTCTTCTAAAGACAGGTCTTGGATATATCGGAGAATCTTCTCAGGCTTCAGCACCAAATTATCTAAAAGCAGCTACAACCAGTACACAACATTCTGCCCCTCAGCAAGGTAATAGAGAATCTTTACAGATAAAGCATGATCATCTCAATTCAAAAAACACTAACAGGAGTACCTTTCAAAGAAACACCAATCAACAGGTAAATTCAAGTAGAAGATTTCATGATCGCAAAAATTTCTTCTTTAATGGACAATGTTTCTCATGTCACAACTTTTGTCATAAATTTGTTCAATGTGTTGCATATAAAACCATCATGACAAGAGAAGCAAGAAAGAAAAGAATTGATATTGGAACAAAGAAGAATACATATAACAATTTTTCTCCTCTTCAAAATGAAGTTGAATGTGCTTATTGCAATAACTTTGGCCATGAAGAATCTGAATGCAGGAGCAAAGTCTAGCCAAAAGAGCATCTTCCTTCAAGCTCCAAAGTATGGAAAAAGAAGGAATTACAGGTTGAAAATTGTGGCATAGCCTTATTTGCAGAAGGAGAAGAAAATCAATGGTACATTGATAGTGGATGCTCAAAACACATGACAGGTGACAAAAACAAACTTCTGGCATATAGTGCTCTAGAAAAAGAAAAGAATGTTACATTTGGAAATGACACTCCTGCTGTCATTAAGGGAAAATGATCTGTATTTCTAAAAGAAAAGGTGAAAGCTAATAATGTCATGTATGTGGATGGATTAAATCATAACCTGTTAAGTGTAAGTCAAATGTGTGATCAAGGAACTGTAGTTGTCTTTAGTTCAAAATAATGTGTGGTACGTGATCTTGTTACAGGTAAAACAATTATAAAAGGAAACAGAACTCCAAGCAACCTGTATGTATTAAAGAACTGCAAAGAACAATGTTACATGGGTAAATCTTCAGAAAACTGGCTATGGCATAGAAGGTTGGGGCATCTGAGCTTCTCTCAAATCAGAAAATCAAGCAGACTCAAAGTTGTTCGTGATCTTCCCAATATTACACCACCTGAAAGTATCATATGCAAATCTTTCCAATTCGGTAAGCAAACCAGAGTGCAATTTAATGCCAAGAAAGGTTCATCAAGTAAGCCTCTTGAACTCATTCATACTAACATATGTGGGCCTATGAAGAAAAAGTCACCACGAAGTGAACAATACTATATATTATTTATTGATGATTTCTCCATAATGTGTTGGATTGGGTTGATTAAACACAAAGATGAAGCATTTGAGAAATTTCAGATCTTCAAAGCACTAGTTGAAAATGAATTAGATCTAAAAATCAAGTGTCTTAGATCTGATCGAGGAGGAGAATATACATCAGATGAATTCCTTGAATTTTGTGAACAACGTGGCATAAAAAGATAGTTTTTTGTAGCTAGAACTCCACAACAAAATGGTGTAGCAGAGAGAATGAATAGAACAGTTCAACAAATGGCTAGAGCTATGCTTGATGATTCCGGAACACCTGACACATTTTGGGGAGAAGCAGCACATACAGCGGTAAATATTCTTAACAAGGCACATGTTCGTGTAAATAGTGATAAAACTCCATATGAAATATGGTATGGTAATCCTCCCACTGTGAAGCATTTTAGAGTTTTTGGAAGAAAATGCTTTATCAAAAATAATGATGAAAAACTTGGCAAGTTTGAACCCAGAGCAGATGAAGGAATACTTCTTGGTTACTCCTCTAGGAGTAGAGCATATAAATGTTACAATAAAAGACTTCGGAAGATTGTTGAATGTATTGATGTTATTATTGATGAGTCTCCTGCAGCTCCAAAAGAAGAAAAACAAACAACAGATGAAGATGATGATGACATATATCCTTCTACATCAAATAGGAATGATATAGATAGTGAACCCAATGAAGAACCCGAAGATGATTTATCTAAAAAAGCTCCATCCAGATATGTTCAAAAGAATCATCCAGAATCTCAAATTTTGGGAGAAAAGGGATCAGGTGTACAAACAAGAAGGACTCTTGTGGGATCTTCTAGCTATCTGGCATTTCTATCCACTATTGAACCACAAAATGTCAATCAAGCCAGAAAAGATGAATGTTGGATTCAAGCCATGAATGAAGAACTTGATCAAATTGAAAATAATCACACTTGGGAATTAGTACCAAGACCTCATGACAAAAATGTCATTGGAACTAAATGGATATTCAAAAATAAGTTAAATGAGAATGGGGATGTTATAAGAAATAAAGCTAGACTTTTTTGCAAGGGGTATGCTCAACAAGAAGGTATAGACTTTGAAGAAACTTTTGCCCCTGTAGCTAGACTTGAAACCATAAGAATGTTTCTTGCTTTTTCAAGCTTCCAACAAATCAAAGTTTATCAAATGGATGTTAAATCTTCTTTTCTCAATGGTGATCTAGAAGAAGAAGTCTATATAGAACAACCAGAAGGATTCATTTTGGGAAATGATGAAAAACTTGTTTGTAGACTTCAGGCTCTATATGGTCTCAAACAAGCTCCAAGGGCATGGTACTATCATCTTGACAAATATCTTCATCAACAAGGATTTTCAAAGGGGTCTGCTGATAGCACTTATACACAAAAACTGAAAATGATAAACTATTGATTGTGGTTGTATATGTTGATGATATCATTTTTGGAAGTAATGAAGAGTCTATGAGTCAGAAATTTGCTTCTAATATGCAGCAAGAATTTGAAATGTCTTTACTTGGGAACTAACATTCTTTCTTGGCTTGCAAGTACAGCAAGCAACAGATGGCATATTCTTATCACAAGAAAAATATCTTAAGAAAATCTTGAAGAAGTATGGCATGGAAGATTGCAAACCTGTAAGCACACCAATGATAACCGGATGTAATCTCAGTTCTAATGATGATTCCCCCACGATGAATCAACCAGAATACAGGTCTATGATAGGAAGTCTACTTTATCTCACTGGGACAAGACCAGACATTATGCATGCAGTTGGGATTGTTGGTCGATTCCAAGCTAATCCAAAAGAGTCTCGCCTTCAGGCTGTGAAAATAATATTAAAATATCTACAAGGAACTCAAGACTTTGGACTATGGTATCCAAAGAATGTTGATCTTACTCTTCATGCTTACACTGATGCAGATTGGGCTGGAAATGTTGATGATCGGAAAAGCACTAGTGGTGGTGCATTCTATATGGGGCCCCGGCTAGTATCTTGGTTCAGTAAGAAGCAAAGCTCTATTGCCTTATCTATAGCAGAAGCAGAATATGTGGCTGTCGCATCATGTTGCACTCAACTTCTTTGGATGATGCAGACTTTACAAGACATTCAAATCATATGTTCACCTCCTCTCTCCATTATGTGTGATAATACAAGTGCCATCAGTATCTCAAAGAATCTTGTTATGCATTCCAAGACCAAGCACATTCCCATCAAGTATCATTTCTTACGAAAATAAGTGCTTGAACAAAAGGTGAAATTGGAGTATGTTCCCTCCAAAGAACAAGTTGCTGATATATTTACCAAACCTTTACCTAGGGAAGCGTTCGAATATCTTAGACAGAAGCTGGGAGTAGTCTCTGCCATGCAGAGGATCAAATCTTCTTAAATTCAGAAGACTAATTTGGATACGCTCCTGTTGAAAGTGTTCAGAATGCACAGGCTAAGGGGGAGCATTGGTCATGTGGCAAGGATGCATTTTTGGCATTCTAATTATTTATTGTAGTCTGATCTCATCTTGAGTCATTTTTTTTATGTTTGAATATTATGTTTGAAGATGCAGCATAATCTCAGGGGGAGCATTGTATTGTCGGTACAGAGGATCTTGATCAACCCTTTTCCAATGATGTCAAAGGGGGAGGAAAAGCACAAAAAGGGGGGCTTCTATAAGACAAACAGAGGAAGAATATTGCCATCAATTCCAAAGGGGGATATTGTGGGAAATGTTGTCATTGATAGCAAAGGAATTGGAAAAACATTGATGGCAAAGGAATTGGAAAAACAGTAACTAGGAACAGAGAAAAGAAATATAGCACAGAACAAAGGTCAGCAGAGAAGAACAAAAAAAGAGTGCATCTACAGAGAGCAGTATCAGTCAAGGGGAAATTTGAATTCAGTAGGAAGGATGTTTGAGTCCCTGTGGAATTAATTCATGTGTGAACTTATGTATGCATCCTGATGGAAGATAATTGAAATCCGTGATAAGTAAGAAACCCTATGAGGGGATTAATGGTGCTCTATATGTAGTTCGAGGAACCGATGCTAATACGGTGGAGTTATATATATTCGTTGAATATGAGACTGAAGGTAAATTGGGATCAATGTTGGGGATTGATCTCGGAATTGTCTGTGCCTTTATTGAATTAAGCAAGTGTAATATATGAACATGTTGTGAATTCTTGCAACCAACACGGAACTCGGTGACTAAATTATGTGAATATAGGCTGGAACAACTCTTTGGAATTACGAACGGAACCTGGAAGGGAAGTGATGGATCATAACAAAAGGAAGCATGACGGAACCTGGAGTAGAAGGGCGGAACCACGAAGGAGGAACAGTACAGGCGGTTTCCAATTTTTATTACACCGCTTTCGATGGGCAAGCGGTATTCAAGAGGTTGGGAGTGATTCCATAGAACGAGCGACATGCGTCCCTGAACGAATCTGTAAAACCACCATCACTGTGCGCCATCGCACGTTAAAGTCCGACCAAGGATGCCGCACGATATGGTTAAGCGTCGTCGATCTGAAGGGGAGACATCGGACGGTGGCCGTATGAGGAAGGTGCGCAAAGGATAACCACGATACGGTGTGAGTATGTGATTGGGTCGTTGATCATATATGTGGGTCCAGTTTAACTTATATTGATTGGGACTTTTTAATATTTGTGGGTTTAACCAAGGTTTGTTTAAATTAAATATAATTTATGACGAAAAGCGATTGGGCCATCACTTTGAATGTTATTCCAAAGGTGGTGATATTTTCCATGGTCGAGCTCAGAAATTGTAACCAGAGTGCGGACTAAAAGAAGTATTGAGAAAAATAATTCACCAAATATATGATATAATTAATATTCACGTCTGCCAAGGGATGAGTAAGGGCTTGAACCTTAGGAGAAATTTGGATTAATATCTCAATCTCAGATTGAGATATTAAAAAGCCTTAGATTAATTATCTAATTGCCTGACCAAGAAAATAAGAACAATGAGAAGCTGTTTGGGGCTTGGGTAAACCCCGCTGGATTATCTATTTGATCTCGTCCAGGAATACCATCAACGGTTGAGTGGTTTTGACTCATGGTATTAATAAAGGCTAAAACTATATAAGGAGAAGTGGATCACAGTTCAAGGTGTGCATGCGGAGTGGATGTCAATGAATAAATCTCTTTAAGAGATATCTGCATGATTGATCTCTCTTGTCTGATAAAGCAGAATCTATGATGCACCTATGGATTTGATGAAGGTTCAAGACCTCTAGATCGAGAAAATCATGAATCTCTAGGAAGATCTGCAAAGAAATAATGAATACTTGACACAAGTCTGATGAATAAATTGAAGAAATGTGGTGGATCTGAGGATCGAAGTGGAAGCTTTCTGCCAGTACAACCTGGTGTTAAAATTAGGGGGTTGGAGCTCCCTTCCAGTAGTGACTGGAGAATGAGAGAAGGTTGTAGCCTTCTGCAGGTGGGTGCCTGCGTGCTAGTATAAGTCTACGCCAGCACAAAAATTGTGAGAATTTTTCTTTATAATAAATATTGAAGACAGAGACGACAGCAGCGGTGGTTTTCTCTCAAATTGGGTTTCCACCTTAAATACTGGTGTTCATGTGTGTTGCTTATGTGTGATGGCTAATTCTGTTATTACTTCACATGCTCACTGCTTACTAAACTTATGATGAATGAATGATGCAATAATCTAAGTAAAGAATTAAATAATAAGATCTCTGATAAAAGGTTTTCAGTAAGATCTAAATACTGATTCACCCCCCCCCCCTCTCAGTATTTTTCCTAACAATACCCTGCTATACATCTATTCTATTAACTGAATTTATAGGTTTCTTCCCATTACTGACTTGTTTTACAGGTTCCTTTTGTTGTGGAGTCGCCATTGGAGGAGGAATAGAATCTTGTTATTCACCTTCATTATCTTGCACTCTAGATCTCTTTCTAGACCTTAAATCATACTTTTTATGTAACTCAGCTTGCATGAAATCTGTAAATTTCCTACAGTATTCATCCATTTTATCTTGATCAAAAGATACTTCAGCTTCAGCATATTCTCCCTCACAATCTTCCTCTTCATCCTCTTCTATTGTGTACATAGAATATATTTGATCTTCAGATTCCTTTTGGGCATCTTCTACTAACTTTCTGGGTGTTGCTTCTATATACAATGGTGCTTGAACCTACTCTTGATCTTTTCTTTCCCTCTGCAAAATTTGCAGGGGTTGTCTTCTGAATTGAGGGTTAAATTCACCTCGGTTTTTTTTTACTGGTCTTTGGGAGTTTTTACTTTCCAATTCCATATTAGCTAGCTTATTTGAAAAAAAAATTATCACCTTTGTCATATCTTCAATTATTTGATCTTGTGATGATTCTTCTTTTGCTTTCCCCTTCTCTTGGACTGGATGTTTCCCTTTAGCCTTCCCAGCTGCAGCCATATTAGCTTCAATTTGTAAAGCATCTGTCTGTCTCTGCTCTAGAGTAGGGTATATCCTTTCTCTAAGTGTGAAACTAAAATAGGCTTCAAAAGCCCTAGAAAAAACCCCCCTTTTCTCCAAAAGGAGGGGGCTTCATTTCTACAGGCAAACTGTTATACAATTTATTGAACCTTTTGATAAAATTTGATATATTCTCATCTGGTTTTCTTTTGATTGCATTGAATTATATTAGTGAATATCCATTATCCCTTTTTTCACCCCATCTCTGAGTGAATTGATTTTCCAATCTTCCCATGTATTGATAGAATCATTTGGCAATCCCTTAAACCACTTTCTAGCCTCTCCATCCGGAGACTGAACAAAAATCCTCATTACAACATCAATATGTTCTACATTCAGATTTTCAGCAAAATTAGAAAACACAAGAAAGTGTTTTTCTACATTTATTTCATCTTCTCTAGTAAAATTGGGATTAATTTAAGATACTCTTGAGGCATTGCATTCATTGGTTGTGGAAGGTTAAGTGGAGCATATATGTTCAACAAAAACATTGGTGCTGCCATGTTTGCACCTTGATTGATTGTTCCTTGGTTAGATGCAGTCAATGAACCTGCTGTGAAAATATATGAAGGTGGAGTTAAAACTGATATGGGAGTGGGTTGATGGACAATGGAAGAGGGAACAGCAACTGGATTTTGTTGAGCTTGAGTAAAATTAAAAGAAACGGACTCAAAGGAGTGTTCTTCCAACTTAGGTTCTTGAAAATAAATTGGTGTGAAAGGTGAATCTTGTTCCAAGAAAGGAAGTATTTTAGAGATATCTTCAAACAAAGGATTACTATAACTACTGCCAAGAGCAGACAGTGTAGGAATAGGTGTTTAGGGGGTTTTGGGTTTCTGAACCCTTTTAGAAACTAATATTTTAGGGTCTAACAAAGAAGAGACCTTCTGTTGTGAGGTATATGACCTCGTGTGAGGCCTTTTGTGAGCCAGAATTATGAGAATAACAAACACAACCAAATATTTCCTCCTCACCTAACAACCAGAGGAAATAATGTGAAAAACCCAGGGAAAATAAACTTCATCTCTTCATCCCCGACAACGGTGCCAAAAAAAGTTGTATCTGAAGAGACAATTCCTTGGTCGTGAAAAGGAATCAGTGCTTAAGACATTTTTTAACAATGTGTCACAGAAGTAATTATATCAAGTGGTCTTCGTTCAATCCTTTTGGAAACTAATTCTTTAAAACTCTTAATAATCTGGTATAATGAAAGACTCTACAATGCCATTTACTGTTGATATTTGAATGGAAAAGAAGAATTGTAGAAGAAACTCAAAATGATATGTTGTAACACAAAATCTACCACTTTAAATTTCAGAATGAATTTATGGAGAGAGAGGAAACTAAAAATGATATGTTGTAAACACAAAATCTATTACTTTTAAGTTCCAGAGAGAATTTGTGAAGGGATAGGAGTTGGAGTGAAGGAGCACAAATTAAGGTTATTTAACACTTACTCACATATGTAATTAAGAGACTGGAAGCTACTTTACTTCACTTCATTCCAGGAAGAAGGAACACAAAATGGCACAGGAAAAATCAATCACCATCAACAGTTGCAAGAAACTTGATGCTTCTTTTATTAATTCCTTAGAAAAGTTAGTACCAAAGTTTTAGTCTTCCAGAGGTCCAAAACTCGGAACCCCGCTTATATCTTTCTATCTTGCTTAAAACCTCAAAGATAGTTCGTAACTGCTAGAAATTCTTGAAACTACTTCGACTACCTAAACTATTAAAACTACTTGTTACATTGAAATTGAGGACATCACTATAGCTTTGATCTTAACAAACAAAGAAAACAAATTAAAACTTGAAATATTATTCATTTCGCTGAATTTGATTTGTTGTTGATGCATCTCCCTGCAGTGCTGATGAGTCTCCCTAAAAGATCAGACATCCTTGCCCTGCATTTCTTCCAAAGTTTAATATTTTGTCTTTTTTTTCTTGCTCTCATGTCTTTTCTATTTCTGAAGTGGTATTCGAACAGTTCTGCAATAACGTCTCTTTCCCTGATTTGACCCAGTTGTTGTGTTTCCAACAGTGCCACCATATGCTCCTTTTGCTTGACTCTGCCTATGCCTCTGTGCTTCAAACAATGTTATCATGTCCCCTTCTTCCCAAATTTGCCTGTTATGCTCATGCCCACTGCATTCAGTCTTCCATTTATTTACAAGGCGCCACCGCACACAACATTGTTTTTCACGAGGTCGGGAGTTACCCAAGTCTACTACCCGCGTTCACGTTTCTTCATAAAAAAATGTAACTACAAATAATCTTGGGCTTTAAATAAATTTAAATTAACCTTTGAATGGTTCCATTTCATTTCGACTTTCCATGCTCTTCCATTCTAAGCCTCCTCTTACCTCCGATGTGATTTCTCATAGGAAAGGTCCTTACTTCCGGATTTGAAATCCTTTTCAATTTAACTCTGAAACTACATTGCTTCTGCCCCTTATCGCATTTCGAAATTTATAACATATTCTTTAGTGACATTCTTCCTGAGCTTTGTGATTGCGATGTGTGATATGCGATAAAGGTAGGGATGACGTGGCACGTGGAGGTGGGGTCGATCGCAAATTGCAATCTGCGATATAAAACTTATCGCAAATCGCATTTCGGCCTTTATAACATACTCCTTAGCGCCATTCCTCCTGAGCTTGTGATGTGGGATGTCCGATAAAGGTAGGGATGATGTGGCAAGTGGAGGTGGGGTCGATCGCAAATCGCAAGCGGCGAAATTAAACCTTGTCACACTTTGCATTTCGGAATTTATAACATATTCCTTAGCATCATTCCTCTTGATATTGTGATGTGCGGTGTGCGATTGGAATATATTAAATCATGGTTCTGAGTTGAATCGCATCCGGCCCTTGTCATACTTCGCATTTCATCATTCATAACATATTCCTTAGCGTCATTCCTCCTGAGCTTGTGATGTTCGATATGCGATGTGCGAGAGGGTCCCATGACTGGACTTTAAATACTTTAGATTCGGGCTTCGAACTATATCGCATCCAATCTTCATATCACATTTCGTAATTCGGCGGTTTAACCTTGTTCTATTCCTCCTGAGATTTGTGATTTGCGATATGAGATCAAGCCTTCCACGTGCGATTGCAATTAAGCCTCTGAACATTGTTCTACACGTATATTTGCACGACTCGACCCTGACCTCTGTGCAATTTTCTGAACGCATCAATCGGCCAGACTCCTGAACTGTTTTGCATGGGAATAAGCCTGATTTGACCCGCCTTCACATCTCTAAACATAATGTTAATACACCAACATATAAATCAAAAATTATTTTTTGGTATACAAAAATTTTACATTTTCTAACATATATGTTTTTTTTTGGTGTTTTGAGACATATTTCAAAAGTAAATGCAAATGAGCCACAACAAGTTGATTGGGTGAATCAAGGAAAAGAGGATCATGAGAGATTTATGGTGGAGAACAAGAGGTGAATCTTCAAATTACAATATCATTGATCAAATCAGATTCAATATTTAAGCATGCATTCAAATTTTGATTATAAGGGGAAGATGGACATGGGAATGAATCAACTATATGAGTTCCAAGTTTTCCAACTTCAACATTGGTACATGGGACTACTTCATTTGATAAATAAATGAAGGAAGAGGAATTCACAAGAAATATTATATTATTCCTTTGAGACTTTAAGTGTTCCATGACCAAGAAAATCTATAAGACTTGTAAGAAATTTAGATTCATGAGGTTCCAAAGAAATTTGCACTAGATATTGAAATTTTTCATTCATAAAATCCCAATCCATGTATTCCTCATAGAACTCATAAAAAAATGAAGAAAGCGATCAATAAAATCTTCCAAATATTCATTATATCTCATTCTCATATGAATAATATTCTTATATACACTTTGATAAGCAGACCTATCAAAATTTTGGTGGACCTCCATGAAAATTTGTTCGAAGGAATAGATTGATGTAGTCAACAAAATATAACACCCCTATTTAATACAACCTTCAAGAGTGAGAATGAACAAACTACAACCAAAATCCTAACAATTAACTTCAAAGGAATCACAAAATTCAAGAAAGCGAAGGGTGTGCTAAAAAATGGTTATTTCACCACTAAACTTTAAACTTGAAAAGTTATGAATTATCTGCGCAGGAAATTTTAAATTTGAATTTTTTTAAGAACATCTGAGGGTTATGATTTGGGAGGAAGGCATTCAATATTAAAATTGAAACTAAACTTCATGGGATTAACTTGGCATCTGTCCCTCCTTCTAATGCCAAAATTTTGTTGACGGTGCTTGATGGTGACAATAGGGAAGAGGTTCTCCCCGATATGAAGTCCCAATTAGACCTCACATCATTTAGAGTAGGAGCTCCAACTGGAAATATAGTCGGTTGCGATAATGGTGATTTCAAAGGTGTGCCTTGGCTGTTAGCCTCTCTCATAAAACAATAATAAATCCAAAAATTAAATAAATAAATTAAATATTAAAAGTTAGGAATTTATGCCTAACACTTTAGATTGGATTGTTCCTCTAAGATAGGAGTTAGTTTAGGTAGCTCCTATATTGGCGTGTGTTTGGTTGAGAAATTATCTCAACCAAGGTGTCCAAGATAGCACGCACTATCTTGAGACACAGTCTCCTCATCTATTTAATTGTAATACTACATTCTTTTAATAATGTGAAAATATGTGAGGAAGCCGTGAGGCTGAAGCCTTTTCCGCCAATATTTTGTCTCTGGTTTATTATATGTGTTTTAAGTATTTTATGATTTTATTTTATTTTCAATATGTGGTATCAGAGCTATGGATGGGGACATCTATTTCAAATCAAATCAAGAAGGATCGTCGATCAAGTGAAGAGAAAAAGGAGTAGACCCGAACTGTGGCATGAAAAAGGAACATTGTGATTCAAGTGTAGTTGTGGTAGCCCTCCTTTCTTTAAAGACCTCATTTCTTTAAAGACCTCATGTGAAAATATGCAGATGATATAGTTGTTTGATCTGATAACCGTGGGATCAATCTGATCACGTACCTACTGTCTTTGTCTTCATCGGAGATCAACTGATGGTATGGAAATTGTACGCATACTCTTGTAATGAAAAACTGTTGTGTGAATCCATGTGTGTACCCTTAAATAAAGGTTGTGTTGGATGTGTATTGTGTATGGCAAAATATTTTCTTTACTGTGTGGTTGCAATTTCTTATGAATGTGATCTGAGCACAAATGGTTGAATTTGAGTACAGTACCCTGTTGAGAATCCATTGTACATAGATTAATAAGGTGAATGAGTGTTTGAGAGGGTTGGTTGCTATAACGAGATTGTTAGGAGACAACAACTCTTGTTGTAAATGGCAATGGTTTATAAATACAACAGGACCAAGTTTTAGATGAGCCAAGGAACATAGAGAAGGAATTCTATGTTGTGAACTTGGAGGAGGTCGCAGCACAAGCCTTGATCAAAACGCTAAGCAGAAGAAACGAATTTCATTAGAGCTTATGTGTTGGAGACGTGTTGGGAATTGACCTGCAGGGTAGAGTTGCAGTTTTTTTTTATATATAGTGGAAGTATTGCAATTGACGTGGCTCACAGTCACGTGATATGACAACGAGCCAAATTGTGCTTTACTGTTGTGATTCAGGAGTAAAGGTGTTTTGCAACTGATGCATTTAGAAACTGATGGATTGATCGAACGCACACTCAAAGAAAATCTCTCAGCCATAATTTTATTGAAATGGATTTACCTTATGTAATGCAATTTGATTGGTTCGAGAAAACCATCGAAAGACATTTTGATCAAAAATATCTGATCAAAATAAAAATACCTTGCCCTAGATAATAAATGTTTGTTGTAGCCTAATAGATCATGAAGCCACTTATGCTGCAAATAAAGTAGTTAATCTTTTGATTTGATCACATCTAATAGAAAGAAAGCATCCGATCTTACATGGACTCAATGTTCTACTCCCACCAGAGAGGAACTTATTCCCACAAGACTATTTTCGCTGCCCCGAATGCTTTCAATTTCGCTCCATTTTTATCATTTCCTATCTTCCAAATAGAAAATTTGTACCTAGTGATCTATGCAATTATGTTATTGATATTCAACCTTTTCTTATCACTTTGTAAGTCTTGGTGCCAAAGAAAACAAGTTGCTTGAATAGTACTTTCCACTCACTATGTATTTCTATCCGTTGAATGCAATCTGCACATATGTGTTGAAGATATTCCCATCCCATATTCGCAAGAGGACTGATTTTTGTGTGCTAAAGAAGAGGAATACAAGCCAGTGCTATCCAGTGTAATCTCTTCTCTAAGGTGGTCCATATTCTCAAGGGAAAACCAAGGAAACGCGCCAAGACACCACACACCTATGCCCAGAATTCTCCTGGTGATTGTCGACAAAATTCTACTAGTTTTCATAGAAGCAGAATCTGCATTTGCAGTTAGCGTATTTGCAGTAATCTCAAAAATCGAGGAAGGTATTAAATATTTGTGTTGAGCGGCAATGTGGAAGACATTTGCGTGGAGGACTATGTTAAAGCTTTCAAAAATTTTGTTGTGAATCCAAATGTCGAAGAAAGGCCTGTCCAAGAAATCAACCACGGGTGCTTGCTAACAACAATATTTCGGTGAGCCACACAACGAGTCTTCGTTGAGCCCAGCACTTTTTTTTCTTAAACAAGGTTTGCAAGTTATGATGGATTCGATTTTCAAAATAATTTAATGTCAAGTGGGAAAAATTAAATACTTCACATGTTTTTAAATGGGGCCTTGTTAGACGGAGATTTTAAAAGGAGGTTTCAAAAGAGTTATGATATGAAGGTGAGATAATTAGTGATTAGCGAGAGATTAAGTGCTTTCATATTTTATTATATTTGAGTGAGCATTTAATTAAAAAAAAAAAAATTTGAGTTGGGCAAAAGAAGTAAAAGTATGAGTATTTAAGTGACTTCATTTTTGAGTTGGGCAAAAGAAGTAAAAGTATGAGTATTTAAGTGACTTCATTTTCTAGCATTTGGAAGGTTGGTAAAATGGATTTAAAGGTTTAAGATATTTATTGTAAATAAAAGAAAGTGAGTGAAGAGAGGAGAGATAGTGAGTGGAGTGAATTCTCATATTATATCTTTTTCATGATTTTCATGGAATTATGTTTTGGGATTGGAGATGATTTTATGAAATGAATACAAATGTAAGTGCCCAAAAATTATAAGCAAAGAAAAAGGAAATGGGTGTCAAGGTAAGTTTTGACTCATTATTTGGGTATCTTCACCTCTAAGCCATCAAGTCATTGGAAGACAAGTGCATTGGATAGGAGAAGATTTTTATTTTTTCATAAGGGTGAAGATTGTAATAAGTGGAGTAATAAGTTGTAACTTGGAGAATAAGGTGAAATTATTGTTTTTGTAATTTTGGATCAATAAGGGATTTTGTGGAGTGATAAGCATTCATTTTTTTTTGTAAGTTTGGAGTGATCATTTTTTCAAAGGAAAGCTCATTGTTGTAGGAGGTTGAGTCAGTTTTTGAAGACATTTCTCTTCCAATAAGTTATGGAACTTTGATTCCATGAAGATGTTGTGAAGCTGAATGCTTATGTACTCCAAATTTTAATAAAGCTTATATTTTGTCATGATTGTGTCCTAGATCCGCTTGAAATTGAATAAGGGGATCTTATGTACACGAAGAGTGTGTTGATGATGGTGCATGCTTCATGTTATTGCTTATGATTTGTGTCTAGTTTTGACACATAAATTATCTCATTTGACACACACATAAAGTTCAATGCAAGCAAGCACAACACCTGTAACGAAGTAGCTACAAGGAAGGATATTTAAACTCAACACATGCATTTGCGCCACTACAACAAATACTCAACATCAGCATTCTACTTCAACAAAGAAAATTAACTCAATACAATCAAGTTAATGAACCTGCAAACTCCGACATTTCAAAGCAAAGTCTACATCAACATTCTTGCAAATACATTTAAGAACTTGTAATCAAATTCAAATTGATTTGGATTGTAAGGGTGCACTCTCAGTTGAAACCAACAACTAAATGTTTTTTTAAAGAGGACGAGTGAATTCATTGTTTTAAGTGAATCATTAAAATCATTGTAAGCATTTTTGGGTGCATTTCGACAGTGTTCGACACCCTTCCTTTAAGCAGAATAAAGTGAGTCCACAAGTTTTAACTCTAAATCAAACAAACAACAAGTTCACATCTCCTGCCAGTGAGCGTGAGTATTCATTCAAGTGAGCGTGAAGTAATCAAGCACGTTCAAGAGAGAATTCAAGAAAAGTGATCAACAACAAGCGAGCGTGATTTCCAGTGAACTTGAAACAATAGAAACAAGTTTCACCAAGCAAGAGATCAAGAAAATTCTTAAGCAAGCGAGCGTGATAGACAGTACAAGCCAATGTTCCATTCAAGCAACAAATCGAGTGAGCGTGCCATTCAAGCAACACAGCAAGTGAGCCTGTCATTCTAGTAACAAACTCAAGTGAGACAGTTCAAAGCATGACATCTACGACAAGTGAGCCTGAATTCAAAAGAGTGAGTTTAGATGGCGAAACAAATCCAATTGTTACAATTTATTCACAATTTAATCATCTCAAGTGCTGAAGACATGGTGCAAATCAGCAAAGACATTCTTGTTGATCTTTCACGGCATCTACAACATACAAATGAAACCATCAAGTTTCTTCAACTGGAGTCGCAACTACAAAGAAATGAGTTGCAAGAAAAGAGTGATGCTTCCGAGTCTTTGAGCCATACAGCTAAAGATGATTCTAAGTCATTCATCCAAACAGCTTCAAGTGTCGAAGTTGTTCAACTTCAACTTTCTTCCAAGCCAATTAAGTTCGTCAGTGCAGGATTTCTTGAACAAATCACCTCAGCAAGTTCTGAGAAATTTGTAGATAAACATAAATGCACGCAACCTGCAGTTGCAGTCAAACCTAAATGTCCTCATTGTCAAAGAATCGGTCATATGGAAGATCAGTGTTTTGATCTCCATCCTTATCGCCATTGTGGCAAGCCAAATCATTCATCAAATAAATGTCGCAACCAACAACAATCAGCCAGATTGAAGATACGTTATGAATGGATCGATCCTTGGGAATGGTCATCCATAGTCAAAATATTGTCTCAGTTCTACAACCGAATAAAATCACACATAGTGCATCCGACAGTGAAAATAAGATGGTACTCTCATGTAGTTGAACGGGGGAGTACACCAGCGCAACACTCCTACACCTGAAGGGGGGGAGTTCAGGAATACTTTCCAGAGAAGTGTCTCTCCTCTCAGCTGACAAAGGGGGGAAAATTTCAATGAAATTGACAGTGGTTGTCAGACTGAAAGTCTCAACAAAACCAGCAAAATCAGCCAATGGGCAGCTTTCGTAGCCAGTGGGCATATTCAACGGCCAGTGGGCATCAACAAATTCGCCAGTGGGCATATTCAATGGCCAGTGGGCATCAACAAATTCGCCAGTGGGTAGTCGACAACAAAGCAGCAGTGAGCCATTTTCAACACAACAAAAGCAACAGTGAGTTGTTTTTGACATCATCAGTCGAGCGTTCAACAAATTTTGTCAGTGGACAAAGGATGATGATTTCATGCAAAGAACAGATGGATCCTTTTGCAACTTGGCACGTGATGGAGTTGTCAAGAAAAATTCAAAGATGAATCAGACATGCAGCTGACTCATGGTCTCTTCAAATTGCAGTTTTTTAGCATCCAGCTTTGGCGGTTTTTCAGGCAAAGTTTTTGAGGATCAACATGAGAACTGGGAAGATGGTTCCTCGTTCTTATTTTAGATTTATCATTGAAGGGGGGAATTTTAGCCTCTCTCATAAAAAAATAATAAATCCAAAAATAAAATAAATTAATTAAATATTAAAAGTTAGGAATTTATGCCTAACTCTTTAGATTGGGTTGTTCCTCTAAAATAGGAGTTAGTTTAGGTAGCTCCTATATTGGTGTGTGTTTGGTTGAGAAATTATCTCAACCAAGGTGTCCAAGATAGCACGCACTATCTTGAGACATAGTATACTCATCTATTTAATTGTAATACTACATTCTTTTAATAATGAGAAAATATGTGAGGAAGCCGTAAGGCTGAAGCCTTTTATGCCAATATTTTGTCTCTAGTTTATTATATGTGTTTTATGTATTTTATGAGTTGATTTGATTTTCAATATTGGCTACAATAAACACATAAGAAGACATATATATGACTTTGGTGACAACAAGTGCGTAAACTTTATGGAATACCAATTGTGATGCATAAGTGGTTCCTTCACGCATAAGGAAAGAGAGTGAGCCTCTAGAAGAAAATTATTAGTACTATCCTAAAAGAGACGTGCATGCACATGATGGAATCATTGATTAACTTGCAAATTAGTTCACAATATAATAGTGATCATGAAAGAGAGTACAACACACATTCAACAATATATATACTAAATATAATGAAACAGTTTTTTTATCACTTAAAGAAAACCATGGATGTGGAAAAAAAATCTAAGGTAACCTCAAACCGCTTTGAGGTTGAAAGTTGGCCCTTCAACCTAGAGAGGGATCTCTCCATAAACTCATCTACCCAAGGTCACAGTGGTAGAAGGTTTACAATAAGTCCTCTGGATATATTTATTTAAGAAAATTGAGGTTGGTTGGACTATGAGAGAATTTTCACCATTGGGCATGGAGTTTGACCCAATCATATTTATATAATTATGGTTTCAGTGAGAAAACACAAAAGCGAGGTAGTGACACTTTTAGGAATTTGAAGGGAAAAAAAAAGAGAATCAGTGTAATAGTTAATTGAAAAACAAGTGTCAAATGTATGAGAATAAATAAACATGTAGCATAAACATATGAATCCCAATTTCAAACACTCAGTATTCAGGCATTGAGGAAAATATTAAACCAAGAAACATACAGGGAACCATAACACAGGAATTTATGCAACATGCTCACATAGACTTCTTTTATTAAAATATGATCACATAGTACATAAAACAGGCTATCTTTCAAAAAAGTTTCCAACCCTTTCTTCTTCTTCAGAAACTATTTATATTGAAAATTACAATAGCTAAACATGTTTCTAGCTAAATTTAATTACACTAATCTAAACATAACAGTGTATATTTTTCAGTTACTTGCACGTAAAATATCTTCAAAACATATATGTTTTTTATTAAAAACAAATTTATATAATTCGTGCTAAGAACGAGAAGTGAAAAATGTGTCATTGTTATGCCTCCTTCACTGGGAATCAATCCTTGTCATTACTTCAAAAATGGTCTTCTATTTCATAGCTCCTGATTCATCGCATAACCTTCCTGCAATTTGATGATAATCCTGATGTCAAACTTTAGCTTCCGAAACTGATAATTATGCTGACGAGTTGACTGTCAGTGTTTTACTCCACACTATCCGCCAAAATGCGCTGAAAATGAAACTGTCAGCGCTCTTCTACACTTTCTTGTGCTAAAACGCTGACAAGTGCTTGGTCGACTGAAGACCAAAATTTATATTTGACAGCATGGGGTCAAAAAACTCAAAATATCAAAACAACTTCAGTTAAAATTATTCTTTCCTTCCAACAGAACATCGACATTAGCCATGATGTGTCTTTTTATTTCTCTGGTCTCCATGGGAATTCTCCTCTTGGTCACCTTCATTTTCTTTGACATTTTTAAACCTATATCTCTCTCCATGTTTATGATTAGGTCCTTTAGTGAGATATCATCCACATCTATAATTTATTTAGTAAGATTTGGTTCTGTTTTAATTTGATTTTCAATATGAGCTTGTTCCAGGGCATACTGTGAGGTTTTTTCCCCCCTTTAAACATATCAAATAGGGTAGGCCCTTTCTCAATTAGAGCTCCTTCATATTGGGGCTGAGCCATATTTCTTTTGGTTTTCTCTGGCAACCAGCTTCTTGTAAGTAGGCTTTCAGTAGGAGGGTTTCAATAGGAGGATTTTCAGTAGAAGGGTTTTCAGTAGGAGTATTTTCAGTAAGAGGAGGATGGCTTTTTTGTTCTTTTCTGAGCCTATTACTCCTTCTAGTATAAACTATAGGTATTTTAGGGACACAAGGAGAGGTTTCCTCTACTCTCTTTCGACTTATGGTTTTTACAGTAGAATTTTCCTGAGACGAGGTTCTTGTCTCAATATTTTTGACTTGTTTGGCCTCATTTTTAGCGCCCTTTTTCCTACCTCTTTTATACTTAGTAGGTTGGAGTTGAAACCCCCCCAGAATATAAAATGACCCCATGTTATCCCGACCTTTGCTAACTAGTTTTCAATTAATAATTTTATCAAAGATTTATGATAACTGAAATGTGAAGATGGGTTTGTCCTGGCTCGAACCCGAGCAACCATATGTTTCAAACTTTCTAACAAAAAATAAGAGGTGTTTATTCTTATCTGACCTACTAGATGAAAAATAAAATAGAAATGGTATAGGTTGACCCTATTGTAGCATCCCTCGCAGGTGATGTAGGACTAAACAATACGCAATAAAATAAGCCATTCATCTTTTAGCCATGCACTTTGCATCCCTTCCCTCTAGTTATTTTCTTTGAATTCTTCCTTTAGGAAGAAAGGAACAACAATTCCAGATAATATGTGGCTTCTAAAATCTCTCTCCATTTATATGGGAAGACTTGTGACCTCAAAAATTAACTCCTCTTTCACCTGGAAAGAAATTCCTCCAACCTCTACTCGTTTTCCATCGAAAACCCTGGGTAAACGCGCGTCCTACCTCATTGTGAAAATCGGTGCACTACTTGAAGAATTCCTCCCATAGGTCCTGTCGAAATTGTTGCTAACTCTCTGGGTAGATCTCAAGAAGATCAGTGATCCAGGTAAATTTTCGATACCCTTTAAAACAAGACCTTTTACTTCGTCTAATGTGTTATAATTGCATTTAATTAAAAGTTTTAATGAACATAAATGAACATATGCATGTTGTAAAGAAGAGGAACATAACAAGCATTATAAACATAAGATATTGATAATGGAGTTCGTCCAGGAGGGACTACGTCTTCGGGCCTCAGTGTCAAGATGGTGTAAGCCGCTGCATTAAGTGCTGGAATAGCGTGATGTACATGGATGGTGTTTTCTCTGTCATACAAGGAAAATTCCCTCATGCAGGAGTGGTTGGACCTCTCTACGAGATGTTCTGTTACAAGAACTCTCACTCAAAAAGGACGACTATCAATATGACAATAACTCACACATAATGACTAAGAGTATCCCGCCAGGATGGCAACAAATGAATCTCAATCAAACATACATGTGACAATGAGTATCCCGCCAATATGGCAGCAAAGGGATCTCAAACATAACACAATCCATGATAGAAATTACATCTTACATCAAGAACAAAAACATGATCCCACATCAAACATCAACAGGGATCTGTACATAGAAAAGAGACAAAGAAGTACATGAAATCAACACATCATATACCTCACATTGAAGACGACTAAACAATGAGATGCTTTGCTGCTAGATCTGAAATAACCATCGCAATCGTGGTGTCGAAAGGTGTGAAATCGACTGCTCACTCACTGAATGCTGACACCTGTACTCCACTTTGAAAAGTGGCTGAAAAATATAAAGCTCAGATGGAAAATCTAAATATACCATCATATTTGTGTCGTCTAATAGTGCAAAATTGACTGTAAAATTTCTAAATTCTGGCAAAGTCAAAATATGGGCCTTAGGGAATCTTTTAGATTCCTCAAAGATGTTGATCCACAGGGAATCTATAAATCTACAACTCAAAACAGGAATCTAATCTCCACCATTGAGATCCTTGCAAAATTTTGAGAAGAATGAGTATAAAATTGACCTCATTCTGACACCGACGACTTTCAGCCTCCAAAGAATCTGAAAGATTCCCTCAAGATTCTTAATGATTCTCCTTCACATGGAATCTGCAAAACTGCTGCTCAAAAGGAAAATCTGGGTGCACCATCGCGTTCATTGTGAAATTTTGGTTAAAATGCATATAAAGTTTAATACATTCTGAAAATTTTACCTCCCTGGGATCAAAATATTCCCTTGGCATCAAACAAGAATCTGTCTCGAACTGTGTGCCTGCATCTACACTGGTCTGGTCTCTACCTCGAAATCCATGCCCGCACTTCGGCTGCCTTGGCCTGGGTGCACTGTGAAAATATCGAGTTCATATGAAATTTCATGGCGAACTTTTCCAAGTTCGTCATTGGGCATGATGGTTGAGATCCATTGTGGTAGGGAGGAGGTCGGGCGGTCAAACCCCGCCTCATCCCACAATAGTCATATTTTGTTTTAAAAAATGACATTTGTATTCAACTGGGGGGCCAGACCCACATTGGGCGGCCCACCCACCACACCTCCGTCGTATCATACATTACAATGGTGGTGTTAACATATATATAACATATTTGTTGTTATATAACCATATGCCATCTTATATGTTATATGTTTTATAATAACCATAAAACATTCATGTTGATTTATTAAATCAAACCAAAATTTGTTGTTTGATAACCATATGTTAAATTTAATATAAAGTTTGTTAAAATAATTTTGTTTTTATTTGATTTTTTAAATAGTTATTAAAATAACTATTTTAATATTTAAAATCATATGGTTATGTTTTAATGTGGGTGATTTAATATTTCGTTGTCTTCTTTGTAGGTTGAGGACCAATGGAGGAGTGCCATGTGTCAGCATCAGAGGGGCTTCCATGTAGGTCTCACATGCTCACTGGGATGCCATGTGGCACACCGTGGGCCCCACGTTCCCTGCCTTAACAAAAACTTCAAACTGCTCGAACTCCCTCATACAAGCTCGGATTAATGCGTCGTTCACACCGTTGCGATCATAGCGACGAGCTCTTCAATATGAAGCTAAGTTTGTCACCTTCCTAACATTTAAATTTCAAGCCTTTTTCCAAGCCACCAATGTCTAAAAATCCACCTGGATCAATCCTCCCCACTGAGGAGCTTTTGGTCCTTCAGAAGCATCAGCTTCTATCCATCATCAACTGCATGCAAATGTCTTGAAAGGCACATTCCCACACGACTCCTTCACCTGACGTACTTCGGAATCGGAACGAAATGCCAACACCTGCAACTGCTACAACGCAAATTTCTGAAAAGGCACATCCCTTGAAGACTCCTTCACCTTTGTCCTTCGGAATCGGAATGCAAATGCCACATCTGCCTAACGCTGCAACACAAATAACATGCTCAAAATGACCAAAACATTTCCATACTTTCCATGAGTTTACATGCTTGGTGGTCAAGTTTACATCAATGGAAATCGCACCCCAACTATCATTACAAGACCAACTACATCATCATCGCCTTTCGAAGTTATGGCAAACACCTCATCACTTTTACATGAAAGAAATGCTTCACATGATTTATAGAATAAGGCCAAAATATCATTGTTGCTTAAACAAGTGATGGAAAAACACATCATCACTTTTACAGTTAAAAATGCAACGTATGATTTACAAACACGGCCATGACAAGCTAACATATCTAGAAAAACCGCTCTTTAGCAAATTGAATGGGTCATTCCCCTATGGGGAATTCACTTGTCGATGAGCTCTTTCGACTGGTTTCTGCATGGACATTTTGTCTTTGAGGCGCTGCTCTAGATGGAGTCTCCAACACGTGGCTCTTTGATGGCCACTTCGGTCGCAATAACTGCAATGAGTCTTCTTCCTCCATAACTGCTTAACCAACTTCTTTCCTTGCTGTGGAGAAGGATTTTCACGTCTCATCCTCCTTTGTACTACTATTCTTTTCCAACACTCAGAAAACACATGGTTATGCAAACCACAAAAATGACACGTTTTTCTTTTCCTTGATTTACAACCATGATTATCAACATTCTTATAATCAAAATGCACTCCGGAATAGCGATACTTGTTATACCTTCCCCGATGGCCTCTAGTGCGATCATGATGATGAGAGCGTGCCTAAGCTCTTTCACTGCAATATGCACTGCCATGGAACGATGGTGAAGTGTTCCATTCCTATTCCCTGGTGAGTTCAACAATGTATGTTTTCCTTTGATGTCCTTCGAACATCCTCCTTCAGTGTATCCCAAACCTGTGTTGCGAGGTCGCTGCACAACCTCCAGTGGATGAGTTATGCCTTGGCCACGAATGCCAAGTCCTCCTCCTTGGTACCCCATCTTGGTAAGGAGCCTCATGCCAGTTCCTGTAATGGGGATCTCCACACTTCCAACAGAAATGATATCATGTGAAGATGAAACAGAAAAAAAATCAACATTGTTTACCTCAGTTGTTGATTTTGAAGCATGTGAAGAGGGCTTCAATAAGCTTTCGTTGTGCTTCACTTCCTCCAAGGCCTCTGTCACAACATGTAGCTAAAGCTGCAATTGATGCTTCTCTTCTTTATCTTCCTGTAGGATGGTCTTCGATGCCTCATGATCTGCTTGAACAATTTCATTGTTGCGCTTCAATTCTTCCAACGCCTCTATCATGGCAACCAACTGAAGCTGCAATCGATGTTTGTCCTCTTTCTCTTCCTGTAGGAGTGTCTTCAATTCAGCATTCTCTGCTGCTTGTTTTTCATAAGCTTCGTACAACATTTCTGCTTTCTCGGACACCCTTAGCATGGTCTCATACATGTCCTTGACATTCTCCATTGCTCAAATCAGCGAACGCTCAATGGCTCACCCCTGCAATCCAAATCAACAAGAAGACTGCTCTTATACCACTTGATCCGAGTAAATTTTCGATACCCTTTAACCAAGACCTTTTACTTTTGTTGATGTGTTAGAATTTCATTTAATCAAAACGTTAATGAACATAAATGAACATTTTCATGCTGTAAAGAAGAGGAACATAACAAGCATTATTGTTATGAAACCAGCTCCAAAAATAGAAGAAAATATATATCAACGCCTTAGAAATATGCCACTTCGAGGAGGAAACCTCCAATACATTACATGAATGAACAATTCTTGGATGATACAAATGACAAAACCTCTTTTCTATATATAGGAGTCCATGGAGCCACAATGTGATCCTAGTGGAGCCACAATGTAATCCTAGCTGACCTAACAATAATAATGTAAGGGCACAATAATAACAATATGGGGGTTACAAGGGTACAACAATAACAATAAGGGGGTTAAACTAACAACAATAAGAGACTATACTAGTAATATAAGAACCTAACATGCTCATATCCTAAAAAAAAAATTGTCCTCAACGCTTGAGTAGCTCCGGGTGCTTCTGTATAAAATTCTCATCCTCCCATGTAGAATCTTCAATGGGTAAGTTCTTCCATTTGATGAGATACTCTGAAATTGATCGATTTCGTAGTTGTCGAGTTCTTGTTTCCATGATTGCTTCAGGTTCCAATATGGTTTTTCCTTACTCATCAAGTTCTGGCAATATTGTTTGAACTGGAAGTTTGTCCCCTATAACCTTTTTTAAGCATGAAACATGAAAAATTGGATGCACTCGCGAAGAAGTAGGAAGCTCCAATTTATATACCATAGTACCAATCTTTTGCAACACCTTGTAAGGACCATATTACTTTGGTGATAATTTATTATCCTTCTTAGCTTGCTTGAGGGACATTTGTTTGTATGGTTGTAGCCATAAGAATATCTAGTCTCCCACATCAAAACTTATCTCACTGCGATGCTGATCTGCCTGTTGTTTCATTCGATTTTGTGCCAAATTTAGATTATCCTTTAAGAGTTGGAGAACTTGTTGATGCTCGATGTGATCCTCCACTGCTTGAACCCTAGAATTTTCTCTTAAAGAAGATGTGATGGGCGGTGGATGATATCCATAAAGTGTCATAAATGGGGTCATTTTTGCTACAGTGTGGAAGGAAGTGTTATACCACCATTCAGCGAGAGGTAACCACTTGACCCATTTTTCTTGCTTATCAGATACAAAACAACGAAGATATCCTTCCAAACATTTATTCACTATCTCTGTTTGACCATCAGATTGAGGATGATAAGATGAGCTATGAGCTAGTTGAGTACCCAAACAAGAAAATAATTTCATCCAAAAATTTCCTGTAAAAATGGGATCTTTGTCACTTACAATAATCTTTGGGTTTCCATGTAGTTTTTGAATTGTTTCCATAAATGCAGTAGCAATTGTACTTGCTTTAAATGGATGAGATAATGTACAATAGCGTGCATACTTGGTAAGTCTATCAACTACCACCATGATGACACTCCTTCCTTTGGACTTAAGTAAACCTGTGATAAAATCCATGGAAATCTCCTCCCAACATTGACTTGGAATGGATAAAGGTTGTAGAAGACCCGAGGTCTTAATTGTCTCAACTTTATTTTGCTGGCAAACCAAACATTCCGCCACAAACTTTTGAATATCAGATTTAAGGCCATCCCAAAAAAAAATATTTCTTCACCCTATGGTAAGTTTTTAAAAATCTTGAGTGTCCTCCTAAAGGAGAAGTGTGCAATTCCAAAATAATCTTTTGTTTTAGTTGGGAATTCTTGCAAATATATAAGTGATCTTTGTACCATAAGGAATAATTTTTCCAACTAAATGTATCAGATGTACCAGGATCTTGCTACAAATTTTGAATGAGTGTCCAAACTTCTTCGTCCTTCTTCCATTCATCTCTTGCTTCGGTTATCCAATCTGGTTGGATAATAGAAATGGCACAAAGAAATGCTTCCACCTCTTCATCCTTTCTTTAGAGTGCATCTGCGACAACATTTAGCTTCCCCTTTTTGTAGATGATTTCAAAGTCATAACCCAACATCTTTATGACCCATTTTTGTTGCTCTTCCGAAGATAGTCTATGTTCCAAAAAGTATTTAAGACTATCATAATCATTTTTTACCTTGAAGTGTCTTCCCATTAGGTAAGGTCTCCATTTCTTTAGTGCATGTAGTATTTCCAACATTTCTTTCTCATAAATAGCCTTTTGTAAATACTTTCCTTTGATTGAACGACTTTCAAAAGCAATGGGTCTTCCTTCTTGCATTAAAACAGCACCAATTCCATTTCCTAAGGCATCACATTCCACAATAAAGGTTTTTGTGAATTCTGGCGTAGCTAAGACTGGTGCTACGCACATTGCCTCTTTAAGATGTTCAAACGCCTTAGTTGCTTCAGGATTCTATGAAAATGCATCTTTCTTCAATAATGTTGTTAGAGGTGCTGCTATTCTCCCATAATTCTTAACAAACTTGCGATAATACCCTGTTAACCCGAGAAATCCGCGCCACTGCTTTATGGTTGTGGGGTCTTTCCATTCCTTAATGGCTTTAATTTTGTTAGGGTCTACCTTAACACCCTCATGAAATACAATATGACTCAGATATTCCAACTCTTGTACTCCAAAGAAACATTTGGATTTTTTTGCATATAATTGTTTCTCCTCCAATAGTTTGAGAACCATGTCAACATGTTGAACATGATCCTTCCAAGACCTGCTATAGATTAGTATATCACCAAAAAATACTAGAACAAATTTTCTAAGAAAGGGTTTGAAAATGGAATTCATCAACCCTTGAAATGTAGAAAGTGCATTGGTAAGACCAAAAGGCATGACCAAAAATTCATAATGACCCTCATGAGTTCGAAATGTTGTTTTCGGAATATCTTCAGTCTTCATTCTAATTTGATGATATCACGAACGAAGATCTGACTTGGTAATAAATTTCTCCATGTAATTCATCGATGCAGAATGGGAAATTTATCTTTAATAGTGATCTTCATGAGCTCGAAATAGCTCAGGACATACACCATATTCCATCCTTCTTGTGCACAATACTACTAGAAACGGAAGAAAGAACTTTGACTAGGTGGAATTATACCGGCCTCTAACATTTCTGCAATCATACGTTCAATTTCACTCTTTTGGACATAAGGATATCTGTAAGGTCAGATGTTTGGAGGAACACTTCCTGGAATAAAATGAATATCATGATCATGATCAAGAATATGTGGGAGTCCTTTGGGAGTATCAAACACATTGGAATGATTTTCCAAGACTCTTTAGAGATCTGGAGAAATAGATGATTTTGATGTTGGAACTTCTAGTGAGCATAATTGTGCAATTACACCTCGTTGTTCTTTATTCATAAGCTTTGTCATGACATTAGAGCTTATTATCTTTCCTGGCTTCCCTGTGATGCCTCGTAATTCGATTTCCTTTCCTTCCGAAAAAGATTTCAAGAAAAGTTCTTGAAAATTAAAAGCTACCATCCCCAAAAAGATTATAACCATTGTACTCTAGTACAACATCGGCACCCCCATTGGTATGGCAAGCATTGAACTATTCAACACATATTCCCCCATGGATAACCGATATTATGGCATTTTACAAAGAAATTTATAGTTCCTCCATTTTCAACCATCACTTCACATTCTGATGTTGGGTATAGGAAACAATTCAATTCATTGGCTACCTTACAATGAATAAAATTTAGGGGGCTACCCGAATCAATAAACAATATTACCTTTTTCTTCTTGATATGTCCTTCTATCTTGAGAGTTAGAGGAGTGGTAATTCCTGCCAGTGCATTACATGATATGGATGTACTCATTTCTTCTTATTATAGGGTTGGTTTCTGGTGTATATCCTCTTCTTTTGAAGTTTCTTGTTCATTTTCTTCCTCCTTCTCACAATCTATGTAAAATAATTTCTTCTCAGCACACTTATGACCTTTAGTGTATTTTCTATCAAAAATATAGCAAAGCCCTTCTTCTCTTTTTTCTTCCAATTGTTGTGGTGTCAGCCTTGTAGGTTGTGGAATTCTAGGAGTAGCAACACTTCCATGTTTATAGGTATGAGTGGTAGGCTTCCTTGTTGCCATAATTTTACACTCAATTTTTCTTGCGAACTTGAATGCCTTCTCTAATGAATGTGGTTCCCAAACACGAACTTCATGTTGGATGTTATCCTTTAAAGTCCCTATGAAGACATCAATTCGGTGTTCCTCTGGAATATCAGTCACCCTTATATTCAATTTTTGGAAGTCCTCAATGTGCTCTGCCACTAAACCCTTTTGTTTGAGATTTATCAATTGGCTAAAGAAAGTGTTGCTCTTTGTATTCTCATAATGTGCTATCATTTCCTCCGTAAAAATTGACCAAGTGACAATTTTTTTACGGGAGCAATCGATGACATACAAATGTATTTTGTTATAAATGTAAAGTTGCAATGCGTACCTTTTGTGTGTTTTGCACATTATTAAGATCAAAATATGCGGCTCCATCTGTAGTATCCATGTTACAGGATCCTTTCCATCAAACTTTCTCATATCCATTTTTGGAATATGGTGGTTCTTCCCTCCAACCTTAGAGTTTATGAAATCATGATTAACATTTATTTTGTTATCATCATGAGTTTTCTCTACTATATTTTCGCCATTAGGAAACATTTCTTGTGTCAACTTTGCCAAACCTTCGATGTCTACTTTTAAATCATTCTTCATGTTCTCCATGTTGTCTTTGATTTTTTCATCGATCTTATCTTCCATTTCATCCATATTAGCTTCCATGTCGTCCATCTTAGCTTCCATGCCCACTTCCATGCCATCCATCTTAGCTTCCAAACCATTCATCTTAGCTTCCACGCCTTTCTTCAAACCGTCCATCTTAGTTTCCACGCCTTTCTTCAAAACTTCCATTTCATTTTTTGTTGCTCTTTGTGATAGCGAAATTTGGTGCACTTTATCTTGTAATTTTGATATCTCATGTTGTGTTTCTTCGTCTTCATGAGTCATAGTGGAGCCTTCTGAAGGCTTAATGGGTGTTGAATTATTTTTACCGGGCATTTTAGAACCCAATACTGATATCTATTCTTCAATATTCCCTTGGAATAAATTTAAACTAATTTTTTTCAAACGAGACTTATGTAATTCGAAAAACAATACACACATTTTTATTTCTTTTGAGGAGATCGATATTGAAACTGAATTATCTCTGTGATTTTGGATCTTAAATATTTGAAATTTGGCCCTAAGGTAGCCCTCTGAATCCTCTTTCGAATGCCACAAGTCTGACCTGATTTGGATTCTTTAAGACAAATTTGTGCCCAATCTCCTACGATAACCTAATTATGGACTGGTTCAGTAGAGCGAACTTGTACGACTTGCCACGTGTCACTGTTTGATCCTTTGGCTCTGAAATTTATAGACAGGAAACTACAGTCCGTGTACTTCCAGTCACTTCTTACAGAATTCCAATTCGATGCTCAGAGAGAGAGTTATGAAGATTTTCCTACGATCACCTCTTTGAGATGAAATTCGGGAGCCTGCAAAAGACCTAACTTCCACATATCATATCTCCAAAAATATTGCGAACCAAGCTCTGAAATTGTGTGACAATGTTCTTCAGGATTTCGGCTTCGCGCACTAAAATTTTTACAGAGAAGCGCCTGAACCTTCGTGAACTCAGCGTTATAAACGAAAATTCATGACTGTTTAGATTAAATTCGGGGAGCACACTTAAAATTCCTAACTTCCTGAGATCATATCTGCGAAAATATTTTGAACCAAGCTCTGGGGGTACTGCGAAGATTCAGCACGGGATTTAGACTTCTTGGCTCTACATTCAGCTTGATGGCATCGTAGAAAAAGTTATATCAAAAATTCCATGATTACTTGTCTGGAGCAGCGAAACCCTAGAATCCAAAGCTCAGATACCAAATGTTATGAAACCAGCTCCAAAAATAGAATAAATGAGAGGTCAATGCCTTAGAAATAAGCCTTCGAGGGGGCAGCATCCAATACATTACATGAATGAACAATTCTTGGATGATACAAATGACAAAACCTCATTTCTATATATAGGAGTCCATGGGGCCACAATGTAATCCTAGCCGACCTAACAATAATAATGTAAGGGCACAATAATAACAATATGGGGGTTATAGGGGTACAAAAATAACAATAAGGGGGTTAAACTAACAACAATAAGAAACTATACTAGTAATATAAGGACCTAACAATTATCAACATAAGAGATTGATAACGGAGTTCGTCTAGGAGGGACTACGTCTCCAGGCCTCAGTGTCAAGAAGGTGTAGGCCGCTACATTAAGTGTTGGAATAGTGATGATGTACATGGATGGTGTTTTCTTTGTCATACAAGGATATAAAATCACCATCGCAATCGCAAGGTCACATTAGGGGAATTTTGAGGTCTAAAATGGGCCTCCTAAGGAAAATGTACAATCAAAATTCATTTTATGAGAACCAATCACATTTTAGGAGATGACATCATCCATAATGGTTGAGGCGACATTACTTTAGTTAAAGATACTTACTTGTCACATTCTCAATGGTGGATAAAAACTCATGGTTAACCATGGTAGTGCTCTAAGTACTTTTAAAGTCAAAGTAAAGTACTCATAATAAATGTCATTTCACACTTTTTGAATAAAAATACATTATTGTTATTTCATATTTCTTGAAAGAAACAATGCATATCCCTATACATTTATTATATTATATTATTTTTATACAGTATATTAATTACATGTTATTATACAATTTACATAATATAAATTTTAATTAATAGCATATAATATAATTATGAATTTATAAATTCATATTTATATTTTATTTTAAGTTATTTAATTACAAAGGACAAATGCATTAGTTGTTCAATGATAATGACTTTTTTTTTTAAAAACTCATTCTTATTTATAGTCACATCAATACAATTTTTTTATTAATTTTATTTTGGTACAAATTTTGAATTGAATTTAACTATGGTTACATGGATTGTAGTCCAAAAAATTAATTACAAATTCATAAATATTATTTTATTGGCTTAGCTATTATTTTATTATTTCCTTAGAAGGCCCATTTTAGACCTCAAAATTCCCCTAATGGAAAGGTGTGAAATCAACTGCTCACTCACTGAATGTTGACACCTGCACTCCACTTTGAAAAGTGGCCAAAAAATATAAAGCTCATATGGAAAATATGAATACACAATCAGATTCGTGTCGTCAAACAGTGCAAAATCGACTGTCAAATTTCTGAATCCTGGCAAAGTGAAAATCTAGGCCTTAGGGAATCTTTTAGATTCCTCAAAGATGTTGCTCCACAGGGAATCTAGAAATCTACAACTCAAAACAAGAATTTGATCTCACCATTGAGATCCTTGTAAAATTTCGAGAAGAATGAGTATAAGGCTGACCTCATTCTAACACCGGCGAATTTCGGCCTCCAAGGAATCTGAAAGATTCCTTCAAGATTCCTGAAGATTCTCCTCCACAGAGAATCTGCAAAACCACTGCTCAAAAGGAAAATCTGGGTACACCATCGCGTTCTCTGCGAAATTCTGATTAAAATGCATCTAAAGTTTAATACATTCTAAAAAAATTACCTCCTGGGATCAAAAGATTCCCTTAGCATCAAATAAGACTCTGTCTCGCACTGTATGCCTTCATTTGCACTGGTCTGCCTCTGCCTCGAAATTCGTGCCCACACTTCTGTTGCCTTAGCCTGGGCGCACCGTGCAAATATCGAGTTTATATGAAATTTCATGGCGAACTTTTCCAAATTCACCCTTGAGCGCGATCGTTGAGATCCATTATGGTAGGGAAGAGGTTGGGCGGTCAAACCCCGCCTCCTCTCGCAAGAATCATATTTTGTTTTAAAAAACGACATTTGTATTTAATTGGGGGCCAGACCCGCATCGGCCGGCCCACCCACCACACCTCTGTGATATCATACGTTACAATGGTGGTGTTAACATACATATATAACATATATGTTGTTATATAACCATATACCATCTTATATGTTATATGTTTTATAATAACCATAGAACTTTCACGTTGATTTATTAAATCAAACCAAAATTCATTGTTTGATAACCATATGTTAAATTTAATATAAATTTGTTAAAATAATTTTGTTTTTATTTGATTTTTAAAATAGTTATTAAAATAACTATTTTAATATTTAAATTCATATGGTTATGTTTTAATGTTTGTTTTTATGTGGGTGATTTAATATTTTGTTTTGTCTTCTTTGCAGGTTGAGGAACAATGGAGGAGCACCATGTGTCATCAACTGAGGGGTTTCCATGTGGGTCCCACGTGCTCACTGGTATGCCATGTGGCACACTATGGGCCTCACGTTCCCTGCCTTAACAAAACTTCAAACTGCTCTAACTCCCTCATACGAGCTCGGATTAACGCGGCATTCCCACCGTTGCGATCAATGCAACAAGCTCTTCAATATTAAGCTGAGTTTTTCACCTTCATGACGCTTTAAATTTCGAGCCTTTTTCCAAGCCACTGGTGTCTGAAAATCCAGTTGGATCAATCAGGGCCTTTCGTCTCATTTATGTTCAACTTCCAAGTTTTCCCCATTTGTTTTTGTAGCCTAACGAATACGCATAACAGAGGATCGAGATTTGATCTTGGATCTCCGCCGAGTAACTCAATAGAAAAAGTGATTTCATCGACAAAAGATAACAATAATTACAACTGAAACAAATAAATTTCTATATGTGGAAAACTTATAACAAATCATATTCTGGCATGTGTACTATGATAACTGACTAACAGAAAAATCATAGATTTAACCCTTCGATCATTACAATTAACCCACATACCTCTTTGGTACAATAAACATTCCTTTCAGCACATGTTTTTCCCCTTTTGGATTTAACAGAGCGTGATCATGCAATAATCACATTTTTGCTGATGTGGAACCTCTTAGCGCATTTCAAAACATAGATTCAAATTTCAACATTTTGGCATTGATACCCTGATTATCCGCAAAAATTCATTTGTCTGCAGTTTAAAAACATCCGATAATGTTGAAACTCCCGTTGTTAGGGTATTTCTTTAAATTTTTTCGAAAACACAATAGCGTTAATAGTCCCATTATCAACATTGTTTCTTGTCTATTACAAATATTTCGCTTATATTGCAATTTCCATTATTTAGAAATTTTCAAACTTAAACAAATGTAATAACAAGTTCATTTACCTTAGCATATATTAAATAACATATACCATAAAAATTTAAAGAATAGTCTTACAACATCAACGATACATGCATGGAAGTGGGATGGATATTAGAGCTTCTGATATTAAGTGAGTTCCAAGTATACAGTACAATGATATGACACTAGCCCCAATAGTGGAACATGAAGCTACCTCTTGCTTCTCCAAAGATTGATACTCACTCCTATGCTAGACTAGAGAAGTTTGGGCTACAAATCTCAAGTTCCAAGGCCTTTGCTTGAATTATGAGGGTTCATTTATAACAAATGAGTACCGTGGCCCTTCACCTACTCTTGTGACCTTTGAGCTTTCTCATGACTCTTGATCTTCTTTTGTTTTTATTCTAACTAATGACTCTTCATAATCCTTATTTGAATCTTGGACATCCACTTATATTTACATTTCTTATTATTCTCTAAATACAAAATCACATAGGACAAAATTTTGCTAGAGCCTAATAAGACAAAAATTTATACATTATGCTTGAGTATGAGGAAAATCTAGCTTGACAACTTCTACTCTTAGCTCTGATGTAATATAGTGGTACCAAGCCTTGTATTGTGCTGCTATGTCCTCAAAATTTGATGGAAGATTTGTCTTATGTCTGACTCTACCCTGCATTGCATCCAAATAGATGTTTTTGGAACTAGTCTGAACATTATTCCATGAAAATAAGAGCTTCATATTCAACTCAGTGGATCCGGTTACAAATTGTTAATGTTCTGCCTCGTTATCTCTAAATCTTATTTGTTGGACATCTGCCTTATATTGTTCAAGAATTCTTCGATTTATTTCCTAACAAAAAAAATTCCCTTATATTTTGTAAATTCTCCAACAGAAGGAATCTTTTGCACTCTCACCAAGGAGTCCAAACTATAGTCGCGAACAAGTAGTTATGATGTTAGCCACATAAGTGTCGAGTTGTTTTTTTTTCCTTCACAAGCATTCTTACCTCGACCATTTCCAATTATGCTTCTTGCCTTGTTTTCCTGGCCAACTTTGATGGTGCATTTATGTACTTAGTGTGCCATTGATGGATCACATCTATGGCTGCATAAACTATCTTTATAACTTTGACATTTTCCCGCGATCGCTTCTGAATTACATCTAAGGGCTCTATCGCGTTACGAGGAGTGATCATTTCCTCATGCAGTTATCTCATAGTGTCTCCCAATAATTGGATTTCCTCACAGATTGTTTCCCATAACTCCCTCAATTTGGAAGACAACATTTGATTCTTAGCGAGGAGATGATCGATATATTTCCTATCAGAAGCTAGATCCTTTTCCAATTGATTATTTTCTTCCATCAAGAAATAAACATTTACTTTTTTTGCCTGCGCAAAGGTTGCAATTGTTGTTGTAACTATTCTCAAATTCTTCTTTGTATTGGGCACAATTATCCTCTTCGTGTGGATAGAAATAATATGAACCAAGTCATTAGGAAAATACTTATGCCTTTCCTGCTCTATTCTATTCTTTGACTAATCAAAGGTAAAGTTGGAAATATCCATGACCATATCATCATCTGGAGGAGATATTCCCATTTCACTAAATGGGATGTGGCCACCAATAAGGGGAGATTAAGGTTGATTGCTAGTATGTTTTGCAATAGGCATAATACCAACCTCTTGGTTATCTTCTTATCATTCAACCTCCATGTCTTGGGCCTATATTTTCTCCTCTATATCTCTAACAAGATACTCATCCTACTTCTGCCTGCTTGCTTCATCCTCTAATTGCTTTTGTTGTTATTATTCCTCAAACAGTTTCTGTCGTTCTATATATTTATTGTCTTTTCCATATTTGATATTGATGTTTCCTTTTGGCTTATTCTTCTTTATTTCTCAGCTCTTCTTGTTTTTTCATATCTTCTCTTTCTTTCCTTTCTTGTTCTTCTACATGCATTTATTCCTCTTCTTGTCTCTAACCCTGCTTCTGTCTCTCTTTTTCTTCCTATTTGTTTCTCCTTGATTCTTCCAAATCCTTTCTCCTCTTTTCAACTGCAATGACCGCTCTAAGAATAATGGGATATGCTTTGAACTTGTGACTCCTCTTCGCTCCAGGATTGTGCACAACTTTCCTCTTATACTTGGAAACACTAACCGAAGTGGGCACTTCTTGTTGATTCCCTTCCCGGAAAATATCCTACTCGTGAACTACATTGGAAGGGCCTACCTCATAGCCAGGTGCATGTGCTCGGGAGGCATTATAACATTTTTTTTATCTTTTCTTCCTCATTCCAACAATAAGACTCATAAGACTAGGAAAAGTGCAACTTGGAACAATGTCTTTTACACATTCCTTTGGGATCATATCTGTGGAATCTCATCTCACCAAACTTAAGGCCAATAAGCTCCTCATCTTCTGCTTCTATAACCTTTAATCTCTTTAGCTCATAGGATCCCTCTTGCAGAGGAAATGAAGGCCAAGGTGCCTTCTTATTCTTCTACAACAACTGAGATAAACCGGTGTTAAGATGATAAGAAACCTTCTGCATGACCACTTTATCTGTCACATACCTTGGTGAAATATGTCGATGTTTCTGAGAACTGAACACTGTAAATTATGTGCCCAGAGGGAGGCAAACCAATATACTGTAACAGCCGAGTAAAAATACCATTAAATAAAGTTAATAAAGGAAAAAATAAGACCAAGGTCATGGAACACATATTCCAAGTTGAATGTTGAGAAAAACATCCCAGTGGGGTGTTCATTTAGTTTATTATGGATAAAGGAAATTGGAAAAGTCATTGAAAAGGAAAAGAGGCATTATTTGGCATTTATTTACAAAAATCATGGAAAATAGGAGAAAAGGAAGGTAAATGGTCACAGGTTGCACGTGAGGAGGAAAATGAAGAAAATAGAGACCTTAATGATAAAAAGGCTTCTGAGGATCGGTTCACAACTTTTGTCAATTCAATTTTGGAGCTCTCTCTCTCTCGTACTTTTGCACACTTAGAGAATCCTTGGAGCACTCTAGCATTGGAGCAAGGAAAGTAAATGAAGGGCAAGAAAGCAAAGGAAAACAAGGATCAAGTAAGGAAGAGGTTGGATCAGGCAACTTCAACAGGAATACTTGCAAGTAACAGGTTGCATGTGTGATTTCCTAGTTGGTGTGGATGCATGGTATATTCATGTATATATTTGGTTCTCTTCTTGTTTTCTAGGTGTGATACTAGTTTCAGCCTTGCCTTCGCATTCTTGAATAGCCATGGTGCAATGGGGTTCTTTTACTTAGTTGAGTTGGATTGCTAGATGGTTTCAAAACTAAGTGGGGTGGTCTCAGGAAAATTCCCAAAGGCCTAGGAATCCCTTGACCGGTAATGATGAGATACACGTTAAATCCTGAGGTGGAAATGGGAAAAATCCTCACGGTTTAGGTAGAGAGATCTGGAGGCCATCATGCTTTTTTAGGGCCTTGTGATCCCTTGACCAATATATGTCGAGATTGCAGTAAATCCTAGTAGTGTATGTTATTGTTTGGGCACAGGAATCCATTGATTGATAATGTAGGGATACATGATAAATCTTGGTTGTATAAATGAGTGTTTCAGACATAGGAATCCATTGACCAGTAATGGCAGGATACACAGTGAAGCCCGAGGAAGCCTTGGTTGTTTTGTTGTGAGTCCCACATTCATCCTTGGAATATGGCACGAGGGTTATTGGTTGAAATAAATATTTGGTTCAGTGCAATCTATGGTCAGGTGGTTCCTGGAAGTCCTGACTTGATTGGATTTTGCATATGAATAATAAGAATCTATCCTCGAGTTTTATGAGAAAATGTGCTTGTTATTGTGTGATTTTAATGGTTATTCTATCATTTTTATTTTTTTGGTTATAAGTTGATTTTGGAGAGATGACTTGTACTACGCAATGTGTAATTCATAGGATAGGAAGGCCTCACTGTTGCTTTTGATTGCATAATGTGTAACTGGAGGGACCAAGGATTGCACAATGCACAGTTACAAAAGGCAACAAGGATCCTCTATTAGCTAAGATTTCAAAATGCACAGTTCAAGAGGGACGTTGATCATACCCATCCAAATATGTTTAGTCTTTCTCCTACAACCCCACTACCCATATGTGGTTCGTGTGGTCAAAACTCATCAAAGCCTACAAAAACCATGAAAACATCCATCTGTGTAATCCATGTATATAAGCATACTCACTATCTACCTTAATATTAAGTACTAAAAACATAAATATATAAATCATAATGTGACTCGTATGGGTTGTGTCCATAGTCCTCTTCTCCTACCACACTTAGAAAATAATCAATAAAAGTTGATTAACATGATATAACTACCACATAGTAAGCATCATAATGATCACATATACAATTCATAATCAACATCATCATTGTCAAAATAAAGGTAAAAGACCATAACATCATGAATTCATGTCTCCTCAAAATACATAAAAAGTTTGGATCATCATACTAATGTCCTAAAAGAATAATGTATAATTCAGATGACGTCTCAAGGTATACTGTAAATCTAATATCAATTAGCTCATATAAACTAGAGTGGGGCACTAATACACACCCTCTTAAATCTAGACTTCGTCCCAAAGTCTCAAAACAAGAGAGGAAAATGATGACACATCTCCTCAGTGTCCTCCCAAGTAGTCGTGTTGGGAATGTAACTGTCCCAATGAAACTTCACTTGGTCAACCGATCACCATATGAATTGTATAGTTTTTTGGTCTAATATACGAACCATCTTGGCCATTACCATGCCTTTGTTCGAGACCTGCGAAAGACTCAAGTCAATAACATGTGAACGATATGAAATGTAATGACATATTACATACACATGGAACACATCATGCATACATGCCAATGATTTAGGTAAATCAAGCCTATATGCCACTAGTCCTTTCTTTTTTATGACTGCAAATGGTCCCACAATTTGTGAAGAAAACTTCACTCCATTCCCAAACCTTATGGAGATCTTTCGAGGTATTACTCTCAAAAACACCTTACCTCTCACTTCATAACACCAAAAATCCAATAAGAATCAACATAGCTCTTTTGTTGGTATTGTGCTTCATTTAGACTCCCATTGATCATAAGTCATTTGATCTTCCATCTCTTGAACTACTTGGAATCCTATCAATACTTGGTCCTTTAGTCGATCCCAACTAAGAGGCATTTTGCAAGGCCTCCCATATAGCGACTCGAATGATGCCATCTTTATGAAACTCTGGTAACTCTTATTGTAGGAAAATTCTACCAATGGTCAATATTCTTCTCATCTTATATGTTAGTCCAGCATAAACATGTGTAACATGTCCTCAATGGTTTGGTTAGTCCTCTTTGTTTGACCATTTGTCTTAGGGTGATAAGAAGTGCTAAAGTCTAATTGGGTCCCAAAGTCTTCTTGGAAACTAGTCCACAATATTTCAATAAACATTGCTCCCCTATTCAATATGTTTTTTCTTCACACAACATGCATTCTCACAATCTCATCAATAAAAACTCTATCTTAAATGCCTTAGATGAAATGGGAACTTTTGTTCAACATGTCCATTACTACAAATATGACATCATGTCTCCTTACCATCATCAGTAGTCTTGGGATGAAATCCATCGATGTAACTTCCCACTTAGACTCTGGTATCTCATGGGGTTAGAATAAACCTACTAGATGTTTGTGATGTTTGTGTTCAAACTTTACCCGCTAACACTCTAAATACCTTACCATAAAATTTACAATATCATTTCCACAAGGTAATGGAGGCAAAAACCAAATTGATTTATGAGACCCCTTGTTTGTGAGACAAGGGACCAACCTTCATGCAACAATTTGACTACTAAATTCTACTTGTAAATTGATTGCAAATAACTAACCAAGTGATATTGAAAGACCCTTTGATATTTGATAGTATGGATAGTGAGTAGCCTATGAGGAAGCCTAATAGAAAATGAGAATATAATAGCTATAACTATGGACAAGAATATATGAAAAAGCATACATGATTGAAAAATATTCAAAATTAGAGATGCTTTATGGAAAAACTTACGATGTTTTATGAAAATCTAATCTTGAAAAATTTATCTAAATCTAAACTCATTGAAGCACTTATTAACCATATTAGATTTACATAGATATGGGTCCCTCTATCTTGCATTTCTAAATCCATGTTTATCCTTTCTATATAGTTATAAGATTATCATTTAAATTATCAAATAGAAAATAGCATCCTATAGAAAATGATGTCAATCAACATATACATCACTGAAATCATTCATAATGAATTGACCAAATGGAAATGCTTTCCTAAACTAATTAGCCTTGTGTCCTTCTTTTCAAACACATGGACATGTATGTAACCAACTAACCTTACATCCTCTCTTATAAAGAAGAATGAAGTCGCTGCACTTAAACACAATTCAACTGAATTTGTTTTCCATAACTATTGAAATACATGTCCAATCTTACTAAGCTAAGTCCCTATCCCCTCTTATTCAAACAAAGTCAACCACACATATGATGAATATATATATATATATATATATATATATATATATATATATATATATTAAAAAAACAACACGAAAAGATAATTTTTTACATCTTAATGAGCATGAACAAACAAGAGAATATAAATAGTTAAGCTAATGGAATAGAATCACTAAGAAGTGGGATTAGAATAAGATAAATTATACTATAAAAACAAGAAAATTAAATCAAAAAACCCTAATGAGCAACACATCCAAACTCTAATAAGTTGTAACAAGGTTATTTCTATGTACCAAATCCAAACAAGGTTATTTCTACGTAACAAATCTATGTAAACCAAATCCAAACAAGGTTATTTCTACGTAACAAATCTATGTAACAAAATCCAAACACGGTTGTAACAAGGTTATTTCCATGTAACAAATCCAAACAAGGTTATTTCTATGTAACAAATCCTAACAAATCCAGACTATTTCTATGTAACAAATCCAAACAAAGCTATTTCTATGTAACAAATCCAAACAAGGCTATTTCTATGTAACAAATCCAAAGAGCGTTGTAACAAGGTTATTTCTATGTAACAAGACTACTTCTATGTAACAAATCCAAACATTGTTGTAACAAGGGTATTTCTATGTAACAAGTTATTTCTATGTAACAAGACTACTTCTATGTAACAAATCCAAACATTGTTGTAACAAGGGTATTTCTATGTAACAAATCCAAACAAGTTTATTTCTATGTAAAAAATCCAAACATTATTGTAAAAAGGTTATTTCTATGTAACAAGGCTACTTCTATGTAACAAATCCAAACATTGTTGTAACAAGGGTATTTCTATGTAACAAATCCAAACAAGGTTATTTCTATGTAAAAAATCCAAACATTATTGTAACAAGGTTATTTATGTTGTAACAAGGTTATTTCTGTGTATTCTTGAGGAATTTCACCATAAATTCTATGCTCCTCATATTTTAAAATAAAAATCACAAAAAGAAAAGAAATAGGATTGAGCAATAGTATACAAGGTAGGATATTTCTATCTAACAAATCCAAACAAGGTTATTTCCATGTAACAAATCAAACAAGGTTATTTCTATGTAACAAATCCAAACAAGGTTATTTCTATGTCTATGTAACAAACACGGGTTATTAAGGCTATTTCTATGTAACAAATCCAAACAAGGTTATTTTTATGTAACAAATCCAAACAAGGTTGTAACAAGGTTATTTCTATGTAACAAGGCTACTTCTATGTAAGAAATCCAAACATTGTTGTAACAAGGGTATTTCTATGTAACAAATCCAAACAAGGTTATTTCTATGTAAAAAATCCAAACATTATTGTAATAAGGTTATTTGTGTGTATTCTTGAGGAATTTCACCATAAATTCTATGCTCTTTAGATTTTAAAATAAAAATCACAAAAAGAAAAGAAATAGGATTGAGCAATAGTATACAATATGCAGGAATCCTAGAAAAAAAAGTAATATTGGTAATAGAAGATAGAAACTTTGTTGTCAAATGTCCAATAGAAACTCCAAGCCAAGGCTACCTTTATTCTTTCATGCAATATATGATTAAAAAAAAACATTTTTAAATGATTCAATGATGTATAAAACACATCATTGAATACGATTCAATAATGTCTAAAACATTTTTAAATGATTTGATGATGGGATGTGTAAAACATTTATAAATGATTTGATGATGTGGTTGTCTCTAGGGAAATATTAGAAGCTCTACAAAAGCAAGAAATATTGAAACCCATAAAACTAAGAGAAATGTTGATGCAAAGACTAGTTCACTACTCCCAAAAGCAAGAAACATTGAAACCCATAAAACTAAGAGAAATGTTGATGCAAAAACTAGTTCGCTAGTCCCAAAAGTGAGAAACATTGAAACCCATAAAACTAAGAGAAATGTTGATGCAAAAACTAGTTCGCTAGTCCCAAAAGTGAGAAACATTGAAACCCATAAAACTAAGAAAAATGTTGATGCAAAGAGTAGTTCACTACTCCCAAAAGCAAGAAACATTGAAACCCATAAAACTAAGAAAAATGTTGATGCAAAGACTAAACATACTATCACTTTTTGAGATGATATGTAAAAGTTTGCAATTATTTGAGTTACATAATTTATTATAAATTAAAAGAGATCAAATTCCTAAAATTGTAATTTTTTCTTAAATATTTGACTTGTTTCCAAACATGATACACAAACCAAATTGCTACATTAATACTTATATGCCAGCATTGAGAATAGAAGGATTTTAGAAGTAAAAAAAATTTAACCACCATAAATCATAACTCCCAGAGATATGAACCTTTTCTTAAATTTTTAAACATGATAAATATATAATTCAACAAACTCTTGCAATAGTTAAGCAATTTTAAATTTTACCACTATCTGATAATGAATTCTATTTTAGACAACATTAAAAATGTTCACTATGGAACAAATTCTTCAAAATGCACATATTTAGATATTAACACAAACAAAAGCCAAAGTTTACAAAATGGCAAACCCTTATCTTCCACTAAAAAAACAGAAAAGACAGTTCATTCGACTAAGAATAACAGTCCAGTCTACCTACTTGCGTTTTCTTTAACAAGAATAAATTTAGCTGTCTTTGAGATTCAGTAGTCTGAATCATACTGGTATGAGCCGTAGCCGTAATCCTCATCCCCGCATCCGTAGGAGTAAACATCTCCATATGGGGAGTAAACATCTCCATATGGAATGATCTCAGATTCGTCATATGGGGAGTAAACATCTCCATATGGGTTGATATCAGATTCGTCATACTGGTATCCGTGGACATCAGAAACATTATCCTGGCCTGGTTCGACGATCCCCGAATCCTCATCTTGGCGTGAATCCTCATCCTGGCATGGGCCGATGCCAAAACCCTCATCATGGCATGGTTCCTCACTCTGGTATGGGTTGCTCCCGGAATCCTCATCCTGGCATGGTTCCTCATTCTGGCTAGGGTCAATCCCAGAATCCTCACCATGGCATAAATCATCATCCTGGCATGGGTTGATGCTAGAATCCTCACCAAGGCTTGGACAGATGCCTGAATCCTCATCAAGGCTTGGACAAATGCCGGAATCCTCACCATGGCATGAATGCTCATCCTGTAACGGATCGATGCCGAAATTCTGGTAAGGGTTGATCTCGGAACCCTCATCCTGGCAACGAGGGTCGAACTCTCCAGGACTTCCATACAAGTCGTCGGCATCAGAATCTTGAAATTTGCCCAGCGGCGTTTCTTCCTCTGGACTGGAATTCTTATCCAGCCATTCATCGAGCTCTCTGCGAGCCTCTAGAAGGGAATCATAGAAATCATCGGCATCAGAATCCCAGGGTTTAACGCCGTGCATTATCAGATCGTCAAACTTACTGACTGGGGCTTCTCTGGGTCGCTCCTTTTTTACCCTAGCTGTTAGTTTCGGGCCCTCATTCTTGTTCATGTTCTTGGCTTCACTACTTGAAGAATCTTGAAACTTCTTGCTCTGGTTCTTGGCTTCGCTACTTGAAGAATATTGAAACGTCTTGTTCTTGTTCTTGGCTTCACTACTTGAAGAATCTTGAAATTTACTCAGTGGCTCTTTTTTGGGGGAAGGACTGGAATTCTTGGATTCACTACTTGAAGAGTCTTGAAACTTCTTGTTCTGGTTCTTGGCTTCACTACTCGAAAAATCTTGAAAATTCTTGTTCTGGTTCTTGGCTTCACTACTTGAAGAATCTTGAAACTTACTCAGTGGCTCTTTTTTGGGGGAAGGACTGGAATTCTTATCGAGCCACTGGTCGAGCTCTCTGCGAGCCTCAAGAAGGGAATCATAGAAATCGTCGGCATCAGGGTCCCAGGGTTTAACGCCGTGCATTATTAAATCGTGAAACTTGCTGACCGGGGCTTCTCTGGGTCGCTCCTTCTTGACCCTAGTTGCTGTTACTTTCAGGGCCTGGTTCTTGTTCTTGGCTTCACTATTTGAAGAGTCTTCAAACTTACTCAGCGGCGTTTCTTTGGGTGAAGGACTGGAATCATTCTGGTCCTGCCATGCGTCGAGCTCTCTGCGACCCTTTAGAAGGGATTCATAGAAGTCGTCGTGATCAGAATCCCGGGCTTTAACACCGTGTATTAGCAGATCTTGAAACTTGCTGACTGGAGCTTCTCTGGGTCGCTCCTTCTTGACCCAATTTCTTGTTCTCCGGGAACCCTTGTTCTTGGCAGCATTTTTTAAAGAAGATCCGCCGCCGTTGTCCGCAGCAGCGTCCTCCAACTTCTTCGTGTTATCATCGTTACTCTTCTCCCTTGAAGACATTGTGAGTCCTTCCCACGGGATCGATCCTTGAACCTCTAAACCTGCAGCAAGCATGCAAATGAAAATGAAAATGAAAATATACAAACATTGAGATTTATCAGAGTGAATGCAAAAAGCCGAGAGAAAGAAGGATTTATATGAACAAAACATTGGATGAACAAAGCAAATCGAAAACCCTATAATTCCTACCAGCAGAGCAGGGGAATGAGCAGCATGCACCGACAAGATTGAGGAGGCGGGAAGGTAAGTCTACGAAAAGATGGCAGAGAGAAAGATATATATACAGGAAATAATAATAGGTTAATGCTTCATTTATTGCTTGTGCGTCCCTCAGGAAATAGAAAATTTAATTAAAAAAGAAGTGATCAGATTGCAACGGAATATTGTGCGAATGACAAGTGTCATCTTGGCAACGGAACATCCAAAGCACCTCTTCCAGCATTGAGTTCATATTTATTTTAATTCTCGATTTATAAGGTTCTAGATAATCAAATTTATTGAGGTTAATGATGTGCAGTTTTTTAATCAATTTTATTGAGGTTAAGGATGTGGAGTTTTTAAATTAAGATGAATTTATGCTAATTTAATTATTAATTATAATTATTTTTATTTTTATTGTTATTTAAATTTTTAAGTTAAGATTGATCTCTGTTAATTTAATTATTAATTATAATTAATTATAATAATTTTTTATTTTATTTTTTTAATGTAATTTGATATAGCTAAAATGTTTTAATAAATAATTACATCTTTCCTCTAGTATAGTAGTAGAGATGTTGTAATGTAATGTAATGGTTAACATTTTGACTAAATCAACATATATAAAATTAAATAAAAAGATTTATGTAATGTAATGTAAACATTTTAACTTTTTTTGATGGCGGTGTCATGTCAATGGGACAGCTGGAGGTAGTGAATACAGAGGATATAGGTTGGCTTTCACGCGCCACCAATGAGCATTAAGAGCTCCTCACATGCTCGAGATTATGGCGCATTGGTTCGTGCACCGTCTCGTTGGTATCAGGTTATTATCAAGGTTGATGGGCACTGTGATGGTGAGTGTGAGGTCGGGGATAGCACCCTTTGTCTCGGCGTCTGAACTCAAGCCATGGCTTGAGCCTCCTACGCAGGGTGTGAATTGGAATGGTGGGAAGGCAGGGAAGTGGGTTTGGTTCAGTGTTCGGTCGTGGGATCCCGTAACTCATGCAATTATTGTGAAAGGAGTCGTGACTCGTGTTGCACCTGCTTCTCTAGTGGTGGGAAGAAGCCCAATTGGGCGTGTATCTGTGGAAACATTTGGTCCTGCATGGTAGTGTGGGTCTTGGTGCTCGCAGACGAGACAGGGGAGCGGTGTTGGTTCAGGCTCAAGTGGCGCTCCGGGGTTCTTGGCATCCTGGTGCACGACTTCTTTTTGGGTTTTGTATGTAGCAAGGTTGTGCGTAGATTTGGCGCCCAGGGTGACTACTTGTTCTCGTGAGCAATTAGTCGTCGAGGGCCGCGTCAGTGGTGTTGGTTATCATATTGGCAAAGTGAATTAGGGTGTGGCTCCCTGTGTGGGCGAGGGGCCTTGCAACCCAGCATTAGAGAGGGGTGGGAAGATTGGTTGTATGTCACGACAACAAGGCATAACACGTAGAGGTGGTCTTGGGCGTGGCATGGAGGATAGACGACTGAATGGTGAACCAAGCTCTGACTCGGAGTCTACGGAGAGTCAGCATTCTGTGGTTGCGATGGTGGTCTCTCTAGCTCGATCCCTGGGCCAAGTGGAAGCCTCGGTCACCCTGGACGTGATTGCAACCCAGCTTCAACATATACAACTCAACCTGGATAACATGCGGGAGTAGAAGTATGAGGAGAGAAATTAACTTATTGCCTACATCAATGATATTCAACATCTGCAAAACGAAACTTTGGATGCTTTGGAGAGTCTTCGACATCAGCTGCGGCACTCCCATGACCACCTCTGAGCACTGGAAATTTAGATGGAACACATTGACTATCACATCCACAACCAACCATGCCTCTTCATTGCATCACCATTCTTTCCTCACAATCCTCCTCCATGATGTTTTTCTTTTTACTTCTTTTTTCCATTTTTGTGTTGAAAATAACCAGAGGCATCGGTTGCCTTGGCTCTCATCTAGGTCTACTATTTAGAAGGCCATTGGCCTAGTTTTTTTTTAAGCCTATGATGCTCAGATGTAATGCAACTCTATTGTTTTGTTATGTAAATTTCAAAATGATAATATAAAGATGTTTTTGACCGAAAAAAATATTTATAATAATAATAATTATAATAAATAAATAAATAAAAATGTAAACATTTTAACTTGGTCAAAATAAAATAAAAAAACAAGCGCTTGTAGATGTGGAGTTAAGATGGATCCAAGCTCGCTATAATCATTTCAATTTTATTTTGTATAATTTGACTGAGTCAAAATGTTTACGTAACATCTCTTCCATAGTGAGTGCCTCTAGGCACAATAATAATAATAATAATTTAATTTAAATATAAGGTTAAATATTGTAGTGTTTATTTGCAAAAATAATAATAATAATAATTTAATTTTAAAGTTAAAGTTAAGTTTTAAACAATACCTCGAGGGTAGCTCAATTGGTGATTGCCATGAAAATGAAGTGTTATTTGTGAGGAGGTTTGAGGCTCAAATTCTTTGATTCACCTATGCTCATGGAAGTTGTATACTTAGGCAACTAGAAGTTATCGTGGTAGCAATTGGAGTTGACCCAACCTAATTGTTAATTCCTCTAGATACCAAAAAAAAAAATTAGACATCAAATTAAAATGGATTTTTTTTAAAATGAAATAAGAAGTTTATTTCTACACAATGTTTTGACTATTAAAATAAAAAGAGGTGTACATTCTTCACTATTGGGCAAGGCTCAATTCTTATGAGGGCCTAACTTGGAGTAATGGGACACCTTGAAGTAGTTGTCAAACGTGTAGTTGCACCACCTAGAGATATTATATTAAATGGTCTTATGACAATTACATAGATAGGTGGATCAAAACCCACCCCATGTGCTTGTTTCAACAAAGTACACTTTGAGTGGGCCTAATGTTTAAAAGCATGTGCTTCTTCATAAGATGTGGAAAACCACATGAAATAGAGTTTTTACATGTTGATAAATTAAAAAGCCACTTAAATAAAGTACAATTGAAATCATAAATTTATTATGATCAAGATTGTGAATTAAAGGTCAAAAAAAACTTAAAATTTTCGTTTAAATAATATTTATACCAATACACGTGGTCCATTTGAGAATAAAAATTCCAAAATTTATAATCTTTTAATAAATAAATTTATAGAAAGTTGAGATTTAATAAATATAAAATATTCTTTATCATATATATAATCAAATAAATAAAATTATTAAATCATTTGTTAATTTCAAAACTCATAACCAAGTCCATCCCACACTTATTCTATCTTCCACCTCCATCCCACATGTCCTCCATTTCCTATTCACCTCCCATTTGTGTTACCAAATCACCTTCCTTGACCAACAACTTTCAGTTTCAAAACACATCTCTTCCACCTCCATCCCCTCACATCCTCTATAGTTTATTCACCTCATGTTTGTGTTGCCAATTCACTTGCCTTGAACAACATCCTTCTTTTGAATATTTCTCTACTATCAGAAAATATGAAACTTCAATTTGTTGCAGCAAGGATGTTGTGGAAGTCTCGACAATACAACCCTAGGGTTCATGGTGGTTATGGCTTTGAGCTCTCACATCAAAGATAAGGCAGAGGTTCCATATTTTCCAGGTTTTTGTATTATTTTTGGTTCTTTGTTTTATTATTAAAATATCAAATTGGTCATTCTAATTCTTTGCAATTTTCTTTCTTTATTATTAGAAAATGTTAATTTGGTTAAATTTCAACAAAGTAAAGTATCCATGGAACTACTATACTATACTCGCACAATGAAATCTTCCCTAATTTTTCATTTTAGTTCTTTGCAATTCCCCTTACTATTTATCATTAGAATGCCAAATTGGTCAAATTTCAACAAAAGAGATTAACCATAGAACTAATATTCTTGCATAGTGAAATCTCCCCTATGGTGTTCAAAGAACCACACACTACCTTACGAGGAAAGTTGTTAAGGGGCATGTTCTCTGCAACTACAATATAAAAGTATCATTAAGGTCAAATTTCTTTTTGTTATTTTCCAAACTACATACCTCTCTATCATATTTTCCAAGGAGTTACAATGTGTGTATGGTGACTAAACGTAGCCTATTTGTATTTTTTTTTTAAATTATATACTCCATGCACTATATAGAATTTTGTTCCAAACCGTGGATCCAAGAAATACTACAAGATAATACTCAAATTGGAATTTTAAAAGATATAAGGTACTCTCGTGAAGTCTACTCTTAAAGGACGTTATAAGTTGAGAGTGGGTTCCAAACTTCCCCTTTGAAATGATATTTGGTTGGTGGCATGAAATGATATTTGGTAGGAAGTATGTTATGTTACAATGTATTTTGTAATCAAAAATTTTATTCATATTAGGAATTGGTGTATGTGATGTATAAATTAGTTTATGTGATCTATAAATTGTATATAAAGTTTTTTAATGAAAATCACATTTAAGTTTATTTTGTTGACGAGTTTCGACTCAGTTAGTGTGGTTCATCATCGAGATAAGAAGAGAAATCTGATCTAGGAACGAGTTCAAATAGATGAGGAAAACTCCAACTAGCCATTGTAAATAATGACTAGTTTGACTAGAATAAGAAAAATCTAGAAAAAATTTAATCAACAGTAATATTATTATTATTTTCTTTTATATAATTTGAATCAATTAATAATTAAATGTTATATAATTAGAATATAATTTAATATTCTTATTAACTCAATTAGTAAGTAAGAAAATAAGAATATTAAATTATATTCTAATTATATAACATTTAATTATTAATTGATTTAAATTACATAAAAAATAATAATGATAATAAATAATAAATAAATATTAATATTAATAATATTAGTGTTGATTAATTTTTTTCTACATTTTTCTTATTCTAGTCAAACTAGCTGTTAAGCTAGTTGGAGCTTTCTTCATCTATTTGAACTGGTTCCTAGATCAGATTTCTCATCTTGTCCTGATGATGAACCACACTGGCTTGTTCGAAACGCGTCAATGAAATATGCTTAGATGTGATTTTCACCAAAAGACTTTATACCCAATTTTATTCATTATAATATGTTCAAAATAGGGTTATGGCTATAACATTTTTATATATCGTCAAATTTCATTGTAAGTAATTAAGGTTGACTATATTTATATCAATAGGCATGGTTTATTTCAGAATAAGGGTTTCATAATTTGTAATTTTCAAATAAAATAAATTTATGGAGAGTTGAAATTTAATAAATATAGTATATTTTTTGTTGTATACATGATTGAACGAATGTAACTAAGGGATATTAAATCATTTTTCAATTTCAAAACACATAACCAAGTCCATCCCCACACATCCTCCATCTCTCACCTCCATCCCAATGTGTCCTCCATCTCCAATTCACCTCCCATTTGTGTTACCAAATCACCTACTATGACCAACAACTTTCAGTCCTCAAAACATGTGTCGTCTACCTCCATCCCCTCGCATCTTCCATAGCCTATTCACCTCATGTTTGCGTAACCAATTCACCTGGCCTTACCGACACCCTTATTTTGAATATTTCTATGTTATCAAAAAATATGAAACTTCAATTTGATAAAGTAAGGATGGTGTGGAAGTCCCCATGGTACAACTCTAGGGTTCATTATGGCTATGGCTTTGAGCTTGTAACAACCCTGGTAAAAATTCGTGTAAAAAAATATATGTAAGACCAAGGTCATGGAACATGTATTCCAAGTTGAGTGGTGGGAAAAAACATCCTAATGGGTGTTCATTTGGTTTATTATGGCTAAGGAAATTGGTAAAGGAAATGGAAAAGTGGCACTAATTAGCATTTATTTATGAAAGTAATGGAAATTAGGAGAAAAGGAAGGTGAAAGGTCAGAGGTTACATGTTAAGAGTAAAATGAAGCAAAATAATGCAAAATTGAAGAAAATAGAGGCCTTAGTGATAGAAATGTTTATGAGAATCAGTTGGCAAGCTTTTGCTCAAACTTTTGTCAATTCAGTTTTGGAGCTCTCTCGCACTATTGGACACTTAGAGTTTTCTTGGAGCACTTCAACATTGGATCAAGAAAGACAAAGAGGAGGATAAGATCAAGCAAGGAAGAGCAGGATCAAGGAGCTAAAATGGGTCTAATTGCAGGTATTGATTTGCATGTGTGATTTCCTTGCTAGATTTGTCATGCATGATTATGCATGTGTTCTTGGTTCTCTTGCTATCATTGGCATGGATTTTTCTAGGTGTGAGAGTGTTCTTCAGCCTTGCCTTGCCATTTCTGGATAGCCATGGTGTGATGGGGTTCTCATGTTTTTTTTTTAAGTTGGATTATCGGATGGATTCGAAACTGAGTGAGGTGGATCTTTGAATGAAAGAAAACATGGTCTGACTGTGGATTATGGTAAAGCCACTGACCTAGTAATGCCTAACCAAACTATGGGTTGCGATAAATCCACGTATTGTGTTCCTCGGTGAGCCTATGAATCCTCGACCAGTAAATGGTAGGATATATGGTAAATCCTAGAGTTGGGTGCCCTTGATCAAGCCTAGGAATCCTTGGTAATTTAATGACGAGATATATGGTAAAACCTGGAGGATGTTGTCTCGATTATGGCCTAGTGATCCCTGGATCAGACTATGGATTGTGGTAAAGCCTAGAGACTAGGAGGTAGTAAAATTCCCCATGGTGTAGGTGGAAAAATCTGGTAGCATACATGCTTGTTTATGACCTAGTGATCCGGTGAGGATTTCGATAAATCCTAGATTTATTGATGGGGATGAGGTGGTGTAGCCTCGGGAAGCCATGGTTGATTTTTGGTTTTGAGTCCCACATTTATGCTTGGAATATGGCACGGGGGTGATTGGCTGAAGAGAGATTTGTTTCAACTAATCTATTCTTGGGTGGAACATGGAAGTCCCAAACCTAGTTGGCTTTCACATTCATTAATAAGAGTTCCCTTCCTTGGTATTTTATGTGAAAATTTATTGGTTCATATGTGGAATTTATGGTTGTTGTATCCTTATTATTTTTGTTGTTGATATGTTGGTTATGATTATGTTTTATGATCATGATGATGTATGGATCTCATCGTGTTTTGATTTACAAATGGATGAACAATGAATATATGACCTAATAGATGATAATGCAGCTAATGTGATAAGGCATCAATGCTTCTTAGTGATTCTCAGATAAGTATGAGACCCCTATGCTCAAATATGTTATTATGAGCTGTAGAATGGATATTTGTGACATGTTTGACTAAATGTCTATCATGGCTAGTAGGGTTCCATTCAAGTATGTGTTCAAGTATTTTCAATCGTATCATTTTTACTATGTTACTTTTCATTTCTGCAAGTTTCATGGAGTTCTGGGTAGTGGCCTGAATCTTGGCGCTGAAAAGTGGCACATAATTTGGGATTGTTGGCACATAACTACTTGGAAAATTCCCCAGTCACGAGCATTCCCTTGATGTGGGATCGACTAGAGGGTCCCAATCATATGCATGCCCATGTCATGGGAGTGACTAAGGCTCTATGTCAATAAAATTCTAGGTTGTCTGAGGTGTTGATCATTTGGAAGGGTTGGATGGCTCCTGAAGGTTCTGTAGCATGCATAGAAGGTCATATTGGTTGTGTTGTGTCGGTTCCACTTCCTTAACTATACATGGGTATTTGAATTTGATCATAGTAGCCTCTCCTCACATGTTTACCCAAGCAGACCGGTTAACTTGGGTAAATGTGGGAGGAGAATGTTACAGAGTAGTATCAGAGTGGGTTTTGTTCTCTTTGTGTGATGTCTGTTTTTCGTTCTCTTTGGGTAATATCTGATACCACAAAGTGGTATCATAGCATGGTTCACCCCTTGGACTAGATGGGTGGTGCACATTGGTTGTGCATTCATGTCGAATGCATTTGTCATCCTTATGCTTGTGGTCTATGTGTTTGTTTCATATGCATGACGTTGGTCATAGTTGTAATGGTGTCGTCATGTGAAAGTTGATGGTGTTGTTGATTGGATGTAGTCGCCATGAGTGTATGTCGGTTATGCAATTTTTATGCATGTCAGTGTCTATAGGTTATTTTTCATGCATTGTATGGTTATGGTTATGCATGCGTAATAGGTTAGATATGCATTGTGAGGTCATTGTATGTAGTTATGTCATCATGATGTTGTTGATAAGATATGATGCTAATATGTTGGCTAAGATAGAGCAGGATATGCAGATTATTAGAGCGAGGTTGCAACACTAGAATTTGGGGTAAGAGCATATTGTTATACATGTGTTGTATGTTTGGCATGCAGGTATGTTAGTTAATGGATTGTTATATGCATTAGGGTTATATACATGTTTTTCATTTTATTGTTGTTGTGGTTACATGCATAGTAGATGCTAGTGAATCAATGTGGTCATATGCACATGTGTGGAATAGTTATGAATGATAGTAACTTGTTGTTATATGCATTATTGTTGTTGTTTTATGTTATTTAACTTGATGATTATGTTATATGTTGTTGATAAGTATGTTATATGTTAACTTGTTAATTGTTATATGATAGTTAACATGGTGATTATGTTATATTTTGTTGATGAGTATGTTATATGTTAACTTGTTGTTGTTATATGTTAGTTAACTTGATGATTAGAGTTATTGCATTAATATATTGATGTTATATGTATTGTGTTGATCTGGATTGGTATGTGTAGATGGTTATGGTTGTGACATTCAAGTATGAGATGATATACTTGTGATGTTGTGTCATATTAATTTGGACTGACTTGTGCAAATGTGATAGCCTCCACTAAGATACATTGAGGTATGAGTTTGATTATGTCGTCAATTTTTATTTATTTAGTGTAACACCCTCATCCCAAATCTACCCAAATAACCGACCAACCAGGGTAGGCATGTGATGAAGAGTTACTATGATCATATTCAACCTCCTAGGTGACCTTAAGGAAGTGGAACTGATGGAAACACATCATACAAACCTTCCATATTAGCAACAAGACTCCCAAGAACCATCCCAACCACTCTGGTCACTGGCCCCTGTGAAAATTTCTAAAATGAAATTCTACTGTAATATCTCATATTATTTCTTCTACATATTATTCAACAACAAGTTATTTACAAATATTACTTTAGTAAATATCAAAATAAATTCTACTTTAATCTTCAAAAAAAAATATTGAGAAAAATATAAAGAAATACTAACACAAGAGTGACACAATTATTTTTGGACAATTTGATGAGCTCCATCATTAGACATATTTGGGGGGTTAATGGTCACTTTTTTGCCTTCTTAGATCTCTTTTTCTTGAATTTTTATTATTATTTGGTTTTATGATGCTAATATAGGTGGTGATTAAGGCTAACATACTCTGAGTGCCTAATACGAGGTTGAGTGCAGAAAATCATGATTTATTAAGAATTTTATCATAAAGACTTGGAGGATACAAAAAGCAGAAATTATTGGAGGATTGTTCACCCTCCTTAACTCTCAAAGGTAGCCAAAGGATCCCAAATATTCTCTCCAACAATTCGAATTCCAAAGGCAACCAAAGGATCCCGAAGGATTCTCTCCAGCAATTCGAATTCCAGAGTCAACCAGGAACTCAATCTTTGTTTACTTGGGAGTCAAGTGGACTCAATCACCAATTTTCTAGGGAGATGTTGGTAGCTGCCCTGTAGAATAAATAGAGTAGAGCTAGAGCTAGGAAGAGTTAGTCAGTTAGTCGATTCTAGTTGAAAATTTGTTGCAAGATATTGAGCTTTTTATTTTACTCAGTGATCAAACTTTCAGAGATGTATGAGGTTATTCTTTTATGAAATGAGAAGACTGATATCATTCTACTAATTTAAGTTTTAGAGAGCTAGGCTCGTGGGTTAGTGCCCAATCCATGTGCCTCATCCTCTCTGTTGTTACTATCTTTTCCTTTCTGCCATTAAGCTATTTTTGTTTTTTTCATTCAATTAGTTCTACTTTTAATAGTTTCATTGTTGTTTAGTTTTGCTTCCAGTGTGTTGTTGTAGTTCATTTTCTTGTGAGTAGTAGAATAGAGGAAAAAATCCAAAAGCTGTGGATCTAGACTTCCCTTCTCATCTCTGTCAATAGATCTCGAGGGGGGTAGACTTTCCCACAGGCCAAAAAATTGATTTCTGTTCACTATTTTTATCATGCACTTCATCTCTTTTCGTGCATGAATCAACAGGAATTATTGGTAAAGCCCCAGAGCAGCTCCGTGGCTCTTCCCCACTTCATTTTCCATCTATGTATTCACTTCCAAATACCTCTGTTACACTTTGTTCCTTCCTTTCCCTCATCACAGCTACCGCACCTTTTCTTTAGTCACAAAACACTTGAAAAACCATCCAAGGTTGAACTATGCCTTTCCTCCTCGAAATACCCGCTATTGTACTTCACAATTGCGACATTTTTCCTTTCCCTTAAGACTTACCACAATCCCTTTTTGCACATCACACTCCGCAGTGTTTAGTTTTTTTTTCCTTTACACATACTGCTCGTTGTTGACGATTGCAATATTGCGATGTCACATATCATAGATCGTACCTTTTCCCTTTTTTGTTAAGACTTACCGCTCCGATCCACCAATTGCGATATTGCGATCGCGCTTCACCACTGCTCCCTTTGCCACGTCATCCCTATCGCAAATTGCATTTCGTTGTTTTATCCCCATCGCATTTTTCACTTCAGATTGTTTAGTTGGGGTTTGTTAATATTTACCGCTCTTTTCCTGCCGATTGCGATATTGTTATCACACTCCGCCGCTAATCCTCCCACCACGTCACGCATCGCAATCACAAACCGCAATTATTTCCCTTCTCTTTTAAACACTTGCCTCTCGCTTTCGTTGATTGCGATATTGCGAAATCGCAACGTCGCAGCTTTTACCTCATCGCACTTCACTCTTCGCTCCCACTCCCGAACAACACTTCCGCTATCCCTTTAATTTTTTGATATTGTGATTGTGATATCGCATATCGTAACCTTTTCCTCCATCGCATCTCTGCCATCACACTTTTCAATTCATTCCACTCCAAAGCCATTTTACGCCATAATAAAGATTTTCTCAGTTTTAAACCCCCACTTTCCACTTCTAAGCCCTGTTTCATGTGTTAAGCCCTCCATCAGCCTCTTTAGCCCCTTTTCTCTCCTCCAAGCTACAAAATCAACACTCTTTCAATTAGGATTAAGTCATGGATAACTTAGTTGCAGGGGTAGAAGCATGGTAGATAGAACATAGGATAAATAGAGTGCATTTAGTTGATTGGCCAAGTTTAGTGTGGTTTAAATTAGTTTCCTTTCTGTAACTTAGTTTAGTTACTTTCCAGTCATTTCCTTTCAGCAAATTAATTTAGTTTCTTTCTGCCATTTCTTTTCAGCAATACAGTTTAGTTTCCTTTCAGTCATTTTATTTTCTGCAAATTAAATTAGTTTCCTTCCTGACATTTCTTTTCAAAAATTTAATTTAGTTCCTTTCTATCATTTCCTTCTAGTAATTTACTTTCCAGTCCATATCATAGTTTAACAAATAGCACCCTTTTGTAAAGCAGAAGAGGATGACATGAGAAGAATGCATTTGCTGTGTATATAGCACTATCACCCTCAAGTTTGTACGAACCCCGGGTTGATAAAGGAAAGTAGGGCAACCCCTGGGAGTTGCAGCACCCTTGGTGCAATACCAGGGCTCACCACTTTTTGGCGTCGTTGCCGGGGAGGTGTCTAGTAGATGCTTTCATTTTTTTTAGCATTATTTTATGCTTTCCTTTCTTTTCATGTAATTTCATAAATATTGAAAAAAATACAAAAATATCTGATTTTTCATGCCTCGTAGGACTAGGAATACTCAAAGAAAAACCTTACCTAAAACCCCCACATCACCTCCTGGCCACCCTTCACTCTTCTTCAGTGGCAGTGAGAGTGAACCCCCTCTAGGAGAGCCTTCTGAATAATTTGAGGATCCTATTGGGGAATTATAAGAAGACCTTGTTTCAATTGAGGGACCTGTTTCTCCTATCTTAACCATGGCTGAGGTCCAAAGAGCCTTTCCCATAAGAGAGGTAGATGGGGAAACTAAGTTGAAAAAAATTAGCCCCTCAGCTCTTCCACACTTCCATGGACTTACCTCTTAGGACCTTGACACATTCATGTTTGAATTTTCTATTGTTTGTAGGACTTATGGTTACACCTTTGATTATCAGAAGTTGAAGCTATTCCCATCCACCCTCAAGGATGCAACCTTGCGTTGGTTCACGGGTCTTCTTGGGGACAGCATCACTACCTGGGCACAGATGGAAGAGACCTTCAACAACAAGTACAGAGTCTACTGTAGGTCCAAGGAAACTAAGGTTGAAATATTTAGGATGACTCTAGGTCCTGATGAATCCCTAGAGGACTATGAAGAGAGGTTTCAATTAAACTATAGGAGATCCAACTGTACTCTTTATCCTACATCACTTAAACTTGTACTTTTTCGAGGGATCAATGAGGAGATGATAGAAACCATGAATATGCTATCCGAAGGAGATATCTACCAACAACCCTATGGAGCAATCAAAACTGTCTTCCAGAACCATTCTAGGGCATTTAGGAAGAAGGGTAGAGCTAGACAAAGTACATCCAATACCCCTTCCTCTTCCACATTCATAAAACATGAGATTGGAAACATGCTAGAGGACTTCAAGAGTGACATGTTGCACACCTTTGATTTGAAAATGGACACAGTGCATGTCAAAAGGAAGCAAGAGGAAGCAGAGAGAGCCCTTGCCATATTTTGTTCTAGATGTACCAGGAAGCACCCAAGAAATGAATGTCCACTAAATTTCATAGAGGTTTGCTTAGTCTGTGAGGAGAATCATGCAACAAAAAAGTGTCCCTCATTACATGGACTTAAGATTGTGTATCAAGGTGGGGAAGCAATGCGAGAGTAACTATGTTTCATCAACCAAAGAAGGCCTCAAGGCCCTCGGCCATATCATCAAGGTATGCAAGGTGCACCTTACTCTTACTATCACACCAATCAGAGTGCACCCATGTAACCTTCATACACCCCCACTCCTCCATCCTGGTCTACACCTCCTATTTGGCCTTACAACCCTTCATGTCATCCTCAGCCAGTAAACCAACCATTCCAGCAGTATGTTCCACCACAACCTCAATGGAACAATCCATCCCAAGGGTAGAGGCCTCAAAAAAATCAACTACCTTCTCTAATGCCTCCACCCCAACCTCAACCTAAGCTTACTTATGTTGCTCCACCTAGGCTACCTATACCTACACAGCCCAATCTGAACCCGAACAACAGACTGACACAATAGGCTCCCAGTGGAGAAACATCCTACCCAGCTTATGTTTGTGAGATACAGGAGGTTAATCTCAGGTCGGGAAGAGTACTCCCAGAAAACCATCCTCCATCTCCACCTGTAGAGGTTAAGGAGAAAAAGGAAGAAGGTAACACTCAGATCCAACAACTTCCTTTTCCTGAGCGCTTGATCCACCCTATTCAGCACACCCCATAGGAGACTAAACTCTTGGGATAATTTGAAAATTTGTGTGTAAATATACCACTTCTCCAGGCCATTATGGATGTCCCTATCTATAATAGGCTCATCAAAGAAAAGTGCTTCAAGAAACCTGGGAGAAGGAAGAGAGATACCCCCACCATCAATGTGGTAGGACAACTGTCTAACCTAATGCTGGGAAGGGTGATATTTCCAAAGCACCTGGACCATGGTAGTCCAATTGTTGATGTGCATGTAAATGGTGTCATATTCCCCAACACTCTGATTGATCTAGGGGCCGCCATCAATGTCATGACCAAGGAAACTATGTTGAAACTTAATCTCCAAGGGACTTTGAGGAAAACCACAATAGTTTTGCAACTTGCAGATCGATCCATAGTAACTCTAGAAGGAATTGTTGAGGATGTCAAGGTTACATTGACTCTTGGGAGTATCCTACATATTTCCTTGTCCTACAACAAAAAACCAAGTTTAATGGTTATCCTCTCATCTTAGGGAGACCTTGGTTAGCCACCGCAGATGCTTATATTAGTTTTTGGGCCGGAAACATGACTATAAAAAATGGGCCTTTGTCTAAACAACTAGTGTTATATCCTCCAACCTAGCCTTCCATTGATCATGATCTCCCTATATGGTTGGAGGATGAAGAAGATGAGTTATATAACATTGCCCCTATGTGTACCATAGATGCTATTCTTAGAGGGGGGAAGATTGATGAAGATGAACTCATCGACCATGCCAATTAAAACCAGTCCTCCACTAACATTCCTCTCGAAACCTTAGTCAAAGAGTCTGAAAGCCAACCTTGGATGGAAGTGCACTCAGTTGAGTCAACCTCTGAATCCACCAATGCTATTGAGTTTTTCCCATACAGATCTCTAAAAATCAACCCAAACCTCTCAAATGAAGAAGAGAAGCAGTTGTGCCATCTTTTGAAAGAAAATATAGATGCATTTGCTTGGGATTACAAAGACATGAAATGGGTTCATCCTTTAGTGTGAAAACATCATATTTACATCAAATAAGGATGCAAGCCCGTGAGACAACCCCAAAGAAGGAAGAACCCGTCTCTGAAGGACACAGTCAAAGAAGAGCTGCAGAAACTATTAGATGCAGGGTTCATATATCCTATATCTGACAATGAATGGGTATCTCCTCTTGTCCTAGTCTCAAAGAAGAATGGGAAGTGGTGAATTTGTGTTGATTATCGAGAACTTAACAAAGCCACCAAGAAAGAACATTTCCATTTGCCTTTTATAGACCAAGTCCTAGATGGCCCTTGTGGGGAAGAATTTATTTTCCTTCTTAGATGGGTTCAGTGGGTACAATCAGATTCAAATCAGCCCTGAAGACCAAGATAAGACTACTTTCACGTGTCGTTGGGGTACCTTTTCTTATATAGTCCTACCCTTTGGGTTGTGCAATGCCCCAACTACCTTCCAAAGAGCTGTTCTGAGCATATTTTCTGAGTTAGTCCATGACTCTGTCGAAATCTACATGGATGATTTCACACCATACGGGGATGACTTCTAGGACGCTCTCTCCAATTTGGGTAAAGTACTAAGAAGGTACATTGAGATTCATCTCTCCTTGAGCCCAGAAAAGTGTGAATTCCTGAAGAAAGAAGGGGTTGTGTTAGGACACTCCATATCCCAAGCAGGAATACAGGTAGACCTAAACAAAATCACCATCATCAAAAGGGTACCTGCTCCTGAAAATCAGAAATATGTCAAGAGTTTCTTAGGCTTAGTTGGTTACTATAGAAGGTTCATAAAATATTTCAACAAGATGGCTTCGCCATTATTTGGGTTATTGGCCAAAGATTCTGAGTTTATTTGGTCTGGTCCTTGTAAAGAGGCTTTCGAGCTCATTAAGGAAAAGTTGACTATTGCCCCCATCCTCCGAGGTCCAAATTGGACTCTGCCTTTCCACATCCACACTAATGCATCCGACAAAGTTGTAGGGGTAGCATTAGGACAATTAGAGGACAAAATACCTTATGCCATATATTTTATCAACAAGAACTTGTCCAAGGCCAAGCTGAATTATATTGTTACTGAGAAGGAGATGTTAGCCATTGTCCATGATTTGAACAAATTCAAACATTATGTAACTGGATATCAGACCTTTTTTCACATTGACCATGCATCCATCAAGTATTTAATGAACAAACCATATGTTGATGCTAGGATAATTATATGGTTGTTACTTTTGCAACAATTTGATTTGACTATTATTAATAAACCTGGAAAGGAAAATGTTGTTGCAGATTTTTTGTCCAGGTTAGCTCTCCCTGCAGGAGAAGAAGGAATGGTGGATGACTAGCTGCCAGATGAGCACCTCTTTTCTATATCAGCACTCTCACCATGGTTTTCTGATATAGCCAACTACTTGGTTGCTGGGAGACTCCCTCTTAATCTTTCATTTAGGGAGAGGAACAGAATCATCAGAAAAAGCGCCCCTTTCACATGGATTGGGGGAAACCTTTTCAAGCTAGACCCTAATCAAATCCTAAGGAGATGTGTGAGAGAGGAAGAAGTTTTTGATATCCTCTCTACATTTCATGACAGCCCATGTGGAGGCCACTTTGCTGCAAAGAGAATTGCTTACAAATTTTTGCAGGCAGGATACTATTGGCCTACCCTTCATCAAGATTCTAGAAGATACAGCAGCATGTGTGACCAGTGCCAGAGGATGGGGAAACCCACACAAAGGGATGAAATTCCTTTACACCCTCAGGTGTCTCTTGAGACATTTGATAAGCAGGGCATGGACTTTGTTGGACCTATCTATCCTCCATCCAGACAAAAGAAGTATATCATAGTTTGCACCTATTACCTCACAAAGTGGGCTGAAACAAAAGAAGTGAAGGTAGAAATCGAGGAGAAAGCAACCGAATTTCTAAGGGAGAATGTGTTTTACAAGTTTGGATACCCCAGAGAAATAGTCACTGATCAGGGAGCACAATTCACCTCCCACCTCATTGAGAATATTTTGAGGAAGCACAAGATTAAGCATAGAACTTCTACTGCCTATCACCCTCAGGAGAATGGCTAATTAGAAGTAACTAACAGAGCTTTAGAGAGAATCCTCACCAAGGTTGTGAGTAGCAACATAAAATATTGGTTAAATAGATTGGTAGAAGCTACTTGGGCCTACAACACTACTTGGAAGACAACAACAAGATTCCCTCCTTATGAACTAGTATATGGTAAGAAGGCTCTACTTTCAGTTGAGTTTGAATTCAATACTTTAAGAATGGAAGCTAAATTAAATCTAGATCTATCAATTTCCCAAAAAGAGAGGTTTTTGCAACTAAATGGATTGGACGGGTTCAGAATGCAAGCACTTCTTCACACGGAGGTAGTTCAACTGCAAAGGAAGGTCTAGCATGACAAGAAAATCAAAGAAAAGACCTTTCAAGAAGGATATTGGGCGTTGTTGTATGATTCAAGGTTTAAAGACTTCAAAGGCAAGTTGATGACAAGATCGTTGGGACCTTACACAATGGAAAAATGTTTTGATAATGGAGCATTTCAAATCAGAACCATAGATGAGGAAGGAATCCCTTTGCTTGTCAATGGTCACAAACTTAAAATTTACAAGAAGCCTTTGTTAAGTGCAAAGTTCGTAAATTCAATAAGCAGAGAGATGTATATGATGGGAAACTCCATAGTTTCCCACACCTCTTGAAAAAAAAAATATCCATGGGTGAAAACCTCTCTGAGGCACCCAAGGCAAGCTTGTGGGTTGAAAAACTCGAAGGAGGCAGCTCACTTTCTCAAAAAAAAAAAAGAGAAAAAAAAAGGAAAATAAAGATCCACGGGTGAAAACCTCTCTAAGGCGCCCAAGGCAAGTCTGTGGGTTGAAAACCTCCATGGAGGCAGCCCACTGTCTTGCAAAAAAAAAGGAAAAAACAAAAACAAAAAAATACATCTGCATTTATGTGTTTTCTGTGTTAAATGTTTTGCAAGTTATTAATGGTTTCTAGAAACAAAAAGAAGCATTCATATTCTTTTCCCTTATTATGTTTTACCATCCATCCCATCATTCACTCCATTCATTTTCATAACTTCCTCCATCACCTCCATACACCACATTCCTCCATTCCTGAGCACAATGTAGCAAGGGAAGCAAGACACGGACTGCTACAGACATTGGGGAATTCCTACAACGCAAACATCTATTCTTGAACAATAAGAAAAACAAGGGAGGAGCTCATGAAGCAGACCCCAGGAAAGACAAGAGTGCCACACATGGAATCTAGAGCACCCTCCACACAACATTTCCAGTAGGAAGAAACAACAAGGAAATATGAGCAGCTCACTCATAGAGTTGCTCATTCAGCAAGCTTCTCACTCAGAGAACATAAAATAGTTAAGAACGCAGCATATAAGAGGTTTTTCTCCGGACTCCAGCTCCTGCAACTGCCTTGACAACAACTAGTAAGCTCAGGTATAGCCCCTCACCCCTCGCTATGCATTCATAATAAAGCCGGAAGTAATTAAATTTGCAGACTAAGAGTTTAAGAGGCAGAAAGGTGGCCAGTTAACTTGGCCACCACCGTGAGGTATGGCTGGAAAAAAATAGAATTACACGCCACCTGGGCCAGCAAAAAATTTTAATCAATTGGAGTGGAGGATGATGAGAGGAGGAGACATGCAGAATCATCCAGTTAACAAGAATAGGTTCCAATTTTCTATAACAGAAACTGGGGTTGAGCCGCGTTACATAACTATCTACAACAAAGAATTAGCTGCGCAGTCTAATAATACAGAGGGTCTGTCTCATCCAAACCAATAAATTGAAAAATTTTTAAAAAGGGAGAGAGATCGACGAAAGCCCACAGCGCAGCAACAGTGAGCTTCAGCCGCATATTTTGGAACATGCAACCACAGCAACAGTACAGCGTCACCCTACCCATGGCATGGTCCTCTTCCATAAATATGAGCAGGGAAGCTTTTATAGCAACCCAGTCAAGGCAGAATTCCACTTCTAGCTGTAGAGAAGAAGAAGAGGAAGAACCAGAAGAAGAACCAGAAGAGGAACAAGAAGAACCAGAAGAAGGAGAGGAAGATACAAAGGGCCAAGGAAAAATAGAAGAAATGGAAATAGAAGTCATAGAGGTAACAAAAAGTGAGCAAGAAGCAGACTCATAGCACAACACCACATCCTCTCAAGGCAAAGAGTTAGTTGCCACCTTAGCTCCTCTAAGTGCAAAGAGGAAAAGGAAGATCTCTATGTATTTTAGAGCTGACAATATTCAGAGGATACGTCATAGAGATCCATAAAATCCTCCCACGAGCCTGATTATCATTGAAGAATCACTAAGGGAGGAGGAAATAATCGAAGGAACAATCGTGAGGAGCAGCTGCAGAAGGCACATGTAGAGAATGTAGCACTGAAGGAGAAATTGTAGCAAAAATGGCAGCAAGTAGCCACCATGGCAGAATTATGCATAGAAGCCCTTAAGCACATATTACCTTCTGAATCATATGTTGTGTACCTCAAGGATCAATGGCTCCTATTTCAAATCAAAATTCTAGCCTCCCATGGATCACTACCTTTCCAAGATTATAGGCAATTCATGAATTTCTACAAGCAAGCTAACATGGTTGATTGGGCAAAGATGGAAGAATTTTATGTGCATAACCTTGTGCTAACAAATTTGGATATTTGGGACCCCAATCCTACAATGGGGGATATGAAGTTGATGGCTCTAGTATCTTGGATGGTGAATGAGGACACTAGAGAAAAAGAGATATGAAGAGTCATGGGAAGAAGAAGTAGAGAACCCTTATGTATCAAACCAAAATTGTTCAACCCAAGAGGAGTCATCCTTAACCATCAAGATATTGAAAGGGACCCTGAACTGGTTGAAAGCTACCCTGAACTGGTTGAAAGATACCTTCAAACTCAAACCTAGGTGATAGGCCACTTTGATGATGTTTCTAGGCAGATAGAAGATGAGTGCATTATGGCCAGCCAGAGGAGATGGAACAACCTCAAGAACAAGGAGTACCATACTCCAGAAAGATTAAGGAGTGCATTGGAAAGGGCACCATTATACAAGAGGGCCATGCAGGCCAAAAATATCTAATGGTTGGGACTAAAGCTCAGCCCACCTTTGCTACTGGGGCTGAATGATGAAAAGGACACAGATGCACAAGATAGAGAATGGAAGAATGCTTAAAAGAATAATGGTTTCTACCCCTTGGGGAAACTCCCACACTTCTTCCTCAGGAAATCAGGGGGGCTATCAAAGCCTTGAAGGAAATGCAGGAGGAGGTCTAGTTGCTTAGAGGATGAGCAACCATTCAGTAGGGGGGTGATGATGAGCTCCATCATTAAACATATTTGGAGGGGTTAATGGTCACCTTTTTTCCTTCTTAGATATTTTTTTCTTGAATTTTTATTATTATTTGGTTTTATGATGCTAGTATATGTGGTGATTAAGGCTAACATACTTTGAGTGCCTAAAATGAAGTTGAGTGCAGAAAATCATGATTTATTAAGCATTTTTATAAGGATTTTATCATAAATACTTGGAGGAGAGAGCAAGGAGAAATTATTGGAGGGTTTTCCACCCCCCTTAACTCTTAAAGGCAACCAAAGGATCCCAATGTTTCTCTCCAACAATTGGAATTCCGAAGGCAGCCAAAGGATCCCCAAGGATTCTCTCCAGCAATTGGAATTCCAGAGGCAGCCAAGCACTCAATATTTGTTTACTTGGAGTCAAGTGGATTCAATCACCCTTTTTCTAGGTAGTTGTTGGTAGTTTCCTTGTAGAATAAATAGAGCAGATCTAGAGCTAGGAAGAGTTAGTCAATTAGTTGATTCTAGTTGAAACTTTGTTGCAAGTTATTGAGATTTTTATTTTACTCAATGATCAAAATTTCAGAGATTTATGAGGTTATTCTTTTATGAAATGAGAAGAATGATTTCATTCGACTGATTTAAGTTTCAAAGAGCTAGGCTCGTGGTTTAGGGCCCAATCCATGTGCCTCATCCTCTCTGTTATTACTATCTTTTCCTTTCTGCCATTAAGATAGTTTTGTTTATGTCATTTAATTAGTTATGATTTCATTAGTTTCATTGTTGTTTAGTTTTGCTTCCAATGCGTTGTTGTAGTTCATTTTCTTGTGCGTAGTAGAATAGAGGAAAAACTCCAAAAGTTGTGGATCTAGACTTCCCTCCTCATCTCTGTCAATAGAGCTCGAGGGGGGTAGACTTTCCCACAGGCCAAAAAATTGCTTTATGTTCACTATTTTGATCACACACTTCATCTCTTTTTCGTGCATGGATCATCAGGTTGATTGCAGGAATTATTGCTAAAGCCCCAGAGTAGCTCTGTGGCTCTTCTCCACTTCATTTTCCATCTCTCTATTATCTTCCAAACACCTCTGTTACACTTTGTTCCTTCCTTTCCCTCATCGCAACTACCACACCTTTTTTTAGTCACAAAACACTTGAAAAACCATCCTTGGTTGAACTTCGCCTTTCCTCCTTGAAATCCCCGCTACCCTACTTCGCAATCACAATGTTTTTCCTTTCCCTTAAGACTTACCGCAATCCCTTTTTGCACATCGCACTCCATAGTGTTTAGTTTCTTTTTTTCCCTTTACACTTACTGCTCGTTGGTGCCGATTGCGACATTGCGATGTTGCATATCATAGATCACACCTTTTCCCTTTTTCGTTAAGACTTACCACTCTAATCCGCTGATCATGATATTGTGATCACGCTCCGCTGCCGGTCCCACCCCCACGTCATCCCTATCACAGATTGCAGTTCGTCGTTTTATCCCCATCGCAATTTGCACTTCGCATTGTTTAGTTGGGTTTTGTTAATACTTAATGCTCTTTTCCTGCCGATTTCGATATTGTTATCGCACTCTGCCGCTGGTCCTCCCGCCACATCACGCATCACAATCACAAACCACAATTCTTTCCATTCTCTTTTAAACACTTACCACTCGCTTTCGCCGATTGTGATATTGTGAAATCACAACGTCGCAGCTTTTACCTCATCGCACTTCTCTCCCGCTCTCGAACAACACTTCTGCTATCCCTTTAATTTTTCGATATTGTGATTGCGATATCGCATATCACAACCTTTGCCTCCATCGCATCTCCTCCATCGCACTTTTCAATTCATTGTGCTCCAAAGCCATTTTTGTGCCATAAAAAAAAAATTCTCAGGTTTAAACCCCCGCTTTCCACTTCTAAGCCCTGTTTCATGTGTTAAGCCCTCCATCAACCTCTTTATCCCCTTTTCTCTCCTCCAAGTTGCAAAATTAATACTATTTCAATTAGGATTAAGTCATGGATAAATTAGTTGCATGGGTAGAAGCATGTTTGATAGACCATAGGATAAATAAAGTGCTTTTAGCTGATTGGCCAAGTTTAGTGTGGTTTAAATTAGTACCTTTCTGAAACTTAGTTTAGTTTCTTTCCAATCATTTCCTTTCAGCAAATTAATTTAGTTTCTTTCTGCCATTTCTTTTCAGCAATATAGTTTAGTTTATTTCTAGTCATTTTCTTTTCTGCAAATTAAATTAGTTTCATTCCTGTCATTTCTTTTCAGCAATTTAATTTAGTTCCTTTCTGTCATTTCCTTCCAACAATTTACTTTCCAGTCCTTATCACAGTTTAAGAAATAACACCCTTTCATAAAGCAAAAGAGGATGACATGAGAAGAATCATCTTCTGTGTATATAGCACTGTCACCTCCAAGTTTGTACGAACCCTGGGTTGATAAATTAAAGTAGGGCAGCCCTTGGGAATTGTAGCACTCTTGGCGCAATACTAGGGCTGACCACAATTGTCCCGGAAAAAACCCAATGTAGGAAAACAATGTAGAAAATGAGGATTTCTTTATTATTCTTTAGAAAAAGTTTCTTGTACAAATAGAATTAAAAAGTAATGAAGGGAAATCTATGTGATAACACTGGATACATTTTATCACAAATTTCTGACAAAAAATTGATCTATGTGAGGCCCTGCTGGCCCTCTTGCGTCACCACTACGTGAGGACTGCATAGTTCTACATCACTGCTCTATGTTGTCCCTCTGCTGCTTATTTTTTTTCCCTTATCTGCACTGCATCACCTGCCCTCGCACTCCTATCTGATGTTGATACCCTCCCTATCCTCTCCACTTGCAACTCTCCCTCAAAATCGATTTTTCTTGTCGAACTTCAGCCACTGAGAAAATCGACTTGCTTGGGAAACTGACTATCTTCCTCGGTGTGTTTTCCAAATGACCCTCAAGATTCCTTAAATAATCTTTCGGTTGACATTAAATGACCCATATTATAAGCTAATCAATGGCTAATATAATTTTGACTTGATCCTCATCTTCGTCTAGAAGTTACACCCACAATCTATATTAATACCCATTAATTATTTTAATTTCCTAAGTTTAGACTTATGGTCTCATTAAAAATAATTAATTTATAAAACAAAACTATATCCACGTGGAATTTCCCAAAACTATTTCTGGGTTATCTGGAATACATGTGTCTAAGCCTCACTACAAAATTTGAGACTTAGAGCACATCTTATGCTACCACAAATCAACTTGCCATCTTAGCCGGGAATGTGATCTTAGCAAATATTCCTTTCTGCACATTGCTCTGACTCTGAAGCATCTCCCTCTGTGATACTGATGTCTGACATGTTGTCCAACAACTAATGTACTGTTTTTGCAACTATACTATTGTTGCAACTGTACTATTGCTGATCCTGCCAGGATTAACACTACATTCGTACTGCAACTCCCTCTCAAATGTTGCATTTGTGGCTGAGATATCCCCTGTTTCTGCTACTGAAATGAATTCTTTACCATACCCATCTACTCCCTGAAGTGAACAAACTTGGCCCTTCCTAGAGCTTTGGTGAGTATGCATGCCACTTGATTTCGAGTTGAGACATACTGAAACTATACTGGCCCACGCTGAACACACTTTGATCGATCATTAAATACTAGATTCTCAGATATTTTGATACAAATCTGATTATCACATAAGATACTGGTCACTTCTATCTTCCTTTTGAATAAGTTCACTAGCAGCTTTGTAATCCATATGGCTTCACACATAGTTATGCTTATTTCCATATATTCCACCTCTGCAGAGATCAATGATATAGACTTATGCTTCCTATTGCACTAGGAGGTCATCCCTGATCTGATGCTGAAGCAACACCTGGTGGTACTTTTCTGATCTACTGAAATTCCTGCCTAATCTGCATCTCTGAAACCGCTCAATATGACATCATCTCCTCGAGTGTACTTCAATCCATATCCAACTATTCCTTGCACATATCTGAGAATGTGCTTAGTTGCTACCCATTGTACCCTCTTCGATTCTACCATGAACTGACTGAGGGTGTTGACAACAAAGCAGATGTCTAGCCTGGTGTTGACTAGATCCACAAGTGACCCAATGAGTTGCATGTACAAGGTGGGGTCCACTTCCTTGTCTCCCGATGCATCTATCTTCTTCTAGTTGGTTATCATAGGTGTTGCCATGGGTCGGAAATCCTGCATCCTAAACCTATTTATAATTTCTGAGGCATATCTTACTTGTCCTAGGAATATATCTCCATTCTTATTCCATACCTCCTGTTATCACTCAGTAAGTTCTCTAGGTTCAAGAGAGAAATAGTCTGAGGTAACCACAAATCTACTTCAAACTCTAGGATCTAGCATTCCTAGGGTTCAGAGAGGGCTCTCTCTTTAAAGTTTAACTTTTTTTATTTATGTTTTTAGGTTGGTTATGATAGAACAATTGGTTTTGTTTTAAAGGTTTTGGTGGGTAAAAATCACTTAAGATTAAAATAGAGAGAGATCTACTTGTCCATTGGGCTATGGAGTCTAAGTCTAGATAGCAGTACTAGAAGGCAAGGCCAAATGGGTACAAATGTATTCAGGGCAAGGTAGATAACCCTCGGAGATTTGGGGAAAGGTTTTTGATGAAATGGTATGATCGGGATAAAGGGAAATGAAGGATCCTTTGATCCGGAAAATGGAAGAAGGAGGCAGGGGTCAAATGGGAGTAGGAGCAATGAAGAATTCCTAACACCGAAAATCAGCAGAAAACATTTAAATGGTGGCAGCAGTTACATCGAGCAGGGATGATCACGTAGTAATATTCCCTGGTTACACATTGAATGAATTAAACCCCCATAATGAATTGCATGAAACTCAGGAAAAGAAACGATGACAAGAAGAGATGTACTTCCATGTTAAAGCATACATGGAGATCACGAATTATGATGCCTAGTTAGCTTTGTCCAGTCTACTACTTTGAAATCAACACATGTAAGCCTCCAATGTATCAGCAAAAGGTCTATAGTAATCTTAGCAATTTTATTCCACCCTAAAATACTTCAAAGAGTGAAGTATTTATACAAATTCTAAACTAGAATATCTTGAAAAAATATCAAGATTGGTTTACAAATATCTCCAACTGTTTTACATAAATAGAACTTAAGTAAAGGACACTGCTCCATGGACTGTTGTGCATCTATTTCGCTGTTTTTATGGATAGTTTTGATGAGCAAAGAAGGAGAATTAAATTTGATCTCAACTCTTAATTGATGATGAAACCTCACAGAGTCATTGTACTCTCTTATATTTTGTGCATTCTCCTCGGCAATTACGCAAACTTGGGGTCCAATGATACCTTTGTGTTTATCAAATCAGAAATGAATGTTTAAAAATTGAATGATTTTGTTGTGTAGATGAATATCTTGAGTGAGATAAACCTCTCTAAGTTCCCTACCAATTCGACTCATTTGTTCTGTCAAATATAAAAAGATATATGTGATTTTAAATTAAAAAAATAAGGGTACATGTAAAGATGCGCATGTATCTTTAATTATGTAATACCTATGCACAAACTGAGATAGGTTTTTGTAGATGGATCTCTTAAGAACAAAAACCTCCTTCTGTTTTGTAAGGTACATTTCTGATTGGCCACAATATTCTCTGCAAAATGATGACTTAATAGGAAGTTTCTGCAAAACGTTCTTTCCAATATTGTTTAATATTTCCCAACCCATAATGGCTATTAGAAAAGTGAGAGAGGTTTTTGTATTTGGACATCTTAAGAACATAAAACTCCTTCACTAATTGAAAATTAATCTTGGATTGGTCACAATAGTTTCTGCAAAACAATGACTTAAACATGAAATTTCTACAAAAATGTTCCTTCTTGTTATGTTTTCATCTTTTAACCTTTTTGTTCTTTCATTAGCTGCTCTTTGGGATCATTCATTGTTGTGTGTGATGTCTCATATATGTATTAATCTATTTCTTTTCTTTGTTTACTTATTTTCTGTCTTTTATTTATATATATATATATATATATTTTTTTGATACACTTTAACTCTAATGATCTTTGACTGTTCTGTTTTTACTGTCACTGTGAATTATTATTCCACTTTTACCATTCACTATGTAATTTCATCATTTTGATCTCTCTCTGACTTTGATTTTATTTTGTGTTTGTGTATACTAAGCATTTTGTCTTTAGATACAGAAACTTTTTAGGGCCACTAAAATTTGGAGCAAACAATTTTATCAACTAGTATTGAAATTGTTGGCCCAATTTCATATTCTGATAATAATCTTAACTGCAGGTATTTTGACAGTCGGGAGGGTTTCTGGCAACTTCTGCGGTTGAATTTGATCTCTGGTTCGAATTGCTGGAGCCGAGAAGGTCTTCTCTGGTCTTCAAATAAGGAATTTGGAGTCAAATCTGAGTTTAAGGTAGGAAATCGACCAACTGGGGTTAAAAAAGAATCGGGAATATTAACACGGCCAGGCAGAGCTCTTTATCAGTCGAGGATATGCAAATAAAGTTAATAAGAATCATAACAAAGATTTTAACCTTTGATACAAATCTTTAAAAATGTAATAAATGTTGGTCACATCAAAGCGGGAATGGCTTTGTTTTTGAATGCGAAAACAAGAAATGGTTTTTGTGTTGGGATGGAGTGGTAAGTTTTTTTCCTCCAAACGAACGCAATGCAATGAAATTGTGCCACGTCACAGGAGGCGTGAATAATAAAACCGCCCATTTCACGTTCATTTGGGTGGTGGGAGGTCGATTGATTTGTGAGCGCGAAACAAGTCTAGAACCGTTGGATCTGAGAGGTTGGAGTGAACAGTCCAGATTAAAAGGGAAGTTGCGGTCGAAAGATCTAGTGGGACAGGGGAAACTCAAATAATAAGCAATGGGATGGATTAATAATGTAATAAATTTTTTATATAATATGATTTATAACCAAAGTTTTATTTACAAAAGGGTAATGCAGGTTATGGAATGTTATATAGTTATAGCAAAGGTTTAGATGTAGGATATGGGTGCATGAGGTAGAATGTGAAGATTTAACCATCGGTTAGGCTATGTATAGTGTGGGGCTATTACATAGTTGGAAATAATCAATGCGAATTACGATATAAACCTTTAGTTCATTTGCAATAAACCTTGGGTTAATGCAGGGATAGAAACAATGTATTTACAAAGGTTTTGGGGGAATAAAGTTTAGTTTAAATTAAACTTTATGATAAGCTCGACAGTAGTTTTATTTTTCAAATACATGTCATTCTTCCGAAAGATTATTTATATTTATATTTTTTATTATATAGTTTTAATCTATTAAAGGCCTAAAACCATAGGGGGGCGGGATATTTACATATTGTTAGTTTTATGCCAAAGGGATATATTTTGGGATTTTATTTTCAACATGTGGATAATTAACTTTGGCATAAAATCTTATAATAGTGGGTTTAGGGGGATATTATAAACTAGCAATTACACCATATGTTGCAAAAGAAATTTCGTAAGGCAATAGCATAGGAAATAGTAGCCTAGAATAAATAAGTTATTGCAGAGAAGGAGCCATCGTGAAGGAATGAAAGGAAAAATTTTCTTACATGGAAGCAGGTCATGGAGGTTTCAAAGATATTGATTATAAGAGTTATCAACCAGTAAGTTTTGTTATAGATATCGAAATAGGAAATTGTGGGTGAAAACATATATGTAAACCAACATAATGAAATAAGTTGTTGCAGAGAAGGAGCCATCATGAAGGAATGAAAGGCAAATTTTGCTTCCATGGAAGCAGGTTGTGGAGGTTTTAGAGATATTGATTATAAGAGTTATCAACCAGAAAATTTTGTTATAGATATTGAAATAGGAAATTGTGGGTGAAAACATATATGTAAACCAACATAATCTGTTTACATATATAAAAAATTTGTTCTAGATATAGAAATAGGAAATTGGGGTGAAAATCTTTTGGTGATTAATAATCCCGCGAAATAAGCATGAAATCAACATGTAACTCAAATAAGATATTTTAAATACATTTAATTACAATCTAACTAGCATAGATGTAAATAAGAGAATTTGTATTAACAGAAATAGAGTTTACTCCAAATTCATCTACATATCTTAGTGCCAATTTTATTTTTGAGATATATATTTGATGACAATAATAATTTTTTTTTGGGAAAATAATACTAATATGGAGCTAAATGGATTTCGTGAATTGAATAGAGATTTAACACATTAGGGCACATTAAGTGAAGGGGCGCTAGTGTTCCTTACCTCCAAATGTAGTATAGTGTGATGCATCAATATAAAAAGCCATGCACCTACTTAGAATTTTTAGTTCAAAATGTTAGCCGTTAATATATATATATATATATATATATATATATATATATATATATATATATATATATATATATATATATATATATATATATATATACTAGTGGAACAATATATTATAAAATGTATTTATTTTAAATGAAAAAAAAAAGATGATCTACTATAAAACAGAAGAGCATCAAAGGAAAATAGCTAGCCTAAAGGAATGTGGAGGTACAAAATAGAGAGCATGAAGGTTATAGGTACAAAATAGAGAGCTTGAAATAGATGTGGATGTACCTAGAAATGATGAGGAAATGAGAGATGTAGAGGACCTTCTCAATTAGAATATTGACCACACAAATCAAGTCACCCTTTTAATATTCTAATTTTTTTCATGTACATGTCAAGTTCAAATTAAAAATTAAAAATTAATATATATTTTTTATGTAAGGAAAACATCTTACCTACAACAAGATCTTATCACACATAGAAAAACATGGACACTAATAAGAAGTTGCAAGAAATTGTCTTTGATGATAATTTTCTATATAATATAGAATCAACTAAATTGAAGAAATGAGACCACTAATTCATGAATGAATAGTTCAAGATAAAGTAAATTAGGTGATAAAAAACATTTCTCAAGGTATATCTATCATAGCACAAGCTTAACTCTTAAATATAATTTGAAAGCACAAATATCTAAGAAATATAGTTCAATTATTGGGCATTAGAAATTCCAAAGAGGTGAAGGTAAATGGGTTAGTATCAAGAAATATGACATCAACCCCTGGAAAAATTGAAAAATATCAATCTCAATCATAGCATAAGTTCTAGTAGGGAATTATTGATAAGTGTCGGTGGAAAAAGAACTACATCAGATCGGTTGATGTCAATGAAAGCAATAATGTACAAAACATTAAGCAAAAGTTTATGGAGGCATTAGAAAATTAGGATTTAATAACATGAGAATGATGAACTTTCATGTTGGGCTAATATATGTAGGAAAACTTACTAAGATAGACTTTTGTATAATGTGAGCGACAATGTGAAAGAGTTTTGGTATTGGAATTTCCATGTGTCACCAAATGAGAAGAATATCATGAGACATTGTATATATAGAGGGGTGTATTGAGATCATTTCCACTTTCAGTGACTGTTGTTATTAAAGAACATTTCTCACTACATAATATGTATAACTTGTATATAGACTTACAAAAAAAAAAAAAAAACCGTGCTGAATCTTATGACAGTGAGGACAATATAAACAGTCCATTAATACAATTACCACATACTGTCAATAGGAAAAATGGTTTTCCTGTGAAGCGATCTATGCATCTTCGTCATGCAAATTGAATCTCAACACTAAGGAGTCATCCTAAGATAAAAGGTCATCATAGTAACTTTGATGTTCCAAAACCATCAATCACTTAATTATATTTCTCTAAATATCATCAATTGGACAACAGTCATGATATGGTAATGCTTGGGGGGAATGTGTATCCATATCGTTGTATAATTGTATTTACAACAACTTATCCAAATGATATAAAAATATCTCATAAGCAATGCAACTGCTACATGAATTACTCACAATCCTTAATGATATACTCCAAGTTCTTCCACAATACTAATCAAGTGTCTAAATAATCCATCATCACTCAGTCACCATATAGGTAAAACCTGGGGAAAATGTGTTATAATTTTAGATACAATAGCTTATATAGAGGATATACAAATCTATTATAAGTAATGCAATTTCTACATGAACTACTCACCATATAGGTAACGTCTCGTGGAAATGTGTTAGAACTGTATATACAATATATTATACAAAGGATATGAAAATATGTTATAAGCAATGCAACTGCTACATGAACTACTCACAGTCGTTAATGATATTATCAAAGTTATTCCACAATACTAATAAAATGTCTAAAGAAGTCGTCATCACTTTCAAAATCACATATTTAAACGTACAAGTTGCAAAAAATGAATTTGTTTCATAAATTTTAATAGAAACATGTGCTCAGATCTAAGATATACTTCTTAAACTCTAAAGCCTCTTCTCTATTGAAAACATACTAAACTGATAAGATATAGCTCAAGAACAATAATTTAAAAACTTCTTGTTACAATCGTTACATAATAATTTGATGCACAACTTGTATAGCAATAAATGTTAACGTGCAACACGTCCAAATAAAACAACTGAAGTAAATATTATCAGTTGGTTTTCAATACATTTATGTAATTAAAATAGAGCTAGGAGATTTTGAAGACTACTTCATTGAAAATTAGAAGCATCTTCATCACTGGTTTTCCAAGCTGGCCGTGAATACCTCTCTGGATCACTTGGATTAGCACTGTATTTGTTTCACCATTATCTAGCAATCTGGAGACAAAATGAGTAAGAAATTTATGAATGGAAACACCTATAGACGTGTCACAAACATTAGTTCATTTACAAGATCAATTTATTCTGTGAGTTGTTGTGATTTTTTTCTTGTGGCTAAAACTTAGTTTTGGTTGTCACCTAGTTATCATGATTCAATACTTTGTTATCACCTCAGATCCTTATAGCATTATATATATTTTGTGAGCTAATGTGATGTTTTTTTTGCCACGATGATTTAAAAATCAGCTATTATACCACAATATTGACTTTCTCATTGTTTTTTTTGTTTATGAACCCTTTAAAAAGACAATTGGAACATTTGATTTTACACTGTGATCTCCCCAGCATAGGTGGGGGTTTCAAAAATTGGAGAGTAAATTGAGCGGTTATTGTTAGAAATTGTTGTATAAGATAGGAAATTTTTATGGTTTGTAGACAATATGGATGTTATAATATATATCTATTTTGAATTTTTTAGTGTCTCTGGCCACCATGCATCAAATATGATCCATTTGAACTGAGAACTTCAATATCTATTTTGAATTTTTTAGTGTCGCTAGCCACCATGCATCTAATGGGATCCATTTCAACTAAGCACTTCAATAAATCACTGTGTGAATGATAACTTGTGACATCCTTAACCATTTTCTTTGATTGTGGATCAAGTTACAAACTAATAACTTGTGAAATCCCTAGCCATTTTCTTTGATTGTGGATCAGGTTATAAACTAGAACACACTCTCTCTTCAGAAGACTCTACAATATATATTGGATGGAGGGAAATGTTATGATAAAACATGTACAAAAAACCCTTTAGGGTTGTCTCAAATGACTCTATTGTTAATCACATATTGTCAAATTTGTAAAACTATAATCTACAATAAGGAATGAGTGGGTTTTTTTTTCTTTTGTAAGTTTTCTTTGGGCTTTTGAGCTTATTTGCATTCATCTACCTACTCTAATCTACTATTAATTTTGTTGAATCAGGTAATACAAAAATGCCAATGAAGCCAGTCAAGTAGCTGTAGAAATGAATGGATAACTTGACTGCTTGTCATCAAACTTGGAAGTATAACTTGATCATGTGTCTTCATAATCAATGATATGATGTGAAATGGCAATTGCTGATATATTTGATCCTCATAAATAAAATATATTTGCAGAATTGAGCTAAAAATAGTCTCCATATAATTTGCTATATGATCATCAAAAGCATAATGTATGATGTGTGCTTCTAGGTCTTTGATGACCAATTGATTAGTTGTATTCTTAATATTAAACGCCAAAACTATTTCTTCAGTCTTGTGCTTGAAAGAATAATCATCCTCAATCTACAAGTCAAAAGGTAGTACAATTTCCTCTTGCTTTGGAGAAGGAAGATTTTCCAAGAATTCTTTAGGATCTTGGAAATTATAAGACTGAATTTGAGAATGCAAAAGTTTAATACCATTTTCATATTTTTCAGAAGTTAACTCAAGAAAACATATTTTAAGTTTAGGAGAACATTTTCTTGATTTCAAAATAAGAAAGACAACGCTTAGAAAATCCTCATCAAGCTGAAATTCTAAAAAGCCATCCCTCAATTCATTGAAAATCTCATGAGATGAAAGGTTTACCACAGACCCTGTCATCTTGTATCACCATTAATGATTTCGAATATGGATCTTTTGGTTATGGAGTTTCTTCTGAACTTTGAAGTTCTGGATCTTGGAAAATGGAGTCGCCAGGTGGATGATTTTAACCTTTATATGTCTGATCACTGTCCACCATCATAAATCAGATCTGAACCTGTAAAATATTTTTGAAGAAAATGTTAGTCTTCCCAGTATGGTCGCTAGTATGTTATCACTCAGTAATTGCTCTAGGTTCAAGAGAGAAATAGTACGAGGTAACCACAAACCTACTTCAAACTCTAGGATCTAGCCTTCCTAGGGTTCAGAGAGGGCTCTCTCTTTAAAGTTTTTTTTTTTTTTTTTTTCAAATTATGTTTTTAGGCTAGTTATGATAGAACAATTGGTTTTGTTTTAAAGGTTTTGGTGGGTAAAAATCACTTAGGATTAAACTAGAGAGAGATCTACTTGTCCATTGGGCTATGGAGTCTAAGTCTAGATAGCAGTTCAAATGTATTCAGGGCAAGGTAGATAACCCTCAGAGATTTGGGGAAAGGTTTTTGATGAAATGGTATGATCAGGATAAAGGGAAATGAAGGATCCTTTGATCCGGAAAATGGAAGAAGGAGGCAGGCGTCAAACGGGAGTAGGAGCAATGAAGAATTCCTAACACTGAAAATCAATTGAAAACATTTAAATGGTAACTTAGTTAAGACAATGAGCCATAAGCTAGTCCTGAAGTAATATTCCTAGTTACTCATTAAGAAAGAACAAACACATAATGAAATGAAAGGAACTTCAGAAAATAAACAATGACAAGATAGATGCACTTTACTCTTTAACTTATCACGAGAATCCTGAATTATGATGTCCAATTAGCTTTGTCCAGTCTGCTACTTTTGAAATCAACACATGTAGGCCTCCAATGTATTAGAAAAAATCTATAGTAATCTTAGCAATTTTATTCCACACTACTATACTTCAAAGGGTGAAGTATTTATACAAATTCTAAACTAGAATATCTTGAAAAAATATCAAGATTGGTTTACAAATATCTCCAACTGTTTTACATAAATAGAACTTAAGTAAAGGACACTCAAAAATAATGTATCTATTTGGCACTATTTTTTATGGATAGGTGATGAAAGAGAGGATAATTCGAATTTGATCTCAAATCTTAGTTGATGATGAGGCATCCATGTCACTAACTGTTTCCTTTCTTTGTGCATTCTTCTCCAGCAATTCTACAAACTTGGGGTCCAATGATTCCTTTGTATTTCACAATCCGAAATATATATGTAAAAAGTGAAAGAGGTTATTTTAGATGAATATTTTGGTGAGATAAACCTCTCTCTATTTCCTAAATTTCTTCTCCAACTATTCACAATAGGCTCTGCAAAAATATGTGTAAAATAGAGTTTTACAGAGTCTGAAAAATAGGCTGTAAAGATGCACAGGTATCTTTCATTCTGTAATAGTTGTGCACAAAGTGAGATATGTTTTTGTATATGGATATATTAGGAACAAAATGTAATATTACTACTTAGACTAAGCTAAGAGGAATATTCATTTTTGTTTTACTTTATGTTGCATGAATAAATGAATAAAGGAGGACATGTAAAACTCCTAAAAGGACTGAATAAATCAATGCCGATGTGAACACAGATAAATCAGGCCCATGTAAATAAATCACTTGCAAGTGTGAAATGGGTTTGAGCTGTGAGACTGGGTCAACCTTGACCAAATCTACAACGTTTTCTAGGTTCAATGTATCTCCTAAAGGGACAACGTAGTTCTAGAAGGAGGCCCCTCATGTGAAAGGAGCTAACTCATCAAGGTGGTTTAGGGTTTGCAAAGGCTTTCATCTTATAAAAGGAAGGGGAAGGAAACAAGAGAAGGTTGCTGATTGATTATATTTCTGAGTATCTTGTTTGCTTAGACAAATACTATTCTCTGCTGTTTAATAGAGAATTGTGCTGCTTAGCACTTGGAGTTCCTATGCAGGGATTTCACCTCTTCCTTTGAGGATTCTTGGAGTATTTGCTGATTTGATCCACTATCAGGCTTGAGGCAAAACTCTACTTCCAATTACAGCACAGATCCAGTGAGGGTTTGTCTACTTTTGCAAGCTGCAGCAAGTGGGATTCTAGATCTGTAGAGATCTAGCTTGTTTTGGGAGCCTCTTCTCATGGAGTGTGTCTTTTAACCTCCTGGAAGAGTGCCTCTCCTGTTTGTACTTAAGATCTGTATCTTGGAAATTGGCCATCTATGTTATTCAAGCTACAACGTTGTTTCCATTGAGGAACTGCATTATTTCCATATGAGATTATTCATGGTGTTTTGATCACAGTTTTGATGAGAGATCTCTGGTGCTGGGCTTTGCCTTCCACTTTGGTGATCCATGGATTAGCTTGCTGATCCATGTTCTGTTTATATCTGATCTATTGTAATGCAATTTTATATTTAGAAATTACTGCAACATTTTACAGATATGCAACTTAAAACTCAGATCTACTCTTGTTTATGCATGATTTGGTCAAAACCCCAAGGGGATCTTGTAAAGAAAACTATCTAGTTTCCAGATTTGAAATAGATCTGATGTTTTGTCCAAAAATTTGTCCTAGATCTGAGTTGTAATATTCAGCTACTGCAACTCCTTAAAATAACGCTGTTGAGCCATTTCTGCATTTATATATGTGTTGCAGCCTTCTTTTATGAGGATTTCTTTCTCTATTGCCTCATGTATTCTACTGTATATTGAAAGAGATTCATTGCAATTCTAATTTGTTGCTATATACTTATAAGTTAATCATATTTTATGGCCTCCCGCTCATACTATCCAAGACTGCATTATTTCTAAAGCAGTTTTTTGTGCATAGCTACAGCCCGTCTTGTAGGGCGTTTTTCAGCTAGACTAGGTGGTGGGAGATCTGTTTACCACACGTAGTTTGATTTGTTTTTGCTCCGCTTTTGGATCTAGAACCCAGATCTGCTGATCAAAGGGATCCAAGGGCTGTAAACTCATTTATGTACATCAATATCCCAGGAGTGTGTTATTTCAGCAGGCTTGCTGTGCTATTCCAAATTTGGAATATTACAGTGGTATCAGAGCTCCTTTCTTGGCACAGCCTGTGCTTTCCTTGGAGCATCACATCCATGTTGCATTCAGATGAAGATGAACCTATTACTGAGAGGGAGAAGAGGTATCGGAATAGAAGTCATAAGAAGTATGATTATACTACTGAAGATCAAGAAAAGGGTAAAGCCCCTGAGACTGCAAGTGACAAAGAAGGGGAAGAGTTTGCAAGAAATCTTTTGTGACCATGCAAGATATTTCTAGAGAGATCAAGAAGATGAGGGTGGACAGAATGAGGGAATCTCTTGGGATATTTCATCTGGGAGAAAGCTCTGACATGTCTCATCATGGGACTAGTCAACCAGTGAATCTGCCACAAGCCCCACAAGCTTCACAACACTCCACTATGCCTACTTTCTTGGCTGTGGAGAGTGAAGGGCCACAAGAAAAAGCTTCCCTTGAAGATTAATTTGTGGAGTATGATTCTCAAAGTCAGAGATTCAAGGATAACTTGAGTTTCCAAGACTTTTGTCACATCAAGGACAGAAGAAGACCAAGGCAGCAATATAGAGATGGTGGGTTCTTTCATAATCAGGATAGACACCACTCTATGGGCAGATTATTTTTGCCTAAGTTTGATGGATCATCCTCCATTTCTTCCAAGGCATGGGTAGAAAATCTGGATATTTACTTCCAGTTGAATAAGGTCCCTGAGACTGAAGCCATCAAGATTGCAGCACTGCACTTTGAAGGTGAAGCACACAATCGGTGGTTCCATGGGTTTTCTACATTGGGACATAACAAGGTGACTACCTATTATAATTTTACTAGAATACTGGTGGAGAGGTTTGACATGAAGGATCCTGAATCACCCTTCATAAGCCTTGCAAGGCTGAAGCAATCAAGGGATGCAGAGACCTATATCTCTGAGTTTATGAGATTATCAGTCATGGTCCATGATCTATCTATAGCAAGGAGAGTCTACATGTTCATCGATGGCCTGGAGGAAAATTTGCATCGGTTGGTCAAATCTACCAAGCCCATAACTTTGCATGATGCCATTGAGAGGGCTAGAGACCTCCAAGATGCCTTGCCAAAAGCAAAGGCAACTTTCCAAAGCAGGGCCCCTCACTTTTCTAAAGGGAAGGAAGGGAAAGTTGCTCCTCCCAAGGAGAGATCCTTGAAGAAGCCTCTTGACATTGATCTCAGGAGGGAATTGAGGAAAAAGAAACTGTGTTTCACTTTCCAAGAGTCATGGGCACCAGGACATAGATGTGCCGCAGGGAAAGCACACTACATAGAAGTCTTCTTAGATCTTGAGGAGGAAGATGAAGATGATGAACCTAGGAGGGGTCACAACGTTGATGATGATGAGGAAGATCAAACACCATCCAGAGAGGGGAAGGGAGCCTTTGCTCCAATGAGTGGGACTCTTGCATCTTTGAGAGGAGTGCCCAAGTACTTGACCCTAAGAGTACAAGGTTCAGTCATGAATCAGAGAGTATCTATCCTAATTGACAGTGGGGCAACCCACAACTTTATTGATGCTCATCTTGTGCAAAGGAGAGCAATCCCCACTGACACTTTTGAGGGATTTTCTGTTTTGGTCCCAGGAGATAGGACCATGCAATGCATGCAATATGTTCCATCACTCTCTGTCACTATGGGATCCTACACTCTGGTGGATCACTTCTTTGTAGTTGACATACCATATACCAACATCATTTTGGGTGTCCAATGGTTGATTACCTTGGGGAAGGTTACCACTGATTGGAAAGCTTTGCAAATGGAGTGGGTGGACTTGAAGAGTGGGAAACCAAAAATGATTCAAGGAATGCACACTTATCCTTCACCTAATACCTCCACAAAAATAGAAGAGATGGATTTGCGTAGTGGAGGCAGGGATCTCACAGTTCCTTCTCTCATGTTCATGAAGATGCTGTAAGGGACATTCTTATCTCATGGAAAGCCACTTTGAATGCCATCGGATTCAGATCTTGTGGGGAAGGCTCCACAAAGGGTTGCTCAAAATCTAGATCCAGGAAGGATTGGAGTAATGACAGACCAAGTTACAACGCTGGGAGGCTTGGGACAGCCCAAGAATGAGGCGGATCTTCTTCCTGCATCACTATCACCCCCTCTCTTTTCTGAATCTGGGCTGTGGGAGGAGAAGAATGGGAGGATCAGCCTTCCAATAAATTTTTTTGGCATGTGTAATGTCAAAAAGGAAATCAGCAACCTAACAAACACTTCCATGGATGTATCAGCAACGCTGTCATTATTGAGCAGTGTGGATCTTTATTGGAAATCTCAACTTCTTGTAGAGTATTCCAAAGATCTCCACACAGGTATGATACTAGATGGCATGCAGTAAGAAGAGGGCTACTTGGTCCAAGGGGGAGTCATCTATTATCATGGTAAGGTCTTCTTGGCTAGAGCTTCCAAGCTCAAGTAGAAGATCCTACAAGGAGCATATGAAGAATTCTTCCTCAACCATATGTATTCAATGAAGATCTATTCCCTGATCATGAAGAATTTTGATTGGGAAGGCATGAGAGAGGAATTACATCAGCACTTTCAAGAGTGCAATAGCTATGAAGGATTGGGGCAGCCAATGGAATCTTTACAAGAATCATCTCAGCCAACTCTTCCTTTGCTTGAGAGGAGGGGAATGCTCATGCACAACTCCATGTGTGTGAAGGACTATGATGGTAAAGGATTTGATCATGCCAAGAAAGTTGTATTTTCTGATCTATTACATTCCTTTGCCACATTTTTGCAGGATATGACTCCTAGAAGAAGTGAGAGATCATGTGGATCTCATAGCTTGTTGGGGGCCAATAGAAATTCTGAACTTGACCACTCCCTTGTTGTGCAAAGGGAGATTCCTTTTCATGATGGGTGCTTCCCAAAGGCACCAAACTTATGTAACACCTTCAGCCATGTTAAGGTGACTCATACAGAAAATGTGTGGTGGGAATGCCACTTGCCACACCTGGATCTAATGAAGACAGGAGGCGCACTACCCTGGCATCACATGTGGGATTTTGATCCACCTCCTCAAGTTCAGATTTCAGTTTGCATATATGTAGTCTTGCTTCCATACCTTGATGATATAGTTATATTGTTTATGGAGTTGTATGGATAGAGGATGGGAAGTGTGTATGTACCACATGGTTTGGAACTTCTACCTGTACTTCATGATACATGTTTTAGATGTAGCATTGCTTCAACCATGTTTATTTCTGTTGAGTTTTTCACTCCCGAAGGGATGGACTATGCACATATTATGTTGGCCTTGGAGGAACAATTCATGATGTATTGGCTTGTTGAGCACTTGGCTTATGATGAGGACTTGATCCTTGATGCTGCCATCAATGAAGGAGGAGAAGTACTACAACTCTTACCCTATCAGTTGCTTGAGGACAAGCAACATTTTGGAGGGGAGGACTGTAATATTCCTACTTAGCCTAAGCTAAGAGGAATATTCATTTTTGTTTTACTTTCTGTTGCATGAATAAATGAATAAAGGAGGACATGTAAAACTCCTTAAAAATTTGAATAAATCAATGCCCAAGTAAACACGGATAAATGAGGGTATGTAAATAAATCATTCTGGGGTGTGAAGAGAGTTTGGTGCAGCAGGGGCGGGTCAACCTTGACCAAATCTGCAATGTCTAGGTTTAAATGTGTCTCTATAAAAAGGGATAACTTAGGTGATTCTAGAAGGATGCCCTCATGTGAAAGGGCTAACTCATCAAGGTGGTTTAGGGTTTGCAAGGAAGCTTTCATCTTATAAAAGGAAGGGAAAGGGAAAAATAGAAGGTTAATTGATTGATTATGTTTAAGGTATCTTTTTGCTTAGACAGTACTATTCTCTTTGTTTAAGTAGAGGTATGTGCTGCGCAGGTTCCTAGCAAGGATTTCACCTCTTCCTTTGAGGATTCTTGGAGGAGTATTTGATGATTTGATCCACTATCAAGCTTGACCAGCCTAACTTCCAGTGTATGAGATCAAAAAGATCAATGAGTTTTGTCTTCTTTTGTTTAGGCAAGTGGGATTCTAGATCTGCAGAGATCTAGCTTGTTTTGGGAGCCTCTTCTCATGCAGTGTGTCTTTTAACCTCCTAGAATAGTACCTCTCCTGTTTGTACTTCAGATTTGTATCTTGGTAGTTGGCCATCTATGTTATTCAAGCTACAACGTTGTTTCCATTGAGGAATTGCGTTATTTTCATATGAGATTCTTCAAGGTGTTTTGATCACAATTTTGATGAGAGATCTCTGGTGTTGGGCTTTGCCTTCCACTTTGGTGATCCATGGATTAGCTTGCTGATCCATGTTCTGTTTAGATCTGATCTATTGTAATGTAATTTCATGTTTAGAAATTATTGCATCATTTTACAGATCTACAACTTAAAACTCAGATCTACTCTTGTTTATGCATGATTTGGTCAAAACCCCAAGGGGATCTTGTAAAGAAAACTAGTTAGTTTCCAGATCTGAAATAGATCTGATGTTTTGTCCACAGATCTGTCCTAGATCTGAGTTGTAATATTCAGCTACTGCAACTCCTTAAAATAATGCTATTGAGCCATTTCTGCATTTATATATGTGTTGCAACCTTCTTTTCTGAGGATTTCTTACTCTATTGCCTCATGTATTCTACTGTATATTGAAAGAGCTTCATTGTAATTCTGATTTGCTGCTGTATACTTATAAGTTAATCATATTTGATGGCCTCTTGCTCATACTGTCCAATATTGCGTTATTTCTTAAGTAGTTTGTTGTGCATAGCTGCAACCCCTCTTGTAGGGTGTTTTTCAGCTAGACTAGGTGGTGGGAGATCTATTTACAACACCTAGTTTGATTTGTTTTTGCTCCCCTTTTGGATCTAGACCCCAGATCTACTGATCTAAGGGATCCAAGGGCTGTAAACTCATTTCCGCACATCAATATCCTAGGAGTGCGTTATTTCAGCAGGCTTGCTGTGCTATTCCAGATTTGGAATATTACACAAAAACCTCCTTCAGTTTTGTAATATGTATTTCTGATTGGCCACAATATGCTCTGCAAAATGATGACTTAACAGGAATTTTCTGCAAAAAGTTCTTTCCAATATTGTTTAATATTTCCCAACTCATAATGGCTGTTAGAAAAGTGAGAGAGGTTTTTGTAGCTAGACATCTTAAAAACATAAAACTCCTTTGGTTTTTCAAAATTCATCTTGGATTGGTCACAATTATTTCTGCAAAACAATGACTTAAACAAGAAATTTCTGCAAAAATGTTCCTTCTTGCTATGTTTTCATCTTTTAACCTTTTTGTTCTTTTAACTGTTTTTACTTTCACTTTGGATAAGTTTCATTGTTGGTGAAAGTATTTTCATCTCCATTAACCATTACTGCCTTTGTTTTTACTTTTACTATTTCACCTTGACTGCTCTGTAATGTTGTTTTAATTTTCACTCTGACTATTACCTGATACACTTTAACTCTGATGTTCTTTGACTATTCTGTTTCACTGTCATTGTGAATTATGATTTCACTTTTACCATTCACTGTGCACATTTCAATATTATGATCTCTCTCTGACTTGATTTTATTTTTTCTTTGTATACAAACTGTTTGTTGAATGAAGTTTTTGAATTAAAATTTGAGAATTTGGAGCAAACAATTTTTTCAACTAGTATTGAAACTATTGGCCCAATTTCATATTATGATAATAACCTTAATTACAGGTATTTTGACAGTCGGGAGGGTGTATAGCAACTTCTGCGGTTGAATTTGATCTCTGGTTTGAATTGCTGGAGCCGAGAAAGTCTTCTATGGTCTTCAAACGTTTAAGGTAGGAAATCGACCAACACAGGTTAAAACAGAATTGGGAATCTTAACACGGCCAAACGAAGCTCTTTATCAATCGGGAATATGCAAATAAAGTTAATAAGAATCATAACAAAGATTTTAACCTTTGATACAAATCTTTATAAACGTAATAAATTTTGGTCACATCAAAGTGGGAACGGCTTTGTTTTCGAATGCGAAAACAAGAAATGGTTTTCATGTTGGGATGGAGTGGTAAGTTGTTTTCCTCCAAACAAACGCGAAAAGGGCAATTTTATTATTCACGCCTCCTGCGACGTGGCACAATTTCATTGCATCGCGTTCGTTTGGAGGAAAAAAACTTACCACTCCGTCCCTATGCGAAAACCATTTCTTGTTTTCGCATTCGAAAACAAAGCCGTTCCTGCTTTGATGTGACCATCATTTATTACGTTTTTAAAGATTTGTATCAAAGGTTAAAATCTTTGAGCTGTTAGGGTCCTATAAGTATAGGATTCATAATTTGGAATTGACTTATGATAGCCTTGTAAAATATGTACATACCTTGCTTTCTGCAAGTTGTTTTCCTATATATATATATAAAATCAAAAGGAGGGTAAAAGTCCTAAAAGAAAGATCAAAGGACTTAGAAAAAATACAGACTCCAAAAGAAAAAGAAATAAAACATGAAAGTGTGCAAGTCCAAATGCCACTACTATTTAATTTTTGCTGATGATTATGGCAGAGTGTCAATAAATGCCATAATCCATAATGAGTTAAACTGTGTAAACTTGACTTGTCATGTTTTCAATTTTCATGTTTTAGATAGTGAATAAAGATTAGTCAGACAGTTTAATCCTGACTAATCAGTAGATAGGTAGAGAATAAAGAGAAGCTCATCAATTTAATCTGAGTCCTCAGATGATATAAGGTAGATTTAGATAGTTTTTATTGCTTTGAAAAGAATAAAATGTTTCAAGGTAGCAAGCTCAAATGCACCTGAAAAAGGAAGAAAAAAATGTTAGATTAAAGTTGGGTAGGTAGAAAGAAGTGGGAAGAAGCATGTAAATATTTATCACCGGGCAACAATCACTAATTTCGCCTCCCCTATAGTTATTCCGCATTCTAGACTTCCAGTCAAAGAGGCTCAGAGCATTTCTCTGACTTCTGTTGGGAGTGGACCCAAGGCTTAATGACTGTTAGTTGAAAATGTTGAATTCCTATAATAATACCTAAATTATCATTACTTACTCTTCATTCATCCATCACATCTCAAAATCTTAAGTAAAGAACTATTTTTACTTAATGATACATGAAAGCCCATTTTATTAACTCCCTCCATTATACAAAGCATATAAACCCCCATAAAGCATTTTATGCTAAGTAAAAGTGGTGAATTCATAAAATGTTAAAATTGCCTTAAGATTTTCACTTTACGTAGTCATATAAGTGTATTTATTGAGTCTTCCATTTCCCTATCATATTAATTTTTAACTTATTCTATTAATTCCTTAGAAAATACCTTATCCTATTAATATAACTCCATTTATTTATAATATCCCCCTAAACCCACTATTATAAGATTTTATGCCAAAGTTAATTATACACATGTTAATTCCAAAATATATCCCCTTTGGCATAAAACTAACAATATGTAAATATCCCGCCCCCTACAGTTTTAGGCATTCAATAGACTAAAACTATATAATAAAAAATAAAAATATAAATAAGCTTTTGGAAGAATGACATGTATTTTAAAAATAAAACTATTATCGAGCTTATCATAAAGTTTAATTTGAACTAAACTTTATTCCCCCAGAACCTTTGTAAATACATTATTTCTATCCCCGCATTAACCCAAGGTTTATTGCAAATGAAATAAAGGTTTATATCATAATTTGCATTTATTATTTCCAACTATGTAATAGCCCCACACTATACGTAGCCTAACCCATGGTTAAATCTTCACATTCTGCCTCACGCACCCATATCCTACATCTAAACCTTTGTTATAACTATATAACATTCCATAACCCGCATTACCCTTTTGTAAATAAAACTTTGGTTATAAATCATATTATATAAAAGTTTTATTACATTATTAATCCATCCCAGTGCTTATTATTTTAGTTTCCCTGGTCCCACCATATCTTTCAACCGCAACTTCCCTTTTAATCTGGACTGTTCGCTCCAACCTCTCAGATCCAACGGTTCTAGACTTGTTTCGTGCTCACCTCCCACTGCCCAAATGAACGCGAAATGAGCGGTTTTATTATTCATGCCTCCTGCGACGTGGAACAATTTCATTGCATCGCGTTTGTTTGGAGGAAAACAACTTACCACTCCATCCCAACGTGAAAACCATTTCTTGTTTTCGCATTCAAAAATAAAGCCGTTCCCGCTTTGATGTGACCAACATTTATTACGTTTTTAAAGATTTGTATCAAAGGTTAAAATCTTTGTTATGATTCTTATTAACTTTATTTGCATATTCCCGACTGATAAAGAGCTCCGCCTAGCCATGTTAAGATTCCCAATTCTGATTTAACCTGTGTTGGTCGATTTCCTACCTTAAACTCAGATTTGATTCCAAATTCCTTATTTGAAGACCAGAAAAGACCTTCTCGGCTCTAGCAATTCGAACCAGAAATCAAATTCAACCGCAGAAGTTGCCAGAAAGTCTCTCAACTGTCAAAATGCTTGCAGTTAAGGTTATTATCAGAATATGAAATTGGGCCAACAGTTTCAATACTAGTTGACAAAATTGTTTGCTCCAAATTCTCAGATTTTAATTCAAAAGCTTCATTCAACTAACAATTTGTATACAAAGAAAAAATAAAAACAAGTCAAAGAGAGATCAGAATGATGAAATGTGCATAGTTAATGGTAAAAGTGAAATCAGAATTCACAATGACAGTGAAAACAAAACAGTCAAAGAGCATCAGAGTTAAAGTGTATCAGGTAAAAGTCAGAGTGAAAGTTAAAACAAAGTTACAGAGCAGTCAAGGTAAAACAATAAAAGTAAAAACAGAGTCATTAATGGTTAACAGAGATGAAAATACTTTCACCAAAAACAATGAAGTTTATCCAAAGTGAAAGTAAAACAATTAAAAGAACAAAAAGGTTAAAAAATGAAAATAGAGTAAGAAGGAACATTTTTGCAGAAATTTCCTATTTAAGTAATTGTTTTGAAAAAACTATTGTGACAAATGCAAGATGAATTTTGAAAAAATGAAGGAGGTTTATGTTCTTAAGTTGTCCAACTACAAAAACCTCTCTCACTTTTCTAACAGCTATTATGGGTTGGGAAATATTAAACATATTGGAAATAACTTTTTGCAGAAAATTCCTGTTAAGTCATAATTTTGCAGAGGATATTGTGGCAAACCAGAAATAAATTTTACAAAACTGAAGGAGATTTTTGTTCCTAAGATATCCATCTACAAAAATATATCTAAATTTGTGCACAAATATTACAGAATGAAAGATACATGCGCATATTTACAGCCTGTTTTTCAGACTCTGTAAAACTCTGTTTTACATGTCTTTTTGCAGAGCCTATTGTGAATAGCTGGAGCCGAATTGTAGGGAACAGAGAGAGGTTTATCTCAACAACATATTCATCTACAATAACCTCATTCAATTTTTACATATATATTTCGGATTGAGAAATACAAAGGTATAATTGGACCCCAAGTTTGCAGAATTGTTGGAGCAGAATGCATAAAGAAAGGAGACAATTAATGACTTGGATGCCTCATCATCAACTAAGAGTTGAGATCAAATTCGAATTATCCTCTTTATCGTCACCTATCCATAAAAAATAGTGCTAAATATATGCATTAGTTTTGAGTGTCCTTTACTTAAGTTCTATTTATGTAAAACAGTTGGAGATATTTGTAAACCAATCTTGATATTTTTTCAAGATATTCTAGTTTAGAATTTCTATAAATACTTCACTCTTTGAAGTATTTTAGTGTGGAATAAAATTGCTAAGATTACTATAGAATTTTGTTGATAGATTGGAGGCTCTCATGTGTTGAATTCAAAGTAGCAGACTGGACAAAGCTAAAGTGGCATCATAATTCAGGATTCTTGCGATAAGTTGAAGAGTGAAGTACATCTCTTCTTGTCATTGTTTCTTTTTTGAGTTTCATGCAATTCATTATGTGTTTGATATATCTTAATGTGTAACTAGGAATATTAATACAGGACTAGCCTTTTTCTCCCCATTTTTAACTAAGTTACCATTTAAATGTTTTCTGCTGATTTCCGGTGTTAGGAATTCTTCATTGCTCCTACTCCCGTTTGACGCCTGCCTCCTTCTTCCATTTTCTGGATCAAAGGATCCTTCATTGCCTTTATCCCGATCATAACATTTCGTCAAAAACATTTCCCCAAATCTCTGAGGGTTATCTACCTTGCCCTGAATACATTTGTACCCTTTTTGCCTTGCCTTCTAGTATTACTATCTAGACTTAGACTCCATAGCCCAATGGACAAGTAGATCTCTCTCTAGTTTAATCCTAAGTGATTTTTTCCCACCAAAACCTTTAAAACAAAACCAATTGTTCTATCATAACTAGCCTAAAAATTAAATAAAAAACAAAGTTAAACTTTAAAGAGAGAGCCCTCTCTGAACCCTAGGAAGACTAGATCCTAGAGTTTGAAGTAGGTTTGTGGTTACCTCGGACTATTTCTCTCTTGAACCTAGAGAAATCACTGAGTGATAACATACTGGCGAATGGAAAATGTTATAAAAACCTTTGTATGATATACATTTTAACCAAAGTTTTTATATGAAAAATAAAGGGTTAGGTATATAAGCGGGGCTATTGGTGTGATAACAAAGGTTTATATGTATGTCGAGGGTATAATTCGACTTTGGACAAATGTAAAAGGCGAGGGAATATGTTTAATTTCCACATACATATGATACGCCTGAAATCCTTTTTGTATATATTTTATTTTATTATATAGTTTTTAAACCATGGGGGTTTAATAACTATAAGGGGTGGGATATTTCATTAAGGTTAGTTTTAAACCAAAGGGCGCATTATTTGTGTTTTCATTTTAACATGTGGATAATATCTTTGGTCCAAAATCTTTATAATAGTGGGTTTTAGGGGGTATTTTAGATAAGGAAATTATATAGATAGGACAAGGTATTTTTAGGGAATTAATAGCATAAGTCAAAAGTTAATATGACAAGGGGAAATGGAATACACACAAATACACTAAATGACCAAGTAAAGTGAATAAATAAAGCAAAGCTTTTCATTTCATCATTTCACCAATTTACTTAGGATAAAGAATTTTTGAGGGTTTTTGTATGCTTTATGAATGAAGGAAGTCAATTAAATGGGATTTTAGCTTTCATTAAGTAAGAAAGAGCCCCTACTTAGGAAAATGAGTTAAATGTATGAATGAGGGATAAATAATGGTAAAGGGGATTTTATCATAAGAATTCAACATTTTCTACTATCCAATCATCAAGCCTTGGGTCCGGTCCCAACAAAAGTCAGAGAAATGCTCTGAGCCTCTTTGACTGGAAGTATAGAATACTGAATACTTATAGGGGAAGGGAAATTAGTGATTTTTGCCCGATGATGAATATTACATGATTTTCCTTATGCCATAACTTGCCCGAACATTACTCTACTGTGTTTTTCTTCATTTTTTTGCGGTGCATTTAAGCCTTTACTTGTGAAAAAATTATTCTTTTGAAAGCATAAACTATCTAATTCTACCTTATTTCATCCGAGGGCTCAGATTAAGGCGATGAGTCAAGGTAAAACATCGACTAATCTTTATTCACTATCTTCAAAAACATGGAAATTGAAAACATGAAGTGGAGGTCTACTATCTACCTGTCATGATTATACTGTCAAGATTAAGTTTGTCTGACTAATCTTTATTCACTATCTAAAACATGGAAATTGAAAACATGACAAGTCAAGTTTAAACAATTTAACTCATCATGGATTATGGCATTTATTGACACTCTGCCATAATCATTTACAAAAAGTAAAAAGTAGTCGCATTTGAACTTGCACACTTTCATGATTTATTTTCATCTTTTTTCTTTTGGGGTCTATGTATTTTTTAAGTCCTTTGATATTTCTTTTAGGACTTTTTACCCTTTTTTTGATTTTTTTTTTTTTTTTACAAAATATGGGAAAACAACTTGCAGAAAGCAAGGTATGTACATATTTTTTACAAGAATATCATAAGTAAATTACAAATTATGAATCCTATACTTATAGGACCCTAACACCTCCAACCCTAGAAAATAGTGCATCAACCCCAAATCCTTCATGTCAAATTCAACTTCAAAGTTCTTCTTGTAGTCCTTTATGAGCTTAGATGATCCTGTGAAGAACATATAATCTACATATAGTACCAAAACTAGTAGCTCATTCTCTACCATCAAATAGTAGATATTTGGATTTGTATTGCTCTTGACAAATACCAACTGCTGCAAGTAGCCGTCAATCCGACCATACCATGCTCTGAGTGCCTGCTTGAGCCCATAAAGGGCTTTCTTCAGTCTGCATACATGATATTTCTTCTCATGGGTTTCAAAGCCTTCAGGTTATTCTATGTATACCTCCTCTTCTATCACCCCATTCAAGAACGATGTCTTTACATCCATTTGGTGAACTTCACATCCCATTTGTGTTGCTAAGGACACAAAAGATCTGATGGAGGTGTATCTGGAAACAAGGGAAAAGGTCTCCTCATAGTAAATTCCTTCCTTCTATGTATACCCCTTGGCCACGAACCTAGCCTTTTAATTCTTTATTCTGCCATATGCAACATACTTGATCTTGTAGATCCACCTTGAACCTACAACTGGTTTGTTCTCTGGTTTAGACACAACTTCCTAGACATCATTTGTCATGATATAATTGTAGTCTTTTACCATGGCATTGACCCAAACCTGATGTTGTGTGACCTACTGAAAGCTAGAGGGTTCTTCAACATGTGCTACCAAGGCTTAGTATCTGTTAGGTTGTCTACGTTGCCTTTTCTCGGTTCTAGGAGATCCAACAAACTCCTTTGCGTCCCTTAGCGTCTCATGTACTTCTGTGCTATTTCTGCCACTGTTGTCCCATCTTCTGTGAACTATATGGATTTACCTCACTTGAGGAAATATTGGTGCTGGTTACAATGCTTGATCCAGATGTTTTTCCACCTACCGATTCTTCCCCTATTGATGTTGGACAAGAGGAACATACTTATACTTCCCTTTAGTAGGCATATCTCGGGATTTTTTGAAAGCTATATCTTCCATGAACTTTATATCATGTTTGATTAAAATCTTCCTGATGTCTGGAATGTAGACTTTGTATGCCTTCTAGGTCTCGTTGTATCTTGCGAGATACCCATTTTCTGTAGTTTGATCTAATTTTTTCTGCTTCTCATATGGAATGTGACAATACGCCACACTTTCGAATATCCAGAAATGACTCACTTTCGACTTCTTCTCTGTGAAGATACTCTCAGGTGTTCTCTTTCCCAATGATCTATGAGGAGTACTATTCTGGATATATATTATTGTGTTGCATGATTCCTCCCATAATAACATAGGCATATCCTGGTCATACAACATTGCTTTTTCTTCCCCAACAATAGTTCTATTCTTCCACTCTGCAACTCCATTCTGCTCCAGGTTACATTAGGGGAATTTTGAGGTCTAAAATGGGCTTGCTAAGAAAAATTTACAACCAAAATAAACTTTATAAGAACCAATAGGATTCAAGATGATGATGTCAACCATGGGGGATGATTTACCATTTTTGGAGTAAAAAAGTAAAAATGTTAAAAGATAATAAAATAATAAAACTACTTTTCAACTTGTATTTTCAACTTATCTCCCTAAGGTTTTACTCAAATTTCGAGCGGGAGTAATTGTTGGATGCAAAATTTAATTCTTCATCCAAGGAGTACCCATGTTGCATACTTCCGAAATACATTAAGAACATGATTGCAATCACACTTTTCATGTATTGATTGCAATCATGTTTTTCATGTATATCGGAAGTATGCAACATGGGTACTTCTTGGATGAAGAATCAAATTTTGCATGCAATGAGTGTTGCCGCTTGAAATTGATGTAAACCCATAGGGAGATAAGTTGAAAAAATAGTTTTTTTTTTTTTTCCCCTCTAAAATTTTATGTTGTGAAACCAACTCCAAAAATAGAAGAAAAGAGATATCAATGCCTTAGAAATAAGCCACTTCGAGAGGGCAACCTCCAATACATTACATGAGTGAACAATTCTTGGATGATACAAATGACAAAACCTCCTTTCTATATATAGGAGTCCATGGGGCCACAATGTAATCCTAGCCGACTTAACAATAATAATGTAAGGGCACAATAATAATATGGGGGTTACAGGGGTACAATAATAACAATAAGGGGGTTACAATAATAATAATAAGGGAATATACTAGTAATATAGGGACCTAACATGCTCCTATCCTTCAAAAAAGTGTTGTTCTCAATGCTTGAGTAGCTCTGGATTCTTTTGTATAAAATTATCATCCTTCCATGTAGAATCTTCAGTGGGTAAGTTCTTCCATTTGATGAGATACTCTGAAATTGATCGATTTCGTAGTTGTTGAGTTCTTGTTTCCGTGACTACTTCAGGTTCCAATATGGTTTTTCCTTCCTCATCAAGTTCTGGCAATATTTTTTGAACTGGAATTTTGTCCCCTATAACCTTTTTTAAGCATGAGACATGGAAAACTGGATGCACTCGCGAAGAAGCAGGGAACTCCAATTTATATGCCATAGTACCAATCTTTTGTAACACCTTGTAAGGACCATATTACTTTGGCAATATTTTATTATCCTTCTTAGCTTGCTTGAGGGACATTTGTTTGTATGATTGTAGCCATAAAAATACCCAGTCTCCCACATCAAAACTTCTCTCACTGCGATGTTGATCTGCCTGTTGTTTCATTCGATTTTGTGCCAAATTTAGGTTATCCTTTAAGAGTTGGAGAACTTCTTGTTGATGCTCGATGTGATCCTCCACTGCTTGAACCCTAGAATTTCCCCTTAAAGAATATGTGATGGAAGGTGTATGATATCCATAAATTGCCATAAATGGGGTCATTTTTGCTACAATATGGAAGGAAGTGTTATACCACCATTCAGTAGGAGGTAACTACTTGACCCATTGTGCTTGCTTATTAGATACAAAACAACGAAGATATCCTTCCAAACATTTATTCACTATCTCTATTTTACCATTGGATTGAGGATGATAAGATGAGCTATGAGCTAGTTGAGTACCCAAACAAGAAAATAATTCCGTCCAAAAATTTCCTGTAAAAATGGGATCTCTGTCACTTACAATAATCTTTGGGTTTCCATGTAGCTTTTGAATTGTTCCATAAATGTAGTATCAACTGTACTTGCTTTAAATGGATGAGATAATGCACAAAAGTGTGCATACTTGGTAAGTCTATCAACTACCACCATGATGACACTCGTTCTTTCGGACTTAGGTAAACCTGTGATAAAATCCATTGAAATCTCCTCCCAACGTTGACTTGGAATGGATAAAGGTTGTAGAAGACCCAGGGTCTTAATTGTCTCAACTTTATTTTGTTGGCAAACTAAACATTTCGCCACAAAATTTTGAATATCAGATTTAAGGCCATCCCAAAAAAAATTCTTTCTTCACCCTATGGTAAGTTTTTAAAAATCCTGAGTGTCCTCCTAAAGGAGAATTGTGAAATTCGAAAAGAATATTTTGTTTTAGTTGGGAATTCTTGCAAATATATAAGCGATATTTGTACCATAAGGAATCATTTTTCCAACTAAATGTATCAGATGTACTAGGATCTTGCTGCAACTTTTGAATGAGTGTCCACACTTCTTCGTCCTTCTTCCATTCATCCCTTGCTTCGGTTATCCAATCTGGTTGGATAATATAAATGGCACAAAGCAATGCTTCCATCTCTTCATCCTTTCTTGAGAGTGAATTTGCAACAACATTTAGCTTCCCTTTTTGTAGATTATTTCAAAGTCATAATCTAACATCTTTGTGACCCATTTTTGCTGCTCTGTTGTTCCAAAAAGTGTTTAAGACTATCATGATCAATTTTTACCTTGAAGTGTCTTCCCATTAGGTAAGGTCTCCATTTCTTTAATGCATGTAGTATTGCCAACATTTTCTTCTCATAAATAGCCTTTTGTAAATACTTTCCTTTGATTGAATGACTTTCAAAAGCAATAGGTCTTCCTTCTTTAATTAAAACAACACCGATTCCATTTCCTGAGGCATCACATTCCACAATAAAGGTTTTTGTGAAGTCTGGCGTAGCTAAGACTGGTGCTAGGCACATTGCCTCTTTAGGATGTTCAAAGGCTTTAGTTGCTTTAGGAGTCCATGAGAATGCATCTTTCTTCAATAATGTTGTTAGAGGTGCTGCTATTCTCCCATAATTCTTAAAAAACTTACGATAATACCCTGGTAACCCCAGAAATCCATGCAAATGATTTATGGTTGTGGGGACTTTCCATTCCTTAATGGCTTTAATTTTGTTAGGGTCTACCTTAACACCCTCGTGAGATACAATATGACCTGGATATTCCACCTCTTGTACTCCAAAGAAACATTTGGATGTTTTTGCATATAATTCTCCTCCAATAGTTTGAGCACCCTGTCAACATGTTGGACATGATCCTTCCAAGACATGCTATAGATTAGTATATCATCAAAAAATACTAGCACCAAATTTTCTAAGGAAGGGTTTGAAAATGGAATTAATCAACCCTTGAAATGTAGAAGGTGCATTAGTAAGGTCAAAAGGCATGAAAAAAAATTCATAATGACCCTCATGTGTTCGAAATACTATTTTCGAAATATCTTTAGTATTCATTCTAATTTGATGATATCCAGAGCGAAGCTCCAACTTGGTAAAATAAATTGCTCCATGTAATTCATCCAATAATTCATCAATCACAGGAATGGGAAATTTATCTTTAATAGTGAGCTTATTAAGCTCCCTATAATCCGAACATATGTGCCATGATCCATCTTTGTTGTGCACCAATAATACTGGGGTAGAGAAAGAACTTTGACTAGGTTGAATTATACCAGCCTCTAACATTTCTGCAATCATGCGTTCAATTTCGCTCTTTTGGACATAAGGATATCTGTAAGGCCTGATGTTTGGAGGAACACTTCCTAGAATCAAATTAATAGCATGATCATGATCTTGAATAGGCGGGAGTCCTTTGGGAGTATCAAACACCATGGAATGGTTGTCCAAGAATTTTTGGAGATCTAGAGAAATAGATGATTTTGATGTTGGAAATTCTAATGAGCATAATTGTGCAATTACGCCTCGTTTTTCTCTCTTTAGAAGCTTTGTTATGAAATTATAGCTTATTATCTTTCCTGGCTTCCCTGCGATACCCTGTAATTTGATTTATTTTCCTTCCGAAAAAAATTTCAAGAAAAGTTCCTGAAAATTAAAAGCTACCGTCCCCAAATATTGTAACCATTGTAATCCTAGTACAACATCAACACCTCCCATTAGGATGGAAAGCATTGGACTATTCAATACATATTCCCCCATGGCTAGCTTGATATTATGGATTTTTCCCGAGCAATTTATAATTCCTCCATTTGCAACCATCACTTGAAATTCTGGTGCTGGGTATAGGAAACAATTCAATTCCTTGGCTACCTTACAATGAATAAAATTATGGGTACTACCCGAATCAATCAACACTATTACCTTTTTCTTCTTGATATGTCCTATCTTGAGAGTTTGAGGAGTGGTAATTCCTGCCAATGCATTACATGATATGGTTGGATTCATTTCTTCTTCTACTAAGGTTGCTTCCTGGTGTATATCCTCTTCTTTTGAAGTTTCTTGTTCATTTTCTTCCTCCTCTTCACAATCTATGTAAAATAATTTCTTCTCAGCACACTTATGACCTTTAGTGTATTTGCTATCACAACTGTAGCAAAGCCCTTTTGCTCTTTTTTCTTCCAATTGTTGTGGTGTCAACCTTGTAGGTTGTCGGAGTCTAGGAGTAGCAACACGTCCATCTTTATAGATGTGAGTGGTAGGCTTCCTTGTTGCCATGATTTTACATTCAATTTTTCTTGCCAGCCTAAATGCCTTCTCCAATGAATTAGGTTCCCAAACGTGAACTTCATGTTGGATGTTATCCTTTAAAGTCCCTATGAAGACATCAATCCTGTGTTCCTCTAGAATATCAGTTACCCTTATATTAATTTTTTGGAAGTCCTCAATGTGCTCCCCCACTGAACCCTTTTGTTTGATATCTATCAATTGGCTAAAGAAGGTGTTGCTCTTTGTATCGTCATAATGTGCTATCATTTCCTCTGTAAAAATTGACCAAGTGACAATTTTTTTATGGGAGCAAAGCCATCGATACCATACAAATTTATTTTGTTCTAAATGTAAAGTTGCAATGCGTACCTTTTGTGTGTTTTGAACATTATTGAGATCAAAATATTGCTCCATCTGTAGTATCCATGTTACAGGATCCTTTCCATCAAACTTCCTCATATCCATTTTTGGAATATGGTGGTTCTTCCCGCCAACATTAGAGTTTATGAAATCACGATTAACATTTATTTTGTTCTCATCATGAGTTTCCTCTACTATCTTTTCACCATTAGGAAACATTTCTTATATCAACTTTGTCAAACCTTCCATGTCTGCTTTTAGATCATTCTTCATGTTTTCCATTTTCTCATCGATCTTAGCTTCCATGTCATCCATCTTAGATTCCATGCCAGCTTCCATGCCATCTATCTTAGATTCCATGCCATTCTTCAAACCATCCATCTTATATTCCACACCTTTCTTCAAACCATCCATCTTAGTTTCCACGCCTTTCTTCAAAACTTCCATGTCATTTTTTGTTGCTCTTTGCGAAAGCAAATTTTGTTGCATTTTCTCTTGTAATTTTGATATGTCATGTTGCATTTCTTCATCTTCATGAGCCATAGTAGAGCCTTATGAAGGCTTAATGGGTGTTGAATTATTTTTAGGGGGAATTTTAGAACCCAATACTGATATCTATACTACAATATGCCCTGGGAATCAATTTAAATTGATTATTCAAACAAGATTTATGCAATTCGGAAAAAAAATACACACATTTTTGCTGATTTTGAGGAGCTTGATATTGAAATTGAATTATCTCTATGATTTTAGATCTTCAATATCTGAAATTTGGCCCTAATGTAGGCTCTGAATCCTCTTTTGACTGGTACAGGTCTGACTTGATTTGGATTCTTCAAGGCAAAGTTATGTCCAATCTCCCACAATGACCTAATTATGGACTGGTTTAGTAGAGTGAACTTGTATGACTTGCCACATGTCATTGTTTTCTCCTTCAGCTATGAAATTGATAGACAGGAAACTAAAGTCTGTGTACTTCTGGCCACTTTTTACATAATTCCAATCCGATGCTCAGAGAGAGAGTTATGAATATTTTCCCATGATCACCTCTTTGAGATGAAATTTGGGAGCCTGAAAAAGCCCTAACTTCCATAGATCATATCTCCGAAAATATTGGGAACCAAGCTCTGGAATTTTGCGACAATTTTACTCAGTATTTCGGCATCGAGCTCTAAAAATTTCAGCCTCTGAACCTTCGTAGAAAAAAATTTATAGCGAAAATTCCACGATGACCTGTTTGGAGCAGCGAAAACCCTAGAATCCAAAGCTCTGATACCAAATGTTGTGAAACCAACTCCAAAAATAGAAGAAAAGAGATATAAAAACCTTACAAAGAAGCCACTTCGAGGGGGAAACCTCCAATACATTACATGAGTGAACAATTCTTAGATGATACAAATGACAAAACCTCCTTTTTATATATAGGAGTCCATGAGGCCACAATGTAATCCTAGTGGGGCCACAATGTAATCCTAACCGACCTAACAATAATAATGTAAGGGCACAATAATAACAATATGGGGGTTACAGGGGTACAACAATAACAATAAGGGAGTTACAATAACAATAATAAGGGACTATACTAGTAATATAGGGACCTAACATTTGCACTGCAAGGAAAAGACCCTCTAGCGAAGGTTATGAAGGAGGTTTTTAGTGTTATAAAATTATCCAAAATTGTCAAAAAAACATTTGCTACAACATCCGTTTATGGTTACGGAGGTTTTGGCAGAGCTTCTAATGAAAATTCAACACAACTAAAAAACTAGGCGGTCGGAGGTTATTACGGATGTTTTTTCATCAGTGCGCTACTAAGGTTTCAATGCACCAGTGTGTGTCATCTAGACGATGGCCCCAGGGCGGTTGAAGGTTCATGCACCGGGCCGTCAAGGTATAAAACCACACCGGGCGCAGTTTTGGTGATATAACGCACGGGGCCGTTCTAATTGGTCTTGGGTTTTGTACGATGCCCATAGGTCTTCTCAATGTACCGATACGTAGACTTATAGAAACGCACCGGTGCACCGTATCAGACAAATGCACCGAGATTTATAAATGGTATTGGTATTTGTGCAGTGCCCATAAGTCGTACAAATGCACCGGTGTGTAGTCTCACATAAACTTACCGATGCGCCGTATCACACAAAAGCACCAAGATTTTTAATTGGTTTTGGTATTTGTGCGGTCCCCATAGGTCGTTGAAACGCACCGGTGCACTGCAACATATAAACACATCGGTGTACAGAAACTAACACGCACCGGTGTTCAATTTGTATTTTTTAGAAACTTCGACCTGTGACAGTGCAATTATTGTGATTTTTTAAAATTCATTATTCATCAAAAGTCGACACATCTTATAACAATATTCATATTAATTAATTTTTTATTAATGCATTTGAATGTGATGTTTGAATTAGTTTGTTATATCATATCATAATTATTGTGATTTTTTAAAATTCATTATTCATCAAAAGTCGACACATATATATATCTTATAACAATATTCATATGAATTAAATTTTTATTAGTCCATTTGAATGTGATGTTTAGATTAATTTGTTATATCATATCATCAAATTTCACATCTCTTCATTATAATATTTAATCATCCATAAATTTAATCAGTGTTGTTACATTTCACAACGACAATGGAGAACGCAGTAGAATAAATTAAAACATATTTTATTATATATATATATATATATATATATATATATATATATATATATATATATATATATATATATATATGAATAAGCATAATCTTACTTCTGACTATGGGACAGTTACTAGTATCCATTTCTCTTCCAATTGGGACACTATGTCCATTACATTAAACAAAATGTCTGATTTCACAAACAAATATTTCAAAAAATACAATGCCTTGCTTTGATATCCAAACATAGTGATCATCATTCTTCGCTTGAACTGTTGTCACTGCTAGAGCTACTTCCATGACTTGGGTTATTTTCAGGAATGTTTTGTTCAAGGTGTTGATTGTTTCCTTCTTCTTCACCTTCCATCTACAAACATAAAAATACACTGTAATGAGTGTATATACATTGGTGAGAATAATGAAAATTGCAATATTAAATAATATACATCAATGTAAATCGAAAATAAATGACGTACCATAGCAACAATTGACTCATAAACTATACACATTCTTTCAAAATAATGTACCATGCCATCTTTCAAGATTTTATCTGTTGGCGCAGTTCCATACTTCGTTTCCTGCAAGTTTTATACCCCATAACAAATCATATATTTAATATAAAAGTTTTTGTTTGTTCTATTAATTATAGACGGAGCTATGTAAAACAAGATTGATAGATGCTTACAAATTCCACAATTAATTTCTAATATGCTAACGTATACTCACAACCCATATTTAACCCAATCTCAATCAATTCGTCTCATGATTCTTCTTTGTATGTTAGCATCTGTTTGAAGACATTCAATGATGTTTTTTGTAAAACAACTTAAAAAATACAAAAATGAAATCTAGTTAAGTTGTTATAAGGATGTAACAATTACTCACAAACTTAGATATCAACCATTTTCTTCCTTGTCGTCCTGTTTTATGTGCTGAATGGGTTCCATTTTCTTTTATTTTTTGCAAGAAAATACTTGAAAATTAATATTTAATGCTAATTTATTTATTTATTGTACCTAATGATCGAAAAATTCAATGATTACATATTATATTTGAAGCACGTTGTTGTTGAGATGGATCCTCCTACGATGCAATTTTGTCCATTTCTTTGACCATCTCCTAGTACACCTTTTTTGACATTCCTACTGGCATATTTCTGATATCAGCTCGTTAATCTTTTGAGATTTTTATAATCTTCCTGAAAATGTAACATGACAATAAACTATTTAATTTTTATATTGATATATGAAAAGTAAATATAACAAAAGTGATATTTATAAATAATTCTAGACAAACATTTAAAGGAATATTACTTTTTCATTCCTTCTTTTTTGTTGTTGTATGTTTTTGCTATTAAAAGTCTAACATGTTTCATTGACCAATTCTCTGGAAACTCTTCCTGTAGTTTAGATAAAATTTGGTTCTTGGAATCATTGGATTGATTTTCGTATTGTAAGTGGAAAGAACGTCTATACATTCGTTCCACTAGATCCCTCAAACTTTTGTAAAAGTTTCCCCCCTTTTTGTTAACCTCCAGCACCACTCCAGATGAGCTAATGAGAAATTCATTTTCATTTGCATGTTCTATTTTTTTTCTTTTCTTAGAACAAAATTCATTTTCTGAGTTGTTGGTCCCGTAGAACATTAAACGAATGTGAATTAATAGATTGTTTGACACATGTTATCTAATAATTTTAAGTATATTATTAATGAAAATTAAAAAAAGAAACTCATATTGGATCGATAGTATTTTTTCATTCACTTGATTCATCCTTTTGCAATTTTTCTATCAAGCTTTTACACTCTTCTGGTCCTAGATCATAAATAATTTTATCGAGCTTCGTAATTTTGTGGCTCTGCATGATACACAATAAACAATACATATTAGTTAAACTTACATATAGTTCAAAAATAATATTATTTATAAAGAATTTACAAAGGACTTGCCTTTTTTGCTTTTCTTGATGTGTTATCAGTATTTTTGTTACTTGATCTCTTTTTAGTCATTTCTTTATCAATCTGAAACTTGTACTATATCATTTATTAATATATTTATAAACAAATTCTTAACTTTTCAGGTAAAAGAAAATCTCAAGAAACTGGTGCGACATTCATGGTGTACGCATCGACGTCGGTGCGTGGGGGTCTTATAAATGCACCGCACAAATAGTATAATAGACCGTACGGTGCTTTATGTCAACAAGGAGCACTGGTGCGTTACATGTTAACAACCACACTGATTAAAACAGAGAAAATAATAAAAATCGTCCAGTGTTAGTTTTTGTAGCATAAACGCCCCGCGCAAACAAGGGACTGCCATATGGTGCTCTCTGTCAACTAGGAGACCCAGTGTGGTGCGTTATATGTTACATTGTGCACCGATTAACATAATATATATATATATATTTTTTTGCGAAACAGCACGTTCGCGGTGCTCCATAATGAAATAGCGCACCGGTGCCCTATTTTACATATGGTGCACTGATTAATTAATTAATTAATTAATTTTTTTAAATTTTTTATTACATAGTACTTTCGCGGTGCGCTGGGATAATACAGTACACTGGTGCGCGAGGTTACGCAGGGTGCACTGATAATTTTTTTTTTTTTTTTCAAAAAATCATGCAAGGGCCAACATGGATTGGTATTCGACTATGAAAGTCATCCCGTGGGTTGAATGTCAATCTTATCTAGATGATGAACCTCGCTAGCTAGTTCGAAACGTCGATGGAAGAAAAAAACCCACTCAATGCGATGGATCCGAAAGCAATTTCAAAACAAAATACAAACCCCATAAATCTAAAATTAAAAGCCCTAATTGTGAAATCAAAGAAACAATAAGAAGAAAGGGCATAAACAAAAAGAATGAAGGGTTTAGAGTAAAAATGGATTTTTTTTTCTTTTGTTTCTGAAAATGAAAAACAAATTCAATTTTTTTTCTTACTTCATAAAAAAACTACAGAAAAAGTAAAAAAAAAATCAAATTTAAACACGAGATTGTTTGAAATTCTATGCTAGAGAGTTTGAATCACCAGAGGTTTGGAATTCTGATTGTCTGAATACTTTTGTTCGAACGTATTTCATTGCTCCACAGTGTTCTCGTGCTCTCTTGCTCCAGGTATGTCTCCTACAAATCTCTAGATGATTTTTTCTGAAAAAAATAGTGAATAATGAAAAGTGTAGTATTTAAAGAGTTGTTTTATGAAATTAGATTTTCGAAAATATTTTGTCGCTCTTTTTTTTTTCTTTTCTTCTTCTTCTTTTTTTTTTTTTTTTTTTAAAATCTCGCTTAAAGAAAATAGAGTTGCGCTTTTTTTATTTTCCGTTATTCGTCACCGGTACGTCACTTAATAGTACTGCACTGGTGCGTAGTAACTAAAACACACCGGTGCGCAGTAACTAAAATGCACCGGTGTGGTTATATGTACATTAGTACCAATTTGCGGTTAAGGCACCGAAATCACTTTTAGGTGTGTACATCAAAATTTAGTGAACTCCAACCATAGAAATTGAGAATTAGAATTTTTTTTATTCTTGATGGAAATATGCAATTATAATTATAATTTTGTTTATTATTAAGAGTTAGAATTAGAATTAGAATTGAGAATTAGAATTGTATAAATTCTTGATGGAAATAACTATTCTTCCATTGCATTTTTTTTTATTGTAGGAGGTCCCCACTGATTATGTCGAGAGAATGCAATGTGGGGCGTGTGAAGATGCAATACTACAGGGCCCAAGTGGGAAATTGTGGCATGTGAACCTGTGCTATGCTAAGACGTGGGAGGTTTTCACAAATGGTTGGGAAAGTTTTGTTTATGAGTAGTTTATTGAAGTTGGAGATATTTTAGTTTTTAGACATGTTGGAAATGTACATTTTGCTGTGAAAATATTTGGGCCATTTCTTTTCAAAACTACACCTCTTCTTCTTTTAGGAAAATAAACTTGAACCTTTCCACAACCTGCAACAAGAAAAGGTGCCAACAGGAGCCTCTGACATGCATATCTATTTCTTCTGTTGAGGTCTCGAAGGAATCGATTATGGTCAATCTACTTCGCAGAGGAATCTGCCTAAATTTTCTTTGGTTCTACCGAAGGGTGAAGTTACTAACAGATACATGATTGAATCTCCCTCTAACCCTCATTAAATTGCAGAATATGGATAAAACTCCATAGAAATGCCTATCATTTGCGTAAAATGCCTCGAAACACAGAATGGAGTGTTTTCTTTTTTGAAAGTTGTGCGTTATTATGGTGAAAGAAATTATTATTTCTATTTTGTGCTCATATGGTGAATAAATGGAATAGTGCTCAAGTATATGACAACAATCTTCAATCATATTCTCAAAATATATGGGTTCTTAGAAAAATGCATAGCTACAAGATTCGGTCATATCGCTGCTAGGAAAAATTCAACTGAAATACCAATACGACAGGGTCGGTACTGTCTACTGTCCCATGAACCCATAAACCCCACAAAAAATCTCAAAAACCTTTTAATAAAATGCAAAATAGTCCAAAAATGTTTTTTTTTTTTTTGTCTATTGCATTCTTGACACTCAAATTCTTCTAAAATCTGTTCATGGAATTAGCATCCAAAAGAGGCAACGCAATGGTAATATACTCGAATTCTTCTAAAATCTGTTCAATGGAATTAGTACATGTGCTATTAATTCATCAATATTTATACTTTTTAAGATGGGTTTTTATAAAGAAGAGGACTTAATTACCTTATACCTTATAAGACTATTTTTTTTGAAACATTATAATATATATTTTGAATTAATGTTAAAATCAATATTTCACTTGATAATTTGCAATTATGTTGATCTCAACAAAAATGGCATACTGTATAATGTTCTTTTTTTTTGGTATGTAAGATCATAATAAAATAATGATAATTCTAAAGTACATGAATTTATTTGAACTATTTTCTAAACTTTATTATGTTACAAAAATTCATATTATTCTAGATTTATTATTTTACAATTATTTACAATTTTACAATTTTACAAATTTAAAATTTTTAATAAAATCATTTCACATTAATACAATTAAAATTTTCACATTAATACAATTAAAATTTTACAAATATTTCACATACAATTACAATTAAAATTACAATTAGAAATATAATTATCATTACAATTTCACATACAATTAGAATTAGAATTACAATTTTAGAATTTTAAATACAACTACAATTTCAATTAAAATTTTACAATTATAATCATTTCACAATAATACAATTAAAATTTTACATACAATTAGAATTAGAATTACAATTTTTCAAATATTTTACACACAATTACAATTAAAATTACAATTACAAATACAATTACAATTTTAGAATTAGAATTACAATTTTACAATTTTTCATATATACAATTATAATTACAATAATTTCACAATGAATTAAATATTACAATTACAATTAAAATTTTACAAATATTTTACATACAATTACAGTTAAAATTACAATTACAAATATAAATACAATTTTACATACAATTAAAATTAAAATTAAAATTTCAATTACAATCACGACATAATATTTAATAAATATCATGGTAATTTAATATTAAATTAATTAATAAACATCACGATCATGATAACCATCATACATACATTATATTCAACTAAAAAACACATTCAAATTCGCTAACATCATCGTGATCATGATCATCTAACAAAACACAATTAAAATTGTATAACTTCATCACAACGAAAACATCAAATATACATCTCATGTCAAATAACTGCTATCACATACACATCTATCTGCAAGCTGCACATTAAATGAACATATATAACATGACCTAACAATATACACATCATGATGATCACCAACATGTAAATTAAGTACAACTGCAACATGAACATAAAATACATGGACTATATATATATATATATATATATATATAATTGAATAATGTCAAAAATATACAACTATAATATAAATGTCATGGATTAGCTGGTGGTACATCATCAATAGCAGTATTAGTCGAGGCCTGCTCAGTCAATGGTGCAGCCTCGACGGTCGATGGTTCAACCTGCTCATGGTCATGAGTACTGCTAGATGCTGTAGGCTGCTGACTGGATGTGGCCGATGGTCCAGCCTGCTCTCCATGATGACTGCTGCTCGATGCTAGTGGAGGTTGATCATTTGGCACGATGCGAGGTGAACGATCATCAGATGATGCGTCGCTGCTCACGACTGTCAATCACGTGCTACATCTCGACGACGCCTATAACATGCAACTATCCTCCTTGGCTGCGTAACTAAGGTCGTAGCTCCTATGACATGCTGCATTAGGTTGTACATGTCACGCAACATGCATCTCCACATATGTAACAACCTACCATCGGCTTGTGGGCGAAAACGCGAAGTTGGGAAACACTTTTTGGCATGAGATATAATTTGAGAGAGTTTTTTAATTTCTCGGCCGAGAAAAAAAGTCAACTAAATTTCTCGGCCGAGAGTTTTGAAAAGTCTCGGCCGAGAGTTGTGTCACAAATTTCTCGGCCGCAAACTCTTGGCCGAGAGTTTTATTGTGCAAACTCTCGGCCGCAAACTCTCGGCCGAGAGTTTTTAAAACTTTCGGCCGAGAGTTTTCCCGTGCATAAATTGGTTTAAAACTCTCGGCCGAGAGTTTTAAAAATTTCTCGGCCGAGAGTTTTTCTCGGCCGAGAGTTTCTGGTCAACAAAAAACTCAGAAAACTCTGCAGTTTTGAGAAACCTGCAACTTTGGAGGGACAGAACACCTACAAAAAAAAAATGTTATATGTCGGACCAAGTACCATTAGATTCGTCTCTAAATCTAGTTTTTGATGATGTGAGATTTATGGAGTTTCATTAAAAAATTCAATTTTTTATTAATTTTTTACTAAACTATGTCAATATGGAATTTCATTGTTCGAAAAATTGCACTGAATGAAAATTCAATAACTTTCAAACGAGGACACCAAAAAATTTAAAAAAATCATAGTGCACTTCCTCTCCCTGTCTACTTCAAAAGGGTACTCTCATTTTTCTTATTGACGATCACATTGAAAAGAAAATCAAAGGATAATAAAATGTACCGAAACATCACTGTTTTTTTGTCTTCGTCCATTTCAAAAAATAATAAAAAATAGTGATTTGATCCGAAAATTACCAAAAAATAGTCTGTGCACTAGTGCAATATATGCAGATTATGATGCTATGGTTTTTTTCCAAAAAATGAATAACCTTCCCTAAAAAAAGTTAAGGATAATAAAGTGACTATTTATGTTTGCCTGAAAATTTCAAGTATATGCAGTTAGTAAACAACAAATTTACTCCTCTATATGTCAATATTTTTTTTTTTTTAAATATCGGTATGGAGGTAAGACAATTCTCTACAATTCTTGTTTTTATGTCAAAGCATAATTTGCGATAAAAATACGAGTTTAGTGGATTTGAAGTTGAAAAACATAGAAAATTACAATTTTCAACGTCAAAAAAGGGCAAAAAGTGTTTCCCAACTTCACATTTTCACCCTTGTATGTCTCTCATAGTAGTGGGTCTGATGCCCGCCTCAAAAATCAATGCAGTGAGTTGGTCGCCCAACTCCATCCTGTATCTGCTATCAAGCCAACCACGCCTAGAAAAAGGTGGTATCGATGCATCAGCAGGAGCAACTCTCTCTGCACCAGCCTCCTGATGATCCTCGACATCTAGCATACCCTTATCGTCATCAAGATCCACACCTGGATCATGTGGTGGTGCTGGCATGTCCTCACCATAAAAAGACCCAATGTCTGCAAAATATATACAAGTACACAACAATAATTAGACAAGTTCATTACACAATTTAATAAAAACAAGTTAAAGAACATGTTAGAATAAATTTAACTAAAACAGTAATATTACCTCTATCATCCGGTGGCTCATCATCTGTGAAGAGGATGTTGGCACACCCTCACCAATACAAACTAGCATAAGGATAAGGGACCATAATGAAGGGATGCTCGTCAACACTGGCTAGTAAATCCAGTGCATCATGCGATATCCTCGCGGAAAACACAGTCTCGCCCCTCTTGTGTAGAAATTATATACATTAAGCATGCATATGTCCTAGATTCCCCTGATCTCACAATATTTAACTGCTTGCAAGATACAGAATCATTCCACTGTTAATCTATTGCAGAAAATTAATTGCACACACATGTGAAGCATAAATAAAATCAATCACACATTAAACAGTTGTTTTTAACTAGGAAAGCCTGAAGCTGAAAACCCCAACTATATATTATGTATCATGGAATCATATGACAATCCTCATACAAATCTTATCAAGCTCTCAATACAGTACAATAATCATACACTAATAAGGAACAATCTTGCAAATCCATGCACCGATCTCTGCCCCCTGCTAGCCTGCCTCCACTGCACAATCCCTGTTGAAGAATAGATCTGAATGAATTTGAATTACACTTGCCTTGACTGCACAATCCTCATTGGCAACTCCAATGTGTGTGTGATGCAATCAATGCATCACTATAGTCACAATAGATAGCCCATCTTGCCCTTTCACCTATCTCTCCACTAGGTCTCCACTGGAACTGCCATGCACTGTAGTTAACTGCTATATTGTTCAGTTGATTAATGAGTTATTATTTGTGAATTAATTAACTAATTAATTCACTCCACTCTCACTAGTGTATCATTTAGTTAGACTAGATACAACTAGATCAACTGAGTCTAACTGAGTTAAACTAAATACAACTCCATAAACTACTCTTCCAACCCTGTCATAACTCTGCCACTTGAGTTCTAACTGAATCCTCTATGCATGAACTCCAGTAAAACCTTGGGAATTGCGTAATTCCCTCAGTCCACTAATCTGCCACATCTGTGCACTGAAACAAAGTGCTCCAATTAGAGAATAAGTTGTTGTTTAGTGTCCGATTATTATTAAGAGCTAATAATAATCGACAAGCATCTATTTTTAGATCGACGATCTATAAATAGACTTTGCTCAATATTCTAAAAACAAAATTTCATCCATTTTTCCAATTTTATCAACCATCCACAAATAGCATCCTGCAACTTCTGAAATATGATCATCATGTCTAAAAATAGACATAGTCTAAAAATAGACTTGCACCAAAAATAGCCTGCGGGCCCACTTAGTGAAGGTGACTCTTTTCACTAAGCTCATCATATTTTTGAATCTCAACACTCCCTTTCAACAAGATAGGGATTATCTTTCACCCCGATCCTGCCTCTATGGTATTCTAATTTTCTCCTAGTGAGCACCTTTGTCAGAATATCTGCATCCTGATCCTCCGTAGGAATGTACTGAAGCAACATGATCTTTCGCTGCACACAATCTATGATATGATGATACCAGATATTAATATGTTTAGATCTATCATGAAACACAGGATTAACCGAGAGTTTAATGCAACTCTGATTATCACAATGTATCACTGTGGGATCTAAATGTGAACTGAACAAACCAACCAAGATCTTCCTCATCCAGATAGCCTCACATGCAGCTTGACTTGCTGCAATGTATTATGTTTCCACTGAACTAAGTGCCACGGATCTTTGTTTCCTGCTGTACCAAGAAACTGCCGCAGATCTGATACTAAAAATCCCTCCTGATGTGCTCTTTCTGTCTGTTGGGCTTCCTGCCCAATCTGCATCCGTGAAGCCATGCAACTTCACCTGTCTGTTTGTACCATAAACCATACTCAGATGTGCCCTTGAGATATCTCAGGACATGCTTATCTGCCTTCCAAAAGAGCTTGGTAGGCTTAACCATCACTTGTGAAAGCTGGTTCACCGCATAGCATATGTTCGGTCTTGTATTGACTAAATACATGAGCGAACCCAAAAACTGTCGATAAACAGTGGCATCCACTACCTCTGCCAATGTAGCATCCTCTTTCTTCTAATTTCCTGGAAGAGGAGTGTTGATAGGCTTGCAGCCTTGCATGTGAAACTTCTCCAGTATCTCTTGGGCATACTTGCCTTGAGACAAAAATAGTTCACCTTCCCGCTGCCATATTTCCAATCCAAAGAAATAATGAAGATGGCCCAAATCCTTCATCTCAAACTCCTTTGCAAGATCTGCCTTGCAGGAGTGTAACAACTGCTCATCACCTGTTAGTATTAAATCATCAACATAAAGAACAATGATTAAAAGCTTACCCTCCACCAAAATCTGGTATAGGTTTGCATCCGCCTCACTCTTGGTGAAGCCAAGTCCAGTGAAATAGTTGTTGATCCGAGTGTACCAAGCACATGGTGCTTGTGTCAGCCATACAGTGCTCTTTTGAGCCTGCAAAAATGCGACTCGCTGCTGAAGATCTCAAATCCTTCAGGCTGCTCAATGTACACCTCTTCCTCAATGATCCCATTAAGGAACGCAGTCTTCACATCCATCTAATGAATGTGCCAACCCATCTGCATTGAGAGAGAAAGGATGGTCCGTATGGAAGAATACCGTGTGACAGGTGCAAAGGTTTCTTCATAGTCAATCCCCTCAATCTGTGAGAAGCCTCGGGAAACAAATATTGCCTTATACTTCTCGACTCTCCCATCAGCAGCTTGCTTTACCTTGTAGATCCATCTTGATCCTACCACTGATTTTCCCACCGGCCTTGGAAAAATCTCTCAAGAATTGTTTCTGACAATGGAGTCATACTCCTCCTCCATGGAATCTACCCATGTGGGCTCCTGCACTGCTTCTTCAAAAGAAGATGGCTCTATCACGATACACTTGCTCATAAGAGGCATTTATCCAGTAAATTGGTCAGGTGATTGTCTCTGTCTGCGTTGTGATGTAGGGCCTCCTACATTCTATGCCACATCAAGCTTCGGTCTCTCAGCTTCTGTGGTACGCTTTCTGCCTTGTCTGATGTTTGGTTCTGCATGAGTGGACTCCTCCACTCCATGAATCTCATCCTATGGCTGATCCACATCTAGAGGCTCATCTGTGGGAATAAGAAGTTCCTCCTCTGCATGCAAGTGTAGCTCCCTCTGAAGAGAAAACTTCATGGCTTTCACCTCATTGAATTTTATATCCCGTCACACAACAGTCATCCAACTGTCTGGAAAATACACATGATAATTATGGGGTGTTTCTGTGTACCCCACAAATATCCCAACTTCTGCAGTCGGCTCCAGCTTCTTCCTGGCATCCTTTGTCACATGAATGTAAACAGATGAGCCAAAAATATTCAAATGAGAAATATCGTGTTTCTTACCAAGAAAATATTCTTCTGTGTGTACTCATCCCAAGTACTCTATGAGGACAACGGTTTTGCACATAAACTGCAGTGTTGCATGCTTCCGCCCACAAGTGCATCGGTAGGCCCTAGTCATGCAGCATCGCTCGTGCAGCACCCACGATCGTTCTGTTCTTCCTCTCCGCGACCCCATTCTGCTGTGGGTTATGAGGCGCTATGAGTTCTCTTCGAATTCCTTCTTTGCTACAGAAGTCTTTGAATTCGCTCGAGATGTATTCACCACCATTATCGCTCCGTAGAGCTTTCACTTGCTTCCCTGACTCCTTCTCCACCAATGTTTTAAACTCACAGAACTTTGAGAACGTTTCACTCTTCTTCTGCATGAAGAAGATCTAGCATCTATGAGAATAGTCATCAACAAATATAACATAATACCTGTGTTTTTCTATTGAAGCAACTGAGAAAGTTCCACACACGTCTATGTGAATTCTCTCCAGGATCACCGAAGCACGGTTCTCCTTCTCATGAAAGGTGGTCTTCACAAACTTACCCATAGTACATCCCTTGCACTGATCTGACTGCACAAGAGTACCCTTGGGAAGTCTAGTATAATTCTGCTGCAAAATCTTCAAAGTGCCATGGTGAAGATGGCCCAATATCCTGTGCCATAATTCGCCCTCATCCCGACTCACCACTTCTTCTGCTTTACACACCATTGCAGTGTAGCCATCTACCTCCAACTTGTAGAGATTATTAATTTGAACCCCTATCTTCTTGGTTTGACCTGTTGTTTTATGTCGAAGGAAGGATTTTCCCTCACTGAAAACAACATCATAACCTTTGTCTTCCAGCATTGCGACTGAGACCAAGTTCTTCTTCAAACCTGGAACATGCATAACATTCTTCAACAAGGATGGATTACCGGACTCCCTCTCAAAGGTAATGGTCTCAATTCTAGTCACATTGTACCGACCTTTGTCACCCATCTCTATATGCATATGGAGGTCCGTCTCCTCCAATTCACTAAACAACTCCTTGTCTCCCGTCATATGGAAAGACACACCACTATCAAGATACCACACCGATCCCATACAACTTGAAACCAAGCATGCGATAAAATAGAAATCAAGTTCAAATTGCGAGGCTAAGGCCTCTCCAGCTGTAGCTCCAATAGCCTTCTTGTTCTTCTTCTTCTGTGGATAGTTAGTGGCGAAACTCCCATGTTCATGATAGTGAAAACACTTCACTTTGGAAAAATCTTGCTTCTTGCCTTTAGCTTCAGATTTTGAAGGAAATTTATTCCCTTTCCCGTTCCTTGATTTGGCAGCCAAAGCGCAATTCTCTTCATCTTCATTATTCGATGAAGATCCATCCCTGGTACCCTGCCTTATCTCCTCTTGCACAAGATCTGACCAAAGTCACTCCCATCCTGGCAGTTTCTCCCATCCATTGATAGAGTCTTCGTAGCTATGCCAACTCTTCAGAAGCCTAAGGAGAGCCAAGCTCACCAAGTATTATTCACCCGCACACTTCCCAGTTCATCCTTGCAGTGGACAAACTTCGTGAGGTATTTTGGAATACTGTCGCCCTTCTCCATTTTTATTTTTCTGAGCTTGTCTTTAAGCGCCAACTTCCTCTGGTCACTTCTACTTTGGAAAAAGTCTGTCAAAGCCTTCCACATTAATAATGGAGTGGATTTCCCATGAAGGCTGGACATAATATGGTCCTTCACACCTTCCAACAGAATTCTTCTCGTCTTTGCTGTCTTATTTTTCCATGCATCAAGTAATGCAGCATCGCCAGATCCTGGCTTAGGAACATCGCTATGAATGAACTCCTTCAGCCCATTATCCTCCAGCACCACACCAAGAATCTTCTGTAGCAAATTCGAATTGTCCACCAACACAAACTCACTTCACAATTGCAATATTCAATTAACAATGCTCTGATACCATGTAGAAATTATATACATTAAGCATGCATATGTCCTAGATTCCCCTGATCTCACAATATTTAACTTCTTGCAAGATATAGAATCATTCCACTGTTAATCTATTGCAGAAAATTAATTGCACACACATGTGAAGCATAAATAAAATCAATCGCACATGACATAGTTGTTTTTAATCGGGAAAGCCTGAAGCTGAAAACCCCAACTATATATTATGTATCATGGAATCATATGACAATCCTCATACAAAGCTTATCAATCTCTCAGTATAGTACAATCTTCATACACTAATCAGGAACAATCTTGCAAATCCATGCACCGATCTCTGCCCCCTGTTAGCCTGCCTCCACTGTGCAATCCCTGTTGAAGAATAGCTTTGAATGAATTCAAATTACACTTGACTTGACTGAGAAGTCCTCATTGGAAACTCCAATGTGTGTGTGATGCAATCAATGAATCACTATAGTCACAATAGATAGTCCATCTTGCCCTTTCACCTATCTCTCCACTGGGTCTCCACTGGAACTGCCATGCACTATAGTTAACTACTGTATTGTTCAGTTGATTAATGAGTTATTATTTGTGAATTAATTAACTAATTAATTCACTCCACTGTCACTAGTGTATCATTCAGTTAGAATAGATACAACTAGCTCAACTAAGTCTAACTGAGTTAAACTAAATACAACTCCATAAACTACTCTTCCAACTCTGTCATAACTCTGCTACTTGAGTTCTAACTGAATCCTCCATGCATGAACTCCAGTAAACCCCTGGGAATTGCGTAATTCCCTCAGTCCACTGATCTACCACATCTGTGCACTGAAACAAAGTGCTCCAAGAGAATAAGTTGTTGTTTAGTGTCTGATTATTATTAAGAGCTAATAATAATCAACATGCATCTATTTTTAGATCGATGATCTATAAAAATACTTTGCCTAATATTCTAAAAATAGAATTTCATCTATTTTTCCAACTTGATCAACCATCCAAAAATAGCATCCTGCAACTTCTGAAATATGATCATCATGTCTAAAAATAGACATAGTCTAAAAATAGACTTGCGCCAAAAATAACTTGCGAGCCCACTTAGTGAAGGTGACTCTTTTCACTAAGCTCATCATCTTGTTGAATCTCAACATCTTGGGCATCATCTGTCCCCACATTTGCGTCTGTGCCTCGAACATCGGCCTATGAGGCTACCTAACAAAAGTTGGTCTCGTCTCTGGAAACCTCTCAAAAAATAAACAAAAAAGCTCTGAAGCAAAAGGGAAGTTGACCCTCCCTTGTGCATGAGCACGACATTTATCTAAGGCTATACAAAACTGTTGCAAAAAAAAGGTAGACCACCTGACAAGTCGTGGATCCTGTACTAAAGAATCAACATAATATAGAAGGGAGAAACTAATGTGTTTCCCGTCACTGGTGTTGTGTGAAATGGTCGAAATAAGAAGTGAGAGGCACCTCACCTCCTGACTACCAAATGCACCAATATGTAACTGACCTCTGGAGACCTAAAAATCTAAAGGAGATAGTATATCTACGTTAATTTATCTCTGGGAGTACACCAACTAACTCCCTGCTACATAGCCAACTGGAACCTCTAGGAATGAGGGAAAATCCACCCCTCTCCTCGATAGCCCTGTAATGAAATATATGTCCTCCTCAATGGGAGTATACCACTAGTTAGGACCAACCTAGAAAGCCTATCAGTGGGCATTCCACCTGCAGTTAAAATGTCTCAAAAACACACCATGGCCCTTTAGGGAAGTAGCCTCCTCATAGAAATTGAGGAGGCCTACCTGCCTTAGGATCCCTTGGGTAGCTACTGTAATAGAGCGAGGGTACGCATCTCTCTCCCTATCTCATGCCTCCCATAGGCAAACCATGTTATACTAGTCCGCTTGTTGTTGTTTTTGTTCCCCCTCTTCTCTCCTTTCACGTCTCTGAATTATTGACATATTAAATACAATTTTTTTATTAAATGTGACATGTATTTACGAATATACATACATAATTTTTTTTGGAAAAAAAAAAATTGGTGTGCCACAAAAAGCAGGAATGCATAAGTTCTGGTGCGTCTTTTTTTGTTACGCACCAGATAATATTCAACGCACTGGAGGAAATGCACCTGAAAATTTTCAGCGCAACTTTGACTATGTACGGTGTCAGGAGTGCGGTGCGCTGACTAAAATCTACGCCCTGGGGCATATAGTTCGGTCAGTGCACCGACCTCTTGACATCATTACATAGTCAACGGTGCGGTCTTTTACCAGGCCGCACCGTTGACCCTGTCGAAATGCAGAATTCGGTGTGCTGACAGAAGTACCCGCCCCAGGGCAGATATTTAAGTCAAAGCACTGCATTGCCTGTATTCCACATGGTCAACGGTTCAGTCGGGTAACTGACCGCACCACACTTTTTTTAAAATTTTAAAATAACATGGCATGCCTTTCAGTACTGCCCCGGAACCAGTTCGAATACTGTTAGCACCGGTTGGGGTGCGGCCTGTAAATTTACAGGTAGCACCACGAACCTGTGCGAGCTGAACGGCTCGAGCACACCGCGCGACAATTATTTTTTTCTTTTAAATGGTTAATTTTAAGGTAATTTGAAATTCTAATCCGCTAAAAGGTTTAATTATGGAAAAATAAGAAATATACCTGTACATTTGGCCATCGAGGAGGCATACTGGCTGTAGAATTTGCAAAATAAAATTTTCCCACCGTTTTGCAAAATTCAAGCTGGAGATTGGTGGGAAATGCACAACAGTAGTGTGTGCAATGGGTGCAATGGGAGCACCGATGTCAGGGCGGCTTAGACAAGGATAAATTGCACTGGTGATTGAGAGCTCTGGAGCACTGAGAAAAGTGAAAAATGCGATTTTTTGGCCGTAATTTTTTTTTTTATTTAACCCTGTTTTGGTGTGCGGGGTTTAATAGGTGCACCGGTGCGGTTTCATAAGACTGCATCGGGCAGTTTCTATTTTTGCGCGGGGTTTTATGGCGCACCGGTGCAGAATCCTTGTAACACACTGGTGCGCTAAAGCAATAAGATGCACCGGGCGGGTTTATACAGAGCACACAGTGTCCGGTGTGTGAATGTTTTGTGCGCACTGGTGCTTTCTCTTATTGAATGCACCGACGCGGTTTAGGATGATTAGCGCACTAGATGAAAAACATCTGCAAAAACCTCCACCCGCCAACCTCCTCTAGTAACCTCCGCTAGAAATGGATGTCTGGGGTATTTTCATAAGGGGTTCCTTATAAACATTCACTAGAGGGTCTTTTCCTTGTGGTGTTGATGATGTAATCTAATCTTATTTTATTATTTTCACTATTATTTTATAATTTCCTTAGGAGGCCCATTTTAGACCTCCAAATTCCCCTAATATATGGAGTCGTCCATTCTCTTTTAATACCCTCTCTTGCATAGAATTCTGTGAATTCCTTGTCAGGGTATTCTCCACCATTATCTTAGCCCAATACATTTATCTTCTTCCCTGTCAGGTTTTCCACCAGAGCTTTGAATTCTCTGAACCGATCAAAGACCTCATCCTTGGTCTTTAAGAAGTAGATCCAAGTTTTCCTGGAGTGGTCATCAATAAAAGTGATGAAATATTTGCCACCACTGAGAGCTCTAGTAGACATTGGACCACAGATATGTGAGTGTATTATTCTCAATACACTTTGTGCCCTATTGTTTCTTTTGAAATAATTTTCTTTAGCGTACTTCCCTAGTACGCATCTTCTGCATACGTCATCGTGCTTGGTGCTTAAGACTAGAACTCCCATAATAGTTTCTCTGAGTATCCTCAGATCTCCATGGTGTATATGTCCCATTCATCTTTTCCATATCTCATTTAGGTCCTTTTCACCATTGAGATTGCTGCCTACCAGTTACATTGGAGACTCGAGATGCAACCTATATAGTTTGTTGCTTCGAGTTCCAATATGAGCCTCTTTCTTCCATCTTGGATGCTTGATGTATACTTTCTTTCTGATGAAGGACACATCATATCCCTTGTCCTGCAACTGGGACACTGAAAGTAAGTTCATTCCCAAATCCAAAACATGCAGCACATTAATCGCTCGGAGGCTACCTCCTTCTTCTGTCGGAAATGCTACGATCCCTCTCCCTATTGGGGTACAGTTTGTTTTGTTTCCATAGTAATATGGAAGTTCATTCATTATTCTTGATAGATTGAGAAATATTCTCGCACTCCAGTCATATGAGATGAAGCCCCACTATCAATATACTAATCATCGGCTGATGCATAATTCAACAAAAAATCTAGTTCCTCTTCCAATCTGGAAGATAACTCAGAAATATCGTGATCTTCCATCTACTTCATGCCACTTCTGGCAGCCCCTACAGAAAAATTTCACAATGCCTTTGTGGTTCGATTTGCTGCTAGTGCAACACCACAACTTCCCTTCAACTTAGATTCTTCTGCACCTTTTCCCAATCAAGCTCTGATACCACGTGAAAATTTCTAAAACAAAATCCTACTGCAATATCTCATGTTTTTTATTCTACTTATTATTCATCAATAAATTATTTACACAAATTACTTTAGTAAATATCAAAATAAATTCTATTGCAGCCTTCACAAATAAAATATTGAGAAAAAGAGAAATAAATACTAGCACAAGGGTGACATAATTATTTTTGGACAATTGTCCCCGCAAAAACCCAATGCGGGAAAATCAGTGCAACAGATGAGGGTTTCTTTATTATTTTTTTAGCAAAAGTTTCTTATACAAATAGAAATCAGCAGTAATGAAGGTAAATCTTTATGACAATTTTCTCATAATTTTATGACGAAAATCTGATCTCTGTGAGAAATTACTGGCCCTCCTACGTGACCACTGCATGAGGACTGTGCAGTTTTGTGTCAATGCTCTACGTTTTCCCTCTGCTACTTTTGCACTATCCCTTCTCTGCACTATGTCACCTTCCCTTGCATTCATGACTGACGCTGATACCCTCTCTTTCCTCTCCACCTGAAACTCTCCCTCAACATCAATTTCTATTGTCGAACTTCAGCCACTGATAAAAGCAATTTACTTGGGCAACTGAGTATCTGCACTAGTGTGTTTTCTAAATGACCCTCAAGCTTCCTTAAATAGTATTCCAGTTGACATTCAACAACCTACATTAGAAGCTAATCAATGGCTAAGATAATTTTGACTTGATCCTCATATTCTTCTAGAAGTTACACCCACGATTTAGAATAATACCATTAATTATTTTAATTTCCTAAGTTTAGACTTAGGGTCTCATTAAAAATAATTAATTTATCAAATAAAACCAATTCCAGATGGAATTTCCCAAAACAATTTATGGGTTATCTTGAATAGATGTGTTTAAGCCTCTCCATAAAATTTGAGACTTAGAGCACATCCGATGTTACCACAAATCAACCTCCCCTGGGTCCCACTAAGGTTTTAGGCCTTCAAACCCTTTACGCTCCCACAATATAGCCATGGGTGCATCTAGGAGGTTCTAGATTCTCCCACAGATTATGCAAGCATGTGTCTGAGGACTTTTTCCCGTAGACTTGTGCCAACGTCCCGAATTTTTGAGCCACTTTTTTAGGCCTAGAGCCCAAATCACTGCAAAATTCAATGACAAGCTCATACATGAAATATAACAATGAAACAATGGTGCAAAAGAAAATACTGGAATAAGGAATTGACTGGACCCCATTAGCCATGATAAGAATTCCATCAAACATGTCGCAAATATGTAGTCTACAAGTTTAAATAACTATCCTGGACATAGAGGTCTCATACTTATATGAGAATTCCCAAGAAGCATTTTTCCCTTACATCATTAGTTGTAGTATCATCTATTAGGTCATAGATACATTGTTAATTAATTTAAAAATGAAAACATGAGGAGAGCCATACATCATCACTGTCATAATACATGCTCATAACTAGAAAAATACCAATATAAATATCAGTGATACATCAACCATAGGATCCACATATAAACCAGTACATTTACACATCAAATGCCAAGGAAATGAACTTCTCATTAATGAATGTAAAAACCAAATGGGGATGGGACTACCACGTTCCACCCGACCATAGATTGGTTGAGCTAAATCTCTCTTCATCCAATCACCCCTGTGCCATATTCCAAGCATGAATGTGGGACTCATAACCAACCAAAAAGAACCAAACAAACATGGATGCTAATAGAGTTCTCCACCTACACTGTGAGGAGTTTTACTGCCTCCTAGTCTCTTAGGATTTACTGTAATCCATAGTCTAATCCAGGGATCACTAGGCCCTATACCGAGACCCAATCTCCAAGCTTTACCGTACATCCCATCCAGGGACTACTAGTCCCATTGGAGATAAATCCGCCTCTTGTATTTACCGTATATCTTGCCATTCATCGGCAAGGATTCCTAGGCCCACCGAGGCACACAATATTGGCTTTACTGCAACCCACAATATGGTTTAGGGTTACTAGGCCAGCAACTTTACCATAATCCAAATTTTGGTTCAAGGATCACTAGGCCATATGTTTATCATTTTAGAGATCCACCTCACTCAACTTCAAATCCATCCATAAATCCAACTCAACCAAACATGAGAACCCATCTCATCAAGGCTATCTAGAAATGGCAAGGCTAGGCTAATAACATTGTCATGCCTGGAAAAGCCCATGACATGACATAAAAGAACCATAGGCAATACCATGCATGCCAAATATAGCAAGGAAATCACACATGAAAATCAATACCTACAAAGAATCATGTTGTAACTGCTTGAACCTGCTCTTCCTTCCTTTCTTCTTCCTTCCTCTTGCCTTCTTTTCCTTTCTTGATCCAATGCCAAAGTGCTCCAAGAAAAATCTAAGTGTCCAAGAGTGAGAGAGAGAGAGAGATAATAATGAGAGATATCCAAAATTGAACTGACAAAAGGTCTATGAACTGATCTTCATGAGCCTTTTTATCAATGAGGCCTTTATTTTATTCATTTTCCCTTATTTTCATTTAGTTTCTTCCTCACATGAACCTGTGACCTTTCACCTTCTTTTTCTCCTATTTTCCATTATTTTCATAAATCAATGTGCCAAATAATGCTTCTTGCCTTTCTAAAGTATTTTCCATTGCCTTTTCCAATTTCCTTTAATAGCCATAATAACTGAAATGAACACCCACTAGGATGTTTTCCCAACATTCAACTTGGAATAAGTTTCCCATCAACCATGGTTATTATTATTTTTTGCCTTTAATCCCTTTTATTACATGGAATTTTCACTAGGGATGTTACATCTAGCATGGTGTATTTACAAGTTGATTGAATATTTGATTAATTTCATGATATGAGTATGTGTCTATATGATTGCATGAATGAATTATTTTTTTAAAGATGGTTGTACTAACACATTATGTGCTGAGATAGTTGATATGTACCTGAGTGCAAGAGAGTGCTAGTTGTAATGTTATGATTTGTGACTATGAGTTGACTATTGATTGTGACATGGTTGATACTATTGGTAAATGTTAGTTTCAATTACTAGATATGATGTCTTGATCTTTGGAACATTTGACTCGCATGTGTGATAAGTTGTAGGGAAACATGCTTGGCATTAGTGTGACAAGGTAATAGTTGATTTGTTTATATAACTAATAGTTGGGTGATGTGATAGTGCATAGTAAGACTCATTTGTAGCAAGGAAAAGGTAAAAGAAAGGAATTGGGTGAAAATTCCTTTGGTTATGTTTGGAAACTAGAGTTCCAAACAAATGAGTGCTTTGAATACAAGAATTATTTTTAACCCTAATCTTGTCTGAAATTATGTGGATATGTGTTGTATTCATGAAAATGTATTTGAAAAGTATAACAACTCATGTCTAGTTATATTTGGCTCTGTCAAGGGAATTGGAGTCCCTTGACGTATGGCATGGATTTGTTCAGTTACAAGGCAACATGCTTGGAAAATCAAGGTAAGGTAACCAGTATATTGTTATATTTATTTATACAATGATATCCATGTGTTTATAGCAGTGTGATGTAGGGAATTGCATGACAAATATACTGTTATGAAATCTTGAAGAAGGCTTAGATTGAGCTTTCCCTTGGAGGCATTGGGAACCCATGGGATTGAGTGTAGCAACCCTGGTGAGAATTCCATGTAATAAAAGTTAAAAATAATTACCGCGGTTGATGGGACATTTATTCCAAGCTGAATGTTGGGAAAAAAATCCTAGTGCAGGTGTTGACATGGTTTATTATGGCTATGGAAATTGGCAAAGGCAATGGATAAGGCATTAAAGAGGAAAAAAGTATTTTTGGCACATTTATTTATGAAAACAATGGAAATTAGGAGAAAAGGGAGGTAAAAGGTCACAGGTTGCATGTGAGGAGGAAAATGAAGGAAAATAATGGAAATTAGGAGAAAAGGGAGGTAAAATGTCATAGGTTGCATGTGAGGAGGAAAATGAAGGAAAATAATGGAAATGAAGAAAATAGAGCCCTCATTGATAAAATGGCTTCTAAGGATTAGTTGGTACCTTTTGTCAGTGCATTTTTGGATCTCTCTCATTATTCTATCTCTCTTTCTCTCTCACTCATGGACACTTAGAGTTTCTTGTATCATTTTTGCATTGGAGCAAGAAATACAAGAAAGCAAGAAGAAGGAGGAAGCAAGCAAGAAGAGCAAGAATCGAGAAACTACAACAAAATTATTTGCAGGTATTGATTTGCATGTGTGATTTCCTTGCTAGATATAATATGCATGGTATTGCATGCGGTTATTTTCTGCCTTGGCATGGGTTTTTTTCCAGGTGTGACAGTGTTTTCAGCCTAGCCTTTCCATTTCCAGATAGCCTTTGTGGTAGTGTATTTGGCTCAAGGGTGTACCATATACACTTCTTTAGAAAGTTCGCTGCTACCTATGCAAGGTCACAGAGAAAAACGATTATATACTGTTAGTGGAACATATTTAACATCATGTAAACTAATTTTGAGGGAAAAATAAGCATACAACACTAATAACAAAACAAAAACACAAGATGAAAAATACAAAAGCTCGATGGAGCAAATGACCTAATAACACAAGTGGAAAATTCTCCCTTTATTAGGTGTTGGTGGTGAAAAAAGATGCAATGTTAAATTCTTGAAGAGGGTCCTTTGAGATATGGAGCTCAGATACCCAAAACAAGGAGGTCTCCTTCCCTCAAGTTCCTGCAAGCATCTCTTCCCTATCTCAAAGGATGGTAGATCAAGATCAAATGGTGGACCTCTCTCTCTTGGAATGAGATGTTGGTTAGCCAACATATGAGTCCTTCCAATCCCTCTGTTGTTGGATTATTTGAGTTGGTTTGCTATGAAGAAATTTTTCCTGCATAACAATGTGTCTCCATTTCTTCTTCCAAAGGTTGGTTTATATAGACATATTTTGAATTTCTCCTCCTTCTCTTGGCCCAAGATTGTTAGTGACTCAAGAGTGGAGGGGAAATTCCTTTATGGGATGCACTTAATCCACAAGGTGGCTCAAAGATGATTGTCCTTGACAGTACTAGGTGTAGAATCATCCTAACCAAGCGTGCAAAATGGTCTCGGATGGTGACATTTCGCCATCTTTAAGACCGTGCGGCTATCGAAGGAATAGTCATGTTGTGCACAAAATTACTTTGATGTTGGTGCGTTGTCCCTTCATTGTAATTTGAACCTTAGGAAAATTTGAATTTTTGGCCTTTCCTAATGTATTCCTTCCCTGAAAGTATTCTTTTGTACCTTTTTCTTGACATTTTTAATGTATTTTTCCTGTACAATTTTATGGTGTTAACAATTTCCCCCTAATGTATCATGTCTAGGAAGCATTGTATAGCTGAAATACATTATGTTTTATTTTTTGTGTGATCCTTTTGAGAGAGAGAGAGAGAGAGTAACTTGCTTTGGAATTGAGTTGGGAGACCCATTGTCTTAAGTAAAAAAGACAACATGCTTTGTAGGAAACCTACAAGAGATCAAATAAGCAAGATTTCTACGAGGCGGGCATGTCCCATGCTCGTGATGTTTTACTAGCTAAGCTTATCTGATAGATACTGGTTCTGTCATGTCACATTTGTGGTTGGTGACCTACTATTGGTTGATGATGTCCTCGGGGGCGTTTTTTCTTTCAACAAAAAAGGTTGAATATGGTACCCACATGCATGGCATGCTCTGGATAAAGTGCTCAATGGATGCATGGGTCTTTGACCGTTGGGGACCTTCCCGTGTAAGAATTGATGAAATAGATGCTTACTGATATACAGGTCTTCGATGAATTCTGACAGAGTGCAATGGTTATGAATTACGATATCATCCTTGACATGAAAACTTGCGGTGATGTTGAATGTCAAGAAGATTGATGACATCAATGGGAAATTTTAATTCCCATTGTGCCATCCAATGATGCCCCTATTATGGTGTGGGTCCATCTAGGGTAATACCCCCTTCCTGGAAAATGGTTGTTTGAAGTCGAAAAGAAGGAAGCATCAATCACTTGAAATAAGTATTGTTGCAAGGGACCAGGGTTTCTTGATGTAGCAGGGTATAATGTGATAGGTTAACAAGGCATGATGACGAGAGATGGATATAAATGATGATAGTGCTTAAGTGGCCTGAGGTCAGAGCTATAAATGCGAGTGGCAATAATCATAACAATTTATGATGGGGAAATCTCTGGGGTCGGTATGACATCCAGGGTGGATGTATGTTTGTTATGATTTTCATGGTTGGGTGTGGTAAAGAATGTGTAGCTACGACCAAGGGTGATTAGGGACTGCTTCTAGGTAAGAAATGTAAATGGATGGGTGGGAGTCTTCTCCTAAAAAAATATTTGTACACTTGCCAAAATAATATGAAAGTGGTTTGGACGTACAAGCACGGAGACAGATGCCCAAAAAAATGAATAATCCCGCACTATAATTTGAGAAGTGTGTTTTGCTGAGGGTGGGGGGGCCATTGTTTGGTCTCGGTGCGAGGATGATGAGGCGGATGAAATGTCACAGATGCGCTATGCCTATGAGGGTGTGATGGGCCAAATGTGAAACACGGTGATGCATTTTTATTGATCCACTTTGTAGAGAGTGGTAGCTCGGGAAAGGGGTTTTAACTTGCAACTTGATGTTTGATGATGGATTTACGAACATGAAGTGGTTCCTGGGCCAAATTTTATGGCCATGGATCTAGAATTTGGCGTATGGTCTACATGAGTGATGGATGCCATGAAAGGTGAGGCTCTACCAACCTCCAAGGGTGTTTATCATGTGAAAGATGTGGTTGTAAGGTCCCACCTTACCTACCATAATTATTATAAAGAAATATTATATTAAATCAAAATGTGGTATATATATATATTTGTAGGACATAGAAGTTATTGGTGTCCTTTACACTACACCCTAAATTCTACTAACTTATCCTCAAAGCTACAAGGTTCAAGGTTTATCAAGATCCAAAACATACAACCATAATACTTGCTTCTCAAGACTAAAATCACCTTTAAAATATAAGTTATTTAGTGGGATGAATAAATGTCAACCTTTATGAACCACAATTGACAATAAGCTAATTGTTAATTCCGTTGTAATTAAATGTGTTCAAGAGTGACTAATTTGACTTTGTTCCAAATAACATGCCTATGAATTATTTTCTTAGAACCATAATTCAAATTATATAGGGTTGGAATCCAATAATTAGGAATTCATATGTCAGCTAATATTGCAGCAAATTACTTACCCTAATTTTGGCTTTTCAGGAGGACCCTTTACCTCAATGGAGTTATTACATTAGAAACACCTTGATTGCAAATCCTAAATTAACTAAGCCTTTTTGTTTTATGGACGGTTCATAAACGTAATTAGATGCAACCATTGTAAATTATGAAAACCAATTTACAAGCATGAAATGTACAACCATTGAGGCATTTTGTCAAACACTTACAACCATTATCTCTTTAAGGTGTTTTCAAAACAATTAGCTAACATGAATCCAAAATTACATGACTTCATTTTTTTTTTGTGAGTAGTGTCAATAATTGAACTTAAGGTATAAGTAGACTATCATCCACATTCATTGTTGAATCTATACCAACGAATATAAATATTTAGGAATTTTAAACATAACTCACAATGTTGTAAGGTACAACCATTGGGGAATTTTCACAAACAGTTGGCAGTCATAAAACATGTTGCCATAAGGTTATTTAAATTTTCAAAGTATTAACCATTTAGACTTTAAGCACAATTTCCAAGTGGTTTCCTATATTAAATTCATCAGTATAAATTATCAAGCAGATCCAATATAAAAAGAACCAAACAGCAAAACAAAACAACATGCGGTTCCTACATGCAACAACAAATATACAAAATAGAGCGGATTTGGGAATCGGTGTCTGAAAACTTGATTTTTGAAATCAAAGTTGGGGTGAAATGGTCTATTGGTATGGATACCCCCTGAAGTTGAGCTGAATTGCAACAGGGATGCCCAAAAATGCGATTTTTCAAAACAACAACAACCCAAAAATCCTACAATCTCATTTATGACTTCTATCAAACACATAGTATGAAAACTTATTTAGAGCTATAAAAAGAGGAGGAAAATAGAATTTAAGCCATTAAAAAATTTTCATCTAATTCATGGCAGCCTACAAGCTTCATCCATTAGGACTTAATCGATTCAACACTATACAAGAAAATACTTCTACAACCATTACGAAATTTCCTCACATTTGGTGTGCAACACGTCATACACATGTAAGTTTCAGAAAACAACCAAACAAGCAAAAACTATGAAATAAACTAAAAAAATACTTAATATAATTGGATCCACATACCTGACAGTGAATTTGTACGACTCCAAGAGGATGGATGTATGCTCCAGCTCCAATAAGAGTATGCTCCAATGCCAATATCCTTACCAACTCATCATGAACCACCCAATTTTCCTCCCAACCATATCCAGGAAGAACTTCTCCCCCTGGAACCCCCGAGCTACAAAAGCTCACAACCAGTACCACAATACAACAGTAGAGAGAGAGATGCAAGGCAAACTAAGGAAGATAGTTTTCACTTCCTCTAAATACCACTCATGTTCAACCTGAATATATACTTAGTAGATTAGTAAGGAATTCAGATTTATTTTGGAAGCAATTGGATACTCTCCATATCTCTCCCTCTCACAATCTTCCTCAAGTCTTTCCACTCTTGGCATCACCCTCCTCCCGCAAGTGAGAATACATGAGACTCATATATAGGAGGAGAAACCAATTCTTGTCATAAAGGAGGAGTAATATGCATGCATTGTATTCCATTTAGAGGAGTGTAACTTATGCCATTAAGGAGAGGTATGCATGCCTTATTTAAGGAGAGTGTAACATATGCATTAAAGAGAGTGTAAGAGGAATATTTTATGACATATCTTTAATGGGTGTAAGAGGAATATTTTATGACATATCTTTAATGAGTGTAAGAGGAATATGCCATTCCTTGATGAGTGCATAAAAGAGAGTGTAATGAAATATTTAAAATAGAGAGAGTTACATAGAGCCATGAGAGTCATGAAGGAGATAGGTGTGAATTGTTTGAATAGATGAAGTTAATTTGTAATTCCCTTTTAATAAAATATCATAGTCTCATAAAAGATAATGATAATACTAATAATATTGAGGATTACGTCAATATTGAACTATTAGGATTGATTAAAGATAAGTTAATTTAATTTCCTTCAACTATGCTTGATTACCAATTTATGCAAGAGATTTACTATTTTTGGAAAGTCATGCTTGAGATGCTAGACATGACTTTCTATTTTTATAAAGTCATTCCAAAATTGCCAGATTGAGATTCTATTTAAGGAAATTTATCCATGAGTGGTATTTTTCTTTTGGATAATAGGGATTCCGCACCCCTATTTCATGCATCTTCGTGCCTTAGTAGATTGAGGACTCTGCGCTCTGATCTACTCCAAAGATCTAAGATTCCATAACTTGGTCTTTTTAAATATTTAGGACTCCGCACCCTAAATATACAAGACTCCACGTCTTTATATATCTTGGATTTAGGACTCCACGCCCTAATTTCCATGCTTTATCATCTACTGTGCTTTGAAACTTCGCGTTTCTACTTATGGTATTGATTGTGAGCTTTTACCCATTTAATGGTTCATTGGTAAGGCCTTGTTCGAAGCCCTGCACACATCACAATCTCATAGATCAAAGGAATCATATGAATTTCATAATGAAATGAACTTAACCACATTTTACCATGAATGGTGCATGACTTCCACAGTCATTTAGGTTTTAAAGAAATGACTTCCAAAGTCATTCATAATTGAACATCCTTGTTGGAAAATGATCAGGTCCCCTACCACATCCTGCTTAGTACAATGTTAGACATATATAAAATCATGCAAGTCATGTATCATCCATAAATCATAATTTAACCATTTTTTTCCACATAACCATGAGAATCCATGGGTCTATGTGTCTCAATCCATGATCTCCATCCATGTCATACCCGTGATACATAAGTTAGATGAAAAAAGAGAAACATATGCATAACATCATATAAAACACATAATCAAATATACCACACATAAGGGAAAATACAACTATATAAAACATTTTTCCCAAACCAGTGGTCAATCATCCATACATAAACATAAGAGGAAATATAACTATGTATATAAAACATTGTTACCCAATGCAGTGATCACTATGACATACATAAACATAAAGAGGAAATACATTTATGTATATAAAACGTTATTCCTCAATCTAGTGATCAATATTCCATATATATATAACTCATCAAAAATAACCCTTAATAGGAGTGACAAAACTATACTAGGAAAAATAGGACACTACAGGGGTGATGATAAACATGGTCGGGTGAATGAAACATATGGTTTTATTACGAAGAAACGATATCAGGATATGCAAATATTTTTGGGAAGCCTATCATGTTGAGGATAGAATGATACCTGCTCTTGTACTTTTGTTGTCTGGGACATATAGTGATGTGGTGTGCCTATAACATCTACAACTAATACCCAAAGTGAGAAAATTTCCATTCAATAATTTTGAAATAACTTGAATTTTGAAGCGATAAGATAAGGTGTACTTGAATTGAAGTATAGTGGTCGTTGGGTCCGAAAATGACTTCATCTGAAACTTGGATTTGTGGGGTCCGAATTGAACATGATGAATTTTTTATCACTGTGTTTCTCGCGGTTTTGTGATTGGGTACTCTGAGCTCTAGTTATGGGCTTTTGAAAATGGAAAAAAGGGTGATATAGGCCAATATGGCCATTTTCCAATTATTTGTGCATTTCGAGGGTTTGAGGTCAAAGCAGAGCTATCTTCTCGAGATTTTCTTTCCGTTGTGGTCAACCATAGCACCCGATATTTGCGTTGTCAGTGTCAGGTAGGAGCTAAAATGTCCTGCTATTTATTTTTTTCATTTTCATATGTGGTTGGTCTGTACAAATGTGATTTTGTACAAATTTAATGCCCATTTTTTGGCAGGACCGGGTGGGCGATCAATGATGGTGCACACCTACAAGTAGTCAAGTTTTAGCGTGTTGTGTCACGTGCTTGTATTTGGCAGAGATGCATGGTCAACGCAGAGCTGGTTAACGAGCATGGGGAATTCATTTTTACAGAAATTTGATGGTTTTTTGTTCAAAAACTAACTTTTTGGTGTTTTCCTTAATGGAAGGATGTTGTCGAGAGAGCGGGACTGGCCTGAGCTCCATGCAATGGTGGCCCAAAGCCCCCTTGCTCGAGAGACACTGACTCGATATGGCTTGCTAAAGTTTCTAGAGAACAACATACTGAGATCTCAGGATGGGCTCTTGCGCTACCTGGTATGATGATGGAACATGCGACAAAGTGTTATGGCTATGTGTTGGAGAGATGTGGTGATCTAGCCTGAGACTAATGTCTACTTTGTGACAGGTCTCTTGCCTCAGGGGGAGGCACTTCCATATCCACTCCCTTCCGGGGGAGTGAACATCATTACTAGGCTGAGGAGGCGGGGCAGTGTGGTCCCAACCCCATCATTTGAGGCTGCATTTGAGTGAGCTCTACAATTGATTTGGTTGAGTGAGCTGCTTTAGCGATGATATTTTTCCTATCTGGGTTGACGTCGACCCACCAAGTGCCAGGTCCACATATTGCAATATGACGTCGAATATAGGATGGTCACTTTTTTTATTGGGCCCCCTATGTTTATCAGGGTATGGTCACTCAGTTGGCCAAAGCACAGAGGGGTTCTACAAAGAATTTCATATATGCGAGCATTCTTTGTAGTATCATGTATGAGCGGGTAGTGATGTTACGACCCTTTGTGGTGGTGCCTCTAGGTCCTCCGAGGGATCCTCGGATGTGTCGATGGGCACTTGTGATTCCCTGTGGTGGTAGGGGAGAGGCATGTTGGTATTGGGATACGACAGTCAAGGCATGGTTCGAGTCGAACCTATAGTTATTCCTCGAGTTTCCATATTTATGGATGGACTTCCGGGGGGATTCAGACATGGGTCTCCCTCCTGATTATGCATGGGGACCGATAGTTATGACCTTTTATGTTTTTTTCATTTTGGGAGTTCTATTTTTGTATATATATCTATATTTATTTGATGGTGAAATTGATATTTTTTTTGGTTTATTTTTTCAGATGTGGGGTTGTCCAGGCGTCTTAATTCTCGCTTGGTATGCCATCAGCCTAGGAGGATGGATCCGCCTAGGGCAGGTCATGCCCAGCTTGGAGGTCAAGTCGACATTGGAGGCCCCTCAGGGGAGGGAAGTAGTGTTGTAGCTGTTGTTGGGGATGTTTCCCTCCTAGGGCGTGCTGAGGCAGTCGAGGCACTGATGCCCATGGTTGAGGAGCTGGTGGCTACTATTGATATCCGAGTATTGGTAGCATAGGCCTGAACGACTGATGCTGAGGGTCGAGTGGGAGCGGCTGAGGCCCAGGCTGAGGCGATAGATGCTCGTTTTGTGTACTTGGAAAATTTGTGGAGTCAACTAGAGAGGTTGACTCAGGTTTTATATACTAGGGGATTCAATGACTTGGATGACACATGGTTAAATATGGTGATGGCCTGGGAGAGGGCGCATCACCAAAATTTACGCTGAGCAACACTTGTTATCGTAGTTGTTGTTCCTATAATGGCACCGGGTGCTCACGTGGGTCCAGAGGACCCACCAGGCGAGGCTCAGCCCTAGAGATATTGTATGATCAAGGAAAGTACCCACTGTGAGGATGCTTCCCTGCATTGATGATATGCATATATTTTTTGATTGACATGATAGTCAGTGACTTGTTTTTTTATATTGGGACACACATTTTTTTATGTATATATGTGATATGTATTTTTACGGCTCTTATGATGTGTCTATGGTTATTTTTAGATGTTTTTATATATTTGTGATGGATGTTATGTACTTATGATGGATGTTATGCTTATGATGAAATTTTTGTTTTATGGATGATGGTTTATACGAGATGCATTCCAGTCTAGGATATGGTTACCTATGTGATCAACTACCTGATTTTGATCTCTTGGTATATTTGTAAAAGTGATCAAAGTAGCGGACTAAACATCGTGCATGCAAGTAATTCCTATATAGGTGTGAATCTCGCATTTGAAAGGCTTGGTTTAACTGCAATACCAATAACTAGGAATCAAGAAAGACATGTAGATGGATAATTCACTGGTTGGAGGCATCGCTCAACAACCCGATGACTACATCATATTCTACTTGATTATTTGCATCTCACCCGATACATACTTTGTTGGTGAGGAATGGTGACTAGTCAGGAGAGTATATGGCCCAGGCATCTGCAGCTAAATTTTGTGACCATCGAGAGGCTCCTTCAACAAATCCAAAATAGTAGATGGGCAGACGATCCATTTGTGACACAAGAGCACTGTTTTTAGAACAAGTCCATGATGATTGTTATCATCAAAAAAATATATGTTACATTCATTTTATCTCTAGGGTATTGAGGCTTTCCACCTTATGGGTGGAATTTTTTGAGGTATATCCCATTGACGGGATTGGCTAGGCATGTACCATTGGGCTCTGACAAAATTTATGCTCCTTTGAGGAGACAATGTTTGATGATGTAAGGACCCTTCCATAATGTTTCGAAGTTCCCAGGTCCTAATGCTTCTTTTGCAACATCGTAGTGGAGGACTAGCTCCCCCTCAGAAAATGAGGGAGGGGTGATGTTGTGGTCGTATGATGATTTTACTATTTTCTTCTGAGCTTCGTTGTGTTGGAGAAATTCTCATTGAATTTCATCGATGATCTCTAATCATACCAACTATTGATCTAAGGGCTGAGTATCAGTGAGGAGTTCGATGGAAGCATGTAAGTAAGGGATTTGTGCTCAATGGGAAGCAAGACCTCAACTCTCTATACCAACTGCAAAGGCGTGAACCCTGTTGAGGATTTGACTGTTGTGCAGTATGCCCATAAGGCTGAAAACACCATATGGTGCCAGTTGGTTTTATGGTTTTTTACCATGCCTTGTAACATTGTTTTGTGTACTTTATTAATAGCTTCTACATGGCTGTTGGACTAGGGGTAGTATGGTGACGCAAACTTGTGCGTGAACCCAAGGTGATGGGATAGCTCCTGGAATATTTCATTCTCGAAATGATTTCCATGGTCGGAGAATAACTCCTTAGGTACATTGAACCGTGCGATTAGATGGTTTAAGAGAAACCAAGTTGCAATTTCTGCGGTGTTATCATATGTGGGCATGGCTTTTGCCCATTTGGTGAAATAGTAGACAGCTAACATGATGTATTTGTGGTTGCTACACGACGTAGGGTTGCAAGTCATAAAGTCGATGCCTCATTTGCAAAAAGGGTATGCTACAATGACCAGGTGTATAGGAGCTAGAGGTGCTCTTACCTTGTAAGCGAAGAGTTGGCATCACTCACACCTTTTGACTGCTTGTATGCAATCTGGAATAGGGTGGGCTAAAAATAACTGGCATGTAATAATTTTTGGGCGGTGGCCATCCTGGAGGGATGGTCACCACAAGCCCCACTGTGGCACTCATTTAGGGCCTTTTCAGCTTGGTCGTGAGTGTGGCATCAATGTAAAATGGTGTCAATGGCTCTTTGATAAAGGAATTCCTCCATTAGAAGGTATTAAGGGGCCTGATGGCGTATGCTCCTTCGTTCATCACGGGTGAGATGAGGTTTGAAATTTTGGAAAATAGAATAATGTCATCATACCAAGGGTCCTCTATTGTCACTAAGAAAAAACGTTCATCATGTAGTGAGTCATTAATTAGAGATCCTTGGGCCACACTTGGTAGATCAGTGATGAATTTGGCTAGGATGAGTGCTTTCTTGCTCTTGGGGGAGCTAAAATGTAGGTCAAATTCCTGCAGTATAACTATCCATCGGGCGTACTTATGGTTCATCATACAACGGGTTAGAAAATATCACATGGGGTTGATAGTTGCTATGATTTTTGTGGTCCTTAGGATGATGTAATGTTGAAGATTTTGTACTATGTGTACTAGGGCTAGGGAAGTTTTTTTTATTTTGGCTCATACCTCAAAGTAGGGCCAGCTAGGTTCTTGCTGACATAATAAATTACGTGTTCTTTGTTGTCGGGTGCATTCTGGACTAACACCCCAGCTATGGCTATATATGACGCAGATAGGTATAAGGTGTAGTCCTTGTCGTAATTGGGTGGGTTGATCAAGGGGGATGAAGACAAGGTGTCTTTCAGTGCCTCAAATGACTTTTGAGCCTGATCATCCCACTTGAACGAAATGTCCTGATGGAGTAGATGTAGGAAGCCCTATGTGCAAGTGCCATAGTCAGGGACAAAGAATTGTAAGAAGTTGGCTTTTCCCTACAGACTTTGAAGTTTCTTTAGATCTTGAGGGGGTCAACTTTGATTCCTTGTTGGGATACTATGAATCCTAACAGTTTGTCTACATTAACACAGAAGACATACTTGAGAGGGTTCAAACATAGGTTGTAGTGTCAGCACCATTGAAATACCAAACGTAAATCTTCCAGATGGTTAACTCGTTTATTGGATCATACTATGAGGTCATCTAAGTAGGCTAAGATAATATGAGCTAGGTCATGGAAGATATAGTTCATGGCCCGCTGAAAGGTGGCTCCAGCATTTTTAAGATCAAATGGAATAAAATGATATGAAAATGTGGTCCAAGGGGTGGCGAATGTAGTCTTATACCGATCTGTATGTCGAATCTGAATTTGATTGTACCCCAAGAATCCACCCATGAAGGAAAATGCCTCATGACCGACGCAAGCCTCAATGACTTGGTCGATGAAAGGAGTCGGGTAGTTGTCTTTGGGACAAGATTTGTTTAAATATAGAAAATTGGTACAGACTCGAATGGTGCCCTCTTTATTCATGATAGGTACAGGGTTAGAAACCCAAGATGTGTAAGCGATTGGGTAGATGAATCTAACTTTATGAAGCTTTTCTATCTCTTGTTTGATCGCTTCTGCTTTGGATGGGTGTAACTGACACTATTTTTGGTGGAGGGGTGCTATGTCAGGCCAAGTGTCAATGTGATGCTCCATGATGGTGGGGCTTAACCCTGTCATTTCCGAATAATCCCAAGCAAATATATCCCTATACTCTTGTAATAGGTTTGTATACGTGACTACCTCATCTGGGGAGCATGCTTCCCCCAACGAGATTTCTTTGTTTTTGCCTGGTTTTTTCGAGATATTCACCTTAATGGTTGGCGAAATATTTGACATATTCCCTTCCTCAAACACATCAGGCACTAGGATAGGGTTATTGAACCAATCTACCTATCCCGAAGGAAGGAAGTATTTGGATCCAATGACATAAATATCCTAGGTTTTTGTGCTGCTAGGCACAAACACTTTTTTCTAGAAAAAAAAATGAGTGGTGATGCATTGTGTCCCACAGAAAATTTGGTTTCATCATGGCCTCTAATATATCCTCATCAGAGTGAAACAAGATGTCTAAGGGGAAATTGTTTTTTGCGAGGCCCTGAGGAATTGGTTCGGGCATAACAGTGTTGGTCGAAAGACATGAATATGATTATGTGGTTGATGTCATGGAACCAGATGAGGTTGACAGGGTGTATACAGGCTGGGATTACATCGTCTAAGGTACTACTACCGTTGTGGTAGTTGCAGTGGTCTCGACACCAAGGAATGATGAGCAGTTTACACGAGTCATGGTTCCCATGCATGATGAGATGAATCGTATATGGTGTTGTGTGTTGTCATCATTACATGGCAGAATAATTTCCATGATGTTTGTTTGTTTTAAGCTAGAGGAGATTCATGCTCTCTTGGAGGTGTGTGAAGGGTACATGTTTCTTAGTTTATGTGAATATTTTGATGGATGTAGAGGTGCTAAAATGTTCACAACATAGGGAATTTCCCTATATTATGATCATGGCTCTTGAAAAATTTGCATGGAGTAAAAGTACTCACTGAGTATATTGTATGAGATATAGTACTACTCATCATATTAGGGAATGATGATGGGGGATGGTTACGAGAATGCATATTTCTTTGTTTATGTCGTCTCCTAGTCTTAGATCTTGTGTGATTTGGCTCCTTTGGGAGTTTTTCTTCTAACGTTGCTCTAGCTGCTCTTAACCTTGGAAGGTAGTGGAAATTCATCGTGTGGTGAAATTGTGAGAAAATTCAGCAATAAAAACGTGTGATCTTCTCTTGATTATAGAGATGAATGTAAGGTATGGGCGTGACTATGTGAAGACTATCGGTGAAATTGTTAAGCTCCCGACATTTATTTACCATGTGGTCATTTTTATCACATAAGGCACATGAGATGTTTGATTTTCGTCTTACCTCACTTAAGCGAGGGGTTTCCTTCATCATCTTAGGTGGATGGTGACAACGGGGGGTAGTCCTCATTGTTATAAACTGCCTATGTTGTGGTAACTCGAAACTGACTACGTCTAGATTATTGGTGACGAATGAGCGCATGATGTCTAGCCTAAGTCGAAATCGGGAGACATAGGGGCAATGCCTAGAATTGTGGTTATCTTGGAAAATTAGAGAAGAATAACACTCTTTTTTTTTCCAATCCCTTTGGACCACGAGAGTGATTGGGTACCATTTTTTGAATGATACTAAATCTGGGCACTGAGTGATTAAATGGTCACATTCATCACACAATACACAGGCTGGGACTGGGTGTGTGGGGGGTTTGGGAGTGGGAAGTTATCCTTTTGGTGGATTTATCTCTTCAAACACACAGAGGATTGACCTAGTCGCTTCATTCTCCTGGGTTGTGGAACTTTCTACGGACTCTAAATCTGATTTGTCCAAGTCATCAAGATTGGTTATGGCCAAGCATAGTGACTCTAATGCTAAAAAGAATCAAGGAACGTAGGGAAAATGGCGAATATGGTTATCCTGACATATCTGACAAGAATATTGATTGGGTTGTAACCCTATGAAGTACATTGAGTTAATCGGGTACCACCTTTGAAACAACTCTAGAGTTGCACATTGCACGATCAAATGTTCACGTTTGTCGCATAATGTACAAAGCCGGTCTTGAGGTTGAGGATGGTTATGGGGGAGAGGTGGTTGTTGTGGTGACCGTCTCTCTTCCGATATATATAATATGGTCCTTGTTGCTTCAGTCCTTTAATTTGTAGTGTTATCCATGGATTTTGTGTCCAAGTTTTTTAAATCTGGATTTTCAGAGATGAAACGTCGTATGAAATCGAACATTGATCAAAGATGATGAAGGTTGGGACAAAGACACATGTTATGGTTGCTCCGAAAGATGTGACATGTGTGTCTTCTATGTCGTGATAATTTTCTTTGGGAAACTTGTGGTATTGGGTACCAACGGTTGAAAGCCCTTAATTCGGGGCACTGTATGATCAAGTGATCGGGTTCATCATATAATGCACAAACAGGGACATGTGGTGTGGCCTATGTTTTCCTTCTTTGAACCATTAGGTTAGATGAGTACGAGCATGATGCAGGTTATTATCGTACATAAAATATGGTTTTGGACCCATCCTTTTCCATTTGTATGGATTCGGCAGAGGGGTCCTCAAGATTGGATTGCTCTAGAGGTTGCAATGCATCCCTATATCTAGGCATATCCATGAAATGATGGGTGTAATTCCCATAATGGTCACATATGGTGCACACATGATTGGTGCGTAATGATTTCCCTTAGTTGTTCATGACCTGTTCCTTTTTACGGGTATCTGAGGATGCGACATTTATTTCGGTATGTAGAAGAGGTTTTAATTCTTCTAATTCCAGGAAAATATTAGTAGGATGGCCTACGATATGGCACAGTGAACAAGGCTGTAAATCCATAGGTAACTTTGGGGTTTCGAAATTTTTTCCTTTATTGTTATGCCTCTTGGTAGTGCCAACTGGCGTCACTACATGTGTTTCTTTAATTGTTACGACCTCTTGGGGGGGAATACGGGTGATACCTGTAGAGGTAATGCCTGGGCTTTCTAGCATGGTTGGAGGGACCAAATACCACACTAGTATTGAGAATGCCATATTTGGAAATGTCATAGTTTCCATGACCTGTTTCGATAAAAAAAAGGGTGGGGGATACAAAGATAGGGTCTGTGAAATAACATATGGTAGGAATGTCGTACCCATAGCTTTGACATCTGTACTGCTAGTTTCTGCTTCTTGGTTGGTTTCGGTTTTTGATGAGCTCATCATGCACATCGATGCCTCCGTGCTTTTGGGGGATTCCCCTAGTACAATAGGGGGATCTCCTAGCAATGAGCCTAGGTTTTAGCCTTGGTGGGGAAGATAATAACCATTCCACCGAACCACCCGAGATGAACCCAATCGAAAAAGGGACAACTGTCTCTCTCTCTACACACAAACACATCTAGTTGATATTGAAATATTTTACGTAAAGTGCATATTAAAATATTTTATGTGTGGTCCACATTGTTTTTTTTTGTTATTAATATTTTTTAGTTGCCACATGTCAAATCCATATTAAGAATTGAATGAATTACATATATCACTATATATATAGTGATATGTGTAATTCATTCAATTCTTAATATGGATTTGACATGTGGCAACTAAAAATATTATATATATATATATATATATATATATATATATATATATATATATATATATATATATATATATATATATATATATAGAGAGAGAGAGAGAGAGAGAGAGAGAGAGAGAGGCCCTCATATTCTCAAATGTATCTGTCTTTAATTATGGACTAGCTTTTCTAGACCAAAAGCCCACTGGGGAAGTATGCACCAAAATATGGTTCTCTATCTTAGTTAAAATGGCTTGAAAATCCTCCCTGGTGAGGGGGGGGGGGGGGGAATTTTGAAACTAAGTTGTACCCCAAAATAAAAAACTATTAATGTGGCTCATGCTAAAAGAAAGAGTACCTACCTAGGATATTCTTCAATGAAGATCCTTTCTGGGCCACAATATCTTCTCCCTTTGTAGACAAGATGTTTAATAAAATATCCATCTATTCATAAAATTATCGTTCACCAAAATGATCTAAAGGATGTTGGGTCCTTTGCTTTGAGGAAATTTTTTTGTCATTTTTTGACGTTTGACCATACTTTGACCAAAGGCAGCTGATGGAAAGTCGCGAAGAAGGAAACCGAGGATGGAGAAGGAATCTGCAAAAGTTTGGTAGTTGCAGAACATCGACCAGGGAAATCAAGTCCCATGTAGTCACAACCAAGATGGAATGGTTGTTAATATCTAAGGAAGAAGTCACAATTGAGAAATAGAAGCAGCATAAAAGGAAAGGGCAGAGCATTATAGGAAGAAAGAAACAGTCCAGGAGAGAAGAGCGCTTAAAAGGGACGGAGGAAAATCTGGAATGGGGAGAGAGATAGGAGTGTACTGAAATGTTGTTGTGGATATTATTCAGCCCGCATGATTCTATGATCACCTGGCCATATATTAGATTGTATTCCTAGTTTATGTTATGTTGGGAAGGCATCTAAGAATGAATGCAATGATGAAATGTTGGCTGAAACTAATGAAAGAGGAAGTTGTAGGGATTTTTGATGATTTCCTTGTGTTGGTTTTATGTGATCCATCTAAAATTTTATTATGAATTCATGTGTGTATTCTCTATTCTTTTGAATACTTTAGTTATTTTCTTCCACAATGATTACATGTTGAATTCCATGGTTCTAGGTTTAATGAGCATTTGTAGCCTATGTGAAATTCCTTCTGATGTCTAGTTCCAATCCATTAACAAATTAAGGTTACGACGGGAATCAAGTGAGATGCATTTTTATTCTAGAGTAAGGTGAAAATGATGGAGATACACTAGACTACAACATACCATTTTTTGGCCCCCATGTCTGAACCCAGGGTCTCAACCTGACCACCATTTTTTACTAACAAATGGTTCCGTTATTGGGAACTAAAATTTTTCAAAGGGATATGGAATACGGTGTCGAGAATCTTTAAGAAGGATATGAAATATTGGTGGCATGAACAAGTAGAGTGGTTTGTATCCCAACAAGAAAAACTCCATCACTGAAGTGCGAAGAGGCTGAACAGAGAAATTCTGCATTCGGAGCCTGTAAGCGATCAATACGAGATCTTCTGGTGCAAGTTCCCAGAGGAGCTTTACAATTGGTTCTATAGGCTGCTAAAAAAATAAAATATCGACAGCCAAATTTGATCTTCTCGTACTTGTACCCAAGATAATATTGTAGAATTACATTGAATATACATGGACCTCACTCAAGTTGTTGACTTCTTGGTGTATACCACTCTAGAGGGGTATATATCGAGTTTGATGCAAAGGGCCATCAGTCCTTCTCTAATGCCGAGGTTGTATTCAAATCCGGGTTGTGAGGGAGAATACTACAGGAAATCCCATTGTGGATTAAAATTTTAATGGAAGAAGAGAAATTGTTGATGTTCCAAGGCCCACCCATGGTAGCTTAAAACCCCATTATTAGGGGAAGGTCCTAAGGGGAGAAATTCTACCTGGCTAGGAGCTATGAAAATATTGGAGAATTGGATGTGAATTTCTTCCAGAAGGCTAGTGATCTGAGAGCACAAAGGAGGGAAAAATTAGCTAAAGAATGGTGGGGGAAAGCTTTGCAGGATATCTACAGATGATAAAAGGAGCTACACTAAGCAGAAGCAGTGTTAAGCAGTCCAGAAATATGAGAAGGAGAAAGAAGATGGCTAAAGTTGCAACGTGATAGGAATGATGTTGGAGTGAAACTTGGTCCAATAGGAGAGGCTGAGACCACCACAGTGACAAAAATTAAGAGAAGTAGTAGAGATTTCACTCTGCCAGCAGAGATGGGAATGCCAGATGGATAAGGCCCTACATGTTTTGAGGAAGGCTTGGATGATGACATGCACTACACTATGAGAAGATTATTTTCTGAGAATGATGTGTCTCCCACGAGTAGCGATTCATTTCCCAGCAACTCAGGTAGTATCGCCCCCAACCGCCCCCTAGTACTTTATCACAACTGTGGTCAGTTTTTATATAAGCTAGTTAAATTTACAAAGGTCCACAGTGTACACGCTACCTACGAGGTTGGTCCCTTTAGTAGCAAAAATAGTGATTACAGTTTGGGACCCCAAGGGTTGTCACAATTGGGTTTCCAAGGATTCATTCTTGTTCCACTAGTTCAACCATGTATGGTTGATAACATGGCGATATCCTTTACTCAATATCCTGAATTGTCTGGGAAAGGGAATGAAGATGTTGAAAAAAATTTGTACTTGTGTGAGGAAATATGGAGGGCTCGCAAAAATCCATATGCCACGAATTTTATTGAATTTCATACCACTCTTTGAGATAGAGCACTAATATGGTTCATCAAGTGGTCTGAATTACAATAGAATCCGATGATAGATGAATTCTGACGGGAGTTTGTTCAATAGTTTAAACTTCCTTAGACTAACTAGCAAGGGCTATTAGAACTATGGGAAATTAAGCAGAGGGAAGGAGAAACCACCTAGGAGATGATGAAAATATCTAAGGATGCTATTAACAAGCTAAGCTACCTAATAGATCCCAATCATAAGCGAGATTTTTTTATCAAAGCGTTATTTCCACTTACCCGCATGTCGCTTACTCAATAGAATATCAATACTCTACAAGAGTCTCTAGAAAAAGAAAACTGAATTGAGGCCATGGAAGAATCCATTGAGGAGGAATGGTATCCCATGACCCCACTCTCATAGGACTACACCATCAAATCTTTGATATGGAAGAGAAGCTAAGGGACATGCATTTGGTGCAACCGTCATGACCACACATATGGTGTAACAATTTCCATATTAGGGGGCATCATGCCACGAAGTGCCCAGGACTAAGATTCATGAGAACTCGCTCTTTACCAGTGGGTCCCTCCACATCTTTACTCACTTCTAGAGTTGCGTAGGTTGTACACAAGGATTATATATAGGGAGCACGCAGTTCCAAGGGCCTTTCCTGCCCAGCATAGTGAAAATCCAAGCGACTATTGTGAAATATTCAGGACCTATGGGAATCTCCCTCACCTTTGTCCCATTTGATAGAAGTATTCAAATTTCCTAAACAATGTTTTCTGTGATTACTTTTTTTCACCTACTCACCACACCGATTAGTGTAGAGCATTAGATTCCCTAGTTGATCAGTTGGATTGTTCTACTTACAGGATCAATGAAGCTCCTCTAGGATGAGGAGGTGGAGGAAGAAGGGGGGGAAGAAGAAGAGGTAGAGGTATGATCCTTTGTTACAATTTTGAGCAAGAGGGTAACGTTTCAAGAGATTATCTGATGCCCAAAAGACCCTGGTGTTCTAAGTGTAGGGTCAACAAACATGAAAAAAAAATATTGTCTAGAGATAATTGTCAGATGGGAAGAGCACAAACACCAATGGGGAGAAAATATAATTATTTTTTAACCAAGGAACCTGAGAAATCTCCCTTTTCAAACATTAATATAGTCACTCGGGGAGGGAAGAAGACCAAAGCTGACTTTGGAGCCATTGAACAACCAAGAATCATAAAGTTGACCTGACCAAAGTGCTTGTATGATTTCAGGCAACATAAGTAGTACTACAAAGAGGCTACAAATATTTTTAACAAATTGACTCCAACTATTGAGCTCCAAGGAGAAAAACCATAACCTCTAAATGATAGAAGCCCAAACCTCTCGCAACATAATTCCAAACTTATAGAAAAATGGTTTAGGACGTTTTAGCAGATTGTGAACAATGATAAAATGCTCAGACAATTGTGGAAAAATATTAAAGTCGTTGTCAAGGATGGGACAGACGGACATGACTCATTTCCGTTAATTGACCCGTAAAATTTTTTATACAGGTGTATAATAACAAAGAAAAGGACAGGGAATGATGCCCTGATAGTAGGATTTCATATCAAGGATACAATGCTAGACTTGGGTTTAGTTGTGAATATCCTGCCGAGGAAAACCTGGGAGGCCTTGTGAAGGCCTAAGTTGATGTTCTCACCAATTCAGTTACTAATGGAAAATCAATATTGTTTCCTCCCAGTTGGACAACTGGAATATGTAGATGTCAAATTATCGGGGGTAAATATTTATGCTGATTTTTAGGTAATAAATAGTATGGGAGACAAAGACCCTTATCTGACATTGCTAGGAATAGAATGGGTGTTTGAAAACCATGCAGTAATTGATATGAAGAGGCATATAATAAACTTTAAAGTGGAGGGAGTTAGGGCGATCCAGCCCTTGGATGCATATCAAGAGTCGAGGTTCACCGAGGCAGTGGATGACAGAGAAGAACCTAAGTGATTGGAATAGTTATACTGGCTAGCGGTAGGAAAAAGGGAAGACTACATCAATCCTATGATAGGGGGTCGACCAGCTAGAGAATTATTTAGAGCTTTGAAGTTGGATCTGAGGTTGCATGGGATGATTTGCAGCAGGGAAGACATGAGATCAACATTAGGCGTTGCGCCACGATCCACCATATCCATTGGGTTGGTACTGAGGTAAAATATTTTCCTATTTTTATTGGCATGGGTTATGTTATTGATTTTATTAATGAAGTTTATTCAACCATATTGGAAATACACAAAGTATCCTTACTAGATGTCACCCTACAAGCGATGCCGACAAGGTGGTGGGGCTCTCACAACAATAATTTGAGGGAGTGGTAGGACGTTAAGATAACATTGGTAGATAGATTTAGGTATTCAAAGGATTGCCCACCCAATTTCACTAAGTATCGAGGGGGAAATGACCCTCAACAACACCTAAAATACTATAAGGCCGGATGGATTAAATATGGACTTCCTAAAAATTTGTGGGTACATATATTTGTCCACACTTTGGGGAAATTTCTGCATATGTGGTACGTGAAGGAAGAGATAAGAAGACAAACCAGTGGGTGGGACTATATGGAAGCTCTGTTTACTATGTTTTTTCCTTCACTAATGGTGACAACAAGATAACGACTACTTTTCAAGCCGTCAAGTGCATCTTGCTCTCAATATTTCAACTTATTAAGGTATATGTGGACTAGAATGCTTTCGATCACATATAAGAATACTAATTCCATGAATTTGTGGCTTATAGAAAGATAAACTTGGAATATAATGGGGATGATTTAGAGGAATTAAGGCACTTGAAATTTAAGGAATATGAAGGGGAGAGGAGCATCAAATATGGTCCTATAACCGTTGGTCCGCAACTACTACCTTTGAAGTTACAGAAACACAATATCGGCACTGAGGAGAAACAAAAATAAGCTTTGATTAAGGATTACTGGGATGAGTTGAGTACCAAGGAAATATTCGAGCTCCTAAGAGAATATGAAGAACTGCTCCCTTCATATGTTGTGGAGCTGAAGGGGATTAAGGGGGAGCTAGGCGAAATGTAAATTGTGCTTAAACAAGATGCAAAGCCAGTTAAACATCGGCCATATAGATTGAACCCAAGGGTAAAAGAGAAAATGAAGAGGGAAATAAATAAAATGTTGGAAACGAGCTTATTTTCCCAATTGACGAGGTTGAGTAAGTCAGTCCAATTGTTATACAGAACAAAAAATACTTCGAATAAATATGGGTCTATGTGGATTACAGGAGTCTAAGCAAATTCTTGTGTTCATGACCCTTTTCCTACCCCCTTCAGTGATGAAATCCTAGACAATGTGGCAGGTAATCAAGCTTACTCTTTCATAGAATAATTCTTTGTCGACCACCAAGTTCGTATTGCAAAGGAGGATAAGAATAAAACCACATTCACGACCAAATGGGGGTATTATGCCTACTATGTCATGCCTTTTGGACTCAATAATGTGCATATATTGTTAGCAAGGGTTGTAATCGCTACTTTTTAGGAATATATTCATAGGTTTCTGGAGGTTTACATGGATTATTGAACCATATACACTCAAGTTTTCTATGAGTGATGTTTTACTGATGTAGACAACTCTCTTTAAACTTGAACAAGTTTATTTTGTCCATCCATTTTGGAATAATTATAGGGCATATAGTCTATAAAGAGGGAGTGTGTGTTGATCCTTCTAAGGATGCAGTAATCCTGAATATTCCCCCACCAAAAAGTGTTAAGCAGCTGAGATCCACCCTCAGCCACAAAGGCTATTACTACACATTTATCCACAACTATGCCTCAATCACCGCACCACTGGAAAATTTGTTGAAGAAATCATAAAGGTTTGCATGGTCTAATGAATGTGAAGCTTCCTTCAATTTTTTAAAGGAAAATTTGGAAAGCACACCAATCCTGGTGCATCCGGATTTAAATAAGCAATTACATGTCCATATCGTTGCATTAGGAATTTCTTTGGGAGTTGTTTTGGTTCATCCTGGAGATGGTAACCCTTATCCAATCTAATTTTCTAGCAGAAAATTGTCCACGATGGAAAGGAACTATACTATGACTGAGCGTGAAGTGCTTGCGATGGTGTACTCACTACAAAAGTTCCAACACTATCTTCTGGGGGGCTTGTTCAAGTTATTTACTGATCATTCTGCCCTGAAGTACCTAATGAACAAGCCCATACTCGAAGGAAGGTTTGTAGATGGCTTCTGTTGTTCCAGGAGTTCACATTCAAGGTAATTTTCAAGCTAAGAAGGTTGAAAGTGGGTCATTATCATATTTTCCATCTAGAATTGGGTGAAGTTGGGTGGTTAGTAGATGATCGACTGCTAGATGTTGACCTGTTCTGAGTTGAGGCCATGCTAGACTACTTGGAGGAAATTGCATTGTTCCTAGCCACAATCAAATGCCTGAAGGAGTACACGGAGACACAACAAAGAAACATGGTAGTTTGAGCTATAGATTACCAATTGATTACAAGATAATTATACAAGATGGGCCTTGACCATATATTGCAAAGGTGTGTTATTGACCATGAGAAAAAAGATGTATTATGGGAATTCCAATTAGGAGTTGCACGTGGACATATAGGTGGGAAGGCAACCGAGAGAAAATTTTCGTGGGAAGGACTCTGGTGGCCCACACTTTTCCTAGATAAAAAGGAATACTCTAAGAAATGCGATGTTTTCCAACGCGTGGGAAATCCATCATGTATTATATTTGAAAATATTCCTAGTACTGCCCTTTGAAATGTTGCAGGTGCATTGCATAGTCCAAATGGAAATACTCGGTAAGCATAGGTACCCCAAGGACAGGTAAATGTGGTTTTGTCTTGATCTTCAAGTGCTACTTGAATTTGATTATAACCACTAAACCCATCTAGAAATGAGAAGTACTTTTTGCCAGCTAAGGTATCTAACACCTGATCTATGAAAGGTAGGGGAAAATGATATTTAAGAGTAGCTTTGTTTAATTCTCAGTAGTCAATACATACCCTCCATTTACCATTTTTATTTGGCACAATTACCAAAGGAGAAACCCACTGACTATCTGAAATGGGATAGATAAAGTTGACATTTAACAATTTCTACAATTCTTCTTTAACAATCTCCCTAAGGTTTGGATTCATCCATCTCTGAGGTTGTCTGATTGGTTTACAATTTTCCTCTATGTAGATGTGATGAGTGCAAGTCTTAGGGTTTATCCCTTTCATATCAGTGTACTCCCATGCATATGCAGAAGAATGTCTCTGTAATATCTTGACTAGCTCTTCTTGTTGAGATTTCTCTAGGTTCTTGTTTATGTTTAAAGTTTTGCCTGGAAATATCTCAATTGTAGAGCTGCCAAATTTATCCATGGAGTAAAGAGACATCTGTCTTGATGATAAAAAATCAATGTTGGATTCTTCTTGAAATTGTTCATGTTTGTATTCCGAAGAGGATTCAAAATTTTCTAAGGTATTTAGAATCTGGCTATCTTCACTAATTTCTTAAATTGTGAAGAGAGGTTGTATGTCTTCTTCATCCTCAATCCATTGAGTATCATCTAATTTTGTAATTGTTTTTGCTGGAGGATACAAGGTAAATTTCTTGGTTGAACTACCATCAGAGATGTACATATCACCGGATCTACAGCTAATGAAAGCATCAGCTGTAGCTAACCAAGGTCTTCTTAATATAATAGGATGTCCTCCTAGATTATTCTTAGGAGTTAGGATCATAAAATCCACAGGATACTCCCAAGAATCTAGGGACACTGGAATGTCTTCTATTACCCCATCAGGTTTGATCACAGATCTGTCCGCTAATTGTAATAATGTGGGTGTAAAAAGAAGATTAGGAAGTTTTAGTTTATCCATGATTTGTCTACTCATAATATTGATTGCTGCTCCTAAATCAATAAGTGTGTTTTGAATCTCAGTTCCATTGATGTGAATTTTAACAACTGGATTTCCTGGGTCTAGATACTTTGGAATAGCAATCTTACCCATCATGATATCTGCTATTTTTCCTGCCAGTTGAATTTTCTTTATCTCTCTTATTATTTTTCTTGTTTTCTTCATGCTCAACTCCTTTATTTTCTTTGCTAAGATTGGAATTTCCTTGATGGCTTGCAATAATGGGATCTTAATACAAACATTTCTCAGCTCATCTAGGAAATCATAATTAGGCACCATAATTTGTTTTTCTACACCCCTATCAATTTGTAATCTTTCTGGAAAGGGAGGTGTAGAAGTGGATGTTGATGGCTGCTCTAATATAAGAGTTGAAATTATTGGTTCTTTTTGTTTTGATTTTTCAATGTTTGGGTCTTGGAAAGTTGTGTTCTCTTCAAGACTTTTATTTACCCGTAGAGAATCTTCCTCAGAATTGTCTTGCTCTTGTATGATTACAGAAGGTTTCCTCTTTTCAAGTATTCTTTCAGACCTAAGTTGAACATCACTAAGGTCTAAAGGAGTGATCAAATAAGTTGGAAACTGTTGGCCTTCTATCATGTATGTGTTCTGAGGATTTTTATTGTTGGGGTTTGGTATGGGTTGGGCAGGCAACTAATTTGTTTTCTGAGGAAATGGTAATGGAAGTGGTTGATTTTGATGTTGTAGATTTTGAGAATTTTGTTGAGGAGGGAAATGTGGATATGGTGGATAGGATGGTGGATATTGGTAATACTGAGAGTATCTTCCATAGGGATTTTGTGCTCCTTGCACCCAAGTTTGTGATTGATTTTGAAATTGGGGCCAAGGTTGCTGCCAAGAATTCCAATTTGGTGGGGGTTGATTATACAAATGATCATGAATCCCCTTGTAAAATTTCCGTCCTCGCTGGCCTTCTAGAGACAAAATTGAGAGATTATGTGGAATTTGTAGGGGTTTCTTCTTGAAAGATAGCTTTAAGACTAGGAAGTGAAGGAAAACTCTTGGTCTCATGTTTTTCTGAACAAATTACACAAGTCTCTACTACTTTTTCATCCAAAGGGAACTCTCTCAAGGCATGCTTCTTTCTACATCTGGGACAAAAGATTGCTATGGCATCAAATTCAGCTTTTTGCTTGTTTTGTAACTTAAGGGTTTCTATTTGCTCACTAAGACTCCCTAAAATGTCAGATTTGAATTCGTCAAGCATATGTCCTATTTCTGCCTTACTTACTGTCCCAGAAGTAGACTTATTTTCCCTTGCAAGAGCATGGTCTCTTGGTCCTTTTACAGTTTTAGATTTCCCTCTTGAAAGGTTGATACATAATTCAGCTATTTCAGGTAATGTGAGTTGAGATATATCCCCTTTTCCCATCATATTAAGGATATCTAACCATTCATCCCTAATTGTCTTCAATAAGAGAGCTTTCAAAGTATCTTGGTTTAAGTTTTCCATTTTTTCTCTCTTGATGTTATAGTTAAACCTCTCCAACAAATCTTCCAGATTTTCATCCTCTTTTTGTAGCATTTTAAACACTTCCTCCTTATGGTTGACTGGAATATAGTAATCCAAATACCTCTCTAGAAATGCATGTTTCATGTCTTCCCATGTCCTAATAGAACTGTTTATCAAACTCATAAACCATTTTAATGCCGCTCCTTTCAATGTTGAAGGGAACAGTTTAAGTTTTTGGGCATCTTGTAAGTAATCATAAGTTCTACATAGGACTTAAAATTCAAATAGGAAGGTTTCAAGATCTTCACTTTTGAGTCCATAAAAGTTTGGAAGGACAGAGGGTGAAATGTTTTTCATAGTTGCATTGGTTTCTTCATCTACTATAGGAAACCCAAAAGAGCTTCCCATTTCCCTTCTACCTCTTCCCCTGCCTCCTTCTTCACCTCTACCTCCTTCTCCTTCGGCACCTCTACCTCCTTCTCCTCTACCTCTACCTCTACCCCCTCCAAATAGTGTGTGTTCTCCATTAAATACTCCTCCTCCCCCCTTCTTCTGCCATAGTTGATTCTTCTATGGAAGTGGAAAAGTTTATGTCTCTAGCAGGGTTCCTTGAATCTTCTTCTAAGACAGGTTCAGTGGATGAAGTGGAAGGTCTCTCTGATGGAATATCTAATATTAAGCCTTATAGAAGTCTGTGATCAGTATAGGATGGAATGTAGGTTTGATTTGGAGGTGTGCTGCCTCTTGGTCTTGGTGGAACAAGTGGTGTTCTAGGAATCAAGCTTCTGCTTCTTATGAATCTACCCCTTGAGTCTCTTTCTCTACGCATATCATTGTTTTTGGGAGGTAAGAAACAAGGCTACCTAGTTACACTTCCCTGGAAATGGCACCAAAATGTCTACTCAACTTAGTGTTCCTAAATTGATGTCATAAATTGTCAACCGGGGCTAGTAAACTTTTGAAGTGAAGTGCACTATATGTGCCTAGGTATCTTCTTCCTACTTCGTTGTGTTTAGTGTTTTTCGAGTGTTTTTGGTTTTGTATTTTTTTGTTAAGAGGAAAAGAACTAAATTGTTCGCAAAGAGAAGTTACTGATCATATTAAAACAGAACAAAATCTACTCTAAACTGTGTATGACACCTAAGAACAGAAAATGCTAATTCACAAATTGCAAAGCTTGACAAGGAAAGTAAATCATAACATTAACTCAGTCCAATTCATTTCATTAGAAGTATGTTGGAACAACTTGAGAAAAGGATAAGTTTGATGTAATGAAGTTCACTATAGTAAACAACAACTTACAATATTACAGAGAAAATATCATCCATAGTTAGAAATTTGTTGGAACAATTTGAGAAAAGATTATCTGCAACATAGTAAGGAACCCTATGCTAAAATGACTTATGACACTAAAATTAACCCATTTTTCCACTCAAAATGTTACTATTAAGCCTCATTCAAGGGTTAGAGATATCTTGGAATAGCTTTGGAAAAAGGCTGTTTGTAAAATTATAAAAAAATTACAAAATAGTCAAGCACTCAAAATGATATAACTAATTCTTGTCCATATGATGATGATGTGTTAGAAGAGATTAAGAACAAGAACAGTTTGTAAATAATGAAGGCATGTTAAGTCTAATTTAACAGGACTAGAATGCAATTAATAAAACTTGAAATACAATGAACAGAACTGAACTAGAATGAAATTAACCTCCGAAGTATTATAGCTCTATCTTATTCACGTGTTAGTGATATATTGGAACAATTCATAAGAATGAGATTGACTGTAACATTCGATGTAAGTGAACATAAAACATGATGTTCAGAAAACTGCCTAAATTAGGAACGAAACAGAGCTAAAGTCACTTATCTAGAAAATATGCACAAAGCCTTTCGGACAATAGGGGCCCTCTACCATCGGATTGGCACACAAATCTCCTCAAGATTGCTTTAGATCATGCATTAAAGTTGTACTTCTTTCATTAAAGGAGAATGCTTTAGAAACAGAGTATTACGGTCTTTTGAGAACTAACAACAAAACATCAACTAACTAACTGTCTCTCGGTTCACCGAGTTATTTTTATAAGCAAAATACATAACTGTCATTGAGAAGAAATAGGGATAGGTGTATTTTTCAATCAAAATCGAATTAGAACTCTTATTGAGGCCTCGTACTTTGCTGAAGACATCTGTAGAGTCCTTGTCTTGGTAGAAGTCTACTTCTTAGTTTTGGTTTCCTCCACGTGCATAACCACTTGCAGATTTTTGCTCAAACTTCGTAGAGGGCAAGGAATGATGTAGGTGAGTTCTGGAATTCAACCATATGCATTTTTCCTTTAAGTGACACCTGTAACCTATGTGAACATAAAGATAGCTGCGGAATATGTGACTAGCTGCAGAATGGCTGCATTCTGTAGCTAAGTCTAGTAAAAAATCACTACAACAACAAAACCACAAAAGTATAGTAAGTCAGTCATTGCATGCATTCTTAAAGTGACTTTAATCAATCCTATTGATCTTTTAAGCCTATAAATGATAAAGGAAAAATGGAATTAAGTGAAATTTGGTGAAAGGAAAGGACATCTTTGGGGCTCAACAAATATCTCTTTTCTTCTATTTTTGGAGCTGGCTTCACAAGATTTGGTATAAGAGCTTTGGATTCTAGGGTTTTGCTGCTCCAAACAAGTCATCGTAGAATTTTCGCTATAAATTTTTTTCTACGTAGGTTCAGAATCTGAAATTTTTAGAGTGCAAAGAAAAAATCTTGAGGAACATCATTGCAAAATTTCAGAGCTTGGTTCGCAATATTTTTGGAGATATGATCTGTTCAAGTTAGGTCATTTTGTAGGCTCCTGAATTTAACCTAAACAGGTCATCGTGGTATTTTCATAATAATTTTTTTTCTATGAAGGTTAAGAAGCTGAAATTTTTAGAGTGCGAAGCCGCAATCTTTAGGAACATTGTCAAAAAATTTCAGATATTGGTTCGCAATATTTTCGGAGATATGATCTGTGGAAGTTAGGGCTTTTTTAGGCTTCTGAATTTCATCTCAAAGAGGTGATCGTGGGAAAATCATCATAGCTCTCTCTCTGAGCATCAGATTGGAATGCTGTAAAAAGTGGCTACAAGTACATGGACTGTAGTGTTTGCAATATCAAATTCAGATCCACAGGAGGAAACAGTGACACGTGGCAAGTCGTACAAATTAGCTCTACTGAACTAGTCCAAAATTGGGTCATTATGGGAGATTGGACATAACTTTTCCTTGAAGAATCCAAATCAGATCAGACTTGTGGCATTTGAAAGATGCTTCAGAGGGCTACTACAGGGCTGAAATTTAGATATTGAGGATCTGTAATTATAGATATAATTCAATTTCAATATCAAGCTCCTCAAAATCAAGAAAAATGTGTGTATTTGGTTTTTAAAATTGCATAACATTTGTTTGAAGAAGCAGTTTGAAGTGATTCCAAGGGCATATTTTAGAATTTTTATCAGTATTGGGTTCTATAATGCCTCCAAAAAATAATTCCATACCCATTAAGCCCTCAAAAATCTATACTATGACGCATGAAGAAAGAATTACGATTATGAGATATCAAAATTACGGTACCAAGTGCAACAAATTTCGATCTTACGAAACAGCAGAAGATGACATAGATGGTTTAGCGAAATGGAGGCTAAGTTGGATGGTTTGAAGGATCAAATAATAGCTAATAATGATAAATTAGTGGAAGATCACATTGAGCATCAACAACCAACCTCTCAAAGGATAACCTAACTTTGGTGCGAATCTAGTATGAAGATCAACATGAAATCGAAAGAAGTTATGATGCAGTCACAGAAACAAGAACTCGACAAGTACGATCAATTTCAAAGTATCTTAGCAAGTGGAAGAACTTTCCTGTAGAAGATTCCACATGGGAGGATGAGAATTTTATACAGAAGCATCAAGAAATAATCAAGCATTGAGGACAACACTTGTTTGAAGGAAAGGGGCATGTTAAGTCCCTATATTAATAGTGTAGTCCCTTATTATGTTAGTGTAGCCCCCCTTATTGTTATTGTTGTACCCCTGTAACCCCCATATTGTTATTATTGTGCCCTTACATTATTATTGTTAGGTCGACTAGGGTTACATTGTGGCCCCACTAGGATTACATTGTGGCCCCATGGACTCCTATATATAGAAAGGAGGTTTTGTCATTTGTATCATCCAAGAATTGTTCATTCATGTAATGTATTGGAGGTTGCCCCCTCGAAGTGGCTTATTTCTAAGGCATTGATATCTCTTTTCTTCTATTTTTGGAGCTGGCTTCACAACATAATTGCATCAGTCCCTTCAGTTGTGTCAGTTATCTTAGTTTTGTCAGTTAGTCTAGTCACATTAATCACAAATAAATTTATGTCATCTATCTTAGTCACATCAGTCACCAATAAATTTTCGTTAGTTATCTTAGTTGCGTCAGTCAATTGATTCTCTCCACAACTGCTTCTGGTCGGGCAGTCCCCCATGGAAATCATCTTATCAATAATAATTAGAAATAATTCCATGCGTGATTTAGAATTTTGGATAAATATCTATCATAATATCCCTGAAATTATATGGCCATCAAATTTTAGGAACCTTCCCTCATATGATCATAATTAACCATCATTCCCACCCTCCTTTTCAGTTTTTGCGTCATCCGGGACAGGTCCAGGTCACTGTCACCATTATTTCCACGATTTGAATCAAGTATAGTAAGTTTCCATATTAATTAATTAAATAGTCTAATAAAAAATGTCTTGTTGGGTATTTCTATTTAATTTGCATGGCAATGATAAGTCCTTCAGTTGAAAAGCCTAAGTGGTCGAATTTTCCAGTTTGGATTTTGTGTTGAATTTCCCTAGTCCTCAGCCCAAATTCAAACCCTCTTTGTCTATCATGTATAGTCGCCAAATTGCAACCATGAGTAAGGTCACCATAATCTTTGTTCCCACACCTAAATTCAACTCCAGAGTCAGTGAAATTGAGCCTCTCTATGGAGATATGACAATGTCATGCTTGTGTATAATGACCTCTCATACTCTTTCCATTTCCTTGCGCTCAAGCACAAAGTTTTTACAGAATCCATAGCCAAGTCATATGGAAGTCAGTCATCTATAATTAAAGAGGATTTTAAAGGCCTACAAAGGCCTACACTTCTAAAATTTTGAAGTTTACTAGTGTTTAGAACTTCGGGAGCAGCAATACAATGTACCAAATTCCTCATCAGCCTAATGCATGGGGGTTATCTATGGATTGAAATGGAGTACCACATACATGTTAGTGAAATTCAGTGAATAATATGAATTTCTTCTGCAAGAGCCATGATTTTCTTGGAATTCCAGAATAATTCCAAGCAGGGAAAGAAGATGGGTGACGAAAACTACTACAACAAGTATGATACTTTGCGTGGTGATAAGGTAGCCCTTATTGAATCAATTAACAAGCCTACCATCAAATTACCCTACTATACAATTGATGGAAAGCTGATGTGCCATTAATCAAGGGGAGAGAGAATCTTGAACATCATTTCAGTAGCAGAATCTTGTGTGCAAGGCACACAATTAAATTGGTGTAGTCTTCTGTTAAATGATATATTTGAATCATGTGAAGATGTGTAGAAGAGGGAAACATATTTTATATGTGTATATCTTGTTTTTTTCTTGTTTATGATGAATTGATACTCACCGTAAGGCATATAGATAGCACCTATTGCCAAAGATCATCCCCTTGCACTCAAACACTTACCATGGAAGACTTCCAGGGACCCCATCAACAAGGAAATTAATGAGGCTTATTTCACTGGATGGTATCGAAAGATGCTATTTTTCACCAAATCTAGGCCTAGGATCCCACCGTTTCTCCTAGATGAATATTCACAAGATATATAGTTTAGTGTAAGCCATGGCAGCACTTGGATTCAACCTAAGTGCGTCAACCCAAAAACATTCCAGATGCAAGCTCGACACTTTGTTCTCCTAAAGGAGGCATTCCATACTGAAGTAACGTCCTAGACTACAATTGTTGGAGAAAGTGACAAAAAAATAATGTATTCATTCAAAGGGATGTTTCCTAAGCCACTGCCTGGAAAACCCCTTTCTTCCTCTTGGAAGAGAATGGTAGAAGAAATACTCAATCCAGTCCCGAAGAAGCTCAAGACAAATATGATGTTATTCCTTAACACTCTGGGGGATATTGGGGCATTAGTAAGTCCTTTCCATTCATTTTTTGAATTTATCAATGTTAGTCCAATTGTTTCTTTGACCTGCATCCCAACCACTACTTCAATTCCCTCAATGGGCCCTCATTCTCGTAATGAACCCGCCATCTAGAATACTCACCCACTTTCCAACGTTCCACCATAAATTCCCAAGAAACAGATTAAAGCTTCCTCTACTCAAGTGGTTGATCTTACTGGAAAGGAACAAAAATATCATACCAGCACACCAATCACTGAATAAAACCCACTTCCAAATCCACTGTATCCCCAATGTTGCGCAATCCATCACCCCAAACAACCTCCACCCCAACCACCATCTCGTACATTCCTCCATCCACAAATATTCTAGGTTCTGAGATGAAAATGGAGGTAGAATCTGTAATCCAATCCATTACGAAAAGTGCCAATGAGGCACTTGCATTCCCCCCTATATGCACGAATTCCGTTACTACATCTATGTTATCTTTACTACTAGCGCCAGGCTCGCTAACAACAACCGATCAATGTATCATCTCTAGTAACTCGGGCATAGAAAACATACACACCTTTATCCTAACACCCAAAACCTCCTCCCAACCACCACCGCTTTCTAGCCTAGACCATATTAGTATTCACATCGTCGAGCCCTCGCAGTGGTAGACCTCACCCGAAGGGCAGTTTGAGAAATCAGTTTCCAGCAACCAACCACTACAAATGCGGTACCCTACACTTGCTACTATGACCCCTGATGACCTCCAGAGTTTGTCGTCGTCTTAATTGTTTACTTTTATTCAAGTAGATAGATGCCGAGCAGAGGTATTGCAAAACAATATGACAATTGAACATGAGCAACAAAAACAACAACTTATTTCCATTGTAGTTGAAAGAGATCAAATTATCCAACAGAAACAAGTGCTACATAAACAGACTGAAAAAATCAGTGCAAAGTTTCAAGATCTTTGGCCCTCAATTACTGAAATAGTAACAGATGCTCTAGAATACTTTTCGGCCTACAATCTTTCAAAGTGTTATGATCATATTAGCACTACCTGCACCAATCTCGTCTCAACAAACAGAGAGCTCAAAAGATATATTTCCTTGACTCAAATGGTGCTACCATATCTAGCAACCTAATATGCGACCGAGATCGAGTAGAAACTCACTGAAGCAGCTTGCCTGAGAACCTATATCATCTAGTATACGAGGGAAAATGAAGAAATCTTAGCTCAAGTTTGAGACTAGTCAAGATTTCTTTCAAAGAAAAATCAACCGGTCTACCCCCTGCACCAATAGGCTAATAAACTCTTCAACCAAGACATAGTGACCCAAGGCCTCAACCAACAAAAGGAGCTCCTAGAAAAGGCGGATGAACTCTAAAAATAGATCCAACAAGTTGAGGACGAATCGCGCAAAGACTCTGCTATGTGACCTTAACTAACCAACACAAGACCACTTCTAGAAGATATAACAAATCAACGTAGAGGCATAAAATCAATGGAATTCCCTCTCAATGACATGAAATTCTCAACCAACAAATGAACTCATAACATAGTTCATCAATCAAGTAAGCACTCTCACAGGTCCATGGCAAGCGACACTTGTTGACTACACACAATTTAAAAATGCATCCATCTAGTTGGTCCCAGAGTTGGGTCCTTCATTTGAAGGAACATTCCAAGGAGAATTAGCATTGGTAGGAGAACCACAATAGAAAGAAACACCAACAACACCAACAGATGATTGACTCGAGGAAAGTCAATGGACTATGGTCGGGGCCTATTGGGTCCATTTTAGGGGCACAATTTTTTCATGTTTTGACATTTGACCATATTATTACCAAACATGGTCGAGGAAGGAGTAGGAATCTACTAAAGTATGGTAGTTGCAGAAGATCGACTAGGGAAATCAGGGCACATTTAGTCACAAACGAGTTCAAATAGTCATTAAAAACCAAGGAAGAAGTCACATCCGAGTCACAAAAGCAGTCGAAAAGGAAAGGATGGAGCATTTGATGAAGAAAGAAATAGTCCAGGCGAGTAGAGTGCTTAAAAGGGCCAGAGGAAAAGAAAAAATGGGGAGAGAGAGAGGAGTGTAATACAATTTTTTCATGGAGCTTATTAAGCCAACATGATTATGTAATCACCTGGCCATATATTAGATTGTATTCCTAGTTTATGTCATTTTGGGAAGGAATCTAAGCTTGAATGTAATGATAAAATATTGGCTAAAACTAATGAAAGAGGAAGGTGTAGGGATGTTTGATGATCTCCTTGTGTTGGTTTTATGTGACCCCTTTAAAATTTTATTATGAATGCATGTGCGTATTCTCCATTCTTTTGAATACTTTAGTTATTGTCTTCTACAACGATTACGTGTTTGATGCCATGGTTCTCCGTTTAACAGGTTTTGGTAGCCTATGTGTGATTCCTTCTGATGTACGGTTCCAATCCCTTAACTGAGTAAGCTCATGGTGCGCCTCAGGTGAGATGTATTATTCTTCTTGAGTAAGGTGAAAATTCCAGCACTACTCTAGGCTACAACAAACCTTTTGTTGGCCTTTGTGCCTGAACCTAGGGTCTTAATTTGACCAAAATTTTTCGCCAACAGATGAATATTAAGGGATCACGCCCCCAAGATTTATCCTAGGAAGAATATAATATCGAACTTTTTTTACAACCATGGTTCACACAAACAAATTCCTAATTACATAAAATAGCTTGCTTTGTGTGTAATTTAGGGAATTTTGTTGGATCAAAATGTTGGTACCTTTGAAACTAGAACTCCAAATCACTTCAAAGAATCGTCTAAAAGTTTGGCTATTGATTCTTTTTTCTCACGCTCCTCTTTGGCCAATTAATACACTCCTCAACTTTTTTTATCCTACAAATAGATCTGCCCTAGTATTTATTTGATGGAGCTTCTTAGGGCACACATTCTCATGGTGGAGAAGGAGGTTTCCTACATTTATTTGAATCTCACAAATTCTATTTTTCTACACATATTGGTCCTACAACAAATAATTATGTCAAATTGTTCAATTTGTATACCATCCTTCTTCTGAAACTTTCTTAGGATGTTTGTTATATTCATATATATCGTAATTCACAAGTTGTTATCAAATGGATGCAAGGGAAAGCAGTTCTTAGAAATTACTAATTACTTCCTCTCTATCAAAAAATATCCTAAAAAATCCTTCTTTTTCTCACATATCCTTTGATCACATTTATAGATATATAAATGAATAAACTGAGAGGCTCTTAACAATTGGACTATATTTAGACAAAGGAACATGCATGACCACTGAAATTAAAGAAGGCCAAAGGAAAAAAATTCTTTTTTTATCCTTGGGTTTGACTAGTTTTCTAGCACCAATTCACTTTTTTTTGTTCTTATATGAGTTCACAAAGAAATCAGAGTTGTTGATCTTATTTTGTTTAATTATATATGGTATTTTTGTATAAGGATGTTCAATAGTGACAATTGAGTTGTCAATTTTGTTGGATACTTTTACTTTCTATTTTTGTTTTGTAAAGGAAAAATTCGAAATTGATTTTGTTGTTTTTATCAGCTAGTTTATGATACTAGATGAACATAATAGTATATAAAGAGGATGCATGTCAAATGAATGCATATTCCAGGTCAAACAGATCAACAATTTAGCTAGGTCAAACCTGGTCCACTACCTCCTAGTCAAGTCATATTATAGTCCAATAACTTCGGCCTACTATTGTATCCATCAACTTGGCCTTGCAACTTTTTTATACCTAAAATTTCAGTCATACAATAGAGGCGACAATTTTGGTCTTCCTTGGAATGATCCATTTCAGTTCGTGCTCTTTGTTGGCCTCATACTTTCTCTTCACTAGCTTTGGACTTTCGTTTTCTTACCTCAAACCTTCATCCTCTTGCCTTAGACCTTCGTCCTTGTTTTCAAACCTCATATATGTTCCAGCTTTGCCTTAGATAAGTATAACTAGTTTTCCTCAAACATATCCCAATTTATTTCTTGGAGGGGCGTCAAATGGAACGTACTTATAGTAGACTAATTTATCTAAATGGGTGCGTCTATACTGGGGATGAATTGACTAGGAGGAGGGTTAACCTAGCTTCTTAGAGACAAAAATCACATTTTCAAAAGTCAATTTTTCTTCTTATAAAAAATTACATGAAGAACATGTCAAAGATATATTTTTTCTCTTTTGATAATAACACGAAGAACATGTTGTAAAAATATATCAATGACTAAAATAATCATTATGAAGACCGACCATAGCTATAAAATCTAACACTCCCTCTTAACTAGGGAGCTATTTATAATGATTATCCATATGTTCTCATGTTGACATATTTCACTACGAAAAGGTTGTAACGAATACATGTACCATAATCAGATCAAAAATTGTGACACGAGGTAAAATAATTTATCATAATCAGGTCAACAACTGTGATAGATGGTACATCAATAACATCAACCATTTGCCATAATTCAGGTTAACACTTCAGACCTATGGTATATCATTACCATAATTCAGTTCATTGCTTCAGACACATGGTAAATCAATTGCATCAACTAATCCCATCATTTGTGTCAGTACTTTAGACCTATGGTGTGTTCTCACCATAATTTGGGTCAATAATTCAGATGCATGGGATATGATTTAACATACAACTAGTCTCCATAATTCGGGTCAGTACCTGACACATAACATCTAGACTAGTCTTGGTTCACCATAATTCAGGTCAATGACAAATGGTGAATCACCAAATTCCAAACTCTAGTTGCACAATCCATGACCCAATGCTAAATGAACATGATGCTTCAAGACCATTCTTCATAATTTGGGTCATATATTACACAAGAAGAATTTCAATCCTTTGTCAGACCATTCTCCATAATTTGGGTCAATGTACTTGATAGAGGGAAAATTTTGGTCCACGATTCTATCTCATAAGCACTTCCTCTCAATGAGAGAAGCATTCTCAACAAGTCCAAGATTATCCCTAAAGTATACAAACTTCGCACGAGAACAGAGGCTTTGTTAGCAATCTTCTTAACTGTAGAATGATACTAGAGCCATATAACTTCCTTCTTGTACCATGCATTGGTACTAGAAAATCTTGCAAGTAGCCTCTACAAGAATACTTCCTCTCAAATAGATACAATATACATGACTTCTACAATACCGAATGTGACAAATTTTTGACTCATGCTCATCCAAGAAATTATAACGAAGCCCAAATTTAAGAAATATCCTTACAAACTCTTTATGTCTTCAACACTCTCTACCCAATATGAAGCTACAATTGTACTTTACCATTTGAGATAGATCTCAAAACATAATTGAATACCATGATTAATTGTACCATGCTGATACTCCAACCCATGTCGAGAAACATGCCTTAGCTCATAAAATACATCAAATTTATTTCATTGGATTCATCATCACATATTCTTTCCTATCACCCTGACTCAGTGCTCCCTCTCACACTGAAGCATATTTAGTTGTGGTAATTTAGGGTGCTCCCTTTTCCACTGTTGTCTTCCAACATATCAGCTATCTAGTCTGTCAATGATAGTCCATCATCTTGAAATCATAGGTCAACTCCCTCTTAAGCTAAAACAAGGCTCTCTGAATACTTCCTCTTTTATGGAGGAAAATATTTATACCAAATTTTCTCCCTTTGACACATGAGTCCTTCTACTTCTATGAAAGACAAATAATATAGGATCAATATTGATCCATCATTCCAAGCCCAAGATCAACATGTATGCTTGTGATGAGACTTCTTCTCAATCACTTTCAAAGCTATGAGATGGATCTATTTACACTTCTTATTCTTCATTGAGAAGAAAAATCTCTTCATCCACTTGGTGCAATTTCAAAGCAATGATAATAATTTTAATGTAAGTGTACCTTACAACTGGATAAAACATTATGTCATGAACCTCCCCCTCTTTCTAGGAGAACCTTCTTAAATATTTATTTTATGTTGTCATTTATTGTATGCTAAGAAATTCATTTCATTTCAACATAATGAAGGTATACTTCAAACTAGTTTCTTTCAGACAGAGGTACATTACTTGGGCATGTGGTCTCCAAGGAAGGCATAACATTAGATCTAGAAAAGATAAGAGCTATCATGCAGTGGGAAGCTCCTAGAAATGTGGAAGAGGTAAGATCATGTATGGGGTTAGCAGGTTATTATAGGAGGTTCATAAAGAAATGCTCTCGGATTACATATCCTATTACAACATTGCATAGGCAAGGTCATAAATTTGAATGGATAGAGGAATGTGAAGAAAGTTTTGAATAGTTGAAACAATTGTTGACAAATGCTTCAGTGTTAAAGGTTACATATCAGACAAAGGATTTGTGGCATGTACATATTCTTGCAAGAGAGAACTTGGTGGAGTCCTTATGTGGAAAGGACATGTAGTATGCTATGAATCACGGAAACTAAATGAGCACGAGAAAAATTATCTGACACGTGATTTTGAGTTGGCAGCGATCATCCATACATTGAATATGTGGAGGCAATATATTATTGGTAGGAGGTTTTTATTGATGAGTGATGACAGTGGGTTGAGATACTTCTTTGAACAACTGAATTTGAATACCAGACAAGCTAGATGGTTGGACATGATCAGTGAGTTTGACTTTTAAATCAGGCACATCAAGGGTAAAGAGAACATAGTTGCAGATGCTCTTAACAAGAGAGTATGTGTGAATTATATAGTAGCTATAAGTTCTTATGGGATAGAATTACAAGATCAGATCTTATAGGCAGGACAACATGATAACATGTACATGGAGCTTAGGCATAGGTTATAACAGAGTACATGTACAGGTAGAAGTATAGGTACATGTACAGGTGCACAGGATGTGGAATATCATCTCTCAGTAGGTGGCTTGATCATATTTAGGGATAGGATATATGTGCAAGACAATAGTGAGCTCAAGAAGAATATATTGAGAGATTTCCATGTGAAACCATACTCAGGTCATCCAGGATACTAGAAGTCATTGAAAATAGTGAAGAAGTTTTTATCATTGGCACAATCTGAAGAAGGATGTGACAGAGTCTGTGGCTAGATGTTTGGATGGTCGGCTGTTAAAGGTAGAGTGTAAAAATACAAGTGGAATAATACAACCAATTCTGATTCCAGAGTGGAAATGGGAGTCATTTCCATTGATTTCATCACAGGTTTTTTGAGGACATGTAGACAACATGACTTTATCATGGTTTTGGTGGAAAGGTTGACAAAGGTATCACACTTCATTCTAGTGAAGTCTTCTTATTCAGCTAGCAATGTAGCACAGGTATTCATCAGAGATGTGGTCATATTTCATGATGTTCCGAATAATATTGTGTCAGACAGGAATGTTATGTTCACTTCCAAGTTTTGGAAGGATTTTTTTGTAGGTTCAGGGACAGAGTTGGCCTTCAGCACAACTTATCATCCGCAGACAGATGGACAGACGGAGAGGGTCAACAGGATTTTGGATGACATGTTGAGGATGTATGTGATGCATTAGCAGAGGAGATGGGAGGAATACCTTCGATTGGTTGAGTTCACTTACAATAATGGTTACCAGGAGTCACTGAGGATGAGTATGTTTGAGGCACTATATCGTTAGATTTGTAGTACTCCCATCAGTTGGAGTGATTTGATGAACAAGGTATTGATTGGACCGGACATGTTGATAGAAATGGAACAAGAAATGCAGGTAATGAAGAATAATCTAAACGTAGCACAAGAAAGGCATAAAATTTATGTAAACCAGAACATTTTGTTTAAGGAGTTTCAGGCTCGGGAACAGGTGTACTTTCACATCAAGCCAAAGAAGATATCCTCATGGATTAGATTGTGTGCCAATATGGTACCTCGATTTTGTGGACCTTTAAAGATACTTGAAAGAATTGGACCAGTAGCTTATTGAATTGCACTGCCTCCGACAGTGAAATTCCATGATTTTGTCCATGTGTCATTACTGAAGAAGTATGTTAAAGATGGTGATCATGTGATTGAATGGTCTGTATTGCAGATAGACCCCGAAGGAGAATTCTAGTTGGACCTGCAGTTTATTTTGAAGAGAAATATTCTCATGCCCTGGAATCGAGCAATCGAGTAGGATAAAGCGTAGCGGAAGCACTTTGGGCCAAATTAATCTGCCTAGGAGATGGCAGATCATATGCGGGGTATGTATCCTTCTATATTTGTTGGTTGATCTAATGTCCTTGATATATGGTTTGGTATATTCTTTGGTGTGATGTTTTTTTATATGTACATATGTATATGGATGTAAATGCCACCATGTCTTGTGTTATAAAGATCCAATAAGCGAAGTGGTTGTCATGTCATTATGTTGTCATGTTGTTTTTATTCTCATCAGGTTGATCATTGTAAATAATGTAACGAGCTAATATATAAAGCTCCATGGGCAGTATGTTTTTATTTTAGAAGTCATTTTGGTTGTAGGTGTCATTGAACACCGAGGATGTTGTTCCCCCAAGGGGGAGGGTTCTGTAACACCCCCTGGTTAAATTTCATGTAAAAAAAATAATAACCAGGGTTATGGGACACTTATTCCATGCTAAATGTTGGGGAAAACATCCTAGTGCAGGTGTTCATTTGGTTCATTATGGATAAGGAAAATTGCAACGGCAATGAAAAAGGCTTTGGAAAGGAAAAATGGCATTTTTGGAAATTTATTTATGAAAATAATGGAAAATCAGAGAAATGGAAGGTGAAAGGTCACATGTTGCATGTGAGGAGGAAAATGAAGGAAAATAATGGAAAATAAAGAAAATAGAGGCCTCATTAATAAAAAGGCCTATGAGGATCAGTTGGTACCTTTTTGTAAGTGTAACCTTTTTTTTCAGTTCAGTTTTGGAGCTCTCTCTCTATTCTCTCTCTCTCTCTCTCACTCTTGGACACTTATAGTTTTCTTGGAGCACTTCAACATTGGATAAAGAAAAGAAAATAAGGAAAAGAGGAAGCAAAGATCAAGCAAGGAAGAGAAGGATCAAGCAACTACAATGATATTATTTGCAGGTAATGAGTTGCATGTTTGATTTCCTTGCTAGTTTTGGCATGCATGGGTATGCATGTGTGTTCTTGGTTCTCTTGTTGTCATTGTCATGGGTTTTTACAGGTGTGACAATTTTCTTCAAGCTAGCCTTTTCAGTTCCAGATATCCATGGTGTGATGGGGTTCTCATGTTTTGGTTGAACTGGATTGCTGGAAGGATTCGAAACTGAGTGAGGTGGTCTTTGAAGGAAATAAAACATGGCCTAGTGATCCCTGAATCGTACTGTGGATTGCAGTAAATACTTGGCCTAGTAACCCCTGAACCAAACTGTGGGTTTCGGTAAAGCCATATTTTTGTGTTACCTCGGTGGGCCTAGGAATCCTCAATTGGTGAATGGTTGGATATATGGTAAATCCTGGAGGGTGGAATATTGATTAGGCCTAAGAATCCTTGGTCGGTGAATGGAAGGATATATGGTAAATCCTGGAGGGTGGAATATTGATTAGGCCTAGGAATCCTGACCAGTGAATGATGGGATACATGGTAAAGCCAAGAGACTAGGAGACAGGAAAATTCCTCACAGACTAGTTGGAGAAATCTAGTGGCATCCATGCTTGTTTAAGTCCGAGTGATCCAGTGGGGATTGCGGTAAATCCTGGTTCTATTGATGAGGGTGAGGTGGTTTAAGCTCAAGAATCCCTGCTTGATTTTGGTTATGAGTCCCACATTCATGCTTGGAATATGGCACAGGGGTGATTGGCCGAAAGAAAGATTTGGTTAAGCTAATCTGTGGTCAGGTAGTACGTGGAAGTTCCAAAACTGGATGGTTTTACATTCATGATTAATAGTTCCTTTCCTTGGTAATTTATGTGCAAATGCATTGGTTCATATGTGAAATTTATGGTTGTTATATCCATGTTATTTCTATTGTTTATATGTTGGTTATGAGTATGTTTTATGACAATGATGATGTATGGATCTCATCATGTTTTGATCTATAAATGAATGAACAATGAATATATTACATAATATATGATGATGCAACTAATGTAATAAGTAATCAATTATTCTTATCGAATCTCAGATAAGTATGAGACCCCTATGCTCACATATGTTGTTATGACCTGTAGAATGCATATTTGTGACATGTTTGACAAAATTTCTGTCATGGCTAGTAAGGGTCTAATCAAGTCATTGATAAAATGTTTGCATTGTACCTTTGTCTTAGTTTTATTTATCATTCTTGAAGTTTTCGTGAAGTTCTGGGGAGTGGCATGTGTCATGGCCGTGAAAAAGTGGCACATAATCTAGGGTCACAGGAACAAAAATAGCTGAAAAATTCCACAGTTGTTGGCTTTCCCTTGATGTGGGAATGAATGGAGGCCTAAATTCACATGCATGGATTGTCAAGGGAGAGACTGGGGAGTTATATTAATGAAAATTTATGTTTCCTCAGGGGTTGGTCACTTGGAAAGGTTGGTTGGCTCCTGGAGGTTCTATAACATGTGTGGAAGGTCATTTTGGTTTTGTTTTGTCAGTTCCACTTCCTTAACTGTACATGGAGAGTTGAATCACATCATAGTAGCCTCCCGACACATGTTTACCCCAGTGGACCGATTAGCTTGGGTAAATGTGAAAGGAGGGTGTTACAAAGTCACGTCGCTGTCTTCCAGCTTGAATTTATTTTACTTATTTTTCCATTGTATGTTGGGCTTGTCTATGGAAATAATTTTTATTCATGTCCCCTACTTGAAGCCAAAGACCATGGGATTTCAACTTGCAATTTTCATATTGTGCATGAATTGATTTTTGATACCTAGTGGATATTTATTTTTATTTTTGGAATGTCTCATAAGTGAGTTAATATCTATCCAAGGTGAATTGAATGTCTCCCATTTATTTCTTTCATAGGCTGACTTCTACATTTAGTGACTTGAAACCTTTCTTTTTCCCATTTTATTATTATTGTTGATTTAGTTTCTTTAAGTTTATGCTTATGAATGAAGAACGGGGAGTCTCGTATCCACCCAGTCTATACGAGAAGTCACATCTAGATTTCATGATTTACTTGTTTAGTGTTGAGTCTTCACATATTTCTTCCTTGGAGATGTTGTCCCTACATTATCTTATTTAACATATGGGTATATTGGTGCTAGGATGGATCTTCTTAGAAGGTTCTTTAGTTTCCTCATCTTTATAAAGGTGATCACTTCAAGGGAAGGAAATAATTTAGGGTTTTCATTAGAGGGGTGAGAGGGGGGTTTTCTAGAAGGTTTACCTAAAGAGGAACAACTTCAATAAGGGGATACAAGAGGGGAGGGTCATATATATGAGAGAGAATTTGAAAATGATTAGAAACTAGGGCACCATTATATTTGGTAGACTCAGGTATAGGATGGAGAGGGAAATAGGTCCCAACACTAGAAGAGGAGGGGATAAAGACAACCTATAAGGTATTCTTGAAGGAGTAGGGAGGACACTGTTTGGGTGAGGGGGTGATATTCTTCTTAGGTTGTTTCCATTGCATGAAATTATTCATTTAAGGGAGCTCCAGTGAGCATTTAGGGAATTTTTTAGTTCAAAGGATCCTATTCAACCCTCACATGTGAAAGGGAGCTATCCATAATCTACAAGTTGGATATATGAATATGATTCAATAGTAAGCATACCAACCTCAATCAATCCATTTCTAAGATAAGCTTCGACACAAATTCAAGCACATGATTTTAGTCTATCACGAGGTTCCACTTTTTTGACATATTTATCTAATGTGTAGCGATGTTGTGCATTTTTTGATCATTCTAGTAATGCAAGGGTAGATGAGTGAGCTCCACCCTAACCAAGACCATTTAAGGGATGTCATTATCCATATTAAAATCTGACATCCAAAAATTGAAACACAACCCCCAAAAACCCATAAAGAAGGTTCCATTATGGAAGATCAAGTGCCTATTGTCCTTGTCTTCAAATAAGACAAGGAGAATTTTCCCTTAATCATTGGTTTCCAATTTTTTTTGACCTAGATAGCCTTAGTTTTTGTGGATGGAAAAATCCCCATAAATTTTCCAATGAGGCCATTTTCATCTAGATGTAGAGTGAGGTTCTGGGAGAAGTAGGGTGGATGGAAAACTTGGGAATTTAGTCCAACCTTTTGGCATATCTATAGGGAAAATATTTTATATATTTTCTAATGGAATTGATCAGGACACACATAATATTTACGGGCTAAATATTCTAGGGTGTGCCTTCACAGTAGAATATTTATCCTGTAACTTCCATGCCAACATGCCCACGAACATACAAGAGGAAATTCGTTTGGTGGAAAAAGAAATCCTACATGAATGACAGGTCACTCAATTCAAACATCATGGAAGCCATTGCACCTTGGTTTTCTGATACAGGTATTCAAAAGGTTGTCAAAATCATTATCTACATATTGTTGATTTATATTTCCATTTCAAGTTATTGCTTGGAAAAATTATGGTGTATAGGAGATAGTCCCAGGTCAATATTTTACACATGTTAGATGAACTCAAAGACCACATACTTGACATGGAAGGCCGATTAGCTAAATTGGAGATGGGTTCTCCACCTAGATCTCTAATTCCTCCACCATGCAAGGTTGAAGAAGAACCTATCAACTTGGGTACTTCATTGACATCTTGATGATCTAGTTCCTTGCAGTTTCATCTCAATGCTTACTTCTTATGATGATGCTCAAGGCTATAGTTAGGCTTATCTTTAACTCTCTGTTTAGTTTAACTTTATTCTTGGCTCAACCTTTGTAGTTCAATAAGGCTACTCTTTTTGTCTCTTTTTGTTGGTTTGCCCTTAGGTGGGGTAGAAATGATTTTAGGTCTCCTTTAATCTTTGATACTTGTTTAATTTTACATACATCTCGATTCTTTGCTTTACGATCTCTGGTCTGATTCCCAAGGTGGCAAGCAAGAGACAATAATTTCAAATTATCTAATGTAAATATTTTCTATTACAATGCAAAGATACTTAAAAAAACATTAATATATAATATGGCAATTCCTACCTATATTAAATTACATAATACCTTATTATTTTTTATACAACCAACATAGATCCATTTTAAATATGGATCTAACATGAGCCGAGAGGGGGTCCAATTTCTCCACGTGCAAATTTTTTATGAGCCGAAATTATTTAAATGTTTTGTATAATTATTTATTTATTTTTATTTTTAGATTTTTAATTTTTAATTTTTAATTTTTAATTTTAATTTAATTTAATTTTTTTAATTTTTAATTTTTTAAATTTTGGCTTACATGAGAAATTTTTTAATTTTGATGATGGACAGACAGGGTTACACATCATACTGGGCTGTAGAATGATCCTCTCGACTCAATAAAAATTAATATATTATCAAACTAAACTAAACCCTTAAAATTTATGATCATTATTAGTTATATTGTTTTTCTTTAAATTTTAATATTTTGCATTTTCAATTCAATGGATATGATATTAAATGGTTTTATTGGAGATACCATCATAAAATCACAGTTTTTAAAAACTTTTGATTAAAATTATTTTTAAAAACCGCTATTTAATGTTATAAATAAAGGAGAGTATTATACAACTTGAGTGGGCTTAATAGTTAAAATCATGTGTTTCTTCCTAATAGATCACATGTTCAAAACTAGAGAGGGTAAAGTATGTATGTCTTTATAGACTTAACAGTATAGATCCCTTATCCCACAAACAAAGAGATCCCATACACCAATTTAATGTATGGCTTAAATTGAATTAAAAAATTATGATTATTAAAAACAAAAGTCTCATATTAAATTATATAAAAATCAATAAAAAAACATTCCATAAAAATCATATATCAGAATTAATAAAAAACATTCTAAAGAAATCACATATTATATGTAAATTTTCCAAAATATTTTTATATTAATTCGTTTAAGTTGTTGATGTCGCAAGAAAGGACATAGCATGATCCCTCGACTAAAAGTACAATTTAGTAAAATAAATTCAATATATTTATGGACATTAAACATAACATCAAAATCCTTTTTAGTCTCCGCCCTTCAAGCTAGGGATTATTGTAATCGATTATTAGTCTTTACATTAGTTTTGTCACATATATTTTAATATATTTTAGCTTAAGTTTTATCATCTTATTGTGTTAAACACTTTTTCTCATCATATGAATTACTTACAATATCCTTTTAAAACCAATTAAAATGATAGATGGCTCATTTGGTTTCAATCAAAATGGATTAAGGCTAAGTTTTAATTTAGCATTAATTCTAAATATTAAAGGTTTGGAATAAAGAGTTCAATCTTAATACGTATCGGTTAAATAATGCATTGTCGTTGGGATATTTAAGAGAGTCACCCCATATGGCAAGGTAATTATATATATATATATTTATTAATATATATTACTAATTTTAAAGTTATTATCAAGTTAGATATTAAATTGGTGTATAAGACTTTTTTATTTGTAAGACAAGGGATCTACTTTTGACAGCCACTGCTAAGTTTATGAAGGTATAAGTACCTTATCTCTTTGGTTTTGAATTTGTGACCTCCAATTTTAAGAGCTAGATATCAAATTGGAGTATGAAACCCTTTTGTTTGTGGGACAAGGGACCCACTTCCACACAAACGATTTGACTGCTAATATTTATGAAGAGATACATACTCTACCTCTTTAGTTTTGAATTTATGACCTCTTATAAAAAAAATACATTCTTTTAACTATTAAACCCACTCAAATTGTAACTATTACTTATTATAATATATAATTTTATTTACATATTATTTATTATTTATTTTATGCAATTAAAAAAAAAATTTATAGTTTACAATGATTTTTTCTCTGCTTTCAGTTTCTTTTTTGCCATCTTCTTGTGAAATATGTTGTGAATCTTATTCATGATATATCCCTGAGAACACTAAATTACACCATTTGTACACACAAACGCATTGATCTCACTATTGTGTCATTTCTTTCTAACCCACGTTGAAACAGAGGAGACATGATGTTGATGAGTGGACATATATTATTTGGATTCAATATTAATATCTGTCAAGTCAGTTCCATTTTCTTAAATCTGAATCTGAAAACCTCACTAATAGATTTCTTGCATCGAGACAATTGTTTTGATATGTAACTTTGGTTAAAATTTAACCTAAAATCAACCACATTAACTTATAGATATGTCATTAGGTATGTTGTGTTGAGACAAGTTAAGATTAAATGCAAAGTAAAAATATTTAAGTAATTTTTAGCTTGATTTTTCAAATTTGGTAATTAGTTAATAAGTGGTAGACTTTGTGACAAATTCACAATTAATTTATGCATAGTTTATTATGGATAGAGAAAATGCATTTAAAGTTAATTTAACTGTTTCTCTTTTTAATTTTTAATTTTGAGATTTATTTTAGATTCAAAAGTATTCTAATGATAGTAGGGGGGATACAAGTTCTATAAGTAGATTTAGTGCACCATAAATGGGTTTTTAGGCATAGACATGGTTGAGGGAACCAATAACCTAAGCTTTAATTTAACCTTCTTAAGTTCAAACAATATAAATAAAATGTAGAATGCATTACATGAGACCTTCCTAAGTATTCTTTGGCAACTGAGTTGAATATATACACCATAACACAGTCTTGGATATCTTGAATGTGTCTCGGGTCTTTGATTATAGTAAGGAAGGTAAAAAGAAAACTCCAACCCTAAACCTTTCTTCTCAAGCTCAAGCACCATGGATGATTTATTGAACTACCACATGTAACCCTTGTAGGGTGTCATTCACCTCTATGTGTGATATGTGTGTCATGACCAGGTTAATAACGAATCAAGAATGTGTCTCTAGATATAATCAAGTTTAAAGGTGTAGGGACCTTCCTTAAGACACTATTTTTTTTTGTATTTGAGCTATAAATAATGTAGTTAGGCTTGGATTAAAACCTTAAGAAAATAGGTATTTTCAATTTAACTAATCATTAGATAGCAACATCCATACCAAGATCACGAAACACCTTAAACACCCACCAAAATTGGAAACACAGAGATATTAATGCATTCACATCAAACATCCATGAATTACAATGCATTACACATATAATTTATTTTTACATTCCATTAATCATAGATACAACACAATCATGTAATAAAACATCATGAATATATCATGTATTGTTCACCCTGGAGATGAGATTTGATCTTGGCCATGTCGCTACTCGCACTCCCTTCTTATCATATGTATCCAAGTGTGAATATTGACGTGCTATGATTGAAGGTTAGTGACCCAACGGTTGACCTCCCAACCTACTCCTTGGGTACTCTTCTTTCTTGCAGACACCCGAGCTGAAATGGGGATTTACAATAGAGGAAATATGCTAGTTGATAGAGGTGAGCACTCCTTGGCTCAAGAGTATCCTCTCTAAATACCTCCATATGAATTACTTACAATATCCTTTTAAAATCAATTAAAATGATAGATGGCTCATTTTATTTCAATGAAAATGGATTAAGGCTAAGTTTTAACTTAGCATTAATTCTAAATATTAAAGGTTTAGAATAAAGAGTTCAATCTTAATATGTATCGGTTAAATAATGCATTTTCTTTGGGATATTTAATCGAGTCACCTCATATGGCAAGCATGCAAGTAAGGATTTTTTTAGGTAAGGTATATATATATATATATATATATATATATATATATATATATATATATATATATACATATATATATATATATATATATATATATATATAATACTAATTTTAAAGTCACGATTAAGTTAGATATTAAATTGATGTATAAGACTCTCTTATTTGTGGCACAAGGGATCCACTTTTGCGCAACGATTACTAAGTTTATGAAGGTATACATACTCTGCCTTTTTGGTTTTGAATCTGTGACCTCCAATTTTAAGAGCTAGATACCAAATTGGGGTATGAGACCCTTTTGTTTGTGGGACAAGGGACCCACCTCCATACAGTGATTTGACTGCTAATATTTATGAAGAGATACGTACTCTACCCCTTTAATTTTGAACTTATGACCTCTTACAAAAAAACACATTCTCTTAACTATTAGACCCACTCAAATTGTATCTATTGCTTATTATAATATACAATTTTATTTACATATTGTTTATTATTTATTTTATGCAATTAAAAAAAAATTATGGTTTACAATTATTTTTGCTCAGCTTTCAGTTTCTTTTTGCCATTTTCTTGTGAAATATGTTGTGAATAAATCTTATTCATGATAAATCCCTGAGAACCCTAAATAACACCATTTGTACACACAAAAGCATTGATCTCACTATTGTGTCATTTCTTTCTAACCCACGTTGAAACAGAGGAGACATGATATTGATGAGTGGACATATATTATTTGGATTCAATATTAATATCTGTCAAGCTAAGATTAAATGCAAAGTAAAAATATTTAAACAATTTTTAGCTTGATTTTTCAAATTTGGTAATCAGTTAATAAGTGGTAGACTTTGTGACAAATTCACAATTAATTTATGCCTAGCTTATTATGGATAGAGATAATGCATTTAAAGTTAATTTAACTATTTCCCTTTTTCATTTTTAATTTTGAGATCTATTTTAGATTCAAAAAGTATTCTAATGATAGTAGGGATTGTTTAGCCTTTAAGTGGGATACAAGTTCCATAAGTTCCATAAGTAGATTTAGTGCACCATAAATGGGTTTTTAGGCATAGAAATGGTTGAGGGGAACCAATAACCTAAGCTTTAATTTAACCTTCTTAAGTTCAAACAATATAAATAAAATGTAGAATGCATTACATGAGACTTCCCTCAGTATTCTTTGGCAAATAAGTTGAATATATACACCATAACACAGTATTGGATATCTTGAACGTGTCTCGGGTCTTTGACCATAGGTAAGGAAGATAAAAAGAAAATTCCAACCCTAAACCTTTCTTCTCAAGCTCAAGCACCATGGATGATTTATTGAACTACCACATGTAACCCTTGTAGGGTGTCATTCACCTCTAAGTGTGATATGTGTGTCATGACTAGGTTAATAATGAATCGAGAATCCTTAAGACACTATTTATTATTATTATTTGAGCTATAAATAATGTAGTTAGGCTTGGATTAAAACCTTAAGCAAATAAGTATTTTCAATTTAACTAATCATTAGATAGCAACATCCATACCAAGATCACGAAACACCTTAAACACCCACCAACATTGGAAACACAAAGATATTAATGCATTCACATCAAACATCCATGAATTACAATGCATTACACATATAATTTATTTTTGCATTCTATTAATCATAGATACAACACAATCATGTAATAAAACATCATGAATACATCATGTATTTTTCACCCTGGAGATGAGATTTGATCTTGGCCATGTTGCTACTCGCACTCCCTTCTTATCATATGTACCCAAGTGTGAATATTTATGTGCTATGGCTGAATGTTAGTGACCCAACGGTTGACCTCCCAACCTACTCCTTGGGTACTCTTCTTCCTTGCAGACACTCGAGCTACAATGGGGATTTACAGTAGAGGAAATATGATAGTTGATAGAGGTGAGCACTCCTTGGCTCAAGAGTATCCTCTCTAAATACCTCCACCTCTCCAAGCTCATTATAGTTCGTAGTCACTCACAATAACATAATCTCATCCATCCAACAATAGGGTAATAAAAAATTCCCTTCCCCCATGGCTTGCCCCTTCTTTTATAGGAGGATTCATAGGTGACATTTGGCACTTCATGCATAAATAATTTTAATTTATTTATTCAAAAGTTGGATTATTCACCCACCCATGTGTCACCCTCTCACCAAGGTTATCCAAAATAATTTACTTAAATTTTAATTCAAAAATAATATTTTTCCTCACCCAAACAAGACTCCCCATTTCTTCTCCTAGTTGTCTCTTGATCCCCCTTTTATACTCAATTTGTATTCATTACTGAAGTCAACTGAGAAGTCTCATATTTGGTCCCCTAACTACCTCGTAATTTAACTCAATTTTCCTCTTAGATGGATATTATTGTGTTGGATCTTTCCACATGGAGGTTATCTAATTTTTTCTAATTTAATTCATTAATATTTATTTTAATTCACCACCTTCTTCTCTGAATGAAGTTTAGGATTAATTTTTATAATTAACTCTATGTCCCTCTTCCCCCATTTTACCTAATTAAATTACTTATGTACATTATCTACCAAATATTTTCCTACATGGGAAGGGTATAGTTTTCAAGGTACAATATTTTTATTTCTTCCTATTCTCACTTTACCCCAACTTTTATTCTTCATTTAATTACCCTGGTTATAACCTATTTACCACTCGATGTTAAGAGTTGGATTTTCATATCTTGATTATTTTTAGTAGTTTATTTTTTATGCCAAGGGTACCAAGTTGGTTGTTCCCTTCAAGAACTCCCCTTGAAGTGCCAAGGATGCAATGCAACTTTACCTTCAAGCATCTAGTGACTATGAGGGGAGAATCTAGGTGCAACAAAAATGACCACTATCATATCTTGTGTTACCCTCTATAGTAAGACTAACGATGTTTGGGATCAAGGAATCTGCCTTGATACATGCCCCCTAGTGAAATTCTCATGAGCGACCCAAATTTGGGACCTGCCCCCACGACATCCTAATCTTCAAGTCGAAGGTGTCCCAACCCTTCCAGCCCAAGTCACGACGAGATTTCTAGTTGGTGAAATCATGGATGCTACCCCACCCCTCCCATGAAGTTCCATCTATCTATACAACCCCATCACCCATGTGTGAGTCGTTCAACCAAGCAACTAACCTATGCTTTCAACTATTATCATGTCATTAGAATTCACAACAGAATTTTAAATTGAACATTAAAATTTTCTTGAGACTATAGTATGTAATTCTAACCAAACCAGATGTTTCTGACTCATCACATGCAAGTACATCTGATGGTCTCCTGCCACACTCAATAATCATCAACAAAATTTTCTCATAATAATGGTCACCAATATACTCGTGAATGCTAAATCATCAACATGACATAATCATAAACATCTTTGTAACTGTGAGAAAGAACTAATGTAAGCAAGCACATAAAGAATCCATCATACGATCAGACATAATCATAAAATACGTCCATCATAATTATTTTCATCATAACATGAATATGGAAAAATCATTATTATCACATCCATTCATAGTAGGAGTCAAATATACAAATCCTCGACCCGAGGTCCTCAAAAATAATGTATCAAGGTTAAAGTCACATGAGGGTTTGTCAACTAGAGTGAGACACTACAAAAGGAGGAGAATAAGGGACTTATGCCCTAGATGTATATTTTCATGGTTAACCACCATGTTTAGGGTAAGAAAGCACTTGTACCTTAGGCCATAAACATGATTTCTCAAGATTGAACACCATGAATGATATATACGAACCAAAATGTAGGGAATTTGACATTACAGTTTGATATGGGTGTCATTAGATAATTTTTCACATTACATATTTGTTGTAGGGCCTTAACTGGGATATTCATGAATTTTCTTAGGCTCAAGATCCTTGAATGAATACACAAACCAATACATGAGTCATTCGTAAGGATTATTTAAATGGCTTCAAGTAGGATATTACTACCGTGAAAAGGTTTTATGCAATGGAAATATCTCTTAAGGATTGAACATGGTTAAAGTGGGGAACACGGGGCTTAAGCCCTACTTAAATATTCTTAAGTTCACGCTGATGAAAAAAACCTAGAAACCACAACATTATCCCTCACTGTGTGTGTTCTGGCTTAGGAGTTCAATTTGGCTGCCATTAACACAATTTTGAATTTTAGATAGATCTCAAGAACTTGGCCATGGTCAAAGGAGGGCATCAATGACCTCAGTCTCTTGATCGTGGTTGGGGAAGGGAAGCAATGGACTCAGACCCTTGATCATGGTTGAGGGAGGGAAAATACAACATCAAGCCCTCAAGATAGCTTCTCAAGGTCAAGTCCCATGAACCCATCCTCAAAATACTCCATAGGGCCCTTATAAGGTATCTTTGGCTTACTGTAGAGATATGGAAATTGGTAGGCCCTAAATAAAGCTTTTTAGAAGAAAGTGTCAGAGAAATAAAAAACATAGAACTGCACATTTCTTTGGGGTATTTGGTATTTAAGATATGGATACCATTAGGAGGTTTTACAAATGGTGGATGGGTTAGAGGGCTTGACCATTTTAAATAAAACAAGTGCCTTAGGATCTTGTTGAAACTTCTTGAGTTGAAAACTCTTAAATGAGTCCTTAAACCAACATTGTAGAATTTTTTAGGGGGTCTTGAGATATGGGTCAAATGACTAGGTTTTTTTCACTAGAAATGGACCTTAAGGGATAAAAATGGTTAGGGTGAAACCCCAACCTTGAGATCTAATTAAGGTTTTTTAATCTCAAGCACAATGAACAACACCAAAACATTATGACATGAGCCCTTTCCAAGCAATATTTGGCATTTGATTTGAATCTGAGTGCCATTATCATATCTTGTGAATCATGGATTTGTATTAGATCCTTTATCATCGTTGGGGGAGGGAAATAAGAGCCTCCAACCCTAAAAAATTCCTCTCGAGCTCAAGCACCATGGAATCATCCTCAAACCAACATATATGACCTATGCAATGTATCATTCATCTCTAATTGAGATGTGGGAACTATGACTAGGTTAATTGTGAATAAAGAATGGGTCTTAAGGTATAACCAAGATTAGCAAATGAAAAAAAGGAATTATGTCCTAAATGAAGCTTCTTGGAATCAATCACCATGAAAACACGTACAACCCACAAAACATTCACTCTCTTGGGTATATTTCAATAATGAGCAATTTGCTAAGGGATATTATGATGCTTTCAATATGAGTGATAGGTTGTTGGGCCTTAAAAATGATCATGGACAATAACAAGTGAATGATGCATTTAACAATTATTCTTGGGCTCAAGCATGGTGAATGATGTATTGAAATGTCACAAGGACCTTTTCATGGGATTTTTGGACTTTGAGTGGGATATGGCCTTGATTAATAGGTTTCAAAAGTAATGGTGGGTGTAGGGACCTTGAGCATGGTTAAAAGGGAAAACAATGGTTTTAGGTAGGAAAATAAGCCTTCTTGACCTCAAGCACTATGAACAATTCCTCCAACCACAACACATACGTTGTCTCTATGGGGTCTTTCACCTTTAAGTGATATCAAGGCACCAGTAATTAATTTTGCACAAATGGGATTGGCATAGAGGCCTTGAATATGTCTAAAAGAGGAAGATAGGTCCGAAGCAATTAAAATAAAGTTTTAGTACTAAATATTTACATTTTGAAACACGTTAGAGTAAGAGAGTTTTACATGTTTAATATTTTAGTAAAAATAATCGGTGCATGATTGTATTAAATTAAGAAAAAAATGTGGGATTATTTATTTTTCCCTATATGTTGGATGAGTTGTCTACCTCGTCTTTAGCTTCAAATTAATGTGCCTAGTGGTTTAAGTGGCATATAAAAAGCACTCGTTTTACCAATTCCATATTATTGTCTCCACTTTGATAAGGTCTTTAATTATGGTCAACATTCCTTTTGCACCAAACACAATTTGATTGATTAAGTTAATACCCTAAAACCCAATCTTAATGTTTTAATTCATGATTTCATCATATCACAAAATATATATATATATATATATAATCAACATTGAAAAAGACGCAAAAATTGTTCCGCAACAGAACTAATCATTACCTATGACTATGCAAAATGTGATTTAATAAATTTTATGATTTAAGTACTAACTAATGTCTTAAAAGGAACATATGTTCTAATATTTTAGAGAAAGACATAACATAAACACATGCATTATATTTTAGAACAAAAGTAACATGTTGTTGTTAAATGAAAATGATTTATGGTGTGCTAAAGTGGCATACCATAAATGAATGTTATTTTTTTAAGAAGCTAATTCAATTTCGTAAGTTTTATACTTTTACACCATATTCTAATAAGTTTTGTATGTATCTTAGACAATTTATCCTAGTTAAAAAATTGTTTCTTTCCCATATTTTCTTTGAAACTAATGTGTCAAGAGAGAGGATCTTATCTTAGTCTATAACATTCCTACCTAACATGGTTGGTTAGGAGGGTGTTACTTAAAGAAATTAACATAATCACAATTGAACAATATAATGAATCAACCATAATGGAATAATCCAATAAAATTAACCATATCTAGATAATTAGATAATTCAAAATGAATGAAACTATAGAAGTAGAAACATTGGGTATATGTAGTCCTTCACCTTGTCGATGGCCAACTATTGGTCCCATGTAACATTATGCAAGCAAACAATTAATATATATATATATATATATATATATATATATATATATATATATATATATATATATATATATATATATATATATGTGGTGAGCCCTGGTGTTGCACCAAGAATGCTGCAACTCCCAAGGGCTACCCTACTTTACTTTATCAACCTGGGGTTCATACAAACTTGGAGTTGACAGTGCTATATACACAACAGATTCTGTCTTCTCATGTCATCCTCTTCTGAGCTCTACAAAAGGGTGTTACTTCTAGGTTTTCTAGGTGAAATCTGACACACTTATGGAATTAGGCCTAGGACTACCAATGATTCAAAGCCATGGCACTATCAACAAGTACATAATTATACCATAGTAACCAAGTACATTTAACTATTCTGCAATGAAGGAAATCTACTTATTAGAATATGATAAGAATTGTAAAGCAACCTAGGTACCTTTCATGAAGTAAATTGTTGAATTGAAATGACAGAAAGGAAACTAATTTAATCACACTTAGCTAGGTCAAATGGCTTAAAACACTCTACTTACTCTATGCTCTATCTATCATGCGTTTATCCATGCAACTATTAATGACCTAACTATGCTTGAAAATTTTGCAACTAGGAGAAGGAAGTGCTAAGGTGGTTGATGGAATGCTTGAACACACGGGGGCAAGGCTGGAGGTGTACGAGTGGTTCTTTCAATTTTAGATGGCCATGGTGGTTTCTGGGCTTAAGTAGGGGCCCACAGGTGTTGTTCCAAGAGCTGCTATAGGAAAGTCCTGAATTGCTACAGGAAATAGGACGAGGGCAATCCGAGGCCAAAACGAGGTGGAAAAAGGGTACGAAAGGTGGTGTGAAGGTGGATGAAGGTGAATAGGTTTCCCACCCCTTGGAAAAGCTCAAAATCCTCTTGGGAGGCCTGTCTTGCACCCTTAGGGTTTTCTCACAATGTAGGGATGAAAAATCCGAAAACAGGGCTGGAGGTATTGGTGGACTTATCCTTGGATAAGCTACATGTTCCTGCAATTAAATTACCTATTCATGCAGTAAATATGGAAAAATTCATGATAAAGACAATGGAAAAGATGACTTGAATTTGTAAAGAAAATCTATTCTAATCTTAGAAGCAGAGATCTACCACAAAATACTGAACATGTTCATGGAATTACAACAACTAATCTCATCTATTCCAAGAAATCATAAACTAAAAAGCATTTTTGGTCTGTGGGGAAGATCTACCCTCCTCAAGCTCTATTTATAAAGGTGAGAGGGGGAGGCTTGACTCACGCCTTTATGGAGTTTATCATCTAATCTACCACTCATGTAAGCAGAATAAATCTACAGTAAAAGACAAATGGAAGCAAACTAAAATAGTAAATGAAAATACCAACAAACTAGCTAATCATTCATAAGAAAAAATAGTTAAATGACATGAAAGGAAAGAATGATTACACAAGAGAGGCTGAGGCGCATGGATTGGGCCCTAACCCAAAAGCCTAGCTCTTTGGAACACAATTAGTAAGGCAAAGTCCAAATACTCATTTTATTTCAAAAATATAGTCTCATTACATCCATGAAAGTCTTGAAAAATGTATTACAATAACGAGACTAATGGATTTCTCCAAAATCCGAATCCTAATGAGCTCTTTCTCAACTCTATTTATCCTAAAGGGTAGCTACCAACAACTCCCTAGAAAATAGGTGATGATTCCACTTGATTCCAAGTGAAGTATGGCTTTGAGTGCACTTGGTATTGAGTTTTCTTGGATTTCTTTGATTTCGAGCTGTTGGAGGGAATCTCGAGAATCCCTTGGCTTCATTTGGGATTTAAGGAGGGTGGAAAAGCCCCTAGAATCACTCCTTGTTGTCTACTTCGAGTCTTTATGACAAAATATTCACAAAAATGTCATATCTTCATGATTTTCCTACATTTAACCTTATGTTAGGTACTTGAAGTATGTTAGCCTCAATCACCACCTACACTAGCATCATAAGACCATAATTTAATAAAAATGCAAGAAAAGAGATTTAATAGGGTAAAAAGGTGACCATTAACCCTCCAAATGTACCTAATGATGGAGCTCATCATCACCCCCCTACTAAATGGTTTCTCATCCTCTGAGAAAATATCCTCCTTCTACATTTCCTTTAAAGCCTTGATGGACCCTCTGACTTCCCAAGGAAGAAGTGTGGGAGTACCCTCAGGAGGGTAGAACCCATCATTATTTTATGCTTCTTCCCATTCTCTGTTCTATTCATCCTGGTCCTTCCCATCACTCAGCCCTAGAAGCAAGGGTGGACTGAGCTTTAGACCAAGCCATTGAATCTTTCTAGCTTGCATGGCCCTCTTGTACAATGGTGCCCTCTCCAAGGCACCTCTTAATATTTCTAGACTATGGTACTCCATGTTTCTAAGGCTGTGAGGGAGGTCATTCCATCTCCTTTGGCTAGCCATAATACACTCATCTCTTAATAGCCTAGAAACATCATCAAAGTGGGCTATTTATTGAGCTTGTTTATGGAGGTACCTTTCAGCTAGTTCAGGATCCCTTTAAATCTTTAGATGGTTATTAATGACTCCTCTAGGACTGAACAACTCTGCCCTAATGTGCAAGGGTTCTTTGTTTTCTCTTCTCATAACCCTCCTCATCTCTTGTGCTCTTATCTCCTCATTAACCATCCATTATGATAAAGTCATTAATTTCATATCCCCCATACTAGGATTGGGGTCCCAAATATTTAAATTTGTTAATACAAGGCTATGCATATAAAACTCTGCCATCTTTGCCTTGTCAGCCATTCTAGATTTATTGCATAAATAAATGAATTATCTACAATTTTGGAAAGGTAAGGATCCATGAGAGGATAAATTTTTAATTTGAAAGAGCAGCCATTGCTCCATAAGGTAAAATACATATGAATCTGAAGGATACCTATGTTGAATGGCCTCCATGCACAAATCTTCCATGGTGGTCATTTTTTTACCTTTTTGTTGAAGTTGTTCTTGTAGTGACACATTCTCTGCCTGTGCTTTTTGAAGCTACTCCTTCAAAATTGACTCTTCGAGCATCACATCAGATAAATATTTTCCCAATTCAGCTATTTTTATCTCCATGACCCCTATATCATACAATCCTTTAGATGTGGCAAGATTCATCCAATGATGAGTGCATGCCCTCTCTTCCTCCAACTGATAAAACAAGGGAATTGTGAATTTTTGAGGAATTAATCTACCCCTCTCAATGTGGGTGTAGTAAGAGCTGAGATTGGGTTGAGGGCTATGGTTTGACACCATTACAACATATTTGGGATTTGATTTTGGTGAGGTGGCCTCTTCTTTATTCTCTTTTCCTCCCTCTTTTTCATCATGTATTTCCTCTTGTGTCTTTCCCTCAACTTTATTAACCTTTTGTACTTCTTGTTATCACTCTAAAAAAGTGAAACATCATTTTACATAGTCTTAGAGGTTCATTTTTCAAAGGTATGGTCATAGAGTTCATTTGTCATTAGTTGGTAAAGGAAAAATTTAAATTTTTATTAACCTATCCTAAGGTCCAAACTCACCCCCATTCAAGTCTTTTTATGTCCCATTAGTCATTATTTCCTAACATGTTCCATTTCCCAAGCTTATAAATACGAAAAGGTCTCTTTAGCCAAGATTTATTGTTTTCATAGCAAATTACATAGTAAAAAGGCAGTTTCGCTACGTAACTGCTAATACTTCCGTAGCAAAACTGCCCAAAAATGAATTAACTACACTACAAAAAGGGGTTTTTCTATCTGTCTTTTCAAATTAGATGCTAGGTGTCAGTCAATGATTAGAAGTGTTAGGGTGGATGTCATTCGAGTCAGTTAGGGTTAAATCAAGGTACAATGGTCATGGCTGAGGTCATTATTACTATTTTTAGCATGTATGAGTCATGATTAAGCCATGAGTTGTCATCTAAACTTTAAAATCTTTCCCAATTGAGTCTTGTGTCATTCTCCACTCCATCTTTACATGCTGCCGAGTTCTGGAGAGCTGTTTCACCAAGCCAAGCTGGTTGCTGGATTTTTCAAGAAATTGCAGGTGTCATTGATCAAGCGAGGCAAAGAAGGTATAAAAGCACCATGGCTGCAAAAAGGAAGACCAAAAAAGGAGGCCAATGTCTCAAATATGAGCCATCATACATGAATTTTCTGAATGAATACCCAACTGCCTTAGAATTTTTCAGAAGAACAGGGTGATTGCAGTTTTATGAAAAATTGCAAGGGTGCCATGTGCAGGTTTCTAAGGATTTTTCCATCAGTTTCAATGGGACAAATTCAAAGGTGGGGATGTTGAACCTCACAGCAACACTAGAAACCATTGCAGCAACAACAGGAATTCCTAGAGGAGGAGAAAAATGGTTCAAAGGTTTCAAGTTCAATATGCAGGAATGTAAGGAATTTACCAAGCTAGAGCATAATGAGATTGATCTAAAAAATGCCATCCCAAGGAGCTACATGAAAGAAAAATTCTCAAAGATGCTGCTAATCATTCAGAAATACTTCACTTGTGAAGGGAGGTACCACATGGTTTACTCATACCATGTCAGGATTCTACTACATTTTTTTGGTAAGAGGTCTCTTGATTTACCTTTTTACTTATATAGAAGCTTAGCTAAAATGTCAAACAAAGTTCAAGCCAAATCTGAAGGAAATTGATGCCAGACAAAACTGAAATCGGACCCTTCTAAGGAGAGATGGTCACTGTAGTAGTGGCTCCGTCAGCATTTCCTTTCAAACCCCGTTCTTTGAACTCCACGTGGTCTTCTCAGATTTCCATGAGAATTTATTTATCAATTTCGAAGAAATTGACAAATAAATATATTCAACAAACTTTGGCGAATGTTAATATATCCCCGAACCTTATAACTAATGTTTAATCCTTTCGGACTTTGTATTAATACTCTACGTCTTTCAAACAAACGGCTTATAATAAACCGTTGCTCCGGGCCCCACCTCTACGGTCAATGATCCAATCAGACACACGCCCCGTACCAGTTATCCTCCGCGCATCTTTATCCAACGGCCACCGTCCGATGATCCCTTCCAAATCAACGGTTCTCGGCAATATCGCTCGGCATCCTGGTACGAACGTTAACGTGCGATGGCGTGCTTTGAACGATGGTTTTCTGAGGGTCCACCTCGCCACGTGTCGAACACTCTATGGAATCTCTCCCCAACCGAGAAATACCGCTTACTCACCAAAAGCGGTGTGATATGGGAAATCCGTCTTCGTAAATCCACTCGCGGGTTTTGAACAGTGACTGACCACGGGTTTAAATCGGGTTACGCTATCCTCTGTTTTCACTAACTCAGGTCTAGCCTTGGGTCCGAATTCTAATTAACGACAAACAATGTAATTCTCTTTATTAAATAGGAATTCTACTATCGTTAACCAGAGTTCAACGACCCCGCTTTACACCCACGCTTCGTCCGCGGTTGAGATTTCAATTATTCAAACAATTCAAGGGAACAACGAACATAGAGATACAACAACTGCACAATGACTCAATTCAACAGTTATATACAAGACAATGTCCAATCACCTCACAATCAAACGAATTTCCTCACAAATAATGACTCAAGACAGTTAGATAATCAACATAAATGAAATTCATTTAACTGGAAGCAATCGTCAACACACAGAGTTTTTATTGCAGAAATCTCCTCCTCTCAATACATCCGAGGAATACAATTTATATACATTATAGTGTGACTCTTCGGTTCCTTTGCGAGGACCGTTTTAGAAAACCAAAAGCCTAATTACAACTATTCAACTAACTGAAATGTGACAGATGGATCGAACTGAACTATTCGACTTCTACAAACTCTGACTAGTCTAAATGATACAGTCAGTTGAGGTATTGACACCTAGCTGTTACAATTTGAATGTTTTCGAACCCCCCCTAGCCACAACATGTGGACAAAACCTCCTACATTGCTGGCTAGTGTCTAATGCCCCTGCATCAGAAATGAAACCTCACTCTTTCATCATGGTTTAATCAAGTTGCTGGTATTAGAAGAGTTAAAAATATTAGGCAGAGATTGGTCATATTTTATGTTTTTCAATCGTTTTGAAGTGGATTCCATCACTCCTAAAAGAACTCCTAAACATAGAGATATCCCATCACCTTCAGTGGCAGAGCAAGTTGAGCTGACAGAGCAAGTTGAGCCAGTGATCATGGAGACAGATCCATTGCGGAAAACTGATACACCTAAAGTTACACCTGTAAAACAAAATCCAACAATGAGCAAACATGGTAGCAAGAGGGTTACAAGAAGTCAAACAGTGGCTAAGGGTAACTTAGAAGACATTCTGCATGCTATTAGTATTGAAGAAACTCCCATAGTCCAAGCTGAAGATGTTGGGTGTGGAGCCTGATTATCTTGTTTACTTTGTATCATAGCATTGGACCCATGTACCTTAAATGGGGCGGCAACGCCGCCCGTAAATTAATCGCTGCCGTGGTGGGTCCAGGGGGGGCGGCAACGACTTTATGGAGCCCCCCCCTGGCGGGGGGTTTCGAGGGCAGCGCCCCCGAAGCTAAAAACATATGTAAAATTGCCTTGTAAAAGTATAGTAATTTCTATTCAATCTGGGTTGTTCATTAGGCAAATGATCTGACGGTAGAATTTATGTTTAGTTTATGGTTTTTTGCCCTAGAAGGCAACCCCTCGCTTTTATGAGGGTATTGTATTGCGGATGTGTAATGCATGTGTATTGTCAGAGTGAGAAACAAAGAAGGAGACTGTGAGAGAGAACAGAGGATATTACAGCGGATCTGCTGTAGGTTTTGTCTCTTCATTTTGCTAGATAATAGAAAGGAAGGACTGGCTGTTCAGGGTGGACGTAGCCCAAACTGGGTGAACCATGTATATCTGTGTCTCTCTGGTTTTATGTGTTTTGTGTGGTTGTGCTTTCCGCATATTTAATGTTTTGCATTTCTCCGTAATATATAATTTTCTAACAACTGGTATCAGAGCCGAAGGTATATTTGGCTGATAAACTCGCAGGAAATAAGGGTTCCTAGTTCGAGTGGGAGCAATGGTAGAAGATGGTAAGTTTAGGGTCGAGAAATTTAACGGCCAAAACTTCCCACTGTTGAAGATGCAGATGGAAGATTATCTGTATCAGAAAGATCTGTACCTACCATTGAGCGGAAAAACAAAGGAGCCGGCGGCCATGATAGACGTGGAATGGAACATTCTCGATAGAAAGGCACTTGGAACAGTACGGTTGTGCCTTGCGGCATCAGTCACCTTCAATATTTCGAAGGAAACAACAATAGAGGGTCTGATGCAGACGTTGGCGAAACTATATGAAAAACCCTCGGCCTCAAACAAGGTATTTCTTATGAAACGACTATTTAATATGAAGATGTCGGAAGGTGGATCTGTTACAGACCATTTAAATGATTTTTATCTGATTGATCAGTTAATTTATAAGGGTAAACTTTGATGATGAAGTTAAACTCTGTTATTCTTGTGCTCATTTCCACCAGGTTGAATGGTTTAGTAATGGCCATTAGTAACTTTCAATCCTCACGGATCTAGTTGAGAGAAGTTTGATGATGTTGTCGGTGCTATCCTTAGTGAGGAAATGCGATGGAAAAGCTCCGGTGAGACATCGGGTAATGATTTGAGTGCAGAGTCTAGGGGAAGGAGAATTGAAAGAGGAAATAGCTCAGGATATCGTAGTAAATCAAGGAAAGGCAGGTCCAAGTCCAGATCGGGGATAGTGTGCTGGAAATGCGGAAAGAAAGGACACCTAAAGAAAGACTGTAGATCTCCGAAGGGAAAAGAAGGAGACGTGCAACAAGAAAACAATCATGAAGCAAATGTGACAGGTGATGTGTTACAAGATGCTTTGATTATTTCTTTCAAAAATGTTACTGATTCTTGGGTTGTAGATTCAGGGGCTTCATTCCATGCCACACCTGATAAGAAATATTTTCATGACTAAGTTCAAGGAGATTTTGGACAAGTTCATTTGGGTGATGATAAAACCTGTAAAATTGTTGGAATGGGTAAAGTTCTTGTAAAACAACAGAATGGAAACCAATGGCTACTAAAGGAGGTAAGGCATGTTCCAGATCTGAAGAAAAATATGATTTCAACGGGGCAATTAGGCAGTGAAGGTTGTGTGACAACTTTCACAGATAAAACTTGGAAGGTCACCAAAGGAGCGCTGGTAATAGCAAAAGGTGAAAAGGTTGGTACATTGTATTTATGCAATGGTATTTCTAACTCTGTTAATGCTTTAACTTCCAAAGGAGCAGATGCAGCATTATGGCATCATAAGCTCGGACACATGAGTGAGAAGGGGATGAAGATTCTTCACTCAAGAAATTTGTTGCCAGGTTTGAAGAATGTTGATTTGGATTTCTGTGAAAATTGCATTTATGGAAAACAAAAGAGAGTCAAATTTCTCAGAGTTGGGAAAGAAAAGAAGAGCGAAAAATTGGAGCTTGTGCATACAGATGTATGGGGACCTGCTCAGGTATTATCTCTCGGTGGCTCTCGTTATTATGTTACGTTTATTGATGATGCAACTAGAAAAACTTGGATTTATTGTATTCAAAATAAATCTGATGTATTTGATACTTTCAAGAAATGGAAATATTTGGTTGAGATTGAGACAGGAAAGAAGTTGAAGTGTCTCAGATCAGACAATGGAGGTGAATATTGCAGCAAAGAGTTTGATAGGTATTTTTCAGAGCATGGAATTCGTAGAGAGAAGACAGTTCCAAGAACACCACAAGAAAATGGTGTGTCAGAAAGGATGAACAGAACAATCATGGAGCGTGCAAGGTGCATGAGACTGCATGCAGGATTGCCTTTACAATTTTGGGCAGATGCTGTAGATACTGTTGTTTATCTAATAAGCAGAGGGCCTTCAAGTTCCTTGGATGGTGGTATTCCAGAGGAAGCATGGACAGGTAAAAAGGTAAACTACTCTTTTTTAAAGCCTTTTGGTTGTGAGGCCTTTGTCCATATTAATAAAGAAAATAGAAAAAAGCTTGAGGCAAAATCAAAGAAATGTACCTTTATTGGATATGGTGCTAATGATTTTGGTTATCGCTTATATGATTATGAAAATCACAAAATCATTAGGAGCAGAGATGTAATATTAAATGAAAAGGTCTTGTATAAGAATCAGTTGCAGGAAAAGAAATAGGAAAAAGAAAGCAAGGAATAGACAGTTCTTGATGAGATAACTGAAAAAGTAAAGGTGCCTATAAATATTAATAATAAAAAACCACAGCAGCAACAACCACCACAACAGCAACAGGCACCTAAAACACCTGAAAGTGGTGTTAGAAGATCTACTAGGATAAGTAGACCCCCTGAATGATACTCTCCTTCATTATATTATTTATTGCTGACTGATTATGGTGAACCTGAATGTTATGAAGAAGTAATGTAGGTTGAAGCAGGAAGAAGTGGGAGCTAGCCATGGAAGAAGAGATGGAATCCTTAATGCATAACCAGACTTGGGACTTAGTCAGGTTGCCTGTAGGTAAAAATACATTGCAGAATAAATGGGTTTACAGGTTGAAGGAAGAAGATGGAGGAAAACAAAGGTACAAAGCTAGAATTGTGGTGAAGGGGTTTGCACAGAAGAAAGGTATTTATTTTGATGAAATGTTTTCTCCTATTGTTAAGATGACTTCAATCACAACTATCTTAAGTCTTGTAGCAGCGGAATATTTAAATCTTGAACAGTTAGATGTAAAGACAACATTTCTCCATGGAGATTTGGAGGAAGAGATATACATGTAGCAACCAGAAGGATATGAGGTAAAAGGGAAAGACAAATTGGTGTGCAGGTTAAAGAAGAGCTTGTATGGCTTAAAACAGGCTCCAAGGCAGTGGTATCTAAAATTTGACATGTTTATGTTTGAACAAGGTTATACTAGATGTCACTCTGATCATTGTGTTTATCTAAAAAGGCAAAATGATGGCAGCTATATTATATTGTTATTGTATGTAGATGACATGCTTGTTGCAGGGTCTAACATGCAGGAAATAAATGTGCTCAAAATAAAATTGGCAAATTCATTTGCAATGAAGGATTTGGGAGCTGCAAAACAAATCCTTAGTATGAGGATAACTAGAGACAGGAAAAATCGCAAATTAACACTGTCTCAGAATGAGTACATAGAAAAGGTGTTGAAAAGATTTAATATGCAGAATGCAAAACCAGTTAGTACACCTTTTGCTAGCCATTTCAAACTTAGTAAGGAGATGTGCCCAAAGACCCAAGAAGACATGGATTATATGTCTAAAGTTCCATATGAATCAGCAGTTGGAAGCTTAATGTATGCAATGGTCTGCACAAGGCCTGATATTGCACATGCAGTGGGAGTTGTAAGCAGGTACATGAATAATCCAGGAAAAGAACATTGGATGGCAGTAAAATGGATTCTCAGATATTTGAGGTACCACAAATCAAGCATTATGCTTTGGTGGTTCAAACATTGCTCTACAGGGATATGTTGATGCAGATATGGCAGGTGATAGAGATAACAGGAGGAACGTGTCTCATATGACTAACGTAGGTGGAGTTTTTTCGGTTGGGTTTCAAAAATCCAAAGTGTTGTTGCACTTTCTTGATAGAAGTAAGTATGTTCACATACGAGAGGCTAGTAAAGAAATGATTTGGTTACAAAGGTTTATGGATGAATTGGAGTAGAAGCATGATATGGGCACGCTATATAGTGATAGCCAAAGTGCCATTCATCTTGCAAAGAACTCAGCATTTCATTCGAGGACTAAAAACATACATCTCAAGTACCATTTCATACGGTCGGTATTGAGATGGAGAGTTGAAGGCTGGAAAAGAATCTGAGACTAGTCGAATCATGCAGATATGTAAGTTGTAACCAGGGGAGCGGGAATGTGCTGCAGTTTCAGTTGAGGTCTCAGGATGACGATGAAGTGAAAACAACCAAGTCCAAAGAGGAGTCATTGTCCAGCAAATGAAGCAGCGGTGGAGTTGCTACAATCAGTCTCCAAGTGGGAGATTGTTGGGTGTGGAGCCTGATTATCTTGTTTATTTTGTATCACAGCATTGGACCCCTGTACCTTAAATGGGGCGGAAATGCCGCCTGTAAATTAATCGTTGCCATGGGGGGTCCAGGGGGGGTGAAAGCGACTTTATGGAGCCCCCCCTGGTGGGGGGTTTCGGGGGCAGCGCCCTCGAAGCTAAAAACAGATGTAAAATTTCCTTGTAAAAGTATAGTAATTTCTAGTCAATCTAGGCCGTTCATTAGGAAAATGATCTGACAGTAGAGGTTATGTTTAGTTTAGGGTTTTTTTCCCTAGAAGGAAACCCCTCGCTTTTATGAGGGTATTGTATTGCGGCTGTGTAATGCATGTGTGTTCTCAGAGCGAGAAATAGAGAGGGAGACTATGAGAGAGAACAGAGGATATTACAGCGGATCTTCTGTAGGTTTTGTCTCTTCATTTTGCTGGACAATAGAAAGGAAGGACTGGCTGTTCAGGGTGGACGTAGCCCAAACTGGGTGAACCACGTATATCTGTGTCTCTCTGGTTTTATGTGTTCTGTGTGCTTGTATTTTTCACATATTTTATGTTTTGCATTGCTCCGTAATATATAATTTTCTAACAGAAGATATAGATGAGGGAGGAAAGAAGCTCAAGAAAGCCAAAACAACCAAGAACTTAGAGTTTGAAGGTGAAGATGCAGGATTCATGTTTCAAGTTAGGAAAAAAATGACAAGACATGCCAGAAAGGTATTGGAAAGCAGTAAAAAAAATCAGAATGTCACTGAAGCTGTCCAGCCACCACGAAGCATCATTGACCTTTCCTCACTTGCAAAAGAATAACCAGTGATTAAACAAAGGAAAGGAAAAGAAAAAATCATTGAAAAAACAGAGATTGAGGTCCTTAAGGAGTGGTTGAAGCTGACAAATGATGAAATATCAGTCTTGAAGAAAGAGGCAAGGAAGCACAAGGTTCATAAGGTACAATTTGAGAAAATGAAATAAATTTGGGAAGAACATGTCCTAAGTGTATCAAAGACTTTGGACAACACAGAGAAATTGATCAAATGGACTAAGCCATTGAGAGGAGAGGTGAAACATATTAGAAAAATGAACCTGCACTTACAGTCTAAGAACATAGCACTGAAAGATGAAGTGAAATATTTAGAACAGCAGCTGGAGTTGATCCATGAGAAGCTGGAGAAGAAGGGCTTAAAGATGACTATGGTTGAGGAGCCCATAGCTCAAATGATCATTAATGAAGAGGAAACACCACAGGGGTATTAAGTTGAGTGTGAATGTGTTTTAGAAGGTTCATGGCATGCTGAAGATCAAGTTTTAATAGCTGGAGGTAATTTTTTTGAGAAAATATTGAAATCTGGAAATTATGCAGTTTTTCACAGTTCCGTAGCGTTTCCTAGGCTTAAAGCTAGGAAAACGCTACGAAAATTTCTGTAGCAGCCTATTTGCTTCCAAAATCATTTTTTGGAGTTTTTGAGGAGGGAGAATAGTGGTGATGAGGTGTCATTTCTTGTTTAACACCCTGGAAAAGAAAAGGAACAAAATTTTTGGGTGTAAAGGCTTCTTTTTCAATGCTACGAAAGCTCGCTACAAAACTGTATTGTTTTCGTAGCGAGCTACTTTTGAAGGTTTTGAAGCATCCCAGTGGAAGTTTTGGACATATGGACACATCCAAAAAGTTAAGGGACCTTAACATCAACATTTATGACTTGAAGAAATTTCTATGGAGACAACTCATCAACTAAAGATCTCGTTGAAGATAAAGGTCTTGCTTTCTTGAAATATAGGGTTTTGTTCCACATATCTAGGGAGGTTTTAATATGTTAAGTAGTGATGAACTATGTCATAGCCTATTCAAGCATGTGATACTTAGTTGTAACTAATATGTAACTGTTTCAAGATAAGGTAGACTGATGTAATAAATAGGCATTTGAGTCCTATTAGGAAATGTCATCTTTAGGGTGTAGTTGTCATTTTCTTGTTAAAATACATGTTTTTCTATTATATGAGGTGTCATAGGAATAATTCTATGAATCTATCCAAGAGACAGATCATCCCTGCTGTAAGAATGTCTATTTAAAGGCAAATTATCGAAGTAGTAAAGGGTTGGATATTTTTTGCACCAAACTTCTGCTTTATGTAATTTGACTTATATTAGTAATACAAAGGACTTCTTATTGAGAGACCTGAGATTCTCATGGAGTTTTTATTGTCTTTCTGATCTATATATTTATGTTTACCACTTGTAACATATTTCATCTTTATTACTCAGAATGCATATGTTTATGCTCTTACTTCCTTTATTGATGAAATGAATGTGTTGCCCTATGTTCTATGTGTGATTTGCCTTTATTAAAGACTCCTATCTGCCTCAGCTTCCATGTCAAGAAACCTTGCCATTGAAACTACTGATTGTTGACTCCATAAGCCCAATGGTAGCAAGCCTGCATTTTTTCAACCAAAAATCATAAAAATAAGATACAATTATCATAGAGTTAGCCATCTATCTGTATCATTATCAAAAATCATAAACCGCCTTGAGAGAGCCCTCTCAGACTGAAGAGGTTAGGCTTCAGTCAAAAGCTGTTTTGAAATAGTTACATAGAGTTGTCTAATTAGTAGCCAATTAGGTACAATTTTGTGATAACACTTCTGTGGTTGTGTTTTCCTCCCCAACCAAGGCTTTTTTCTCCAAATCTATGCTTGCTGGAGTTTCTGTAGCAAAAACAGAGTTTCCTATAGCAAACTCTATTTTTCTTGCTAAAGACTCACTTATTCTTTATTTTCACTCTTTTTACTCCTTGAAGGGTCAGTGGAGGTTGCATGAAGTGTGTGGGATTCCAACCTGGCTGAATGTATTTTGATATATGTTACAGGGGTCCTTATGGGTGAAGTGAATTCTTGTACCCTTCCTTCCTCTAATCTGGTTTCTTCCTCATTTTGTGGTGATTTTTCAATGGTGATAGGGATCTAGGTGGGAGTTTGTGGATTTCCATGTCTCACCCTCTGAATTTTTCTTGTTTTGAAGTACATAGGTGTCTGCCTCTTTCTTTTTGTTTTAACAGGTGTGCTCAAAGCAGTTAAGGTGGTAGCTACCTCTTGGTCTGTGATGTTAGGTGACATGCTTGTGTCTTGAGGGGAGGTTTCATGGCTTAAGATAGGGTGTATATCTCCTTTTTCCTCAGTCTTTTCTTCCTCCATTCCTTTAGCTTCTTCTATTTATCTTTTTGTTGTCTCTATGTTCTCTGTTTCATTTTCCATCTCCTCCTTTTCATCTTTGTTTTATGCCTCTTATTCATCTTCTTCTTCCTCTCTGTTTTCTACATCATCTTCCTCTTCTTTTTCCTCCTCTTCTACTTCTTCTTCTCTAGGGCTAGAATCAGAGGTTTTCCCTATTTCGGTAGCTATAAAGGCTTCCCTATCCATGTATATAAAAGAGGACCAGGATATAGGTAGGTTTAGCCTTCTCAAAGCATCATATATAATTAATTTTATCATGCCATGATGGGCCAAATGTTGATACTTCCTTTGTCTCACTTTATGGCTCATATCAGTGATGGATTTTAAGAGGAAGTGAGGGACACTTAGTATTTGTTCAAGTGGAAGCTCTCCTTGGAACCTAAGTTAATTTAAAAACCTTAAGTGATACCCATAAACCACACTCAATCTGCACTCACAAGAGATGAATTTAATGATGTGGAAGGAAACTTCATCCCAGGGGTATGGAAGGCTCTCTCTTCTCACACCATTTTTATCTTCAATATACTTTTCTCCAGGTAAGAAGAAATTATTTTTGGCTGCAGTGCTAGGCATTCTTTCCTTGACCCATTTGAATCCTAAGGTCAAGGTGGTAACTCTGCTTATCAGTTCAGGAGATAAAGTGATGGCTAGTCCTCTAATCACAATGGTGGCTCTTTCTTTTGAATGTGACTGTAGGGATACTGAAAATTCTTTAGCTATCTCATCATCATAACCTTTCAGTAGCTCGAAGAACCCTAGCCATTGGTGATTTCAGAAGATTTCCATAACCTAAGGGTGTTGCCCAGTTCTTTTAATGTTTGTAGGCTCCCTTATATTGAATACCCCTTCAATGCTGTGAGGTGAAGGTGGTGAGAGGTTTTCATAGGTAAGTCTTGGAGATATGGGGCTTGAAGCAAAACGCAAGATTTTTTTTTAATCCTTTAACTGTCATCTATACTTTTGCTGATTGTGAATTACATGGAGGAATTTTAGTGCTGGAGGATGACAATCAACTTACCTTGGTCCTTTGCTATTTTTGTTTGATATATGGAGGATTTGGAAGCCAATCCACCCACAGGAAACTCTGTGCTGCCCTCTAAGCCTCTGCTGGTGTACTGTTGAAGTTGCCTTTAGCAAAACGATGTTTCCTATAGCACAATGGTGTATGCAAACCCAAAATTTTATGTTGCTCCTCTTATGGCTCCCACTACTCTCTTGCACTTGTTTCTCTTTGAAATGCTCAACGCAATGGTAGAAATGAGACAAATCTTACCTTTATTGGAATTGTTAACCAAATTTGGAGCATTGTGGTGACTCGTATTGAACTCGAGTTTCCTCATAGAGACCATTGGCCCCCACTTCAGTTAATCATTGCTGACCTCGTGATCACTTCCCTTCGTACTCATCCACCCTCAATTGACTCTATTTTACATGCCCAGGTGGCATGCACTTTTAATTTTCCCTCAATTTCACTTTACGAAGGTGGCCAAGTTAACTGGCCACCTTTTTTCTTTTTAAACTTCTAAATCTTGACATTTAACTATTTTAACCATTATGGATGCACACCGAGGGGTGATAGGCCATACCTGAGCTTACCTGGTGTCGGTGAAGTGTTGTAGGATTTGGTGCAAGGAGTTGGAGCTGGTGGTGGCATTTGGAGTCTTCTATTTGTTGTGTCTTCATACATACATATATTTTTTATGAGTGAGCAACTTTTTATGAGTGAGCTGCTTATTTTTTTATGAGTGATTTGCTTACCCTTTTTTTGTTTTCTTTATTTTTTAGGTGCCGCATGGAGAGATTCAGATGTCATGGTTGATGTTCTTGTCCCTTTGGAGTCTGCTGGTGGTCCCCTAGAGTCATTTGCATCAGATATTCTTCATCTTTTGGCCTCATTGTGCCACGCACAAATTTGCTACATGAAACTCTCTGATACATGTAGCAGTTTGTTCCTCACCTCTTCTTACTTCAGTTGGTTCAAGAATGGAGGGATATGGGTTATGGAGGCTATGGATGAGGTCATGGGATGAATGGAGAGGAGGGTAGGCAAGATAAATGTTTCTCATGCCAAAGTTTCAATGATTTAGCTGCTCAAGTTGCAACATAGGGTTTTGATAGGGAAACCTTGTGCATGGAGTGAAATAGGGTGTTGGGATTTGTAGGAATAGGCAAAAAAAATATTATCATGCCAAAAATGAAGTTCATAAACCCTTTAGATAAAAATTTTCTTCATAAATGAGTTTCTTGTAGCATTTACATGAGTTTTCTGTAGTGCTACATGAATCTTGTAGTTGCCTATTTTTCCTGTAGCAATTCCAGATTAGGAAAAAAATGAAATTTTTGCCTACATGGTGGGTGAAATGGATGAAGGGATGGATGATGGAGTGGCTTATGGAGTGTGCAAGAAGAGAAGAAGAAAGAATGAAGAGAAATCACTCCTCTAGATCCTAAAAATCATCTTCAATTGTTAACCTACAAAACAGAAAAACACATAAATGCATAGGTATTTTTTTCTTTTTCTTTTTTCTTGAAGGCAAGTGGGATGCCTCCACAGAGGTTTTCAACCCATAGGCCTACCTTGGGTGCCCCAAAGGGGTTTTAACTCAAGGATATTTTATTCTCTATTTTTTCTCTTCTTCTTTTTTTCTTTTTTTTTGCTCCAGGACTGCCTCATGGAGGTTTTCAACCTTAGAGTTGGCCTAGGGTGCCTCAGAGATGTTTTCTCCGATGCCTCTTTATTAATTATTCTCTTTATTTATTTATTTATTTTATTTAGGATGAATTGGAAACTATTGAGTTTCCCATGACATACACCTCCCTGCTTATGGAATTTAGAAATTCAGCCCTTGATAAGGGCTTATTGTAAATTTTGAGTCTATAACCATTGACAAGCACGGGAATACATTCCTCATTTATGGTTGTGATATGAACTGCGCCATTATCATAGCATGTGTCCATTTTTTAGGGTCCCAACCATATTGTCATCAATTTTCCTTTGAAGTCCTTAAACCTTGAGTCATACAACAACACCTAATGTCCTTCTTGAAAGGTATTTTCCTTAATGTTCTTGTCATGCCAGACCTTCCTTTGCAGTTGAGTGACCTCTGTGAGGAGGAGTGCTTGCATCCTGAACTCATCCAATCCATTTCATTGTAGAAACCTCTCCTTTTGAGCATTCGAGATGTCTAAGTCTAGTTTACCTGCCATCCTAATTGTGTTGAATTGAAACTCAACTGAAAGCAAAGCTTTCTTACCATGGACTAGGCCATAAGGAGTGAATCATGTTGTTGTTTTCCAGGTATTGTTGTAGGTCCAAGTAGCTTCTACCAATATGTCCGCCCAATATTTTCTATTGTTTCTCAGAACCTTGGTGAGGATACTCTCTAAGGCTCTGTTAGTTACTTCCACTTAGCCATTAACCTAGGGGTGGTAGGTAGTAGAAGTATTATGCTTAATATTATGCCTCCTCAGAAGATTCTCAATGAGATGAGAAGTGAGTTGTGACACCTGGTCAGTGACTACTTCTCTGGGGTACCCAAACTTGTAAAATACATCTCCGTCATAATTTTTTCTAGTTTCTCCTCGGTTGCTACCTTCACAGCCTTTGTTTCAGCCAAATTTGTCAGGTATTTAGTGTAGACTACGATATACTTTTTCTTTCCAGATGATGGGTCAATAGGTCCAATATATTCCATGCCCCATTTATCAAATGGCTCAAGGTTCACCTGAGGGTGCAGAGGCATCTCATCCCTTTGTGTAGGTTTCCCCATCCTTTGGCATTGATCACATGATCAGAACTGGATCAAGGACCTAAGTGATAGCTCAAATTTCAAAATGTTTGGAAGTGTGCCAAACCTGAGCAACCAGATAGATCTCGTATTCTTGATTCTAGCGCCATGAACGGTTCGAAAAACCGACACCGTATGAAGAAGTTATCGCAATTTGAAAAGTTTAGTAAACTGCAGTTTTTGGACTTTGAGCAAGTTTGACTGGAATTTTGGGAAATTCAAAAAGAGAATATTCCAGGGAATATTCCTCAAAATATTCCATTTGGGCCAGTCATATTTTGACACATGGCACGATCTTATTGATTGATGGACTATACGTGGTTGAGATTGGCCAATGGGAAGCTACCACGTGGTAGGCCCGGAGGTCGCCACATGGCCCAATTTCGTCATATAAAATTTTTATAGAGTCCTCGAGATCGAACTCGAGATCCCTCACCTGCACACGCGCGTCTTTACCACTCGCTCTGCGACCGCCGACGGCCCCACAGAGTGGTCACATGGCACACAGAACGGTTAAATCGCAATGGTAATTTCAAACATTTACTTGACGGTTCCACATTTTTGTTTAACCCCTATCACATGGAGGCATTAAAGTTAAATGTATCCGCGTGGTTTATGCTAACAGTTACGGTTAGGAAACCGTGGATTCCGGACATGTGTCCAACAACCTTGACAGAAATTTAATGCTACGGTTAAGTCATGGTGGATTATATGGTGGGAGCGCCATTTTTTTTTCAATTTTCCATGTTTAACTTGAGTTAAGTCCAGTTTCTCCACATTTGGTGGAGGATTTTTAGGGGTCATTGGGCTAAATGAGTTCAGGCTCTATCTTGAGCTAGATTCGACCAATTTTGGAGTACAAATAGTCAATTTCGACTATCTCCAACATTCTAGACTCATTGGTGAGGGTTACAGAGCCATCAGAAGAATTTTCAGTAGGTTTTTGCTTCAGATAAGTTCTAGGGGCCACGAGGGCCAGGAGGGGCCAACAACAGTTTGAGGCCTAGCCAGTGCAGCTAGAGGCCTTATTTAGAAATCCAATAGCCAATTTTGGATGTTTCAGTTGTTCTAGAACTAATGGTGTGGTTTTTAGAGCCTGTAGAGGACTTTTGAAGTCTGATATGCTTTAGTGAAGTTCCAGGGGCCACTAGGGCCAGCAAGTGCCAGCAACAGTTCGAGGCCTAACCAGGGCAGCTAGAGGAATTATGAAACAAAACAATAGTAATTTATGATTGTAATGATAATTATGAATCCAATGGAGGAGTTTTTAGAAGCTTTTGAGGACTTATAGAGCTCGAGAAGCCATAAAGAATTTTTCATTGACCCAGAGCCAAGGGGTGCCACCAGGTGTTGGAGGCGAAATTGGAGCAGCCGAAGGCCAATTTCAGTGAAATAATAGTATATTCTGACTATTTATGACATTATGAATCCATTGAATGGATTTTCAGAGTCATTCAAAGACTTTTGAAGGTCAAGAATGTTAGTCCCCTATATTAATAGTATAGTCCCTTATTGTTGTTAGTGTAACCCCCTTATTGTTATTATTGTACCCTTGTAACCCCCATATTGTTATTATTGTGCCCTTAAATTATTATTGTTAGGTCGGCTACGATTACATTGTGGCCACATGGACTCCTATATATAGAAAGGAGGTTTTGTAATTTGTATCATCCAAGAATTATTCATTCATGTAATGTATTGGAGGTTGCCCCCTCAAAGTGGCTTATTTCTAAGGCGTTGATATCTCTTTTCTTCTATTTTTGGAGCTGGTTTCACAACATTTGGTATCAGAGCTTTGGATTCTAGGGTTTTCGTTGCTCCAAATAGGTCAGCGTGGAATTTTTGCTATAACTTTTTTTCTACGAAGGTTCAAAAACTGAAATTTTTAAAGTGCGAAGCCAAAATCCTAAGGAACATTGTCGCAAAATTTCAGAACTTGGTTCACAATATTTTCAGAGATATGATTTGTGGAAGTTAGGGCTCTTTGCAGGCTCCTGAATTTAACCTAAACAGGTCATCGCAGAATTTGCGCTATAAATTTTTTTCGACAACGTTTTAGAAGCTGAAATTTTTAGAGAGAGAAGCTAAAATCCTGAGGAACATCGTCGCAAAATTTCATAGCTTGGTTCGCAATATTTTCGGAGATATGATCTGTGGAATTTAGGTCTTTTTCAGGCTCCCAAATTTCATCTCAAAGAGGTTATCGTGGGATAATCTTCATAACTCTCTCTCTAAGCATCAGATTGGAATGTTGTAAAAAGTGACTACAAGTACATGGAATGTAGTTTCATTTATATCAATTTTAGAGCCAAAGGAGGAAACAGTGACACATGGCAAGTCGTACAAGTTCGCTATACTGAACTAGTCCATAATTGGGTCATTGTGGGAGATTGGACATAACTTTGCCTTGAAGAATCCAAATCAGGTCAGACCTGTGGCATTCAAAAGAAGATTTAGAGGGTTACTTCAGGGCCAAATTTTAGATATTTAATATCCAAAATCACAGAGATAATTCAGTTTCAATATCAAGCTCCTCAAAATTAAAAAAAAAGGTGTGTATTTTTTCAAATTGCATAAGTCTTGTTTGAAAAATAAGTTCTAGCTGATTCCAAAGGCCTATTGAGCATAGCTATCAGTATTGGGTTCTAAAATGCCTCCTAAAAAGAATTCAACACCCATTAATCCTTCAGAAGGCTCTACTATGACTCATGAAGATGAAGAAATGCAACATGAGATATCAAAAGTCCATGAGCAAGTGCACCAAATTTCGCTATCGCAAAGAGCAACAAAAAATGAAATGGAAACTAATATGGATGGTTTGAAGAAAGGCGTGGAAGCTAACATGAATGGTTTGAAAGCTAATATGGATGGCATGGAAGTTGGCATGGAAGCTAAGATGGATGCCATCGATGAAAAAATGGAAAACATGAAGAATGATCTAAAAGCAGACATGGAAGATTTGACAAATTTGATACAAAAAATGTTTCCTAATGGTGAAAAGATAGTAGAGGAAACTCATGATGAGAACAAAATAAATGCTAATCATGATTTCATAAACTCTAATATTGGCGGGAAGAACCACCATATTCCAAAGATGGATACGAGGAAGTTTGATGGCAAGGATCCTGTAACATGGATACTACAGATGGAGCAATATTTTGATCTCAATAATGTGCAAAACACATAAAAGGTACGCAGAGCAAATTTACATCTAGAAAAAAATACATTTGTAGGTATCGATGGATTTGCTCCTGTAAAAAAATTGTCACTTGGTCAATTTTTACGGAGGAAATGATAGCATATTATGAGGATACAAAGAGAAACACCTTCTTTAGCCAATTGATAAATCTCAAACAAAAGAGTTTAGTGGGGGAGCACATTGAGGACTTCCAAAAATTGAATATAAGGGTAACTGATATTACAGAGGAACACATGATTGATCTCTTCGTAGGTACTTTAAAGGATAACGTCCAACATGAAGTTCGCGTTTTGGAACCTGATTCATTGGAGAAGGCATTCAGGTTGGCAAGAAAAATTGAATGTAAAATTATGGCGACAAGGAAGCCTACCACTCACTTCTGTAAAGAGGGAAGTATTGCTACTCCTAGATTTCAACAACCTACAAGGTTGACACCACAACAATTGGAAGAAAAAAGAGAAAAAGGGCTTTTCTACAATTGTGATAGCAAATACACTAAAGGTCATAATTGTGCTGAGAAGAAATTATTTTACATAGATTGTGAAGAGGAAGAAGAAAAAGAAAAAGAAGAGGATATACACTAGGAACCAACCTTACAAGAGGAAGAAATGAGTCCAACCATATCGTGTAATGCATTGGAAGGAATTACCACTCCTCAAACTCTCAATATAGAAGGACATATCAAGAAGAAAAAGGTAATAGTGTTGATTGATTCAGGTAGTACCCATAATTTTATTTATTGTAAGGTAGCCAAGGAATTGAATTGTTTCCTATACCCAGCACCAGAATGTCAAGTGATGGTTGCAAATGGAGGAACTATAAATTGCTTTGGAAAATGCCATAATATCAAGCTATCCATGGGGGAATATGTATTGAATAGTCCAATTCTTTCCATCCCAATGGGAGGTGCTGATGTCGTACTAGGAGTACAATGGTTACAATCTTTGGGGATGGTAGCTTTTAATTTTCAAGAAATTTTCTTGAAATTTTTTTCGGAATGAAAGGAAATCGAATTACAGGGTATCACAGGGAAGCCAGGAAATATAATAAGCTCTAATTTCATGACAAATCTTCTTAAGAAAGAACAACGAGGCGTAATTTCACAATTATGCTCACTAGAAGTTCCAACATCAAAATCATCTATTTCTCCAGATCTCCAAAGAGTCTTGGAAAATCATTCCAATGTGTTTGATACTCCCAAAGGACTCCCACCTATTCATGATCATGATCATGTTATTCATTTGATTCCAGGAAGTGTTCCTCCAAACATCTGGCCTTACAGATATCCTTATGTCCAAAAAAGAGAAATTAAACGTATGATTGTGGAAATGTTAGAGGCTGGTATAATTAAACCTAGTCAAAGTTCTTTCTCTGCTCTTGTAGTATTGGTACAAAAGAAGGATAGATCATGGCGCATGTGTCCCGATTATAGGGAGCTCAATAAGGTCACCATTAAAGATAAATTTCCCATTCCTGTGATTGATGAATTATTGGATGAATTACATGGAGCAATTTATTTTACCAAGTTGGATCTTCGTTCAGGATATCATCAAATTAGAATGAAGACTCAAGATATTCCAAAAACAGCATTTCGAACTCATGAGGGTCATTATGAATTTTTGGTCATGCCTTTTGGCCTTACCAATGCACCTTATACATTTCAAGGGTTGATGAATTCCATTTTCAAACCCTTCCTTAGAAAATTTGTGCTAGTATTTTTTGATGATATACTAATCTACAGAAGTCTTGGAAGGAACATGTTCAACATGTTGACAAGGTGCTCAAACTATTGCAGGAGAAACAATTATATGCAAAAACATCCAAATGTTTCTTTGGAGTACAAGAGGTGGAATATCTGGGTCATATTGTATCTCACGAGGGTGTTAAGGTAGACCCTAACAAAATTAAAGCCATTAAGGAATGGAAAGTCCCCACAACCATAAAGCAGTTGCAAGGATTTCTCGGGTTAACAGGGTATTATCACAAGTTTGTTAAGAATTATGGGAAAATAGCAGCACCTCTAACAACATTATTGAAGAAATATGAATTTTCATGGACTCCTGAAGCAACTAAGGCCGTTGACCATCTTAAAAAGGCAATGTGCCTAGCACCGGTCTTAGCTATGCCAGACTTCAAAAAAACCTTTATTGTGGAATGTGATGCCTCAGGAAATGGAATTGGTGCTGTTTTAATGCAAGAAGGAAGACCCATTGCTTTTGAAATTCGTCCAATCAAAGGAAAGTATTTACATAAACCTATTTATGAGAAGGAAACGTTAGCAATACTGCATGCACTAAAGAAATGGAGAAATTACCTAATGGGAAGACACTTCAAGGTAAAAAATGATCATGATAGTCTTAAACACTTTCTGGAACAAAGAATATCTTCAGAAGAGCAGCAAAAATGTGTCACAAAGATGTTAGGTTATGACTTTGAAATAATATACAAAAAAGGGAAGCTAAATGTTGTTGCAGATGCACTCTCAAAAAATAATGAAGAGGTGGAAGCATTGCTTTGTGCCATTTCTATTATCCAACCAGATTGGATAACCAAAGTAGGAGATGAATGGAAGAAGGACGACGAAGTGTGGACACTCATTCAAAAGTTGCAGCAAGATCCTAGTACATATGATACATTTAGTTGGAAAAATGATTCCTTATGGTACAAAGATCGCTTATATCTTTGTAAGAATTCCCAACTAAAACAAAAGATTCTTCTGGAATTGCACACTTCTCATTTAGGAGGACACTCAGGATTTTTAAAAACTTACCACAGGGTGAAGAAAGAATTTTTTTGGGATGGCCTTAAATCTGATATTCGAAAGTTTGTGGCGGAATGTTTGGTTTGCCAGCAGAATAAAGTGGAAACAATTAAGACCCCAGGACTTCTGCAACCTTTATCCATTCCAAGTCAACGTTGGGAGGAGATTTCAATGGATTTTATCACAGGTTTACCTAAGTCCGAAGGAAAGAGTGTCATCATGGTGGTAGTTGATAGACTTACCAAGTATGCACACTTTTGTGCACTATCTCATCCATTTAAAGCAAGTACAGTTGCTACTACATTTATGGACACAATTCAAAAGCTACATGGAAACCCAAGGGTTATTGTGAGCGACAGAGATCGCATTTTTACTGGAAATTTTTGGACGGAGTTATTTTCTTGTTTGGGTACTCAATTAGCTCATAGCTCATCTTATCATCCTTAATCCGATGGTCAAACTGAGATAGTAAATAAATGTTTGGAAGGATATCTTCGTTGTTTTGTATCTGATAAAAAAACACAATGGGTCAAGTGGTTACCTCTCGCTGAATGGTGGTATAACACTTCCTTCCATACTGCAGCAAAAATGACCCCATTTATGGCACTTTATGGGTATCATCCACCATCCATCACATCATCTTTAATAGAAAATTCGAAGGTTCAAGCAGTGGAAGATCACATCGAGCATCAACAAGAAGTTCTCCAACTCTTAAAGGACAACCTGAATTTGGCACAAAATCGAATGAAAAAACAGGTAGATCAACATCGCAGAGAGAGAAGTTTTGATGTAGGAGGCTGGGTATTTTTACGGCTACAACCATACAAAAAAATGTCCCTCAAGAAAGCTAAGAAGGATAATAAATTATCGCCAAAGTACTATGGTCCTTACAAGGTGTTGCAAAAGATTGGTACTATGGCATACAAATTGGAGCTTCCTGCTTCTTCGCGAGTACATCCAGTTTTCCATGCTTCATGCTTAAAGAAGGTTATAGGTGAAAATCTTCCAGTTCAAACAGTATTGCCAGAACTTGATGGGGAAGGGAAAATCATATTGGAACCTGAAGCAGTCATGGAAAAAAGAACTCGACAACTACGGAATCGATCAATTTCAGAGTATCTCATCAAGTGGAAGAACTTACCCACCGAAGATTCTACATGGGAGGATGAGAATTTTATACAGAAGCACCCAGAGCTACTCAAGCGTTGAGGACAACACTTTTTTGAAGGAGAGGGGCATGTTAGGTCCCTATATTACTAGTATAGTCCCTTATTGTTGTTAGTGTAACCCCCTATTGTTATTATTGTACCCTTGTAACCCCCATTTTATTATTATTGTGCCCTTAAATTATTATTGTTAGGTCGGCTAGGATTACATTGTGGCCCACTAGGATTACATTATGGCCCCATGGACTCCTATATATAGAAAGGAGGTTTTGTAAATTGTATCATCCAAGAATTTTTCATTCAAGTAATGTATTGGAGGTTGCCCCCTCGAAGTGGCTTATTTCTAAGGCGTTGATATCTCATTTTTTCTATTTTTGGAGCTGGTTTCACAACAAAGAACCTACAGGGAATTTTTGGGCAGCCTAGTGCCAACCGTGGAGGGAGGTCTAGATTGGGGATGTAATTCTCTTTTGGAGAAAATTATTAGCCTACATTTGGTGTTTGATGTGTACTGGAGACAGTAGGTGAGGTTTCAAGGATAGAAAAAAAATTCTAAAGGAGTTAGTGCCATAGAGAAGCTCAGTCTATTTCAAGTGCACCGACAGAAGGAACCAAGTCTAAGGGAGCCTATATCTGTTTGCAGAGTGATGACCACCATGATAGGGATATATATGGTATTCTAAGCCCGTTGGTTCAATTCAGTAACCATTGGAGTTAAGTGTGGAACTTGTAAAATAATTTTTTCCATAATCTCAAAGAGCCAAGTCAAGATGCCAAGAGCTCAAGGAGACGTATCCCACGATATTTGGGTGAACTCCTAGATTAAATTTTCTGTTATGTGTTTATGTTTTGTTGCTACATTATATTTTTGTTACACATGTTTAGTTTCAGCAAAAACAAATGGACTTAAAGCACATAAACAATTAAAAAACATACACCTGTTTCAAGTATAAAATTCCGTAAAATTCAAGTACAAGCTAGACCTTTTATTTTTTTAACTGAGTGGGATGTTATTGAAAAAAATAACAAGTTATCCAACCCATTTTCAAGTTATTTTGGTATCAGAGAACTTGGTTTCTTGATTGACAGAGCAATATCTTTCTTGTTTGACTTGAAAGGTTTTTAAACAGTGCAAAGGATTTGACTGTTTGATTGTTTTCAAACTGACTGTTGTTTGAGTTTTCTAGAGGTGAAGGGAGAGCTACTGATAGCTAAGTCTAGGAGAGGAAAAGAAGGAAGAAATGGTTTAAGGCATATTCCTTACCCAAAGGACCTCAAGGCAACCCTTGAAGCACAAGAGGGTTTGTTTGCAAAAGGCTGCTTGAAGAAGAGCTTGTCTCTACAACCATTTTGCTTTGAAGCTTTGTAAATTGTTTTGAAAGCTTTGTGAATTTTGTTGAAGTTATTTTAGTTCATTTTCATGATGAAAAATTCATCTAGTGAGGTTTCAAAATCCTCCTCCTTCAAAATATTCTTCAATGAAGACATGAAGCGACATTTATACATCTTGAAGGAAATGGTGCAGATTATGTTTGAAGATAGAAGAGAAAGCACTAGAATTCATGAGCAATTGTTTGCTACGAAGTGAGAGAAATAATAAATTCTTCAAATATTTCATGATATGGAGATGCAGCTCCAGCAAGCCCAAGAGGCTTTAACCAAGAACATGTGTGAAGCAGAGGTCATTCACTCTAATTTGTATTCAGTTTCCTCTTCAGAAAGATGTGTTGGTTCATTTGAAAAGCACACAAGAGGTATAGGGTCCAAGTTAAGGTTTAAAATGGGCTATGAAGGCAATGGTTTAGGCAAGCATGCATAAGGCATGATTGATCCTATTTTGGTTTAGGAATGACCTAAGAAATTTGGTCTTGGTTATGTTCAATCTAATGGCGAAAAATCCAAAGCCATGAAGGCATGTGAGGCAAATTCAAGGAGAAATTTTCTTCCAAGTTCTAATCCACAAAAATGTGAAGTTTGTTTTCAAGTTGATTGCCATTATTTAAAGCCTATGTTGCAACAAGAAGATTGTAGACATGCATCTTATGGCGAACATGCGAGTTCAGACAGTTTTCAAGACATGAACACTGATTTTAGTCTTCAAGAGAAACCTGGAACCTCTACTAGTTCATATCCTCATGAAGGTAAAAAATATGGACATGCAAAGTAGCATGTGAGGTATAATTCTTCCCATATTCAAGTTGATTATGTTTCTGCAAGGCATGACAATTCTGCATGCATGAAAGGAAGAAATAGTTGTTGTGCATATTGTGATATGTTTAACCATGATGTTTTGAGATGCTCGAAGAGGATGAAGGCATACCGGAAGCAGTTGAGGCAAAAGAAACTTGCAAATAAGGTGCATAAGAGTTACACACATTGCCAGAATAGGGGACATGTTGTTTCCCAATGTTGGACATTGCATCCAACTAATCTTCCCAAGAATTTAAGGCAAGAGGACAGAAATACTAGCGAAAGTGGAACCAAGGATTCCATCATTGATGTGAGAATAGATGTTTCACATGAAGAATATTTGTAGCAGCAAAAGTCGCCGTGGAAGTGGCTTGGTGAGAATTGGTTTGACTTCTTGAATTAGTAAGACATACATCCATTTGTACATATGAAAATTTTAGTTATGTATGCATGTTTTATGTTGTAATCTCATGTTTTTTTGAGTCACCTTGGATTAATGATCAAGGAAGCGATGTTCAACTACATTTTGTAATTTTCTCGCGAGAAATTTCTGAGTGAGTTGAAGGAAGACAGTTCTTGACATGAGGAAAAGTGCATCCAGGAAGGGAAGTGTCAATTACCTTCAAGTTGTGGTTCAAAGGCACTAGCCATGCAAGGCAAGTGTATGGAGGCTGAAAAGAAGAGGGTGTTGTACTCTCATCTACTGTACAGATCAATATATCAGTATTTTGGGGTCCAAAAGAATCCCAATGGGGAGGTGTGATTAGAACTGGATCAAGGACCTAAGTGATAGCTCAAATTTAAAAGTGCTCATAAGTGTACCAAACCTAAGGGCCCGAATATATCTCTTCTTCCTGATTCCAGTGCCACAAACGGTTCGAAAAATTGACACCGTATGAAGAAGTTATCGTAGTTTGAAAAGTCCAGTAAACTATAACTTTTGGACTTTGACCAGGTTTGACTGGAATTTTGGGAAATTAGAAAAGAGAATACTCCTAGAATATTCTTTGGAATATTCCATTTGGGCCAGTCATATTCTGACATGTGGCACGATATTATTGATTGATTGACTATACGTGGTTGAGATTGGCCAATGGGAAGCTGCCACGTGGCAGGCCTGGAGACTGCCACGTGGCCTAGTTTCATCATGTAAATTTTTTGTGGAGTCCCCAGGATCGAACCCGAGACCCCTCACCCACACACACATGTCTTTACCACTCGCTTTGCGAGTTGTGACTTAACCCTATGGTTTGCACAATCTATTTGAATGTTATTGTATTGGCAAGAGGGGGTAGGGGACTGCCAGCGGTCCCAACCCGCCAGCGGGCCCATGGAGTGGTCGTATGGCACACAGAACGGTTAAATCGCAACAGTAAGTTCAAACATTTACCTAACAGTTTTGTATTTTTTTTAACCCCTGTCACATGGCGGCATTAAATTTAAATGTATCTGCGTGGTTTATGCCAATGGTTACGGTTAGGAAACCGTGGATTCCGGACATGTGTCCAACAACCCTGAAAGAAATTTAAAGCTACGAGTAATTCCTAGCGGATTATATGGAAAGCGTGCCATTTTTGGAAATTTTCCATGTTTAACTAGAGTTAAGTCCAGTTTCTCTACATTTGGTGGAGGATTTTTAGGGGTCATTGGGAAAAATGAGTTCAAGCACTATCTTGAGCTGGATTCAACCAATTTTGGAGTGCCAATAGTCAATTTCAACTATCTCCAAAATTCCAGACTCATTGGTTAGGGTTGCAGAGCCATCAGAAGAATTTTGAGCAGGTTTTTGCTTCAAAGAATTTCTAGGGGCCACGAGGGCCACCAGGGGCTAGCAGCAGTTTGAGGCCTAGCTAGTGCATCTAGAGGCCTTATTCAGAAACCCAATAGTCAATTTCAGATGTTTTAGATGTTATGGAACTAATGGTGTGGTTTTTAGAGATTGTAGAGGAATTTTGAAGGCCTCTATGCTTCAGTGAACTTCCAAGGGCCACAAGGGTCAGCAAGTGCCAGCAGTAGTTCAAGGCCTAGCCAGGGCAGCTAGAGGCCTTATGAAACAAACCAATAGTAATTTATGAATGTAATGAGAATTTATGAATCCAATGGAGGAGTTTGAAAAAGCTTTTGAGTACTTCTAGAGCTCGAGAATCCACATAGAATTTTTCTTTGACCCTAGAGCCAAGGGGTGCCACCAGCTGTTGAAGGCGAAACCGAAGTAGCCGGAGGCCAATTTCAACGAACCAATAGTATATTATAACTATTTGACATTATGAATCCAATTAAGGGATTTTAAAAGTCATTTGAAGACTTATTAAGGTCGAAAAACTACAGGGAAGTTTTGGGCAGAAAATAATAATAGTCAACAACCACAGCAGCAACAACCACCACAACAGCAACAGGCACCTCAAACACCTGAAAGTGGTGTTAGAAGATATACCAGGATAAGTAGACCCCCTGAACGATACTCTCCTTCATTATATTATTTATTGTTGACTGATTCTGGTGAACCTGAATGTTATGAAGAAGCAATGCAGGTTGAAAGCAGGAAGAAGTGGGAGCTAGCCATGGAAGAAGAGATGGACTCTTTAATGCATAACCAGACTTGGGACTTAGTCAGGTTGCCTGCAGGTAAAACTACATTGCAGAATAAATGGGTTTACAGGCTGAAGGAAGAAGATGGAGGAAAACAGAGGTACAAAGCTAGACCTGTGGTGAAGGGGTTTGCACAGAAGAAAGGTATTGATTTTGATGAAATATTTTCTCCTGTTGTTAAAATGAATTCAATCAGAACTATTTTAAGTCTTGTAGCAGCGGAAGATTTACATCTTGAACAGTTAGATGTAAAGACAACATTTCTTCATGGAGATTTGGAGGAAGAGATATACATGCAGCAACCAGAAGGATATGAGGTAAAAGGGAAAGAAAAATTGGTGTGCAGGTTAAAGAAGAGCTTGTATGGCTTAAAACATGCTCCAAGGCAGTGGTATCTAAAATTTGACAAGTTTATGTCTGAACAAGGTTATACTAGATGTCACTCTGATCATTGTGTTTATCTAAAAAGGCAAATGATGGCAGCTATATTATATTGTTATTGTATGTAGATGACATGCTTGTTGCAGGATCTAACATGCAGGAAATAAATGTGCTCAAAAGAAAATTGGCAAATTCATTTGCAATGAAGGATTTGGGAGCCGCAAAACAAATCCTTGGTATGAGGATAACTAGAGACAAGAAAAATCACAAATTAACACTGTCTCAGAATGAGTACATAGAAAAGGTGTTGAAAAGATTTAATATGCACAATGCAAAACCTGTTAGTACACCTTTTGCTAGCCATTTCAAACTTAGTAAAGAGATGTGCCCAAAGACCCAAGAAGACATGGATTATATGTCTAAAGTTCCATATGCATCAGCATTTGGAAGCTTAATGTATGCAATGGTCTGCACAAGGCCTGATATTGCACATGCAGTGGGAGTTGTAAGCAGGTACATGAATAATCCAGGAAAAGAACATTGGATGGAAGTAAAATGGATTCTCAGATATTTGAGAGGTACCACAAATCAAGCATTATGCTTTGGTGGTTCAAACATTTCTCTACAGGGATATGTTGATGCAGATATGGCAGGTGACAGAGATAACAGGAAGAGCACTACAGGATATGTATTTACTGTAGGTAGAACAACTGTCAGTTGGGTTTCGAAAATCCAAAGTGTTGTTGCACTTTCAACAACAGAAGCCGAGTATGTTGCTGCTACAGAGGCTAGTAAAGAAATGTTTTGGTTACAAAGGTTTATGGATGAATTGGGTAAGAAGCATGATATGGGCACACTATACAGTGATAGCCAAAGTGCTATTCATCTTGCAAAGAAATCAACATTTCATTTGAGGACTAAACACATACATCTCAAGTACCATTTCATACAGTCAATATTGGAAGATGGAGAGTTGAAGCTGGAAAAGATACACACTAGCCAGAATCCTGCAGATATGCTAACAAAAGTTGTAACTAGGGAGAAACTGAGAACATGCTCAGTTTCAATTGGTCTTCAAGGATGACGATGAAGATGAGGAACAACCAGGTCCAAAGAGGAGTCATTGTCCAGCAAATGAAGCAGCGGTGGAGTTGCTACAATCAGTCTCCAAGTGGGAGATTGTTGGGTGTGGAGCTTGATTATCTTGTTTACTTTGTATCACAGCATTGGACCCCTGTACATTAAAAGGGGCGGCAACGCCGCCCGTAATTAATCGCTGCCGTGGGGGGTCCAGGGGGGGCGGCAGCGCTTTTCGGAGCCCCCCCTGGTGGGGGTTCGGGGGCAGCGCCCCCAAAGCTAAAAACAGATGTAAAATTGCCTTGTAAAAGTATATTAATTTCTAGTCAATCTGGGCCGTTCATTAGGCAAATGATCCGACGGTAGAAGTTATGTTTAGATTAGGGCTTTTTGCCCTAGAAGGAAACCCCTCGCTTTTATGAGGGCATTGTATTGCGGCTGTGCATCGTATGTGTATTCTCAGAGCGAGAAACAGAGAGGGAGACTGTGAGAGAGAACAGAGGATATTACAACGGATTTGCTGTAGGTTTTGTCTCTTCATTTTTGTTGGATAATAGAAAGGAAGGACTGGCTGTTTGGGGTGGACGTAGCCCAAACTGGGTGAACCACGTATATCTGTGTCTCTCTAGTTTTATGTGTTTTGTGTGCTTGTATTTTACGCATATTTTATGTGTTTCATTTCTCTGTAATATTTAATTTTCTAACAAGGTTTGTAATTAGAAATCACATGGAAGAACCATCCTATGCTGCTATAGGAAATATAGGCTAACCGACCAAGAATTATGTTGGCGCTGTGGTAGCCAAGAAGGAACTAAAGCTCCCACAAATTTGAATCTAGAAGCATAAAATTGGAAGGGGACTAAAAACTCAACTGGTATGAATTAGGGAATCAAGGATCTTCCATGAACAATTGGGGGTTGCAATCCATTGTTAGAAATAAAAAATATGGCTTTCACCATCCCTAATTTTGGGGATGAATAAGGGAATACATGATCTTACATGAACAATTGGGGGTTGGAGTCCATTGTTAGAAATAAAAAAGATGGCTTTCACTCATCCCCAATTTGGAGGGATGAATCAGGGAATCAAGCATCTTCCATGAACAATTGGGGGTTGGATTCCATTGTTAGAAATAAAAAAGATGGCTTTCCCCATCCCCAATTTGGAACTTAGACAGGTAAGGAGCATGAAAAAAATGTGTAAAACGACATCCAGGTTTGTAGCATCCTCCAGGAGGACATGAAAATACAAAATTGACAACTTCACATCGAGAATGATGCTCAAAGCATCTAGGGGGATCAAGGATCTTTAATGATGGCAGTTTAAGCCATCAAACCACCTTGCCACAGGATGAAAAATAGAAAAAAAGATGCATCCATCATGGCACTTAAGAGCATTTGAGAGGCATGAAAGCCCCTTAATCATATTAATCCTCATTGGAGAGCAAAATCCAGAGCGAAGTAAAATAATACAATGAATGGTCTGATCCATAAAGCCCATGACAAGGAGATCATTGAGATATACGCCTGACTATACCCAAACGTCTACACAGGCTCATAAACTTATGGTTTCAATATATGGAACTCTACTCGCATGTTGTGTTTCTCTTGAAATTTTTAATATATGGAACCCTACTCGCATGTTGTGTTTCTCTTGATTTCTATCTTGTTGTTTGTAGATGACATGGTCCTTCTAGCCCCATCCCTGACAGATTGCAGAGGCAGCTGGATGCCCTGGCCCTTTTCAGTGATCTTTGACAGTTGATGGTTAAACTAGGTAAAACCAAGGTTATGCTCTTCAACACGTTGAAGAAGTTCCTCTGTGACCTCCATTTATTTTTCAGAGGAGAGGAGATTGAGATCACCAGCTCATACACCTATCTGGGGGTACTATTCATAGGACCTAGCTTTAGCTTGCGGCTTGCACTCCAGCCTCGAATCAACAAGGGCTATTGATCCTTGGACCTTCTCGAGAGACAATGTTTTCAGAATCATTTTCAGGACATATCAACCAAGATATCATTGATGGACAGTCTTGTTCGACCCAAAGTTCTATATGGTTCAAAGGTTTGGGGTCCTAGCTTACTAAAGTCTGATTGGTATTCTGCAGAGAGAGTGCAGATCACCCTTCTTCGTCGCATCATTTGGTGCATGCAGACAGTTCCTCAGCCCATCATTCTTGCAGAGTTTGGAGCTCACCCCTTTCTCCTTGAGACAGTGTTTGGTATCATCTCTCTTCTTCACCGTGTTTGGGGTTTTGTGGATACAACAAAGGGGCGTGACCGATATCCATACTTGGCCTAACTTTCATCAGATTCCATTGCAGTAGCAAGTCCTTCGGCTCGATCCTGATGTCGGTATGCTGGAGTCTCAAATCTCCTTGCTTCAGTTGGTATCAAGATAGAACAACTCCCTCCATTCAAGAATTATTTGTGTGCATCGGGCCACCTCCTACCAACCAAACAAGAGATGAATAAAATCATCCAAAAGGGTATTTACAGGAAATATGTATAGGTTACATGGATAAAACCTCAAGATGGGTTACGTCCGAAGATGGATTTATATGGTGAGAACTTCATGTTGTTAAGAGATGGACTCATTATTCGACCCCATTACACACTTCACCATTGGATGCACACACTTTGGATTCTTTTGGGTCAGATCAGAGTAGGTTCTTGTAAACTGCGGATTGAGACTGACCATCAGATTGCACGGTTAGACAAGATTTTATAGTTGTTCCACCTCCGAGAGACTGAGTCAGAGGAGCACTTCATCTTCCGTTGCCCCATTTACTTGTGATTCGTGGGAGGTTCCATTGCTTGTTTAGAGGGATACAGACCTTATCTAGCTTCTTTCGATACCCAGACCAGATATGTATATCTTTGTACATAGAGGAGGCTATGAGACTTCGCACACAGATTCTCCATCCTCCTCCTAGAGCAGATCCTATGCAGTAGATTAAATCATTTTTTACAGTGCTCCCGTCAGCAAGAGGCACAAAGTGACAAATTAATAACATTGTTGTCTTAGACTCTAGATCAACGCGGGCTAGAGGGGCCATCCCATTAGCACAGGGACCCTTGAGTCATTACCGGACTAGATCTCTTACTAGCAAGAAATTGAGATCACCCAGTCATCAACGACATATCACTTCTTCTCGGAAACGGCGCAACAGAGGCTCCAAATCCTCCCCTATCCCTCCCTGGGGACAACACTCCATCTTGATTTTTTTTCATTTGACCTCGAGTGTTAGGAGAGAGATTTAATGGACCATTATCTTGTGCCCTCAGCACTTGGAGTCCAGGACTTTCCTCATTCTAGTTTTCAGGCATTATGTTTTTTCTTGCTTTATTTCTTATTTCTTTCTCTTTATATAGGAGAACTTTTGGTACTCCTCCTTATATCGACATCATTTTACTCTGCAATCCCATTGACCTACTTTTGGGTCATTCATTGGAAATTAATATAATTATCTTATCTTATCTTGATACAATGTTGTCCATCTTTGTCTCTGTTTGAGCGAGTTTTTTATGATTGCTATCATGGAGGATCATGTCTAGGGTTTCCTAGTGTATTAGTGAATTATTGAATCTTCCTCTCTCTCCTACAGGCTTTGGCTCTTGGAAGCATCCCTCCCTTATCGTTACTTGATATATAATTCTATTATTCGCTGCCAACAAACAAAACGACACTGCTCCTAGACATATTTTTGGGAGCTATACCCTCCTCTTGAGCTCCTCATTTGACAAAACCCAATCTTGACATGATTGCTAGGCCTCCTTCCTTTACTAGGTGTTGTCCCATTTATTCATCTTTCCAACAAATTATGTGTCATCCTTCTAAAAAAAATCACCTTTCTCTTTCCAAGTTTGTTCAACATTCATGATTTGGACTTCCTTTGATTTCAAGGACATCGAGCATCACTCCAACACTATTCATTTTAATTTTGTTTAACATGACCATATTTCTCAAGGACAATAAGTGCCCAGGAATGGTGGAATATGGGAGATGGAGTTTGAACTCCTGCGTTTTGAGATACTCACTTTGATACTTTGCAAACAAAATATCTCTACACCATGATTTTTGTGGAACGCCACTTAAGTATTTTGTATGAATGATCTGACTTGAAGCAATATTAACTATGACATAAGATGGAGCCTTCACCCAAAATCAACTATTTGTTCCCATTTCTATCTCTAAAACAAATAATTCTGAGAATGAGTAATCTGTGACTGCCTTCTTGAGAGATGAGAACCTTGCGCATTGTACGATAATCTTAATGACAGAGACCTTGCTTTCGGGAGCATTAAAAGAAGGTAACTAGCATTTCCAGTTTTGGTTTTCAGCTTTTACATAGACTGGACCATATAGTACCATATAACCATAATTATGAAACAGGTCTAAGGAGTAGTAGCTTCAGAACTCCCCCGTACAAACTCATGAAACTAGGCAAGATTGAAAAAATAAATAAATCCTGTGTCAAATGATACAAAAAGGAAAAGGCCACCTTAATTGAACAACACACAGATGGTTGAAATCCTAGAAACCCTAGTAAGAAATGAGTAGATAAGGTATTTCAAAAGGCCCTCTCCTTCAAGTCATCCACTAAATTATTAGATTTGCGTATAGAGGGTTTTTGAAACCAGGAAAGAAAAAGCTTCCAACCATAATTGTTTGTAAGCCCAAATGTAGAAAAATCCAATGCACGGTGATATTTTGAGGGACCTTGTCAAGGAGAGGCACAAAATCTGGTGCAGGAGGAGTTTTATATTCGGAGGGCGCTAAAAAGAAATTGTTTCAAAGATGCATTGAGAGACGGTACAAATAACTAGGAAAAACTGAATTATCTCTCTGTGCCTGTGGATAAGTCTAGCAACAAGAAGAGGGGTCTACATATTCAAATTTCAGGGGATTCCAAGATAGATGACTACATCAATAGTAAAGTAAATCTCCAGATTTGATACGTTCCCCAGTCTTCTTGGAAAGAATCAAGAGAACTAAAAGAAAAGTTCAACACACATGTAGAATTCAATGTTCCCGTTATTGAGCAGCATTAAAGCCCTTTTTGGGTTAGGCTTTGATATTGACTCAAAAATTTTCAAAGTGTTGGGGGTGCATTACAATGTATGTTCAGATTTATATTTAAAAACAGTAAATATATAGTCCATACTCAAATACTTAAATATCCAATTCATATATACAAACTTCTATTTCAAATAGGAGATATTACCATTTTTTCCTTCAAAAGTAAAAGGAGAACAAGCACAACGTGCGTCCCCTTAATAATACGGAAAAAACACATCATATGAGTATCCAACAGTTTACTAGGAGAAAACAAACAAACAAGAAATGTTTGCCTTACTGTGAAACTTTTCAGGTTATTGAGAAATAAAAGAATTGCATTACCCTAAGGTGAGAGCTGACCAAATGAAATAAAAATCACTTGAGAAATAAATAAATTGCATTTCTCTTAGGTGAGAGCAGACCAAGTAGATTTCTCTTAGGTGAGAGTAGACCAAGTAGAGTGCGACGGATCAAAAAATAAAGTAAAGTGTATCAAGTAATTTTGAAGGAAGCCTCCTAAATTTCAACTTTAATAGTTCAAAATGACAATAAATCAAATCCATTGCCAATATGGGGCGCATGTTTATATTTTGCTTACAGAATAGAGATTGGAACACTAGAATTTTCACCCTATCACACAACAAACAAACAAACGATAAACAATAAGGAGATTGCGCAACAAACAATCAAACGATAAGGAAATTAGGCATGGAATTGGAATTGCAACATAACTCCACTCCTATCCTATCCATCGAATAACAATATTAGCACCACTCTTATCCTATCCATCGAATAAAGAGATTAGCACCACTCCTATCCTATCCATCAAATAACGAGGCATGGGATCGCACCAGAACCCCACTGTTGCAGTTGGTCTCTCATCATCGTTTCCTCAGGTGACTGTGACTCAACTCATCAGGCAGCCAACAGTTCGATCATGTAGTATGGGTAGCATTTTGATTTTGATTTTGGTAATGTGTGGAGGCCGCATGAACGCAAGCGTCCATTTCCACAAATTATGATGTGCACTCTCCTCAGTGACATGATAGTGTTATCATGTCACTATAATTTTTTAAAGCTTAGGCTCGCATCAAGATTTAAAAAATATTTAAAATTATGACATTCACTTAGGCTCGGCTCAAGTTTTCTTAGTGACACGATAGTGTTAAGTGTTAGTGTTTATTATTGTGGTATGCAATAATTGTTGGAGTTAGGTGCAAAATTTTGGTAACTTTACTCCCAAAGGCTTGCTCAATTGGTGGGACCATCTGTGAAAGGCATGTTGTCGATAGGGAGGACACACGTTCAAATAAAGGATAGTCCCTTATAGTTATTAGTATCTCTTACTTTTAGTGATTGAAACCATTCTTCATCCATATGTTCTGGGGAAGAAGGGGGAATCCTCCAAAGGATTCCTTCAACTTTACACACACACACACACACTGACATGAGGCAAAAAATGAAAGAAAAAGTGTGCACTATGGAAGAAACCACAATGAGAAAAAGTCAGTGACTTGCATGCGCCTAAAGATCTATTAAAAATTATAAATTCCAAGCCCATGTGGCTTTACAAGTCCAAAAAAAAAACAAGGATATTTCCATATACCAAAGTAGAGAGAGCGAAACCAAACCCTAATGGGCCACCGTCCATAGTAAAAATAGACATCAAGACTAGAAAAAACAACAAATCACATTTCGAAAATGGGGTCACTGTCATTTGGGTGTGCGTCCCACCCATTAATTGGTGGCTCATTCATAGGTAGGGCAAGGCCCCATCCAAACCTGGAATTTGACATTCAACATAATGCTTTTTTCTCTGTCTGAAGACCTATTTGGTAGTTCGTTGAAAAATTTTCTGTTGGAATGGGAAGGAACAATTTACAATTGAGTAGGGCATGTGGCTGATGATCCGAAGACTGATTGAGAAGAGTGCCAAACATCGAAGAAATCTATCAGATACTCCACATTTTTATTATGCATTACCATGCCTCGAGTATTATGATCAGAGAGGCAACGTTAACCCTACCCAGTGCGTGGAATTTTCAATGCTTTGTATCTGTATTGAAGGGAAAAACAAAGGAAAACTCGGTATATGTTTCTAGAATGGATGAAGAGTCTTAACATTGTTTGCGAATGATGGAGAGTCCCTTGGTGGTGTAAAAAACGTTGCTCACTATTTCACACATTAAACTAAGGCTTCACTCCACCAAAGTCTAGCACTTGCATGGCTTCGGGGGAGCTCCTAGAGGGCTCGAATACCACCCAACCGTTGATCAAGTTTTAAGTCATTTAACAAGGAAATAAAATATAATATCTGTAGTGTTAGAAGTGCCATAGGCAACAACTCAATAAGTTATTGCACCTCTCATTGGTGAATAAGTATGAGAGGATTAAAATGTTTAGCATGCCCTTTGTCTTAATGAAGAAGGTGGCCATGCCAAGATCCACTGGAAAGAGGTCAATGCAATCTACTGCTGAATTCGACAACAAGCCAACCAAGGATGACCTCATTGTCCTCATCAGAGAGTCCACGGAGCTTGACTTTGAAGGGCTATATTCAAGAATAAAATCTCGTATGATAGCCAAGAAAACATTAATATCATAGGATGATGAAAACTGTGTTATAAATTGGGTTCAATGTTCCCCGTGTGTTTTGCGACATGGAATAACCGCCTCTCATGGATCCTAACTCTGGCGATTGTAGCAGAGACTAACGCCTGTGGGTTTTGGTCTAATGGCAATCGTGATTCCAACAAACGGGAAAACGACTGGGGAGCATATGGGTAAAATAAAATAGACTATGGAATCAAGTGTTGGCAAAGACTCCAATGAGGCAATGACATGAGCAAATGAGATAATCATTGAAGCAATAAAAAATAAAATAACAATCGTGAAACAACTAGATGAAGAAATTTCAAGGTGTGAGAAATGAAAGAATCCTCAAGTAGAGGAAGCAACAAAGCAAGTAAGAAGAAGAAAATCGAAGGCCCAAAGATCACATCGAAGACACTCACCAAACCTCGATTGTCGAATGGGAGCGACCAAGGTGCAAAATTAACTTGGGACCCGATTGACATAACTAGGGACCTAGGTCCAAGGAAGCTCGCCCCAATACTATAACAAAGTGCATAGTGGAGACACCCAAGATAATGGAGGCAGAGGTGATACATATAATCAACAAGATTAGGTTGACGTGAATGAATGATACAATGGACACACTGAACAAGACAAGGCATCAACAAAATAAAAATAAGGGTGTCCGTAGAAGTTTGTCAAGGAGGAGAAAGGATCCCCACATAGAGCAAAAAAATTCCACAAACCTACACTCACAAAATTTTAGAACATCAATGCCTCAAACTTCACAATAATTGTGATGGGACACATTTTCTTGAGGCATAAATGTAAAGAACATAGACTAGTACAAGTAGATGTTTCCTTCCTAGACCAATCATGATACACTCGTCACTGCGAATTCCAATTACCAAGGGCCTCCTCCTCTGGATTTAACAACCTCAAATGTTCCTCGTGACGATCCCAAAATTTCCCTCCATGCATTATGCAACATTTTTTTTTCACCCCAAACTCTGAAGTTTATTGGTTGCACCATGAATTGCAAGGTGATTGTTTTCATTCACAGTGGAGGCACCCATAATTTTATGTATAGAAGAGTGGTGAAATAAACTGATTGTTATGTCTATGCATTGCATGGATTTCGAATTATGATAGCTGGTGGAGGTATGATGAAATGTAAAGGCAATGTGAAAATTTGAAACTTCAAATAGGAGACTAGTAGTTCAAACCTCACGTGTTCTCTATTGAAATGGGTGATTATGATGTAGTTCTCGGTGTGGAATGGTCACACACTTTGGGTCATGTTACAAAGGATTTTAAGGAACTATACATGAGTTTGAATAAGGAAGGGCATGAGCATGCACTTAGTGGGATTGATTTTGGCTCCCTAGAAATTATCGACTCTCACCGTATGGAGAAGGTATCGAAGACAAACCACTCCAATTTTACTGCCCAATTCGATGTTGAATGACCCCCCCCAAAAATTGGTTCTAATCGATTCACATATGGTCATAATTAAATCGGTACGTATTTGAAACAACTTGTGGATTGCCACCTTCACGTCGTGAGCATGATCGTGGTGTCCCCTTGGTTCTAGGTGGTCAACCACCCAATGCATGTCATTGTAGGCACCCATTTGTATAGAAGAATGAAATAGAAAAAGATCATTCATGAGCTATTGGAGGTTGGAGTCATACATCCTAGTAATATCCATTCCTCACTACCTGTGGTCTTTGTATTTAATGATGAAGGTAGTTGGCACAAGTGCCTTCCCTTTAGGGCTCTCAACTAGTTGATCATCAAAGACAAATTTCCCAGTTTAGTTATCGATGATATCTTAGATGAGCTTCATGGAGCTAGGTTATTCACAAAATTGTACCTTTACTAAGGATACCACCAGACACGGATGAGGGAAATGGATATCCCTCAAATAACCTTTTATAAATGTGAAAGTCATTATGAATTTTTACCGATGCCCATTGGACTTTTCTATGCTTGATACACCTTTGAGAGCTTCACGAGGAAGAATTTATGACCCTTCCTGTGAAATTTTGTGCTTGTGTTCTTCAACAATAGATTGATCTACATCATAACTTGGGATTCCCACCTGGAACATGTTGATAGAGCCTTGCAACTCCTTCAAGGCGATCATTTTTTCCAGAAAAAATTTGGCAAAGATGTTTTTGAGGCTTCAAAGGTAAAATATCTGGGTCACATTGTCAAATGGTAAGGCCTTGCAAGTGGACTCAAAGAAATTTGTAGTAACATAGGATTAGCCACGAAATAAGACCTTGAAGAGCTTGCATGGCTTCCTAGAACTTACATGTTACAAAAGTAAGTTTGGAATAAAAATGGTTACCCTCTTAACAACCATGCTCAAATCGAACACCCTTCTACGCAACGGTGTTGTCGTGTAGGCCTTTTCAAATTTAAAGGATGTTGTTAGCACTACACCCATTTTAGTAGTGCCCAATTTCACTGAGACTTTTGTCTTGGAATGTGGTGATCATGTAGGGGTCTGGGAGCTATGTTCATGCAGTTGAAATTTTTTTGGGTAAATCCGCTTGTTGAGAGTTGCAATTAGCGAATTAAAGCTCTTAATATCTAATTGTCAATCCGGGAGTTGTAAACATGAGTTGTACTGCATTTTTGGTTCAAGATAAAATTTAGAGTATGCAATATTCCTTTGATCGTTAAGTACAAAATGATGGAAAAAAAATAATAATTAAGAAAAATAGCACTCATCTCTTTCTTAGAAAACATAAGCAATCTACTTAACTCAATCCTTATTCTAATTCTCTGCAATCAAAAGACAATCTTATTGAAACTAAAGGCTCAATGAAATTCTCTCCAACTAAAAATCTTAAGCAATGATTTAAAATTCCAGCTATTAAAGAGACCAAGCATATATTTACTTGTGAAAAGATTATAAGGAGGCTAAACTGTAATTCTAAGATCAAATCCTGATCTGTTATCTTCAATCCATTCAAACCAAACTACTTTTACTTGGAAATGAAACACTTTCCAAACTTCACTTGAAGTACTATAGAGATTAACTTTACGAAAATGAAACCTTTGAAAAGGTTATATAAGTTTGTTGCCATCAAATCCTATGCTATTTCATTTAAAATGGAAATCTAGTCTATCCTATAATTAAACATCTTGGAAATGCTTGAATTAAATAATTCAACAAAATCATGGTAAATATGCTATGAATTAAATTATTTAACTCAATTAATGCAATGGAAATTATAACGCAATCTCTGTAATTTGAAATTATACTACTTACCAAATCCTCTAACTAAATTTTTGTAAATAAAATTACTATAATTGAAATTAGAACAAAACCATTGCAATCATGCTACCAATGTAAATGACACACTCACTGAAAATGCTACTATAATTTCCGACTTATAATCATACTCAAAATATTTTTAACTAAAACTCAGAGGTAAATGAAAACTAAACCAACCAGTATTCAAACTATTACCCTGCTCTTCTAAAACAAAACTTCAGAGGTAAATGAAAATTAAATCAATCAATACTCCAACTAAGATTACACAATCGAACTCTTACTTGCTCCTCTTAAAGAGATAATCATGCTATGAAAGAAAAAAATACTTCAAATTGAATGACTTATAATTTTTGACCTAAACCTTGAATGAAAATTGGTTCAAACAGTTCGAAAAACCTCACACCACTCACACTCATACAATGGCAATGTTGGGAAAAGAATAAAAAATCTAAGATATGTTCTTAATTAGAATGATAAAAACCAAAAATTCAGGAAATATTTAACTTTGTTTTTCTCTCAAATAAATTAACTCCAAAACCAATTAGATTTAAATGCATTCAGTTTACATCTTAAAACATTTCCCATAACGTTATGGATCTCATATCAAATGGATCGAGTATTGATTTATTTGTTTCTGGATTATGGTAATTAATCCAGTATCATTTCCAAATTAAAATTATTGTCCAATAGTATATATTCCATTCATATTCCAAGCATAGCTTTCCATTAATTCTGAACGTTCTCAAAATGAGTTCTGGAATATTTAACTCCAAATTTACAAAATAGAGTTTGAGTACAGAATCAATTATAGTCTTCACGTAACAAATATTTAAATGAAATTCACGCTCTAGATATAAATCCTATGATCTAAATAAACTAAAGAACTTGCTTCCAGGTGGTGGTGAGCCCTTGCCACCCCTGGAGCAAGTTTAAGATAATTCAATGTTGGTTAAAGACTGAATAAAACCATAACACTTATAGGAAAATTATTGCCGAACCGAAATTGTATTACAGTTCAAAATATAAATTCATATGGATACACCCCTGCTGGTCCTTCTGAGGCAAAGCCAAAATGTATTATAACAGTCCTTTCTTGTGTTCTCCTTGAGAGCTCCGACTCTTTATACAGAGATGTTGGTAAAGCCAAGCATAAATATTCGCCAAATAATCATAACAACAATATAACAAATGCTATTCTTAATTCTTCTCGAGAGACTTCAAATGGGTCACGGTTGGGATGATCATGGCAAGAATGTAGGAACCATTTACATTTTTATCTCAACCAAGGCGTGCACAACCAAATCCGAATTGGCCAAGTCATTCACGTTCAACATGATTACATTTACATTGGAATATTCCCCCGACCGTAACTCCTTCATGGTAATGAATTTTGCCAAATTTTTTTTGGGTTACATGAATAAGGGTACCATGAACAAAACCCACATGTCGAAATTTCATGATTATTCCCTATTTGAGAAATTTTTTTATATTTTCACGTACAAAAATTCCATACTCAACTTTGCAATAACTAGATAAACTGCCTTGTGAAGAATTTCGATGATGGAACTTTTCGGAAAATGAAATTAGTGAAACCGTCATTAGTAAATCATGAAAAAATCATCTTTAATAATAGAAAATCTAAGAAAACTAATGATAACCAACCATAGAGTGTAAAATATATATTTGGCGTCAGGTTATGGAATTAGGTACGGAACGAGTTAAAAATATAGTGTTTTAGGGTATGAATGGTGATATTGAAAGATGAAAACATGGGAATTTTTAAGGTCCAAATCCGCCTTTGAGAAAGAGATGGTGTCCATCTTTCATGTAGTTCATAATTGGAACTCATAAACATCATCATCATAGTTTGAAGTATTTTTTGGACCAAAGATTATAATACCTGGAACAACACAAATGGGTCACTAAGATGGGCTGGTATGATTGTGAGATCGCATATAATTATGGCAATGCAGTGCCTGATTTATATTTGAATTATAAGGAGAAAGGATATATTTTTTCCTTATCCTTCCATTATCAGTTTGGTTGGAAAAAGTTTGTCAAGAATGCCTAGCAATCGACATGGTGGCGTAACTCGTCCAATTATTTTAGGAGGATCCCAATCCTCCTTAGGGTTATACATGGAAACAAGATCCCTCAAATTATAAAGGGTGCATAATTTTGGTGCAAATTTATTCTTTGAAAGAATAAGCCTTAGAGGATTCACATTGATCTCCTACCAAGGTCACTTCAGGTTTAGTAAACTTGTTAAGGAGCTAGCACACATCTAGGCTTGTGTGGCTACATGTGGCACTCGTTAAAGGAATGTAGGTGAGTCTGTGAAGAATGTTTGGGTAGAACAACCGCTACCAACATCACCCAATATCTGGACTGGAATTTCCATGGATTTCACATTGGACCTTCTAAAAGAAGACAACAAATCAATCGTCACGGTGTTTTTCAACCACCTTTCCATATATGCTCACTGTTGTACCTTATCACACCTAATCAAGCCTTATATAGCTACCCATGTTTTCATGCACCCAATTTTCAAGTTAAATTTCATGCTCACTTCCATTGTGTTGAATCGAGATCCCACATTAACCAAGAAATTCAGGTAGGAGTTGTTTAAGCTTTAGGTTACACACTTGAAAACGAGCATCGATTATCTTCCCAAAATTGCTAGTAAAGCAATGGTGGTCAATAAGTGCTTAGAAACTTATTAAATATGCTTTGATTCAAATATGTAGCATCAATGAGAATAGTGGCTACCCCTTGTAGAATTGTGGTATAATGCCTCTTACCATGGTGCTACCAAAATGAGGCCATGTGAAGTTATCTATTACTAAAAAATCCTATCAATGGTTTCATGTTTACCAAGCACATCCAAACTCCATGAGTTGGATAACACATTGTTATACACAATTTTAATCTATGGATAAAATAAATTCCCTGAGTGTGGTGTTCCTTCACTCGAAACAACAGAAGAAAGACAACTACTATTTTCTCTAAGACAAATAGATATATAGAAATGGAAAGAAGCCTACTTGTAATACTTTTCACTCTTCTTCTCCTTATATCACTGTTGTTTTCGCTCTCAATCCAACTCAAGCTACTAGATCAATTCCCGCAATCAAAGATAAAGAACAATAAACAACATACAATGTACAAGTATCTACTTATCTTAACCAAATCAAACCTATTAGATCTGAGAATACATACATCATCAAGAATAAATTTCACAAGATATAGACATACGTATGAGAAAATGAACAAATATCTTTATTAATGAAGTAGGAGGAGAAGATTACAACCAATAGATCGATTTGTCCTCAATCTGCTCCAACTTCATTCCAGCCTCATCACATCCAGCATCATCTCAGCAGCATATCAGTATTTCCAATCTCTTATCAATTGAGAATCCAACAACATAAATCTGCACAAAATTATTCCTCCCTAGCACTTAGATGAGTGCTCAATTTATAGGGAAACTAAAGGTAATTTCTGATTGAATTGTTTTCTGATAATAGGCAAGACATGTTTCCAAGTTTAGAGGTGGTGGATGGACACTTGGATTCGAAGTATCATGCCTATGGACTCTTCTATAAGGCATTGGTCATGTGGAGATTCCCAGAACAATGACGATTTCGCTCCCAGGTGACCAACACACCCTTGAGTGTCGGGAAGTGCACTGGATTGCACCATTGCAAAGGATCAATCGTGAGTTAGTGGGTCATATAATATATACTTCAAAGCTTGGAAATCTCACAATTGAAGCCATAAATGGAATGTATTCACTTAGTGCATATTGCAACTGAATTAAGGGGATGATAGACCATATTCATTGGTCCTAGGGATGATTCCCAAATTGACCTATAACAGTTGCCCCCTAAAGCGTGAAGTCAAAATAATAATAGTATTTGGATGAGATGCTTTATGGTGTGATGAGTAGGATCTGAAGCCGATGGTGACCTAAATCAACTTGAAATACATTACATCATGATATCTTACATATTGCATATGAATTGTTGAGGAAGGAATTCCCATGCTCAGCACATAAACTATCATAACGTGTACATAATTCATAAATTTTTCTACATTGGAATGTTGCCTGATATATACATGCCTACAGATATAGGCCTATGTTCGGATTATGATCTGTATGTAAAGCCATCGTACAGATGATGTGTACAACAATCTTGAAATCGCAACCTGGATGGATGAAACTAGATCCAGGGTCTTCTTATATCGTTCACTCGATTGTTCAGGTACAAATCTAACCATTCATATATATGATCTGAAGTCAAACATGGGAAGACATTTTCTGATTACTAATCAATGATGTGAGTTGTTAACATACACGATAAAACCACCTTTGATGTTAATGGCTCTCAAGGTACTATAGTACAATTAACAAGGTGTGAATAGATGATTTGATGTTGAATGACAAACAAAATCTTTCGGTCGAAGGTCTGGAAGCAAGAAACTTGCCAATGATATAGCAAGCCCCAAGGTACTGGAAGATGTTTCTAAGTAAACTTCTTGGATGATGAGCTGATGTCGACAGGAAGCAACTTTATCACGAAACGAGAGTAATGATTTTTGAGACAAAATGTGACTTTATATAGCAATGTTTAGGGATGACTATCATGAAAGTGAAGGTTTATGAGTAATGCAGAGAGATGAGAAATTACTAGATGACTTCTCTTGAACATGTCAACAACACTGAAATGAGTTGGCAACATTGAACCAAAATTGAAGTGATGATATGATGAACCTTAGGTATGATGAACCATCAAGAAGATTACCCAAACCAAAAGTCACAGTGATGGAGTGAAAGTGTCATGTTCAAGAGCGACCTGCTACCATAAAGTGTTATGTTCTTTTTCCCAAATTTTCCCCAGTCATTGTCGACCAATACCTCTTTATTTTTGAACAAGCTTGAGGAGGGTAACATATGCTTGATCCATAATTTTACCCTTTGGGTTAATCCATCGCTATTTTATAATTTAACGAGCCTAGCGATACATGAAACTTGATCTTGCCATGATCTACAAGTCCATCGCTATTTTATGTTTTAATGAGTCTAACGACAGTGAAAACCCGATCCTTTTTCTTGTTTAGAGATTTAAAAAGAGGACAAAAGAAACTCCATGAGTCCTTTTTCGTAAATTTGTTGCTCAAGTCCGAAAAAGTGTAAAATGATACTCGAGAAAAACTCTTAGCCATGTTCGACTAAGGTTTTCCTTTTTCGTAAATAATATATCTTAGTCTAGAAAAGGGTTAAACTTATACTGAGTAGATGTCATTTCATTTACTTTTACAAGCATGAAAATACAAGTGCTCAATAATCTTTTCAGATTATCAGAGTCTGAAAAGAGCTAAAAGAAGACTCCAGGGGGTTCCTTTTTCACAATTATCAAAGTTCAAAAAAGAGATAAAAGTGTGCTTTAATTCCTTTTTCATTTTTATCAAAGCTTGAAAAAGAAGAATAAAAGTATGCTTTGTGGTCAAATCATTCTTGAATAAGTGTGCATGCTAAACTCACTGTATCAGCTGTAAAACCTGTTCAGAGAACCATCAAATGGATTAAAAATACCTATTTCATAATAAAAATGAATAAAAAACATAGTCACATCATTAAATATGATTCAAAATAATAAAATTGACTAAATAAATGAGTTTTTACCATTCTTTTTTACCATTCCAAAGTTACTATTTGAAAATTAGGAGCTCTGAACCAGTTTTTCCCTTGAACTTCAGTGGTCAATTGTGATGGTTTCAATGGACGGTTTCTCTTGCCGTTTGATCCAGGTTGGAGCTATGAACATTATATTTCTATTAGTATCATTTTCATTGCATTTCATGGTCAATTTTTAGGATTTTGAGCCCATTAGGTGTTATAGGTAAATTTGGGCATCATCCCCCAAAACCCGGTCAAATTGGACATCATCCCTAGGACCAATGAATAGGGTCTATCATCCCCTTCTATTTCAATTTCTATATGCCCTAAGAGAAGACCATTTAATTCATGGATTCTATTGTGATATTTCCAAGGTTTGAAGTATATATTATATGACCCACTGACTCACCAGGGCTCATCTGCAAGGGACTAATTGCATTGCAGTGCCAATTCCTCCATGCAAGGGTGCACTGCAGTGCACTTCCTAACACTCAAGGGTGTGTTGGTCACCTGGGAGCGGAATTTTGATTGTTTCAGGAATATCCATGTTGTAATGGGGTTTCCTCACCTACATTTTTGGCACAATTTTGTTAAAGTAGGTCTTGCGTAGGGGTTTTGGGGTGGGTCAAAGCCCCTAATGTGTTGTAATGGGTTACAGGGTAGCTCTAGGGTTCGAAAACCGCGGTTTTCAAACCATAGGATATAAAAGCCTACGATATTACAAATAGTTATATAATTGAGTTTAGTAAAGTAGTAAGTTGATAGATTGATGCTACGTGTGAACTGTTAGATCTGTTTTGGGTTGTCTTGGGTAAGGAATCCTGTTGGATGTGTGCGTGGAGATCCTCAGTCCTGCTATCTATGGACCTCGCTAGGTTGTGTGCACGGGCTAGTTTTGGTTCTAAGTGGATCTGAATGTTAATGAATGCGAAGTATCATTAAAATATCTGTGTGCTATCCAATTTGGTTATGTTTAATGCTGAAGCATATCTATGATGATTATTTAAGCTGCGAATGTATCAGTGTTTTGGCATAAGTATATCTGTGATTTGTTATTATCTGCGATTATAGTGTTCTGTGATGGTATTTGGTAATGCACACATGAATGCGAATGTATTGATTAGATCTGATAGCTTTTCTATGGTTATATGCTGAGTACACAGTTAAAAGAGTTGCGAATAGACTCATTCCATGCGGAACTAGTAAGTAATCATACAGATTTGCCTCACATTACCTACTCTCTCCCAAGGTGCAGAAACCTGGTTCTAGGACCCTCCCATACTACTTCGGGTGAGAATTTGGCCTACGAAAGTAGGTCATTGCTGAAAGGGCTAGTAGTATAGGGGTTTTTTGGCAAACCTCAACCTCCGAACCTGGGTTAGGACCCCTCAAGCCAAAAAATGGTTCCGTTGCCAGGACCGAGAGAATTTTTAGAGAGAAATCAGGTAATTCCACGAGGTCATTGGAGACCTGAGCGGGTGGAAATTGAAGACTGGTTTGAAAGGCAGATTCAGGAATTTTTTGTAAAAGAGAATCGCAGCACAAAGCTGACAGCTGAGATGTGGAAGAACAAGTACATCTTCACCGAAGTCTACGAAATTTTCTTTGTAACCTTTGTGCACGAGCTTCAGGAGTGGCTGGCAAGGCTCGTGGAGTTCTAGACATGTTGGAAGGACGATCATGTTACGCAGTGGACAACAGAGTTGATTCAACATTTGGAGAGGACTGAAAATATCATTACCTGCACGGTAGATCACTAGGTGGACAACGTGCTGGGAGGATTTGTGACATAATTCGCAGTCGATCAGTTTGTATCCTATTCTGAAGTAGAGCGGAGGTTCTTCAAAGGTTTCCAGGGTAAGTTCTTGAAAACACTGCCATTATTAATCAAGATGTTATTGTGAGAAAAGGGAATTTTTTGCAACCACACCGAATGAATGAACTCTGATTAGAGCGAAATTATAACTCGAAGTGGTAAGTATTACCAAACCAATCGAGAAGGGGATAGATCCATCTACAATATGCTAAGAGAGTCGGCTATGCATGGAGGAGATAGTCCTCCAGCTACACCACCTTCAAGTCAGCATAAAGGTAAGAACTCACCCACACCTCTGCCACCACTGGAAGAAGATATGGCCACCCACATGAAGCTACCCACTTTTAAGGGTGTAGGGGATGAAGATATGGAATGATTTTGGTTTGTAGTGGAATCCATATCGACTGCGCAGAATGTGGCTACCGACGGTGTAAAGAGAGCGCAACTATCACTCGCCTTTGAAGGAAGGGCTTTGGACTAGTATATGGGGTGCGTAGGACAGCACACATACCCGTCTATTCAAGAGATTAATACATATTTAAAACAACAGTTTCGGAAGCCTAATTCCTACTCTCAAATAGGGGTTGACTTGAAATATTTTAAACAGGGACCCACTGAATCAGTATGGGAAGCTGATCAGCGGTTGAAGAAGGTTATCAAAGATGGGGAATTTCAGTATGATGATAGGCAGCACAAGGAATGGTTTATCGCTATGCTACTGCCTCACCTACATGGAGTTTGGGGTGCAGCAGATCCAGGGAGAATTGGAGGAAATGCACATTGAAATACGGAATCTACGAAAATAATGGGGGAAAGATGCTAGCCCCGACATATGGTGCATAAGATGCAGGGTGTCTGGCCATAACAAGGATCAGTGTCCTCTACTGACAGATTACATGTAAGCTAGGGGACCCAGCCTGCTGTGCCCTAAGGAGGCTGCAGGGCCGAGTGGTCTGATGTTATGGTGCACTGATTGTCGTGTTGCTGGGCTACACGAAAATGACCACTGCCCCCATCTTGGTGCCTATGTTCCAGAGTTGAAGCAACAATGGTGCCGATTTTTCCAATCAGTAGGACATGATGAACATAACTACTGGACCTATGAATTGATGATAGATCGAGGAAACTTATACATGGTACACGCTGACCCTTATTCACCATTATCTCCCTCAAGCAGAGGAGGCTCCCCAACGAGGCGCAAGGGAGGGGGAAGGGGTGGAGGCACAGGTCGAGGAAGAGGACAATTGATCTATTACAACTCTGGAGAAATAGAGCATTTTGTGAGGGACTGTCCGAACCCTGCGAGATAATCTTGCCGATATTGTTGACATCTGGACCATGTGATTGAAGACTGTCCAATTCTGATAGCAAAAATGCAGGAAAAAAATAGACACCTACGCAAAAAGTGCAGAGGGTTAAGGCGGAACCACGTAATGAAGGACCAAGTATTAATGTCATAACGCGTAGTGGTATGGCTACAGGGGGAGCTGAGGAGAAAGACGCGACTGAATCTCTTATTCGAAAAGCAACAGTCAAGCAAGAAAGCTTAGACCTACAGAAGGATAAGAAAACCTTCATCAAAACCCACATCAACTTTACGAAGGATGAGGCACCAGGTTCTAAGGCTCCAGTAATCCTACGAATGGAAGACGAAGTTAAACCATTTCTATAGGCATGTATGAAGCTGCTACGCAACCAGAAGGTGGTGGAAAATATTCAAGCTATAATAGACAGCTACGCAAAGAGAACTAACCCTCTGACAAAAGTTAAGGATGTACACAAACTTTACAAGCATAAGAAGCGCACTGTTCGGGAGATGCGGCTAACAACGCAGATTGGCGACTATGAAATGGATCAGGTTATCTTGGACTTGGGGTCAGATGCGAACGTACTGCGCAAGAAAAATTGGCAGCGGATGGGAGAGCCTAAGCTAGAATGGTCTACTATACAGCTGTGCATGGCTAACCAACAGAAGATCATACGATTGGGGAGGTTGTCCAAGATTATGGTAGGCATCGCAGGTGTCAAGGTATGCGCTGATTTTGAAGTGATTCAGATTGTAGAAGATGCAGACCCTTATCCTGCACTTTTGGGGCTAGATTGGGCTATAGATATGGGAGGCATTATCAACCTAAAGAAAAGAAGCATGGCCTTTGAGAACAAGGGTACGCGGGTGATAGTCCCACTAGACCCTGTGGAAGGAGAGCGCTATACAGAACTGGTGCATGAAGAAGAGGATGTGGATCACATCTATAAATTAACCGCTCGGAACGAGGATTGGATCAATCCTATGGCTGATGGTGTGATTTGCTAGGAGAAGGAAAACAAATGCTTCTCTGACTCCAATGGGGAGATAGAAATTTGGCAAAACTGGTTACATGATTTATCTGTGCTTCGGTGTCTTAGAATCACAAAGAAATTTCGGTGTATCTCCATAGAGGTAAGAGAAATACCCTACTTCGATGATTCTGGTAGTATTATGTAGTTTTTGTGAACATTTGAAGCTGACATCCCAAGGGAGCGAAGGATGTGGGCCCTTAATCTAGCCATGCGCGCAACCCCTGTGAGGTGGTGGGACACGCATAAGGGGACGTTCTAGGATTGGGAAGAGTGTCATGAAATGATGATCCTGTGGTTTGAACCTCCGGTTAACCTGCGTGTAAGGAATTTCCTTGGCCCAGGGGACCCGCACGAACACTTTTCCGCATGGAGGGAGGAATGGTGCGGAAGAACTACGAAAAAATGGGTCCACCTGTTCATTCATGCCCTGGGGTCGATCCCTAACGCGTGGTATCTAGATGCAGAACTACACTAGCACATTGGCCACTGGGAAACCCTGAAGGACAAGTTTGTAGGGACATTCGATTTGGTAGGCGGAATAGAGGCACTCGATGAGGCTCTGTAGGATATATATGTCTTAGTATTTGATGAATGAGGCCCTTGTGCGACGCATGGGATACCAACGTGGGAGACGCAGATGCAGAATATAGTCAACTGTCGCAATCTGTCAATGGAGGAATGTGATGAAGACCTGCGAAATGTATATATCCCAGAGTCGGAAGGGGAGCGCATAGTTGCTGGACCCCCACTGCAGACTGTAGATGTCACTAAGCCTATGAAGATGCAAGAAGTCAACATTAGGATCAAGGAGCAACCTAAGCTAGCTAAAATAGGGGAATATTGGGATGATGATACTGTTGGAAGAGTCACGAAACTCCTTACCGAATACCAGGACCTATTTCCGACAAAGTTCTCGGAACTCAATGAAATCACAGGGGACCAAGAGGTCATGCGCATCACCCTAAAACCATATGCACACCTTGTAAAGCAACACCCTTATCGATTGAACCCCAAGTATAAGCAGAAAGTCAGGGAGGAAATTGACAAAAATGCTAGCCGTAGGTATCATCAAACCAGTAGAACAGTCAGATTGGGTGGGCCCTATGGTGGTCCAGGAGAAAAAGGTTAAAGGAGAAATAAGAATATGTGTTGACCAGTGCAAGTTGAATGATGTCTGCGTCCATGATCCCTTCCCTATGCCCTTTTTTGATGAAATTATTAATAGTGTGGGGGGGGGTACTCTTTCACAGATGGGTTTTCGAGCTACCACTAGATCAGGATTGCACCTGAGGATCGCAACGAAAATACGCTTGCCACTGAATGGGGATCTTTCCAGTACACTGTTATGCCGTTTGGGCTCAAGAACGCCCCTGCCATCTTCTCATGGGTGGTGGTCGCAGTATTCAAGGAATTCATCCACAAGTTCTTGGAGGTATATTTTTATGATTGGACAATATTTGGGTTAGTAAAGAACCACGTTTCGAACCTGCGCATGATGTTGGACGCCTGTAGAAAGCACCAGATCTCCCTAAATATCAAGAAGTGCATATTCTGCGTACCATTTGGGATCTTGTTAGGTCATACAGTTTTTCAGCAATGGATGATGGTTGACCCTGCCAAGGTAGCAGTGATCATCAACCTGGCAGTCCCTACGACTGAGAAACAACTGCGCTCTATCCTTGGACACACAGGTTACTACAGAAAATTTATTCAAGGGTATGCACTAATCACAGTGCCCATGGAAAAATTTCTAAAGAAGGATGTATTGTTCTTTTGGGATGACGAGTGTCAGAAAAGCTTTGAATTGCTCAAGGAAAAGATGGTCTCTGTGCCTATCTTCATCTTTCCTGATTGGGCGAAGGTTTTCCATGTTCATGTCAACGCTTTAGGAATTTCCTTGGGAGCTATCATTACGTAACCGAGGGATGGGGACATCAACCATCTGGTTTCATTTGCCAGTATAAAGCTCTCTAGTGTGGGGTGTAAATACTCCACTACCGAGCGCGAAGGGCTAGAAATGGTGTACACCCTGCAGAAATATCAACATCACCTATTTGGTGGGCACTTCAAGATGTTCACGGATCACTCAAATTTGAAGTACCTGGTGAATAAACCTGTGTTGGAGGGGGAAAATCTGCCAATGGCTACTATTGTTTCAAGAATATGACTTTGAGATCATCGTAAAACCAGGGAAGTTGAATGCTAGGATGGACCACTTATCCCAAATCGAAAGTGGCGAAGAACTGACCAACCTAGAAGAAAGATTTCCTGGTGCACAATTGTTTTCTATTAAGGTAGTGGATGCGCACTTCGCCGACATCATTCACTTCTTAACTACGGGGATGGCACCTGTAGAGTATTCGGTACAATAGAAGAAAGAGTTGGTAACTGTGCAATAGATTTTACCATCATCACGGGCCATTTGTATAGGATGGGAGCTGACGAGGTGTTGTGAAGATACATTTTGGAGCATGAAAGGCACGCCATCTTAGCAAAAGCCCACGGGGGCGTGGCATGAGGTCACTACGCAGGAAAATCAATGACACAGAAGATCTTGAGAGATGGGCTATGGTGGCCCACACTACATAGCGACTCTCACGATTATTGCAAAGCCTGCGATACATGCCAAAGGACAGGAAGGCCATCGCGCAGAGATGAGATGCCCATGAAACCACAAATGGCCTTGCAAGCGTTTGAAAAATGGGCCATTGACTTCGTTGGGCCCATCAACCTACCAGGAAAGAAGACCGGTGCACGCTATATCATCACTATGACGAATTATGTAACTAGATGGGTTGAAGCACAAGCTATGAAAGATTGCACTGCAGACACCACTATGCACTTAATCTTTGAACATATCCTAACTAGGTTTGGCTGTTCGAAGTTCTTGATGAGTGATAGAGGTACACATTTTGTTAATGAAATGATACAGGATTTGACTGATGAATTTTGGATCCACCACATAAAAAGTACCCCTTATCACCCGCAGGAAAATGGAGTTGTAGAAGATTTTAATAAAATCTTGGAGCAGGCACTGACTAAGGTCTGTAATGTCGATCGTAGTGACTGGGACGTGTGAATCTCGTCAGTCCTTTGGGCCTATCGAACCACCTGCAATAAGCTGAGGGGGAAAACACCGTTTCCAATGGTTTATGGAAAGGAGGCCATTATTCCAATGGAGTATCTTTTTCCTAGCCTGCGAATCACAACATTTACCAACATTGCAAAGCCTAGTATCATGGGGGAGCGTCTAGCGTAGCTCGTGGCCTTGGAGGAAGATCGTTTCATTGCTAATTTCCATTAGCAAGTTCAGAAGGCTCGGGATAAGGCATGGCATGATCAACATATTCGACAAAAGACATCTGCGGAGGGAGAATTGGTCCTGCTATACGATAGCCAATTTACGAAACACCTTGGGAAGTTCCATCAGCACTGTCTTGGTCCCTATATGGTAAAGGAAATTATTAACGGAGGACTGGTCCGGTTAGCTACCCTACGCGGTGATATGGTACCAGGCTATGTCAATGGCAGCCGGCTTAAACCATACTGGATCAAATGATATATGGCCGGAGTAATTATATGGGGAGGGATACGCGCAGGAGGAGGAACAACTGTAGGCAAGACCATGGTATGCGTAGGGGTCGATCGCAAGTCTGGAGGCCCGGAGAGGTGCGTTGGGAGCGCAAGGGTGTGCTTAGAGCGCAAGAGGTACAATGGAAGTGCAGGGATAATCTACTGTTGTGAAAACTAGTCGTTGGAATAGTAACTCAGGGTAAAAATCAAATTTTACCGTTGAAAGGAGCAGGCAGCCGAAAATTAATGAGGCGAGTTCCGAAGATTTTTTACCGTTTCCTTGCTGGTAAGTTTTTGATCAGCCTCACCCAACCTTTGGTTGATCTCCAAGGCTATAAAAGCAGAGGGGTCGATCAGAAGAGGGTTCCGTGTATCTTGAATAGTTTGTGCTTTGTGAAATTCCATGCCTATTGCACTTTGTTAAGGTCTAGGCTTGACACACCCTTTGATAGTAGCAACCCTGATTTCATTTTTCACGCCAGAATGACGGTGACCAATCCTACTGAATCATCACAGACTATGGCCTCGGCGGAACAATAATCTCAGGAAGTACTGGAATTCAACCCCGGAGTTGAGGAGGTTAGGTCCACCCACAGCAAGGGAAAGCAGAAGGGGAAAGGGAAAGGCCAGGAGCAAGGGTCGGGGAAACCTGCGAGATGGGCTGGGGTGAAGCCGCGCACCTCTCCTCGACATGTGAAGTCCCTGCGAACGGTGCCCCAGGCACGATCGCCTAACCCATTGAAAATACCCCTGTCTTCTCAGGAGGAGGCTCGGCTCACTGAGCCAATAAGATGGTTACCACCTGTGTGGACTCACAGGCCCTTGGTGCGCACGCCCAAGAACCTAAATGGGATGCGTGCCTGTCTATAGATGCCTTTGATCCTGAGTGAGGTCCTTATTATTGGAGATTCCTTTGGTAATCTCCACATGGTCAAATTCGATGATTATGACCTCAAAAACCTGGAGGCCTTCCCCGAGCTAGCACCAGAACTGTACCTGGAGAGGGTGTTGGAGAATGACGTACTGAAGGTCATCCCTGTGCCATGGGAAAGTGGACTAGCTGGGTCCGGGCTCTTAAATTTGCTGCGAATGCCTCATTTTGGCCATTATAATATCACTGGCAGGATCATGTGGCAGCTGCTCGCTCTGGTCCATGATGACTGTTTATGGATTCAGGACCGCATCCGTATAGATGCATTCTGCTATTCCTGGTTGCTACTCCTCATTGCGTTGGTCACATGGGAAGCCCCAGAGGATTCGGTCCTCCCCGACCTAGATCCAAATATGTGCGAAGGGGCACGATATGCGAATCTGTGGGATTCGAAGGACGAAAAACAGATTGAAGATAATAAGGTCTTTTGGGTCTTATTTCAGAGCGGGCTCACAGCTTCCATTCACTCCCGGCCGCGCTTGTCACCAGAAATTCATGATAAGTACAAGAGCATCGTAGCGTTTCAAGTAACAATGCATAATGTACAGATCAGAGGCCGCAGAGATCTAACATGGGTATCACTCCCATACATTGTTGTTGATGAGGATATTGACCGCCTTATTACCACTTGGCCTCCACACTGGAAGCTCGGCTTCAAATCAGGTATGAAGGACACTACAAGTACGAGAACCACGAAGGTCACCCTGCCCGACACCACCAAAAAGACCGGAGGATAGGGTAAGGGTATTGGGAAGGGAGTGGACCCAGAATTGCAGAAGGATTTGCAGAAGGGCAAGAGCACTGGGAAGGGAGTGGAACCAGAATCAAAGAAGGAATCGCCACTAGATATGGGCGTAGAGGGTCTAGATGCAGGAGGTGCTGACTCCCCTCGAGGTACAAAATGGACTGGTGACCCTGTTAAAGGACCTCGGAAGAAGCAATGAACTATACGACTGGAATGGGACACGGGAGTCACTTTGACAGAGGAGGACCTGGAGCAGATTGCGAATGCTGTCACCCTTGCTATAGAAGATAAATGGCTGGCTCTCGAAGAGAAACAGAAGGCCACAGTCACTATGCTCCAGTTTGAGCTCTGAGCCCTACAGCTCAAGACTAACACATTGAAAACAAGCCTGGTTTAGGCAAGACCAACCCCAGTGAAAAGCAGCATATTTATCCTCACAACAGAAATCTACCTCTGCCCTATACCAGGCATTGCCCTCATGCTGAGTCCACCCGACTTAGGAGTGCAGGTCTAGGACTACGCAGAGGTGAAATTAGATCTAGCCCAACTACCACATGAGCCATTGCATATCCTCCACAAATCCTTGTTCAAAGAGATTCAACACAGAGACCGCTGAGTGCACTAGCAACTCAGTCCAGCTGAGCAGACAATTGAGGAAAAAACAGTTGAGGTGTCCTAGGCACAGGCTGCATGTACCCTCATCGCCGCGCAACAGACAGAGTTGGAACGAATAATCAGTAGGCTCTATGCAAATGTCACTAAAGATATCTCGACTTCTGCCACCCCCCAGGCCAATATTAAGGGGCTGGTTGCAGCGCTAAAGGCTTCGAGGACCGAGATCCAGGCGGTCAAGACAGAGATGGAATAACAGATTGAGGCCTTGCAGGCCAAATCATAGCCGGAAACGCCACCTGAGGTAAGGGCCCAGCGAGCTGTGTTGGTCACAGAGGCTACCAATTTCATCACAGATTGAATTTCCCAGGGCATAAGACTGTTGGAGATAGCTATGTAGCTGTGGACTAAGGTACAACGTGATCCTCTCTTGCGCGAACTTCCTCAGGAACTACGCCAAAAGGAAGAAGAGTTTGAGAAACTGGAAGCCACTATGCCTACTCTGATCCCCACTCAACGCCTAGAATGCCTTTGTACCAGCCATACACTCAGAGATGACATTGAAGAGTTCTGCCAGAAAAATAAAGTTCTCAGTGACCACCTTATGATGTAATGTTCCCAAATTTTCATGAAGAAAATTGGAACATTAATTTTTTCTTATTTCATCTAGGAGGTGAATAAAATGGGTAAAAGGCCCATGAGTAGGAATAAGATCCTTCATAATGTGAAAAGGATCATTGGAGCAGCTTATTTTTCACCTTCCAGTGTGAAAAGGGGCAATTTGCATGAGGGAAAGGTCAAGTTTGACCAAGTCAACAGCGTTGCCTAAGAGGTGTAGCTTGCATGGGAAGACAACGCAGTTTTGGAGGGAGAAATATTTCTTGTGGAAGAAACCCTAATGTTTGGGGTCCATGGAAAAGAGGCATTCACTTGTATAAGAAGAGGAGGAGGTAGCCATAGAGAGATATCTTGGATCATTTGATTATTTTTCTATTCAGAAAAATTGCACACTCCGACTGTTCAACTAAGTTGCAGTGCTACTTAGCACAAGGGATTCCTGTTTAGGATTTCCTATCCTTCTTGAGAGGCCTCTTGGAGGATTGCACTTCATCTTCTCCACATCTTGGCTCAAGGCCAAAGCCATTCTTCAGATATTGCGTTATTTCTGCTCAAGTATAACGCAGTGTTGCTGGGGCATTGCAGTGGAGGGTTCCACAACACTTCTCTTTGGCTCATCTTTCAGAGGAGGGAGTTCCTATCCCTCCGGGAGATCAGTGGAAGGGATTTCAGAGCTGATTGACATATTTTGGCATCAAGGACAACATCTCCCATCATAGATAGCGCAGTCCATCCTCTTGATTGCGTTATTCTAGAGTGCATCTACAGTGAGAGGTTGCACTAGCATTTTGGAGGGCAAGATTTCCAGTTTTAGGATCAACCTTGTACATAGGAAATCCATTGGAGGAGTTTTGCTACATATTGGATATATTATTCAGCCATCTCCATACTGTATCAGTTTTAGTTGCAGCTGCTGCCCAACAACTCCGGTATTTTTGCAGATTTGCCAATTTCATGTATATTATAGCTAATCCTTCCAAGGATTGTGTATTTTGCTATATTATTATTTCCTGGGGTTGAGAGCTTGCTCCCCCTCATTTATTTGAGCTGCTATTGATATATCATTCTATATTAATGTATTTTGTTGCAGTGTCTCCAATGAACTGCGTTATTTTAGTCATATGAGCTTCCTGCATAGCAGTGTAGATGTTTTTCATTGTACATGTCTAATTGAGGGTTTATTGGCCAACTTTAGTGATTGATTCCTCAAATCATTGTACACATTTGTTGCTATATTATACTTTGGTTGGCTATATACTTCTTCATGTGTGCAGACTTCATAGAATAATGCTGTTGCTCCATGTCTTGTGCTTGCATATGTTGAAGTCCCTTCACCGGGCATTTCCTAAGGACATCTAAGTGTGGCATATCTGTTTAACCACCTTAGAAGGATTTCTTTGGTCCCAACTCTTGGATTTTGGTCTTAGACACATTATTCTAAGGGATCCAGGTTTTGGTATCAAATCCTGTAACCTCCATTTCTGGAAAATGCGTTTTCCAGCCATGAATTGCTAGCCATTCCAGATTTGGGATATTACATAATCCTTGGGCCGATGAAGCCCTCAAACTCTCTCAGGACGTTGATATCGTAGTCAAGAAACTAAACCAGACTTTGGAGAGCGTCACTGTTGCTATAGAAGGCCCAAATTTGCAGAAGTTGGTGGATATTGCTCAGAATGTTTCTGCGCAGAGTGAAGGAGTGCTGCCCCCACTAGTTGATGCAATCGGGCTGCTACAGGAAAAGGTGGAAAACCCATGGCCACAGTGACTTGGGACGAGTCACAAGATTGTATTAGGGGCATGTTGGAACGGGTTCCCTAACCTGCGTTTTTGGCAGAATTTTGTTAAATTTGGTCCTGCGTAGGGGTTTTGGGGTGGGTCAAAGCCCCTAATGTGTTGTAATGGGTTAAAGGGTAGCTCTAGGGTCTACAAAACACAGTGTGTGGACCATAGGATAGTGAAGGCTACGATATTATAAATAGTTAGATAATTGGGTCTAGTAAAGTAGTAAGTTGATAGATTGATGCTACGTGCAAACTGTTAGATCTGTTTTGGGTGGTCTTGGGTAAGGACTCCTGCTTGCTATGTGCGCAGAGATCCTCAGTCCTGCTATGTGCGGACCCCGCTAGGCTATGTGCGCGGGTTGGTTTTGGTTGTAAGTGGATCTGAATGTTAATGAATGCAAAGTATTGTTAAAGTATCTGTGTGCTATCTGAATTGGTTATGTTTAGTGCTAAAGCGTATCTGTTATGAATATTTAAGTTGCGAATCTGTGTTTTTGGCATAAGTATATCTGTGATCTATTATTGGTTGTGATTATAGTGTGCTATGATGGTATTTGGTAATGCGCATGTGGATTTGAATGTACTGATTAGATCTGATAGCTTTTCTATGGTTATATGATGAGTACTCCATTAAAAGAGCTGTGAATAGAATCGTTCTGTGCGGAACTAGTAATTAATCATACATATCTGCCTCACGTTACCTACTCTCTCCCAGGGTGCAAAAACCTAGTTCCAACACCCTCCCATACTACTTCGAGTGATACTTTGGCCTGCGAAAGTAGGTCATTTCCGAAAGGGCCAGTAGTATAGGGGTTTGTTGGCAAACCTTAACCTCCGAACCTAGGTCAAGACCCCTCAAGCCAAAAATCCACATGGCCAGTGTCTTCTAGAAGATTCCATTGGTGTCATACATCGAATCCAAGTGTCCATATAACACCTATGAACTTGGAGACATGTCTTTCCTATTATTAGAAAGTCATTCATTGAGAAACTACCATAAGTTTCCTTATAAATTGAGCACTCATCCTAGTGCTAGGGAGGAATAATTTTGTGCAAAGTTATGTTGTTGGATTCTCATTTGATAAGAGAGTGAAAGTAATGATATTCTGTTGAGATGATGTTGGATGTGATGAGGCTGGAATGAAGGTTGACCAGGTTGACAAAAAATCGATCCATTGGTTTTAACCTTCCCCTCCTACACTTTAATAAATATTACTGTTAATTTTCCCATACATATGTCTATTTATTGTGCAATGTATTCTTGAATGATGTATGTATTTCAGATCTAATCGATTTTATTTGATTAAGATAAGTAGATATTTGTATATTGTATGTTTTTTTTGTTTTCTGTTTGTGTTTGTAGGAATTGATCTAGCGACTTGAGTTGGATTGAGAGCGATGAAAACAACAACAGAAGGAGAAGGAGAAGTGAAATAATCATAAGTAGGCTCCTTTCCCATTTTGTATATCTGCTTGTTTTAGAGAAAATAGTAGTTATATTTCACATGTTGTTTTGGGTGATACACTCAGGGAATTTTATTTATCCGTAGATTAAAACTTTGTAAAATATTAGGGTAAATATACTACATTCTGAGGGAAACACACCCTTGAATGTTGAAAGGCGCATTGCAGTGCATTGAATTTGAAGGACAGATGCGATGCAACACCCTGTCCCTTGACCTGGGATGCGTTAGGTGCATTTATCATTTCGAGTTCCCGTAGATCCTATAAGGTATACATTGGGTCATATGACCATGGCTAAGTCAACTTCTCTGGCTGTACCATCTGTTATAGTTGCAACAACATATATTGTTTCTACTTTTTCGATGTTCACCACATCACCAGAGTCACATATATATGGTGGTCCTTTTGTCCTGCTGAGTTACCAATCTTTATCTGTAACTTTATCTGGTGCATCCTCAAACCCATGGATTTCACCCATGTCATCATTTGGTATTATATATGGTACATCTATAATGAGTACTAAATGACTTGATCCTTTATATACATCTTCAATGCAATATCAAGCTGGTCCATCTGGATATATTCCATCCAGTACAATCTCACATGGACTCCCATCATTTGGAGAACAATATATTCCATAATATTATACTCCTCATGCTGGGGGCCAACCTATGGTCACCCATTTTGACAATACTCCATCGTTATATGGTCATCCTAATGTTGGAATGATGGTTTGTGAGTGGAAACCTATCCTGCATATTCATCTGCAAACGGTTGTATATTCATATCGACCGGTTCAACATGTTGCACCCACATCTACTCCACTTGTTAATACATCATTACCCCTGTTATAGGGTTAGATTTTTGTACCTCAACTGTCTCAGGCGGGTCCATCAACCCAATATCCTTAAGTATTCAGCCCACAGACTCCAAGTCCTTTGGTTGGTTTACAAAAACCATGTGTATCCAGAATTATTTATTGACAAGCTGGATTACCCTATTATCCGATGTCACAGGCACAACTAGGTCTTACCTATTCACAACCGGGTCCAAGCTATTATGGTTTGGGCTATAATCTTGGTGGGCAGACACCTTGGCAGCCAAAACCGCAAACGCCACAACAATCATTCCAACAACAAGTAGCTTACCCAAGTTTTGGTCAATAGAATCCTCAATTGTTTGCTTATCAAAGAAAAACCTATCTGGGTTACCAAAAACAAATTCCTTATGCTGGTGCTCAAAGGCCTGTTGCCCAAGCAATTCCATCATACCCTGGTTATGCTCAACCTGACTTAAATCGACAGTTGCCCTTTGTTGCAAATTTAGAATTACCTAATTTAAACTGGCTTACCAACGATCCAATAAACTATTCTCCTTGGTGGCTGGTGATACCACATAAATTACCATTGGATATTCCTAAGTTCAATGGAAACCCTGGAGAATACCCTTCGACGCATGTTATGACTTATCATTTTTGGTGTTCATCCAAATCCTTAAATGACGACTCTGTTCGATTGCATCTTTTCCAGTGTACGCTCACTGGTCTGGCTGCGAAGTGGTACATTGAGTTACCACGAGCTTCATTTGATAATTTCACTGCCTTAGCTACTACCTTTCTGACCCATTTCCAGTTACCCATATGATATGAAACTGGAACAAAACTGCTGACCAATTTCAAACAGACTAATGCTAATCACATTTCTGATCATATTCATGAGTGGCATTGTCATTGTAGAATGGTCAAAACATTTGTTCCTGATTAGCTCCTTGCTGAGATGTTCATTAATTCCTTGCTGCAATCTATCATCGAGGATGTGGCTAAGGGTGGTGTCGTCACTGAAGAGCAGTTCATTGCTCATGCCCAATACCTAGATTTTATTTATACTCAACCTGAAACGCTCTATGAAAAAATTCCCAACATGCCACAATCTAATTTTATTGTTCCTCCTCCATCTAAGGAATCTCATGCCAATGATGGTATGATCGGTATTGCAAGCACACATCACTCTACTGCTTCTAATCTTGCACATTCTTTCGAAATTCATAAAGGTGTTATTACAGTCATCAATCAACTCTCCTTCTTTCCCTCTAGTTCCCAAGTTACAAGAAGCGTTCTGTTATTTCACGCACCCCATCTAGCACTTCAAAACATTGGTGTAGGAATCTTAAAGGATTCTTCCCTAATGGGCACCTTTTCATTACCGTCGCCTACGACGTCGGTAGAAATTGCAAGAATAGAGACCTACTGCATGATATATTCCACTCCATCTGGCTTAAGGAATATTACCAATGATTCTGAAGTTGTTATGTTGGATGAATTTATTTCGCCCAGCCCAATTGAGCTGGCATAGCAATCAATCTACATGGCTTGGGCGACAAATCTGAAATCATCGTCGCCGATCGATTGGGTTGATCGTTCATTAGATTTTGGTACCCAATCTGATCCTTTTTCATCCACTTTCTTGACTTATGAGAGCATTGTGGAATCCATGATGCTATAAGGAGAACCATGGGAAGATCATCATCATCATTCCCATCTTCAAGATTACGAAGAAGATAAAATTATTGAAATATATCACCCATCGATCAAAAATTTATTTTTGAATTATTTTCTCATTAATGCAATCGAATTCGAGTGAAACTTATCAAATATTGAAGAAACCATTTCTATCGATATTTCGACCAAACTCGGAGTTGTAGAAAACATTCATGTCGGTGTGTCTTGTTCTCCATCAAATCTCTAAACTTATCGCTCTCTCTTTCATGAATTCCAAGATATATTTTCTTGGTATTACGAGGAAATGACATGCATAGATACTAGTATAGTTGAACACACCATTAAAATGTACCCTGACGTCAGACCGATACGTCAAATCCTTCGTCCCATTCATCCGAAGAAGGCTGCTACCATTAAAAAAAAAGTTGAAAACTTTTGCGTGCTAGTTTCATTTACCCCGTTCCGCTTACTGATTGATTTTCCATCATTGTTCCTGTTATGAAGCAATAAGGGATAATGAGAGTGTGTGTCTATTATCAAGATGTCAATCTTTCTTGTCCAAAATACAACTATCCTACTCCCTTTATCGACCAGATTATTGATGATTGTGATGAGTTTGAAATATTTTTGTTCACGGATGGATTCACCGGTTACAATCAAATCAATATCCGCCCAAAGGAACAATATATGACAAAATTTATCTATCCTTTGGGCATATTCACTTATCGTAAACTCCCATTTGGTTTAAAGAATGTTGGGGAAACATTTCAGAGAGCAATGGATTATGCTTTCAATGACATCAAGCACATTGTTCAACCTTATCTAGACGATTTAGCCACGCATTCAAGAAATCGGACTGGTCACCCGATGCATTTGAGAGAAATATTTCTACGCTACCGACACTACAAAATATGCCTCAATCCACAAAAATTTGTGTTCTGCGTTGGTTCTGGTCATTTTCTTGTATTCGTCTTCTCAGAAGAAGGAATTCGAATCGACCCACTGAAGGTCCAGGCCATTCTTGATTTTCCTGCGCCATCAAATTTACTTCAGTTACAAAAAATTCAAGGAAAGGCTAACTTCCTAAGGAGGTTGATACCCAACTATGTTGAAATGGCTAAAGGATTTACTCATCTATTGAAAAAGGGGATTCCATTCAATTGGGGTAAGGTTGTGCAAGCTTCTTTTGATGTTGTCAAGGATACATGACTTGTCCGGGCGTCATTAATGTATTCCCCCAATTATCAGAGTGATTATTTCTTATATATCATCATGGCTGATATGACCATTTCTATGGTATTGGTCCAAGAAGAAGATGGGATAAAACATTCGATATAATATTTGAGTCATTATCTCAATGATATGGAAGTGCATTATTCATATGTCAAAAATCTCGCCTTAACGACCATTCAAGTTGTCCAAATATTTCGCCATTATATCTTGTTCCGGAAGACCATTGTCATTTCAGATTGCAAACCCATGAAATACATTGTGTCACGTCAATTTCTGGGGGGATATTGTTCAAAATGGATCATCATTTTATAGGAATTTGATTTGGAATTCATCAAATCCAAGTCAAATAAGTCATTAGTTTTGATTGAGCTTCTTTGCAACCTTTCGTCTGATAGTACTGCTACTACATCAGAACCATCAATTCTCAATGAGTCTATGTTTTTGATCGGATCATCTGGTCCTTGGTATGGGGATTTTATCATTTATCTCCAAACCCAAAATTTCTAACCCGATACCTCTCGCTCTCAACAATGACGTATTCAATACCAAGTGAAAGATTATATGATCATCGACAATACACTTTATCGTCGTGGTGCCGATACGATTTTAAGGAGATGCCTCACCCATGAGGAGGTCGAGAATGTTGTAAATGATTTTAATTTTGGGGCTTGTGGTGGAAAATTGACAGGATACGCTACCATGTAGAAGATACTCGGCGCTAGTTAATTTTGGCCTACCATATTTCGCGACTACATCCTCACAGTTAGAAGTTGTCATGCGTCCCAGATATTTTATCATAAAATCCACAAACCACCAGCGCTGATGCATCCCGTTATCGTTGTGGGACCATTTTCAAAATGGGGCATTGACTTCATGACCTGAAAGCCTCATTCGTCCAGGGGGCATGGTTATATTATTGTCGCAGTAGAATAATTTACCAAGTGGGCCGAAGCAATGCCTAAATTCAAAAACGCAGGCGAAACAACTGCATTATTATTTTTCAATCATTTCATCTCATGGTTTGGTGTTCCAGAGGCTATAGTCATAGATCATGGTAATCATTTTTGCAATCACATGATGAATGACCTGGCTGCCAAATTAGGACTATCGCATGATAGTTCTACTCCTTATTATCCACAATCAAATGGAAAAGTTGAAGCTATTAAAAATACTCTTAAACGAATGCTTCAATGAATGATAGGAGTTCATAAACGAAATTGGAATTTGATCCTGTACTCGGCTTTGTGGGAATATCGAACCTCAGTGAGAAATGCAACCAGATTTAACCCCTTTCAATTGGTGTATGGTTTGGAAGCTATCTTTCCTATACAATGTGAAATACCATTGTTAAAAATCATTTTTGACTTGTTACCTGACACCTCTACTAAAGAAGCGTCTCTTTTTAACCTCATCCATCTTGATGAAATGCGTCGTGAAGCCGCATTGGCCAAAAAAGTGCATAAGAGAAGAATTAAGGCGCAATACGACCAACATGTCCAACCTTGCATCTTCTCAGAGGGTGACCTGGCCTTATTTTATGATTAGGAAGCTGATGTAATAGGTACAGGAAAATTTGATCCGTTATGTCATGGCCCCTATATTTTCAAAAGAGTTCTGGCTAAGGGCGTCTACGAGTTAGTATATTATGATGGAATTCCATTGGCGCAACCTCGAAATGGGTTGTATCTTAAATGTTACTATCATTAGTTGAGCACAATAAACTTTTTTTATTATATTGTATATATGCTTTTGATTTGAATTCACTGTCTTAGTTTGTTTTTCTAGAGTTTTCTTGAAGTTAGTAATCCACTTTACATTTCATCGCAGATGTCTAAATCTTTGGAACCATTCGTTGGGTATGTTGATGGTGCTAGTCGTTGTACACAGAATCTATCCTCTGCAACATGGGTCATTTTCGATCTGAGTGGTGAGTTAGTGAGTTTTCAAGGGATTTGTATCGGTCGATCTACAAACAATATCATTGAGTATAGCTCATTGATCGAACTTCTCTTTGATTCCATTTCATTTGGTATTAACCACATCATCATCAGTTTAGAATCACAACTTACTAGCGTTTATATGATCAGAAATCCAACACTGCATCGTATGTTCCTAAGAGTTTGAATTTTGGAAAGAAATTTTGATTACATTCGATATCAACACATTTCAAGAAATTTGAACACATTAACTAATTCCTTAGCGAATTGTGTTTTAAACAGACGTTTGCAACACATGTAAAGACATGTTTTCAATTCACATCACATAATTGAATAGGATTGCGAAATAAACATAGGAAAACACTGAAAACAAATAGATAGATAGTTGTAGGTTTTAAAAATTTTTGTGCCTAGGACACATTGGTCATATGACCTCAAAATGTATGAAAAATGTCAAAGTAAACTAGTGATGCTCGTGATAACAAGCTACTGATCTAGCTATCCTACGCAATCACTGCATCCAATAGTTAGGAACGTCAATAGTGTGGCATTACTGTCTCATAGGAAACTCTTCGATATGGAAATCTGGAATCCTGAGAGTCAATCCTTCCATGTGTTGCTGTAGCTCAGCAACAGTCTCAGTCATATCTAAATCCTGAAGGACTTCTCTCCTGACAACCCTCTCTGCTAGCTCATCTGCTCCCTGCTCCAGCTAACCCACTGGTCAAACTCGACCCACATCTGCATACATCAAAACTTTAGTTTAGTCTTGGGAAACATCAAGATACAAAAACATGTAGAAACCTTCGAAAAAATAAAAAAACATGGTCAAAACATTCTTTCCAATTGCACCCCATTGAGCATCGTCTGGTAGAATCAAGTATGGATCTCCTTAGAAATCTACGCCTAAATATGCATACTGATCTATGGTGATCATCTATTGCCTGAACCAGGCGAAGAATGTAGTAGAGAATACAATGGTCGATTGACCAAAATGTCTAGACATCAATTCAACCCATCTCTGCATCCGTGGATCTCTAGGGCCAGATATGCCCAGTGTAACATGTTCTGGCTGCATCAATGGAATCTAATCTAAGGCGAAGGAAATAAGGATCAAGCCATAGTTGAAATTATTCTTCTTTCCCCCCTTTACTTTGTTTAGTTATTCTTTCATCTAAAAGAGGAAAACTCCAGCCTAGTTAAAAACTGTTGTTCTAAACACTTCAGTGCATACTGCACGTATGATCTATTTGCCACATGTAGTGTAGCAGAACCGGAAAGTTTTGTGATAGTAAACAAGATGGTCCTCAAAGGAAAATCACGTACATCATGGATGTTTATTTTCCCATCCTTTCTTGGTTCAGTCCCTGTATGGTAGTGCTACAGTATAGAATCTCTCACTATCTCTCCTCCTAGAGCAGATCTTGAAAGAGAAATGGGAGAACCTCACCTTGATAATCCAGAGAGAAAATAATTTTACTCCACTAATATTGAGAGAACTTTATCCCCAATGTGAAAATATTGTAGCACCGGATCCCATGAGCGAACAAGGAACTCCAATAGTTCCATTTGTTGTCTCATCCTTCACATTCTGAAGTTTTTTAGCAACCCACAATATCTGAGGGTTCTTATTGTACCTAGATCGCTTAGGGCAATCATATTATGTTCTTCATGTTCTCTTTCTGTCCATGTAATTGTCATTTTGATCCAATGAATACATGAAACATAATTATAAGCTTTGCTGGGATCCATTTCATGCAAAAAAATTGGGAAATTTTGGGCACACGGCAAGAAACAAAAATTAGAATTATGCCCAACGCACCCTAGGTCAAGGGATAGAGTGTTGCAGTGCATCTGGTCTTTAATTTCAATGCACTGCAACACACCTTTCGATATTCAAGGGTGAGTTTCCCTCTGAGCGTAGTAGATTTACCCTAAGGGGTCAAAACCCAAAAAAAATACCATGAAATGCACAATAAATGATATTAAAAGAAAGATAATGTTCATAGCTCCAACCTGGATAAAAAGGCTAGAGAAATCATCCACATGAACTGTCACAATAAACCACTAAAATTTGGGGGAAAACTGGTTCAGAAGTCCTAATTTTGAAATGGTAACTTTGGAATTGTAAAAACTCTTTTAATTAGTCAATTTGATTATTTAAAATTGTATTTAATGTTGTGATCACTATGGGTTTTATTCATTTTTGCTATGAAACAGGTATTTTTAATCTGTTTGATGGTTTTCTAAACAAGTTTTACAGTTGATAAAGTTAGATTAGCCGTGCAAACTTATTCAAGAATGATTTGACCACAAAGAATACTTTTATCATTCTTTACCGAGCTTTGATAAAAATGAAAAAGGGTTTGAAGCACACATTTATCTCTTTTTTGAGCTTCGATAACTACAAAAATGGGACCCCCTGGAGTCTTCTTTTAGCTCTTTTCAGACTTCGACAATGTGAAAATATTGTCGAGCACTTGAATCTTTGAGCTCATAAAAGTAAATGAAACGACATATACTCAGTATAAGTTTAACCCTTTTATGGACTGAGATAGATTATTTATGAAAAATGAAAACCTTAGTCGAACAGGGCTAAGAGGTTTTCTCAGGTATCATTTTACACGTTTTTGGACCTGAGTGACAAATTTACAAAAAATGACTCATGGAGTTTTCTTTTGTCCTCTTTTTAAAACTCTTTAAATATGAAAAAGTGTTGGGCTGTCACTGTCGTTAGGCTCGTTAAAACAAAAAATAGAAATGGACTTGTCAATCATGGCAAGAATCGAGTTTCATTTATTGATAGAATTGGTAAATTATTAAATAGCGATGGATTCGCCCGAAGGGTTGAATTGTAGATCAAGAATATGTTACCCTCCTCAAGTTTGTTAAAAAATAAAGAGGTACTGGTTGAAAAATGACAGGGGAAAATTTGGAAAAAATAACATAACACTTTAAGGTAGCAGATCACTCTTGAACATGACAGTTTCACTCCATCATCGTGACTTTTGGGTTGGGAATCTTCTTGATGGTTCATCATACCTATGGTTCATCATACCTTCACTTTGGTTTTGGGTCAATGCTGCTAACTCATCTCAGTGTCGTCGATATGTTCAAGAGAATTCATCCAGTAAAATTCTCATCCTTCTGCAATACTCATAGACCTTCATTTTCATGACAAACATCCCTAAAAATTGCTATATCAAGTCACATTTTTCTCCGAAATCATTACTCTCGTTTCGCAATAAATTTGCTTCCTGTCGACATCATCTCATCATCCAGGAAGTTTACTTAGAAACATCTTCTAGTACCTTGAGGCTTGTCACATCATCGAGAAGTTTCTTGCTTCCGGACCTTTGACCGAAATATTTTGTTTGGCGTTCAACATCAAATCATCTATTCATGCCTTAATAATTGTACTGCAGTACCTTGAGAGCCATTGACATCCATGATGGTTTTCTCATGTTTGTTAACAACTCACATCATCGGCATGTAATCAAATGATGTATTCCAATGTTCGACTTCAAATCATATATTCACATGGTTAGAATTGTACATGAACTATCAGTTGAAAGAGATAAGAAGACCCCAGATACAATTTCATCCATCTAGGTTGTGATTTCAGGATTGTTGTACACATCATATGTACGATGTCTTTACATACAGATCATCATCTGAACATGGGCCTATATCTGTAGGCATGTATATATTGGGAAATATTCCAATGTAGATGAATTTTTGAATTATGTACATGTTATTAGATAGTTTATGTGTTGATCATGGGAATACCTCCCTCAGAAATTTGTGATCAAAATGAAATATATCATGATGTAATGTATTGCAAGATTGATGCAGGTCACCGTCTGCTTCAGTTCCTACTCGTCACATCGTAAAGCATCTTATCCAAATACTATTATTATTTTTACTTCATGCTTTAGGGGGTAGCTGTTATACATCAATTTTGGCATCATCCCCCAAGACTTGGTAAAACTGGACATCATCCCCAGGACCAATGAATAGGGTCTATAATCCCCTTATATTTCAGTTGCTATATGCCCGAAGAGAAGAAAATTTCATTCATGGCTTATATTGTGATATTTCCAAGGTTTGAAGTATATATTATATGACCCACTGACTCACCAACGCTCATCTGCAAGGGATTAACTGCGTTGTAGTGCCAATTCATCCATGCAAGGGTGCATTACAGTGCACTTCCCGACACTCAAGGGTGCGTTGGTCACCTAGGAGCAGAATTCTCATTGTTCTAGGAATCTCCACATGACCAGTGCCTTCAAGAAGAGTCCATATGTGTCATATTTCGAATCCAAGTGTCCATCTAACACCTCTGAACTTGCAAAAAATGTATTTCCTATTATTAGAAAGTTATTCATTCAGAAACTATCATCAATTTCCCTATAAATTTAGCACCCATCCTAGTGCTAGGAAGGAATAATTTTGTGCAAAGTTATGTTGTTGGATTCTCATTTGATAAGAGAGTGAAAGTATTGATATGTTGCTGAGATGATGCTAGATGTGATGAGGTTGGAATGAAGTTGGGGCAGGTTGATGAAAAATCGATCCATTGGTTGTAATATTCTCCTCCTAATATTTAATAAATATTAATGTTGATTTACCCATAAATATGTCTATTTCTTGTGCAATGTATTCTTGAATGATGTATGCATTTCATATCTAATCGATTTGATTTGATTAAGATAAGTAGATATTTGTATATTGTATATTGTTTATTGTTCTCTGTTTGTGTTTGCAGGAATCAATCTAGCGACTTGAGTTGGATTGAGAGAAAGGAAAACATCAGCAGAAGGAGAAGGAGAAGAGAAATAATCACAAGTAGGCTCCTTTCCCATCCTGTATATCTGCTTGTTTTAGAGAAAATAATATTTATATTTCACCTGTTGTTCTGGGTGATAAGAACCACTCTCGGGGAATTTGATTTATTCGTAGATTAAAACTCTGTATAACATTAGGGTAAATATACTACGTTCTGAGGGAAACACACTGTTGAATGTTGAAAGGTGCATTGCAGTGCACTGAATTTGAAGGCCAAATGCACTGCAAGGCTCTGTCCCTTGTTCTAGTGTGCGTTGGGCACATTTCTCATTTTTGTTTCTTGCTGTGTGCCCAAAATTTCCCAAGTTTTTTGTATAAAATGGATCCTAATGAAGATTATAATTGTGTTTCAGATATTCATCGGATCAAAATGACGATTACGTGGCGAGAAAGAGAACATAAAGAAAAAAATATGATTTCCCCAAACGATCCAGGTACAGTAAGAGCCCTAAGAGATTGTAGGTTGCTTAAATACTTCAGATTGTCAGGGATGAGGCAGCAAATGGAACTATTAGAGTTCCTAGTTTGTTCATGGGATCCGGTATTGCAGTATTTTCACATTTGGGACAAAATTCTCCCAATATTGTTGCAGGATATTTACTTTCTCACTGGATTATCGAGGTGAGGTTCTCCCATTTCCCTTGCAGGATCTTCTCTCAGACGCCGAGTCAGTGAGGGATTACATAAGCCAACATTGTCATCCAGGTACTGAACTGAGTAAAGATGGAAAAATAAATATTCGTTATGTGCATGATCTACCTTTGAGGACCATCCTTTTTTCTATCGCAAATATTTCCTGTTTCGTGACACTACAAGTTGCAAACAGATCATACATGCAGTATGCACTTGAGTGTTTAGAACCAAAAATATTCAAATGGGCTGAAGCAGTACTCTTTTAGATGAAAGAAAAACTGACTAAAATAGAGGATGGCAGGAAGAATAATTTCAAATATGGCTTGATCCTAATTTCCTTCACCATAGAGCGGGTTCCATTTATGCGGCCACAACATGTTACACTAGGCATTTTTGGCCCTAGAGATCCACGGATGCAGAGATGGGTTGAATTGGTGGCTAGACATGCTGGTCAATATACCATCGTATTCTCTATTGAATTTTTCACCTGGTTCAGAGGACAGATGGTCACCATAGATCAGTATGCATATGCATGCGTAGATTTCTGCGGAGATCCGGACTTGATTCTACCAGATGGCGCTCAATGGGTGCAATAGGTAAGAATTTTTTTACCATGTTATTTTTATTTTTATAAGGTTTATACATGTTTTTGTATTTTGATGTTTCCCAAGACTTAACTAAATTTTTGATGTACACATATGTGGGTTGGGTTCAACCAGTGGGTCAGCCAAAGTAGGGAGCGGATGAGCCAGCAAAGAGGGTTGTCAGGAGAGAAGTCCTTTGGGATTTAGATATGACCGAGACTCTTGCTGAGCTACAATTGATTAATTTAGATGTGAAATTATATTAGTAGTGTGTGATTAAAATTGAATTATTCTTGTATTTACATTCTAATATTTTTAATAGTAAATCTTATAATAATTTTTTTTTATTGCAATAAAATTCTTAATATACTAATATAGTTATTTGAAGTTTGAATGATTAAAATTTCATATATATTTTTAAAGTTTAAACCTAAGTTCAATTTTATTTTATTGAAATTTTATGTAAGTGTTTAATTTAAATTCAAACTTGAATTGAATTAGTTGAAAGGAGCTATAAATCAATGAATGTAGTTTAAGGTGATATAGCAAGAGTGTTATGCAGAATTATGATCTACAGATAAATAAAATTCCCTAAGTGTGGTGCTATGCACTTTGAAAAACATATTAAAATTTTTTCTATCACTTTATCTAAGAGTAAATAGACTCAAAAAAAGATAGAAGAACCTACTTGTGATCCAAGCACTTCCTATTCTCCTTTTTTTGCTTTTGTTGTAGCCTCCAATCCAACTTAGATCGCCAGATTGATTCCTGCAAGTACAAACAGAGTGTTAGAGTTGGTCTTTACAACCCTCCGTCAGAGATCATTTCTCTTATTGCATTTCATTGTTTAGGTGTCTCATTCCACTCATTCATCTGCATTCCGTTAGGGGCATGCCATTGACTGACGGAAGGGGTTGGTTTTCTTGTTTCCCTCATGCTTGTACCTGCTGGGTTGGTCAAAATTTCTCCAAAATCATCAAAGTTCATTTCAATTCATTTGCAGTCATAGATGCCATTTTGGTCAAAAGGAGTCACTTTGGTTTCTGAGTCTAGGGTTTAGTCTTCTGACATGTCATATAATGCCCGCAGGCCATGAGGATGATTTCCAATAATTTCTCAGTTCAAAATTTTATTATCGAAAATGTTTGAAGACATTTCTTGTTCAAAACTCTGTTTTGAATAAGAAATTGTCGAATTTGTTTTTTGTAATAATCATGTATTTTTCTGCCATGAAGACTTCAAAGAAGACTTTGGTTTTCCTTTGCCAAAGTTCAACGCCAACATCCCTGTAAGAAATCAACCAATTTCATCAGTCCAAACTCAGAAAATCAGTGAAAAGACAAAAGACAGAGTTTCATTAAATGAAAAGTGCCAAAGGTAAAAAACATTACAAAATGGGTTTTGAAGAGGTAAAAATCAAAGCCATCTCTTTCAAGATATTTCTCAAGGTTATTTATTCATTTGCAATGAGTTTCATTCAAGAAATCTCAGAGAGAAGTCGAGTTTTGGAGTGAAAGAGAAAATCTGCGTTTTGAGGAAGGTTGACTGTGAGTTAAGTTGCGCGCGGCGCACTGGGCAGAGGCGCGACGCACCCAGGGGCCGCGACGCATAGAGCCGGAATTCGTTGTGTTATTTCCTTCTGGCACGGCACACCCAAAGGCCACGGCGGATTGGGTCTGCGCGCGGCGCATAGAGCCCTAAGGCCGAAATTCATATTCGCTCCACAAAAATTCGAATTGTTTCAGCTCGATTCTTCTCCAAGTAAGTCCACAAGGCTTGTGCAGTGATTTTGTTTATGTGTGATGTGTTTAGAAGCGAATACATTGGTGTTTAAATGGTGAAAAACTTAACCCTATACCTATATTGAAATTTGCTCCATAGGGTTTGAAGAGAGGTGATTGTAATTTGAAATTGGGTGTCAAAAACTTGAACTTGCCAAACACTCTCATTTCATTGTTATGTGTGCTCTTATCATTGAAATTACTATCATTGTTATCACTGTTAGTTTTGTCCCATTATAGCACAGTCCCATTGTTATACCACTATCCCATATCCCTATACCCTTTGTCCCATGTTTTAAATTCCCAAACCCTATTGTTTCGCACCACTTCATAGCATTGATAAAACCCTGATTACCAAACATTCAAGGGCTGGCTTATGTCCTTGATTTCACTTATATATTTTCATTGCACTCCTATTCCTAAAAACTACCCTTATTACTATCACTCATTCCCATTAAAATCCCCAAATTCCTAAGTCCCTCAAATAGTGGCTGTCTTCACACTTGGAACTCATTTGACAGTCCTTTTCCCACTGTGGTATTTCTTATAGCACCTTTATGTATATGTGACACATTTGGCATTAAAACAGATACACCAATTTCTCATCTTCTGACCAACCAAGCACACAGTTGACAAACAAATTTCAGTACCATGTCAGAGACAGATTCACCATATGAGCAGGGATATGAGTAGGATAGTGATTCAACCGCAGAGCTTCATGTACCGAGGAGATCTCACAAAAGTGGCAGGCATGTCAGGGAGGAGCCCACTTCTTTGACCCAATTGCAGGCCTGCCCGCTTGCAATGGATTGTTTTCAGCGTCAGTCATGCTTCCAGTATTGCGAGATGATTGCCCGAACTCAGCATCATCATGAGTTAGCCCACCTATTTGTCCTACATTTGCATAATGGTCATGTAAACCTTGCTGGAGTAAACTTCACCGTGACACCAGAGACTATTTCTGAGGCGACTGGGATACCGAACATTGGTGAGGAGTGGAATAAGCGACAACAGCTAGATAGAGCTTATTATGAGCCTTACATCAGACCTGGATATTTGAGGCAGTTGAGCAGGGTTTTTCCATTCCGGTTTCTGAAGGAAGAGTATGCACCATTGATGAAACTGATCATTAGATACTTCAGTTGTGAAGGTCACTTTTCACGCTTGTATGCGTATCACATCCGGCTTTTGATGCATTTCACGAGAGTGCGGATGATGAGCATTCCATATTTCATGTACCGTAACATAGAGCGGATGACGGTCCTTGTACAGAAGAAGACTCCGGAGCAGCAGCATAACATCATCTATCATTATGCGCTCATCAAAATCATTGTAGTGCATCAGCTTGGATTACAGGGCATCTCGTGGGATGAGTTCATTTCTCGTGATTTCTTTGCAGCACCCCAGCCTCCTCCTGAGATTGTTCATGATGAGGCAGAACCTTCACATCAGTTTGAGATTCCTGAGACTGAGCCTATCGGTGCTCCAGTGTGTGTGACATATCAGAGAGGCCACAGAGCCTTATTTGTAGTAGCACGACGAGTACTATCTCCAACAGGGGTGGAAGGGGTCTCGTTATCTTCATCAGCAGCACGAGTACTATCTCCACATGGTGTGGAAGGGGTCTCGCCTTCTACATTAGCACATGTACAGGTTCAGGACAGAGGCAAGAGGCCTATGCATGATGAGGGCCCCTCGGAAGGCCAAGATACTGATTTTGTTTTGATCGATGTTGATGCGAGCTCTCCTAGCTCGAAGCTGAAAGAGATCATCCAGGAACAAAAGGCTGAGATTGACACTTTGACCGTGAAGTTGCAGAGAGCTCAGTGGGTTATACATTATTTGGAGTAGTGTAATAAACAACTGGAGGATCAACACACTCTCATAGAGTTGCGGCAAATCCGTGAAGACCGGGAATTGGCCCGAAAGAGACCAGGTGACATGACACCGGTTGAGTGAGAGACTTGCCTTACGCACGTCAAAATTCATCTGGAGAAGCTCTTGGTGAAGGCCAATAGGGACAAAGACATGCTCAGACACATGAAGACTCACTATTGGGCCCGTACACACGTTTGCAGAGAAAAAATGAAGATCCTGAAGGCAAGGTTGAGAAAGGCACTGAAACGTCGAAAGAGGCCGGATCCACTCCGAATCTTGGCCGAAGCTTCCTTGGCTGAGCATGAGACATGATGGGAGACCTTCACTCCAAATTTCAGCAAATTTGGAGAAGATTTTGTCATTTTGAAAATTTTGGTTGCAAAATAGGTTTTTCCGCCCGACGCGTCGCGCCACCCGACACGCGCTTATGATTGGGACATCTTCTGGAGGAAAAATTTGCATTTTTGGGTTTGTCATGATATATTATGTATGTTTAGGAATGTACGAAGAATTTCATCACATTCTGGGCTGCCTAAAGGGCCAAAAACACCATGAAAATCACCTTTCTGCCACCTTTTGCACCAGCAGGAAGTAGTCTTGGGAGAATGAAGTTTTGGAGGGGCAAATGAGCTCCAAATTAAAAAATTCCACTTGGATTGGATAGCAGAAATCCAGGGATTTCCAACGAGCTATCATGAGCTCGATTTGTACTTTGGTAAGTGCTCCAAAAACAGGTCCAAAGTTGCACGGCGCATAGAGATTTTGAGCGCGGCGCATAGAGAATTTTGACCCAATTTTTGCCTTTCAGCTCAGAAATTCGGCCAGTTTTGACTAGTTTCACCTCTTGATGTAATTTTTGATCTAGCTTGATGTAATATTGTAACCATGATGTAATTTTGGCATGTATTTACTTGTTCTAGATGATTCATTCACTAAAAAGTGAAAATTAAATGAATGAATCAGTTTCCTTCCTTTTAGAGGCAAGTTGTTTGGCTGCCTAGATTTCAGCTCCTTTTTTAGAATTGGTTCAAACTGCTCCTAGAAGGATGAACTCGACCCTTAGAGGCATGGGAATGGGTTAGGATGGTCTATATCATGTAATTCATCAGTCATTTTTAGGGTTGGATACTTGGGAAAAGTTTGGCACCTCATTGTACATGCATTTCAGATTTTGGCAAAGGAAAGACCAGAGTTTTGTAGCACTTGTTGGGATCCTTGTGGCTTCTGAGTTTTGATGATGTTCTTCTCATGTTGTTTTAAGTTTCATTAATGTTATATTTATGCAATTTCCCTTCTCTATGCTTCTGAATTAAACAAATGAGTAATTGAGGTAGAATTCATTGATTTGCTGGTGCTCTGCCTTAGACTTTTGTTTAATTTTATATGTTTTTCGTCAGTTTGAAGAGGATCCTTGCACTCTCTTGCCCTCTTCAGCTCCTTAGAAGTCTTTTCAATTCATTCATTCGATCTTAGACATCAAAGCCGCTACCTACCTCGCCCCAACTTGAACTCTGCAAGAATTTGGCCTCATCCCCAAGCCCAAAAATTGTTTTTCCCTTTTTCCAACAAAAACCCCTAAAAATAAAAAATCAAACCCTCCTATTTTTTTATCTAGCCTAAGATCAGTTTTTGTTTAGTCATCTCAAGCCCCTTTGAACATTTTTCTTGAGATTGACCTGGAGAGAGCCCTCTCCTGTCCTCATAGGGCTAGCTACGAGGCTGAGCATGGTTTGGTGTTGTCCTTCTTCTGCCTTATTTCAGCCTAAGGTGGATTTGGGAACTAACACAGAGAACAAAAAATAGATTGCAATAAACAGATGCCTATTTATCTTACTCAGTTAAATTGATTAAACATGAAACATATGTATCATTCAAGAGTCCATTATGAGAAATAGAAACATAAACAAATACATAAATGGGAAAATGAACAACAATCTCCATTAAAGATTAAAAGGGGGAGGTTACATCCAATGATTGATTTGATGTCACCAGATCTAGCTTCATCACAACCTCATCACAATCAACATCTCACCAGCAACATATCACTTCTTTCACTCTCTCAATTGAGAATCTAACATCATTTCTTTACCAAAATTCTTCCTCTAGCACTAGGATTTGTACTCAATTTATAGGGAAACTGAAGGTAGTTTCTCAATGAATTACTTTCTAATATTAGGAAATACATGTTCCCAAGATTAGAGGTGTTATATGGACACTTGAATTCTAAGTTTGACACATATGGACTCTTCTAGAAGGCACTGGCCATGTGGAGATTTTGGAACAATGAGAATTTCGCTCCCATTTGACCAATGCACTCTTGAATGTCGGGAAATGCATTACAATGCACCCTTGAATGGAGGGATCTGGATATGAAACACAGTTAGTCCCTTGAGAGGCAACTTTGGTGAGCTCATAAGTGATATAACATATACTTCAAACCTTGGAAATATCACAATAGAAGCCATGAATGATTTGTTCTTCTCTTAGGGCATGTAGTAACTGAAATGAAAAGGGATGATAGACCCTATTTAATCGGTCCTGGGGATGATGTCCACTTTGACCAGGTAATGGGGATAATGCCCAAATTGACCTATAATAGCTGCCCCCTAGAGCATGAAGTCATAATAATAACAATATTTTTTGAATGAGATGTTTTACAACATGATGGGCTGGAACTGAAGCGGAGTGGCGACCTGCATAAATCTTACAATACATTACATCAGCATATTTTCATCTTGATCATGAATTTCTGAGGGAGGAATTCCCATGCTCAGCACATAAACTATCTAATAACATGTACATAGTGAAAAAATTCATCTACATTGGAATGTTGCCTAATATAGACAAGCCTACCGATATAGGCCCATGTTCAAATGACGATTTGTATGTAAGTTCACCGTACAGATGATGTGTACAAAAATCCTGAAATCGCAGCTCGGATGGCTGAAACTAGAATTAGGGTCTTCTTATCTCGTTCACTCGATCGTTCGGGTACAAGTCTAGCTATGAAAATATATGATTTGTAGTCAAACATGGTAAGACATCGTTTGATTACCAGCCAATGATGTGAGATGTTAACAAATGCGAGAGAACCATGATTGATGTTAATGGCTCTCAAGGTACTGCAGTACATTTTGTAAGGCGTGAATATATGATTTTATGTCGAACACCAAAAAAAATCTTTCAGTCAAAGGTTCGGAAGCGAGGATCTTGTCGATGATGTAACAAGCCTCATGGTACTGGAAGATGATGTTTCTAACTAAACTTCCTAGATAATGATTTGATGTCAACAGGAAGTCACTTTATCATGAAACGAGAGTTACTGATTTCAAAGACAAAATGTGACTTGATATAGCAATGTTCAGGGATGAATGTTATGAAAATGAAGGTTTATGAGTATTGTAGAAGGATGAGTCACTAGTACATTTGGCAGAAGTTCCGACACTTTTGTTGTATTGTCGGAAATTTCCCCAAATTTTATAAATTTTTCAAATCCCGCCACCAACTGTCGATATACCGACGTTTAGGGACATCGTTGCTTTTGGGCCGTTTATGAATGTCGTCGAAAATGCAACGTTCTAAAATATTCGTCGGAAGAGCGACGTTTTTGGGACATAACGTCGGAAATGCGACGCTTCTAAAATATGCGTCGGTATTGCTACGGTATGGAGAAAACATCACAAGACCGATGTTTTGCTCCAAACCGTCGGAATACCGACACATATTTTAGAAGCGTCGCATTTCCGACGTGTCTAAAATATGTTTCGATAGCCAAAAGTTACCATATGTTTTGATATATGCCATGGAATATGATTTGTCATTAATTTAAACCTTGGAACTTTGGGTTAATATATATAATGTGTTTTAAACCTTGGAACTTTTGAACTTTGGGTTAATATATATAATGTGTTAATATATATAATATAACTTTGGAACTTTGTTTTTTTAAACCTTGGAACTTTGGGTTAATATATATAATGTGTTAATATATATAATATAACTTTGGAACTTTGTTTTTTTAAACCTTTGAAATTTGGGTTAATATATATAATGTGTCGAATTATATATAATATGTAACTTTGGAACTTTGTTTTTTTAAACCTTGGAACTTTGGGTTAATATATATAATGTGTTAATATATATAATATAACTTTGGAATTTTGTTTTTTTAAACCTAGGAATTTTGGGTTAATATATAATATAATGCGTGGAATTATATAATAATTAGGTTTGGATTAAATACGAATATATATATATATATAGCAACGGTTTGGAGCAAATTTGAGATTCTCCTAAATCCTAATGGAATATGAAAAATAAAGTACTTATGGGGGCTACTGATCCAAAGAATGAACAATCTCACATAAATGTATGGGCTTCTTCCAGGTCTCCAATTGGCTAATGATCGAGATGTCTCTAAGTTAGTGACTTGGGGGATTCCCTTATCACTATTCAACACCTTCAAAAAGGTTTTCTCCTGAAGAACAACGATTTATCCCTCCTCCTTAGAAAAATCAATATAAGTACCCTAAAATAATTCTCTCAAAAGGCTTATTACCACATTTTAAGAATCCAAAACAAAGCGGTAGATACACAAACGAATCAAGCCTTCCTTCTTGATGGAAGCGGGTTAGTGTGAGTTGATCAATGACATGTCAGGTTGGAAAGATATTCCATGAATAATTCCACTCAATATAATTTTCCCTCTCTCTTGTATTCCTAGTTGGATATATGCACCATGAGAATTATTTTTTGAAGATTTCCAAAGCCCTCCTTTCTATGCCCCCCCTGTCTCCTCCTATATATGCACATATTCGCATCACGACGCATAAAATTTGGCGTTATGATCTCGTCATTAAGGTTGAGGTGGTGGTTTGTGGGGGTGTTGGCCACACACCCATTTACCCCTCATGACATGTGGAGTCTTATGAAGTTGGACAACCCTTAATTCCCTCCTTTGCCTTCATACCAAGTTCATTTTCGATGGATACAGGGTGGGGAGAGTTAATGAATTTCGTGGTTGATTCGATCCCTCGGGCATGGGAGTTCACTAGTCTAAAGGGGGAATTCATGGTTGGTGTTAATATGATAAGGCAGAAAGTATCAGTTCAAGGGTCATGTGCCCTTGAGAGTCAAGACAACCCTTCTGCTATGAGTTGGTGGGCTCTCCACACCTTTGTAAACTCCATAGATGCTAAGAATTCTTTCAATCTTATGTGTCTCTTGCTCGGTTTTGTGAACGTTGTCTCGCTTGTCTCATTCAAAGAAAAAACATGGGGAATTCTCTTGTCTTTTCTTGGCTCAGTTTCCTCCTATGTAGTAAGAAGTTGGTAATATTTCCCCTCCAGGTTGTCAATGGATTTTCGTAAATCTCAAGAAGTCGAAGATGGAATTTTTTCTAATGGGTGTTGAATTTCTCATCTTCAAATTTCAAGCTTCTACACCACCCTGTGCATATCCTACAACCTTTTTCATGGACATAGGTGTTACTCTGTTGAGGGAACAATTACTGGTGTAGCTTCAAGCATCGAAAGTCTTGCACAATTTTCATATGCACAATTTCCCCTGCATAAATACTAACTTCTTTGGTACCCTTAGTTCTATTGATCTGATTTTTTTTCTTAGTTGGACAACTCCCTCTCTTTCTTCCAGCTTGTCTCTTTCCATGTTCCGATAAATTTTGGGTCTCCTCCTTGTACTGTAGGCGATCCCTAGATCAAACCTCTCCCCCTCTATTTCCAAGCTCTTTTGGCTCCCTATTTGTGGTATCAAATCACACTTTGTATCTAATTTTGTGTTCCAACACTCGATTTCTGTCCCTTATGGGGAACAAAGAATATTATTATTCTACCTCAAGTTGCACAAGACAGTACAATTTTATGTCCACATCCCCATTATTTCCATTTAGATCAATATTAATGCATAACTTTTCAATCATAATCTAATATTAAATTTCGTTATTACTTTTCAAACACTCCTTAAGTACCTCTTCTCCACATCAAAATGGCATAGGTAAGAAAAAGGTCTAAAATAAATTAGACTCGACATAATAAAAACAATATGAAAAAACTATAGTTATAGCTTACATACCCTTTCCCGAGCCAACATTATATAACTCTACTTCACTAGGATGAACATTAACTAAGGCTTCACGTATGCATCCACCAAATCTGTCACGTACATCAATGTAGTCCCTAATACATGTACCTTCAAGAGTATTGTGACCGCACGGGTGCCCTGTGCATGTTCGTGCGGCCCGTTTTCCTATTTCTCCCTTGTGCCTTTGTTCGGTCGCTCTTGCTGTATCGCGCCGTGTGAGGGCGCCCGCCCAAATGCATTTAGGTCGGGTCGTTTCATTTGAGGGTGGCCGTATCAAATTTACTAAGTTGTACTAACCACATGGGTTCCTTATGCATGTTCGTGAGGCTCATTTTACGTTTTCTCCCTTGTGCCTTCATTCGGTCGGGTGCGCCGTGTGAGGGCGCCCACTTAAACGCATTCAAGTCAGGTCAGGTTGTTTTGTTTGAGGGTGACCATATAAAATTTTCTAAGTTGTGACCGCATGGGTGCCTTTTGCATGTTCGTGCGGCTCGTTTTCCATTTTCTCCCTTGTGCCTTCGTTCGATCGTGCACGTCGTGTCACGCCGTGTGAGAGTGCCCGCCCAAACGCGTTCGAGTTGGGTCATTTCGTTTGAGGGTGGCTGTATCAAATTTTCTAAGTTGTGACTGCACGGGTGCCTTGTGCACGTTCGTGCGACCCGTTTTCTGTTTGCTCCCTTATACTACCTTCGTGGATCTTCTACAAAATGTTCGGAAGTCATCACGCTCAAAATCTTCCACCCCTCTTCAAGTGCAACTACCTGAAGCTTGACACCTGAATCCTCAACTCCTTCCAGCTTCTAAGTAATTCATAACATAGGAGAAGTTTGGAAAGGTCCAACCTCCTCATCAAAAACAACTTCACTATTGAAGCTTACCTTATCCGTGTCAATATCAATCAACCTATAAACCTTATAGTGTTGTTGTACCCTATAATCATTATCTTTGTTGTACCCTTAAACCCCTAAACCACTAACACCTAAACCCCTAACCCCTTAACCCCTAAACACCTAAACCAATAATGCTAATTAACCCATAACCCATTAACCCCTCAAATCCTTAACTGCCTAATCCCCTAACCCCTAAGCCCCTAATCCCTAATCCCTTAACCAATAAATCATTATTCACCTAACCCCTAACTGCACCTAAATCCCTTAAACCCTAAGCCCCCAATCCCTAACCACTAACTCATTAATATTCCCCTAACCTCTAAATGCGCTTAAATCCCCTAACCCCTAACCCCCAAATCCCTAACTGTTTAACCACTAACTCATTATTCCCCTAACCCAAATCCCTAATCCCTTAACCACTAACTCATTATTCCCTTAACCCCTTAATGCGCCTAAATCTCCTAACCCCTAAGGTACGTTGATCCCAATAGCATCCTCATAGGGGAATCATATGGGAATTCATAGGGGAATCGTAGGGGACTAAAGCTGAAATAGCATCGTCATAGGGGAATCATTCACTTTATCCTTAAAATAAAAATTGTTGTCCTCTTAAGGTCCTTACTTATCTACAACCTTTGGTTGTTATCTTCGATCAATATCGGTTGTTACCTTTGATCTTCGATCCCCGTTAAAACCTTTATTTTCCCTCGTTTTGACTCGTTTTTCCCTTGTTTGATAATTATAACCTTTTGGGACCTTTACTTCTTTTAAAGGCTATTTGGGGGCCGATTGGTTTGACCATTGGGCCATTGTCCTTCATTGACCTCAATATCATCTTTGAATTATTTGACCTTTGGTGGCTTTACCTTATGTTAAATGCTTCTTATTTGGCCTTTGGGCTTCACCCTTTGGCCTTTGTGGAGACCCCCTTGGTGTCCTATGTACTTTTTTGGTGTGAAAAATAACTTGTCAATCTCAATTGGTGAAGTTCGCAACTCTATCCATATAGAAGGGCCTTTAATATCAGCTGAGTAAGCCCGAAAAGAGACGAAACAATACCTTATACGAAGGGATCGGCCTTTAACAAGCCCTACCTTTTGTCATTCTCTTTCGTCTTTAGCCCTGCCTGCATATCATCATCATGATCTCAAGCCTTGCTATTCATCATGATGTTGTAGGTTTTAGATATTTTTTATTCTAATTATTAATATTTTGGACTTTCAAAATTTTAAATTAATTAATTATATAATTATTTTAAAACATTATTTTTATTAGAAAATATTATATACATTTTATTATATAAATAATTTAAAAAATAATTTTATTTAAAAAATACATTAACTCTTAACCTTTTACTTAATTTTATTTTATGAACGCCTTCTGATCTTTCATGGAACACATTTGCCACCTTCTTGCATCTCACCGGACAACCAGAACACCTCGCATTCTTGCCTCTCGCCAGAAAAACAGAACACCTCACCTTCCCCTGCAGCCAAAGGTTTATCGTTGTTAAGGTTTTCCCGTGGTGCGCTCTCCTTCCTTGGCAGCCAGACCTTACTCTTACTGTAGGCCCTTCCTCCATCAACAGGCAAAATGGTAAGATATCAACTTTGTTGTGAAGTTTCCTTCAGTCCAGTGAAGTTAATAGAAGAAGCAGGGTTTGGTACCAATGGTTTAGTAACATATTCATTGAATCAAGCGGTAGAAAATTGTAACCCTGTGGAATTGGAAAAGAGAAAGAGGCCTATAAAAGAGGGATTGAAACAAAAAAAATTGAACAGAAAAGGCACAATCATCAAAACAAATGGAGGATCTCATTAAGAAGAAACGTTAGAAACTACTGGCGGATAAGAATCCATCCAAATGAACTGAAGGGCGGGAATATGCAAGCCAACAAGAAAGTCCCACATCTTTCAATTTCATGAAAAATTAGCCAATCATCAAAAAGGCATGTAGCTCAGTTATAAAGCAGCCCACTAGCTAGGGACTGGTGCTAGGTTCAATCCCCATCATGTCCAAATGAGAAAATAGAGTTTAATGGTCCAATGAGAAAATAGAGTTTGTAATAGCCAATTCTATCAATTCTCCAAACCTCGCCTAAAGTTGTGGGTGTGACATCCTCCAAACATTATCGAATAACTACATGTCCTGAAGGTGAAGTATGCTAGAGGAATTTTTCGAGGTTGATAGGATAGAAAGCCATCCAACTGAACTAAAGGAAAAAAATATGTAAAACCAACAAGTCCCTAAGTCTCAATTTCATGAAAATTTTTGAAGCATTTTGGGAATAAAGCAAGGGGGGGAAGGCCAATTGCTGTGAATATTGATCTTATAAAAATGACCAGAATATGGCCTAGGTCTTGATAGCCCTAACACAATCAATTATTTTCCAATGATAGTGTTTTTTCATTTTGTGCTTGAAAAAAGGTTTCAAGCTATGGGATAGTAAAACATGAAAAAATTTGTTTAGATCAACGTAGAATCAACTTAGTTTACTTGTTAGAAAAAAGGGTACTGAACCCTTACTATTTGAATTAATAGGATGATGGAAAGGAAAATATGTTCTATGTGGGGAGTGTTAATAAAAAACTGCACATAATGTAGACAATCATCAAAAAGGCATGTAGCTCAGTTATAAAGCAGCCCACTAGCTGGGGACTGGTGCTAGGTTCAATCCCCGTCATGTCCAATGGATTTACATGGTATTAGTACTGCAATTATGGCTATACATTTCATATCCTTGGGTCTAAATGATCGATTTGGCTTGAGAATCATGTTGCAGTATCAACCCACCCATGAACATGTTATTTCCCTTCATTGGAAGGGCATGTGGCTAGGTGGTAGATTAGCCCAAAATCTAGGGGCGAGTCTTGGGTTACAACAAACAGTTACAACTAGCATATATCAGTTATAACTTGTGATAGGTTTGTTTCATAACTCAGTACCTTGCATGAACTATTCGGTACTAAGTAGTTGTTCAATACTATATTATGTACTTAATTCAGTACTAATATCATTAACCAACAAACCAATAGTATATATCTATGCTCCTCTCAGGAAATGGTCAACATCTGTGTGGTACATCCTTTTAAATAAATTTGGAGTCAACCTAGATTTTCTAGGAACTTACTAGACCTCAAATAGAATAAATTTGGCTATATTTGATAAGGAGACTAGTTCATGTGGGAAACGATTTGTATGGATTGGAAAAATGTTCCAAGAAATCTGATTTTGTCCTATTATGACACTATGGAGCATTGTATTTGGAAGAATCTGGATCTGAAGTAGAAAGGTTGTTTAATCCTTCTCTTAGTAAATTTTGCAGTCTCCTCATGAGAACTAAAGGTACTAAAAAAGTAAGAAGTGTATAAGATGTTTGTTTACCTACAATTGTCAATATATAACAATAATTCTCACTGAAATCTCATTATGTATCAGTGAACTTCAAGGATCAAATGCACTAATCTAATGATTGAATTCTCATCTGCATAATTATAGTATACCTTGATAGTAAAGAAACAATCTCAACCATATTGTCATCATTGTCATGTTATAAACATAGGTCCCTGTAATGACTATTGTTCATCTAAAATTTATTGTCTCATAGATCAAATCCAATGTACTATAAAACGATCATTAATATATCTCTGAGGCTCAGTTACTATCAAACATCAATGTTGTTTCCATATCAATGTTAATAAGAGGACATATTGTTACAGGTAGAATAATGTCGTTAAGTGTTGTCAAATTTAATTTTGTTAAGTGAGGTCACACCTCAAAGTGTCACTGTTAAACTGTTATCAATGTTTACACCATAGCTGTATACATGGAGCTTTAAGGGACTACACATCTGTTAATGAGATTAAGGTGTTTTGTGCTTGAATTATGATCATAAGGATACCCTAGGGATGGCCGAAGGTGACTGCATTAAAATTTCTTTCAAAATATTACAAACACTCCAAACAAATCCTTGTTTACTAAGCCACAACTCAAAGAAATTTTCTGCCCAAGGTTCACTATCTTAGAGGGCTGTGTGATGTTCATAACTGTCAGTATTAAAGGAGGGCTCATGGCCTTCGCAAGTCACAAGAATTATTTTGATATGTTACTGATGTCACAAAGATAAGAATTGCTATTTCAGATTAGGTCGCATGAACAAACTTTAGGTTCGATGCCCTAACAAGTCTCCAAACACAGTCTAAGGATGTTCAAAAGGAGCATAACTAAGTCCTCAATTTCTTCGTTGATCTGAGAAAGGGATCATCATGAATTTATTAATTTTTTGTAGTGAATTCTTTGACAAGGACAAAATAATAGTACAATTAAAAACAAAGGGATCGGTATAGCTTCAAGAGGAGATTCATCTGAACGGATCCCAAACCGTAAAGTATAAAATAAAAGGCCAAACCTTGTAATAAATGATTCAAACGAATTCCTGAAATGAAACCCTAAAAGAATCCAAATTTTTTCCCAAAAACATATGCCAAAAACAAGAATCCTTTAGCTCTTTCGCTAGTCAGGAGAGACATTCTATTTGTTGTTTTAGAGAGCTTCATATATGCTTGAATAATTTCCCTAAGAAGGGCCAAGTCCCTGCTTGTACAATGCACCACATACCTAATCCAACACTAAACTGTACAAGGGTCAAAGTTTAGAGTAATGGTCACAATAGATTGTTCGTTGAAGTGCTTTTAGGAGAATTAATTAATAGTATTTATATAGTTCTTCAAGGCTTGAGAGAGGGATTCATAAGGTTATTCGTTGGAGGATTTCTTACTAATTAAATTTTTGAATTTTAATTCCTTAGGACCTAGGCATTAGCCCTTGTAGAGAATATTGACATTTGACAAAGATCAAAGCCCCTTGTAATACTTCAGATCTTTTATAAAATATCTTTACCACACCTAAGATGGAATAACACTTCTTCCTTGAGTTAAATAAGTGTTGGGCTATGGTAGGGTGCCACATCACCATGCGTTGGGTTTTAGCCCATGATCTGGGGTTTTCAACTTCAAATGAGGATATCTCACAATCCATGAAGAACCACTCGGCATGCCACATGGAACTAAAAACATATCGACAAGGAGAATCTAATGGCAAGGATTTTCATGACAAATTTTAAATAATTTTTTTTTAAACCACCTTGAGTTTCTACTCTCTCCTCAAAACCACATTGAAACTATGGGAGGTTTCTCAATACTCGTGTTCACACATCGTCCACTATCCTAGGCCCCACTCACCCTCCTTGTTGCTATCCCATGAACAAATTGTTAAATAAACACTGACGTCCCAAGATCAACTTTTATCTTTCTCATCATCGTGATCTTGTCCTAGATACTCAAATGGATTACCATTGTTTTCAAAAAGAAAGAAATTAAGCTTCTTGCTTGTTAAAAGGAAATAGACTCTGTTCATCCTTCACGCCTTCTCCAACGCCTCCTCATCCTTCTACTTCAATTGGAGCCTCCCTCTGATATCAATCCCATGATCTGGTCGAAAGCAACAGTAATCCAATTGATTTTTATTCTAATTGCACAAAAAAATATAGGCACTGCAAGCCAAGAGAAGCATCCGTGAGTAGCATAGGAATTTTCTCATTTCAATTAGGTAGTGTAAATTAATGGACAATTGTTGGGCAAGGAGACACCCTTAGAGTTGCTAGATGTTAATGGGAAATGTGAGTAGATAGGTGGCAATCTGTAATGAAAAAAAATCAAATCTTTAGACCCTGGGTTGGGGTCAACGATTGAACTAGGAGAAAAGATGCAAGGATAAAGAAGAGATTTAAGGAGAGAAAATAAGTCAATTTTCTGGGAATTTTGTTGGCAGGGAGGCATTACCAAGTCACCCATAAAATTGGAAATTTTTTCTAGTGGGGAGACATTTCCAGGTGACAAAAGTCATTGTTGGAGATGAAATACAATCTAGGAGGCAACCACAATACTAGAAGATTTTAATATTATCATTGGAGGTAAGAGGTACACTCCAAAAGAAAGCCATAGTATTCTGTTGCAGTTAGTATTCACTAAAAGGTGATCCACTAGTGGGAGAGAATATTAGATTGTGAGTCCCTAACAATCACAAAGTCCAACACCAAATAGATATGAGTTTTAAACCTTATCTTTGACGAGGTGTTGTCATGATCCACTAATGAATTTTTAGTGAGATCCAGATCTATAATGTTTCAATTGATGTACTATAAATTCAGATCATGAGATCAATACAAGAGTAAGAATATGGCATAAAGTCTTCTCCACCATTTTCTTGTTGTGTCTTTCTTGTGCTTAATTATTAACACGGTACCAGCGCCATGCCTAACTGATTATGAGAAAAGCTATGTTTCCCCACCAATAAAATTGCAGATCTACATCCATGAATGTAATAGAGAGGGAACCAATGAGATGATCAGTGAATTGTTGTTGGGGCTGTCCACAACATAAGATCAAGTCCAACAGTGTGTACCTAGATCAAGATCAAGGCTTCTCGGAGGTATGATATACTGCCGCTCTTTCGACGAAAGCCAAGCAAGATTTGAGGTTTTCTACTAGATCCTTTCAACATTTCGAGCTCTTTTTCTGTTTCTTGGTCAAGTTAAAGTCAATCCGAGACTTTTCTGTTTCTGATTCTGAGTATCTTGAACGAAATTCTATTTTTAGCTCTTTTTCTATTTCCAATCCTTTTTTTCAATGTTTTATCTTTGTCATTCATCCTGCGAATCAAATAAAAGAGCTTTCTTACAAGCCAGATCTAGTTTTGAAGTTCCAGGTATTTAATTCAATGAAAGTTGATCCGATTTGTGTTGTTGGGTTTTTCAAATATGTGAAGCCTAATCAATATACAATGAGGCTGATCATCAAGATCTACATCTTACAAAATGCAAAAAACCTATCACAAGCTTACCGTGACACTTAGTATGGCCCTACGAAGGAAAACTGTTATCTTACCTGATCAATGGTTCTTATCTCAAGAACTACTTAGATATTGTGGAGGGATCTGTTCATGTATGAAATTGTTCTGGTCATTTTTCATTTTTTTTGTTTCATTTGATTTTATGTTTACTCTCTTTTGATGTTTTATATTGTTACTCTTTTTCCTACATTCGATATGTCAATCCTTTGTTGATACATAAAAATGTCAGATATGTATTTTTGATAAACTTAACATAAGAACACCATTTTTTTTTACTCGCTACAACCTACCCAAAGGTGAAACAAGCTCAGAGGTATAACTATCACAATTTTAACATTACTTGATTTTGAGCTTGAGTAATCCTGTCATAGTTCTAGTATAATCCTTTCATGAACCTGTCACTATAATGTGACGTTTCATTTTTTTTTTTTTAAATATTTGTAAACTTTCGTCGGAAGAGTGACGTTTCATAATCTGATATCTCCTGATTTATGCAAGCTCCTAAACATAAAAGTGGACAGCAACAAAGAAGATGCTGCAATTTTCAAATGGAACATTGGACTTTGGCATTATACATGGGAACAACAAGGAATTCAGTTTTATGGTTGTTCATACTTAGAGGTAACTAGTGCACAACATGATCTATCTTACCACCATTAGACCCAATTCAAGCTATGCATCCAACAATATCTCCCAATTTATGCAAGCTCCAAAAACATAACACTAGACATCAACAAAGAGGGTACTTCCATATATAAATGGGACATTGGAATTTGGATTTTATATGGGGAAAGAAACAAGTCTCAGTTGTGTTTTGTTCAGAGTCAGATTGGACAGGATCCATGGATGAAAGGAAGTCTACAACAGGTTATGTGTTCAGCCTTGGCACAAGGGCAGTTTCTTGGATAAACAAGAAACAATATGCAGTTTCACTTTCCTGTACAAAAGCACAATACATAGCAACAACAAAAGTAGCACATGACACAGCTTGGCATAGAAGAATGGTTACAGATTTGAAACTCAATCAGGGTGAGTCCATGGTAATTTTTTGTGATAACGAAGGAGTTCTCAAGCTAGCAAAGAACATTGTCTTCCATAAGCAAAAAAAACATATTGAGGTCGGATATCATTTTTTCGAGAACATGTAGATGGTAAAGTTGAGCTGAAATATTGTCCAACTTAGGGCCAAACTGCAGACATTCTCACAAGTCTCTTGGCCCGGATAAATTTGTAACACTTAGAAACAAACTTGGTGTAGTTTCCATAATGACCATTAAAGGAGCCTGTTAGAGATATTTAGTTCATAGCTATCATTTACACTATAGGCTTAGGAATATCAATAAAGTCACTTTCATTTAGTCTCATCCATGCTTCTTGTATTAATGACTTTGACAGAAGACTTGACATTTTGGTCGAATCTCATTTAATTCTAGACAAACTTGGTTGGACGATTTGTAGCTGAGATGGCTTGTTTAGGAACAAACTGGTTCAAAGGGCTCAATGTCTTCTTGAACATTTAGGGTTAATCCATTTCAAATGGTGACTTATTTTCTATTTGTTACAGGTGTTCTTGCATCTTAATATAGAATCTAGGAAACTGTTTGGGGGAATGATGTGGATATGCCAAATTGGTTGATTGCAATACGTAGGAGTTAGAGCTATTATTATTTTTCATATTTTCCATTATATAGTTATGATGACTACCCCATCTGTGGATACCATTCCAAGCTTCACTGAAAATCTCTTTAGCCTCATCTAATCTACCTACTTTGCAGAAATTGTCTACTAGCAAGGTGTAAGTATAAAAATTTGGCTTACAACCCTTACTTTTAATTATACTCAACCACTCAAGGGCCTCTTTAATGCACAAAGTTTATGTATTAGAAAGGTAGATTTAGAAATTATTTCAGTTTTCATTTTGTGTTTTCAAGTTAGATATTGTTTTCAAGTTTTTACATTTCTAATTTTATTGCAATGTGGCAGAATGATTAGGGAAGTACAGGAACAACCCCGAGACAGGATGATCGCGGAAAGGGGCCAACGGAAGAACATGTAAAGTGCCAAAATTTCTCTATCTTCAGGTATTTTAGTTAATTACATAATTGAAATAATATTAATTTTGTTCAAATATGCAGACACCTGGCCATGGTACGCCTGACGATTCCCCGTACGAGGAAGAGCTTTCGTCATCCCCATGTCCATTGCTGTTGCTGCGAAAAAAAGCACGAAAAGCAAAGTTGGAATTTGAGCATTTGGTAGACACGCCTCAAACACCTGAAATAGAAGCGAGGATAACACAAATTATGACCCAGCTAGAAACATATAAGGTAATAATAAAAAATAAAAAAGGATATTTTTTTTGTTCTGCATGAGATGAATTGTGATAGTTTGATTTTTAATTTTTACATAAACTAAACTAACAAAAAAATTCTTTTGTATGTAGCATTATCTGACACCTTCTGCACCCCATGTTGGTGGTAGTGGGACACAAGGGCAAGAGATTTTCGAGCGACCGTCTCGTACACCTTCTACGCCTTTAGGTGGTAGCCAAGAAACACACCCTGCCCAAGAAGACACCCAGCCAACCGCTGAACGTGTTGGCAGTGATGAGGCTGATATGGCCAACTATATTATTGCGTTTCCTAGAGCTACACATGTCAGCTCCACGGGGACCATTGATGGAACGTTTTTGGTGAATGATGAAGGTGTCCATATAAAGCATGTACAACTCCCAGGTAATTTTTAATATTTTAACTATTTCATGTACTCTATCTAAACTATATTTTATCATGATTTTTATTTTTAAATTAATGATAATATCTTTTTTTATGTAGGAAACAATGAGTTCTACAAGTTTTTGGAGAGAAAGGCGTTGATAATTTTTGGCCCAACCATACGCACAAGGTGGAATTCGCAGAATTCCAACCTGAAAAAAGAACTTCTAGATTATCTAGAAGCCATTTTTGGGTTGGGCACATTTGATAGAGTAGCGGTGGCTTGGGTAGTTGGAAAATATTTGAAATATACCAGGGACAGCTATAGGACGCAATTGCAATTTAACCATATATATGAGCATCCTCTCATAGTTCCAGAGAGTGAGTGGAGAGCAATCATCCATGACGGAAAAGAGAAAAGGGCAAAGAAAGAAGGAAAAATGCTAACTGGACCTGTAAGGTAAATTACAACTTTAATTCAATAGCTTTAATTTTATCGATGTCTAAAATAAAAGTGTGCTATGTCATATCTGACTTCAATATTTTGATGATAGGTTTCCTAACACCTCGAAGGCAACCAAATCTAGGATTGAAAAAAAGGGCCATCACAAGCTAGGCCAGGGTGGCTACTTGAAATTAGCCGCAAGAGTTGTAAGTAGCTAAACATATTATAATTAATTGTATCGCCTTCCAACGTTTTTGTAATCCCATCAAATAACATTTAAAATACACAATCATATGTAATGTAGGGTGATGACTTTGGAATAGAAACTATAGAAGAAGATAAAAAGATCGCTTTCCATTCCAGCTATCAAGCCGTAGTTGAACATCGTAGAAGCTTGGGACAGGTCCCAAGATCCAGAATGCTTGATAAGGTAAAATGTTAACCTTTCAATATGTTTGTTTTTGTCCATAAATTTAATGTCTAACAAATTTTTTTAAATCAGGGGAGAAGCACTGCCGACCAGCAAAATAACCCAGTTGTAGAGCAGTGCGTTGAGAGAAAAATATTTCCAGATGTACATGTTCCTCACGTGCAACCTGATCATTGTAGTGGGGACTAGGTCAACAATGCTACTATCAGTGAGGGACGTGACGGTAATTAATTTCCACTTATAATTTTTTCTAATTATACCTTGATGGTTGTCCTTATAACATTTGTTGTTTAAATGACAGAGAATGTTGTACTTGAGGATCTTACCACCAGAGAAGAAGACAGTGCAACGGTCCCAACGACGACAACTAGTGCACTAGGTAAATAATCTCATTGCAATTTTTTTATTATTAATATTATCGAACTAGTTCAATGATATTTAAAATCTGACAATTAAAATTTAATATTATCTATTTTTGTAGGCGATGCCCCGTCACTGCATGAGACCAGACGTCATGACTATGCAACTAGGTTAGCTCTGCGGGGAAGGCACAAAACATGAGTAGAGCACGATGATGTTGATGATGTAGTTATGAGATTTAGAAGTAGGAAGAAGAAAAATAAAATTTGATAATGTAAAATATTGTATTATTATAAGACAAATGTTACCATACTTGGAACGTTTTTTGCGTTATATTAAAAACTCAATTATCATACTATTTTTATGTCAAACACTTTCAATGTTTTCTTGCGTACTTTTTGTTGCATTGTTTTTTTATTGGTTATTGAATATTTTTTTTTGTGCTCATGAAAGTAAAAAATGAAATATAGATTGGGTATTGGGGAATTGAGAGTGATGTGAGGGGGGCGGGGAGGGGCCATAAGAGCTTCCACCTTCACATGGTTGGCCCTGTTTAGTAGAGAATAATTTATTGGAGCGATTTAATCTTGGAGCAAACCTCCCTCGATCCAGCGTAGCAACAAAAAAGTCATTGTTGACTTAGTTTCTACTCTTTCAGATCGTGGGAGGCTTGTTCCAAGTTCATGCGACTCCAATAAATTGTTCTTGAAACGAAGAGGAGCTTATTCAGGTATGTTTTGACATTTTCAAAATATGTTCTAACATTATCATAAGAATGCATCTTAGAGTAAAAAATACTACATCAATTACTTGTATTTATTGTATAGATAATTATGGATTTTGATTGACTTGGCAGTGCAGGTACAAATCCTCTTGCATCATGAGCAATACAACTTGTCAACCAGGGTCATGTCCAGGATATTTTTTCTTGTGCGCTTGACCAGGTTCATAATGTCACATTTTGTAAGTTCCTTTACAGTTCATAATTCAATATTAAGCTTTTTCATGATTATTATCTAGGTTTTTTGTATGTGTTTTTTCATCTATTTGATTGTAGCAACTCTGCATGTTTTCTGTTGTTCACTATGATTTCTCCATTTACCACTCCTAGGATGAATTTGACTTTATTGTCCAATTTCAGCAAATCAAGCTGAAGGTTGTCCAATTGAACTTTAAGTGGTTCCTTGGCCTTTGCGTTCAGCTAGGGAATTAATAGTGAAGGAGACTATGCCTATCCCCCAAGGGAAGTGGCCTGAGAAGGGCCGACAGTGTCTTTTCCCATCTCTGTAGCATAAGGCATCCAAGATACCAAAATTACCTTCTTTCTATGAGAAAGACAAGTTGATATGCATAAAAAATCCAACAAAATGGTTTGCAGTTTGTTTAAGAAAATAAGATTGAAAGAAAGATAGGATATTAGTGCCTTTTCACTCAGCATATGGGTCATGACTAAGGTTTCCCACTTCTAACTCTAGAATATCCACCTAGTACTTTTTACATTATTAATGAATTACATAGGTAAAATTAAGAATTATAGTATGATTTAATAAATCCAAAACAAAAAAATTGTATGGAACTTCTATTGTTTTTTTCAATATACGGTGGTGGTGGTGGTGAGGGGGTGCGGGGAGGGTGGTACTGGTTATTGTACATGTTGTTTCCAAGGCATTCATAACTTTTATAGGTAATGGAATCAAATTCTATCGAAGACCCATTTGAGGTAGCAAAGAGATCTTTCTATTGGTATATCTATATTGTTCTTTCATAGCTCGTGAAATGGGGAAATGTCCACTGGAACTCAAGATATGTGCAACCTTGTTATGTTATATACCTTTAGAGCTTCAATTGATGATATATTGCAATTCGAGGAGTGAAATGGAGTCTTGTAAAAAATCAATTTGGAACAATCCCCCTTTTCTCCCAATGATTTCTTTTCTCATATTTTCTCCGAATGATTGCTTTCGAATATTTTATATATATTTTGGTAGTAACTTGTAATTCAGGCTACGCAAGATCCCACATTTCTTTATAGTATTCACAACCAATTCCATTAAGGTTATTGTCAAAACATCTATGGTTTATCCTTCATCACATTATATTTTAGGCTTTAGGGAAATGCAAGTTGGATCGATGTGAAGGTATCTATGCATGACCACCCTGCTTTCCTCAATAATTCTCTAGGATTTGAAAAGAAGCTTAAGTGCTTTGGGGATTCTTTCTACAAAATATTTTTTTCTTGGTGGTACGACCATTAGTTGCTTTTAGGGAAATTATCTTATTCTTTTCATATTTAGGTATTAGGGATTTTAAAAAGGATTTGGTGTGCCTATCCCCTGACATTAATCCATCTATTTTGGTTTGCAATTGGGCTTTCTAAAATTTATACATTTTATCCACTTGTAAATCATGTTTGAGATTGGATCCAGACACTGAATTTTGTTGTCATAGGGTTTGAGCTGAAGCCTCTGAGGAAGCAGTTCTATCTCATCTTTAACTGCTTTGTGATGCTTTCACTGATGGTGGTGATCTGTCTCACATAGTCATGTAGGAAGGTTGATAACATTTCCCTATCAGGTAATACATCCTTTAGCCTCCCCTTTCTCTTGGCAATAAATTACAGATTATTTTGATAAACTCAACACAAGCGGGATGTGAGTGTGAGACGTAAGTAGTAACCACAATTTTGAATGCACATTTTCTCAGTACCCCATGAGATGGTAAAAATAAGAGGTTGATGGTTGGATTGGAGATTTTTCCCATTAGTACTTGAACAATATGGCTACCTGCATGATCTAAGAAAAAATATTTTTCTCGAATAGTAGGGTCTTGTCAAGTTTGTACAACACTCTAGTTGATTTTTTTGCAAGTTGACATGTGAACCATAACTCAGAGGAGACAGGGATTCTAAATTTATTGGGTTTGTAGAGGCCCAGTCTAATGTTGAGGGTTTTTCAGACAACACATTCCCACTAGGGGATTTGAATGAATAGTAGCTCCTTGTTGTCATGGGTCTCAATCATGTTAAAGTCACTACATTACTACCTAGTGGGCATCTGAAAACTCATCATCTGTTTAGTGTCCAAAAGCTGTGCATTCTGCAACATCATTTCAAATATAAATGTTAGTTGGACAAAGAATCCAGCTTTCAAGATTCAGCAACATCCAGCTTTCCATATTCGTCAACATCTAGCAATCCAGATTCAGCAACATCCAAAGTTTTCCCAAACCAGTAGTTGAGGGTTTCGCTTGGGGCATTAATTTCTTTGACCAACCTAAAAATGCCCTAATTGAGTGTCGGCCCTGCTGCATACCTGTAACAACCACTGCAATACCTTCCTTCCTTGTATACGATTTTCAATAACTTCTGCCATTTGTTATCAATACCCCCCAATTCTAGTGGTAGCCCCACAGCTACACAGACAAATCTATAATCCAATGTATGTTTTGATCATAAACACAGATTCCCATTGATCTCAATCTCTTTTGTTTTTTGGGTGGCTCTGTTTATATATCATAAGAAGGGGCAGGAGACGAAAATGAAGATAGTGGGCAGCAGAAGATGCATACGAATCATCTGCTTGTGGGTGTTTTTCCTCTCCCATTTTCATTCTTCAGCGTGTGTGGCAGTTAGCCAAGAGGAACATTACTCTTTGGGGGGATCTCTTTGGCTTCATAAGGAAAAATCGAATTGAAATAGTTCTGGAACCTAGGCATAGCTTTTAACAACCATGCTAAAATGTATTATCTTTTCCAAGCATCGTCCTGGATTGATTTTAATAGGTGACTTTAATAACTCCTTCCGTTATCTTGCTATGGAAACTTTTTCTTTGGACTCATGCTTTTCCATCTTTACAAAATAGTTTTGAGTTCACTTGCTTGGATTCCTCACACTCAAGTCAAACATGTTTTAAGAGACCTGAACAGGGCAACATACAAGTTGGAAAATCTATCCTTATCACTCCCTTTTGGAACTGAGGGTAAACAGAACCCTACAGGAAGCAATGCTACCTTAAAAATATGGCAATGAATTTCAATTCAAATTTTTTTATTATAAGACTATTTTCATGCCATGAACGCTGCATTACAAAGGCATAAAGGATGCATGTGGATGTCGTTATAATAAACATTCTCTCTACACAATGATTGCAAATTTAAAATATGAGTATTAACATGCAACATCTTTAGTCTTAAGTGCAGTAGCTACAGGCAATGCGACAGAGAGGCACTCAAGGTAGTGAGCACAAAATCTCTTTCGTATTCTCAGTTGAATCTACCCCAGATGAACTGCCTGATCTTAGTCAAGTAGCTGTTGTTGAAAATTTGATCATTATAGATTACTGACAGTCAATGCTTGTTATATTTTGATGCTAGCTAAATGTTATGATGCTAATGGCATTTTCTATGGATTGTATCCATATGGTTTTTTTGGAACTTAGTATTAGGGTTGATGCACAGCTTGTCTCGCCATACTAGTGTATTCTTAAAACCCTTTGCAATATTCTCCATGGAACTTATGGATGTATCTTATCTACGCTTTGACACATTTTTCGCTAATATAATTTTCCTTGTTATTGTTAAAAAAAAAATTGATATTAGAGGTTACATGCAATATTTTTGTGGTTCTAGGTAGATCTTTGTTCTTGTTTTCAGTGTTTTGCCTCAGTGGTCCTCTTTAGTTTAAATTTGAAAATATTCAAACAAGTGAGAAGAATAATTTGATTGTTGAGATATTCTTCATTACCTTCATCCGAATTCTTGTAAATTATTCTCTTAGATGATGATAATTTCTTTGTTTTCATTTTAGTTCTTGCAATTCGTCTCTTAGCATGCAATTTTAATAGTTCAGTGGTTATTTTATTTTCCTTTGTTTATAAAATGTAATATATATATAGTGGATAGGATTTCATCGATGAATCATACAAGGGATAGGAATTGATGGTTGTTTATGCACGTGGCAACAGGAGAAGCACAATATGAAGTTAAGGTCCAAAATTGCTGGAATTGATTAAGTTTGTTATTATGAAAGCTAAGCAAAGGTGATGAATCTACTCTGCCTTGAACAACAACCATGTTAGTATGTGCTTTTGTAGAGTCATATTGAGATACCTTCTTTAGTTTTACATAGGTTATTTAGTTTTGTAGTTGGGATTTTTTTTCTGAGATCATTAATTATCTAAGGCATTGTTCTCACAACTGAATCTCCCAATTGTAAATATTTTGGCTCAATAGTATTTTGTGAAAGATGTTGAACTCATTGAAACCTACTCAAGCATATGAAAATGCTCATTTTTTCTCAATATTTTACTCTTGTTTTGGTCTCAATTTAAAATATATGTCCGTGTCTGTGCATTTGTATGTGAGAGGGAGGTGGTGTTTGTATTGGTTTACACAAGTGAATCTTGAACAAACATATCATTAACACTTGATTAATCTAAGTAAATAGAGAGCTATCTGTGAAAAAACACGTGCCCTTCATATATCAAAAGAACATCACCCAAGAGTTCTACGAAAGTTGTAGCTATTGGTATTGTGATTCCTATGAAATCTTGAGTGGCAGCCATGTAACTTCTAATGAATAAAGATGTATCTTTTCAATGTCATCAAAGTTTATCCTCCTTGACATCTTACCCAGGTTGTCTTGTGGTCAGCCTCTTGGTTGGTACAATATTTCACAGACCTTGGAGTACCATGAAGTAGGAACTCTAGTATTTATCATGACAATTTTCCTTGGGCCTCTCTTCTGCTTGGTGTATTGTTTGAAGGGTATTCTGAAAGAGAAGTGGCTCACAGATTCAGGAGTATCCTGATGGACTGGAAGGGTTGCCTAGGGACTGTCTTAATGATCTATTTTTTATAGCTTTCATGAAAGGGCAATGTCTCATAGACAAGTATCCCAATTTTTTTCTTTTTTCTCTTTGGTAGAAGGCAGTAATAAAACAAGCTTCAGGTATCTTCTATTTATCCCTTCACAATTTTTATTTTGGGTCTAGATAGCTCCTAATGCCCAAATCAAGTGCATTAGTTTCTCATATAAGAAGAATGCAGAGAATAGAATGTCGCAACATATTTAGAACATCCATCAAGCTAAACTAATAAGTTATGACTATGCAACGTGAATATTGCAAGAGCTCATATAGTAAAAAATCATTGGTAGTTTCCAAAGAGCTCATATCACTTTTGAAGTGGTGAGAGTAGTTGGATTTTATTGATGCTTTCTTTAGATTTTAGGTCTTTGACATCAAAAAATAGAAATTCTTTTCTAGGACCTGCACTCCCACTCCCATTATGTACTGTTTCAATTGTATATTTTTTCATGCGAAAAGAAACCTGTATTTTCATTCATAAAAAAAGAAAATACGGTTGTATATACACATTTTTCATGTCTATTCTTCAAGGATGAACCCCGACCTTTGTGTGGCAAAAACTATCAAAAAATTTAACAGTTATCTGTATACCTGAAGCATACAATCAATGCTAACATATCAAAAATCATACATGAATATAAGTTCATGTTTATACAATATCTGAATCGTGTGGGTTTATACAACGTCTGTTATATAAACATACAAAAAGGGTTGCCCGCGTGTGATAACCACCTAAAGCACCAACATGGGAGATTTTTCTCCAGATTAGCCAATAACCACTGCCAGTTGACTTTGTCATAACAATTTGTTTTTTCTGAAAAATATCACCTTCATAATTTTCATTCTTTAGCAGTAGTGGCGAATAGCCAAGAAGCTAGACCACCGTGCCATCATTGTCTCTTCAGAATGCACAATGGGATAAATTTTCTAGACCTTTCAATCAAAATAAAAAGGAAAATTCGTCCTTAAATGTTAAATAATCTGAAAATTGCCTTGAATTTGGTTATTCAATTTGCATTGAATTGTGAAAGGCATTGAAAATGAAGGATGAAACCAAATTTTCGACACAGGATGAAACCAAATATGGATGAAGACAATCCCCAACCGACTCGTCGAAACCTCCCTACACAGACAAACTTTGATAGCAATAAATAATAGTTTCCATTCAAGTGTACAGGCCTTAATTGATAGCAAACTTTGTGCACATGAAATACAATAGCAGGCTAGAACATTTGACATGGCATGACTCCAAAAATTACATTAATGGGTGCTTATTTAAGTGCTTGTTGTGGAGGGCTTCACTGGTATTTTTCCTTCATTGTCTTGATCCTCTAGCTTCGATGTCCTTTTCCATTATAAATTATTGACATGATGCTCAATGTTGACCTATCTAGATCCTTGCTGGCAGTAATGAGTGAGGTTGGTGTTGGACTGTCCATTCACTTATTTTGTTTATCGTTTCTTATGTTGCAGCCATATTAAAGAAATCAATTTGTTGGTTATAGCTTATAATAGTAGCATAACCACACAGGTTACATAAAAATACTTGTAAAATAATGCAAATCAATTTGATAAACTAGAGAAGCCATGGATGGCTTACATGATCTCAAATAATTTAAAGGGCTAGGCATATTGGATTGCTTTTCATTGGCATGCTTGTTGATTGTTGCATCCAAACTAGGTGAATTTGGAGATTGATAACACATAATTGTAATCTTAATCTCAATACTGTCATTTTCAACAGGGCAATAGATATACCTTTATTTTTGGGTTAGCAATTTGGAAAACCTTACTACTTTGGAATTTTCTGCTATCACGGTTATTAGGTCATGAGGAAAAATGTGATGGGATTATCTTGGTTAATTTCAAGTTACCTAAGTTCTAAAACCAATTTCAAAGAACTCTGTTTCACCAGACTGTAAGACAATGCGAAAGCAGGTTAATCGACCAACTATGAAAGTCTAATAATTATCTCAAGCTTGTTATCATCTTGTGCTATTGTCAATCTACAATTGTCTGATCTAAGTTGAAGTCTGAAGTTCAAGGGTAAATGAGCCTTAGTCCGAAAGGATCCTCATCCGAGGTATGAAATGTCATCACAACATCTGAGGTAAGGAGATCTTGTCAAAACCTTGTTGAAGTTCTCATTTTTTTGTGACATTCAATACGTTGATTGATATACAAATATTTGAATATGACACCTTTTTTCGAGCCTCATATTTCCTATGTATATCTCAGCATCTTTGAAAACATCCGTGTTATTTCTGTGGACGGTAGAGTCAATGTGGCTTATATATATAAAGTTAAGCACTGATAGAAAGTCAACTTTGGGAATCCGAACTTATTGGGGTCAAAATTAAAGTGTTTTTTGGACTAGTTTCATCATTCGATCTGTAGTGAGGTATGGTCACTTGGTTATGTTACAAAGATAAAGGAAGCCTGTCACTTTGAATGATAGATTGTGTATATGCTTTTAAGTTTTGGATTGAAGTAGCCTAGGAAATATGTTGTATGGCTGTAAGCTTGACGTTAGACATTTTAAAGGTCTTTGTTGTTGTCCCATAGTGCATTTGCATCTCTTGTAGTAAGCAAGGTTTCTTGCATAAACTAGTTGTTAATGCGTCAAAATTTCAAAGTTTTTGTGGCAAGATATATTTGACCATTTTTTTCTCTTGCAGGAAAGTCTTAGCTCCTTGTGATTTATGAGGAAGTTCATTACCAAGAATATTGATCATATGGCAAGTAAAATATAAAGCCATGAGAAGCATATGATCCCAAGTTGCTCAGTCCAAGCATAAGATGTTTCTATAGGTCCCTTGGGGCGAAAAATACCCACACCCTCCACCTCTTCGCACCTGCCAACCCTGGATTATTCTTTGAGGCACCATAAAAACAAAGAATAAGATGGGACTAAATAGATAGCCATTGATCAAACTCCTTCTAGGGGAGGGGTAACTACTATTGTTCTTTGCAATCCAAATTCTTGAAAGAAGAAGAGGATGGGATTGAAGCTTGAAGGCAGAATTATGATAGCAAAGTCTCTTCCCTAGGATCCATTATTTGAGATGGAATGTTAAAAATGGATTTTTCAAGCTGATATTATAAAAGAATAGAGAGAATAATTGTAGCAATGGAGTGGGGTTGGGATCAACCTTCATGAAAATTTCTCGATTTTTTGCTAACCATACTTTCCAAAAAATAGATTTTGGCAGAGTCAGCCATAATTGTTTGTGATAAGTCTTGCTTTAAAGTTTCTAGCATAATGTTTATCCCAAGAATAAAAACTTATAAACAGAATTCGGACATACCACTCTCTCTACCGAGGGTTGCAAGACGAGGTCCCATACAAACATTGTGAAATTGCATTCAGGGAATAGGTGTTGAATGAGGTGTATGTATTGCAGCATATAAAGACAAAAGGGATTGAATTTAATTGGGTTGGGAGTTTTCTGTTATCGTACCTAAATTCTAGTTGGATGACTAAGTGACCTGATCCTCCATATGATTCTGTTATTGATTTTCACTTGCCCACTAAGGAGGGTAAGTTATACTTCACTAAGAATCCATCTAGGAATTTGCCCATTCATTCTTGCTTTATCCTATTGTTTGTGTAGGTAGTATTAGGCATGTTGGGTTCCACATCCACTAAGGCAGAGTCCTTGCAAAAGAATCAGAAAACTTTGAAATTGGATCTTTCCTTTCCTTAAGTCCCATTTCTTGAGTATCAAATTCAGATCTCCCCTAATTACGAGAGAGGGGGATTCTAGTAATCCTCTGAGCTTAAGCCCCTCAAAATGCTGTTGCGGGTACACTTGAGGCCCATAAGCATTTAATAGGTTCAAGGGTCAGTTCAGTTCCCCGGAGAAAGTGGTTATAAACATTGTGTTGTCTAATTTTAGATTACTAACTAGGTCAAACTTTGGTTTTCATCCTACCACTAGTCTGTTAGAAAGGCCTTGTGCATTGGAACAATAAAATTTACAGTCCTTTTTATGAATCACGATCTCTTGAATGAAAATGATCGAATTTTTTTGAATAAAATGAATATTTGTAATGTAACCAGGAGTAGAATTCACTGCTTGAGCTCTGTTAGCAGTGGGTCACCCCTGAGCTGGGTCTATGACTTCACAAGGGTAAAGGCTTAACCAAAGCTGGCTATGGTTACCTAATCAGTACCAAAAATGGTCAGGGCCTAGGTACGAAACCCCGATAGTACTCCAACCTACAGTCCCTTGTTACCCATCATCCTGCACAAAAATTTCAGACTGCCCTCTATGTTTGCTAACAAACTTTGTGGTTCTGGTGATTATCTAATATGTCTTTTCTGTATGTGGTTGTAAGAAAACATATGGAGGCAAAATATTTTTGTCAAAAATATCTATTTGGTAAAACCCAACTCATATGAATTTACACATTTGTGGATATCCTTACAGACTGGTTCACGAGTCTCAATATAGAGCCTTTAAAGTCATTCCCATTTAGTCATCTAAAAATAGATGCAATGGATGCCTAAAAACAAGCAAGAACACTTTTCAAACCATGCATGTGCCATCTATTTGATAAGACATTGGTTGCTTTTGCTGATGTATTTGCCACTAAGAAACAAAGCTACTGTCCTAATCTCACCTGCATAATACTTAGTCATGACTCATTAGCAGGAAGAAAGATCCCAACAAGGGAAACCTTGCATCCAAGGATTTGAGACCTGCTCCATTCGAAACTTAGACAGGGTATGCCAAGGATATTACAGGCACAATGTGAGCCATATCATCAAGATAGAATTTCTGTAGGCTGTGACTATCAAATATCCAGGCACATGACATATATCCTAAAAACTTATCTTTTAAAGGATATAATCACAAACATGCCATTCTGGATAAGAATTGGTTAGTTCCACACACAAGATCATTTGTAAATAGTTGAAGTCTCATGTCCAAAAGTTTGTATTAAGAGATAGAATAGGCCAATTTTAGTTTTATTAGAGTTGGATACCATACAACAAGCACCGCATAGGGCAAAACATATACAGGAGGGTGAAAAAAACTGAAGGGAATAGAATTATCACAGGCCAGGGGTAGCTCATTGTATACATATGTATACAAGTGTATTATTGGCTCTTTCTTACATAGATGAGCCTCAATGACTGATTTTCTCTTCATAAAGCCATAAATTTTATTAGAGTTTTTCACTAGCAAACTAGGAATCAAATGTGCATGGTTCTTATAACTTTCAAATGCTTGAAGTCATTGTATAACAGTGTGTAGATAAAACTGCATGATAGCCACAAAGAAAATATGATGCAAGAACCAGACCTCTTAATTGGATTGGAAAAACGGATTTGTAGGCATTGAAGTAAAAACTGATCATTTAACACCATGCTACCCAATGAAATATTAATGATCTTCCAATATTGCTGAAGCCACACCCTAGTGTACCAATATTGTTGTGGCCTCATGAGTTTTGTATTTGGATCATAAAATGATTCCTTCCAATGAGCGAGATAACCAGCCATTAATGGAATGGAAAAGGATGCTAAAGGATGCCATAGAGTAGCTAAAGGACACCACAGAGTAGCTAAAGGATGCACAGGAAGAGTGACATTTAATTTCTTTTTAAATATTTTTAAACTTTCGTCAGAAGAGCGAAGCTTAATTTTTTTAAATATTTTTAAACGTTCGTCGGAAGAGCGACGTTTCATTTTTCGTCGGAAGACCGACGCTTTAAACTTTCGTCGGAAGACCGACGCTTAATTTTTTTAAATATTTTTAAACATTTGTCGAAATAGCGATGTTTCATTTTTCGTTGGAAGACCGGTGCTTTAAAATTTCTTCAGAAGAGCGACATTTCATTTTACTTCGAATGACCGACGCTTTAAACTTTCTTCGAAAGATCGACATTTCATTTTTTGTCGGAAGAGATTACGTCGAAATTTCGACAGTGGTTTGAAAAATTGATAAACGTCGAAAGACCGATGCTTTAAACGTCGGAAGAGCTAACGTCGGAATTGCGATAGTTGTTTGAAAACGTGATAAACGTCGGAAGACCGACGCTTATGGATCGTCGGAAGACTGACGGTTTGGCTGATGTCGGATTAGCGACGACTTTGGTAACGTCGATAGACCGATGATTTGGCTAATGTTGGAAGAGCGACCGTTGTTTGGAATTGCAACAGAGTGTCGGAATTGCGACGTAATGGCTAACCATGTTTTTCCCGGCCTCAAATTGTCGCTCTTACGACACCTATGTGTCGAAATAGTGACAAAGTGGCCGTCGGAAATTGGGCCAAATATACTAGTGAGTATTCACTGGATGACTTCTCTTGAACATATCGACGACACTGAGATGAGTTGGCAACATTGACTCAAAATTGAAGTGAAGGTATGTTGAACCATAGGTATGAATGAACCTTCAAGAAGATTACCCAACCAAAACAGTCACAATGATGGAGTGAAATGTCACGTTCAAGAGAGACCTGCTACCGTAAAAGTTCTGTTCACTTTCCCAAATTTTCCCCAGTCATTTTTTGACCAGTGCCTCTTTATTTTTTAACAAGCTTGAGGAGGATAACATATGCTTGATCTATAATTCAACCCTTCAGGTGAATAATGTATCACTATTTAATAATTTAACGAGTCTAGCGATGAACAAAACTCAATTATTTCCATGATCGACAAGCCCGTCGCTATTTTATGTTTTAACGAGCCTAACGACAGTGACAGATCGATCCTTTTTCATATTTAGAGAGTTTGAAAAAGAGGACAAAAGAAAACTCCATAATTAATTTTTCGTAAATTTGACGCTCAGATCTGAAAAGTGTAAAATGATATCTGAGAGAACCTCGTAGCCATGTTCGACTAATGTTTTCCTTTTTCGTAAATAATATATCTCAATATGGAAAAGGATTAAACTTATACTGAGTAGATATCAATTCATTTACTTTTAGGAGCTCGAAAAGACAAGTGCTCAGCAAATTTTCACATTATCAAAGTCTGAAAAGTGCTAAAAGAAGACTCCAGAGGTTCCTTTTTCCCTTTTATCGAAGCTCGAAAAAGAGATAAAAGTGCGCTTAAAGTCATTTTTTCTTTTTATCAAAGCTCTAAAAATAAGGATAAAAGTATTCTTTGTGGTCAAATCATTCTCGAAATAAATGTGCATGACTAATCTACTATATCAGTTGCCAACCTGTTTAGAACAACATCAAATGGATTAAAAATACATGTTTCATGATAAAAAAAGAATAAAACCATAGTCAAAGAAATACATATGATTTTCAAATAATCAAATGACTAATTAAAAGAGTTTTACTATTCATTTTTACCATTTGAAAGTTACCATTTACATTTTGGAGCTTTGAACTTGTTTTTTCTCCCGAACTTCAACTATTGATTGCGATCAATTCTGTGGACGATTTTCCTTGCGTTTGATCTTGGTTGGTGCCATAAATGTCCTCTTTACTTTAGTAGTATTTTTGTTTCATTTCATTGCAATTTTTTAAGGGATTTGGGTCCCCTAGGGTAAATCTATTATCAAAAGAGGGCAACACACCCTTGGATGTCAAAACCTACATTGGAATGCACCTGAAATGAAGGCTAGGTGCATATGCAACACAATGTCTCTTGTCCAAGGCTGCGTTGGGCGTATTTCACATTTTTTATTATTGCAGTGTACCCAAATTTTGCCTAGTTTTTGGCATGAAAAGGGTCCTAATAAGTCTTATGGTTGTATTTTAGGGATTCAATGGACCAAAATGACAATTACTTGGAGGGAAAGAGAGCATGAAGAAAAAAACATGATTTCCCTTAATGATCTGGGTATCATAAGAGCCCTCAGGGACTGTGGGTTATTGAAATACTTCTTTCTATCATGTCTGAAGCAATAGATGGAACTATTAGAGTCCCTTGTTCATGCATGGGATCCGGTAATTGAGGCGTTTCATATTGGGAACAAAGTAGTCCCAATTTTAGTGGAGGATATCTATTTTCTGACAGGCTTGTCGAGGAGAGGCCTACCCATTTCCCTCTCAGGGTCTGCTCTCGGAGGAGAGATGGTGAGAGACTATATATTGCAGTATAGCAATCCAGGGGCAGAGCATAGCAAGGATGGGAAAATAAAAATCCTCGATGTTCATGATTTTCCATTGAGAACCATCTTATTCACAATCATAAAGCTTGCTGGTACTGCTACACTCCATGTAGCGAACAAATATTATATGAAGTATGTGGTAGAGTGCATGGAACCACCAATTTTCAATTGGGCTGAAGCCGTACTTTCTCAAATGAAATAACAATTGAGCAAGGAAAAGGGAGGGAGGAAGAAAATTTCTAACTATGGTTTGATCTTCATTTCTTTTGCCTAAGAACGGATTCCACTGATGTAGCCTCTACATGTGACGTTGGGTATATCTAACCCTAGAGATCTGAGGATGTAGAGATGGGTAGAACTGATGGATAGAAATGTAGGTCAATCTTCCATCGTGTTCTCGACTGCATTCTTCTCCTGGTTCAGGCGACAAATTATCGCCATTGATGAATATGCGTATGTAGGAATCGACTTCCGAGGAGATCCAGACTTAGCTTTACCAGAAGGCGCTCAGTGGGGTGCAATCGATAAGAATGTTTTGACCATGTTATTTTATTTTTCTAAGGCTTATACATGTTTGATGTTTTCCCAAGACTAAACTAAAGTTTTAATATAATTCAGATGTGGGTTGAGTTCAACCAGTGGGAGAGCCAGAGCATGGAGTGGATGAGTCAGCAAAGAGGGTTGTCGGGAGAGCAGTCTTTCAGGATTTAGATATGGCTGAGACTCTTGCTAAACTTCAATAGCACATATAGGGGTTGACCTTCGGGATTCTGGATTTCCGGATCGAAGAGTTACCCATGCGACTGTAGCGCCATACTATTGGCATTCCTAACCACTAGATGCGGTTACTTCGTAGGATAGCTAGATTAGTAGCATGTTATCATGATCACCACTAGTTTACTTTTGACATGTTGCATACTTTTTGAGGTCAGATGACTAATGTGTCTTGGGAATTTTTTTTGTAAAAACCTATAACAATCTATCTATTTTGATTTTAGTGTTTTCCTATGTTTATTGTGCAATCCTATTCAATTATGTGAATGTATCTTTATATGTGTTGAAAATGTTTGTTTATAACATAATTCACTAAATAATCAGTCAATGTGTTCAAGTTTCTAGAAATGTGTTGATATTGAATAAAATCAAAGTGCCTTTCCAAAAGTCAAAATCTTAGGAAAATACGATGCAGTGTTGGATTTCTAATAGTGTAAACACTAGTAAGTTGTAATACCACAAGTTGTGAGTCTAACCTTATGATGATGCAGTTAAACCAAATGAAATGACATCAGATGGAAGTTCAATCAACGTGCTATACATAGCAATATTTTTTGTAGATCGACCGATACAAATCCCTTGAAAACTCACTAACTCGCCATCCGGAGTGAAAATGGCCCATGTTGCAGAGGATAAATTCTGCGTACTACGACTAGCACCATCATCATAACAAAAAATGGTACATCTGCAATGAAATGTAAAGCGGATTACTAACTTCAAGAAAACTCTAGAAAACAAACTAAGACAGTAAATGCAAATCAACAACATATATATACAATATAATAAAAAAAACTACTACACTCATGATTAAGCATAGTAATGTTTCAGATATAACCCATTTTAGGGCTGCGTCAATGGAATTCCATCGTAATCTACCAACTCATAGGCACCCTTAGCAAGAACTCTTTTGAAAATATAGGGGCCATGCCATAATGGCTCAAATTTCTTTGTACCTATTACATCAGCTTCCTGATCATAAATAAGGACCAGGTCACCCTCTGAGAAAATGCGAGGTTGGAAATTCTTTTCATATTGCACCTTTATACGTCTCTTATGCGTTTCATTGGCCAATTGGGCTTCACGACACATTTCATCAAGATGGATGAGGTTAAAAAGATGTGCTTCTTTAACAGAGGTGTCAGGTAACAATTCGATTGCGGGTTTTAACGACGGTATTTCACATTGGATTGGTAAGATAGCTTTCAAACCATGCACCAATTGAGAGGGGGTAAATCTGGTTATGTTTCTCACCGAGGTTCGGTATGCCCACAAGGCCGAGTACATGATTAAATGCAAATTTCATTTATGAACTCCTATCATTAATTGAAGCATTGGTTTAAGAATTTTGTTAATAGCCTCAAATTTCCCATTTGATTGTGGATAATAAGGAGTAGAACTATCATGTAATAGTCCTAATTTGGCAGTCAATTCATTCATTATATGGTTGCGAAAATGCGAACCATGATTTATGACTATAGCTTGCGGGACCCCAAGCCGTGAAATATAGGCATCACTTCAGCCCAATTGGTAAATTAGTCTACTGCGACAATAATATAACCATTCCCCCTAGACAAACGAGGATTTCAGGTCATGAAGTCAATGCCCCATTTTGAAAATGGTCCCACAGGGACAACATGATGCATTGGCATTGGCGGTTTGTGGATTTTACGATCAAATATTTTACATGCATGAAAAATTTTGACCGCGAGGATGCAGTCGTGAAATATGGTAGGGAAAAAGTAATCGGCACAAAGTATATTTTATGCGGTAGCGTATCCAGAAAAGTGTCCACCACAAGGCCCAACATGACAATCATTTAAAATCTTTTCGACCTCGTCATGATTAAGGCACCTTCTTAAAATTGTATTGACACCACGACGATAAAGTGTATCGTTGACGATTAGATAATCTTTGGCTTGGCGTAGAATACGCCATTGGTCAGAGCTAGAGGTATCAGGCCGAAAATTCTGGGTTTGGAGATAAATGATAAAATCCCCGCACCAAGGATCAGATGATCTGATCAGAAACATAGACTCATTAGGAATAGATGGTTCTATTGGAAATACTGAGAGGGGGGTGAATCAATATTACTTTCAATTAGTATTATTATTAATCTTTCAGAGCATTGTTTAATATTCAATTATAATAGGTGTTTTTACAATGCTAGCAGTAAAAAAAGGAACACAAATGCACAGATTTTTTAAGGTGGAAACCCTCTCCGGGACAAAAACCACGTGAATGCTTTTCTCATAATTCTTTAATATTCAACTCCAATTGAAAATAAAGCTCCAACTTCCTAGAATCTAGAATATCATTCTTCTCCAGCTCCCATTGGATGGACACTCCAATGCCCAAGATTCTTCAGTAGTCAACTGAACGGATTCCCCAACACCCAATGAGTTACAACTCACCCTAGCACCACCCTACCACCCTATAGAAGAATAAAACAAGAATGGACTCCCGTACTAGGGAAAATGGTCCGCTTTACAATGATATAGAATGATGTAGAAGAAGAAGACACACTAGACCATAACCCCAACTATGAAAAAACCACCTAATGATGAACCTAGACCTCCCGACACTGCCTCTTCAACTCTTGGTAGATATACACTTGTACAATTTTTACAATGATGCATTTACAATGACTTAGTACAATGATACATTTATAATGACTGTATGCAGTGCAACCCACTTGAAGACTTCATGTGGTGAAATTATTGCTTCTATTCTGCACCTTGATTACTGCTCTTGTCATGCTACCCTCTGTTGCACCTTGCTTTTCTTTGATGCCCTAGAAAGTCTGGTCCTTTGCAGCCCTTGACAACACATGATATAGCTTTTTCTTGCCTTCTACGATCTCGACATTGAATATGGTGTATCTCTGTTATTTCAGATCCCCAAATGTGATTTTTCAGTTTTTTAGCAGTCCTCTGAGTCTTCTTTCCATGCCACATGTCTAACCCAATTTGGATTCTTCAAGAGAGAGTTATGCCAATTCTCTCACAATGACCTAATTATGGACTAGTTCAGTAGAGTGAAATTGTACAGAGTGACACGTGTCACTGTTTCTTCATTTGACTCTAAAATTGATATAGAGAAAACTACAGTCCGTGCACTATCTTCCACTTTTTACATAATTCCAATCCGATACTCAGAGAGAGCGTTATGACAATTTTCCCAAGGTCACTTCTTTGAGATGAAGTTCAGGAGCCTGCAAAAACACTGAATTCCACATATCATATCTCCGAAACTATCACGAACCTTGATCTGAAATTTTTACAAGATCTTTCTCAAGATTTTGGTTTTGCCTCATAAAAATTTTAGCTTCTGAACCTTTGTAGAAAAAAAGTTAGAGTGAAAATTCCACGATGACCTGTTTTAGGTAGCGAAATACCTACGTGAGGAGGAGATGAGGATCACAATTTATATAAATGCTTAGGATGAGAGGGACTTCAACAAGTGAACGTGGGAGGGATTTTAGGAGCTTAAAAATTATTAATTATTGAATTTTCAACAACCCATGCCACAACCCCATGGGGTTTTAGCCCACTAACTGGGGTTACAAACTTCAAACATGAATATCTCTCAAACCGTGAAGAATTACATGGCGTGCCATATATCAACAGAAACATCTCGATAAGAAGAAACCATAAAAAAAATTCTTGACCTATAATATGGTAATTTTTTAGATCAAAATTACCATGCAAGATCGGGGCAGCCCCTGGTGCTGCTTGGGTTGACATCAATGACAACCACTGATCAACAGGTTCCGACGTAGTGGTAGTACTATCAAAGGGAAGGTAACAGAGAAGCTCAGCCAAATATAAAGACTTATTTGACTTGGATTTGATGAATTCCTGCAAAATGACAATCCATTTTGAATAATTCCCCCCCAAAAATTGACGTGATAAAATATAAGTCATGGGGTTGCAATCTGAAATGACAATGGTCTTCTGGAACAGGATATAGTGGCGAAATACTTGGACAACTTGAATAGCCACCAAGGCAAGCTTTCCTATGTACAAATACTTCACTTCAATATCATTGATATTACGAATCAAATAATAGATCAGATGTTCTATCCCATTTTCTACTTGGACCAATACCATAGCAATGGTCGTATCAGTCATGACGATATATAAGAAATAATCACTCTGATAATTGCTCTCACTTTCTGTAAGAGTAAATAGACACACAGAAAGATAGAAGAACCTACTTGTGATCCAAGCTTCCTATTCTCCTTATGTCACTTTTGTAGCCTCCAATCCAACTTATATTGCGAGATTGATTCCTGCAAGTATAAACAAAGAACAACAAAGATATTGCAATATATAGATGCCTATTTATCTTGCTCAGTTAAATCGATTAAACATGAAACATATATATCATTCAAGAGTCCATTGCATGATAAATAGAAACATAAACAGATACATATATGGGAAAATGAACAACAATATTTATTAAAGAGTAGAAGGGGGAGGTTACAACCAATGATCGATTTGATGTCACCAGCTCGAGCTTGATTCGAGCCTCATCACAATCAACATCTCACCAGCAACATATCACTTCTTTCACTCTCTCAATTGAGAATCCAACAACATTTCTTTACCAAAATTCTTCCTCTAGCGCTAGGATCTGTGCTCAATTTATAGGGAAACTGAAGGTAGTTTCTCAATCAATGACTTTCTAATAATAGGAAAGACATTTTCCCAAGCTCAAAGGAGTTAGATAGACACTTGGATTTGAAGTTTGACACATATGGAATCTTCTAGAAGGCACTGGCCATGTGGAGATTCCGGAACAATGAGAATTTCACTCACATTTGACCAATGCACTCTTGATGTCGGGAAGTGCATTGGAGTGCACCCTTGAATGGAGGGAGCTGCATATGAAACAAACTTATCCCCTTGAGAGGCAATGTTGGTGAGCTCATAAGTGATCTAACATGTACTTCAAACCTTGGAAAAATCACAATAGAATCCATGAATGATTTGTTCTTCTCTTAGGGCATGTATCAATTGAAATGATAGGGGATGATAGACCCTATTTCATTGGTCCTCGGGATGATTTCCAGTTTGACCAGGTCATGGGAGATGATGCCCAAATTGACCTATAACAACTGCCCCCTAAAGCATGAAGTCAAAATAATAACAATTTTTTTTAAATGAGATGCTTTACGGCGTGATGGGCTGGAACTGAAGTGGAGTGGTGATCTACATCAATCTTACAATACATTACATTAGGATATTTTCATCTTGATCACAAATTGCTAAGGGAGGCATTCCCATGCTTAACACATAAAATATCTAATAACAAGTACATAGTGCAGAAATTCGTCTACATTGGAATGTTGCCCAATACAGACATGCCTACAGATATAGGCCCATGTTTGGATGATGATCTATATGTAAGGTCACCGTACAGATGATGTGTACAAATGAAATAAAAGGTTGGATGTCTGAAACTATATCTGGGGTCTTCTTATCTTGTTCATTCGATCGTTCGACTACAAGTCTAGCCATGCGAATATATGATTTGTAGTCGAACATGGTAAGAAATCGTTTGATTACCATCCAATGATGTGAGCTGTTAACAAATGCGAGAGAAACACCATTGATGTAAATGGCTTTCAAGGTATTGAAATACATTTCGTAAGGTGTGAATAGATGATTTGATGTTGAACGCCAAACAAAATCTTTCAGTCAAAAGTACGGAAGCGAGGATCTTTTCGATGCTGTAACAAGCCTCATGGTACTGGAAGATGACATTTCTAAGTAAACTTCCTACATAATGATTTGATGTCGACAGGAAGTCACTTTATTTTGAAACGAGAGTTACTGATTTCGGAGACAAAATGTGACTTGATATAGAAATTTTTAGGGATGACTGTCATGAAAACGAAGGTTTATGAGCATTGCAAAAGGATGAGTATTCACTGGATGACTTCTCTTGAACATATTGGCGACACTGAGATGAGTTGGCAGTATTGACCCAAAACCGAAGTGAAGGTATGATGAACCATAAGTATCAATGAATTGTCAAGACTATTACCCAACTCAAACAGTCACAATGATGGATTAAAGTGTCATGTTCAAGAGCGACCTGCTACCGTAAAAGTTCTGTTCACTTTCCCAAATTTTCCCCAGTCATTTGTCGACCAATACCTCTTTATTTTTTAACAAGCTTAAGGAGGATAACATATGCTTGATCTATAATTCAACCCTTCGGGCGAATAATTTATCACTATTTAATAATTTAGTGAGTCTAGTGATGAATGAAACTCGATTATTGCCATGATCGACAAGCCCATCGCTATTTTATGTTTTAATGAGCCTAATGACAGTGAAAGCCCAATACTTTTTCATATTTAAAGAGTTTGAAAAAGAGGACAAAAGAAAACTCCATAATTACTTTTTTGTAAAGTTGTCGCTCATAATCGAAAAAGTGTAAAATGATATCTGAGAGAACCTTCTGGCCATGTTCAACTAAGGTTTTCCTTTTTCATAAATAGTATATCTCAGTCTGGAAGAGGGTTAAACTTATACTGAGTAGATATCAATTCATTTACTTTTACGAGCTCGAAAAGAGAAGTGCTCGGCAATATTTTCACATTATCTAAGTATGAAAAGAGCTAAAAGAAGACTCAAGGGTTTCCTTTTTCGCTGAAAAGAGCTAAAAGAAGACAAAAGGTGCAAGATTAGTTTATGTAATCATTTTTCCTATTAGGGTTTCCCACTAAAAGACTACGCTTATTTTTCATTTGAGTGATTGGTTTTTCTCTATTTATTTATTTATTTATTTTCACAATATCACTATGGAGACTAAGAAATGAAACTGAGAATTAGAGACCCTACACTTAGATGTGAGATGGACTAAAATGACAATGTTACCTATTCATGAAGTTGCATGTAACTTTGTTGAGTGGAAAAACTTTCAAAATTGATATTTTGTCCCTTGTGAACTTCTCCAACCCAGGTGTTGAAGTTGCAATGTCACTTTCATAGGAAGAAATTGTTTTGGAAACATGGTTAACTTTTGAATCATTTTGGCATCGATTGAGACAACTTTGGCTAACTATATATTCTCATTGCGGTACCTTCCAACTAGAAACTTTGTTGAGTCTCCTTTCAAATATTGAAATTACATAAATTGGGCCATGTCCAAAATTCTATCAATGCTGACTTTTGAAGTCTTTATTACACTATTTATCCAATTCTCCTTTTGAATTTTCCATGGCTTGATTTTACACCAAGATTTGCATCACTTCCATTGTTCAACCCATCTCGGCTAATACATATTTAAGCTGGTAATCACCTCCAATATCATTTTGGCCTCAATTTTATGTGATAAATCGTGCTATTGTTTTCTACTTGCTCTCGTCATCAGAAATACTCTCTCTTAAATATCACTACCAATTTTACTGGTTCTTACTAGATTAATGGAATTCTCTCTAACTCAATGTTTTGTCTTTCTTCCGGGCACAATTAATCTTTGGAAACCTTTGTGAATCTCTCCTTAACTAGATTTAGTTAATTGTTTTTTACCTCATTTATTGTTTGAGTGACTATTTTATTTGATATTTATACTTCCTTTAGTGCTCTATCCTTGTCGTATATCTTTTTAGCCTTTATAGACTCCCACCCCAAATCAATATTCTATTGGTAAAACTAACTTTCATTGATATAGGTGCCATTGAATCACTTGCCAATGGCCTTTAACTCATCAAAGCAACTCTTGTCAAATATTCTTATGTTGATCCCTCCTTTGTTGATCCTACTTCCATTGATCCTAATTCCATTAATTTGGGTGCAACAAGATTTAACAGTGCTATTATTTTGATCGGTTCACCATCCAACCTCATTTAGATTTTCCATCTCCTATCTACTCTCTCACATCTGATTTAACCTCCAGTTGTTATCTCCTCACTAAATTATATATGGTTTTTTTTTTTTCTCAATAGGTTATGCCAACTTTTGTTGCGTTACCTCCTATAAAATATTTATATCTTCCTCTTCAATTATTTTCTCTCAGAGAAGATTTAATGCCTATTATCTAAATATTGGTTTTTAATCTTACACAACATCCATGCAACTCCATAGGTCAACTCTACTCTAGATCTCGTTGCATTACTCTAGGACTTATTTCTAACTCTTGAATGTTTTTCCTCCAATTATTATTCCTTTAAATCTTAGTATTTTTATACAAGGTATTCTTTGTTTGTGAAAATCAATTCTCTAAAATGTTTATTTTTCTTTCTCTTCACCCGACCAATCAACCGCCATTCTTCTTTCCTTATTTCAAAATAGTTAACTTTCGATTATAACATTTTCCCAACATGGTTAGGGGTTTGGACGATTGAGCAACCTCCTCTTCACTACATTATTATAACTATCCTTATCCAAATTGACCTATAGGTTCTATCTCTCTCAATCTCTCTCTAACAAAATTTTGGGGTCTTCAAGCATTGTAACTTTTAATTTGTCTCAATTTCCAACCTACTTCAATATAAAGCCTTCAAGTATCTTGAGTTTGAAAAACCACCTAGCCCCATTGTATTTGAAGATATAAAATCCAAGTCTAGTGATTTCTAATTATTCCAACCCGCTATTAAATTTCATTATCATGTATTGATACAAGTATTTTTTTTAAATGTCTTCCTTTTTATATTTTGATTGTTGTGGGATTCCGTTACTTCTTTCATATTTATAGGAAATATAGTGCATGTTGATAAGTCATAATATTTTTTGGTCCATATTTCATAAATGCCATAGTTTAAGTGTACCTATATTTTATTTTTTAAGGCATCAAGTGCATTCGAGCCACTTCTTTTTTACCCGACACAATTTTAAATGGGGCAAGACCTATTATTGTTACATATCGATACAACTCCTTTGTTCTTGAATTGCTTCTCTTCTATTTTGTATTGTTGTGGGATTCCATCGGTTCTTTTGTATTCATAGGGAGTATAGCACATGTTGTTAAGCCATAATATTTATTGGTATATCTTCCATAGATTCCATCATGCCAAGTTCCAACACGCCTCTATTTTTTGTTGTTGAAGAAATCAAGTGCATTCAAGCCACCACTTTTTCTCCCGGTGCAATTTTAAGTGGGATATGGCCTATATACTCTTTTGGGCTTTCCTCTATGATCATAAGAATTCCAGGTCATCATCATCATATTCTTCCATGTTAATATTGCGAACTTTGGTTGGACCCTTCATCAAAATCTCGTGGAAAGACTTTGCTACTTCGTTTGGCTAAGGGTGGGAAAGGGAGCTCTTTGTATGTTGAACCATGAATTCACATGTTAATATCTAATAGTGGGGTTTACAAGTGGTTCCATTGACAACTTATTATTAAAAGGGGAACCAAAGCCTTTTATTTACATTCTCATAAATAAACCTTGTTTTTGTATATACGATAGAGTCCCGAACTTGTTCTATTTCTACCCAATTTGTGAATATATGATATAGTCTCAAACTAGTTATATTTATACTCACTTTGTGATTATCATAGTGTTAATTCCACTTGGATTTAATCATCTTTCCTCCAATAAAAGTTTGTAAAACAAAACCTATTTCCCACATCTCAAATGGTGATTATGAAAGAATGGGTTCTAATTGGATCTCATCTTTCTATAAATTTCTACCCATTTCCTAAAAGTTATGTCAAGTACCTATATGAGTTATGTGGCTAATGTAAGTGAGGGGTTGATTCGACCGATTGTGACCAATAATGTCAGGAATTTGGGTGCTTTAGTGACAACAATTGGTTAGTGCGAACCCCCTTTCGCAAGGTGCATTGATCCACGCCAAGGAAGTTACTAAGGATGCCATCCACAAATGTGAGGGATCACCCTTTAGGTTTCCCCACAAATTATTTCTGAGGATAAAAGGGTCATGTAGACTTTGTCTAAATTAGGCCACCAAAGCATTACATGGAGGATTTTCCTTAATGTTGTATCAATTTGGTAATGTTCTCCCAACACCTCATCGCATGCTTATTTAATTATGTCCCATATTTCATGATCAAGGACACATCCCCTCAAGATATCATTCAGTCCCAGTTTGTACAAGTTTCCATCAGTTAGTGTGTAGTAAACAACATTAACAATAATAAATGTTTCTTATGTTATTACATGTCAAGGGACACATGGCTATCATGAAAAAACTATATCTTTATTGTGCCCTTTCAGAATTATTTGATTTTGAGTAGATGTCCATGTGGATGTCATCATCTATACAGTTTGTCCTTCTCTTGGGTTTATTCTCAACGAATGGTCTCGCTTGAGGTGAGATTTATATTTTTGTGCCACAGTTTGAGAGTTGAATTCCTGGGAGAGAAAGAGCCATATGTAACAATTATCATGATGCACTAGGAGTGTAAATTTAGAACCGGTGTAGGGAGAATGTAATTCCAAGGTCTTATCTTTGCATCAAATGGTTCCTTTCAACATTATCTAAATTTTTATTGACATGGTTGAGGTAAGATGGCATAAACACCATTATTAGTGGCATCAACTTGCACACTAAGCTTCTTGTTCCTATCAATAATTCCTAGAGTAAGAGCTTTGTCTAGCTTGTTCTTTAATGAGTCGAAATATTCTTAGGAATCATTCCAGAATAAGACCCCAAAATAATTTTAGTGAAGTTCATCCATAATTAAAGCGATGTCATAATAACACCTTGTGAACTTCCTACAACATCTTGTGTTCTCGAGGAGGTTCAGATTTTCTTTTTTGTCTACTGGGGGGTTCTTGATCTTAGCAATGTTGTATGTCAAATCATCGTCTCACCTAGCACCAACATACATCCATCTTAACCCCGGATCAATGAAGCCGAGAGGCATCAAATATCTCAAGGTGAAAACCTCTTTTTTGAGCACAAAACTTGAGGAAAGTTTTGACTCCTCTCGGAACTTGATAGATCCAAATTTTATATGAATGTAGGTTGGTTATTATTAACTATTATATTATATTATCTTAATTTGAAATTTTATATTATAAATTGACAAATTTGGCATTATCTATATATTAACTCGAGTTTCAATCTTATAGATACAATAAGTTTTTAAAACTGATATAATTATTATTGCACATAAATTTGTTTACTAACTCAGTATGAATAGAGATTTTCAAAAATTATGTAAGAAACGTTTTACGCATACACAACCTTTTGCACTAAATAAATTTATAAATAGCCACGCTGTGTTCAAACAAAATCGTGTCGTAATCGAGATATCTCCTTGGAAATGGACGTTATTGCTTTTAGTGAGTTGCAAAGATCAATGAAGAAAAATAAAACGCAAGGGTTGGTCGCATTTGAGAGGCTGAAGAAAATTATGTGAACGTGCAACAATTTTTCATCATACTGATTCGATCTACAGATCTCATGGTGACTGGGTTGATATAAAAAATGATTTATAGAGGGAATAATAGAATGCTAAATTAAATAGGAAGTATATTATGATTTGGTTGATGTAACAAATGATTTACAGAAGGGAACAGAGAACACAATTACACAGGGAAGAATTCCTCCACCCCTTTTCTATCCATTCTACCATTTCCGGTAGGGCTTTTATTTTTATATTGTGGGTGCAAATTCCATGGCTGAGATCCACCATCCCCTACCCTTCGATATAGAAATAAATAAAGATGTTCCTCGTGGGTTGGATTCATACTCTCATATTCATAACCCTATCCTCGACCTTACCACTTTCACAATGAAAAAATACGTCAAATTGAAGCAAATGCCTAGGTTGCAGAACCGCTACGTGGACAATGATATTCCTACGGCTTAACGTTTTGACGTATCCGAGAGTTTAGAGGCTAAATTGTAGCAGATGCCTGTGTTGTAGAATCAATACATGGACAATGATCTCCCCTTGAATTAACATTTTGACGTGTTCGAAAGTTTGGAGGTGATGCCTCAACTCTTTAATGAGTACCTCTAATCATGTTGCAGAATCGTTGGTCCAAATGCTCTCACCTGCAGAGGTCCTGCAAGAGTTCCACTGACATGAAAACCTCGTGTTGTAACTCACTACAACTTGATCCGCAGAAAATATGCTTCCCGAAATGAATAATTATCTTAACGAAACTCATCATTTCCTATTGTCGGCAAAGTACTTGTTCTAGGCACATCCACAGTTTTGCTTCATAAACTAAAAAACCCCATTGTGAATAGAAATGCACTTCCATAATGGAGGTGTTATCGGAGAATTCGGCTGATAAGTCATCAATATCAGATCAATAGATTGAATTATCAATATCCCATTGAAAAATCGAATCCTGGCACATTATTTCTGCTCCTTATTTGAGACGGAAAAATGACTTGCGGGATTGGAGATCCTGTTCAGAAACGTTGGAGATATATTTACATTTCTCGTAAAAACAAACCCCATTGATGGGTTTATTGTTTTTGAACTATTAATAACTATAAAGAGAAGAGAACTTGGTCTTCTGTTGAGTGCAACCGTAGTAGAAGGGATAAGAGAACCTACTTCGATTGTTTGAGAAGATATGGCCTAGTACAAATTGAGGGACCAGGATAGGTTAGACGGTGTATATAACTTTTCTATATGAAAATCCATAATCCTGATAGTCCTAGAGGGGTACGACATCAGATATCACAGTTAGAACTTCCTGGCTGTGCAAACCGATGTCGATGCTCTGAAGAAGTTCAATGAAAATTAGGTGCAGGTTAAGTGCTTGATCATGGATGGAGTGAAACATCACGTGGTCCCACACATTTTCCGAGAAGAAGACAAAAAATGAGGTGTGGACAACATTGAACACAATTTATCAAGGTAGCTCCATCCAAAGGAATATTTTTTGGAGAATCAGATGTAGATGTTCTAGATGCACAAGGGAGAGGAGATTGATCTCTTCCTCTTCATATTGCAGACTATTTGAGACTAGTTGATTACCATGGGGGAAACTACGGATGAAGGTCTCATGGTGAGTACTGCCCTAAATTCATTCACCAATGAGTGGTATACCTTTTTCCAAAGTATCTTGGGTAGAGAACAAATCCCAAATTGGGGAGACATGTGGGCAATCCTTCAAAAGGAGGAGATCCCGAGAATAACCAAGAGGGAATTCAGCAACATAGGAGTCAAGATAAAGTGAGAGGAGGAGGAAGATGCAACCCTATCATCTAAGGGACAGTGGTAGCAGGGGAAGAAGAATAAGGACATATCCAAGGTCTGGTGCTTCATATGTGGAGAACTAGGGCACTTCTCCAGTACTTGTCCTAAGAGGAAGGACAAGGAAGCTGTGGATTCCAAGGCAACAATGGAAAAATAGGAAAATGGCAGCGAAGATGATGTGGCCATGAGTGCTCATGTACCTCGAGAGAATAGGTGGGGTCACATAGATCTGTAGAGTGAGCTACATATGGTGGTGGAGGGATCCTTGAGGTGCCCAAACTCTGAGATCACATACGAGCTACAGGAGGCTTAAGACAGTAGCAGGATGATTGGAATCAATGGGTGTATAATATCATGGATAAGCAGAGGCAGTGATGGGGCGCTGGAGAGTATATAAGCACAGTGCAGTGGCAGAAACAACACAGAGGCTGATGGGACTTTAGCAGCGCAAAGGGGTAGTGCTTATGCATTGCAGAGCAGTAGCAACACATATGCTCTAGAGAGACATCACATAGAAGAAGCAGAAGGTTCTTCAGTGATGAGGTGCAACCAAAATGAATTTTTTTTCAGTGATTGTTTTATTTTCCTTAAGTTTCTTACTTCTCATCAACTTAGTTGCAGTGAAAAAGTTAGCAGTGGCAGTGCTTTAGGCAGCATGATGCAACAATTTGAGAGGGAGTTGCAGTCTAGATATGGTAGTGTCAGTGGCAGTGACATGGACGAAAGTTCATAAAGCAACAACGTAGTGGATGGAGGGAAGCAGGCCAAGCATCAACAACGCGAAGATCGATGCAAGAGATCAGGGTGATGCTTCAGTGGTGAAGTGTTGCTAGAGCACATTCCTTAGTAAGAGGGAGTGTTGAGATTTTGGGTAGCATTGGATGTTCTCTAGCTATGAAAATCTGTGGAGGGGATAGAACACATGAGATATCCAAGACCTAGAAATTGTTTGGAGAAATTCCACCAGGTGTAAAATTTATTCAAATAATTAAATTCTTTAATGGGGACCCTAAGTCTATCTTAGGGAAATTGAAAAATTAAAGTGAATTAATTTACACATGTGGTGAGAATGTTCTAAGTGAGGTGAATCAATATTTCTCTAATATTAGTCGTTGATTAGTGATTACATCACAGTCGTTGATTTCTAAATGAGAAAAGTTTTAAAGGAAGACTTGGGGTCAGTTGGAGAATACACAGAGAGTAGCAACGCTTGAGCTAAGTCGAAATTATAGGGCGTGGTTTGCCAAGAATTTTGAGTGAGCTTGTAGTGCTAGTGAGGGGTAGATCAGCAAGGGATGTTCTGATATGAGGCCGATAATACATATATCAGAGAGGCATATCCGTACCAGGAAGCGCCAAGGCTAGCAGGAGGGACGCAATTGAGCTAGGCTGACACAGAGACCGTGCAAAGAGGGATGCAGACCCTTTTGGGTGACGCAGAGGTAGCGCAGAGGCCTTTAGGGTGACATAGGGGCAACCTAATCTGCGTTGGGAAGGAGAGGCTGATGCAGAGGCTGGAAGAGTTGCGTTGAGGGTTCCAGTGGGCCAGAAAGGGCTCGTATTCAGTAATTCCTGAAGGGTTTGAATCAACCATATTTTCTGTCTCCGAGTGATAAGGTAAAACTACCATGAATTTATATGTATTGCAAACCACTATTGGTGCCCATGATTTATTCAGATTTTGCTTAATAATAAAACCCTCAAAGAGCTGTTGCACCAATTTTCCTGCATTGGGTTTTTTCCGGGGACATTTTTCCGAAAATTCAAGTGTGTCCTTTGTCATATGTGTGTTATGTTTCAATAAATGATATGTATATGTGTAAGCTGCATATTGTGTTTACTTTGATGTTTTTATGAATATTTCAGTTAAATAACTTGTGTATAATAAAACAAGTAGAAGAAGTAAATCAATATTCTGCAGTAGGGTTTTTGTGTTTAGAAATTTTCACAGTGAATAGTTGGATGATGATTGTGTTTGTGTTGTGAAGGGGATGCTTATTGTTTGTGCCTGATACAAATCCTATGAGAGGGAACTTTGAATAACCATAGTCATTGTTTACTTCATCATTTGTTTTTTCGTATCAATATCTTGTATCATTGTAAATATGTTTCACCTTGAAGCTTAATTTTATCTTTTCCATGCCAGTGAGTGCACACATACATTTCATCTCCAAAACCATATCATGGGAATCTTCATTTTGAGATTTAAAGTGGTCCTTTGAGTGTTCTATGTGATAGATAAATTTGAAGGAGCTCCTCTGTCATAGCCTATGGGTTTTACCTTCCCCTTTGGAAAATTTTGACGTATTAGAGAGTTTAGAGGCTAAATTGCAATAGATGCCTGGGTTTTAGAACCGTTACATAGACATTGATCTTATCATAGCTTAAAATTTTGATGTTTCCAAGAGTTTAGAGGTGAGGCCTCAAATATTCAATGGGAACCTCTAATCATGTTGCGAAGAATCGTTGGTCCAAACACTCTTGCCCGCAGAGGTCCCGCAAGAGTTCCACAGACATGAAACCCTGGTGTTGTACCTCACTCCAACTCAAGCCGTAGTAAATATGCTTCCTAAACTAAATAATTATCTTGATAGACCTCATCATTTCCTGTTGTCGGCAAAATTAATTTTCTAGGCACACCCATAGTTTTGCTTCATGTACTGAGAAACCCCATCTCAAACATAAATGCACTTCCATAATAGAGTTTTTATCGAAGAAATTGACTAATAGGTTATCAATATTAGATCGAAAAATCGACAGGTCGAATTATCAATATCAAATCGACAGATCAAATCCTTGCACAGTCCTTCTACTCCTGATTTGAGATGAAAAAACGACTTGCTGGATTGGAAATCCTATTTATAAACATTAGAGACATCTTTACATTTCTCGTAAAAAAAAACCCTATTGATGGAATTATTGTTTTTGAACTATTAATAAATATGTGTTTTTATAATTATGTTAATTGAGTCGACAAGTTAAATGCTTACAAACATTACCCTATTATGACATTTAATTTTCTTTTACGTACTTTCTTACATTATGCCTATGCATACCCCCATCCTTGGCTATAGAGTGCCTCTCATCGCAATGACCGATAAGGATTATTCTGGATGTTGCAGATATATACTTCTCGGTCGTTAGTGACAAACATAAGCTTGATAGTGGGGTTGCATTTCCTTAATTCATTGATTAATTATTGATGCAAACAAACTACCACATCCACCCAATTTTAAAAATTAAAATTTAAATGTCTTTAACATTACTTCCAATTATATTTAATAGTATGCACCATTGCATTTAAGTTGATTAGGATACTAAAATCTCATTCAAGAGACCCATGTTCCATTCCAAGAAAGATAATATATTATGAAAATTCCTTTACAAAAAAATTGTTCACATTTAAGGCTTTTACAACAAGGCGAACATTTATTCTATTTCTCTTATAGTGACCGTATTCTCTTCACCTTTTAAGCTTTCACAACAAGGGGAACATGTTTTCCTCATCTTCTTGTAGTGAATAGTTGGATGATGATGTGTTTTTTTTTGTGAAGGGGACACTTATTGTTTGTGCTTGATGTTAATATTATGAGAGGGAACTTTGAATAACCACAGTCATTATTTACTTCATCATTTTTTATTTTTTTCTTATCATTATGTTGTATCATTGTAAATATGTTGCACCTTGAAGGTTAATTTGATCTCATCCATGTGAGTGAGTGCACACTTACATTTTATCTCCAAAACCATATTGTGGGAATTTTCATCTTGAGATAGAAAGTGGTCCTTTGATAGTTCTATGTGATGGATAAATTTGAAGGGGGCTCCTCCCTCATTGCCCAAAGGTTTTATCTTATGCTTTGGAACCTTTTTCTTGAATCCACGAGGATTTTGTTGTGCCAAGTCAAGGACCATGGATGTTTTTATAATGTTCAAGGTCATTGTGTACCGAAAGTGGACAAGTACGTTGTGTGAAAGGAATACGAGGGATCAAGTTATTGATTCCACGTCATGGACGATTGTGATTTGCTTCAAGGAAAACCTCGATTTCCTTGTCTACTCAAACTTCTCCTTAATTTTAACCATATATCTACAACTCACAACCAGACATGAGACGTCTAGAATGATTCCATGTCAACACAGATATACTTGTGCAGACCACTACTGCACTTCAGAACACTACACTGGTTAGTTTTGTAATTTTGTATGCAATGTATGGAAGGTATTGGTATAGTCCTATATAGTCTGATCTTGACATTGGTGGCACTTCAAACATTTTGTGCATTGGTCCTTGTAGTCCCCATCCATTAATATTTCTCCTTGAGGGCATCCACAAAATCACCCCATTCAAGGTATGTCTCTCGAAACATAACACTTCACACTTCTTCATCTATAGTGCTTGTTGACGATGTTTGTTAGAGAAATTCTAGGAGCGGGAGCATGGTTCCAAAGGAAAGACCGTAGTTTTCTCCTCACCAAAGAAGCAATTAAAAACCCCAGGAAATCCAACGAGTGATTTAAAGCACATGCATCTCCTTCCTTCAAATGGACCGACAATCCTATTAACATATATCTGACAAGGTGTATATCTATTGATGAGAAGGCTCGATGAAGTGGAGGTATTGATGATGGTGGATATTTGTTGGAATATCCGAGCACGCCGACTCAACGTCCAGATTATTGGATTGTTCACAACGTCTTGGAGTGATGGGATTTGTTGGGCCATTTTCTTCTACCATATGATTTTTTCTGGAAAGGCAAAGAAGATAGCCATATGGATTGCACATCGATTGACAAAGCCACGTCTACCCTGATATTGTTAGAGGTGAATCTCAAATGGTGGTTATGGAGGAATGGGTTCTAATTGGATCTCATATTTCCATAGAAATCTACCCATTTCCTAAAATTTATGTCAAGTACCTATATAAGTTATGTGGTCAATGTAAGTGAGGGGTTGACTCGATTGGTTGTGACCAATAATGTTGGGCATTTGGGTGGTTTAGTGCCAGAAGTTGCTTAGTGTGAACCCCCTTGGGAAAGGTGCATTGATCTACACCAAGGAGGTTATTAAGGATGCCATCCACAAATGTGAGGGATCACTCTTTAGGTTTCCCCACAAAGTTTTCCTGAGGATAAAAGGGTTGTGTAGACTTTTTCTAAATTGGGCCTGAGAAATTACGTGGAGGATTTTCCTTAATGTTTTATCAGTTTGGTAATGTCCTCCCCACACTTCATCACATGATTATTTAACGATGTCCCATCTTTCATGATCAAGGACACATCTCCTCAAGATATCATTCAGTCCCAATTTGTACATTGTGTCCATCAGTTAGTGTGTAGTAAGAAACCTTAACAACCACAAAGGTTTCTTATGTTGTTACATGTTGAGGGACACATGGCTATCATGAAAAAAAATATATCTTCATTGTGTCCTTTCAAAGTTATTTGACTTTGAGTAGATGTCCATATGGATGTGAGCATCTATACCATTGGTCCTTCTCTTGGGTTGATTCTCAACGAATGGTCTCACTTGAGGTGAGACTTATATGTTTGTGCCACAGTTTGAGAGTTGAATTCTTGGGAGAGAAAGAGGCATATGTCACAGTTATCGTGATGCACTAGCATTGTAGTTTGATCAGTGTTAATAACAAAAGAGTTTAATGCCGTGCAATGCTAGAACTGGTGTAGGGAGAATGCCATTCCAAGGCCTTCTATCTGCATCAAATAGTTCATTTTTACATTATCTAATTTTTTATTGACATGGTAATGTGGGAGGTCAACCTTTCCCTCCTTGGGTCGAGGTAAGATAACATAAACACCATTATTCGTGGCATCAACTTGCACACTAAGCTTCTTGTTTCTTTTTTCTCAATAGGTTATGCCAACTTTTGTTGGGGTACCTCCTATACAATATTTTTATCTTTCTCTTCAATTATTTTCTCTTAGTGAAGATTTAATGCCTATTATCTAAATCTTGGTTTGTAATCTTATACAACATCCATGCAACTCCATAGGTCAACACTACTTTAGATCTCGTTGCATTACTCTAGGACTTATTTCTACCTCTATTGATTTTCCTCTAATTATTCTTCCTTTAAATCTTAGTAATTTTATACAAGGTATTCTTTGTTTTTGAAAATCCATTCCCTAAAAGGTTTATTTTTCTTTATCTTCACCCAACCAATCAATTGTCATTCTTCTTTCCTTATTTCAAAATATTTAACTTTGGATTAAACATTTTCCCAATATGGTTAGGGGTTTGGAAAGTTGAGAACCCTCCTTTCCACTACAATATGATAGCCATCCTTATCCCAATTGACATATAGGTTCTCTCTCTCTCAATATCTCTCTAACAAAATTTTTGGGTCTTCAAGCATGGTAACTTTTAATTTGTCCCCATTTCCAACCTACTTCAATATAAATACTTCAAGTATCTTGAGTTGGACAAGGAAACTAACCCCATTGTCTTTGAAGATATAAGCTCCAAGTTTAGTGATTTCCAATTATCACAACCCACCCTTAAATTGCATTATCATATAATGATACAAGTCTATATGATCGTTGTGGGATTCCTTAATTCCTTCCTTTGTATATTTTGATCGTTGTGGGATTCCACTACTTCTTTCGTATTTATAGGCGGTATAGTGCATGTTGTTAAGTCATAATATTTATTGGTCCATCTTTCATAAATTCCATAGTTTAAGTGTACCTCTATTTTTTTTGTTTAAGGCATCAAGTGCATTCCAAGCACTTCTTTTTTTCCTGACAAAATTTTAAACAAGGCAAGGTCTATTATTGTTACATATCGATACAACTTCTTTGTTCTTGAATTGCTTCTCTTCTAATTTTTATCGTTGTGGGATTCCACTGGTTCTTTTGTATACATAGGGAGTATAGCATGTGTCATTAAGCCATAATATATATTGGTATATCTTCCAGAGATTTGATCATGCCAAGTTCCAACACACCTCTTTTTTGTTGTTGAAGGTATCAAGTGCATTCGAGCCACCACTTTTTCTATCGCTGCAATTTTAAGTGGGGCATGACCTATCTACTCTTTTGGTTTTTCCTCTATGCTCATAAGAATTCCAGGTCATCATCATCCTATTTGTCCATGTTAATGTTGTGAACTTTGGTTGGACCCTTCATCAAAATATCGTGGAAATACTTTGCTACTTCGTTCGACTAAGGGTGGGAAAGGGAGATCTTTGTATGTTGAACCATGAATTCACGTGTTAATATCTAATAGTGGGGTTTACAAGTCAGTCCCTTGATAACTTATTATTAACAAGGGGCACCAAAGCCTTGTACTTACATTCTCATAAATAAACCTTTTTGTTGTATATACAATATAGTCCCGAACTTGTTCTATTTCTACCCAATTTGTGAATATACAATATAGTCCCGAACTAGTTCTATTTCTACCTACTTTGTGATTATCGTATTTTTAATTCCATTTGGCTTTAACCATTGTTCCACCAATAAAATTTGGGAAAAAAAAAACCCATTTCCCACATCTCAAATTGTGATTATGAAAGAATGGGTTCTAATTGGATCTCATCTTTTTATAAATATCTACCCATTTCCTAAAAGTTATGTCAAGTACCTATATGAGTTATGCGGTCAATGTAAGTGAGGGGTTGACTCAACCGGTTGTGACCAATAATGTCGGTAATTTGGGTGGTTTAGTGCCAAAAATTGGTTAGTGCGAACCCCCTTTGGCAAGGTGCATTGATCCACACCAATCAGGTTACTAATGATGCCAACCAAAAATGTGAGGGATCACCCTTTAGGTTTCCCCACAGTTTTTTCTGAGGATAAAAGGATTGTGTAGACTTTGTCTGAATTAGGCCACCAAAGCATTACATGGACGATTTTCCTTAATGTTGTATCAATTTGGTAATGTCCTCCCAACACCTCATCGTGTGCTTCTTCAATGATGTCCCATCTTTCATGATAAAGGACACATCCCCTCAAGATATCATTTAGTCCCAGTTTGTACAAGTTTCAATAAGTTAGTGTGTAGTAAACAACCTTAACAACAATAAATTTTTTGTATGTTATTAAATGTCGAGGGATACATGGCTATCATGAAAAAACTGTATCTTTATTGTGTCCTTTCAAAACTATTTGACTTTGAGTAGATGTCCATGTGGATGGCATCATTTATACAGTTGGTCATTCTCTTGGGTCGATTCTCAACGAATGGTCTTGCTCGAGGTGAGACTTATCTGTTTCTGCCAGAGTTTGAGAGTTGAATTATTTGGAGAGCAAGAGCCATATGTAACAATTATCATGATGCAATAGCAATGTAATTTGATTAGCGTTAATAACAAAAGAGTTTAATGACAGGTAATGTTAAAACCAGTGTAGTGAGAATATCATTCCAAGGCCTTCTCTCTGCATCAAATAGTTCCTTTCAACATTATCTAAATTTTTATTGACATGGTAATGTGGGAGGTAAACCTTTCCCTCCCTGGGCTGAGGTAAGATGGCATAAACAACATTATTAGTGGCATCAACTTGCACACTAATCTTCTCGCTCTGATCAAGAATTCCTAGTGTAAGAGCTTTGACTAGCTTTTTCTTCAATGAATAAAAATATTACTAGGAATCATTTAGTAATAAGACCCCAACATACTTTTAGTGAAGTTCATCCATAAATAAAGCGATGTCATAATAACACCTTGTGAACTTCCTACAACATATTGTGTTCTCGAGGACGTTCAGATTTTCTTTTGGTATATTGGTGGGATCCTAATATTAGCCATGTTGTATGTCATCTTAACCTCGGATCAATCAAGCCGAGAGGTATCAAATCTCTCAAGGTGAAAACCTCTTTTTTTAGCACAAAACTTGAGGAAAGGGTTGCACCTCGAAAGTTTTGACCCCTCTCGACACTTGATAGATCCAAATTTTATATGGGTGTAGGCTGGTTATTATTGACTATTATATTATATTATCTTAATTTTACATTTTATATTATAAATTGACAAATTTGGAATTATCTATATATTAACTCGAGTTGCAAGCTTATAGATACAATAAGTTTTTAAAACTGATATAATTATTATTGCACATAAAGTTGTTTCCTAACTCTCTAATAATAGAGATTTTCAAAAAATTATATAAGAAACTTTTTACACATACACAACCTTTTGAACTAAATAAATTTATAAATAGCCACGCTCACTTCATCTAACTTGGATGCAAACAGAAATGGTAATATGATATAAATATTATGTGAAAAAAAAACAAACCCCATTGATGGGATTATTGTTTTTGAGCTATTAATAACTATGTGTTTTTATATTTATGTTAATTGAGTTGACATGTTAAATGTTTAACATTTAACCCATTATGACATTTAAAAATTATTTACATACTTTCTTACATTATGCCTGCATATATCCCCCATCCTTGGTTGTAGAGTGCCTCTCGACGCAATGACCGACTAGGATGATTCTGGATGTTCCAAATATACACTTGTTGGTTGTTAGTGACAAACACAAGCTCGATAGTTGGGTTGCATTTCCTTGAAAAAATTCAAGCGATTCGTTGATTAATTATTGATGCAAACAAACTACAACATCCACTAGATTTTAAAATTTAAAATTTAAATGTCTTTAACATTACTTCCAGTTATATTTAACTGTATGTGTCATTGTACTTAAGCTGATTAGGATACTCAAGTCTCATTAAAGAGGTTGAGGTTCCAATCCAAGCAAGATAATCTATTATGTGAACGTCTTTACAATGATAAAAAAACATGTGTTCGCATTTAAGGCTTTTACGACAAGGCAAACATTTATTCTAATGCTTTTATAGTGACCGTAATCTCTTCACTTTTTAAGCTTTCACAACAAGGGGAACACGCTTTCCTCGTCTTCTTGTAGAGAACAGTTGGATGATGATGATGACGTGTTTGTGTTGTGAAGTGGACGCTCATCTTTGAATAACCACAATCATTATTTACTTCATCAATTTTCATTTTTTTCTTATCATTATGTTGTATCATTGTAAATATGTTGCACCTTGAAGGTTAATTTGATCTTTACCATGTGAGTGAGTGCACACTTACATTTCATCTCCAAAACCATATTGTGGGAATCTTAGTCTTGAGATAGAAAGTGGTCCTTTGATAGTTCTAAGTGATGGATAACTTTGAAAGGGGCTCATATCTCATAGCCCAAGGATTTTATCTTCCCCTTTGGAACATTTTTCTTGAATCCACGGGGATTTGGTTGTGCCAAGTCATGGACCATGGATGTTTTCATAATGTTCAAGGCCGTTGTGCACTGAAATTGGACAAGTATGTTGTGCGAAAGGAACAGGAGGGGTCAAGTTGTTGATTCCACGTCATGGGAGGTTGTGATTAGCTTCAAGGAAAAACCTTTATTTCCTCGTGTGCTCCAACTTATCCTTAATTTTAACCACATATCTATAGGTCGCATCCAGATATGAGATGTCCAACGATTCCATGTCAGCACACATATACTTGTGTAGACCACTACTGCACTTGAGAACACTACACTGGTTAGTTTTGTAATTTTGTAGGCAATGTATGGAAGGTGTTGGTATAGTCCTATTTAGTGTGATCCTGACATTGGTGGCACTGCAACCATTTGGTGCATTAGTCCTTGTAGTTCCCCATGTGTTAATATCACTCCTTGAGGGCATCCACAAAACCACCCCATGTAGAGTATGTGTCTCGAAACATAACACTTCACACTTTTTCATATATAGTGCTTGTTGATGATGTTTTTCCGAGCAATGCTAGGCACATGAGCATGGTTCTAGAGGCACCGTCATAGCTTTCACCTCACCAGAGAAGCTATTAACGACCACAGGAAGTCCATCGAGTGCTTTAAAGCACATGCATATCCTTCCTTCAAATAGAGAGACAATCGTACCAACATGTCTCTTGCAAGGCGTATCTCTATTGATGAGAAGGCTTGATGAAGTAGAGGTACTAATGATGGTGGATATTTGTTGGAATATTCGAGCACGTAGATTCAACTTCGAGGTTATTGGATTGTTCACAACGTCTTGGAGTGATGGGATTTGTTAGCCTGTTTTCTTCTACCATATGATGTTTTCTGGGCAGGCAAAGAAGACAGCCATATGGATTGCACATCGGTTGACAAAGCCACATCTACCCTGATCTTGTTAGAGGGGCATGCATCAGGCAACACAAGGGTCCGACACCATTGATCCTAATTGAGGTGCACACCAATCCACGGAAATTAATGTGTATATCAACAATTCATAAGCACAATTGTAGAAATAAGTAAATGGAATGTATCACAGGCGCACACACACACACATTCGTGGAAGAATTTGGGTGTTATATTATCAAATCATTGATGACACAGTGGTGAATATCTCCAAGGAGAGATGCTTAGCTACTCTCATGTGCAACACTCTCCCCAAAAGGTGAGAATACATTCATTGTGTTTACAGAGAACTTCATAAATGAAAAGACAAGAAGGGGAGCATATGAGGCATAAAAGGCTAAGAGTCGGAAGGGCTAAGGTGGAAGAGTAACTTGGGCCTCACATGGCACATCCTGCTTTTTCATGTGGATGGAATTAATGGGTTATTTGGGCATAGAGTTGTCAAATGAACTTTTAGTGACGTCTATTGCTACCCGCTCAGATTTTCAAATGAAATGCATCGATTTTTTTCATTCTTTCAAATGCATTAGATATTTTAGAGGGGAGTGAAAGAGGATATTTAACTATGGAAATCAATAAAGCATTGTATATTTAAGAGGGGACTGAAAGAGGATGTTTAACTAGCAAAATCAATAAGGCTAAAAGTAAAAGTAAAGAAAGCAAAGATGATAAAAAATATTGAAAACATTAATTATTTATTTATGGGATGATAGTACATGGCATACTCATTTAAATGGAAAGTATAATTGGAGGGGAAATATAAATAATTTATACCCCATGCGTGAATGAGTGAAGAGAGAAGAGACCAGGTGCAGTAGAAAAGGGAGAGAGAAAAGTTGGAAAGCATACCTTTCTCGGCCTTTTGGCTAAGATCAAGTGTAGTATTTGTTCTTATCAGTTTAATATCTGATACCTAGCTCATAGAACCACATGATATTAAATGTATTTTTCTAGGGGGAGGGCTCACTCACAATAGCTTACCGGGCATCGCTTGTGCGTTTCACTACAACACCAACCTGGTGCACCCCAACGACACTATAACACAAACTGAAATTGTGTGTTGTATTGAATGTTGAATTTGTTATGTTTAATCAATCCATGAAAGGTGAATTTCTTTAGTCCCTCCAAAGCTTTTCCCGCTAATCATTTCACCTCGATTTGTTCCTGCGCTGAATTTAAATAAATCCTCGCTTCCATTTATCGTCAGAAGATCATATGGGCACTCCTCATCGTTATGTCCATGGGAAAACTTTATTTTGCAGAGTGATTGATCGTTACCTCTTAATACACATATATATGTATGTATTTTCGTGAAGGGAATTTTGCTGTGCACTCTGAAGTTGTCATATAGTTTTCCAGTGTAAGCGAATTTTGCTTTGCTGTGCCCTTTGAAGTTGTCATATCGTTTTCCACTTTAAGCAAATTTTGCTTTGCTGTGCGCTCTGAAGTTGTCATATAGTTTTCCAGTGTAAATTTTATTTTCATTTTTCTATCAACTATTTCAACCAAACCAGTGAGAATTGATTTCAATTTTCAACCAAAAACCAATTCAATTTTCAACAACCAAAAACTATTGAGAATTTGATTTCAATTTTCAACCAAACCAATGAGAATTTGATTTCTATCAGCGATTTCAACTAAACCAATATAGTTCTCTAGTGTCATTTCATTTCTATCCGCAATTTCAACCAAACCAATAACCAAAGCACTTGTGACATTTTGGGAGTGTTGTGTGGTTGTCCTGAGTCTTGTAAAGCACTTTGTGGCATATCGTGAGTGTTGTGTGGTTGCCTGAGTCTTGTAAAGCACTTGTAGATTTTTGGGAGTGTTGTGTGGTATGGTATGGCTCGATTTTACAAAATGTGTGCAGCAAGAAGTGATTGTCGCATCTCCCAAGGTCAATCATAACATTACGAGCACTCTGGAAAACCTTGAAAATCTTGAAATGTGACAATGGGAGTGAGTATGTTTCTAGGGCACTCACAAGGAAATTTTTTGAAATGTGACAATGGGGGTGAGTATGTTTCTAGGGCATTCAAAAGGAAGTTTTTTTTTCATTTCCACTGAGATTAGGTTTATGTGGGGCTCTTCAGCACATAGCCATGTTGCGAAAAGACAGTATAGGGGGATTCTGAAGGAGTGCAGGGGTGCGCTCTCAAAAATATAGGTTTGCTTTTGGGCTACTGCGCCATATGTTTATGATGGCATACCCATTGCAACATTGCAGAATAATGTCATACACGGGAATCAGCAACTGTAAAGGACAACTTGTGGCTGTTGTGCGTGCATACACATACTTTGGACGAGAAGTGTAAAAAAAGTTGATGATATGATAGGAATGTGAAGTTCATTTTGAGTGGTAATGATCTAGATGTTGTGTTTATTGACTCTATTTGGACAAAGATCACCCCTGCCCACAACGTCATGCACAGTTCAGTGGGAAGTTCAGGCACAAACTCAAGCATATTGTGTACTCAACAATCTAAAGAAAAAACAAAACATGATTTCCTTTTAATTAGTTATCCTGGTAATGGAATTTACACTGGTTGCAACTTCACACTGGTTGCAACCTCGAGGAGGACATGAAAAGACAAAATCGACAACTTCACATCGAGAATGATGCTCAGAGCATCGGGGAGGATCAAGGATCTTTAATGATGGCAGTTCAAGCCATCAAACCACCTTGCCACGGGATGGAAAATATAAAAAGGATGCATCCATCATGGCATTCAGAGAGTTGTCTTTCGTGAGACGAAATGGAATCGTCGTTCGGCCATCTCTGGCTGATGGGACATCGATTCCAACGATCTCTGCTCGATGACCGAACTCCGGTGGACCTCGCGTGACGACCCTTCTCCAGTGGACTCTGCTCTTCCTCCGCTATTGGGCCCTACTTCCCTCCGTAGGTGCCTCCGCTATCCTAGCCTCCGCCTCCCCTTCGCTCCAGCCCGCACTCTTAGAGCTGATTTAAAATTTGAATTTAGTTCATTCGCGTCAGTTGATTCAACTCCATTCAACAGCCTATCTTTGTTTCATTCGTTGGCGGAGTCCCGTGGAAGCCCTCAACAACACACAACTTCGAATTTCAGTGACAGAGGGAGGTGATATCTCTATCCTTATGAGGCAATATGGGAGACACTGACTTCATTTGGGTTCTCTCTGTTAGCTTTTAAAGCCGCGTAATTGGGTTCTTATTACTTTGAAAAATTCATCCCCTTTCTCTATTTTCTTTCCCATCTGTGTGATTGAACTATGCATTGGGTTTTATTAAATGAAGTTTGACAGTAGGTTATCTTGAAAATCCCACAGTTCATTGATGTAGTTGAAATCATAATTGCTAAGATTGATGTGATTTCAGAAACACTGAGTAGGACGACATGCAGGCTTTACAAATGAATGGTTAGAGTCGAGTCCTTGAAAGAGGATAAAACCCCAGATGGATCCTCCCTGGATTCGACAGTCCAATATGTTTCCTCCTCCAACACCTCAACATGCACACCAATCAAATCCCAATTTTTCTCCTCTGGTTATAGCCCTGATTGGCATCCTTGCCGGCGCCTTCTTGTTAGTTAGTTATTGCAACATAATAATCAAATACTGCACAAAGTGGGATGCACTCAGAGAGAGAACCCAGGAGGATCATGAAAATAATGACCCATTTCATCACCAGGGTCCTCCAGATGAATGGCCCATTCTCACTCATGGGCTTGAGGAATCTGTCATCAATTCTCAATCAGCTTTCAAATACAAAAGAGATGATGGTCTGGTAGACGATAATGAATGCACAGTTTTTCTGAGTGAATTTCAAGAAGACGAGAATCTGAGGCTTCTTCCCAAACGCACACATGCTTTTCATCTGCCCTGCATTGATATGTGGCTCAGTGCCCATTCAAACTGCCCTCTAAGTCGTGCCAATATTGTAGCCTTGGTTCCTACCACTGTGGAAGGAGTAGAGATTCCGTCTGAAGAAGTTTCTGAATCCACTGTCGATTCTCCATTGCAAAACCCATATGAAAACTAATCTAGAGAGAGCTCATTACACGATGAATCCGGGTTTCATATTCTTAAATAATTAAATGACAAAAAAATATGAAGTAAAAAAGACATTTTTTAACGCTCAGTATACACTCAAAACATAATATTGGACCGACTCGACAATGTATTGTCATAGTGAGCCTTATTAATTCTCCTCAATATCTTACACAACCCATTTCATTCCTTTCTCCTTCCACGTGGTCTCATTTGTCAACGTTATTGGCATATTTATGCACATTTATAAAATCTGCACTCAACTTCCATACTCTGTCACATGGAGATTTCATTAACTTTGTAACATAGCCATGCAATTTTTTGGCTCCTTCCCTACATAAATTACAATAACGGGCCTATACCAGTCATTTTTAATTCATACCCACAAATTTAGTTGGAAAAAAAGACGCCAGCTTGATTGAAATTTCAGGGCCAGAAACTCATTCGTTTAATTGCGGTATAAAAATGGGAATAGTTACTCACATCCCATTATTAGTTATGTTCTAATCCATTTGGTACAAATAATTGGAAAAAATATTAAGACCCAAACGATGAAAACATAACATCTACAACCAACCATAAGCTGTCAGCAAGAAGGGACAATAACAAGGCCAATAGATACCTGAAACAGATGATTTATTTTGAGAAATTGATAACCTTGTGTTTGTAATTTTACAAAACAGGGGCACTTTCTCCTGCAGGTGGCAGTGTGATTTTAGGGTTTCTCACATACATTTTCATACAGAAAACCGGTGGATCGAACCTATTAACACAGCACAACGGACTATCTGAGGATGACCAATTATTGTTTAAAACAAAAAAAAGTTGCAGAATCGCATTCATTTTATGGAGGTGCAAGAAGTAGACGAGAGATATTTGTAACAGATCGATTTAAAATTCAGAGATGGATGGTTGACAAATGTTGAAGCAGGTCACCATTGATTTGGATTCATGCTTGGCACAGTTACTTTTGTTTTGAGTTCACTATTTGGATCACTGCACATCTTTGTAATATATAAACATCAACATCTTCATGATCACAACACAATTGCTAAATATCATAAGGTCAAGGTTAAGAGGAAGTTTAAAAAACTCATATAATAATTTAGAAATTTCGGTAAGATTATTAAAAATTTAGGCAGAAGATTTTGAAAATGTAAATTACAATTGTTAAACTTCAAAATTTTGGATGCCCCAAAAATTTGTAATAGTGTTGAACAATTCAAACTATTTTTTTGCCTCGATAAAAAAAAACTCCATTCAAGATTAGCCATGCCATGGAAGGAAGGAGCCAAAACATGGCATGCTTAGTATACACTCAAAACACAATATTTTACCGACTCTAAAATTCTATATTGACAATGTATTGTAGCCGTGTTAAATCTCCCGAATAGTTCCATGATGATGATCATCGAACCTACAGAAAATACTTTAATGGAAGAATTAATTTTTTTTTTTTCTGTAGGCACAGGAAAATAATTTTCCAGCACCTACAGGGAAAAAAATTAATGCTTCCATTAAAGTATTTTCTGTAGGTTTTTTGAGGGTCATCATCATGGACCTTCATTTTCCAGTGCCTACAGAAAAAAAAATTAAAATAAAATAAAATAAAATAAAATAAAATTTAATGCTTCCATTAAAGTATTTTCCATAGGTCCTTTGAGGATCATCATCGTGGACCTTTGAGGAGATTTATCATTTTTCAATGACATTATAGAAATGCAAGTTGTATGATTTTCTAGTGCTTACAGGAAAAAAAAGGATTCATACAACTTGGATTTCTGTAATGTCATTGAAAAAGGATAAATCTCCTCAAAGGTCCATGATAATGATCCTCAAAGAGCCTACAGAAAATACTTTAATGGAAGCATTAAATTTTTTTCCTGTAGGTGCTTATTGTGTAACCAGATCCAAAAATAGAAGAATAGAGATATCAACGCCTTAGAAATAAGCCACTTCGAGGGGGCAACCTCCAATACATTACATAAATGAACAATTCTTGGATGATACAATTTACAAAACCTCCTTTCTATATATAGGAGTCCATGGGGCCATAATGTAATCCTAGTGGCCACAATGTAATCCTAGCCGACCTAACAATAATAATTTAAGGGCACAATAATAACAAAATGGGGGTTACAAGGGTACAATAATAACAATAAGGGGGTTACACTAACAACAATAAGGGACTATACTAGTAATATAGGGACCTAACATGCCCCTCTCCTTCAAAAAAGTGTTGTCCTCAACACTTGAGTAGCTCCGGGTGCTTCCGTATAAAATTCTCATCCTCCCATGTAGAATCTTCAGTGGGTAAGTTCTTCCACTTGATGAGATACTCTGAAATTGATCGATTCCGTAGTTGTCGAGTTCTTGTTTCCATGACCGCTTCTGGTTCCAATATGATTTTTCCTTCCTCATCAAGTTCTGGCAATATTGTTTTAACTGGAAGATTTTCACCTATAACCTTCTTTAAGCATGAAACATGGAAAACTGGATGTACTCGCGAAGAAGCAGGAAGCTCCAATTTGTATGCCATAGTACCAATATTTTGCAACACCTTGTAAGAACCATAGTACTTTGGTGATAATTTATTATCCTTCTTAGCTTGCTTGAGTGACATTTGTTTGTATGGTTGTAGCCGTAAAAATACCCAATCTCCTACATCAAAACTTCTCTCGCTGCGATGTTGATCTGCCTGTTGTTTCATTCGATTTTGTGCCAAATTCAGGTTATCCTTTAAGAGTTGGAGAACTTCTTGCCGATGCTCGATGTGATCTTCCACTGCTGGAACCTTCGAATTTTCTCTTAAATATGATGTGATGGATGGTGGATGATATCCATAAAGTGCCATAAATGGGGTCATTTTTGCTGCAGTATGGAAGGAAGTGTTATACCACCATTCAAAGAGAGGTAACCACTTGACCCATTGTGTTTGTTTATCAGATACAAAACAACGAAGATATCCTTCCAAACATTTATTTACTATCTCAGTTTGACCATCAGATTGAGGATGATAAGATGAGCTATGAGCTAATTGAGTACCCAAACAAGAAAATAACTCCGTCCAAAATTTCCAGTAAAAATGGGATCTCTGTCGCTCACAATAACCCTTGGGCTTCCATGTAGCTTTTGAATTCTATCCATAAATGTAGTAGCAACTGTACTTGCTTTAAATGGATGAGATAATGCACAAAAGTGTGCATACTTGGTAAGTCTATCAACTACCACCATGATGACACTCTTTCCTTCAGAATTAGGTAAACCTATGATAAAATCCATTGAAATCTCCTCCCAACGTTGACTTGGAATGGATAAAGGTTGTAGAAGTCCCGGGGTCTTAATTGTTTCCACTTTATTCTGCTGGCAAACCAAACATTCTACCACAAACTTTTGAATATCAGATTTAAGGCCATTCCAAAAAAATTCTTTCTTCACCCTGTGGTAAGTTTTTAAAAATTCCGAGTGTCCTCCTAAAGGAGAAGTGTGCAATTCCAGAAGAATCTTTTGTTTTAGTTGGGAATTTTTACAAAGATATAAGCGATCTTTGTACCATAAGGAATCATTTTTCCAACTAAATGTATCAGATGTACTAGGATATTGCTGCAACTTTTGAATGAGTGTCCATACATCTTTTTCCTTCTTCCATTCATCTTTTGCTTCGGTTATCCAATCTGGTTGGATAATAGAAATGGCACAAAGCAATGCTTCCACCTCTTCATTATTTCTTGAGAGTGCATCTGCAACAACATTAAGCTTTTCCTTTTTGTAGATTATTTCAAAGTCATAATCCAACAACTTTGTGACCCATTTTTGCTGCTCTTCTGAAGATAGTCTTTGTTCCAAAAAGTGTTTAAGACTATCATGATCAGTTTTTACCTTGAAGTGTCTTCCCATTAGGTAAGTTCGCTATTTCTTTAGTGCATGCAGTATTGCTAACATTTCCTTCTCATAAATAGGTTTTTGTAAATACTTTCCTTTGATTGGACGACTTTCAAAAGCAATGGGTCTTCCTTCCTACATTAAAACTGCACCAATTCCATTTCCTGAGGCATCACATTCCACAACAAAGGTTTTTGTGAAGTCTGGCGTAGCTAAGACCGGTGCTAGGCACATTGCCTCTTTAAGATGTTCAAAGGCCTTAGTTGCTTCAGGAGTCCATGAAAATGCATCTTTCTTCAATAATGTTGTTAGAGGTGCTGCTATTCTCCCATAATTATTAACAAACTTTTGATAATACCCCGTTAACCCAAGAAATCCTCGCAACTACTTTATGGTTGTGGGGACTTTCCATTCCTTAATGACTTTAATTTTGTTAGGGTCTACCTTAACACCCTCGTGAGATACAATATGACCCAGATATTCCACCTCTTGTACTCAAAAGAAACATTTGGATGTTTTTGCATATAATTGTTTCTCCTGCAATAGTTTGAGCACCCTGTCAACATGTTGAACATGATCCTTCCAAGACCTGCTGTAGATTAGTATATCATCAAAAAATACTAGCACAAATTTTCTAAGGAAGGGTTTGGAAATGGAATTCATCAACCCTTGAAATGTAGAAGGTGCATTGGTAAGGCCAAAAGGCATGACCAAAAATTCATAATGACCCTCATGAGTTCGAAATGCTGTTTTTGGAATATCTTCAGTCTTCATTCTAATTTGATGATATCCTGAATGAAGATCCAACTTGGTAAAATAATTGCTCCATGTAATTCATCCAATAATTCATCAATCACAGGAATGGGAAATTTGTCCTTAATGGTGAGATTATTGAGCTCCCTATAATCTGGACACATTCGCCATGATCCATCCTTCTTGTGTACCAATACTACAGGAGCAGAGAAAGAACTTTGACTAGGTTGAATTATACCCGCCTCTAACATTTCTGCAATCATACGTTCAATTTCACTCTTTTGGAAGTAAGGATATCTATAAGGCCCGATGTTTGGAGGAACACTTCCTGGAATCAAATGAATAGCATGATCATGATCACGAATAGGTGGGAGTCCTTTGGGAGTTTCAAACACCTTGGAATGATTGTCCAAGACTTGTTGGAGATCCGCAGAAATAGATGATTTTGATGTTGGAACTTCTAGTGAGCATAATTGTGCAATTACGCCTCGCTGTTCTTTCTTTAGAAGCTTTGTCATGACATTAGAGCTTATTATCCTTCCTGGCTTCCCTGCAATACCCCGTAATTCGACTTCCTTTCCTTCTCAAAAAAATTTCAAGAAAAGTTCTTGAAAATTAAAAGCTATCGTCCCCAAAGATTGTAACCATTGTACTCCTAGTACAACATCAGCACCTCCCATAGGAATGGAAAGCATTGGACTAGTCAATACATATTCCCCCATGGTTAGCTTGATATTATGGCATTTTCCATAGCAATTTATAGTTCCTCCATTTGCAACCATCATTTGACATTTTGGTGCTGGGTATAGGAAACAATTTAATTCCTTGGCTACCTTACAATGAATAAAATAATGGGTGCTACCTAAATCAATCAACACTATTACCTTTTTCTTCTTGATTTGTCCTTGTATATTGAGAGTTTGAGGAGTGGTAATTCCTGCTAGCGCATTACACGATATGGTCGGATTCATTTCTTCCTCTTCTAGGGCTGGTTCAAGGTGTATATCCTCTTCTTGTTCATTTTCTTCTTCCTCTTCACAATCTATGTAAAATAATTTCTTCTCAGCACACTTATGACCTTTAGTGTATTTGCTATCACAACTGTAGAAAAGCCCTTTTGCTCTTTTTTCTTCCAATTGTTGTGGTCTCAACCTTATAGGTTGTGGAAATCTAGGCATAGCAACACTTCCTTCTTTATAGAATTGAGTGGCAGGCTTCCTTGTCGCCATAATTTTACATTCAACTTTTCTTGCCAACCTGAATGCCTTCTCCAATGAATCAGGTTTCAGAACACGAACTTCATGTTGTATGTTATCCTTTAAAGTGCCTATTGTTACACAGTAATTTGTCACCGTCCCTGCAATCCCCATCTCGCCCATTGGAGGGTCGTTTCTGTGACCATTAAGCAGTGTCATGCCTTGCAAATACCATCATTGCATCCCTTTCCATGAGGACAACATTCCTTCTGTTGATCATTTCCTGAGCAGACCCCTAAAAACACCTGTTTTTGCATTGGCGCTGGTAGCCCGTTATGTACTCGTGCCAATGGGGGAAAATTAACACTGAGCCCGCGCCAATTGGCGCTCTGTCCCAGTGTTGCACCCGCGCCACTCTGTTTATGGAAAGTTTTTTAAAAAAGAGGCGAAGTTTCGATTACAACAACTTCGTGGTGAGTCATGAGGGGGTTTCGACTGAATAACCACGGCCTTCCTCCTTTGGCCTCTTGTTTCCACCATATGGGGAACCTCCCAAAGGATAAGGCCTCCCTTCCACTATTGTAGGGATCCCAACCTCCTCCTCTCCTTTATAAATATAGCCTTCATCCATTGATGAAGGGGCTGAAAGGTTGAGGGGCTGAAAGGTTGAAAGGCTGAAAGGTTGAGGGGCTGAAAGGTTGAAAGGCTGAAAGGTTGATAGTCTTGAAGTGCTGAAGCTTTGCATCTCCCTATTCCCAAGTGCCTTTGTGCTGTAAAGAATCCCTTCTTTCCCTTAAGGCCCATTAAGCAAGGAGATCATTGTTACGAGACTCTGGAGAGGTTTCCCTTTCCTTGGCGAGCTTTGCGAGACGTGGACAACCAGAGACCCGTACGAAGGAGGCTGCGACGTCAGAACTCGGTTGTAACTTCTATTCGTTTATCACTTTAATAGATGACTATGATTATGGTTCCACTCCTTTTGCAATCATGTTAATGCGAGTAATATCTTTTCTGACCGATATTTAGTTACGTATGCCGGTTCCTATGCATGTATCTGTTCGTTTCTTCTGTGTGCAGGTGTTCATCCACGGAGATCGTGGACGGATTGTGATCTGCCAGGGCTGAAGGACGGGGACATCTTCTTCTTCAGATCTAGCGTTGGAATCCAGGTAGGCTCTTATCCCAAGTCTTTCATTCGTAACCAGGAGCTTGCGTCATAGCATTGTTTGTTTGTAAATCGCGCGAGATCGCTCGAATTGCAGAGGGGATTTACCTCTCAAAACCTATGAAGAGATCAACTTCGTGTTCCTCTCGGGAATATCGCCATCTTTATATTCAATTTTTTGGAAGTCCTCAATGTGGTCGCCCATACTCAAACCTTTTTTGTTTGAGATTTATCAATTGGCTAAAGAAGGTGTTGCTCTTTGTATCCTCATAATGTGCTATCATTTCTTCCGTAAAAATTGGACCAAGTGACAATTTTTTTACGAGAGCAAAGCCATCGATACCATACAAATGCATTTTGTTCTAATGTAAAGTTGCAATGCGTACCTTTTGTGTGTTTTTGCACGTTATGGAGATCAAAATATTGCTCCATCCGTAGTATCCATGTTACAGGATCCTTTCCATCAAACTTCCTCATATCCATTTTTGGAATATGGTGGTTCTTCCCACCAACATTAGAGTTTATGAAATCATGATTAACATTTATTTTTTTCTCATCATGAGGTTCCTCTACTATCTTTTCACCATTAGGAAACCTTTCTTGTATCAACTTTGTCAAACCTTCGATGTTTGCTTTCAGATCATTCTTCATTCTTTCCATGTTGTCTTTCATGTCATCCATCGTAGCTTCCATGCCATCCATCTTAGCTTCCACGCCATCCATCTTAGCTTCCACGCCTTTCTTCAAAAATTCCATTTCATTTTTTGTCGCTCTTTGCGAGAGTGAAATTCGTTGCACTTGCTCTTGTAATTTTGATAGATCATGTTGCAATTCTTCATCTTCATGAGTCATAGTATACCCTTCTGAAGGCTTAATGGGTGTTGAATTATTTTTACAAGGCATATTTTAGAACCCAATACTGATATCTATTCTACAATAATGCCCTTGGAATCAATTCAATATGATTCTTCAAACAAGACTTATGCAATTCGGAAAAAAAAATACACACCTTTTTCTTGCTTTTGAAGAGCTCGATATTGAAATTGTATTATCTCTGTGATTGCAGCACTTCAATATTAGAATTTTCATACCAACATAGCCCTCTGAATTATCTTTTGAATTTCATAGGTCTGATCTGATTTGGATTCTCCAAGACAAAGTTGTGTCCAATCTCCCACAATGACCTAATTATGGATTGGTTCAGTAGAGAAAAATTTTACGACTTGCCACGTGTCACTGTTTCATTCTTTGTCTCTAAAATTGATAGCCAAGAAACTAAAGTCCTTGTACTTGCGACCAATTTTTACAGCACTCCAATCCGATTCCCAGAGAGAGAGTTTTTGAAATTTTCCTACGATCACTTCTTTGAGATGAAATTCAGGAGCCTGAAAAAGCACTACCTTCCACAGATCATATCTCCAAAAATATTGCGAACCAAGCTCTGAAATTTTTTGGCAAATTTCCTCAGGACTTCATCTTTGCACCATATGAATTTCAGATTCTAAACCTTCGTATAAAAAAAATTATAGCGCAAATTCCACGATGACCTGTTTTGGAGCCTGAAAAAATACCTAACTTCCACAGATCATATCTCCGAAAATGTTGTGAACCAAGCTCTAAAATTTTTAAACAATATTCCGCAGATTTGAAGCCGCACCCTAAAAATTTCAGCTTCTGAAACTTCGTAGAAAATTTTTTATAGCGAAAATGCCACGATGACCTGTTTGGAGCAGCGAAACCCTAGAATCCAAAGCTCTGATACCAAATGTTGTGTAACCAGCTCCAAAAATAGAAGAAAAGAGATATGAACGCCTTAGAAATAAGCCACTTAGAGGGGGAAACCTCCAATACATTACATTAATGAACAATTCTTGGATGTTACAATTTACAAAACCTCCTTTCTATATATAGGAGTCCATGGGGCCATAATGTAATCCTAGTGGGCCACAATGTAATCCTAGCCGACCTAACAATAATAATTTAAGGGCATAATAATAACAAAATGGGGGTTACAAGGGTACAATAATAACAATAATGGGGTTACACTAACAATAAAAAGGGACTATACTAGTAATATAGGGACCTAACAGTGCTGAAAAATTTATATGCATTTCTCTGTTCTGCTCGGAAAACTCCAGGTGTTCCTCTGTTCTGTTCTTAGAACTGAGATGACAGCTTGCTTTATCTCAAGAATACCAAATCCTTTACATAAATTGGATGGCAGCTGACCTGATCTTTCAATAAAGATGCACAATGATCTATTTTAACTTTTTTTATATGTTATGTTTTCACAGGGTCAACTCTTTTTTTCAATTATTTTTCCAATGCATTCAACAAAAGGGTTGTTTCCACACGTTGAGTAAATTTTACATTTTAATTTTATTTGCCTTGGCATTAATTCTTCTGTGAAATTTTTCCTACAAAAAGATAAAAGGAGAAATTGTTGTGAATGTTGTTGTCAGCAATGTAGTGGAAGCATGCTCATCGTATGCACCGATACAGTGCAAAAATGAAGACATGAAAAACAAAAACATGAATACTGAAGGACAGAGTTTAAAAATGGAGAACACCAAACACACATAGTCATTTTTTATTAATTCAGAATCACAGATTTAAAAAAATGTAACTCATTCAATCTTAGATCCCATTGATTAATCACACTGGCTCTTCAAATCAAATTTATTTTTGAAACCTTTTTACTTAGATCCAATAGAGATATTATTTTGATTAACTAGATGAAAGAAATAGGAAATATTCTTACAAATTCCATGAAGAGTGGAGGTTATAAGCAGGAGATTCCAACATACTCGAGGGAATTTTAAAAAATACAATCAACTAAACTCACTTGGGTTTAGGTTTGTTGCAAGAGATGTTGGTTCGAAACCCTAGAGTAGAAGGATTAGCATTTTCCATCCATCATTTGAGAGCATCAACTGAATGAGCAATGATAAGTTGGAATGGGTAGAGTTAAAAAATATGGAGACCACCCATAGGTTGGAATGACTAAAATGAAAAGGAAGAACAAATGAAACGACAGATGCAATCCTCTGCTCAAACTTTTGATCTCATTTGCTCTAACTTTTGATTGTGCATCATTTCAAGTATCTCATTCTTTTATTTTTCGAACAAACCTGTCTTTTCCAAACCCTAATTGGACATTTCAACAAACCTAATTTTGATTGTATTCAAGGAAGTGAGGTGCTTTGCAACTTTGGTAAAGTTAGGGAGTTCATGTGTGCAAGGTGCCTTGATTTTATAGATTGAATCTCATATAAATGCCTACCTGTCTGATATTAATTTACTGTTTTTTTATGTTCTACGTTTTTTAAGTGTGGACAATGGTGGAAAAGTGGAAATTGTATATCGAAGTTTCCTGTCATCCAAATCCTGGATAAGTCACAATTAAATATGTTCTTTATAATCTGGCGCGAAATCATGTCATGCACAAAAACATAGATGTACACAGGTGGACAACTAATAATGAATCCTACTACATTGCCCTTGTTGAGGGCTTAAAAGAGGAAAAAAACAACGCTTTCAATGATATTGCAGTTTACATGAACTCACAACTCATCTGCATTCAGATAAATGGCATCTATGAAGTTCGAAAAGATAATTTAAAACCCCTATACAAGGAAGCAATAACGTGGAGCTCTCAGTTTAAATATTTCGGCATATAATGGCTTGCAGACATTCATAGGATGTCCACTTATATACTGGTGGCAAAAATTTCAAGTGTAGATGCAGGTGTTAGAGATGACACCGGATCACGGTTTATTGCAAGTGAAGTCATCAATCAACATCATGACAAGTCTCAAATATGTGAATGTGTTATTCTTATCATTTTCCTTGGGGTTATGATGGCATGATAGAGAAGAACCCATTGTAATATTTGGATGGTTCGTGATATAACAGATGAATCTTTTTTAGGGTATAATTATTTTCTGTTGTGTTATTTTTCCATGTTTCATGAACCTTTTCAACCCCCAATTTATTATTGTTGTTCAAAGGAAATTTTTTTTCTGCTAGGCATTTCATTATGCAATGTTGTCATAATGACCATGCAAGTAGTACACCATTATTTCTGTGCATGAATATTTGATTTTGTTTTTACTTCCTTGGGATCTAAATCATCATAGATTAACATGGATATTTTTCAAAATAGTAAAAGGAAAACTTAAAAACAAATTTGACACTCTATAGTAGGAATGATTATACACCCTAATACTGAATTAGGAAATTATACACCATAGTGACAATATAAGTTTTATGCATTAAGAAAAATCTCATTACTCAAGTACTCAATTATTGGACTGAAATCTTCAAGTACTCAATTATTGGACTGTTGAAACACTTCATTTATATAGAAAAGATGAAGTACATGTACATAATTGTAGTTTATCAAAAGATGGAATAATTTTAAGCTCTCTTAACCCTAGCTAGGGAAACAATTATAACCCTATTAACAAAGTCCTCCACACTAGGAATCACATGTAACCAAATATGGCCACTCCACCAGGAATCCTCACCAACATACCATCACAATTGGAATGACATTCATCACATGAATGTCGGTATGTCGGACAATAAACAAAAAGCTGCAGTTTCTATCACAACTTGTTTATGAAGCGAATTTGTGTGTCGTATCCAAGTTCTGTGATGTCAGTGACCCAATCCTCTTCGGATCGAGGGGGACCCATTAAATAAGTTGTTATCTATGTAACATGACAATGCATTTTTCATCAGAGAAAATAATAAGATGTGAAGTAATACATGCATCAGAATACATAGTATATCAATTATAAGTCTCTTATTAGGCACCTTGACTCATCTGATAAAAATAGTTATAGTTGGTCTTTGTACATCCTTCATCTGAAATCACATTAATTGGATGTTGCAGCCCTGCAAACATTCCAACACTACATTAACAACATGAACAACAACCAGTGCTAAAATTTAAGAGCAAAGACATGCAACAAACATGAAAATTCATCAATTTTTGTGATGTTAGTGACCCAATCTTGTTCTGGTCGAGGGGGACCCATTGACAAACCAACTGTGTTTGTAAGATGACAACACAATTTCCACCACAGAAAATAATAACATGTCAAGTAATAGATGCATGAGAATACATAATAGATCAATCGTAAAATGTACCTTGACTCATCTGATTAAAAGGTTTATGGTGGGTCTGTGTACATACTTCATATGTAATCACATTAATTGGATGTCACAACCCTGCAAACATTCCAACACTACATTAACAACCTAAACAAAACCAATGCTAAACATTAGGAGAAAAGACAATGCAACAAACATGGAAATTCACCAATTTCCGTCATGTCAGTGACCCAATCTTGTTCTGGTCGAGGGTGGCCCATTGACAAACCAGCTGTGTTTGTAAGATGATAACATAGTTTCCATTAGAGAAAATAATAACATGTCAAGTAATAGATGCATTAGAATACATAGTAGATCAATCAAGAATCTCGTCAAATGTACCTTGACTCATCTGATCAAAAGGTTGATGGTGGGTCTGTGTACAAGGCTTCATCTGTAATCACATTAATTGGATGCTACAACCCTGCAAACATTCCAGCACTACATTAAGCTAAAATAAATAGCAAAGACCAAAGACATAGCAAAAAACTTAGAAAATCGACAAAGAGATCTAAATATAGCAACAAACTTGGAAGATCGCCAATTTGATATAAACACACTAATATCGTCTCCCTATAGAACTTACTTAGAACAGTAGAGGACACATTGTTAGAGAGAGGATGACCACGCTTGTTGAGGTGTTGAAACTGAAGTGGTTCATCTTCGGATGTAGAGACATTCAAATCAATAACCAAGGTGACATTCATTTTCCTTGTATTTTTTTTTTGGACTAACGAAACTCTTCTTCCTCTTCAAGGATGACTCATAAGAACCCAAACCAAGGGTGAAGTAATAATCCATAATATTAATATTATTAGCATCATCCACAATTTTTTTAGCCAAATAAATCAACTTTTTTTTTCTTGTTCATAGTAGAAGGAGGACTATTCCGAAACATGTCTAGATAGTCAAACAACTCCTCTCTCAACAAATTAAGTTCTTCAACATTGTCACCTTCAATATTGGTTGTGATAGTATCTACATGAAGGTTTGGTGCCTATGTACTTATCTCAAAATGGGCATTCAAAGTATTGGGTGTGGTATGAAGATCTAATAAAGGGTCTAAATTCATTAAGGAGGAATGCAAAAAATCTTCCTTTATGTCACGCTTGCAAATGTTCTCCCGAATAGACCAAAGGAAATCGCAAGTGATAAAAATTTTGTTATGAAAAATGATAAGATATTTCTTATCGAGTTTTCTTTGACTCCTCACCCAATAAACATGAGATATGCTCTCATGAGGCCTGCAATCACTATATGGAATTCTTCTATCCTTTTCCATTGATGATTCAAGCTGCATCTCTTTCTTGTGGTTGTTAAAATATTCTTTTTTTTTTAATTTCCTTGAATCGATAACATGGCTCAACATTTTGTAGGAGAGTGTAGAATATCCAATCCATTCTACGAGAACATTTCTTTTGTCTATCACATAGAAATGTTGTCTTTAGATAACTGTGGTATGATTCCACAACATTATTTGTCTCCTGGTTTGCATGAGGAAAATCTCTGCAGCCTTTAACCCACATCCCTACATGGAAAGAATCAATTAGTAAATCTAAGTTGTGCAACATAAACAAAAAACATACAACACAGAAGGAATATTATGCAAACTTATGAATCTTGTCACTGGCAACCCAAGTCTTGTAGAAATAGTCCAAAAAATTCTGCTCAGTTGCATATTTGGTGAAAAAATCATTGATTGCGTCATCCACTTCATTAGTACAACAATATTTCATGATATAACCAAGTTCATTGAACATCTCTTTTTCTTTCTCTGAGATGCTAACCAACCAATTAACATTCTTGAGTCGCGCCCTCCTTACGTGCCAAATACACAAGATCACTTCACATTTCATGATTATCCTACGACATTAAATTTATTTTAAGTGAGAAAATTTTAAAACGAATGCAATTCGAAATGTCAAATAATAATATTGATGTTACCTAAAAGAAATGATTTCATCCATAACATCATCAACCATGAAGGCATTGACCCTCCAATCAGGACGAAGCTAAAAACACCTAAGCATGAGGCTCTCCAACCATACTTCTATATCTTGTGATGTATTACATGACATCACCACCCAGGCCACTGGTGCCCCTCTTTGTTTCTCATTAAACACCACAAGCGTGTACAAATGATATTTTCATATTAAATGAAATGAATTTAATTTTAACAGAAATTATTTTATTAAAGCAATCATTGGAAAAAAAACTCACCCCATATTTGTTTGTACTGAATTTTGAGTCCATGGATATCAAGCTATTGTGGGATAACTTGACCATAGTTTCCAACATCCATTTTGTTTGTATTCAAACTATAAAAGGGATCTCTGTACCATTGGGCTTCAGGTAGAAGAATAAATCATTGTGGTTTTTTGATACCAAAGAGTCACACTCATTTCATCTTTTCTATGCAATTGATAACTTTATTTTATCAAACGATTATAGATGTTTACAACGTATTTTCTGCATAAGAAAAAATCACTGTCTCTGGTTGTAGCATCTATGTCAAGATATTTATTTATATGTATTTTACAAACAGAGTCAATTGGCAGTTGAAGAAAATAAAAACTTTCTAAATAAGAAATCATGTCCTTCAAAAGTCTTGGCTTTCTCTGAGTAACATCATCACTTAAAGTGTTGTGTTTTCCATGACAAGGCCATCCTTGCCCATCTTCGTGATCATACAGATTGTATGTTATTACTGCTATGTTGGGATCACAAACCATAATCTTTACAATAAAATGGCATTGACATCCCCTCTATTTGGAAAATGAATGCCTTGGTTCGCTTTTCCATTCTTCTCTCTTGTTAGTTGGACCATATGAGCAATGATAACTACAAAATAAATTACAAAATGTCACCAAATTTGATAAATATAAAGCATATTTAATATCAACATCTAAATAATGTGGTTCTAAAATACATATATCTCACACTGTAAGGCAGCACTAGCTCTTGCACTCGGGGGGTTTTTATTTTAGACGCACGAAGGAACATGAAGCATCTAGATTTGATTCCTCTCTTTTTATAAAATCATGAATTCTTTCTTTGGGAATTTTGGCAACACGATCAATATTCATGTCTTTTTTGTAGACTTCATACCAAACTAGATCATTCCTAGAAAAATGAGTTTGTCTTTAGGGTCTTGCACCTCAAGAGCCATGATTGACTTCTATTTCTTTGCCATGTTGGCTGACTATTTGCAAAAAAATGTGGAAACATATTAAGAAGTTGGAAATGATGGCACATTCAGCGGTATAATTATATGAACTTGAATAGTAGAGGTTGACACATTGGCTAGGTAGCAGGGATAGTATAGTATGCATTAGTGTTGTGTTGTGCAGTTTATGTTGTGTTGTACAGTTAGTGCACAAAGATATAATTATACCTATGCCTTAAGACGCTTCAGATCATGCATAAGGTCTTCATAAGGGTTGAATACTGCATATCTTGTACAATAAAATAAATCTAGAGTATAAACTTAACTAATAAAAACTCCAAATAGAACCAACTCATGAGTAAAATGTGTTAACAAAAATATTTCTTCTACTATTCCTAAATTGTGAAATAAGCAATTTGGCCCAGAAGGTGATTTCTACATATACAACAGGCATTTTAATCCAACTATGTTGAATTTGGGAAGGCAGATGGATCCTATAGAGGGTATTGAAGTTGCCTATTGTACTTCTAGTGGTATGTCTACAATATCCTCTGTGTTATTACAATTGTGCAACCATGGAGATCATGTTGTGTCCTCAAGGTGTTTGTATGGAGGTACCATGCACTTTTAGCACAGTTATTTCCAAGGGCCTTTGGGGTTACAACAAATTTTGTTGATATACAAAGGCTAGATGATGTAAAAAATGCCATAAAACCATCTACAAAGGTTTTATATTTTGAGTCCATGTCAAACCCAACTCTAGAGTTGTGGACATACCATCTTTATCTGTCATTTCCCATGAGAAAAATGTCAAGGTGGTAGTTGATAACACCTTTTCCCCCATCATCATATCTCCTACAAGGTTAGGTGCTGATGTTGTTATTCACAACATTTCAAAATATATCAGTGGTAGTGCTGATATTGTAGCGGGAGCAGTATGTGGGTTTGTAGAGCTAATAAATTCCATGATGTATTTCCATTAGGGAGCATTAATGCACACCAAAAACCACTTCATGTTTCTGGTATATTATAAATATATTATATTATATTAAATGAATCACACCACTTTATTAATAACACTCCTGTTTATTCTGGAACTAATATGTGGGGTCGCTAATAACACTCCTGGTTTATTCTGAAACTAATATGTTAGTAATTACATATAATAAAATCTAACGTCATGTGTAGTATCTTCATTTTATATACAATAATGATCTCAAGTGTTCGCTGCAAACAAATGTTTTGATTGGGTCTTCAAAACTAGACCAACATCTTCACCTTGACACATAATTGTAGAAGTTGTGTTTCTATAGGTAATACTCATAAATTTGTACAAGTGTTAGATATTTTAAAGATATTAATAGGTTGGTCCTCTCCGAAATGTCAAAATTTCCCTCTTTTCTATATTCCTACTAGAGAGATCTTAGTGGTTTGGTTGTTGGAAAGGTTTTACTAGGTTAGTCATGTAACGATGTGTAGAAATTAAACTTTGATTTTATATTTCTTTTACAATTTATAGCCATACTTAGAATGTGTAAAATTCCCTTCGATGCATGTTATTTTTGTTCTCCTTACAAATTTGTGTGCTTGTAAGCTAAACAATAGGCTCATTTGTGAGATAGTTCATGGATTATATTCAGGTAGACTATGACATGTTTGCCACTAATCTTTATTTTAACATCTGGAGGTATCAAACAAGGAGGTTGATAATATTAGGCAATTCCATGCAATTTATACTGTCTTACATTGGTGAAGCTAACGTATTTTTAGGCCATGCATTTGGGTTCCATTGGTTTTCATCGGTGAGGTTCTAAAGGTGTAATATCATTCATCAAGATTCCAGTATTTTTCACAAGTGAGGGAAGCAATGTTATTCCATCCACCAAGGCTCTATTATTGTACAAGGATGAGCTCAACAAAGTGTTAACGAATCCACCAGGGTTTACTTTTTCCCCACCCATGTCATATGATTTCAAGAGGGGATGTAATTTGGTGCAATTTATGGACTAGATAAATCCTCAGACCTGCTGTCACAACCGAAATAAGTCCAAATTACTAACTAATTTTTATTCTCTATAGAAAATCTTCTTGTTTATTAATAACACACCACTTTCCAGAAACCACAGTTGTATATACTAATACTGGCACTATGCATTCTCTTTCTATTTTTTTTCTTAGCTTCCTCCCCTTCTTTTGTGGGTTGTGTGATGTGGATGTATGAGTGGTTCAATTTATATTCAGGTCTCATAACAAAGGCTAAATAACTTCATGTCTGCAACTTTGTTCTGCATACCTTGTGAAGAAAAGAAATTGTGAAGCACTTTAGTTGTGTCTCTATTTTGCATACCTACATGGAAAAAGAAATAAATAAAGTATAATACCATGTCAAAGAATATAGGACTGAGAACAAATCTGGGCATCCATTTGTAATATTATTTTACCATTGGATTTGTTGCAGATTGAGTTTTATAAAACTCCAAGCTCTCATTTGACTATCGCTCTCAAAGTTTGTGCATAATTTCTCTAAATAAACTCTGTGTATTTCGACCTTGCTTGGTCATATATTCTTATTGCAGATCTGTGTCTTATATTCTAATTCAAATTGCTGAAAGGGTATTTTTGTTGTGACATATCCAAGCCCTAGGTTGAGTCCGGTCAATATTTATATATGTTGATTTCAGGTTAGCTCTATGCACAAGCTAATAAAGTAAGGGTTTTCCTACTCCAATTGAGGAAGGAGTTTCGACACCTGAATTAATTTTTCTTCAATGTTACTTAGAGGAGATCAATCTCCAAGTTTCTTGATACATGTCTATTTGGTTCTCTTGCTAAGGATGATTCACATTAAAGCCTAATTTGGTAGTAATGAAATTATTATTGCACCCTAATTCTAAAAGTTAAAAAGAATTGACATTAGAATTATTAGGAATTTGACTTTTGTGATCCATTAATTATGTATCAAATCTTTCGGTGAAAATCACATTGGAGAAATTTGTGTCGACGCGTTTCGAACCAGCCAGTGTGGTTCATCATCAAGACAAGATGCAAAATCTGATCTAGGACTCAGCTTAAATAGATAAAGAAGCTCCAAATAGTCGTTGTACAATAACGGCTAGTTTGACCAAAAAAAATAAAAATAAAAATAAAATACAAAAAAATACAAAAATAAATAAATAAATAACTAAATAAATAAAATAAAATAAAATAAAATAAATAAAATAAAAAATAGATAAATAAATAAATAAATAAAAATTAAACAATAAAAATAACAGCTAGTTTGACCCAAAAAAAATAAAATAAATAAATAAATAAATATTAAAAATAATAATAAATAAATAAATAAAAATTAACAACAAAAATTAAAATTAAAAAATAAAAATAAAATAAAAAAATAAAAAATAAAAAAATAAATAGATATAAATATGAACATAAAAATAAATATAAATGTAAAAATAAAAATATTAAAAAATAAAGATATAAAAATAAAACAAAAATAAATAAACAAAAAATAAAAATAACAAAATATAGAAATATACATTACTCGAACACAATTCAATATATTATTTGAAACTAAATTAATTCCTTTATTTTAATTTTTTATTTTAAAAAATAATTAATTAATTGATTAAATATACATAAATAAAAAACTAGACTAAAAACAAATAATAAACATAATTATGCTAAATAAATAATAAGTAATTACATAATAAAGAATAACTGAAAAGAGAAAAGTAAAATAGGACGAGAGGGGAGGAAACGACGAACCTCCGACAAACAGAGGGGCAAAAACTCAAAAAACTAAGAATGAAGGGCAGGGATCCAACACCTGCTCACACTCCCTTGAGATTGAAAAGAGGCCTGTTAACCTTAACAGAGATGATGGGTGGAGTGTGAGCAGGTGTTGGATCCATGCCCTTCATTCTTAGTTTTTTGAGTTTTTGCCCTTCTGTTTGTCGAAGGTTCGTCGTTTCCTCCCCTCTCGTCCTGTTTTACTTTTCTCTTTTCAGTTATTCTTTATTATGTAATTACTTATTATTTATTTAGCATAATTATGTTTATTATTTGTTTTTAATCTAGTTTTTTATTTATGTATATTTAATCAATTAATTATTTATTTTTTAAAATAAAGGAATTAATTTAGTTTCAAATAATATATTGAATTGTGTTCGAGTAATGTATATTTCTATATTTTGTTATTTTTATTTTTAGTTTTATTTTAATATTTTTATTTTTACATTTATATTTATTTTTATTTTTATGTTCATATTTATATCTATTTATTATTATTATTTTTTTGTTTTATATTTTATTTTTAATTTTTGTTGTTAATTTTTATTTATTTATTTTGGGGTCAAACTAGCCGTTATTTTTTATTGTTTAATTTTTATTTATTTATTGATTTTTTATTTTTTATTTTTTATTTTTATATTTATATTTTATTTTATTTAGTTATTTATTTATTTTTTTATTTTGGTCAAACTAGCCGTTATTGTACAACAACTATTTGGAGCTTCTTTATCTATTTAAGCTGAGTCCTAGATCAGATTTCACATCTTGTCCTGATGATGAACCACACTGGCTGTTCGAAACGCGTTGACACAAACAAAAATCCACGGTAAAAAAGTGTGAAAATAACTGAAGTGATATATAGGAATAATAGAGAAAAGTGAAGATATATGCAAGCTTCTAAGTGTAAAAGAAGTGCAAAGAAAACAATGAGATGATAAAAACATAGTACCAATTTCTATATGTGCTTAAAAGCTTGAGATTACACTATAGATTTCAATTTTCAACTATATGATAAAAAAGGAAAAGAGGTAAAAAGTAAAACCTATTGATTAAAAAGGTAAAAAGGTAAAAAGTGATAGAAATCATACTACGTGATGATGGAACTGCACATTAGACAAAAATCTCTATAAGTGGGTGGGTCAAATGTCATCATATTTCCATATAGATATTTGGGATGGTTTCTTATTGTTGTCCACGTTAATTGTTGGGACGGTAATTATTGTTGTCCATGGTTTCTTATTTGGGACAGTTTTTCACTGCCCCAACAAGTCCATTTAAGTGCATATGGTATGGTTGATCTCTCATTTTATGTTTTGAATTGGGAGCTGCAACTTCAACCAAAAAGACAAGGTTAGTTGAAGTATGTCTTAGGGTATAATATTGTAGTAGTTGTACTAGTTTATATAAAAATTCTTTGTCATATTAACGTTTTCTCTATGTATGTGCACTCTCTATCTGTGAACTAATCCAGTTTCACCTTTAGTTACCATTTGTTAGTATTAGTCACAACTAACCCTAGTATTGCTTCACAGTTTGTTAGTATTTCTTCACAGTTTCAATGAGACAGTTCCAAAATCTTTTACACACATGAATAATGTTTCAACAAGTAGGCTTGCCATACAAAAGGTCGTAAAATCCAAATTTTGATCATGTGCCATCCAAACGATGTTGATATTTAGCCCTGCCACAACCTTCAAGAATACTACTGTATTCACTGTTGCAATGGATACATGAACATGGCTCACAAAATCTATTATGGCATGCTTCATGCTCATGCCAAAATTATCAATTATCAATGATGGATATAACTTCTCAAATTATATATAACTCATCAAATTATAAGTTATGGTACAGGGATGGCTAATAGTAATATGCTTGATAACTCTTTATTTTGGTTATAACTTATAGTGATCCCTGAATGGTTTTGATTCCTCACTATTATTTTTACTTATAAAAAAATTTCTAGATTTTTTTGTACATGTTTCCTTCCTACATCCAGATCCTGGATTTTAAAAAATATGGTAGATTTGGATTGTGGTAACTAAGGTTTCAAGACAAATGAGGCTGTTCATGTGCAAAAATCGGCACAATTGAAAATAGAGCACCCAAACCAAAAAATATGAAATCTATCCTCGCCAAATAAAAATTTGTTTTGTTTGTTAGCTAGGGTGAAAAATGAAGGAAGAGTGTCGTTTTATCACTTTGTTTGCTTTTCATAGGCTTTAGAGTTAGAAAAAAGTGCTTTACGTCCTTTATTTTATTTCTTTTACAATGTTATGCCCAACAGTACCATACAGGGACATCCCCTGTTACATGTAAAAATAGCTAGGCACATCTCACCACCCAGTCATCTGCAAGGACATCCCATCACAATTTCAATGTACTAAAACATGGACATCACAATTTTAAATAATATCAACCCTAGGTACACGTAGATGCCTCCATTTTGAAGTAGCATAAGTCCTTGGGTGTGAAAGTACCCATGCAACACTACTAAATTCAAATATGTCTCTGGAATATTCCAAAAAAAGGAGGGTAAAACCAAAAAAAACCTCCAATGATGACAAAGACACTTAATTAGCATGATAAATCTATATTCACCATAAAATTTAGCATAAGCAAATGCCTGGGGGCATGCATTATAATTATCCCACTACAAATAAAAATATAACTATAAAAAGGGCTTAATATTGACATGCTAGGGAAAGTTGTTGCAACATGGAATGAGTAACATAATCAAGGTTCAAAAAAGCACATTAAAAATTGTTGAAAATATTATGCATGCAATATTGTTTACTTTCTCCTCACATGAACCCTCCGGGATATGGTTTAGGAATAGGGATGTTAAAAAATGTTTATTCCATTCTGATAAGTGCTAAGAATTTTCAACCATTTCATCATTTCCAAAGTCTTAGGCACTCCATAAACAAACCCTGTATTATACCGTTCAACGAACTGCACAATTTCATTGTAGGAAGTGACCCTTGTATGGATTTGAATAATGTCATTGAAAACCATGGAAAAAAATTAAAATACTAGTCACTCCATCTAGTTTCAATGATCAAAGACTTTTCATCTTTTGATTGAATGCCACACAACCTTACATCATCAAATACAAGGCAACTACAGTTTATGAAGGTAGAGATCCTTGCACTCTCTGCCTTGTGCAATTGGAAGCAGAAAAATTCTCTAGAAGCTATAAAACAGATAATAATGATTTCTCAAATAGCTTCTACACTAATGATACCAAAGAGACAACACATCTCCATTTCTACTGCTAGCAACATTTAGTCATCACATTCAACTTGTGTGGCATAAAATATCGAAGAAAACAGATAGAGAAAGGCATACAACATACTAGAAGCTGAGCTCTATTTTCCCTTGTTTACCTCGCTATGGTGGAGTACGATTGTTGATATTACCACACGATAAATTATATAATAGGAATGCAAGTTTTGATTTTTTTGCACGTGTCCCTTTCAGGTATTATATAATAGGAATGCATTTTTGTTGGTTTGGCCAAAATAGCTCCAAAATAGCCAATTGAAGAGCCTTAGAAAGATTCTTTGATCCTTTACAACCTCTATAGGCGCAAAAAATGAAGCTCAGTAAAAGCTGGAGACAGATGAGCTGCCTAGAAAACTATGATCAGAATCATCATCAAATTCTAAAGAATTATCATTACAATATTCACACATGTATTCTATTGGAACATCCTCTGAATTTGAAATATCAACACATCTGGTGTGTTGCCAAACCTCACAATTATCACAGGCAATCATTCTCTCTCCATCATCCTCCTTTGTGCCACATGGGCAATCAACAATCCATACTTGTGTGCCTCTCTCTTCCCTGTAATTGGAAATATCACCATAGCAATGACCTTGAATAGTAACAACACTCTCTGGCCCTATGAGTAGCATTAAGGTTGTTGAATCTTTGATGTTTTGTAGCTCTCTTACATTTTTTACTTGAAAACTTTTGAAACAGATATAAACATCTCTAAAAGCTTGAGCAACTTCTTGCTTCAAATCTGCCATAGTTGCGTTTCTAGGCATGATAAGTAATTCAGGTGCTATTTTTTGCAAGGTTTGTGCTCCATTTAATATCTCTGCCACACCAAACACTCTTATGCTCTCACTGTCTGTTGTAATCATGTGATGTTTTGCCTCATAATCCTCATAATCATTAATAAACTGTTTACAACCCATTAAATTTCTTGAGGCATTAAAGAGTTGCTGTCTTAACCCATAACACCATAATTTCTCTTTTAGTCCATACCACCATAATTGATCTCCTAGTCCATAATGAAATTAGCCAGAAATTAGCACATCATGTAATGGAGAATGATCAACAGTAGGTGGAGGTTGTGATGGAGGATGTAACAAGGCATGATAGAGAGTCTTTAGGTCTTCCAAGTCATGCACTACCCTTGAAAGTCACAACTAGCCCTAGTATTGATTCACAGTTCTAGACCAACTGATTTTATTGGGCAAGGAATTGATTGGGAAATCGGGATTGTTGCTATTACTGTGAGTCAACTTCCAATTGAATTAGCGAACTTGAGAATGTTGTATATGCATGTATTCTATAACTGCCAGTAGTTCTATCAAGCCAACAGTTAACAATGCTCAACCAATTAATTAAACTAGAAACTAAGGCAACAGGGAGTTGATTCAAATGCTGAGGGGAATCAATTTTAATGATCTGTGTGTTATCAGTACTTACCACACCATAAATTAACAAAGCATACAAAGAACTCAATCAAACACCACAAACGACAAAATTTACCATGGAAACACATTTGGGAAAGCCAACAACTTAGCCTTTGTTTATGATCAGGAGTTAACAACAAACTAGAGTTATACACTCTCAACTACAAATTTTTTGTTTTCTCACTCATTGGTGGTATTTTTTTTGTTTGTTTTTTCTCTAGAGACACTGTTTTTTCACTATGGAGAGGCTAAAAATCATCTTTTCTCTATGATCTATGAACATATTTCTTCATCTGGTGTTCTCATCCATTTCTGCTACTACCCCCTTATTCCCAAGCTTCATTTTTTCTTTTCCATCTCTTGGGTTTTGTTTTCCATCAAAGCAAGTTTTCCCTTTGTTATAGAGATTCCTTTGGATGCCAAGCAACAAGTGGTTTATGGAGTCAAGATGAAACTTGATGAGTTCCTATTTTTTTCTAGGAAAGCACCATGGGAATGCAAGTTTATGATTTTGTATGATATTTAGATAAGTGAAAACTTGCAGAATCGCAAGCTAACTTAGTTGAAAAAGATAAGAAAACACCAAAATCAACCTTTTATGGTTTATCCAATTATTCCCTTTGCAAAATATCTATCTCAACTTCTTTGTTTATGTAAGATAGTTAAAAGTTCAAATAATCCTAGAATAAAAAATTCTTCAATTGTGAGATACCATGACATTCACATAAGCCAAATATAATTTTTTTTTAACAATTTACATTTGATTCTTGCTAGAACATATATGTTTGTCATTTATGAATTTGACATAAATTATGCATGCAAACTGTTAATCCCCTGCTATCACATCAATTCAGCCTCTGCTTCACTGTTTCCTTATATTTATTTACATTATTGAGTAGAGTGGCCTAGATAAACGTCACACAAATAAGATCGTTAGGTGTTTATTTGTTTTAGTTTGGTTGTTTGGAATGTAACATCATTGGGTAGAGTTCATGCACATTATGAATGGATTGTTGCATTAGTTTAACTATATTTCTTATAAGTCCTCATGATTTTGTGATAGATGGGAAAGAGTGGGCACCTATATCGTTATGAGTTGGATGGAGATTATGCATTCAAGATTTATGGTGCTGATGAATTTCCATTTTTCAATGAAGCAGGCTAGTTGCCCATCATTAAGTTGTTCACCAGGCATAAAATGAAACTCTATTATGATTTCTTTGATACTTTTGATGGTAACAATGCTAAGGTTGAGGGGATATTGTTTCCCGTAACAAAGGAAAGCATTGTAGAAGCAACGAACACACCAGCTGAGGGCAAGAGGTGGTTCAAAAGGAAGCCTATACAAGGGGTAAACCTCAATTTTTTCCTAAAAGACAATTGTCATGACCCTTGCTATGGCGTTGGGGTCCACTCTAGCATTTTAAAATCAAAGTGGGATAAACCAATGTGACAAATTTAACTTTATATGAAATGTGATGGTTGTTTCTCTAAGGTATTAGCAGTCAAACCTCCACGACAAAGTCAAAAGTTGTAGATCCACCAACAAAGGTATTAGTAGTTTCTATTTTCATATCGTGCTCAAGTGGACTAAGATCTCTTCATTGAGTTGGGTTGGAGAACCTAACCTGAGAATAGATATAGTCAATTGGGTTTTAATAACTTAGATAAGATTAGGTAAGGTTTGTGTATCACATGAGATTTATGGTACACATCGTTGGGTTTAATAGGATGAATCTCCCTTATTTCCTGCATCAAATCTTAATAAAAATGGTGGCATGTGCAAGAAAAAGGAAGATTTTATATCCCTATGATGTCTACCACCATGGCCTCATTCAAATCTTGTACCTGCATGCATTAAAGAAGCAAGAACAACAGTCGAGGAAGAGGGTAATGAGACAACCACTTCCTGTAAAACATAAGAAGGTTAAGGCTCTACCTACAGAGGCCGAGAGCAGTCATCAAGTTGCTACAAAAGCCATAGACATCACTAACAGGAGGAAAAACCCTAGGCTAAATACCAGGAGGAGTAGAGGGAAGAAAGCAGAAGTACAAGACAACAACAAATATGAAGCAATTGGACAATCTGTAAAGAAGGGTGAATATCTTGGAGAAATTAACCATGAAATAGAATACTCTAGGAGGTCACGAACAAGGCCTACAAACAAACTGAGGTTGGGTTTGAAAGCTAAACTAAATCCCAAAATGAAGTATCCAATTTTAATTATTGATGAGCAAGAAGAAGGGTCTTCGAGAGATGAGCATGGGCTTCCAGTAGAAACTGAAAGAAAATCTCAAACAGTTTAGAAAAAGGGTCCAAGAATCAGTAGGGCACTGGCCAACAACAACCACCTCAAAACCCTTGGAGAGGTAGCACATCTTGCTGAAATCTGATTGGTTGTGCTTGGAGTTTTGTAACCTTCATGGTTTTGGACAATTAAACTTTGTTCACTGGAGTTTTGTAAACATAATACCGATTTCTATTTAATTATATTGTAATGGGTTCTTATTAATGTTATGGTTCTTGTAAGTATATATTATTAGTCTTCTTATGGACTATTATGTTCGAAAAACATATCTTAGAGAGAAGCTAAGTCAAACTAGGAAATACATCTTTATTCTAAACTTGGTCCAAGTGTGCTTCTTGAGGATACAAATCCTATAAGCGCTGGAAAATCATTTTCCAGCACCTACATGATTTGTATCATAATTTAAAACTATTTGTCTATTTTTTAAGATGTTGGGAATGTTTTGGGTAGTTTATTTAATGGGTATGTACATATTTTATCATTTGATTATGTGAAGGGTAGTTAAAATTTTAACAAGTAGATTGAATCAAATGATATAGAAGAAAAATATGGAATGGAAACCTTAGATTAACTTTTATACATGTGAAATAATAAATAAATTTTATGCATGTGAAATACTAAATATTATGGCTATGTTACTATTGTTTTTAATGGGTTTCTTCTAAATCAATTTCATGGTTAAGAAGAAAAAAAATTGGAAAGCATATATTATACTTAGACTTATACCTAGTATTCTGTTTATAGTCAATAGTAGAATAATGGTGATGCAAATTAGGAACCATTTTTATCATTTTTGTATAGGTAAGATACCCACCACTTTATTTTAACTGAATAGAACAGAGGAATTGCAAATAATCCAATGATGATGTGTGATGTATGGTCTCAGTTAAAGACAATGCACACAATAAACAATATCTTTATCAACCATTATTCTTCCTAATATTTTATCCCTTCAGCGATATGGAAAGGAGTAAATAAAATATATAGCTTTTTGGGCAAATTCAAATCACCTATTTTATTGTGTGTGGTTAAGAAGAGAAGAAGAAGCAACAATCACATTGATTTATTTGAAGGCTCATGATATTAGAATAGTCTTGAGAGGCTGTTAAAGTTCCAATTTGATTTACACTAGAAAAATTACATTGACATTTCTACTGCATTTTATATAACATGATTCTGATAGAAATAATCGTATAACCTTTTTCTAATCTCATATTCATAAATGTTAAAGACATCCTAAACTTCCATTTTACTAATTGATATTTTTTTTCAAATTCACTTGCAATCTAAAGAAGAAACTTCGTGAAAGCACATGGCCCATAAAATACCTGTAATTATGGTTCAATATCTTGACATTTAATTGTTGTTTAGTATCTTGGGTTAAGTTTCGGTTAATGTACGGTTCTTTCTTGAAAATATATGATCCTTTTGTCAGCCATGATTTTGATCCTGAGAAAGATATAAATTTGAATTGAACCTAACTTATTTTCTTCTTGAGGTAGGAGACAACTTTGCTTTTACTTGGTTAACTATATCTAATAGAAGTGATCGTTTTCCTTCTAACCTCCTCAACCAGATATTTAAAAATACAGGTTTATATTTTGGTTTTGAGTTATTTACTAAAATGGTCATTTGGTATTGGTATTATGGTGAAAGCTATGGTGAAATACTAGCCTTGAAGGAGTCATTTTTTGTTTCAAGCCATATTCAATTTTAAGGTGTTTTTCTGATAACCGTGGAGAGGTTTCCTTGTAACTTGTAAGTGGCCACACTATGAAGCTAGGCACGGGGATGAGTTTGGAGACAATTTTTGTGGTGGGTTAGAGTTATTGGATTAAGTTTTGGTGCAGTCTTCTCACTTTCCGTTTCAAATTCCAAAGACATGATTGTTGTTTGTTGGTTTGTTGTTTGATTGAATTTATCACAATTAATAAAATACTTGATTACTTTGAGTTTGAATGTAAATATGTTGGGTGAACTGAGTAGTTTCCACCAACAATAAGGGCCTGGCAAGTTGGGTACTACAAGTGGTAGTAATGCATGTTTCCAACACTGGAGCCTCACTGTACTATATAAGATTGGAAGATTGATGAATTATGTTTAGTCATTTATGAACAAGTGAACTACTACCTTGATAGAACTCCACTTTGTTTTTGCATAGAATTTTCCCATAAAATAAATTTATTATAACTGTAGGAGATTGCATGAACACATCAGTCTCCTACATGTTTGCATACAATTCTCTAGCATATTAGGTTGACTGCACCAACCTTAACCGAATATTGGTAACACAAAGTCGACTAAAATTTGGAAAATTCTTTCAAATTGATAGGAAATGTTGAAGTGAAACCTCTGTTTCACAATAAAAAATTATTGGAGAGTTCTTGTTGAAGTTTTATTTGTCACTGTTATTCAGGATTGCTGGAATATCTTGATGCATAATATCGTGTGAATTGATGAAGCAAGGCTTGAATCACTCTATAACCATGCATATGGAGGATTGAAAACCTTACAAACTGAAAAACATATCTTAGAAGTTGTTATCACTCAGAAAAAAGTGAAACAACATTTGAAATAGTCTTAGAGGTTCATGTGTCAAAGGTATGGTCACAGAATTCATTTTTCATTACTTGGTAAAGGAAAATTTTAATTTTTTCTTATTAGCCTACCCTAAGGTCCAAACCCACCCCCATTCAAGTCTTTTCATGTCACATCAGTCAATATTTCCTGATATATTTCATTTCCCAAGTTTAAAACTCCGAAAAGGTCATTTTAGCCAATATTTTCTACTTTCGTAGCGAATTACATAGAAAAAACGCACTTTTCTCTACGAAACTGCTAATACTTTTGTAGCGAAACTACCCATAAATAAACTAAGCACGCTACAAAAGGAGGTATTCCTGTCTTTCTTTTAAAAACATGTGCTAGGTGTCAGTCAATGATTGAAAGGGTTAGGGTAGATGCCATTCGAGTCAATTAGGATTAGATCAAGGTACAATGGTCATGGTTGAAGTCATGATTACCATTTTAATCATGTATGAGTCATGATTATGCCATGAGTTGTAATCAAAACTTTAAATTATTTCCCAATTGAGTCATTTTTCAATCTCCTCTCCCTCTTTACATGTTATTGAACTCTGGCGAGCTATTTCACAAAGCCAAGCTGTAGTTGGAATTTTAAAAAGTTTGCAGGTATCACTAATGAAGAGAGGTAGAGAAGACATAAAAGTACCATGGCAGCAAAGAGGAAGAACAAAAAAGGTGGTCACTATCTCAGATATGAGCCATTAGACATGAACTTGATAAATGAAGACCCAACAACTTCATAATTTTTTAGAAGAACATGGTGTTTACAATTTTTCCAAATATTGCAAGGATTCCATGTGCAGGTTTCTAAAGAGTTTTCCATCAATTTCAATGGGACAACTGCAAAAGTGGGAATCCTGAACCTCATTATAACACTAGAGACTATTGTAGCAGAGACAAGAATTCCAAGAGGAGGAGAACAATGGTTCAATGTTAGGTCCCTATATTACTAGTATAATCCCTTATTGTTGTTAGTGTAACCCCCTTATTGTTATTATTGTACCCTTGTAACCCCCATTTTGTTATTATTGTGCCCTTAAATTATTGTTTTTAGGTCGGCTAGGATTACCTTGTGGCCCACTAGGATTACATTATGGCCCCATGGACTCCTATATATAGAAAGGAGGTTTTGTAAATTGTATCATCCAAGAATTGTTCATTTATGTAATGTATTGGAGGTTGCCCCCTCGAAGTGGCTTATTTCTAAGGCATTAATATCTCTTTTCTTCTATTTTTGGAGCTGGTTACACAACATTTGGTATCAGAGCTTTAGATTCTAGGGTTTCGCTGCTCTAAACAGGTCATCATGGAATTTTCGCTATAAATTTGTTTCTACAACGTTTCAGAAGCTGAAATTTTTAGGGTGCAAAGCCAAAATCCTTAGGAAGATTTTTTTAAAAATTTCAGAGCTTCGTTCGCAATATTTTCGGAGATATGATCTGTGGAAGTTAGGTCTTTTTTCAGGCTCCTAAACGGGTCATCGTGGAATTTTTGCTATAATTTTTTTTTGTACGAAGTTTAAGAGTCTGAAATTCGTATGGTACTAAGCTGAAAACCTGAGGAAATTCTTCAAAAAATTTCAGAGCTTGGTTCGCAATATTTTTGGAGATATGATCTATGGAAGGTAGTGCTTTTTCAGGCTCCTGAATTGCATCTCAAAGAGGTGATTGTGGGAAAAGTTCAATAACTCTCTCTTTGGGAATCGGATTGGAGTGTCGTAAAAAGTGGTCGTAAGTACATGAAATTTAGTTTCTTGGCTATCAATTTCAGAGACAAAGGACGAAACAGTGACACGTGGCAAGTCCTACAAGTTCGCTCTACTGAACTAGTCCAGAATTAGGTCATTGTGGGAGATTGGACACAACTTTGTCTTGGAGAATCCAAATTAGACCAGACCTGTGGAATTTGAAAGAAGCTTCAGAGGGCTACTACAGGGCTGAATTTCAGATATTGAAGATTTTCAATTACAGAGATAATTCAATTTCAATATCGAGCTCCTCAAAGTAAGTAAAAGGTGTGTATTTTTTTCCCGAATTGCATAAGTCTTGTTTGAAGAATCAAGTTGAATTGATTCCAAGGGAATATTGTAGAATAGGTGTCAATATTGGATTCTAAAATGGCACCTAAAAATAATTCAACACCCATTAAGCCTTCAGAAGGCTCTACCATGACTCATGAAGATGAAGAATTGCAACATGATCTATCAAAATTACAAGAGTAAGTGCAACAAATTTCACTCTCGCAAAGAGCAACAAAAAATGAAATGGAAGTTTTGAAGAAAGGCGTGGAAGTGAAGATGGACGGTTTGAAGAAAGGCATGGAAGCTAAGATGGATGGCGTGGAAGTGAAGATGGACGGTTTGAAGAAAGGCGTGGAAGCTAAGATGGATGGCATGAAGGCTGGCATGGAATCTAAGATGGATGAGCTAAAAGCAAACATGGAAGGTTTGACAAAGTTGATACAAGAAATGTTTCCTAATGGTGAAAAGATAGTAGAGGAAACTCATGATGAGAACAAAATAAATGTTAATCATGATTTCATAAAATCTAATGTTAGCGGGAAGAACCACCATATTCCAAAAATGGATATGAGGAAGTTTGATGGAAAGGATCCTGTAACATGGATACTACAGATGGAGCAATATTTTGATCTCCATAATGTAAAAAACACACAAAAGGTACGCATTGCAACTTTACATTTAGAACAAAATACATTTGTATGGTATCGATGGCTTTGCTCCCATAAAAAAATTGTCACTTGGTCAATTTTTACGGAGGAAATGATAGCACATTATGAGGATACAAAGAGCAACACATTCTTTAGCCAATTGATAAATCTAAAAAAAAAGGGTTTAGTGGGGCAGCACATTGAGGACTTCCAAAAATTGAATATAAGGGTAAATGATATTCCAGAGGAACACAGGATTGATCTCTTCATAGGCACTTTAAAGGATATCATTCAACATGAAGTTCGCGTTCTGGAACCTGATTCATTGGAGAAGGCATTCAGGTTGGCAAGAAAAGTTGAATGTAAAATTATGGCAACAAGGAAGCCTACCACTCAATTCTATAAAGAAGGAAGTGTGGCTACGCCTAGATTTCCACAACCTACAAGGTTGACACCACAAAAATTGGAAGAAAAAAGAGCAAAAAGGCTTTGCTACAGTTGTGATAGCAAATACACTAAAGGTCATAAGTGTGCTGAGAAGAAATTATTTTACATAGATTGTGAAGAGGAAGAAGAAAATGAACAAGAAGAGGATATACACCAGGAACCAGCCTCAGAAGAGGAAGAAATGAATCCAACCATATCGTGTAATGCACTGGCAGGAATTACCACTCCTCAAACTCTCAAGATAAAAGGACAAATCAAGAAGAGAAAGGTAATAGTGTTGATTGATTCAGGTAGCACCCATAATTTTATTCATTGTAAGGTAGCCAAGGAATTAAATTGTTTCCTATACCCAGCACCAGAATGTCAAGTGATGGCTGCAAATGGAGGAACTATAAATTGCTCTGGAAAATGCCATAATATCAAGCTAACCATGGGGGAATATGTGTTGACTAGTCCAATGATTTCCATTCCTATGGGAGGTGTTGATGTTGTACTAGGAGTACAATGGTTACAATCTTTGGGGACGGTAGCTTTTAATTTTCAAGAACTTTTCTTGAAATTTTTTTCAGAAGGAAAGGAAGTCGAATTACGGGGTATTGCAGGGAAGCCAGGAATGATAATAAGCTCTAATGTCATGACAAAGCTTCTAAAGAAAGAACAGCGAGGCGTAATTGCACAATTATGCTCACTAGAAGTTCCAACATCAAAATCATCTATTTCTGCACATCTCCAACAAGTCTTGGACAATCATTCCAAGGTGTTTGAAACTCCCAAAGGACTCCCACCTATTCGTGATCATGATCATGCTATTCATTTGATTCCAGGAAGTGTTCCTCCAAACATCAGGCCTTATAGATATCCTTACTTCCAAAAGAGCGAAATTGAACATATGATTGCAGAAATGTTAGAGGCGGGCATAATTCAACCTAGTCAAAGTTCTTTCTCTGCTCCTGTAGTATTGGTACACAAGAAGGATGGATCATGGCGAATGTGTCCGGATTATAGGGAGCTCAATAAGCTCACCATTAAAGATAAATTTCCCATTCCTGTGATTGATGAATTATTGGATGAATTACATGGAGCAATTTATTTTACCAAGTTGGATCTTCATTCAGGATATCATCAAATTAGAATGAAGACTGAAGATATTCCGAAAACAACATTTCGAACTCATGAGGGTCATTATGAATTTTTGGTCATGCCTTTTGGCCTTACTAATGCATCTTCTACATTTCAAGGGTTGATGAATTCCATTTTCAAACCCTTCCTTAGAAAATTTGTGCTAGTATTTTTTGATGATATACTAATCTACAGCAGGTCTTGGAAGGATCATGTTGAACATGTTGACAGGGTGCTCAAACTATTGCAGGAGAAACAATTATATGCGAAAACATCCAAATGTTTCTTTGGAGTACAAGAGGTGGAATATCTGGGTCATATTATATCTCACGAGGGTGTTAAAGTAGACCCTAACAAAATTAAAGCCATTAAGGAATGGAAAGTCCCCAAGACAATAAAGAAGTTGCGAGGATTTCTCGGGTTAACATGCTATTATCGCAAGTTTTTTAAGAATTATGGGAGAATAGCAGCACCTCTAACAACATTATTGAAGAAAGACGCATTTTCATGGACTCCTGAAGCAACTAAGGCCTTTGAACATCTTAAAGAGGCAATGTGCCTAGCACCGGTCTTAGCTACGCCAGACTTCACAAAAACCTTTATTGTGGAATGTGATGCCTCAGGAAATGGAATTGGTGCAGTTTTAATGCAGGAAGGAAGACCCATTGTTTTTGAAAGTCGTCCAATAAAAGGAAAGTATTTACAGAAACCTATTTATGAGAAGGAAATTTTAGCAATACTGCATGCACTAAAGAAATGGCGAATTTACCTAATGGGAAGACACTTCAAGGTAAAAACTGATCATGATAGTCTTAAACACTTTTTGGAACAAAGACTATCTTCAGAAGAGCAGCAAAAATGGGTCACAAAGATGTTGGGTTATGACTTTGAAATAATCTACAAAAAAGGAAAGCTTAATGTTGTTGCAGATGCACTCTCAAGAAAGAATGAAGAGGTGGAAGCATTGCTTTGCACCATTTCTATTATCCAACCAGATTGGATAACCGAAGCAAGAGATGAATGGAAGAAGGACAAAGATGTATGGACACTCATTCAAAAGTTGCAGCAAGATCCTAGTACATCCGATACATTTAGTTGGAAAAATGATTCCTTATGGTACAAAGATCGCTTATATCTTTGTAAGAATTCCCAACTAAAACAAAAGATTCTTCTCGAATTGCACACTTCTCCTTTAGGAGGACACTCAGGATTTTTAAAAACTTACCACAGGGTGAAGAAAGAATTTTTTTGGGATGGCCTTAAATCCGATATTCAAAAGTTTGTGGCGGAATGTTTGGTTTGCCAGCAGAATAAAGTGGAAACAATTAAGACCCCGGGACTTCTACAACCTTTATCCATTCCAAGTCAACGTTGGGAGGAGATTTCAATGGATTTTATCACAGGTTTACCTAAGTCCGAAGGAAAGAGCGTCATCATGGTGGTAGTTGATAGACTTACCAAGTATGCACACTTTTGTGCATTATCTCATCCATTTAAATCAAGTACAGTTGCTACTACATTTATGGACAGAATTCAAAAGATACATGGAAGCCCAAGGGTTATTGTGAGCGACAGAGATCCCATTTTTACTGGAAATTTTTGGACGGAGTTATTTTCTTGTTTGGGTACTCAATTAGCTCATAGCTCATCTTATCATCCTTAATCCGATGGTCAAACTGAGATAGTAAATAAATGTTTGGAAGGATATCTTCGTTGTTTTGTATCTGATAAACAAACACAATGGGTCAAGTGGTTACCTCTCGCCGAATGGTGGTATAACACTTCCTTCCATACTGCAGCAAAAATGACCCCATTTATGGAACTTTATGGATATCATCCACCATCCATCACATCATCTTTAAGGAAAAATTCGAAGGTTCAAGCAGTGGAAGATCACATCGAGCATCAACAAGAAGTTCTCCAACTCTTAAAGGATAACCTGAATTTGGCACAAAATCGAATGAAACAACAGGCAGATCAACATCGCAGTGAGAGAAGTTTTGATGTAGGAGATTGGGTATTTTTACTGCTACAACCATACAAACAAATGTCCCTCAAGCAAGCTAAGAAGGATAATAAATTATCACCAAAGTACTATGGTCCTTACAAGGTGTTGCAAAATATTGGTACTATGGCATACAAATTGGAGCTTCTCGCTTCTTCGCGAGTACATCCAGTTTTCCATGTTTCATGCTTAAAGAAGGTTATAGGTGAAAATCTTCCAGTTCAAACAATATTGCCAGAACTTGATGAGGAAGGAAAAATCATATTGGAACCTGAAGCGGTCACAGAAACAAGAACTCGACAACTACGTAATCGATCAATTTCAGAGTATCTCATCAAGTGGAAGAACTTACCCACTGAAGATTCTACATGGGAGGATGAGAATTTTATACAGAAGCACCCAGAGCTACTCAAGCGTTGAGGACAACACTTTTTTGAAGGAGAGGGCATGTTAGGTCCCTATATTACTAGTATAGTCCCTTATTGTTGTTAGTGTAACCCCCTTATTGTTATTATTGTACCCTTGTAACCCCCATTTTGTTATTATTGTGCCCTTAAATTATTATTGTTAGGTCGGCTAGGATTACATTGTGGCCCACTAGGATTACATTATGGCCCCATGGACTCCTATATAGAAAGGAGGTTTTGTAAATTGTATCATCCAAGAATTTTTCATTTATGTAATGTATTGGAGGTTGCCCCCTCGAAGTGGCTTATTTCTAAGGCGTTGATATCTCTTTTCTTCTATTTTTGGAGCTGGTTACACAACATTCAAAGGTTTCAAATTCAACATGCAGGAATGTAAGGAATTTATCAAGCCAGAACATAGTGAGATTGACCTTACAAATTCCATTCCAAGGAGCTACATGAAAGACAACTTCTCAAAGCTACTGCTTATCATTTAGAAGTACTTCACTTGTGAAGGGAGGTATCATATGGTTTATTCTTACCACTTTAGGATTCTGCTACATTTTGTTGGTAAGAAATCTCTTGATCTATCTTTTTACTTATATAGAAGCTTAGCAAAAATGGAAGATAAAGTTCAAGCTAAATTTGAAGGAAATGAAACCTCACTCTTTCATCATGGTTTAATCAAGTTGTTGGTTTAAGAAGAGTTAAAAAGACTAGGCAGAGACTGGTCTTATTTTCTGTTTGTCAGTGGTTTTGAAGTGGATTCCATTACCCCTAAAAGAACTCCTAAACCTAGAGGTATACCATCACCTTCAGTGGCATAAAAAATTGAACCTTTAGTGGCAGAGCAAAGTGAGCCTATAGGGGCAGAGAAAAGTGAACCAGTAATCATGGAAATAGAGCAATTGCAGAAACTTGATACACCTGTTGTTTTACCTGTAAAACAAAATCCAATTGTGAGAAAGCCTGCAAAAAAAGAGCCAACTATGAGTAAACATGGCAGCAAAAGGATTACAAGAAGCCAAATAGTGGCTAAGGGAAATTTAGAAGACATTATGCATGCTATTGATATTGAGGAAACCCCCATAGTCCAAGCTGAAGATATAGATGAGGGAGGAAAGAAACTCAAGAAAGAAAAATAAGCTAAGAAGTTAGAGTTTGAAGGTGAGGATGCAAGTTTCATGTTTTAGGCTAGGAAACCAATGACAAGGCATGTTAGAAAGGTCTTGGAAAGTAGTAAAGAAGCTTAGAAGGTCACTAAAACTATCCAGCCACCACCAAGTATCATTGACCTCTCATCACTTGCAAAAGAAGATCCAGTCATCAAGCAAAAGAAAGGAAAGGAGAAAATCATTGAAAAAACAGAGATTGAGGTCCTTGAGGAAAAGTTGAAGTTAGAAAATAATGAAATAGCAGTCATGAATAAAGAAGCAAGGAAACATAATTTTCAGATGATATAGTTTGAGAAAATGAAAGAAGTTTGGGAAGAGCAGGTTAATGGTGTGTCAAAGACTTTAGATAACACACAGCAATTGATCAAATGCACTCAACCATTGAGAGGAGAGGTGAAGCATATCAGAAGAATAAACCTACACTTGAAATGTAGGAATAGAAAATTGAAGGACCAAGTCAAATACCTCCAAGAGAAGTTAGAATTGATCCATGAGGAGCTGGAGAAGAAGAGTTTAAAGATGACTATAGTTGAGGAGTCCATAGCTCAACTTATCATTAATGAAGAGGAAACACCTCAAGGCTCTTAAGTTGAGTTTGATTATTTTTAAGAGGTTAATGGCATGTTGAAGACCAAGTTTCTACAACTTGAGGTTAATTTTTTGAGGCAGGGTCAAAATCTGGAAATTTCACAGTTTTTCACAGTTTCGTAGCGTTTCCTAGGCTTAAAGCTAGGAAAACGCTACAAAAATTTCTGTAGCTGTCTTTTTTATTCTAAAACCACTTTTTGCAGCTTTCAAGAGGGTAGAATGGTTATGATGAGGTTTCATGTCATGATGGACCCCATGCAAGAACAAATAAGCAGAATTTTTGAATGTAAAAGCCATTTTTTGGACGCTACGAAAGCACGCTACGAAATTGCCATGTTTTCGTAGCAAGCTGTTTTTGAAGATTTATGAGCAGTTTAAAAGCAGTTTTGGACAGGTGGACACATCCAACAAGTCAAGGTACCTTTCTAGCAAACATCTATGACTTGAAGACCATGCAATGGAGACATCTCATCAGCTGAAGCTTTCGTTGAAGATAAGGTCCTGTTTTCTTGAAAAATAGGGTTTGGTTCCATATGTTTAGGAGGATTTTTAATATGTCAAGTATTGATGAGCTATGTCATAGATTATTCGAACATCTTATGCTAATTTGCAACTGATATGTAACTATTTTAAAAAATAAGGTAGTCCGATGTAATAAATAGGAGTTTGAATCCTATTAGGAAAAGTCATCTTTAGGGTGTAGTTGTCATTTTCCTGTTAAAAAACATGTTTTTCTGTTATATGAGGCATCATACGAAGAGTTTGATGAGTCTAGCCAAGAGGTAGACCATATTTGATGTAAGAAGGTCTATTAAAAGGCAGATTATCGAAATTGTAAGGGGTTGGAGATTTTTTGCACCATATGCTGCTTTATGTAATTTGATTGATATCAGTAATACAGAGGACTTCTTCTTGATAGACTTGATATTCTCATGGAGTTTTTAATGTATTTCTGATGTATATCTTTATATGTACCACTTGCAGTAGATTTCATGTTTATTACTCAGAATTCATATGTTTATGCTCTGACTTCCTTTATTGTTGAAATGACTGTGTTGACCTATGTTCTATGTGTAATATACCTTTGTTAAAGACTCTTATCTGCCTCAGCTTCAATGTCAAGAAACCTTGCCACTGAATCTGCTAATTTTTCGACTCCATAAGCCCAATGGTTTCAATCCTGTATTCTTTTCAACCTACATACACAGAAATCAAGTTACTTTTCAAATAGAGTTAGCCATCTAATCCTATCATTATCTAATACCATAAACCCCTTTGATAGAGCCCTCTCAGACTGAAGAGGCTAAGCTCCAGTCAAAAGCTGGTTTAAAACAGTTACATAAAGTTGTCTGATTAGCAGCCAATCAAGTATAATTTTCTAATAACAAAAGTCATCGATATACACCCTTGTTACAACAATCAAATACAAAATAGAATCTTGGTATTGTAGGGTATATTTTAATCTTGGTACCTATGCGGTTTCTTGGAAAGTAAAAGGAAACCAGTTGTAACCCTCTCATTGTTTGAAGAAGAAGATAGAGCAATGATAATGACAACTTGTGAAGCAATGCGGTTACAAAAATACATTCTCATTTGCAAGTAAAACAATTCAATGCAAGCATATATTATCATGATAATTTTGAAATTTTGAAGCTGACTATTAATATGTTTCATACGTATGAAGAAACAATGTGGAACTTCTTTGTCGCTACTTTCAATAGAAAATCAATGTGGTCACAGGAAATACTTGCTCATATTGATGACATGACAGGAAGGGTGAGGAAACTAAGTATACTTTTTGTAGCAAAATATTGGCAGCTAAACTAGAGGTAATGGTAACACAAAGATGTAAAGGAATTGTTTTTTCTCATTCTGTTCATATCCTTGAATTATTATGCATTAGTGAAGTGTTTCTACATCAAGAAGAGGAACAATTTCTAGAGGAAGGGTAGATAGGAAGGGTAAAGGAAGGGCCAACCTCTGTTCCTACGCAAAATTCTACACAAATGGAGATTTTCCTCTTCACTGCTCTAGCGCACCTGTCTGTAGAGGTTTTTGTCTCTGTAGGAGTGGTGTTAGGTATTTTTTTATGGTTGAATGGGGTGCATGAAGCATAGCGGGAGTTTGGTGAGGGAGAGAATTGATGGCCATAGATGGCTCCAGGTCGTGGGGTGGTGGACTGAGCATGCGGGAGTGATTGGTTGGGTGGGAGTGGAGGGGTGGGGGGTGGTAGAGGGGTGGGGAGGAGGTGGAGGAGGCAGGCGGCACGTGGAAGAGTAGGGTCCACCGGGAGGTGGCGGGTAGTCAGATGACAGAGAGCGGGGTTCACTGGAGTTCATTCGTCGAGCAGGGGTCGTCAGACTTGTTGCCCCATCAGCCAAAGATGGTCGGACGTCGATTCCATTTCGTCTAACAAAAAACAACTCCCTTAAGATAAACCACCTTGCCACGAGATGGAAAATATACAAAGGATGCATCCATCATGGCACTTAAGAGAAACCACCTTGCCATGGGATGGAAAATGTAAAAATGATGCATCCATTATGGCACTTAAGAGAATTTGGGATGCATGGAATCCCCTTGATCAAAGTAATCCTCATTGGAGAACGAAATCCAAAGCGAAGTATAATCATACAATAAATGATATGATGCATAAATCCCATGATAAGGAAATCATTGAGATGTGTGCTTGACTATCCCCAAAGATCTACACAAGCTCCTGAACTTGTGGTTTCAGTATATGGAACTCTACTCACATGTTGTGTTTCTTTTGACATAATGTTGTCCATCTTTGTCTTTGTTTGTGCGAGTTTTTTTGTGATTTATATCATGGAGGATCATGTCTAGGTTTTCCTAGTGTATTAGTGAATGGTTGAATATTCCTCTTTCCTGCAGGCTTGGGCTCTTGGAAGCATCCCTCCCTTATCGCTACTTGACATAGAATTCTATTATTCAATGCCAACAAACAAAACGATACTGCTCCTAGAAAGATTTTTGGGATATATTAGTGTGGCATTCCTACGATATGCTCTTAAAATTAAAAATATGGTTTATAGTTGAATGATGTCTCCTAAATTTAGCTTTCCCTTTAGCTCTTTTACCTTGGCTTTCAAGCCAAAGGATAATCTTCTTTTCCAAAATGAGCCGAGATAGTTTGTCTAAAATGTGGCTAATCATAATGGTCCTGTAGTTAGAGGGTGTGTTTTTATCCCCATATTTAAACATAAACCCAATAAGTCTTTGCATCCTAAGGGTTAGGGAGGCCTTGTTTCACTACCAAGTTAAGGATAATCTTCTTTTCCAAAATGAGCGTAGATATTTTGTCTAAAATGTGGCTAATCATAATGGTCCTATAGTTAGAGTGTGTGTTTTTATCCCCACTTTTAAACATAAACCCAATAAGGCTTTGCATCCTAAGGCTTAGGGAGGCCTTGTTTCACTACCAAGTTGAGGAGTTTTTGTATATGAGGGATGAGGGTATACCTTCCCATTTTGAAAATTTTGAGCTTGGTAGCCTTCAATAAACCTAGCTTTCTCATTAGCAAGTTTCTTAATCATAAACTCTGTGTCTTCCAAAAAAAATATATATCCTCCTCTTGAGATCCTCATTTGACAAAACCGAATCTTGACATGAATGCTAGGCCTCCTTCCTTTACTGAGTATTGTCACATTTCTTCATATTTCCAACAAATTCTATGTCATCCATTTTCAAAAAATCACCTTTCTCGTTCCAAGTTCAACATTCATGATTTTGAATTCCTGTGATTTCAAGGATATGGAGCATTTCTCCAACCCTATTCATTTTAATTTTGTTTAACATGACCATATTTATCAAGGCCAAAAAGTACTCAAGAATGGTGGAATACAAGATATGGAGTTTGACCTCCTGCGTTTTGAGATACTCACTCTGAGACTCTGCAAAAAAAATATCTCTACACCATGATTTATGTGGAACGCCACTTAAGTATTTTGTATGAATAATATTGCTTCTATTTTAAATGAATAATCTCACTTGAAGAAAGATTAACTATGACATAAGATAACCTCACATGAAGCAAGATTAACTATGACATAAGATGGAGCCTTCACCCAAACTCAAACATTTAGTCCCACTGCTATCTCTAAAAAAAATCATTTTGAGAATGATTAATCAAGATTAACTATGACATAAGATGGAGCCTTCACCCAAACTCAACAATTTATTCCCACTGCTATCTATAAAACAAAACATTCTGAGAATGATTAATCTCTAACTGCCTTCTTCAGAGATGAGAACCATGAACATTGTACAATAATATTAATGACAGAGACCTTACTTCCGGGAGAGTTAAAAGAAGGTAACTAGCACTTCTAGTTTCGGTTTTCATATTTTACAGAGCCTGGACCATAGAGTACCATATAACCATAATGATGAAACTATTCTAAGGAGTAGTAGCTTCAAAACTCCCCCGTACAAACTGATGAAACTAGGCAGGATTAAAAAATAAATCCTGTGTCAAATGATACACACAAAGGAAGGAAAAGGCCACCTTAATTGAAAAACACATAGATGTTTGAAATCCTAGTAAACCTAGTATGAAATGATAAGATAAGGTATTTTGAAAGGCCCTCTCTTTCAAGTCGTCCACTAAATTAGATTTGCGTATAAAGAATTTTGGAAACTAGGAAAGGAAGAGCTTCCAACCATAATTGTTGTAAGGTAAAATGTAGAAAAATCCAATGCACGGTTATATTTTGATGGACCTTGTCAAGGAGAGGCACAAAAGCTGGTGCGGGAGGAGCTTTATATCTAGAGGGCGCTAAAAAAAAATAGTTTCAAAGAAGCATTGAGAGAGGGTACAATAACTGGGAAAAATTGAATTCTCACTCTGTGCCTGCGGATAAGGCTGACAATAGGAAAATAAATCTACATATTCAAATTTCAGGGGATTCCAAGATGGCTGACAACACCAATAGTAAATTAAATCTCCATAATTTGGTCCTTTACCCAATCTTCTTGGAAAGAATCAAGAGAACTAAGAGAAATTTTCAACACATATGTGGAGTTCAATATTCCCAGCATTAAAGCCATTTTTGGGTTAGGTTTTGATATTGACACAAACATTTTCTCAGTGTTGGGGTGCATTGCAATGTAGGTTCATATTTCTATTTAAAACAGTAAATATACGGTATGTATAAAAATACTTAAATATCCAATTCATATATACAAACTTCTATTTCAAATAGGAGAAATTACCATTTTTACTTGAAAATGAAAAGGAGCACCAACAAACAAGAAACGTTTGCGTTGTTGTGAAACTTTTCAAGTTACTCAGAAATAACTTGAAAATTTTATGAAGTAATTTTGAATAGGCAACGAAAATCAATCCATCCACGTTATGGGGCTTACGTTTATATGTCGTTTACAAAATAGAGATTGGAATACTAGAATTCACACCCTCTCACAGAATAGAGATTGGAACACTAGAATTCACACCCTCTCACAAAAGATAATGGAACACTAGAATTCACACTCTTAAAGGGGATTGCACAACAAACAATAAGGGGATTGCACAACAAAAAAAGAAACAATAAGGAGAGGAGATTTCACAACAAACAAAAAAACAATAAACAAGAAGGAGATTAGGGGCATGGAATTGCAAGCAAAAAAATAACAACAAACAATAAGGAGATAAGGGGCATGGAATTGAAAGCAAACAAATAAACAATAAGGAGATTGCACATAAAACAAACAAACAGTAAGGAGATTAAGGGGAAGGAATTGCAGCAGAACTCCACTCCTATCAACATGGAACTGTAGCAGAACCCTACTCCTATTGTCTCTCAACAATCAAATTATGTTGCATTTGGTCTCTCAACATCATTTCCTGAGGTGACTCAACTCATCAGGCATACATGTAGACAGGAAACAATCATTTTGATCACGTATGGTTAGCGAGAAACATTTCGATTTTGATTTTGGCATTGTGTGGAGGCCGTGCGAACACGAGCCTCCGCTACCACAAATTATGACGTGCACTCTCCTCAGCGGGAAATTCTAGGTAAACCCCCCTCCCAAGTGCAATGGAGGTGGCCTTCCTAGTTCATCGACCTTCCTAATCATCGATTGACCCCGCCTAGGTAAGTATGTTTTGCACCTTCCCCTTTTCCCCTTCTATACCCCTCCCTTTCATTCCTTTCATCCACACTTTGCATGTCGGACATAGCCATACCATCTTCTAATCCAATCCAATCCATTCCTCCCTCTCTAATTTTTTCATACTATTTTTATTATAATATATTCATGCTCAAGCCTTCCTAGTGACATGCTAGTGTTAGCGTTATTTTTATTATAATATTATATTTAATGTATATCATTGAAAGTGGTCTTCACTTGAGCCTTCTTAGTGACATGTTATTTTATTATTAATATTATTATATCTCTCATTGAAAGTGGTCTTCATTTAGGCTCAAAATTTCTAGTGACATACTAGTGTTAGTGCTCGTTCTTATTATTGTGGTACGCAATAATTGTCAGAGCTAGGTGAAATATTTTGGTAACTTTAGTCCCAAAGGCTTGCTCAATTAGCGGGACCATCTGCGAAAGGAGTATTTTCGATAGGGAGGACACATTCAAATCAAGGCGAGTCCCTCGTAGCTATTAGTAGCTCTTACTTTTAGAGATTGACACCATTATTCATCCATGTATTCTAGGGAAGAAGGGGGAATCCTCCAAAGGCTTCCTTCAACTTTACAAACACACACACACACACACACGGGGCAAAAAAAGAAAAAAAGGGTGCACTATGGGAGCAACCACAATGAGAAAAAGCCAGTGACTTGCATGCGCCTAAAGATCTATTAAAAATTGTGACGTGAAACTCTCCTCAGTGGGAGATGCTAGGTAAATCCCCCTGCCAAGTGCAATGGAGATGGCCTTCCTAGGCCATCGACCTTCCTAATCATCGATTGACCCGCCCAGGTAAGTATGTTTTTCACCTTCCCCCTTTCCCCTCTATACCCCTCCCTTTAATTGCTTTCATCCACACTTTGCATGTGGTATATTGCCATACCATCTTCTAATCCTATCCATTCCTCCCTCTCCATTTTTTTCATATTATTTTTATTATAATATATTTAGTGGTCTTCACTCATGCTTGGTCCTCACTATTTTTTCATACTATTTTTATAATAATATAATATATATATTATAATATATTGAAAGTGGTCCTCACTTGAGCTTAAGCCTTGCTAGTGACATGCTCCTTTATTATTATTATTAAATATCTCTCTGTTGTAGCCTCTACAACACCCTCCAAAAACCCCTCTTCAAAATTTTTGGAGCCCCTTGAACTTAAAGAAAACCAAGTAAAGGGTCCAGAAGGCTAAGTTGCAAAGTCGCAAAAATCCTTTTTAGAAAATTGCGACCCCGCGACCTCGCGACCCGACGACCTAAGGGTTGCAAGGTCGCAGGGTCGCGAGGTCGCAAAACTCAACTTTTAAGGAAAACTGCGACCCCGCGACCCTCAGGTCGCAAGGTCGGAGGGTCGCATATCTTCTAAATCACTCAAATTGCGACCTTGCGACCTCATTAAATGCCCGCACGTGCGACCCTTTTATATAAGCTAGGTCGCTAGGTCGCACTTTTCACATTCAGCGAATAGAAAGAAACGGCTCTGACAGGTCGACTGGCGCGCGTTTTTCCCGGGTAAGTTGCCATTTTCCTCCTGTTCTTTCCCTTTTTGTTATTCTTACTAATCCCAGACATCCCCAGCCTTTAAATTGTTAATTTACCTCAACCCTTATTCGTTTTTCTTGCTTAGGGTTTTCTGATTCCTGTTGCCCCCCACAAGTAACCAAAATCATTATCTGTTCTTGTTCAGACTTCCATGGCTACTCCCCTATACCAAGAATTACTCCTTGACCTTGCCTGGACCCTTTTGGTTTTGTATTCTCCCAGTTAAAGGATAAAACACTCCACGCCGCGCGCACCCAAACCCTCAGGGAATCCCTAGCGCGACTTGCGACCCGCGACCTAGTCGCAAGGTCGCAAGGTCGCAGTTTCCATTGTTTTTCAAGATTTGTGACCTTGCGACCCAGCGACCTAGTCGCAAGGTCGCAAGGTCGAATTTTTAAATTTGCGACCTAGTGACCCAGCAACCTAGTCGCAAGGTCGCAAGGTCGCATTTTCATACTTTTTCACGATTCGCGACCCTACGACCCTGCGACCTAGTCGCAAGGTCGCATGTTGGCTATTTTCTCTCAAACTGCGACCCCGCGACCCAGTAGACCATTGTTTCAAATTCTGTTTGTGTCCCAGCTTTGACAAACTGTAATTGGTATTTTATCATCATGTCGTTCTTTTCATGGGATTCCTTCATGAATTTGACAGGTGAACTTGAAACAGACGCAGAGTGTATACCTGTTCTCTCGGATTCTAGCGACATGGCACCCCCAGTGTCCCGGAAGAAGGACAAGCAAGTGGTGATAGAAGATATAGACACGGACATGCAAATGTCCCCACCGCCGATATACAGAGATACCCTTTGCACCTTTGCAAAAGGGGACAGCATGCGATGGTACCAAGTGAACCATGAGTTCGCCATAACGGAAGCGGAATTCCCAGAAGACCTCCAAGATCGAGAAGTATACTTGAAAGTCAAAAGATCCAAGCTGCATCTAGCAGGTGCTCATCCAGCCATATTTCCATGTCCCGAAATGATAGACTGGATCATACAAAAAATAGATCCCAAGAAGTTCGTGATCCGAGACAGCGAAGGCAAGGCTTTCGCAACGCTTGTAGGCTTAGATGCCCATGTCTATTACTCTCTGCCTCACCCAGAAGAAAAATTTACAGGAGAAAGGGCTCTTGCCCATGCAGTCCCTGTAGTCGACACAATCAGGCGGTGGTGGGCGGAGCCCGACAAATTTAAAGTCAAGAAAGACCAAGAATATCCGGTGGCCAGCCTGAGAAAAGTGTATAAATTAGTAGCCGCCATGCTTTGCAGATTGTACAGGTGCCCCAACGCCACCACCTTCAGCAGCACATGGGCTACCATCATGGAACATGTAACGGTGCATGGCACTCGCTTCAACTGGGATAGTATATCAATGACATCAATGCATACAAACTTGTCCTCGGCATTGGCCCCAGATGAGGGAATGCCTTCTGAGTTCTATATGGCCTCATATCTATTGGATGCCGTCTGTGCGAGATTGCATTTTGAGGGATGGGCACATAACTGGGACTCCGCGCAAACACGAGAAATTCATCTACAAACCAAGGTGTTCTGGGAGTCCAGGTATAAGCAGGATATAGAACCAATTTCTCAGATATTCATCCCCGCCCTGTTCAGAAAATTATTTGGCCAAGACGCCCCTTGCATGTCTTGGCGAGCTAGGGAGACTCTAGGCCAAGTGCCGCATTGGTTCCCGTTTGCTGAATATACCTTCATCCGAGTCTTCGGCACATTCAAGCCGCCACATGCTTTGCCTTGCTTCGTCACTGACAAGATGCTCATACAGGAGGTATGCTTCCAAATGACCTCGGGATTCTCCAGTGTCCTGTCCAAGGGTAAGAAGAAGCCCTCGCTCACGCTGCCCCTCACTATCGGTGCATACACAGTCAAAGATTTCAGAGAGGTAGGGGCTGAAGGAGAAGAGATTAAAAGTTATCACCTAAGGACTTTAGAGTACCGAACATATGACCCGGAGAGGATAGTTCCCGAACACTGCAATAAGGCCAAATTCAAATGGAACTACTAGCATGTAGAACGCCCAGAAGAAGATGAGAGAAGAAACTATTATAATGCAGATAGACAACTCGCTCCGGGGGCGGACTCTGGCCAAGAGGATCCGGATGATCAAAGTTTGGAGGACAGGAGCCGTAAGTTAGGAGGTGCTTCTTCCTCTCTAGCTAAAAAGCCCCGGACCAGCACAGGGCCTGACACCTCTTCCCATCAGAAAGAAGCGGAGGCTAAAGCCCAGCAGGAGAGAGAAAAGAAGATAAAAGAGGACAAGGAGAAACACAAGAAGAATTCAAGGCAGATCAAAAGAAGAAGCAGGCCGAGGAGGCCAGGAAGGAAAAGTAGGAAAAGGAAGCGCAGGCCGCAGCAGAACGGGCACTCAAGGAAGAGCTTGACAAAGCAGAAGTTGAACGCCAAAAGAAATCAGACCAAGCTGCTGCAGCCGAGCAAAAGAGGAAAGCCGAAATAGAAGCAGCGGCAGAAGCAGAACGCAGGAGGAAGGAAGAGCATGAGAAGGCGGAAGCCGAGCGCCAACAAAGGGAAGAAGAGGAAAGGAAGAAGAAAGAAGAGGAGGAAAAGAAGAAGAAATATGAGGAGGATGAATTGATAGAAGATATCGACATGTCTCCCCTCGAAGTACCTCTAGGAGGTATAGGAACCATGCTCTCCGATGTTAATTCCCCCCAGGGGCAGGAGGAGGAGGTCTTCGACCTTACCAGGCTCACGTTCGACCAATTCTCTTTCAAAATCCGGCAAGAGAAGAGAAGGTCCCTGGCACAAAGTCCTTTAGTCGCATCCATGGTTGCAACTGAAAAAGGCATAGTCCTTGATACTAGGACTAACCCCGTGATAATAGCATCGGCAGGCACGGCTTTCGCCGCGGCCACAGAAGAAAATGTCACCAGAATGAGTAGAGAAATCATTTCTCTACAAAACAGACTATGAGAAGCAGAGCAGCGGGAGAAGAAGGCAGAACAGGAAAGGTCAGCGTTGGAAGAAGAGATGCAACTGCTCCGAAACAAGGCTCCCCCAGTCAATGAAGTTCCACTTGCCGTTATGAAAGAATGTGATATATTAGAGGCGACCATGAGGCAGGTGTATGGGGAAATGCTCACCATAAAGCAAACGGTCACCCCATTGGTAAGAGCACGAGCAGAAACTAAGCAGAAGCACGAGCAACTCAAGGAAGCCTCGGTTGCCTTAGATAAAATGATGAACTAGACAGTGCAATACCCTCAAGTTCCCGAGCATTTGCCTAAGAAGGATTGGATTCATACACAAGATGCCAAAGTCCAAATCCGGATGAAGATGCAATCCAAGGACAAGCTATCCAAGGATTTGGACAAAGTAATGTCTTCATACGACCACCTAATCAGCGGCATAGACTCAATGCACACTCTTCACCACATTCCTTCGCTAGGAGCATTGGATGAAAGTAATACCTGGGAGCAAGTAGATCAATAAATCCAGTCATTCCTGCAGCCTATCAAGCAAGCTGTTGCCGCCACCGAGGTCACAGCATCACAAGAAAATCTGGGTCAGTTGCTTGTCGCGCCAGTACGGATTTACACCAAGTTCGCCTCTCTTTCAAACCAGATCTCACAAAAGAAGGAAACTCTGATCCCGAATGCTCTGGAGTGCATGCATCGGTTGAAAGAGGAGGTCCCTCTAGTATCTCCCATAGCAGCAGAATACCAGACCTGGCGAGACTTCCTCAAAGGAAAGCAGATTGATGTTCCTGATCTCTCTATTGCATGCCCATCTCCATGACTCAGTATCACTAGGTCGCAGGTCGCACTGCCAACTAGGTCGCAGGTCGCACTACCAAACAGGTCGCAAGTCACACTCACTGGCCAGGTCGCAGGTCACAATTTTCTCCCAGGTCGCAGGGCAACTCAACCGGCAGGCAAGCGAAGAGTCAGGGAGCCCAAAGGGAAATTTTGATCTATAAAACCCCCTTCGGGGAAAATGTAAAGGATCTTCTTTTTGGGACTTAAAAGCTACAGAGCATTGTATTTGAAGGGAACACTCTTTTGGCATATGAATACAAATACCTGTTGAAACTCATTTTGGATCTGATGTGTTTTGCTTGGTGACCACTACGAGTATTTCTTTACAGTTTCAGAACATCTTTTGATTAATGAGACTGCAATCTTTAATGGCATCATTTATGCATCATGGTTACCTGTATGTGTGTTAATGATGTATGGATTAATTTCTTACTGAATGGATGTTAGTGACTTTGTTTATTAGCATTTTATTTTATCTTTCAGAAAGTAAAGGGGAATCTCGCCATAAATAACTTTTCTTTTGTGGTTAGAATCGCCTACAAGCATAACCCCAAAGATGTGTTGTTGACAACATCTCCTTCAGCGTGTATGCTTTATTATCTATCTTGCTATGCGTAGTGTTATATACATGTTTAATGCATCAACCTTGTATTTTGTATCAAGTGAATAAGTGTGTGTCCGCAGGTTCGAGCAAGTTCTTTTGAGACCAAAGGGAAGGCGACTGAAGCGGTAGCCGGACCCACACCCCGGACGGGATCCCTATTCCAAACGGTTCAAGGTCTGATTGGGACTTTCTACCGGGGAGATCCCCTACTGTTGGCCGGACGATTTTCCCCGTCAACACTCTCATTCAAAGTTGTCTTCACTTAGGCTCAAGCTTCTATAGTGACATACTAGTGTTAGTGCTTGTGCTTATTTTTGTGGTACGGAATAATTGTCGGAGCTAGGTGCAAGATCTTTGTAACTTTAGTCCCAAAGGCTTGCTTAATCGGTGGGACCATCTGCGAAAGGTGTGTTGTCGATAAGGAGGACACACATTCAAATCAAGGAGAGTCCCTCGTACTTATTAATAGCTCTTAATTTTAGCGAGTGACACCATTCTTAATCCATGTATTCTGGGGAAGAAGGGGCAACCCTCAAAAGGCTTCCTTCAACTTTACACACACACACACACACACACACGAGGCAAAAAAAAATAAAAAAAGGGTGCACTATGGAAGCAACCACAATGAGCAAAACCAAGTGATTGCATGCCCCTAAAGATCTATTAAAAAATGTGCTCATCAAGCATAGGAAGCACCAAAGCAAGTAAGAGGAATAAAATCAAAGGCCCAAAGATCACAGGGAAGACGCTCACCAAACCCCAATTGTCGAATGGGAGTGACCAAGGTGCACAAAAAACTTGGGACCCAATTGACATAACGAGGGACTTAGGTTCGGGGAAGATCACCCCAATAGTATAAGAGAGTGCATAGTGCAGACACCCAAGATAATAGAGGTGGAGGTGATACATAAAATCAACAAGATTAGGTCGACACGAATGAACAATATAGTGAACACGCTGACTAAGACAAGGCATCAACAAAACAACAACAAGGGTCCCCGCAGAAGTTGGTCAAGGAGGAGAAAGGATCTCCACATAGAGCAACAAAATTTCCACATACATACAATCGCCAAATTGTAGAACATCAATGCCTCAAACTTTACAATAATTGTGATGGGAAACATTTTATTGGGGCATAAATGTAAAGAACATAGACTAGTTCAAGCACATGTTTCCTTCCTAGACCAATCACAATACACTCGTCACCACGAATTCTAGTTACCAGGGCCCTCCTCCTCTAGATTAAACAACCTCAAAAGCTCCTCGTGACGATCCCCAAATTTCCCTCCATGCCTTATCCAACAGTTTTTTTGCACCCCAAACTTTGAACTTGATTGGTTGCATCGCAAATTGCAAGGCGATTGTTTTCATTCACAACGATGACACCCATAATTTTATTCATAGAAGAGTGGTGGAAGAAACTAATTGTTATGTATAACTAGTGCACGTATTTCCAATCATGATATCCAATGGAGTTATGATGAAATGTAGAGGCAATGTGAAAATGTGAAACTTAAAATGGGAGATTAGTAGCTCAAACCTCACGTGTTCACTATTGAAATGGGTGATTATGATGCACTTCTCGGTGTTGAATTGTCACACACTTTGGGTCATGTTACAACGGATTTTAAGGAACTATACATGAGTTTGAATAAGGAAGGCCATGAGTGTGCACTCAAAGAAATTAAGTTTGGCTCCCTAGAAATTATCAACTCTCACCGTATGGAGAAGCTATCGAAGACAGTCCACTCCAATTTTACTGACCGATTCGATGATGTACGAGTTGTGTGTGGTCCCCCACAAGTGGTTCCCATTGATTCCCATATGGTCCTAATTAAACATCGATACGTATTTGAAACACACCCTGGATTTCCACCTTCATGTCGTGAGCATGATCATGGTGTCCCCTTGGTTCAAGGTGGTCAACCACCCAATGCGTGTCATTGCAGGAACCCATTTGTATAGAAGAATAAAATAGAAAAATATCATTCTCGAGCTATTGGAGGCTGGAGTCATACATCCCAGCAAGAGCCCTTCCTCACTACCTGTGGTCTTTGCATTTAACGATGAAGGTAGTTGGCACAAGCGCCTTGCCTTTAGGGCTGTCAACCAGTTGATCAACAAAGACAAATTTCCTAGTCTAGTTATCAATGATCTCTTACACGAGCTTCATGGAGCTAGGTTCTTCACTGAATTGTACCTTTACTTAGGATACCATCGGACACAGATGAGGGAAATGTACATCCCTAAAACAACCTTTCATACATGTGAAAGTCATTATGATTTTTTATCGATGCCTTTTGGACTTTGCAATGCTTGATGCACCTTTGAGAGCTTCGTGAAGAAGATTTTATGACCCTTCCTATGAAATTTTGTGCTTGTGATCTCCAACAATAGCTTCATCTACAACGTAACTTGGGATTCCCATGTGGAACATGTTCATAGAGCCTTGCAAATCCTTCAGGATGACCATTTTTTCCTTAAAAGTTTTGGCAAAGATGTTTTCGGGGCTTCAAAGGTAAACTACATGGGTCACATTGTCAAATGGGAAGGCCTTGCAAGTGGACCCAAATAAAGTTGTAGCAACATAGGATTAGCCATGAACCAGGACCTTGAAGATATTGCATGGCTTCCTATAACTTACATGCTACAAAAGCAAGCTTGGAATAACAATTTTTACCCTCTTAACAACCATGCTAAATTGAACTCCCTTCTATAGAACGATGTTTTCGTGCAAGCCTTTTCAGCGTTAAAGGATGTCGTTTGCACTGCACCCATTTTAGTAGTTCCCAATTTCACTAAGACTTTTGTCTTGGAATGTGGTGATCAGGTAGGGGTATGGGAGCTATGTTCTTTTCGTTGATAGCAGTTTGGAAAAATCCGCCCGTGAGAAAGAGATGGTGGCCATATTTCATGTAGTTGATACTTGGAACTCATAACATCATCATCCTAGTTCGAATAATTTTCTAGACCAGAGATTATCATACCCAGAACAACAAAAATGGGTCACTAAGATGGATTGGTATGATTGCAATATTGTATATAAGAAAGGAAATGTGATGCCTAGTTTATATTTGAATTATGAGGAGAAAAGATATCTTTTTATCTTACCCTTACATTGTCAGTTTGGTTGAACAAAGTTTGTCAAGAATGGCTGGCAATCGACAAAGTGGCTCAAATCGTCTAACTAGTTTAGGAGGATCCAAATCCTCTTGAGGGTTATACATGGAAACAAGATACCTCAAAGTATAAAGGGTGCCTAATTTTGGTGCAAATTTATCTTTTGAAACAACAAGCCCTTGAGGAGCTGCATTCATCTCCTACCAAGGTCACTTCAGGTTTAGTAGACCTGTTAAGGAGATAAAACACATCTAGGATTGTGTGGCTACATGTGGCACTTGTTAAAGGAATGCGGATGAGACGCTGAAGACCGTTTGGGTACCAAAACCACTACCAATATTGCCCAATATCTAGACTGGAATTTCCATGGATTTTGCATTGGACCTTCTAAACACAAACAACAAATCGATCACCACAATGTTTTTCAACAACCTTTCCATATATGCACACTTTTGTACCTTATCACACCCACTCATGCCTCCTATATATATATATATATATATTTTTTTTTTTTTTTTTTTCTTTTCTAATTTAGGCTAATTCTGTTAGATCATATAAAACAGAAGGTTACAAGTCACATCCTAAGGAATGAACAGGTTCAAACCACAGGGAAGAGTCCAGAGAATTCTATCAAGTGTTGGATTGCCCCTACTGGGGAAACCAGTCCTTAGAGTTTCAAAACATATTGCTGCCCATAACGGGAAAACAACAGAGACAATATGAAAAATTATACACGATAAGCAGAGAAAAACATTTTTAACCATGTGAAAATTGTGAAGAAATGAAAATAAAGTCCTAAGGATGACCTGCATGCTTATCACTGGAATTTGGAAGCTCTTCGAGGATCTTGCACACGTAGCCATCAACCTCCATCCCCCAGCGCAACGTGTGTGCATCAGACGGCTGGCGCGGCGAAGCAGGAGAGCCCAAACTCGCCACGTTAACCTTAGGATGAGGGACTTCTAGATGCTGAGAGAAGTCGCCTGTGTTCAAGTCCAGACTGCTGCCACGTCCACTTTTGGACCGCTACCGCTGTTGCCTCCAGAATCATCCGAGTTGTTGCTACCACTGGTTTCACTTTGCACCGGAAGGGCTTTTAGCTTGTGCGGGGCGAAGGCAGGTTCGAGGGAGATGGTAGAATTACGGGCCCATTTTTTGCAGCGAGGGGAGGGGGACAGAGGAGCCGTAGCAAGGAGCTGCAAAGAAAGTTGGGCATTCAAATTGACAGGGGGAGAACTGGAAAATTTGTTCCAATCAAGGGAGAGGTTCATTTCACTACCATGGGAGGGAAAAAGGGGAGGGCAGGGAGGACGAGAAGGCTAGCCATGCCCACTAGCTCTCCTGCAATGCTGCCTGTGACGCTGAGGCATGATGTTCCAGGGGATGAGTCTCCGAACCAGAGGGAGACTGAAACAGGCTTCCGAGGAGGGAGACGACTAGAGAGAGCTCCAGGCCTGGACGAATGAGAGCAGCACACCAGAGGCCGGGGAGAAATGACAGAAATATGCACAGATAGCGGGTGGGCGGGCCTGAAAATGCAAGTGAGAGCCAAGGTGCTGGAGTAAATGGCCATGGATGGCTGCATTAATGGAATGCTGGCCTGGTACGTTGACGACAGGGTGGTGGAGGGTGAAGTAATGGTGCCCTCACACCAGGTTTTATGAAGGACCCCCTCCCAAAGTCTAAGCACGTGGAGCCGCCGAGTGTCCTTCCTCATGGTGGCCCCATGGCACCTCCTCGCCCTACTTATCACCTGCATCCGGGGGGGATAGATCCTTGAGTACCAATTGGGTACAATATTTTTTGAGTGTTTCATCATCCAGAGAGGAGAGAGCGTAGGAACTGAGAGGAGTGTTATACAGGAATCCTTTGTTCGTGAGAAGGTCAGTGACCTTGTTGGCGGTTTTCCTGACATGCTTGAAGTCAATTTCCTTCTGAATGTGGATGCATTACTTCAAGAGAGTGATGCACTATATTTTTTTTTTAAAGAAAGAGTATATATATATATATATATATATATATCTGCGCCTGTTCGCGGAAAAAAATCGAGAGCTTTCTAGTAGGAGTTCAAATCCAACAAAGGGCACCTGACAGATTTTCTGAACATTCTAAGCCAACCCATTTTACCCAAAATTACAAATTTATCCCTTATTACAAGCCTACCGATGTAAATCCTACATAATTGCTTTAACAAAAATTTACATTTGCATTTTAACATATAAAAAATGTCAAAAAGAAAAACAAACATGATCTTCTAAGCAGTACTCCTCCATTGCAACTGGAATATTGCAGTCGATTCTGGGGCTTTCCTCATCCATCTTCATTCTCTGGTCCTCTTGCTTGAAATGAATATCCTCTATCTGTCACTTGAGAGCATCTATCTCGTCTTCCAATTGATGATTTTTTTTTTTTTGACAACCTGCTACTACTACATCTCCAAAGTCTCTTGTTGCTCCTGGTGGATGCTCCTGTTTATAATAACTAGACCATTTTTAATCTCTTCATGGTCCTTAGAGAAAATGACACAGTTTGCATGCACATTCTTCATTCCTTTACCCCTCTTCCATACATTCGGCCTGAACTTGGTCGACGACGTCCTGAGGACAATAGTGTAAAAGGTTTGTAATAGTCCGGGCAGAGGCATCGAGGTTCGACCCCGTGACCTCCTAAGAACAACGCACGTTTTTTACCACTTCGCCTATGAATTATTTCTTAACAAATATACGTTTCCGCATATATTTAAATTGTAGTGTGTATGTCGTCAGGGGGAGATGGGGCCAACCCCCAACACATACGACCACAACCTGTGTCCATTGCGGAGCATAGGAGGCCGCTAATCCTAAGCGCGATTAATTAAACCTTAAACCCACAATTAATTAAATTAATCCAAATTAACTTGGTGATTCCACAAAATCTGGCAGAGTTACTATTTTTTGCACCAATTAGCCCGAATTAGTGGTAGTTAGCTAAATTTAGGGAGGAAATTGTGGAACAAACTGAAAAGGTCATAACTCAGTCATTTTTCGACCAAATCGGGAGTAGAAAGAGTCTAAGGCACCATTTTTGGGCATTCTAAACTCATTGGTGCAGGTTTTAGGAGCAGAAAAGCATTGTAAACACATCATTTTGCAAATTTGAGCATATATAGAGGCCCAAGCCATGGAAGCTAGACCAAGGAGATGTAGCCCAGGAGGGGTGAAGTCCTGCATCAAATCCATGTTTTGATACATTGTATGGTGATTACTGTACTTTTATTTGTTTTTGTTCTATCTTTATTTTATCTTTATTTTTTTATAAAATTAACATGAAAAACACTGATGGGACTCAATAACTTGCAAGAGAACTTGAACCCTTAAGCACATGTAAAACGTTGGTTTCAAAATTTGAAAGAGGAATTAGCACAAAAATACTAACATACCTCATTCAGATCATTTTTGGTATCAGAGCTTTAGGTTTTTTTGTGAAAGAAGGGATCTAATTATTTGTAAGTTTGTGTCATGCTTACAAGGTTAAAACTCAAAAGATGAGAAGGGAAGCTAGTTGAAAGCCCTGCAGTTGGGTCCAGGGGAAGAAGGGAAAGGTTGAAAAATTATTCAACAACAGCCCATCCTCAAGTTGAAGTTTAGTCTTTAGTGAGAATGTCTCATGAAGGAGAACCTACCATGAAAGAAGATGAGAGAGCATTCAGAAGGGCATTTTTTGATCTGATTGAGATGGTAAAGGTCCTCTATGAGGAGAGGAATTTAAGGATGCAAGGAGAAAGTTCTAGGCCTCCAAAAGGAGAGGTTTCTCTAGGAGGAGGAGGCCATGGAGATGGTAATAAAATACCATCCACTCCACCATCATCCTCACCACCATCTTCACCTTCCTCTTCATCATCTTCCATTACCACAACCCTTCAATATGTTCATCCACATACTTCAAAAGGAATTGGTAAGTCACCCTTACTTAAACTTGATGTCAAATTTGAGCTACTAATGTATAATGGCGAAGCGAATGAAGAGAAGTTGGATAATTGGATTCTTCAATCATAGGTTTATTGCAGAATTCAGAACCTTCAAGAGGATAACATAAATATTCAATTGGCTTCCTTGAGAATGGAGGGAGCAACACTTATATAGTGGGAAGCAAGAACACAAGATGAGATTAAAAACCACAATAAGATCTCAATGTCTTGGTATAACTTTTTTGTTGCCATTAAAAGGAAATTTTACCCTCTAGCTTACATGCATAAATCCATTATGGGCTGGCAAAATTTTAGACAACTAAAGGGACAAAGTGTTTAAAATTATACACAATATTTTAGGAGAAGAGCACTACTTTTCGGTGACAATTTATCTTCTCAGGAAAATTTGTTTAAGTATATTGGGGGTTTGCACATCTATCTTAGAAATACTATTCTTATGTTCAATCCCACAAAATTCGATGAGGTTTGTGTTCAAGGCACACATCTAGAAGCAAGAGGGAAACATAGTGCAGATGAGAAAAGTGATAGTTTCCTTGAGTATGAAGGTAAAGGAAAGGGTAAGTTTAATGAAAGAGGAAAGAAAAATGGTTCTATTAAAATAGATAAAGAGAAACTCACATGTAAACATTGTTCGAAAAATGGCCATGATGAAGACCATTGTTGGCAACTCCATCTAGAGTTGAAGCCAAACAAACTTAAGACCAAAGAGATGGTGAAAACAACTGCAATCGTTAAACACGACTTAGGTTTAGATTCAGGAGATGAAACCAAGATTACAACAATGGGTTTGAAATTTAAGAACATAGCAAGCACAAGTTATTCAATTTATTCTAATGTAACTCAAGATTATGATACAAGAATTGAACTCTTTAATATTAGAGTTGTTTCAAAACATACCAAAATAGACACACAATTTGATAGTGGTTCTCAAGCTAATTTGATTTCTGAAGACTTAGTTAAGAGGTTAAATTTAGAAACTGTTACACATCCAAGACCTTATCCTTTAGCTTGGATATGTAAGAATGCAAAATTGCATTTAACAAGGAAGTGCATCTTAAGGTTTGCAATAAATTCAAACTTCTTGACCAAGTTGAACTTGATGTAGTTCCGCTTGAGATTTTAGGTATTGTTTTGGGAATTCCTTATCTTTATGATAGGGGGGAAGTATTTCATCGCTATGAGAATAAGTGCCACTTTTTCAAGGATGGAATTGAGTATATAGTTAGAGCACATAAGAAGTAGAGGATTTTTTCTCTTATACATGTAGGAGAAATGGAGAGAATAGTGAATGCAAGTCAAAATTTGGCTTTGTTAATGTTCAAGCATAGTGATGTTTTGAATGATACCTTTCAAAAAGATACCTCAAATTAACAAGATGATTTCATTGAGGTTGCTAATGTTTGTAATAAGATGTTTCATTGCTGTAACATGTTGCCTATGAAAAGAGGTAAACAAGATGTGAAAGATTTGCAGCAGTTCACATCAATATTGAGTAGTGATGTAAACAAGATGTCTGTGCAAGAGAATGAAAAGGTCAAAGAGAAAGCACAAAAAAATTTTGACAAAGAAAGCATAGGTTCCATAAGTACTTTTTTTCAGTTTCAAAATGGTACATGGCAATGGCGAAAAAACTTGGTCAAAAGTCGATGCAAGTACAAGGCAAGACAAACAATAAATCACCATGTCAACAATATTTGAGGTGAGACAGTTTTCAAGTTTCCTTTTATTGATGACTGAGGTGGGAACATGTTTGTTTCTTCAAGGATAGTTTTTTGTTTGAAAAATTCTAGGAAATTGCAGCATGACAATGTCTACAATAGCAAGACAAGGTCTCTATAATCAAGGAAAAATATTAGTTTTTATGAAAAGCTCAAATTGTTGAAATTAGGAAAATTCTAGTGGATTGAGACTGGAAGGGTGAGGGAACTGTACCCTCATCCACATGTTTAGTATGAAAGATCTTTTGGGGTCCAAAGGTTTCCAGTGGGGAGGAATGATTAAGTGCTCAGAATTATTCTAAAAAATCAAAGTTCTCTGAATGGCTTGAAACCTGAACGATCGCGTAGTGCTCACCGTTTTGAATTCAGCGCAACTTGTTTCACATGAAATGGACTTCGTATGGATTTAGAAATGAATTTTATTTTCTTTGTTAAACATGCAAAAAAAATGCAAACATGTTTCCCAATCAACAGTCCGTACTGCTAACATGGCATGCTGATTGGGCAAGTGAATTTTTTGTCAACTATCCTATGAAAAATGAATGGTTTCCAAGTGGCAGTTGTGGATTGCTTCAAAATTTTGGTGTGTTGGTAGTTTCTTATTGTTTGGTATGGGCCAATGAGGAGGGGGCACATGGCTCATCTTGGGGCCACCACGTGTCCTCCTCATAATAGTGTAAAAGGTTTGTAATAGTCTGGGCAGAGGCGCTGGGGTTCGACCCCACGACCTCCTAAGCACAAAGCACGTCATTTGCCACTCCGCCTATGCATTAGTTCTTAACCAATATTCGTTTCCGCATATATTTAAACTGTAATGTGTATGTTGTCGGGGAGACAGGGGGCCAAACCCTAACACATATGACCATAGCTTGTGACCACGACGGAGCACCAAAGGATGTTAATACTAAGCACGATTAATTAAACCTTAATCCCACAATTAATTAAATTAATCTGGATAAACTTGGTGGTTCCTCCAAATCTGGCAGAGTTACTATTTTTGGTGCCAACTAGCCTGAATTAGTGGCAGTTAGCTAAATTTAGGGAGGAAATTGTGGAACAAACTGAAAAGGTCATAACTTAGTCAGTTTTGACCAAATCAGGAGTAGAAAGAGTCTAAGGCACCATTTTTGGGCATTCTGAACTCATTGGTGCAAGTTTCAAGAGCAGAAAAGCATTGCAAACACATCATTTTGCAAATTTGAGCATAATATAGAGGCCCAAGCCATAGAAACTGGACCATGGAGATGTAGCCTAGGAGGGGTGAACTCCTTCATTAAATCCCTGTGTTGATGTGTTGTATGGTGATGTACTTTACTTTTATTTGTTGTTTTTCAGTTTTTCTTTTATGTTAAATTGTTTATAAAATTAACATGAAAAACACTCATGAGACTCAATAACTTGCAAGAGAACTTGAACCCTTAAGCACATATAAAAAATTTGTTTCAAAATCTAAAAGAGGAATTAGCACATCAATACTAACATACCTCATTCAGATCACCATGAGACCAAGACAGAGTCTGCCTCAGAGGTGAACTCCACCCAGTGCCACAAATAGATACCTTCCCGAAATTCTGGACATAATCCAACAATGAAAACAATTTCACCAAGAAATAGTAGCACTCACGTCTCCCAACGAATTCCCAATGCCCATAACTAACCTCTAGTGAATTCACACATGCCTCTAACACCCTTGTTAATCTCTCAGTGTTCAATTTTCCACCCTCGAATGCCTCCTTCACCTTGGCCGCTGCGGGTCCAAATTCTTTCCAAAAACCTCCAAGACTAACTCCCTTATTCTCCATCATGCCGACCTCCTGGGAAATTTAACAACGTACACATCACAAAACCTTCCCTAGACCACTCGGCCAAGACAAAGTCAGCCTTAGAGGTGAACTCCACCCAGCCCAACGAACATATATCTTCCCCACATTTTGGAAAAAAATCCATGTTGCAACCACTGTATATATATATAGAGCGGACCCTTGCCATTAAAGACATGGATCTGCAACAAAATTGTGCCACCATCCTCCCCACAAAATCCCATTATTTCTATGTACACTAACTCGACCTCTACTTTTTGATTCGAGGATTTCCCCACTCGAACTGACGAAACCTGCACAGAGAGATTAAATGCCCCTCTCGAACTTTCAAATTTTGCATGCCTAAAATATGAATGCACCGACATCCCATCTCAATCTGGAACTGAATGACCTCGGCTCCCCTGCTCAAATCCAAGTGAATCACATGGGAAGAATCGGCTGGCATGCGGCATAACAAAATAGCACAAATCGGGGGAGAATATGCCTCGAGGTATAGGGGACGAGCATGGAAAAAACAATAAAAAATGACTCCATTTATTGAAATGATAACCCACAATAACACTCTAGATCTTTTTATTATTTTTTCCTTTCCTTTATTGACCATATATTTTTCTTTGTTTATATTTATTTCAAATTTGTTATAGGATCATATGACTTCCCACAAGTTCAATCACGTTACTACTTTCCTCTATCATTAAGCAAGCCTGATTTCCTTTCTTGTATGATTCCTTATTATGCCCTCTAAGGATATGAAAAAACCATACCTGATCAAATAAGGACTGCATTCTCTAACTTATTTTGACAATTTTACTGTTAGGTCCCTCTATTACTAGTGTAGTCCGTTATTATTGTTAGTGTAGCCCCCTAATTGTTATTGTTGTACCCCTGTAGCCCCCATATTGTTATTATTGTGCCCCCATAAAATCCACTATTGTTATTGTTATGCCCTTACATTATTATTGTTAGGTCGGCTAGGATTATATTGTGACCCCATGTAATCCTATATATATAAAGGAGGTTTTTTCATTTTTATCATCCAATAATTTTTCATTTATGTAAAGTAAAGGAGGTTTCCCCCTCGAAGTGATTGATTTCTAAGGCATTGATCTCTCTTTTCTTCTATTTTTGGAGCTTGTTTCATAACTTTTGGTATCAGAGCTTTGGATTCTAGGGTTTTGCTGCTTCAAATAGGTCATTGTGGCAATTTTCGCTATAATTGTTTTTCTACGAAATTCAAAAGCTACAAAAAAAACCCATTTGCGAAGAAATCCTGAAGAACTTCGTGTAAAAATTTCAGATCTTGGTTCACAATATTTTTCGGAGATATGATTTGTGGAGGATAGGGTTTTTGCAGGCTCCCAAATTTCATCTCAAAGAGGTGACCTTGGGAAAATCGTCATAACTCTCTCTCTGAGCATCAAATTGGAATTCTGTAAAAATTACAAAATTAAACGAACTGTAGATTCATGTGTATCAATTTTAGAGCCAAAGGAAGAAAAACTGACATGTGGCACTCCGTACAAGTTCGCTCTACTGAACCAGTCCATAATTAGGTCATTGTGGGAGGTTGGGCATAACTTTGTCTTGAAGAATCCAAATCAGGTTAGACCTTTGGCGTTGGAATGAAGATTCAAAGGGATAGTATAGGACTGAAGATAAAATCTCGAGGATCCGAAATTACAGAGATACATCATTTTCAATATCGATCTCCTCAAAAGCAAGAAAAAGGTGTGTATTTTTTTTAAAATTGCATAAGTTTTGTTTGAAAGAGATAGTTTGAAGTGATTCCAAGGGCATATTTAAGCATAAATATTAGTATTGGGTTCTAAAATTCCCCCCTAAAAAGAATTCAAAACCCATTAAGCCCTCATAAGGCTCTGTTATGACTCATGAAGAGGAAGAAGTGCAACATGATATATCAAAATTACAAAATCAAGTGCAACAAATTTCTCTCTCGCAAAGAGAAACAAAAAATGAAATGGATGTTTTGAAGAAAGGCGTGGAAGCTAAGATGGATGGTTTGAATAAAGGAGCGGAAGCTAAGATGGGTGGTTTAAAGAATGACATAGAAGCTAAGATGGATGACATGGAAGAAAAAAGTGAAAGACAACATGGAAGACATGAAGAATGATCTAAAAGCAAAAACAGAAGGTTTGAAGGAAGGTTTGACAAATTTGATACGATAAATAATTCCTAATGGTGAAAAGGTAGTAGAGGAAACTCATGGTGAGAAAAAAATAAATTTTAATCGTGATTTCATAAACTCTAATGTTGGATTAATGACCCACCATATTCCAAAGACTGATATGAGGAAGTTTGATGGCAAGGATCCCATAACATGGATACTACAGATGGAGAAATATTTTGATCTCAATAATGTGAAAAACACAAAAAAGGTACGGATTGCAACTTTATATTTAGAAAAAAATACATTTGTTTGGTATCGATGGCTTTTCTCCCGTAAAAAAATTGTCACATGGTCAATTTTTACAGAGGAAATGATAGCACATTATGAGGATACAAATAACAACACCTTCTTTAGCCAATTGATAAATCTCAAACAAAAGGGTTCAATGGCCGAGCACATTGAGGACTTGCATAAATTGAATATAAGGGTAAATGATATTCCAGAGGAACACATGATTGATGTCTTCATAGGGACTTTAAAGGATAACATCCAACATGAGGTTCACCTTTGGAAACCTGATTCATTGGAGAAGGCATTCAGGTTGGCAAGAAAAATTGAATGTAAAATTATGGTGACAAGGAAGCCTACCATTGACATCTATAAAGATGGAAGTGTTGCTACTCCTATACTTCCACAACCTACAAGGTTGACACCACAAAAATTGGAAGAAAAAAGAGTAAAAGAGCTTTGCTACAATTGTGATAGAAAATACACTAAAGGTCATAAGTGTGTTGAGAATAAATTAGTTTACATCTGACCATATCCTATAATGCATTGGAAATAATTACCACTCCTCAAACTCTCAATATAGAAGGACATATCAAGAAGAAAAAGGTAATAGTGTTGATTGATTTAGGTAGTACACATAATTTTATTCATTGTAAGGTAGCCAAGGAATTTGGGAAAGATAATAAGCTCTAATGTCATGACAAAGCTTCTGAAGAAAGAACAATGAGGCATAATTGCACAATTATTCTTACTGGAAGTTCCAACATCAAAATCAACTATTTTTCCAGATCTGCAAAAAGTCTTGGACAATCATTCCAAGATGTTTCAAACTCCCAAAGGAATCCTACCTATTCTATCATGATCATGATATTCATTTGATTCTAGGAAGTGTTCCTCCAAAAATCAGGCCTTACAGATATCCTTATGTCCAAAAGAGCGAAATTGAGCGTATGATTGCAGAAATGTTAGAGGTTGGTATAATTCAACCTAATCAAAGTTCTTTCTTTGCTCCAGCAGTATTGGTTCACAAGAGGGATGGATCATGGTGCATGTGTCCGGATTATAGGGAGCTCAATGATGCTCGGGCTACCCAACTCAACCCACATTCACTCTCTTAATTGCATATAAAATGCATTCTTCACATTTAGCCCAAACAATTTTAAATATGGATATTCTCTAGTACTACAAGGGAGCTTTTATATGGCTCAACTTCCTTATGAAACCCCGTCTTATGATATTCGAATTTCCATTCGAATATTTCAATACAACCCAAAGTATTAACTTCAGTGTCACCCATGATAATATCTATATGTCAATGTTGTATAAAACTCCCATATGTATGCACCCTTTCAAACATTTCAATCGAACCATCACTCACATTTATAACCAAACCCGACATATAGGTCTCGGCAATATGCATATATTTTAGGTCCCACGCTTCAATGCACAGATAATTCCTTACCCGCGCACCTTTCGTTATATTTCATCCCAACCATAATATATCAACATATGTTATAGCCCCATTCGAATATTAAGAACCTTGTAATAAGACCCGCGCATTTAACTCAATTCCCGTGAATGTTAATAATGCGATATTTCTACCCCCAAGGCTTGTATTCGGAATCTCACTTTATAATTTCCCTTTTTTCCAAGGTCTAACCCATCAACATTTTTATTTCCGCGGCGGTCATTACAGTATCAATTGTTATAACATTAACATAAGCTTCGACCAAGGTTTTAACCCCAAACAATAGCCTATGTAATTGCCTCGGGCCCACAGCTTAACACACCTTTGCGCTAACTGTCGAACGGATCTAACGGTCCATGATTTATCGCTCTCCAAGCCTCAATCGGATGGACTTAAACGCATATTGCGTTTTTTTGATCCCCGAAGGATAACGCTCCAAATTTACGCGATGAGAGTGGTTTCTGAATACCACTCTTGGACGCGGGTCAGCCAGCGACTATAATCGTGTTTTTTTGGACAAAATTAATTAACAATTTTCTTTTATGCGAGACCGCTGGTATTTGTGTCCCTGGTTTCATTGTTAATTTCACAGTTCCGTTACTGGCTCACGGTTCCACTTCACTTCTTCAGTTCCCTTAGTCTAATTAAATTCTGCCTTCACTCTCAAGTTTAACTCTGCATCAATTCAACAACGCATTCCACCTCCGCTGATATCAATCCAACAACAGGGGTCGACTGATATCGTTCTTCATACAGGTAATAAATCCAAGTTTGGTTAATATAATTATCAACGGAACTTCTAAAAAAAGATTCCGCCTTTTCGTATATGCTGATGTACACATAGTATGTATATAATCTAGCAGCTTCAAGAGAGTCGAAACTCCCCCTCAACATACTGTCCATTCAAAGATGATTACAACCATTTACTCCAATCACAGGATCGACATTTTTTGTTAGGCTTTCATCTGAAGGTCAATATCGATTATCATAATCAATGTTCCTCTTCAATCCACTCAATACAAATTATATTAGTAGCAATTGAATTCCAAGGATTAGAGTCCTTTATATACAGGGTTTACTCAAACTTTCATAAGCCAAATAGAGTACAAGGAATAAATTTATTCTTCACACAGAGATTAACACTCTAATTACCATCAATTCAACCATAACCATATCTGAACCCTCTTTCACACAAATTGGTTTCATTTCAGAATGCAATCAAATTATCATATATATAATCTGAGGAAAGAAATGAAACGCTTTACTAAATCGATCCTTTTAGTGATCGATTCACCCCATTCCCAAGTCAATTAAAACACACACAGTCTCATACATAAATCAAATCGACTTGAATTCCTCTGTATAATTAAAACTCAATTAATTATAAGAACTTACTTCCTCTGAGGCTTGATATTCAATCTGATGGCCCTTCTGCCCCTTTATTCTACCTCTGAACTGCTATATATCTATCTGCCTGTAGGCTTACAATTACATACATAAAAAGGAATCAGTTTAGTTCCTCAACAGCTCAATGAAACTCTTAATATTCCAGATTTCTAATTTTAGACAAAATCCCCTAAATCAACTAAACTGAATCTTCATCTTCCTAACTAATCATTTTCTCTCATGTTCTCTGCAGTTAGGGAACATTTACAATTCCTCACTTTTGATTCAAAATACTAAAATTTACAAGAGAATTTAGAAATATGAGACCCCTATGTCTCATAAAAATACAAAGTGCTTCATTGTGCCTAATGCCCTTGCATCACACTCCCAAGGTTCAATTTTTTCATGATCTCTCGATTATGTGTCTTTAATCTCTGCCCCCTGGATCGCAAACTTTGTTTTGGTACTGTCCAGCAGCTGCATCATCCTTCATTCACATTTCTCCAGGGTTCCATATCTTGTTCTACAAATCACCTCCAGCTATACTTTCACAATCTTTCCTTGTCTTTCCCTTTCTGAAACTCTTCTGCTTTCTTGCTATTGTCTACTGCTTCTGAGACACCTTCATCATCAGTCTTCTAATGCATTCAATCTCTCTGTCCATTTTGTCTTCTATCTAGAATTTTCTTTTCCCACTGTTGTTGTCTCCAATTTCTACTGTTGTTACTGCCAGTACTGCTGCTATTAATGTCTTCAAGAAATATGTTTCCTTTACTCCAGCTATTTCTCTTAATTGCTGAGCCCTTGTGCTTATTTTAGCTGTATCTATAGCTCTTCTTATTGCCACCCAATCATCCATGCCCTCTTGTCTTCTGCTACAGAAAAAATCTTCCTGAGTATCTCTTAAGATATCTCCTTCTGCAACACTTTTATTTTCCTCATCACCTATAATTTTACTTCTAGAAAAAAAATCATCATGTAATTTTCCACCTACAGTAACATACTCACTCAGTATACTAGTAAACATAATTAAGTTCTGCAACCTAGTATCTGCTCCTAGTTCTTCCACAGCTTCAGGCACCTTCACTTTAGTGTCTGCAATCTCTTCTTCCAATGTTTCCAACAAACAATTCAGCCATCTCCCCTGTACTTGTTTTACATCTTCAACATGTTGTAATTTAGTTTCAGCATCCTTTTCTTATTCTTGGGAAATCTTCAGCAATTGCCTTTCATCTCCTTGGTTGATTCTGGAAATGAAACCAAGTTCTTCAAGCTCTATATTCTCATCTTTTGTCAGCATAGAATGATGATTCTTCTTTACTATGTCAGTCTTACAAATCTGTCCTCCAGTCTGTTCTTGACTAATCAAACAAATTAGCTACTCCTTGTCATCAGTGACAAGTTTCTTCATGTGAGACATGACTGTCTCATCTTCTTTCTTCTCCAACAAATTTTCATCTCCCAAGACAATTCCAAGGGATGGATTATCCTTTGCCTTTCCTGTAAACATAAACAAACTGTCAGTGTTAAAACCACAAGACCCAATGGTCTCACTTGCTGATCCATTCACCAAGTATTCTCTCTGCAGTTCTAAGTCTCTTTCAAGACCCATAAAATCTTCACTATCTTTCTCCTCAACTTCAAGAGTGATCTTCACTGTTCCAATCACCATGTTAAGATGATGATCCTTCACTATGTTTTCATTTGACATAGTTTCTCTTCTCTTCAATTCTCTAACAATTTTCATTTGTTGTTCCTCTTTGCCTGCATCATTAACACATGAATCATCAACATTAAAATTATAAGGTCTCAATGCTTCTTCCTCCCTTGACAACATATTAGTATGTTGTCCAGAACTTCCTTCTACTTCCTCTGTCAGCACATCTGTATGTTTCTTTACATTCTTGATAAGACTGTTAGCTAGCCTTTCTTTCCTTCCATCATTTGCTTCATGAATGCTCTTCTGCTGTGATTTACCAAAATTAACTCCTTCATTTTTCTTATTCATTTTCTTATCTTCTTTTCTCTGATTGTCATTCATGACAATTCCTCTGCCTTGCTTCTTCAGCAACTCATCTTGTGCATAGGCCCTCTGCTTCTCCAATGATCTCCTTTGGGAATCCAACCTCCTATAAAATTCAACAACTTCAATTGGAGTAGACTTTGGGAACCTTACACAACCTTTTATACCTCTGCTTGTTCTTGACCAATCATCTACTGGTCCTTCTCTCTCCACCTCAACATTCTGCTGAACATCTTCATTGGACTCTTCAGTCTTCATCTCTCCCTGAGATCTCACTATCTCAGCATTGATCTGAACAGATTTCAGATTCAATGTCACCTCCTCATCAACAAACTCTAAAGCTTGTTTATCTTCCAGTGATGTACCTGCAAACATACACAATTATTTAGTTTCAAAACCACAAGACTTTTCAATGTTGGTTGCTTTCTCAATCACTTCCCTTTGAACATATCTGCATGTGGAATTTTCAAATTCCACCCTTGACTCAAGAACTCTGAGTTCCCCATCCTCTGGAGAACCTTCCATCACCTTACAATTGTCAGATTCACAAATACAACTCTTTACATCATCCAGCTGATCTGGACTTGCCCAATAATTCAGGAAATCCTCAATGACTTCCTCTTCAGCAAGACAGACTTCTTGTTTCCTTAAGTATTCATCATGGTTCATTAGCTCCTTCATAGACCTACATTCTTCACCTGTACTCTGTTCTACTTCACAAGCAGAAACTCCTTTTCCCGACTCAGCTGTCTTGAGTTCTTCCTTCAATAAGGCAATCTCCTTTTTCCTCAAACTCAACTGTAATGGTTTCCATTTCACACTCTTCTTCATGAGCCAACCAACTCTTTGGTTTTCCTCTATCATCCTCTTCAGTTCATAAAGCTGTTTACTGATCTCATCTATCTCTTTCCAATACTCTTCATCAGTGAGTTTCTTCCTCATGCCATTTTCTTTGGCATCTTCCCTCACTCTTCTGATGTGGCCTCTCTTAGAACCTCTGCAATCTCTACTATGGCTATCAGTAGCCATTTCCTCTCCCATGAGTTATTCACTCACAAGCTGCACTAAGCCTTTGCAACAGGAAGCTCTCTTGCTGCAACTTACCTCACCAATCCCTTCCTTTGGATCCGGATTTTGGTAAGTACTGGTCCCCTTCTGCTGGAACCTCTTGAGCACTCTCTTCTGCTCTCTATAGGCTTCACTCCGCAAATTCTCAAGAACACATCTGTTCTTCTTTCATCCAACCTTTGTTGGGAATTCTCCAGGTTCTGCCACACTTTCTTCTTCACTTTAGAATCCTCTGTTGGACTCTTTCATCACTACCATCAAAGCTGTGATCTGCCTCTGCTGAGATTCTTCAATTGTCTACAATCTGAATTCTGCAAACAATTCTTCAACCAGAGTTAAACACTGCTCATCAACTCACCTTCTCTTGAGAACACTGCAACTGTTCTCTCTATTCATCCTTTAGCTGGATATCAGGCTCATTGCCTTCACCATCAAACTCTATCTATACTTTCAGCAACCACAATTCTACAATCATAAACTTCATATCAGATTTAAAATTATTTTCCTACAAGATCTCTGCATGATCTTGTCTTCCACTCCTCTCTGCAAATCCTATTCACTGTACTTCTGTGTATCCTTACTGCATATCAGATCTAAAATATGATCTTCCTTCTTCTTTCACCTGCACTGTATCCCTGTAGGCTGCAATATCTATCAGTCTTCAAAAACCTGATCTCTTTTCATACATGCAATTAATTCAAAACTTGAACTTCAAACAAAGCTATTCCTATGCTCTGATACCACAATGATGCTCGGGCTACCCAACTCAACCCACATTCACTCTCTTAATTGCATATAAAATGCATTCTTCACATTTAGCCCAAACAATTTTAAATATGGATATTCTCTAGTACTACGAGGGAGCTTTTATATGGCTTAGAATCCTTATGAAACATCGTCTTATGATATTCGAATTTCCATTCGAATATTTCAATACAACCCAAAGTATTAACTTCGGTGTCACCCACGATAATATCTATATGTCGATGTTGTATAAAACTCCCATATGTCTGCACCCTTTCAAACATTTCAATCGAACCATCACTCACATTTATAACCAAACCCAACATATAGGTCTTGGAAATACGCATATATTTGAGGTCCCATAGCTTCAATGCATAGATAATTCCTTACCCGCGCACCTTTCGTTATATTTCATCGCAACCATAATATATCAACATATGTTACAACCCTGTTCGAATATTAAGAACCTTGTAATAAGAACTACGCATTTAACTCAATTCCCGTGAATGTTAATAATGTGATAGTTCTACCCCCAAGGCTTGTATTCAGAATCTCACTTTATAATTTCCCTTTGTTCCAAGGTCTAACCCATCAACATTTGTATGCCCGCGGTGGTCATTACAATATCTATTGTTATAACATTAACATAAGCCTTGACCAAGGTTTAAACCCCAAACAATAGCCTATGTAATTGCCTCGGGCCCATAGCTTAACACATACCTTTGCGCTAACTGTCGAACGGATCTAACGGTCCATTATTTATCGCTCTCCAAGCCTCAATCAGACGAACTTAAATGCATATCATTTTTTTTGATCCCCGAAGGATAATCCTCCAAATTTATGCGATGAGAGTGAGAGTGGTTTCACTTCTTCAGCGCCCTTAGTCTAATTAAATTCTGCCTTCGCTCTCGAGTTTAACTCTGCATCAATTTAACAACACATTCCACCTCTGCTGATATCAATCCAAAAACAGGGGTCGAATGATATCGTTATTCATACAGGTAATAAATCTAAGTTTGGTTAATAGAATTATCAACGGAACTTCTGAAACAAGATTCCACCTTTTCGTATATGCTGATGTACACAGAGTATGTATATAATCCAGCAGCTTCAAGAGAGTCGAAACTCCCCCTCAACATATAGTCCATTCAAAGATGATTACAACCATTTACTCCAATCACAGGGTCGACATTTTCTGTTAGGCTTTCATCTGAAGGTCAATATCGATTATCATAATCGACGATCCTCTTCAATTCACTTGATACAAATTATGTTAGTAGCAATTGAATTACAAGGATTAGAGTCCTCTATATACAGGGTTTACTCGAACTTGCATAAGCCAAATAGAGTCCAAGGAATAAATTTATTCTTCACATAGAGATTAACACTCTAATTGCCATCAATTCAACCAGAACTATATCTGAATCCTCTTTCACACAAACTGGTTTCATTTCAGAATGCAATCAAATTATCATATATATAATCCGAGGCAAGCAATTAAACGCTTTACTGGAATCGATCCTTTTAGTGATTGATTCACCCCATTCCCAAGTCAATTAAAACACACACAGTCTCATACATAAATCAAATCGATTTGAATTCCTCTGTATAATTAAAACTCAATTAATTATAAGAACTTACTTCCTCTGAGGCTTGATCTTCAATCTGATGGCCCTTCTGCCCCCTTATTCTACCTCTGAACTGCTATATATCTATTTTCCCGTAGGCTTACAGTTATATACATAAAAAGGAATCGGTTCAGTTCCTCAACAGCTCAATGAAACTCTTAAGATTCCAGATTTCTAATTTTAGACAAAATCCCCTAAATCAACTAAACTGACTCTTCATCTTCCTAACTAATCATTTTATCTCATGTTCTCTGCAGTTAGGTAACATTCACAATTCCTCACTTTTGATTCAAAATACTAAAATTTACAAGAGAATTTAGAAATATGAGACCCCTATGTCTCATAAAAATACAAAGTGCTTCATTGTGCATAATGCCCCTGCATCAGAATCCCAAGGTTCAATTTGTTCATGATCTCTTGATCATGTGTCTTTAATCTCTGCCCCCTGGATCCCAAACTTTGTTTTGATGCTGTCCAGAAACTGCATCATCCTTCATCTACATTTCTCCAGGGTTCCATATCTTGTTCTGCAAATCACCTCCAGTTATACTTTCACAATCTTTCCTTGTCTTTCCCTTGCTGAAAGTCTTCTAATTTCTTGCTGCTGTCTGCTGCTTCTGAGACACCTTCATCATCAGTCTTCTGATGCATTCAATCTCTCTATCCATTTTGTCTTCTAGCTGGAACTTTCTTTTCCCACTGCTGCTGTCTCCAATTTCTATTGTTGTTACTGCCAGTACTGCTGCTGTTACTGTCTTCAAGAAATTTGCTTCCTTTACTCTGGCTCTTGCTCTTAATTACTGAGCCCTTGTGCTTATTTTAGCTGTATCTGTAGCTCTTCTTATTGCCACCCAATCATCCATGCCCTCTTGTCTTCTGCTACAAAAAAACTCTTCCTGAGTATCTCTTAAGATATCTCCTTCTGCAACACTTTTATTTTCCTCATCACTTGCAATTTTACTTCTAGAAAACAAATCATCATGTAATTTTCCACCTACAGTAACATACTCACTAAGTATACTAGTAAACATAATTAAGTTCTGCAACCTATTATTTTCTCCTAGTTCTTCCACATCTTCAGGAACATTCACTTCAGTGTCTGCAATATCTTCTTCCAATGTTTCCAACAAACAATTCAGCCATCTCCCCTGTACTTGTTTTACATCTTCAACATGCTGTAATTTAGTTTCAGCATCATTTTCTTCTTCTTGGGCAATCTTCAACAATTTCCTTTCATCTCCTTGGTTGATTCTGGAAATCAAACCAAGTTCTTCAAGCTCTGTATTCTCATCTTCTGTCAGCATATAATGTTGATTCTTCTTTACTATGTCAGTCTTACAAATCTATCCTCCAGTCTGTTCTTGATTAATCAAACAAATCAGCTCCTCCTTGTCATCAGTGACAAGTTTCTTCATGTGAGACATGACTGTCTCATCTTCTTTCTTCTGCAACAAATTTTCATCTCCCAAGACAATTCCAAGGGATGGATTGTCTTTTGCCTTTCCTGTAAACATAAACAAACTGTCAGTGTTAAAACCACAAGACCCAATGGTCTCACTTGTTGATCCATTCACCAAGTATTCTCTCTGCAATTCTAAGTCTCTTTTAAGAACCAGAAAATCTTCACTATCTTTCTCCTCAGCTTCAAGAGTGATCTTCACTGTTCCAATCACCATGTTAAGATGATGATCCTTCACTATGTTTTCAGTTGACATAGTTTCTCTTCTCTTCAATTCTATGATAGTTTTCATTTTCTGTTCCTCTTTGCCTCCATCATTAACACATGAATCAACAACATTATAATTACAAGGTCTCAATGCTTCTTCCTCCCTTGAAAACATATCAGTATGTTGTCTAGAACTTCCTTCTACTTCCTTTGTCAGCACATCTATATGCTGCTTTACATTCTTCATCAGACTGTCAGCTGGCCTTTCTTTCCTTCCATCATTTTCTTCATGAATTATCTTCTGCTGTGATTTACCAAAATGAACTCCTTCATTTTTCTGAATCATTTTCTTATCTTCTTTTCTCTGATTGTGAGTCATGACAATTCCTCTGCCTTGCTTCTTCAACAACTCATCTTGTGCATAGGCCCTCTACTTCTCCAATTCTCTCCTTTGGGAATCCAACCTCCTATACAATTCAACAACTTCATTTGGAGTAGACTTTGGGAACCTTACACAACCTTTTATAACTCTGCTTGTTCTTGACCAATCATCTGCTGGTCCTTCTCTCTCTACCTCAACATTGTTTTGAACATCTTCATTGGACTCTTCAGTCTTCATATCTCCCTGAGATCTCACTATCTCAGCATTGATTTGAACAGATTTCAGATTCAATGTCTCCTCCTCATCAACAAACTCTAAAGCTTGTTCATCTTCCAGTGATGTACATGCAAACATACACAATTATTTAGTTTCAAAACCACAAGACTTTTCAGTGTTGGTTTCTTTCTCAATCACTTCCCTTTGAACATATCTACATGTGGAATTTTCAAATTCCACCCTTGACTCAAGAACTCTGAGTTCCTCTTCCTCTGGAGAACCTTCCATCACCTTACAATTGTCAGATTCACAAATACAAATCTTTACATCATCCAACTAATCTGGACTTGTCCAATAATTCAGGAAATCCTCAATGACTTCCTCTTTAGCAAGAAAAACTTCCTGTTGCCTTAAGTATTCATCATGGTTCATAAGCTCCTTCATAGACCTGCATTCTACACCTGTAATTTGTTCTGCTTCACAAGCAGAAACTCCTTTTCCCAACTCAGCTGTCTTGAGTTGTTCCTTCAATAAGGCAATCTCCTTTTGCCTCAACCTCAACTGTAATGGTTTCCATTTCACACTCTTCTTCATGAGCCAACCAACTCTCTAGTTTTCCTCTATCATCCTCTCCAGTTCATAAAGTTGTTTACTGATCTCAGCTATCTCTTTCCAATACTCTTCATCAGTGATTTTCTTCCTCATGCCATTTTCTTTGGCATCTTCCCTCACTCTTCTGTTGTGGCCTCTATCAGAACCTCTGCAATCTCTGCTATGTCTATCAGTATCGATTTCCTCTCCCATGAGTTCTTCACTCACAAGCTGCACTAAGCCTTTGAAACATCAAGCTCTCTTGCTGCAACTTACCTCACCAATCCCTTTCTCTGGATTCAGCTTTTGGCAAGTACTGGTCCCCTTCTGTTGGAACCTCTTGAGCACTCTCTTATGCTCTCTCTAGGATTCACTCTGCAACTTCTAAAGAATACATCTGTTCTTCTTTCATCCAACCTCTGTTGGGAATTCTCCAGGTTCTGTCACACTTTATTCTTCACTTTAGAATCCTCTGCTGGACTCTTTCATCACTGCCATCAAAGTTGTGATCTGCCTCTACTGAGATTCTTCAATTGTCTGCAATCTGAATTCTGCAAACAATTCTTCAACCAGAGTTAAACACTGCTCATCAACTCACCTTCTCTTGAGAACACTGCAATTGTTCTCTCTATTCATCCTTTAGCTGGATATCAGGCTCACTGCCTTCACCATCAAACTCTGTCTGTACTTTCAGCAACCACAATTCTGCAATCATAAAATTCATATTAGATTTAAAATTATTTTCCTGCAAGATCTCTGCATGATCTTGTCTTCCACTCCTCTCTGCAAATCCTGTTCACTGTACTTCTGTGTATCCATGCTGCATATCAGATCTAAAATCTGATCTTCCTTCTTCTTTCACCTGCACTATATCCCTGTAGGCTGCAATCTCTATCAGTCTTCAAAAACCTGATATCTTTTCATACATGAAATTAATTCAAAACGTGAACTTCAAACAGAGCTATTCCTGTGCTCTGATACCACAATGATGCTCGGGCTACCCAACTCAACCCACATTCACTCTCTTAATTTCATATAAAATGCATTCTTCACATTTAGCCCAAACAATTTTAAATCTAGATATTCTCTAGTACTACGAGGGAGCTTTTATATGGCTTAGCATCCTTATGAAACCCCATCTTATGATATTTGAATTGCCATTTGAATATTTTAATACAACCCAAAGTATTAACTTCGGTGTCACCCACGATAATATCTATATGTCAATGTTGTTTAAAACTCCCATATGTCTGCACCCTTTCAAACATTTCAATCGAACCATCACTCACATTTATAACCAAACCCGACATATAGGTCTTGGCAATACGCATATATTTGAGGTCCCACAGCTTCAATGCACAGATAATTCCTTACCCGCCACCTTTCATTATATTTCAACCCAACCATAATATATCAACATATGTTATAGCCCCGTTCGAATATTAAGAACCTTGCAATAAGACTCGCGTATTTAACTCAATTCCCATGAATGTTAATAATGTGATAGTTCTACCCCCAAGGCTTGTATTCAGAATCTCACTTTATAATTTCCCTTTGTTCCAAGGTCTAACCCATCAACATTTGTATGTCCACGACGGTCATTAAAATATCAATTGTTATAACATTAACATAAGCCTCAACCAAGGTTTAAACCCCAAACAATAGCCTATGTAATTGCCTCGGGCCCACAGCTTAACACATACCTTTGCGCTAACTGTCGAACAGATCTAACGGTCCATTATTTATCGCTCTCCGAGCCTCAATTGGACGGACTTAAACGCATATCGCATTTTTTTGATCCCTGAAGGATAACGCTCCAAATTTACGTGATGAGAGTGGTTTCTGAATACCACTCTTGGACGCGGGTCAGCCAGCGACTATAATCAAGTTTTTTGGACAAACTTAATTACCACTTTTCTTTTACATGAGACCACTAGTATTTGTGTCCCCGGTTGCACTGTTCATTTCACAGTTCCATTACTGGCTCACGGTTCCACTTCACTTCTTCAGCACCCTTAGTCTAATTAAATTCTGCCTTCGCTCTCGAGTTTAACTCCGCATCAATTCAACAACGCATTCCACCTCCGCTGATATCAATCCAACAATAGGGGTCGACTGATATCGTTCTTCATACAGGTAATAAATCCAATTTTGGTTAATAGAATTATCAACGGAACTTCTGAAACAAGATTCTGCCTTTTCGTATATGCTGATGTACACAGAGTATGTATATAATCCAGCAACTTCAAGAGAGTCGAAACTCCCCCTCAACATACAGTCCATTGAAAGATGATTACAATTATTTACTCCAATCACAGGGTCGACATTTTCTGTTAGGCTTTCATCTGAAGGTCAATATCGATTATCATAATCGATGTTCCTCTTCAATCCACTCGATACAAATTATATTAGTAGCAATTGAATTCTGAGGATTAGAGTCCTCTATATACAGGGTTTAATCAAACTTGCATAAGCCAAATAGATTCCAAGGAATAAATTTATTCTTCACACAGAGATTAACACTCTAATTGCCATCAATTCAACCAGAACCATATCTGAACCCTCTTTCACACAAACTAGTTTCATTTCAGAATGCAATCAAATGATCATATATATAATCCGAGGCAAGCAATTAAACGCTTTACTGGAATCGATCCTTTTAGTGATCGATTCACCCCATTCCCAATTCAATTAAAACACACACAGCCTCATACATAAATCAAATTGACTTGATTTCCTCTGTATAATTAAAACTCAATTAATTATCAGAACTTACTTCCTCTGAGGCCTGATATTCAATCTGATGGCCCTTCTGCCCCCTTATTCTACCTCTGAACTGCTATATATCTATCTGCCTGTAGGCTTAAAGTTATATACATAAAAAGGAATCGGTTCAGTTCCTCAACAACTCAACAAAACTCTTAAGATTCCAAATTTCTAATTTTAGACAAAATCCCCTAAATCAACTAAACTGACTCTTCATCTTCCTAACTAATCATTTTCTCTCATGTTCTCTGCAGTTAGGGAACATTTACAATTCCTCACTTTTTATTCAAAATACTAAAATTTACAAGAGAATTTAGAAATATGAGACCCCTATGTCTCATAAAAATACAAAGTTCTTCATTGTGCCTAATGCCCCTGCATCACTCAATAAGCTCACTATTAAAGATAAATTTCCCATTCCTGTGATTGATGAACTACATGGAGCAATTTATTTTACCAATTTGGATATTCATTCAGGATATCATCAAATTAGAATGAAGACTGAATATATTTTGAAAACAACATTTCAAAATCATGAGGGTCATTATGAATTTTTGGTCATGCCTTTTGGCCTTACCAATGCACCTTATACATTTCAGGTTGATGAATTCCATTTTGAAACCCTTCCTTAGAAAATTTGTGTTAGTATTTTTTGATGATATACTAATCTACAACAGGTTTTGGAAGAATCATGTTCAACATGTTGATAGGGTGCTCAAAATATTGGAGGAGAAATAATTATATGAAAAAACCTCCAAATGTTTCTTTGGAGTACAAGAGGTGGAATATCTGGGTCATATTTTATATCAGGAGGGTGTTAAGGTAGACCCTAACAAAATTAAAGCTATTAAGGAATGGAAAGTTCCCACAACCATAAAGAAATTGCGAGGATTTCTTGGGTTAATAGGGTAGTATCACAAGTTTGTTAAGAATTATGGGAGAATAGCAGCACCGATAAAAAAATTATTGAAGAAAGATGCATTTTCATGGACTTCTCAAGCAACTAAGGCCTTTGAACTTCTTAAAGAGGCAATGTGCCTAGCACCAGTCTTAGCTACGCCAGACTTCACAAAAACCTTTATTGTGGAATGTGATACCTCAGGAAATGGAATTGGTGCTGTTTTAATGCAAGAAGGAAGACCCATTTCTTTTGAAAGTTGTCCAATCAAAGGAAAGTATTTATAGAAAGCTATTTATGATAAGGAAATGTTGGAAATACTACATGCACTAAAGAAATGGTGACCTTACCTAATGGGAAGACACTTCAAGGTAAAAATTGATCATGATATTCTTAAATAATTTTTGGAACAAAGACTATCTTCAGAAGAGAAGCAAAAATTGGTCACAAAGATGTTGGGTTATGACTTTGAAATCATCTACAAAAAAGGGAAGCTAAATGTTGTTGCAAATGCACTCTCAAGAAAGGATGAAGAGGTGGAAGCATTGCTTTGTGCCATTTATCTTATCCAATGAGATTGTATATCCGAAGCAAAGGATGAATGGAAGAATGATGAAGAAGTGTGGACACTCATTCAAAAGTTGTAACAAGATCCTAGTACATATGATACATTTATTTGGAAAAATGATTCCTTATGATACAAATATTGCTTATATCTTTGTAAGAATTCCCAACTAAAACAAAAGATTCATTTGGAATTGTAAAAAGATCCCTTAGGAGGACACTCATGATTTTTAAAAAATTACCAGAGGGTGAAGAAAGAATTTTTTTGGGATGGCCTTAAATATGATATTCAAAATTTTGTGGCAAAATGTTTAGTTTTCTAGTAGAATAAAGTTGAGACAATTAAGACCTCGGGTCTGCTACAACCTTTATCCATTCCAAGTCAACGTTCGGAGGAGCTTTCAATGGATTTTATCATAGGCTTACCTAAGTTTGAAGGAAAGAGTGTAATCATGGTGGTAGTTGATAGAATGACCAAGTATGCACACTTTTGTGCTTTATCTCATCCATTTAAAGCAAGTACAGTGGCTACTGCATTTATGGAAACAATTCAAAAGCTACATATAAACCCAAAGATTATTGTAAGTGACAGAGATTCAACATCTTGTCCTGAAGATGGCTCCCCATTGGGATTCTAAACGTCGACCATTGTTTTATAACACTGTGGATAATCCAGAGATCTCTTCAATAAGAAATAACCACAGGAGCTTGAAAACCATGATCCCATTTTTACTGGAAATTTTTGGATGGAATTATTTTCTTGTTTGGGTACTCAACTAGCTCATATCTCATCTTATCATCCTCAATCCGATGGGAAAATTGAGATAGTGAGAAAATGTTTGGAAGGATATCTTCATTGTTTTGTATCAGATAAACAAACACAATGGGACAAGTGGTTACCTCTGGTATAACACTTCCTTCCATACTGCAGAAAAAATGACCCCATTTATGGCACTTTATGGATATCATCCATCATCCATCACATCACCTTTAGGAGAAAATTCTAAGGTTCAAGCGGTGGAAGATCACATCGAGCATCAACAAAAATTTCTCCAACTCTTTAATAATAACATAAATTTGGCACAAATTCGAATGAAGCAACAGGCAGATCAACATTGCAGCAAGAGAAGTTTTGATGTAGGAGATTGGGTCCCTCAAATAAGCTAAGAAGGATAATAAATTTTCTCCAAAGTATTATGGTCCTTACAAGGTGTTGCAAAAGATTTGTACTATGGCATACAAATTGGAGTTTCCTGCTTCTTCTCAAGTGCACCCGGTTTTCCATGTTTCATGCTTAAAAAAGGTTATAAGTGACAAATTTCCAGTTGAAAGAATATTTCCAGAACTTGATGAGGAAGAAAAAATCATATTGGAACCTGAAGCAGCCACGGAAACAAGAACTCGACAACTACGAAGTCGATCAATTTCAGAGTATCTCATCAAGTGGAAGAACTTACCCACTGAAGATTCCACATGAGAGGATGAGAATTTTATACAGAAGCATCTAGAGCTACTCAAGCATTGAGGAAAACACTATTTTGAAGGATAGGGGCATGTTAGGTCCCTATATTGCTAGTGTAGTCCCTTATTGTTGTTAGTGTAGCCCCCTTATTGTTATTGTTGTACCCCTGTAGCCCCCATTTTTTTATTATTGTGCCCCATAAAAGCCACTATTGTTATTGTTGTGCCCTTACATTATTATTGTTAGGTCGGCTAGGATAATATTGTGACCCCATAGCATCCTCTATATAGAAAGGAGGTTTTGTGATTTGTATCATCCAAGAATTGTTCATTTATGTAATTTAAATGAGGTTGCCCCCGGGTAAACCCATGAATTTGGGTTACATTTTTGTGAGAATCGGGGGCAGAAATTTTTTTTTCTCAATAATTCAACCTAACTTTTATAAAATTTCAGCCGAAATATTCAAGGGTTCAGCCAAAATTTTGAAATTAGTTCGGTCGAACTCATTCTTCCGTTTACATTGATGGCGTATTGACGACATGGGCAACTAGATTTTTGGTCGGAGATGGGAAAACCGACAATAAAATTTTGGACAAACGTGTTCTTATAAATATATCGGCATGCAAACCTTAACGGGTTTCTTAAATGCACATGTGTCTCGCGTCTATCATTGTCTCGCTCTGTTGCAGTGTTGTTGCTCTGTTGAGGTCTGTTGCAGTGTTGTAGTTGCTCTGTTCAGGTTTGTGTCTGTTGGGGTGTTGCAGTTGCTATGTTTTTTTGTTTATTTTTGTTTTGTTTGATTTTAATTTAATTGTTTTTGTTCGCAGGGAATTTGGTCCTAGCTTCATCCTCGTTGCATCTTCGTCCGTGAATTTTTGCGAATTTCAGGGTATGAAATCCTGTTAAACATTAAATGGTTAAATTGGGATATGATACCATTCTAATTTTTAACAATGGTATGTTCTATTCTTGCAAAAATTACTTCAATGTCCTTTTATTATCCCAATTACAATTCTACTTTAAATAGCAATCTTTATTGTTGAATAAGTTGAGCTATTCATGTGTTATTATTTCTTGTGATTTATTTTCAGAAAGAAAAAAACTTTGGTTTATATAATGTACCAGTTCAAATTGTCTTCAAAATATCTTCAATTTCAAACCTTACGTAGAAAATTTGATATAAACTCAAAAATGGAATCCCTACTATCCTTCCAAAAAGTCTTGTTTCCACGTTGAACCGTATATTTTCTTACATAATATATTTACCGAAAATAAGCTAATTAAGTCACAACCTTCTATGTACGCTAGAAACTCCAAACAAAATTTTAACAGAAATGAAACAACCTTGTTGTGTGCACAAAAAATCAAAACAGAAATATAACAAGATTGAAACAGAGAGTGATTTGCAACCTATAGAGGCAGATCCTCCACATCCCTTAAGATTTTCAACAAAAAAATTCCCCTGAACATAACTTTTCTAGAATATAAACCTTGAAATGCTGGAAATTTAGCATTTTAGTGCATGGAATCATGCATGCATGTATGATTAATTTACATTCACTGTATATAGGCAAATTAATAGCTGCACAGTCTTTAAAAGGAACACATGTTACTAGAGAAAATTAAAGAGGATTTCTGGGCTGAAAATTGCCCAGAACAAAATTATATTATGTTACATCCAATGCACATAAGCTACCACCCACTCCCTTACTATATCCAGTAGGAAAGAATTTACAATAATGTCTAGATTGGTATAAGCATAAGGTCCCTAATATATTACATAATATCTTTAAGGAAAATAAGCTAATTCAATCACAACCTTGTTGTGTATGCTGGAAACTCCAAACAAAATTTTAATAGAAATGAAACAACCTTGCTATGTGCGCAAAAACTCAAAACAAAAATATAACAGGATTAAAACAGAGAGTGATTTGCAGCCTGTAGAGGCAGATCCTCCACATCCCTTAATATTTTCAACAAAAAACTTCCCCAGAACAGAAATTTTCTGGAATGTAAACCTTGAAATGTTGGAGATTTTGCATTTCAGTGCACGGAATCATGCATGCATGTATGAGTAATTTACCTTCACTGTATATAGGAAAATTAATATTTGCACAGTCTTTAAAAGGAACACATGTTACTAGAGACAATTAAAGAGGATTTCTGGGCTGAAAATTGCCCAGAACAAAATTATATTATGTTACAGCTAATGCACATAAGCTACCACCCACTCCCTTACTGTATCCAATAGGAAAGAATTTACAATAATGTCTAGATTGGTATAAGAATAAGGTCCCTAATATCTTACATAATATATTTAAGGAATATAAGCTAATTCAATCACAACCTTGCTGTGTATGCTGGAAACTCCAAACAAATTTTTAACAGAAATGCAACAGGCTTGCTGTGTGTGCAAAAACTCAAAACAGAAATATAATAAGATTAAAACAGAGAGTGATTGCAACCTGTAGAGGTAGATCCTCCACATCCCTTAATATTTTCAACAAAAAACTTCCCTAGAACAGAACTTTTCTGGAATGTAAGCCTTGAAATGCTGGAGATTTAGCATTTCAGTGCACAAAATCATGCATGCATGTATGATTAATTTACCTTCACTGTATATAGGCAAATTAATAGTTGCACAGTCTTTAAAAGGAACACATGTTACTAGAGCAAATTAAAGAGGATTTCTGAGCTGAAAATTGCCCAGAACAAAATTATATTATGTTACAGCCAATGCACATAAGCTACCACCCACTCCCTTACTGTACCCAGTAGGAAAGAACTTACAATAATGTCTAGATTGGTATAATTTACAATTTACATTAACATATAATTGTGATATTTTCCCTTCTTTCCAACTTAGTCCATCCTTCTAGAAAAATCCCTTTTAATGAAGGAGATATATCCATAATGATCCTCTGATATTTGTTCACCAAAAACTATTCCATTTTGGACTTATATATCTCAAAACTATGCTCATTGAATTTATGCATCTATATCTTTAAACTACTCAACTATTTTATTACACCATAGGAATCATTTCGATATATCTCCCATTTTAATGGGGTCTATCACATTTCGAGAAAAACACATTAGCCATAAAAATTTCCCATTGAAACCAAAAGTAATTTGATACAAAACATAGGTTTTAACCTTATATAGTTAATTGTTTCAAATAGATTCTTAATAAAATGAAAAATATTCAATGTAAAACACATGCATTAACATATAATTGTGATATTTTCTCTTCTTTCCAACTTAGTGGACATCCTTCTAGAAAAATCCCTTTTAATGAAGCAAATATATCCATAGTGATCCACTGATATTTGTTCACAAACAACTATTCCATTTTGGACTTATATATCTCAAAACTATGCTCATTGAATTTATGCATCTATATCTTTAATTTACTCAACTATTTTATTACACCATAGGAATCATTTTGATATATCTCCCATTTTAATGGGGTCTATCACATTTTGAGAAAAACACATTAGCCATAAAAGTTTCCCATTGAAACCAAAAGTGATTTGATACAAAACATAGGTTTTAACCTTGTATAGTTAATTGTTTCAAATAGATTCTTATCAAAATGAAAAATATTCAATGTAAAACACATGCATATTCATATAATTGTGATATGTTTCCTTCTTTCCAACTTAGTATACATCCTTCTAGAAAAATCCCTTTTAATGAAGCAGATATATCCATAGTGATCCACTGATATTTGTTCACAAACAACTATTCCATTTTGGACTTTTATATCTCAAAACTATGCTCATTGAATCTATGCATCTATATCTTTAAACTACTTGAAACTATTTTATTACACCATAGGAATCATTTCGATATATCTCCCATTTTAATGGGGTCTATCACATTTCGAGAAAAACACATTAGCCATAAAAGTTTCCCATTGAAACCAAAAGTAATTTGATACAAAACATAGGTTTTAACCTTATATAGTTATTTTTAGATATAAAATTCAAAATCTCCACAGTATTCATTTTTTGTCTATTCAATGGATCATATTGAATGTAAAACACATGCACATTAACATATAATTGTTATGTTTTCCCTTTTTTCCAGCTTAGTCCATCCTTTTAGAAAAATCCTTTTTAATGAAGCAGATATATCCATAGTGATCCACTGATATTTGTTCATCAACAACTATTCCATTTTGGACTTATATTAACTATGCTCATTGAATTTATGCATCTATATCTTTAAACTACTCAACTATTTTATTACACCATAAGAATCATTTCAATATATCTCCCATTTTAATAGGGTCTATCACATTTCGAGAAAAACACATTAGCCATAAAAGTTTCCCATTGAAACCAAAAGTGATTTGATTCAAAACATAGGTTTTAACCTTATATAGTTAATTGTTTCAAATAGATTCTTAATAAAATGAAAAATATTCAATGTAAAACACATGAATTAACATACAATTGTGATATTTTCCCTTCTTTCCAACTTAGTGGACATCCTTCTAGAAAAATCCCTTTTAATGAAGCAAATATATCCATAGTGATCCACTGATATTTGTTCACCAACAAATATTCCATTTTTTACTTATATATCTCAAAACTATGCTCATTGAATTTATGCATCTATATCTTTAAACTACTCAACTATTTTATTTCACCATAGGAATCAATTCGATATATCTCCCATTTTAATGGGGTCTATCACATTTCAAGAAAAACACATTAGCCATAAAAGTTCCCCATTGAAACCAAAAGTAATTTGATATAAAACATAGGTTTTAACCTTATATAGTTAATTGTTTCAAATAGATTCTTAATAAGATGAAAATTATTCAATGTAAAATACATGCATTAACATATAATTGTGATATTTTCCCTTATTTCCAACTTAGTCCATCCTTCTAGAAACATCCCTTTCAATGAAGCAGATATATCCATAGTAATCCACTTATATTTGTTCACCAACAACTATTCCATTTTGGACTTATATATCTCAAATCTATGCTCATTGAATTTATGCATCTATATCTTTAAACTACTTGAAACTATTTTATTACACCATAGGAATCATTTCGATATATATCCCATTTTAATGGGGTCTATCACATTTCGAGAAAAACACATTCGCCATAAAATTTTCCCATTGAAACCAAAAGTAATTTGATACAAAACATAGGTTTTAACCTTATATAGTTAATTGTTTCAAATAGATTCTTAATAAAATGGAAAATATTCAATGTAAAACACATGCATTAACATATAATTGTGATATTTTCCCTCCTTTCCAAATTTGTCCATCCTTCTAGAAAAATCCCTTTTAATGAAGCAGAAATATCCATAGTGATCCACTGATATTTGTTCACCCACTATTCCATTTTGGACTTATATATCTCAAAACTATGTTCATTGAATTTATGCATCTGCATCTATATCTTTAAACTACTTGAAACTATTTTATTACACCATAGGGATCATTTCTATAAATCTCCCATTTTAATGGGGTCTATCACATTTCGAGAAAAAACACATTAGCCATAAAAGTGTCCCATTGAAACCAAAAGTATTTTGATACAAAACATAGGTTTTAACCTTATATAGTTAATTGTTTCAAATAGATTCTTAATAAAATGAAAAATATTCAATGTAAAACACATGTACATTAACATATAATTGTGATATTTTCCCTTCTTTCCAACTTAGTCCATCCTTCTAGAAAAATCCCTTTTAATGAAGCAGATATATCCATAGTGATCCACTGATATTTTTTCACCAACAACTATTCTATTTTGGACTTATATATCTCAAAACTATGCTCATTGAATTTATGCATCTATATATTTAAACTACTCAACTATTTTATTACACCATAGGAATCATTTCGATATAGCTCCCATTTTAATGGGGTCTATCACATTTCCCATTTTAATAGGATCTATCACATTGAAAAACACATTAGCCATAAAAGTTTCCCATTGAAACCAAAAGTAATTTGATACAAAACATAGGTTTTAACCTTATATAGTTAATTGTTTCAAATAGATTCTTAATAAAATGAAAAATTTTCAATGTAAAATACATGCATTAACATATAATTTACTCAAGAAACCCAAAATGAGAAGATCATTTTTTTTATTAGTATATTAATTTTTAGACCATCAGACACACACACACATATGTATGTATGTATATATGTATATATCCCACGACAATTATAAACTACCAATCCATTACCTTGGATCAGATAAAACTTTAGGTCTTTAATTGAAACTGTAGAACCATGGGGTAAACTACTATGCACTAGAAAAATGCTAAAAGAAAAAACCATGTGATGAAAACCATCATAAAGGGAGAATTTTTTTTCCCAAAAACATTTTTTTGGGGTACTACCCTTGAACACCTATGTGTGGGGAATTTTTCGTCTATATGAAACCCTAAAGTGGGGATCCTTTCCGCCCATTTTATTCCTACCACTATGCTTAGAAAAATATATAGTGCATGGGGTATTCACATAAAGAATATAACACATACCAAACATCCAATAATTCTCCTTAATGTGACCATCAATGTTGCAATGGTTAGAATTATTTCTACTACCCTTGCATGGATGTTTAGTGGCTATTTTATTCTTATCCTCCTATTTCCATTTCTTATTCCCCTCCTTCAAAGCTTCTTGGTGCTATTTTTTCTTCAAACCACTTAAGTACCATTTATTTTGGCCTATGGTTTCTAGATAATGTGCGTATACACATGGCTCATACATTATCCTTAGCTTGGAAATAATCACTTGTTTTTGTAGATGGTTATATAGACCCCACATATACTTAAGGAGTACATTTAAGCTCTTGGGAAATATATCTAATAATATGACCATATTTTTGAACTTAGTACACTCTTATACACCCTTATGTCTATGTAAAGTAGTGTGAGTGATTCCACAGGTCCTCTACACACTTCATAGGGTATAATTGGGGCAGGTAGCATTAACTTCTACAAGTTTTATAGGCAGAGTCTGTAAATGGCCAGGTAGCCTCTAGATCTCATCTTTTATGAAAGGTGACATATCTAGTAAATTCCCCTACAGTCAATCTCTGGAATAGATCTAAAAAAAAGTTCTTCATTTTAATATCCATAAACCACTATCACTTTAAGGCAAATTGTGTACGTGTGCCATTTCTCCCATAAATTCTTAGGCAAGTTTTTAAAGCATACATGTCATGTTGGTTTTCTCCCATTAAATTTAAAGCATGTTTTTTGTAAGTGCTAAAATAAAAAACCATGTGATGAAAACCATCATAAAGGGAGAATATTTTTTCCCAATAACGTTTGCCGTTTGGGGCACTACCCCTGAACACCTATGTGTGGGGAATTTTTCGTCTATATGAAACCCTAAAGTGGGGGTCCTTTTCACCCATTTTATTCCCACCAATATGCTTAGAAAAATATATATTGCATGGGGTATCCACATAAAGAATATAACACATAACAAACATCCAATAATTCTCCTTAACGTGACCATCAATGTTGCAATTGTTAGAATTATTTCTACTACCCTTGCATGGATGTGTAGTGGCTATTTTATTCTTATCCTCCTATTTCCAGTTCTTACTCCCCTCCTTCAAAGCTTCTTGGTGCTATTTTTTCTTCAAACCACTTAAGTACCATTTATTTTGGCCTATGGTTTCTAGATAATGTGTGTATACACTTGGCTCATACATTATCCTTATCTTGGAAAGAATCACTTGTTTATGTAGATGGTTATATAGACCCCACATATACTTAAGGAGTAAATTTGGGCTTTTGGGAAAGATATCCAATAATATGACCATATTTTTGAACTTAGTACACTCTTATACACCCTTATGTCTACGTAAAGTAGTTTGAGTGATTCCACGGGTCCTCTACACACTTCATAGGGTATAATTGGGATAGGTAGTGTTAATTTCTACAAGTTCTATAGACATAGTCTGTAAAGGGCGAGGTAGCCTCTAGATTTCTTATTTTATGAAAGGTGACATATCCAGTAAATGCACCTACAGTCAATCTCTAGAATTGATCTAAATGGAAGTTCTCCATTTTAATATCCATAAACCACAACCACTTGAAGGAAAACTGTGTACATGTGTCATTTCTCCCATAAATTCTTAGGCAAAGTTTTTAAAGCATACATGTCATGTTGTTTTTCTCCCATTAAATTTAAAGCATGTTTTTTGTAAGTGCATAAATTAATTTTGCAAACCATGTAAATTTCGTTTCTCCCACAAACTAAAGGCTTTCTCTCATTAATTCAAGGAAAACTTTAAGGCATAAAAATTGAACCTAAAGTGGTTGAACTCTCATAGGATTTTGAACTTCCATAGGATTTTAGTTTGTATGTTGAGTGTTAACTTCTACAAGTTCTAAAGGCAGAGTCTGTAAAGGGCCAGGTAGCCTCTGGATCTCGTCTTTTCTCAAAGGTGACATATCCAGTAAATGCCCCTACACTAGTCAATCTATGGAACAGATATAAATAGAAGTTCTTCATTTTAATATCCATAAACCACTACCACTCTAAGGCAAACCTTGTACATGTGTCATTTCTCCCTTCTCCCATAAAATTTAAGGCAAAATTTAAGGCATGTGTTATTTCTATTTCATTTCTCCCACAAACTCATAAAGGTGTGACTTTTGACATAACTAGTTGTTTTAGTAAGCGCATAAAATAATTTTGCAAACCATGTAAATGTCATTTCTCCCACAAACTAAAGGCTTCCTCCCATTAATTCAAATCAAACTTTAAGGCCTAAAAACTGAACCTAAAGTGGCTGAACTCTCATAGGATAGTATCCCTCAAACTCAAGGCTTTCCCCCATTAATTCAAGGCAAAATTTAAGGACTAAAAACTGAATGTTGTATTAGTAAGTACATAAAATGATTTTGCAAACCATGTAAATGTCATTTCTCCTACAAACTAAAGGTTTCCTCCCATTAATTCAAGGCAAACTTTAAGGCCTAAAAACTGAACCTAAAGTGGCTAAACTCTCATAGGATAGTATCCCAAAACTCAAGGCTTTCCCCCATTATTTCAAGGAAAACTTTAAGGCCTAAAAACTGAACCTAAAGTGGCTAAACTTCCATAGAATTTTAGTTTTTTGGTTGAGTCTTAACTTCTACAAGTTATAAAATCTTGATCTCATCCTTTCTTAAGGCATGTTATTGAACTAGATGTGATTTATGCCATAAATGTTAAGGCAAACTTCATGCAAACCATGCATGAACCATGTATATGTGTCATAAATCTCCCTTAAACTCTAGGCAATGCAATCTTTAACACATATAATTTCTAGATGTGAATTCTACCTTAAACTTTATGTCAAACTTTAAGATAAACCATGCACATGTCATTATCTGATTCACACCTGTCATTTCTCCCATGCATTTGCAATAAATGTCAATTTAATATATATTTTTATTGAATTTGTTTTTTTTAGGGATAAAAAAACCACTAAATATGGTTGAAAAATGGAAATTATGCATAGATGTTTCTTGTTGTCCCAATCCAGGGAAAGCAGTGATTATGTATGTGCTTTCCAATATTGCGACTAGCAAAGTCGTCCAAAGGATAATGAATATATCAAGAAGAACAACAAACAATGAGGCATATTATATTGTATTGATAGAAGGATTGGGAACATCTATGGAGTATGAATCAAATGGAATTGTAGTTTTCACCAATTCTGAACTTGTGTGCAACTAGATGAATGGCGTGTACCAAGTTAAGAAGGAGAGGCTAAAAGAACTGCATGGAATAGCAAACAATATTGTTAGCAAATTTCAATTTTTTAGTATAAGACGTTGTACAAATGTGAATAAGATGTATGTTTATCTATTGCATGGGGCAATGCTAATTCAGGATTCATCTATCAAAGATGAATTAGAATTATACGGGGCAATTCCAATGAAACATTCATCTCTCAAAGATGAATTAGTTTTGAGACACTCTTCTTCAAAAATTCAAAACTCTTCTCTCAAATATGAATTAGTTTCGAGATACTCTTCTTCAAAAATTCAAGATTCATCTCTCAAAGATGAATTAGTGTTGAGATGCTCTCCTCCAAAATTTATTGATGGACATTGTAAAATATCTTGGATATGTGTATGTTTTGTACTTATAAATGCGTCTTTTTTAATGATCGTGTGTTTTTTTCAATTATATACCAAGTGTGCTCCCACCACACCATGTAAAGTGAAACTTGGTGAACTTCACATTTGCGACAAGTGGTGAACTTCACATTTTTATAAAATTAAAATGCGAGGACTTCAACAATTTTTTGTTTAAATGGAGTTTCACGCTTCTTTTTTAATGACCATGCATTTTTTTCAATTTTATACCAAGTGTTCTCCCACCATGTAAAGCGCAATTTGGTGAACTTGACATTTTTATAAATTTTTTTGCTTAAATTGAGTTTCACACATCAATTATTGCTTTGAAAGTTGTGTTTTACATAATTTGTGTACACAAAATTACATTAATTTTCCGAAATTTATTTGAATTTTTTTTAAATAGTAATTTAAAAAAATAATTGTAAATTTCCACTATAGATATATATATCATGGAGGATGAACGACGAAGATCAACAGAATCCCATATCTCTACGAGAGAGGGGGATCAGGGATCGAGGGATGTTCATGGTATTTAAATATAATCTTAAATCTCCATACATATACATACATGTGTGTACATATGTAATTGTTTTTTAATCAACTTTTTGAGTTAAATTAGTTGTTAATAAGTTTCATTTTTTATTTTTTGGGAGCCAAGAGGAGAAGGGTCTCTACTCCATCAATGGAGCATGCCCATGGTTCACCCAGTCGTGGTATGGTTCACACAATTTAATCAATGAATATTTACACGTATTTATATGTATGAATGTATTTTTGAATTGATTATAAATTCATATTTGTTTATGAAGCTTCTCTCTTGTCTCGAGAGGTTGGTGGTGGTTCAAATCCCCTTAGAGGGCCATCAATAAGTGCTAGCAGGTTACGTGAAGGTGGTGATATTTATTCCCCCAGAGGCCAATCAACAGATGGTCGTGTTGGTTCTCAGTAGGGTCGTTCTGGTTCTCGACAGTCTTAGGGTGGGCAAGATGCTAGCCAACCACATCGAGGTGGCCATCAATTTGAATATTTTTTTCATTCAATTTGTACAAATTTGCTTACATGTGTTTTCTCTAAAATACAAAATTTTATATATTGATGTAGAGGCTGAAAATGGTCCAAATGTTTGTCAAAAAAGACATAGGGCAGAATGTTTCATTCAAGAAGAAGGTTTTCCACCCACCACGACTTATCCGACCGACATTTTAGATATACCTTGGGAAAGAAACATGCAGCAATGCACCTTAGAAAGGTGTCAACATCTTCATGCAAAATTGCAGAGAGATCTCGTGGCTTTGACTCTACCTACTGAGAGTTGACAAAACTTGGAAATAGTTACACACTCTTCAGGCGAACTAGTAGATGTGTACTGAAAGCTTGGGCCAACCACTGATACTTTTGTAGAAGTCATGAGAAAAAGAAAGGAAACAGTGATAGGTCCCGATAAATGAGAGGTTGTTAAACAAAAAGTTACAACAAATATGGCCAAGTCTACATTTAATTTCAAGGAAGGGCCAAAAAGAAAGATGTTGAAGGTGAAATATTTCAAGCACCCTGATATAGCTCACTATTTGTATGATAAACACCTTGCGGTCTATGGAAGACTCCCATGGAATGATGAGGTTCCGCTTTATTTTGAAAAATTATTTTATGCAGAATTATTTTTGCAAATGAAACATAATTAAAATGACATTCCCTTGAATTTTTTGGTCCTGGGAAAGGTCGATTGTGTGACTGTAGGGGCACTAGGTGTGATTTTGAGTTGCCTAGCCCTGAGCCACCATTGGTTAGTCGACCTTTTCGTGTATAAACTTTGTGGTTAGAGATGGAAGCCACTTCTCAAATTAGTCGAGAAGCAAGGGATGCCATCATCAACAATGTTCACAGTGGATTGGGTGGAGTTGATGTTTGTATGAATCGACAAAGAGCACGTGAGAATGCACACGCTAATTTTTTGTATTATACAGATGAAGAGATTGACAACATGAGTGTTGAAGATCTCAAAACATATGCAAAGAGTTGTCACAATGGTTGGCATGACCTAATTTTTCATGAGGAAGAGGGGATGGAAACGATATGTGTTAATGGTTAGGGTTCAATTATTTTAACACATGTACAATTTGTAATAATTACATATGTACATGTACATTTATTTGTATACATTAATCTAACAAAAATGTATCATTATATCTTAACACCATTTGCATTTGTCACGCTTGATGAATGAATAAAATGTTAATATCATGTTCGAAGCCTCTGGTTCAAACAATCAAGATGGTTCTCACCATCAAGATATGTTGGCAAATGTTAGTTTTTTTTAAGTGATATTTTTAAAATAAATAATTGTGCGTACATGTACATGTACATATATATAATAAAATGTTTTAACAGATTTTGATTCCATTCGATGTTTTTGGGATGGCGATACCTTCTCCTTCCTTGGGAGATGTACCTTCTACTTCCTTAGGACATGTGCCAAATCCACAACCATAAGTATGGACAATTTTTCACTATTAAAATTTATGTTTTTAAGTTATATATTCCACCCCAAAAATTTCCATTAAAAAATGAGATATCTATATCTTGAGTTATTTTAATTTTTTTGAATTTTAGGTTTTTGGAGATTTTCTTTCTGAACCACTCTTAGGAGATGTGCCAAATCTGACAGCACAAGTATTCAATTTTTCACACACACACACACACACACACACACACACATATATATATATGTTTTTAAGTTATAAGTTATAAATTGAAGCTTAAAAGTTTTATTATAAATTTAGATCTAGAGATTTCGAGTTATTTTAAATTTTTTGAATTTTAGGTTTATGGAGATTTTCTTTTGGAGCCTCTCTTAGGAGATGTGCCAAATCCACCAGCAGAAGTATTCAATTTTTCACTTAAATATATATGTTTTTAAGTTATAATTTATAAATTGAAGTTTAAAAGTTTTATTATAAATTGAGATCTTGATCTTGAGTTATTTTATACTTTTAAATTTTTTGAATTTTAGGTTTCTATAGAGGATTTATTTTCTCCACGGACTCTAGCGATGGAGATAGGAACATCCACACCATTTCAACCATTTGAACAAGTTGTCTAACTTTTTTTTTAATATTATTGAAAATAAGTTTATATACATGCATTTTCATTTGAACATTATATATATATATATATATAATTGTACATGTATATTGCACAGTTTACTATTGGAGATGTTCCCGTGGTGGAAGTTGTAGCAGACGAGCAACAAATGGAGAGGGAACCTCATGAGGTATTGCATGATTTTTTTTACATTTTTTTTTACATGAAGTTCTATATATTCTCACTCAATTTTAAAACATCAAATTTTGATGTTTGTACACATTGTGTACAAGTTCCCCATGCTTCGCAGGATAGCTCAAGGATTGAGACTTTGCTGGGAAAGACACTACATCCATCTGTATTTGATGGATGATGCACATGCACTATTTGATGGATGATGCACAGGCACACGTGCAACATTACATTTTCAATAGATTTAGTCTTAAATTTACTTTTTTATATATAGTCTTATCTAGATGCAGTCATATATAACTTGATACTTGATACTTGTGAGATCTACAAATTTTGGACATATTTTATGTGAACTACATTTGGTACATGTGAATGTGATATATAATGTTTTTAAAACTTAAGTTTTGGATGGTTGAACTACATTTGGCATGTGAAGTAATGTTACAGTGTTATATGTAATTTGTTTTGTTATTAAAACTCAAGTTTTGGATGGTTGAACTACATTTGGCATGTGATGTAAAGTAATGTTGTGTTAAATAATTTGTTTTGTTTTTAAAGTGTTATGGTTGAACTACATTTGGCATGTGAAGTAATGTTACTTGATACTTGATACTTGTGATCTATAATGTTTTGTTTTTATAACTCAAGTTTTGGATGGTTGAACTACATTTGGCATGTGAAGTAATGTTGTGTTATAATTTGTTTTGTTTTTAAAACTTAAGTTTTGGATGGTCAAGAACTACATTTGGCATGTGAAGTAATGTTGTGATCTATATTAATGTTTTGCTTTTGAAAAACTCAAGTTTTGGATGGTTGAACTACATTTGGCATGTGAAGTATTGTTGTGTTATAATTTGTTTTGTTTTTAAAACTTAAGTTTTGTATGGTTGAACTACATTTGGCATGTGAAGTAATGTTGTGATCTATATTAATGTTCTGCTTTTGAACTACATTTGTCATGTGAAGTAATGTTGTGTTATAATTTGTTTTGTTTTAAAACTTAAGTTTTGGATGCTTGAACTACATTTGGCATGTGAAGTAATGTTGTGATCTATATTAATGTTTTTCTTTTGAAATACATTTGTCATGCGAACTAATGTTGTGTTATAATTTGTTTTGTTTTTAAAACTTAAGGTTTGTATGGTTGAACTACATTCGGCATGTGAAGTAATGTTGTGATCTATATAAATGTTTTTCTTTTGAACTACATTTGGCATGTGAAGTGATGTTGTGTTATAATTTTTTTTGTTTTTAAAACTTAAGTTTTGGATGGTTGAGCTACATTTGGCATGTGAAGTGATGTTGTGTTATAATTTTTTTTTGTTTTTAGAACTTAAGTTTTGGATGGTTGAGCTACATTTGGCATGTGAAGTAATGTTGTGATCTATAATGTTTTTTTAAATTAAAACTTAAATTTTGGATGGTTGATCTACATTTGGCATGTGATATAATGTTAAATGTTTTTATTGGATAGTTGAACTACAATTGGCATGGCATGTGAAGTAATGTTGTGATATAATCAAAAAGTTTTTAAAAATCAAGTTTTGGATGGTTGAACTACATTTGGCATGTGATTATGATATTATGCTTTGTTTTTAAAATTCAAGTTGTCGTTTTTCAAACAAAAAAAATTCACATGAATATATGTACATGTAGAAATGATTTTACACATGTTTGAATATATATGTTAAAACGATTGAAGTACAATATATATATATATATAGATATATATATATATATATATATATATATATATATATATATATATATAAACAATCATAAGATTCTAGGTCTTGTTAGATGTGTTGAAAATAATCAGAAAATTTTAAAAATGCATTCTATAATGTATATATATCCAGTACGTGCAACATTTTTCATCAATGCATGTATAGAAAAGCTACATTCAGTTAATTCCATTCTAGAAGATATATATCTAGTACGTGGATAATTTTTCATCAATGCACATAGAAAAGCTATTTGAATAATTAATTTCTTTCTAGAACATATATATGTAGTACTTCAACATTTTTCATCAATGCCAATAGAATTTAGCTACTTTTAGTTAATTGCATTCTAGAACGTATATATATTCAATACGTGAAACATTTTTCATCAATGCACATAGTAAAACTACTTTAACAGTTAATTGCATTCTAGAACATATATATATCCAATAACGTGCAACATTTTTTGTCAATGCACATGTAGAAAATCTAATTTCAGTTAATTTCCTAGAACATGTATATATCCATTATGTGCAACATTTTTCATGAATGCACATAGAAAAAATACTTTCAGTTAATTGCATTCTAGAACATATATATCTAGTACTTGCAACATTTTTCATCAATGCACATAGAAAGGCTACTTTCAGTGAATTGCATTCTAGAACACACACACACACACACACACACACATATATATATATGCAACACTTTTAATCAATGCATGTATAGCAAAGCTACTTTCAATTGATACTAGTGTGCATGTACCAAAACAATGTACATGTGCAAACACTTGCACAAATAACATAACAAGGCAGCTCAATTTTTAGTTGAGTTCTGGAAGTTCTAAAACATGAATCCAAAGAGAAGAAACTGTTGGGTAGTTCAATCAAAAAATTTCAATGGAGTGCCATCTTCAATGATCCGTTCATGATCGGATTTTGACATTTTCCATTTCTTAATTTTCATTTTTTTCCTTTGTTGAACCTCTATCAACTTTATGTGTGTTGCATAGACCAAGTGACTATATTGAAAACTTATGACATCAGGTTCATAGTCTTCAAAGTAAAAAAAATCTCCACATTGATTAATTTTTCTGAAAAAATAAGCTTTCAGTATAATAGTCCGCTTTCATAAGGAAACCTGTGATCATTATGTTTTCTAATAATTTCATTTTTCATTCAGTGCGACGCATCAAATAATACTTCACATTTTCATCGTTGTCAGTTGGTGCAATTACAACAAAAACATATCTTGCACAATAAAACAAACTTAACAAACTTATTTATTTAAATTTATTTCTAGATCTTTATCATTTTAAAAGCAATTCAAATGTTACCTTCTCTAACAAGATCAGAAACTCAATCACCATGAGATGATATTATAGTCTCCTCTGATTGGATTTCTTCAAACATTGCAACAAATATTTTCCCCTTTGTATTTAGATTTGTATGTTTCCAATATTTTACATACATTTTGTTTTCAAAAACTTCATTGGATTCTGTGTTGTCTGTGCAAACATAACAAAAACAAGAATATTTTCTTTTATCCAATGCAAACACATTTGTGGACAACTTTGTTTTAATTGAATGCCATTTTCGAGTCCCTTTTATTGTTTCAACGTCATTTCCAATTGATTTATCTACATATTAATTCCCAATATGCCAAAAAAACCTATATATGGAAAATTCAAATAAGAATGTAAATATGATATCAAAATACCATCAAAGATAATCATTGTGATAAATGTACACTGTTTAAAATTAAATATCCAATTCAAATTAAATTGAATGTACCTTCGCACTTCCCTTGATCGGTTAGTCTCATGGCTTAGAGCAACAATGCACCATTGAACAACTTCTTTAGCATCCACAAGTTGGATTGCAGAGGGGTTCATTTGATATTTTCGAAGTGCTCGTTTTATGCATGCCCCTGCACCGTCATTTTCTCCTTTTCCATGGCCAGTTTCAAAGAAATTACAACAATGTTTAATGCAGGTTTTCTTATGAAGACAACACAACCAAAAGAATGACTGTGAAGATTTGAATTAACCGGCGCATCCATCTGACCATATCCAATGTTCATTGAATTTTATTCCACGACTTTTCAAGGAGTCATAAATCTTTCCAAAATAGTGTTGTACAAAATATGTATCCTGTGTATGATCATCACTGATATAAAAGTGATATTCTTTAATAACATGTCGATTTGCACTGGAGCTTTCCATATGATTGACGTTTTTTCAGCTTGTCTATATAGAATATGAACGAGCATGGAGACTTGGTTAGAATGATAATATTCACTTTGAATTTCTTTTTGTGGAAAAAATGTGTAGTTTTATGCAAAATCAATTACTAACAAAGTGGTCCCTGGTGGAAAAACTTCACAGGATTTTTTTAATTACAAGTCTTTCCCTCGAACTCTATGGGAATGCTTGGTGTATTTATAAATTTCTGCCTCAAACTTTCTCAAAAAATTTATCACACAAATTTATTCTTCTTTTAATTCAATTCTTTTAGCACTATTTGCACCTTGAATCAATGTATGGATATATTCATATCTCTTCCATTTCACTTTCATGTTGGACAATGATTGATCATTTATATCAATATGATATTTGTTTTGAAATTTAGTCAAATTTCCACAATCTTTGGATTTTTTACCACCAACACATTTCTTTACATAAAATAATTCATCGCTTTCTCTTTCACATAGAATTTGAGATATGAAATCATGGATAGTGGAAGGAGGAGGTGAATCTTTCCAAAATGTTCTACCAAAATTAAGGAATGTCTCCTTCTCTTCACATTCCATGATATTAGTAATCATAAGAAGTATTTGCGTACGACGATGGTTTACATACCATGGTTAGCGTTGAACAAAAGCAGCGATTACCCAGTACACATTTTCTTTTTCTTTGAAATTGTTGAACAAATCTATCGAGTGGTTTCAGAAATTTTCCGTTGTTTGTAATGATTGTGCTATTCTTCATCTACATCCCTTGCATTTGGGTAGCTCAAAATGAATTTTTCTTCCAATATTCATATATTATTTTTTTAACATTTTATCCAAGTCTATCTTTGTATGGTTGCCTACAAATAGCTCTCCAACAAGCGAGTTCATCATTTACATCGATTTGCAACTGAAATTTCCGATGTTTGTGCAAAGTTTTTTGTGAGGTTCCTAATGCTCGTGCCATAGATTTCACCAAGTGATTCTCTCTAGTACTTAATGAAACCACTGCCATATGTATTTCTCTACGTACAACTGAAACATTTTTCTGTCTAGATCTTCTAATTGAATTTATAGCACTATTTATATTTTGGATCACATTTTCCTTCATTTTTTATATTTTTTTGATTTTCGAATACCCAATAAAGTCGTAGCTTCTTTTAATTTTCTTAATGATAGGATACCTTTCAACATTTGGGCTTGAACTGTCACATTTTCCTTTATGAAGTACGTATCAAAAATGTGTTTAACATGATATCTTATAACATTGTCAGCTCGTTTATCTCCATATGTGTGAGTGTCAACATTTTCTAACATCTCATCATCGACATTGATTTCATCTATACATATTCGAATGAATAGTACATAATAAGTTTACATATTCAATAAATAACTAAATTAATAAATATGTATAACTTCAATAATACATGCATGTGTTCAATATATATATATACCTTGTGATTCAATTTCTTCACTTGAATATCTTTCAACATTTTCACCATCTTCAATCATTGAATCATTATCTCTTTCACTTTCTCTTTCAAAATTTTGCATCTCATCATCAATGTTTTGAGGAGTATCTCTCTCAGTTTACATTGCAAAATATTTTTCAAAATATCTCATCAAATAAAAATTAAGCTTCACATTTTAAACTAGGAAAATTTTAAATATCAAATTCATAATAATTACATTTACATACATGTTTCAACTTCTAGTTGAGGTTGATTTTCCCTTTCAATATTTGAGAGTGGTTATCTCTTTCTTTTGCGAGATTCTCTCGTTTCTTCTCTACATTCCTCAGGGTCTCTTTTTCCATCATATTTTCTCATGCAATTCCTTCGATTTCCCATGATAATAGAGTATGAAGTTCAAAAAATTTCCTTCAAAAATTTAGACAAAAACTCAAATAAAAAAAACATCACAAAAGGTTTAATTAAAAAAAAAAACGTTTTAAAATTTTTGCAAAAAATACATACTTCAATCCAAAACACTTAATTTAAAAAATCCAACAAAAAAATGTCTTAAAAAAATGAAACGAAGCTCAAAATATTTCCTTCCAAATCCTGCAAAAAAAATTCATTTAAAAAGTTAGACAAAAACTCATTTAAAAAAATCACTATAAAAGATTTACTTCAACTCAAAACACATAATCTAAAAAAATGTCACTTCAAAAAATACCTCCAAAAAATTTACATTGAAAATTAATTCCAACTTCTTAAAAAATTCCACTTTAAAAACTACTTTAAAACAACCTCTAAAAAAATATCACTTTAAAAAATACCTCCAAAAAATGTCCTTTGAATATTAAGCCTAAAAAGAGTCCTTTGAAAATTAAGCCTAAAAAGATTCCTTTGAAAATTAAGCCCAAAACCTCTAAAAACAATGAAAATTAAGCCCAAATCCATACCTTCAAAAAAAATGAAGCCCAAAAAAATCCAAAAAATGTATCACATACCTCCAAGAAATGTCTTTTGAATGTAATGTCCTTTGAATGTACCTCCAAGAAAAGTCCTTAAACCCAAAACAATCCTTTCCAAAAATGTCCTTTGAATGTACCTCCAATAAAATTCCTTAAACCCAAAAAAATCCTTTGCAAAAATGTCCTTTGAATGTACCTCCAAGAAAATTCCTTAAACTCAAAACAATTCTTTGCAAAATCAGACCAAGACCTTTGCAAAATCAGACCAAATGTGTGAAAATATGCGAAAATAATGAATTCTTTCGTGGCAATTTATATTGCCGTGAAATGTTTTTTTGGAGGGGCTTTGTGGTATTTTCCGACAGACGGAAAGTCAAGTAAAATTTCGGCCGAACTTTTATGTCGTTAGACTTGACGGGGCGTCAGTACAAAAAATAATTCTGCCGAAATTTTTTTAAGAGTTCGGCCGAACTAACACGTCTACAATTACGTAGAGCCAAGCTCTAAATACATATCTTGAACTTTGGATTGATTAAACTCCATGAAACATTCTGAATTAACTGTCGGAACTAAGACAAGGATTTTTAGAATTCAATCTACTTTCAGGGAATATAACTTTTATGGAATTTCATAAATATTTACTAATTTTAATTAATTTTGTAATAAAATGGGTGCAAACAATTTCTGAAGGTCATTATGATTCAATGAAATCATAATTTTGTATCTTCCAAAATACACTATAAAAAAATTGAAAAAATTATGGTGCATTACATTGTTTCGTCGTCTGTAATGGGTAGTTTTTAGATTTTTAGTTTATAACTTATATGTTAAGAAATTTCATGCGTCGTGAAACATATTCAAAATATGCAGTTTTTTCATATAGGACCAGTTCAAAAAATTCTAGTAATTATGATATGCATCAGTTGGCTTTGTAGATATAACGAAACCGAAGTAGGCTCTGTCTAGATTGTTGTAACAAATTTTGTTTCTCAAAAACACAAAGTTTCAAAGAATACAACAATGCGTATTAACGTGACTTCTTATGAATCCTTTGATTGTTAAAAAACACACATTCAAAGAAACACTAAGTTGACATATCAAATATGTATAAAAAAATTCCAAAAAATAAGTAATAGAAAGCTAATAAAATTTCTGACAACTTTGATTTTTATCGCAAAATGAAATTCTAAACAGAAAAATTGTTTTGGCTTGCAAAAAGTTGAAGAACAGAAAAAATGAATTTTTTTCTCAAAAAGGGGCAAAAAGTGTAACCCAACTTCACGTTTTCACCCTGGGAGCTATTTTCTTATATTTTTGGAGCTGGTTTCATAACATTGATTCGATTTATAGTTTTGTGTCGAAGTATTGTTAAATATATGCTTTATCAACACTAGAGAGTCCCCTAGGATGGACATCTCCTTTATTCTTTTTTTCTTTTTCTTTTCTGAGCCAAAGATAGCCCAAATAGTAGCCCATAAGCGTCAGCTTAGTTGTTTACCTTTTTTCCCAGTCCCCATGCAAATCTATCTTCTATGATTCCTTCGGAATTAATGAAAATCCCTCCCCATCCTTCCACCCCAAACTCATGCCTTCTATAATTACCCATGTTTTCATGGACCCAATTTTCAAATTACATCGCATGCTCGCTTCCATAGTGTCAAATCAAGATCCCACATTAACCAAGAAATTCAAGCAGGAGCAGTTTAAGCTTTAGGTTACAAACTTGAAAACGAGCATCAATTATCTTCCCAAAATTGATGGCCAAACAAAGGTGGTCAATAAGTGCTTATAATCTTCTTCAAGATGCTTCGCTTCAAATATGAAACAACAATGAGAATAGTGGATACCCCTTGTATAATGGTGGTATAATGCCTCTTACCATGGTGCTACCAAAATGATGCCATTTGAAGTTGTATATCGCTAAAAACTCCTAACATTGGCTTCATGTTTACCAAGCACATCCAAACTCCATGAGTTGGATTACACATACAAATGCTTCACTCCAAAGAAGTTATTCTCCACACACTTAAGGACAATTTGGTTTAGGTTCAAAACATGGCATGAAGCAAGAAGTTGACTAGGATCACCTAGAGAAGAGGACTAGGTGTTTATGTTGAGATTCAACAAGATGATGATCCTAGTGAAAATTAAGCACCTACACTAGGTGGCCCCCGTAGGCTATTTTTAGGTGATATGTCTATTCTTAGAAAATTGAGAAAAGTCTATTTATAGAGGTAGTCTATTTATAGATGGTTGAGAAAATTATATTAATGGATGGGCATCTATATTTAGAATGCATGTGCGAAGTCAGTTCGTGGATTTCATGTCTAAAAATAGAATGCATGTTGATTATTATTATCTCTTAATAATAATTAGACAATAAATAATAATATATTCTCTTGAATCACTTGATTTCGGTTAACTAATGTGGCAAACTAGTTGACTAATGGAATTTCAAGTTCTAAGGTTGGTTGGTGGGACATGTAAGTGGACTTCGTTGTAACTGAGTGATACAAAGTTGTAACAGAGTTGGATATGTAGTTATGTGAGTTGTAAAGTAGTTTAACTCAGTTTAGTGAGTTAAACTCAGTTGTGCTAGTTGTAATTAAAGATACAGTAGTGAGAGATCAGTGAATTAAATATTAAATTAATTCACATGGAGTGATCTCACATGCAACTGAAGATTTACTACTATTAACTACATGCATGTTAGATCTAGTGGAGACCCAATTGAGAGATAGGTGAAAGGGACAATTTGACTATCAGTTGTGACATTAGTGGGTGCACTCATGCAACCACACACACATTAAAGATGCCAATGAGGATTGCCCAGTCAAGGAAAGGCAAGATCGAATTCATTCAGGGATTGTGATCAGCAGGGATTACGCAGTGGAGGTAGGTTGTCAGGAGGCAGTAAATTGGTGCATGTGTGAGCCAATTTTTGTATGACAGTGTGAGACGATTGTATATTGTACTGGGAGCTCTTGGATTAGAGTTTTGTATGATATTGTTTCATGATCCATGATATAAGCATAATATAAGATAGTGGGGTTTTTAGCTTTATTCTTTCCCGGTAAAAACATCTGTGTTATGTGTGATTGATCTTTCTTCATGTGTTTGCAATTGACGATTAAATTTCCGCAAAGATTTACGTAGAAGGATTATGTATTTAACAGTGGCATATAATTATTAGATCAGGAGAATCCAGCAATACATAATTGTATTAAAATTTATACATGGTATCAGAGCAAGGAAGATTGCAATATTGAAGCAGTAGCTGTGTTTAGTTTGTGGAAACAATTCAAATTTGTTGCAAGAATTTCTTGGTGTGACAGTTGAGTAAACATTGAAATGGATTTCAATGGTTTGCAGTTAGAGTATGCCCTTGAGGTAATCTTGAACTACATTGCATGGAAGGATAGGATGGAGGTGGTGCTTGAAGGAATTCATCGATAGTGATGTTCCTAAGCCCACTTTGACGGATGTTGCATTACTTGACGCCTGGCAAAATAAAGTAGCAAAGTCGAGAAGGATTCTGTTGGAAGGTGTGCGAGACCATATTGTCTCAAGCCTTCATGGGAAAGCCACTCCATTTTCGATTTGGAAGGCTTTGACGGATATTTTCCAAAGAAACAACAACCATAGGAAGTTGGAAAGTTAAGGATAAACTTAGAAAGATTAAGATGGAGAAGGGCGACAATATTCCTAAGTATTTGACAAATTTTTCCAATATCGGGATGAACTGGGGAGTGTGGGAATCATGGTTGCTGATGATTATTTGGTGAGTTTGGCTCTCTTGGGACTTCCTAAGATTTGGCACAGTTACCAAGACTCTGTCAACGGATGGAAAAAACTACCGAATTGGGAATGACTATGGTCGGATCTAGTGCAGGAGGAGTTTAGGTGGAACACCAGAGATGGCTCTTCATCAAATCATGATGATGAAGAGGATTGTGCTTTGGTTTCCAAAGCAGGGAAAGGGAAGGGGAATAAATTCCACTCAAAATCCAAGGCTAAAGGAAAGAAGTTGGATTTGTCCAAGTTGAAGTGTTTTCACTGTCACGAACATGGGCATCTCGCCACTAACTGCCCACAGAAGAAGAAGAACAAGAAGGTTGTTGGAGTTGCAGTTGGTGAGGCCCTTGCCTCACAATTTGAACTTGATTTCTCTTTGATCACATGCTTGGTTTCAAGCACAATGGGATCGGTGTGGTATCTTGATAGTGGTGCTTCCTTCCACATGACGGGAGATAAGGAGCTTTTTAGTGACTTGGAGGAGAAATATCTCCAAATTCATATTGAGATGGGCGACGATGGATGATACAGTGCAACCGGAATTGGTACCCTTACCTTTGAGAGGGAGTCAAGTAAACCATTTTTGTTGAAATATTTTATGCATGTTCCAGGTCTGAAGAAAAACTTTGTCTCAGTCGCGATGTTGGAGGACAGAGGTTATGACGTTATTTTCAACGATGGAAAATATTTCTTGCGACATAAAACAACGGGTCAAACCAAGAGGATAGGGATTCGAGTCAATAATCTCTACAAGCTGGAGGTAGATGGCTGCGCTGCAATGGTGGGCAAAGCAAAAGAAGTGGTGAGACAGGATGAGGGCGAATTATGGCACAGGCGATTGGGCCATCTTCACCATGGCGCCCTGAATATTTTGCAGCAGATTTCTATTGGGCTTCCCAAGGGTACACTTGCGCAGTTAGATCAGTGCAAGGGATGTACTATGGGTAAGTTTGTGAAGACCACCTTTCATGAAAAGGTGAACCGTGCTATGGCGATACTGGAGAGAGTTCACATAGACGTGTGTGGGCCATTATTAGTTGCTTCAACAAAAAAAACAAATGTATTATGTTATTTTTGTTGATGACTATTCTCGTAGATGCTGGATCTTCTTCATGCAGAAGAAGGATCAAACATTCTCAAAGTTCTGTGAGTTTAAGGCATTAGTGGAGAAAGAGTCAGGGAAGCAAGTGAAGGCTCTACAGAGCAATAATGGTGGTGAATTCATCTCGAATGAATTCAAAGAATTTTGTAGAAAATAAGGAATTCGAAGAGAACTCATAGTGCCTCATAACCCACAGTAGAATGGGGTCACGAAGAGGAATAATAGAACGATCATGGGTGTTGCACGAGCTATACTACATGATCAAGCCATATCAATGCACTTGTGGGTGGAAGCACGAAACACTGATGTTTATTTGAAAAACCATTGTCCTCATAGAGTACTTGGCATGAGTACACCTGAAGAAGATTTTACTGGTAACAAACCAGATGTTTCTCACTTTAAGATTTTTGGCTCATCTGTTTATGTGCATGTGACCGAGAACGCTAGGAAAAAGCTAAAGCCGACTACTGAAGTTGGGATATCTGTGTGGTACACAGAAACACCCCATAATTATCGTGTGTATTTTCCAAATAGTCGAATGACTGTGGTGCGACGGGATATAAAATTCAATGAGGAGAAAGCCATGAAGTTGTCGCTTGAGAGGGAGCTAGAATTGCATGCAGAGGAGGAACTTTTGGTTCCCAAAGATGAGTCTCTAGATGTGGATCAGCCATGGGAGGAGGTTCATGGAGTGGAGGAGTCCACTCACGTAGAGCCAAACATCAGAACTGGAAGAAGGCGTACCACAGAAGCTGAGAGGTTGAAGCTTGATGCGAAACAGAATGTAGGAGTCCCTACTTCACAGCGCAGACAAAGATAGTCTCTTGATCGATTCACTGGATACATGGTTCTCATGAGAAAATGTATTGTGACAGAGCCATATTCCTTTCAAGAAGCAATGCAGGATCCCACATGGGTATATGCAATGGTGGAGGAGTATGACTCCATTGTCAAAAACAGTGCTTGGGAAATTGTTCCAAGTCTGATTGATAAATCAATGGTAGGTTCAATATGGATCTTCAAGGTAAAGCAAGTTGCTGACGGGAGTGTTTAGAAATACAATGCCAGATTTGTGGCCTGGGGCTTCTGACAGATCAAGGGGATTGATTATGAAGAAACCTTTACACCTGTCGCACGGTATTCTTCCATAAGGACCATCCTTGCTCTCTCAGCGCAGATGGGTTGGCACATTCATCAGATGGATGTGAATATTGTGTTCCTTAATGGGATTTTTGAGGAATAAATCTACATTGAGCAGCCTGAAGGATTTGAGATCTTTAGCAGTGAGTCACATGTGTGCAGACTCAAAAGAGCGTTGTATGGGCTGAAGCAAGCACCTTGTTCTTGGTACACTCAGATCGACAGCTATTTCACTGGACTTGGCTTCACCAAGAGTGAGGCGAATGTACACCTATACCAGATTGTGGTGGAGGGTAAGATTTTAATCATTTTTATTTATGTTGATGATTTAATATTGATCGATGATGAGCAACTGATACACTCATGCAAGGAGGACCTTGCAAAGGAGTTTGAGATGAAGGATATGGGCCTCCTTCACTATTTCATTGGATTGGAAATATGGCAGTGAAATGGTGAAAATTTTGTATCTTAGGGAAATTATGCAAGGGAGATACTCGGTAAGTTTCACATGGAGGGCTGAAAACCCATGGATACTCCTCTTCTAGGAAACTGGAGGAAATAGGATGCTACATATGGAGAGGTAGTGTATGCTAGTATCTATTGATAATTGGTGGGTTTGCTGATGTATTTAGTTAATACAAGACTGAACATGTGCTATGCAGTGAACCAACTTAGTCAAGTGATGGTTAAGCCTACCAAGCTCTTTTGGAAGGTGGGCAAGCATGTCCTGAGATATCTCAGGGGAAAATCTGAGTATGGCTTATGGTACAGACAGACGGATGAGGTGAAGTTGCATGGCTTCACGGATGCAGATTATGTGGGCATCCCAACGGACAGAAAGAGCACATCAGCAGGGATCTTCAGTATTGGATTTATAGTTGTTTTTTGGTACAACAGGAAATAGATATCCGTGGCACTCAGTTCAGCGGAAGCGGAATACATGGCAGCAAGTCAAGATGCATGTGAGGCTATCAGGATGAGGAATATCTTGGTCGGTTTGTTTGGTTCTCATTTAGAGCCTACAGTGATTCATTGTGATAATAATAGTTGCATTAAAATCTTGATTAGTCCTATGTTTCACGATAGATCTCAGCATATAGATATCTGGTATCATCATACCAGATATTGTGTGCAGTGGAAGATCATGTTGCTTCAATACATTCCTACGGAAGATCAAGGTGCAGATATTCTGATGAAGGTGCTCACGAGGAGCAAATTTGAATACCATAGAGGCAGGATCGAGTTGAAGGATAATTCCTTTCTTGTTGAGAGGGAGTGTTGAGATTCAACAAGTTGATGATCCTAGTGAAAATTAAGCACCTACACTAGGTGGCCCCCGCAGGCCATTTTTAGGTGATATGTCTATTTTTAGAATATTGAGCAATGTCTATTTATTGTGGTAGTCTATTTATAGATGGTTGAGAAAATTATATTAATGGATGGGCGTCTATATTTAGAATGCATGTGTGAAGTGAGTTCGTGGATTTCATGTCTAAAAATAGAATGCACGTCGATTATTATTATCTCTTAATAATAATTAGACAATAAATAATAATCTATTCTCTTGAAGCACTTGATTTCAGTTAACTGATGTGGCAAACCAGTTGACTGAAGGAATTTCAAGTTCTAAGGTTGGTTGGTGGGACATGCAAGTGGACTTCGTTATATCTGAGTGATACAAAGTTGTAACAGAGTTGGATGTGTATTTATGTGAGTTGTAAATTAGTTTAACTGAGTTAAGTGAGTTAAAATCAGTTGTGCTAGTTGTAACTAAAGATACACCAGTGAGAGATTAGTGAATTAAATATTAAATTAATTCACATGGAGTGATCTCACATGCAACTGAAGATTTACTACTGTTAACTACATGCATGTCAGATCCAATGGAGACCCAGTTGAGAGATAGGTGAAAGGGACAGTTTGACTATCAGTTATGACATTAGTGGGTGCACTCATGCAACCACACACACATTGGAGATGCCAATGAGGATTGTGCAGTCAAGGCAAGGTAAGATCAAATCCATTCAGGGGTTGTGATCCGCAGGGATTGCGCAGTGGAGGTAGGCTGTCAGGAGGTAGTAAATTGGTGCATGTGTGAGCCAATTTTTGTATGACAGTGTAAGATGATTGTATATTGTACTGAGAGCTCTTGGATTAGAGTTTTGTATGATTTTGTTTCATGATCCATGATATATACATAATATATGATAGTGGGGTTTTTAGCTTTATGCTTTCCCATTAAAAACATCTGTGTAATGTGTGATTGATATTTATTCATGTGTTTGCAATTGGCGATTAAATTTCCGCAAAGATTTAAGTAGAAGGATTCGATATTTAACAGTGGCATATAATTTTTAGATCAGGAGAATCTGGCAATACATAATTGTATTAAAATTTCTATAGTTTATTCACCTTCAACCCTATAAGAAAACATATTTCAAATAGAAAAACCATCATAAGCTCTCAGTGAAATTTTATGCACCCTATTACATCCTGTAGTGCATTGGACATGTTACTTGTGAATTGGCTCTTGCAATCGACTTCAAGATATATATTGTGTTTCATGTGTCTTTCTCAAAGAAGAAAGTTTGATTGGATTGCAAAGTGAAAACTAGTCCGTCGAGACTTGATGAAGAAGGGTCCATTGGACTATAGCCATAAGTAGTATTGGCTACCAAAGAATGTCGACTACGCGAGCACATTGTTCGAGATGTATTGAGCCACTGGAAAGATATGCGGCTAAGAAGATGCCACATAGGTATAAACAATGATTTTACGATAGTTTCTACACCTCCAACATTGAGGACAATATTGAATACAAAGGAGGACGACATGTCAGGGTCTTAACCCACCTACCTACATTAGGGGTAATTAGGTGTTAGTCAATTAAATTACAATGCCAAATTTGTTGAATAAATAAGGATAGGTAATTGGTGGGTAGATATGTAATTTCAACTCTTCAATGGGAATTTCTAATCACGTAGAGAACTGTTGGTCTAAACAATCTCACCTGCGGAGGTCCTGCAAGAGTTCCACAGACAACCCTCGTGTTGTAACTCACTCCAACTCGAGCCACAGAAAACATGCTTCCCTAATCAAATAATTATCTTAACAGACCTCATCACTCCCTGTTTTCGGCAAAGCACCTGTTCTAGACGCACCTACAATTTTGCTTCATATACTGAAAAACCCCATTGTGAATAGAAATGCACTTCCCTAATGGACGTTTTATCAGATAAATCGGTTGATAGGTTATCAATATCAGATCGACAAATTGATTCCTGACACAATACTTGTGCTCCTGATTTGAGACAGGAAAACGACTTGTGGGATTGGTGATCCTATTCAGAAACAATGGAGACATCTTTACATTTCTCGTAAAAATAAAACCCATTGATGGAATTATTGTTTTTAAACTATTATTAAATACATGTTTTTATATTTATTTTAATTGAGTTGGCGTGTTAAATGTTTACAAGCATTTAATCCACTATGACATTTAAAAATTGTTTACATACTTTCTTACATTATGACTACACATATCCCCATCCTTGGTTGTAGAGTGCCTCTCGACGCAATGACCGATTAAGATGATTTTGGATGTTGAAAATGCACACTTCTTGGTCGTTAGTTCCAAATATAAGCTCGATATTTGGGTTGCATTTCCTTGAACAAATTCAAGCGATTCATTGATTAATTATTGATGCAAACAAACTACAACATCCACTAAAATTTCAAATTTAAAACTTAAATGTCTTTAAAATTACATCCAGTTATATTTAACTCTATGTGTCATTGTATTTAAGCTGTTTAGGATACTCAAGTCTCATTCAAGAGATCCAGTTTCTAGTCCAAGAAAGATAATCTATTTTGCGAACGCCTTTACAATGATAAAAAAACATGTGTTCGCATTTAAGGTTTTTATGACAAGGCAAACATTTATTATAATTATTTTATATTGACTGTAAGCTCTTCACATTTTAAGCTTTCACAGAAAGGGGAACATGTGTTCCTCGTCTTCTTGTTGTGAATAGTTGGATGATGATGATGGTGTGTTTTTGTTGTGAAGGGGATGCTTATTGTTTGTGTTTGATGCAAATTTTATGAGAGGGAACTTTGAATAACCACAGTCATTATTTATTTCATCATATTTTATTTTTTTCTTATCATTATGTTGTATCATTCTAAATATGTTTCACCTTGAAGGTTAATTTGATCTTTTCCATGTGAGTGAGTGCATACTTACATTTCATCTCCAAAACCATATTGTGGGAATCTTAGTCTTGAGATAGAAAGTGCCACTTTGATAGTTCTATGTGATGGATAACTTTGAAGGGGGCTCATCCCTCACAACTCAAGGGTTTTATATTCCCCTTTGGAACATTTTTCTTGAATCCATAGGGATTTGGTTGTGAGAAGTCATGGACCGTTGATGTTTTCAAATTTTCAAGGTTGTTGTGCACCGAAAGTGGACAAGTACGATGTGTGAAAGGAATACGAGGGATTAAGTTGTTGATTCCATGTCATGGGAGGTTGTAATTTTCTTCAAGGCGAAATCCCGATTTCCCCAAGTGCTCAAAATTATCCTTAATTTTAACCAGATATTTATAGGTCACATCCAAACTTGAGATTTCAAATGATTCCATGTCAGCAGACATATACTACGCTGATTAGTTTTGTAATTTTGTAGGAAATGTATGGAAGGTGTATAGTCGTATATAGTGTGATCCTGACATTGGTGCCATTGCGACCATTTGGTGCATTGGTCATTATAGTTCACATGCGTTAATATTCCTCCTTGAGGGCATCGACAAAAATACCCCATATAGTGTATGTGTCTCGAAACATAATACTTCACATTTCTTCATCTATAGTGTTCATTGATGATGTTTGTCCGAGCAATGCTAGGCATGGGAGTGTGGTTCCAGAGGCACAATCATAGTTTTCGCCTCACTGGAGAAGCTATTAACAACCATAAGCATTCAAGCGAGTGCTTTAAAGCATATGCACCCCCTTCCTTCAAATATAGCGACAATCATATTAACATGTCTCTTTCAAGGCATATCTCTATTGATGAGAAGGCTCGATGAAGTAGAGGTACCGATGATGGTGGAGATTTGTTGGAATATACAAGCATGCTGATTCAACATACATATTCTTGGATTGTTCACAATGTCTTGGAGTGATGGGATTTTTCAACCAATTTTATTCTACCATATGATGTCATCTAGGTAGGCAAAGAAGATAGTCATATGGATTGCACATCGATTTACCAAGCCACTTCTACTCTGAACTTGTTAGAGAGGCATGCATAAGGAAACACAAGGGTCTGAAACCCCTTATCGCTATTTGATATAAAATTCTAATATTTGCTGACAACAAACAAAAGGAGTCGAGGGGCATGCATAAGGCAACATAAAGGTCTACACCCCTTATCGCTATTTGGGATAGAATTCTAATATTCGCTGCCAACAAATAGAAGGATACTGCTCCTTGAAAGATTTTTTGGAGTTATACCCTCTCTCTTGAGCTTGTCATTTGACAAAACCCAATCTTGACATGATTTTTAGACATCCTTCCTTTAATAATTTTTGTCCCATTTCTTTAACTTTCCAACAAATTTTGTGTCATCCATATTAAAAAAATCACCTTTCTCTTTCCAAGTTCAACACTCATGATTTTGACTTCCTTATATTTCAAGGACATCGAGCATTGATCCAAAATTATTCATTGTACTTTTTTTTAACATGACCATATTTCTCAAGGCTAGGAAGTACCCAGGAATGGTGGAATATGGGAGATGGATTTTGACCTCTTGCATTTTGAGATACTCATTATGAGACTCTACAAACAAAATATCTCTACACCATGATTTCTGTGGAATGGCACTCAAGTATTTTGTATGAATGATCTCACTTGAAGCAATATAAACTATGACATAAGATGAAGCCTTCACCCAAACTCAACCATTTAGTCCCCCTGATATCTCTAAAACAAATAATTCTGAGAATGATTAGTCTTTCATTGCCTTCTTCAGAGATGAGAACCATGTGCATTCTACGATAATATTAATGACAGATACCTTGCTTCCGAGAGCATTAAAAGAAGGTAACTAACACTTCGATTTTTTGTTTTCAGCTTTTACAGAGCCTAGACCATAGAGTACCATATAATCACAATGATGAAACTACACGTCTAAGGAGTAGTAGCTTCAAAACTCTACTGTACAAATTGATGAAACTACATAAGATTTTAAAAAAAATCGTATAATGTTGGGGTTGGTCTCTCACCATCATTTCCTCAGGTGATTGTGACTCAACTCATCAGGAATCCAACAGTTCGATCACGTATGGACAATGAGAATTTTGATTTTGATTTTGCTAGAAGCCAACAATTCGATCACGTGCAGGCAGCGAGCATTTCGATTTTTATTTTTATTTTGGTATTGCATGGAGGCCATGCGAACGTGAACCTCTGTTGCCCCAAATTATGACGTGCACTATCCTAAGTGGGAGATGCTAGGTAAACCCCCCTCCCAAGTGAAATGGAGGTGGCCATATCTAGAGTATGCTGATCAGAGAGGCCACATTCACCCTACCCTGTGCGTGGAATTTTCAATATGTATATGTATTGAAGGGAAAAACAAAGGAAAATACGCCTCTGATTATGTTTCTAGAATGGATGAATAGTCTGAACATTGTTTGTGACCGGTGGAGAGTCCCCTAGTGGTGTAGAGAATGTTGATCCCTATTGCACACATTCATCTAAGGATTCACTCCACCAAAATCTAACACTTGCATGGCTTAGGGGGATATCCCAGAGGGGCTCTATTACCACCCAACCATTGATGGAGTTTTAAGTCATTTTTTAATATAATATCTTAAGTGTCACAGTAAACAACTAAATAAGTTATTGCAGCTCTCACCAACGAATAAGTGTGAGAGGATTGCAATGTTTACCATGCCCTTTATCTCAATTGAAGTAACGTCATAGAATATTCAATGAAGAAGGTGGCCACGCCAAGATCAACTAGAAAGAGGGCGATACAAACCATTGCTGAATTCGACAGTGAGCCAACCAAGGATGATCTCAATTTTCTCATCAGAGAGTCCATAGAGCTTGAATTTGAAGGGTTTTATTCAAGAAGAAAATCTCGTATGATAGCCAAGATAACATTGACATCGGAGGATGATGAAAACAAGAAATAACTGAGGATCATTTGAGGAAAATAAAATAGACTATGGAATCAAGTGTTGGCAAAGACTCCAATGAGGCAACAACATGAGAAAATGAGATAATCATTGAAGCAATCAAAAATAAAATAACAAACGTGAAACGACTACATGAATAAATTGAAAGGTGTGAGCAATGAAAGAATCATCAAGTAGAGGAAGAAACAAAGAAAGTAAGAAGAAGAAAATTTAAGCCCCAAATATCACAACGAAGATGCTCACCAAAACCTAATTGTGGAATGGGAGCGACCAAGGTGCACAATGAACTTGGGAACCGATTGACATAACCAGGGACCTAGTTCCAAGGAAGCTCACCCCAATAGTATAAGAGAATGCATTGTGCATACACACAAGATAATGGAGGTGGAGGTTGTTATCACTCTAGTAAATCTTTAGTTGTGAGATCTTTGGTTTTTAGTTAAGAAAACTAGAGGTAACCATAGACCAACTTTTAAACTCTAGGATATAGCCTTCATAGGGTTCAGAGAGGGCTCTCTCTATAAAATTTAACTTTGTTTTGATTCTAAAATATTAGGCTAGTTATGATTGTGCAATTGGTTTGGTTTTGATTGATTTGGTGCGAAAAATAACTTGAAGATATGGATAGTGGGAAATCTATGTGTCCATTGGGCTCTGGAGTCAAAGTCAAGCAAACAAAACTAGGATCAAGGCCAAAAAGTCAAATGTTTTCATGGCAGGATAGATAACCCTTGAAGATCTTGGAAAGTTGTTTTGTGAGATGGTATGATCGGGATAAAGGGAAATTAAGAATCCTTCGATCCGGAAAAGGGAAGTAGTAGACAGAGGTTAGACGAGTGAGGGAGCAATTAAGAATTCCCTACACTGGAAATCAGTAGAAAACATAGAAATGATAACTAGTTAAAACAAGGTGCTTTTAAAAAATCCTAAAGTAATCCTCCTAGTTATACATTCAAATTTAGAACACATATATATGGATGCATGTAAAAAAGAAATATAACAATGAAAAGTAAGGAAATACTTCACTCCAAATATCTCATCACATGAATCCTGAAATATGATGCTAGTTGGTTCGATCCAGTCTGCTACTCGAAATTTGAACACAACAGCCTTCAAGTCCAACAAAAATGACTATAGAAATCTCTAGCAATTTATTCCACACAAAAATACTTCAAAGGATTAATTATATATACATAATTTGTTTACAAAATATCCTAGAATGCTTCTAGGAATTATCTAAGGGAAATAAAAATATCTTTACAACAATAATAGAGACAATTGTTTAACAAGTCAACAAGTTGTCGTATCTATCCAAAAGAAATAGAAACTGTTCTGAGGATAATATGCAGCTGGCTCCTTAGGTGTCTCCCTTGCTGGCTTTAGATATTTCAAGTTTGTTTTGAAATCTGATTTGACTTGTCTGATACTCTTTCACTGATTCTCTTTAATATCTGACACTCTTTAAACTCTATAAAATATCTTTACTGTTGTAAAAAATATGTTTGACTGCAAATCAGCAAACAATTTTCATTGTTTATTTTTCCACCTTTTTACCTTTCATAGTAAATCTGTTAATGACTCCCAAAATTCATCATTTGGAATGTTGATCAGCGGTTGTCATTGATGTCAACCCAAGCAGCACCAGGGGCTAACCCAATATTGCATGGGAATTTTGACTTACCAAATTAATATATTCTGGGTCAGTAATTCTTTTGATGGTTTCTACTTGTCGAGATGTTTCCATTGATATATGGCACACCATGTAATTCTTCACGGTTTGAGAGATATTCATGTTTAAAGTTTGTACCCCCAGTTAGTGGGCTAAAACCCCATGGGGTTGGGGCATGGGTCATTGAAAAGTCATAATTAATATTTTTTATGCTCCTAAAATCCCTCCCACGTTCACTTGTTGAAGCCCCTCTCAACTTAAGCATTCATATAAATTGTGATCTTCATTTCCTCCTTATGCAAGGGATAAGGCCATCTGAAACACGTCATCTTGGAATTTTCACTCTAAATTTTTTTCTACCAAGGTTCAGAAGCTGAAATTTTTATGAGGTGAAGCTGAAAATCCTGAGGAAGCTACAGTAAAAATTTCAGATCAAGGTGCGCACTTTTTTTGGAGATATGATCTATGTAAGTTAGGGTTTTTGTAGGCTCCTGAAATTCATCTCAAAGAAGTGACCTTGGTAAATTCGTCATAACTCTCTCTCTGAGTATCAGATTGGAATTCCATAAAAGTGATGGATAGTGCATAGTCTTTAATTTTAGCTCTATCAATTTTAGAAACAAATGAAGAAACAATGACACGTGGCATGTCGTACAAGTGCGCTTTGCTGAAATAGTCCATAATTAGGGCATTATGAGAGATTGGGTATAACTCTCTCTTCAAGAATCAAAATTGGGTCAGAACTATGGCATTGGAAAGATGACTCAGAGGACTACTATAGGACCGAAAATCAGATATTTAGGATCTAAAATGACAGAGATACACCAGATTAAATATCAAGCTCCTAGAAGGCAACAAAAATCTAGATCATGTGTTGTCAAGGGTTGCAAAGGACCATACTTTCTATGGCATAAAAGCAAAGCAAGGTACTGTAGATGGTAGCATGACAAGAGAAACAACCAAGGTGCATAACAACAGCAATAAGTTCATCATATGAAGTCTTCAAGTGGGCAGCACTGCATACAATCATTGTAAAGGTATCATTGTACTTAGTCATTGTAAATACATTATTGTACAAATTGTACTAGTGTCTATCTGCCAAGGGTTACAGAGGCAGTGTTGGGAGGTCTAGGATCATCATTAGGTGGTTGTATCAAAGTTGGGGTTATGGTCTAGTATATATTATTCTTCTACATCATTCTATATCATTGTAAAGTGGACCATTTTCCCTCGTACGGGAGTCCATTCTTCTTTTATTCTTCTATAGGGTGGTAGGGTGGTGCTAGGGTGAGTTGTAGCTCATTGGGTGTTAGGGCATCCGTTCAGTTGACTACTGAAGAATCTCGGGCGTTGGAGCATCCATCCAGTGGGAGATGGAGAAGAATGCTTTTCTAGATTCTAGGAAGTTGGAGCTTTATTTTCAATTGGAGTTGAAAAGAATTATTAGAATTTAGCATTAGGTGGTTTTTGTCTCGGAGTGGGTTTCGACCTTAAAAACTGTGTGCATTTGTGTTCCTCTTGTTTTCTGCTATCATTGTACAAACACTGATAATAATTGAAGATTAACTAATTCTCTAATTGAAAGAAATATTGATTCACCCCCCCTCTCAGTATTTCCAACAATTGGTATTAGAGCTTGGTTCCTTCAATAGCAGTTTAACAGCTGGAAGGAAGTCATGGAGCATACCAAGAATGGTGTGCCTCTATTCAATGAAAATAATTATGCACTTTGGAAAGGAAGAATGGAGGTCTATCTCTTGGCACAAGGTTACGAAGTATGGGACACTGTTCAAAATGGATTTGCAACAACCGTGGATGAACAAGGTAAGAAGAATTTGGTAAATGATGCAAAAGCAAAGAATATTATTATCAGTGGACTTATTAAATCTGATTATCATAAGGTGTTGGGTTGTAAAAATGCCAAAAATGTATGGGACAAGCTTCAGAAGATATATGCAGGTGACTCAAATTTCAAAGAAGCAAAGCTTCAAATCTATAGAGAAAAATTTGAGCAACTCAGAATGAAAGAAGATTGCAACATTGCTACATACTTTCAATACATTGATGAAATAACCAATACTCTAGAAGGATTGGGAGATCCAGTTGACGAGAAGACTATTATATGGAAGATTCTTAGAACGTTACCAGGGAGATTAAACCCAAAGGTATCGGTCTTAGAATATAGTGAAAATCTGGACAAACTCAGCAAAGAGGAATTACATGGAGTTCTCATAGCATATGAAATGAGACTTGATGAAGAAGAGGGTACTTCGCATCTAGAAACTGCATTCGTTGCATCTAAGAAAACCAATAAGGATAAACAACCTTCAATTGAAAAGACATACACCTGCAAATGTGAAGAAAAGGGAGATGATGAAGAAGGTCTTTCAGATGAAGAATATGCTTACTTCACGAGAATACTACAAATTGGTAAGGGAAAATTCAAAGGTAAACTTCCATTGATATGTTTTAGCTGTAATGAGGTTGGGCATTTTGTAGCAAAAATGTCCAAACAAAAGTAATGGCAACTCAAAAAGAAAGAAAGGCTTTAAGAAATTCAACAAGCAAGGATCCAAAAGGAACTTTCTCTCTAAAGAAGATAGCTCATCATCGGATGAAGACAATGATAGTGAAGAAGAAGCCAATGAGAGAGTATTGTTTATGGCCAAGCACAATAAACCCAAGCACAATAAGCAAGAGGTATCAAACAATGAAGAAGAAGGATGGACCATAGACGAATTTTATGAGGAAGCAATCAAGCTTATAAAAGATCTCAACACAGAGAAGATTCGTTCCAAAACTCTTGAAGAACAAGTTCAAGGTCTCAAAATTGAAGTTGAAGAACAAAAATGCATTGAAGAGTCACTTCAAAAGAAGTTGGAAGAAAGCAACCAAGAAAGGGAAGAATTAGAAGCCGAAGTAGTCTCGCTGCGTGAGGAAGTGAAGAAAGGAAAAACTATCCAAAACTATGCCAACAGCTCAAGGGCATTGGAAGAAATCATCAACAATCAATGATCTTACAACGACAAAACTGGCATTGGTTACAAAGAAGAAGAAGCAGGACCTTCTACAACAAAATACAATGAACCTATGAGATCTAACATGCATGTAGACTTCATTGGACAAGATTCGCAAGAACAACCTTGGAAGACAATTCCTTGACGAAAATTTCCATCTAGGTACCAACATATTTTTTATGGCTACTGTTATTCATGTGGAAAATTTGGTCATAAAGCTGTAGAATGTTGCACATACCCTAGGAACGAATACAATTCCAGGAGATTTGTCAAATATGAACCTCCCAAGGCTTAGCAAAATATCAATAGATTTGAACATTTAAGAAATAATATTGAATGTTACAAATGTCGAAACTTTGGACACATAGCCAAAGACTGCAGACTTGAAAATCCTCCAGAAGAATCTTCGAAGCCACAGAATGAACGAACATGGAAGAAGAAGAAGAATGATAATTGTGCTCTCGCTCTGAAGGCTCAAAAGAAAAAAGATGTGTGGTATGTTGATAACGGTTGCTCAACGCATATGACTGGAGATAGAAATAAATTTGTATCTTTGAAAGAGAAGGATGGAACCGTGTCCTTTGGAAATGATGGATCTTCAAATGTTATAGGATCAGGTACTGTCACTCTCGGAAGCAAAGATGTTCTAGCCAATAATGTTTTATTGGTTGAAAACATGAATCACAATCTGCTCAGTGTTGGACAAATGTGTGATCAAGGACACACAATACTATTCAACTCCACGAAATGAGAAATCAGGAAAGGCGTGTATGGTGAAATTGTGGCTACAACAAGTCGAGCTCCAAACGACATATATGTTCTGGATGAAGCAACTAAAGCATGTCTAATAGCTAAAGAGGATGATACAATAATTGGTAGCAATGATGATCGACTAAGTAAGAATTTTTCTACAAAGGTGCAAAGTGATTTAGAGATGTCTTTACTTGGTTGCAAATTGAGCATTGATGACTCATCTAAGGATGTGGATCAAAGGTTGTACAGATCTATGATTAGTAGTCTTCTATATGTAATAGCCTCCCGACCAAATGTTGTGCAAGCAGTTGGACAAGTAGCAAGATTCCAAGCAACACCAAAAGAATCACATATTAAATATTCGCTAGCATTGGAATATATTTTCCAGAAGCTTGGTATTCTCCCAAGTTCTCATTAGATTTTCCTTTTTCAGAATATGAAGTGGGAGTGGAAGTGTGTACAAGTCTGCAGGACGGTTGTGTGTCAGTGTGAGTGGAAGTGTGTACAGGTCCGCAGGATGGTTGTGTTTCAGGGGGAGTTACGCTTTGCCATTGATGTCAAAGGGGGAGAGAATGTTGTAGGAAGAGGTTTCATGAATGCAGGGGGAGTACTTTTGTTGCCATCAATGCCAAAGGGGGAGATTGTTGATCAACGGTTGTCATTGATGTCAACCCAAGCAGCACCAGGGGCTAACTCAATATTGCATGGGAATTTTGACTTACCAAATTAATATATTCTAGGTCAATAATTCTTTTGATGGTTTCTACTTGTCGAGATGTTTCCATTGATATATGGCACGCCATGTAATTCTTCACGGTTTGAGAGATATTCATGTTTAAAGTTTGTACCCCCAGTTAGTGGGCTAAAACCCCATGGGGTTGGGGCATGGGTCATTGAAAAGTCATAATTAATATTTTTTATTCTCCTAAAATCCCTCCCATGTTCACTTTTTGAATCCCCTCTCAACTTAAGCATTCATATAAATTGTGATCTTCATTTCCTCCTTATGCAAGGGATAATGCCATTTGAAACAGGTCATCTTGGAATTTTCGCTCTAGATTTTTTTCTACCAAGGTTCAAAAGCTAAAATTTTATGAGGTGAAAACGAAATCTTGAGGAAGCTGCAGTAAAAATTTCAGATCAAGGTGCACAATGTTTTTGGAGATATAATCTGTGCAAGTTAGGGTTTTTGTAGGCTCCTGAAATTCATCTCAAAGAAGTGACCTTGATAAATTCATCATAACTCTCTCTTTGAGTATCAGATTGGAATTCCATAAAAAGTGATGGATATTGCACATTCTATACTTTTCACTCTATCAATTTCAGAAACAAATTAAGAAACAATGACACGTGTCATGCCGTACAAGTGCGCTCTGCTGAAACAATCCATAATTAGGGAATTGTGAGCGATTGGGTATAACTCTCTCTTCAAGAATCCAAATTGGGTCAGACCTATGGCATTTGAAATATGACTCAGAGGAATACTACAGGACCAAAAATCAGATATTGAGGATATGAAATGACAAAGATACACCGAATTCAATATCGAGCTCCTAGAAGGCAACAAAAAGCTACATCATGTGTTGTCAAGGGTTGCAAAGGACCAGACTTTCTATGATAGAAAAGAAAAGCAAGGTGCAACAGATGGTAGCATGACAAGAGCAGCAACCAAGGTGCATAACAACAGCAAGAAGTTCATCATATGAAGTCTTCAAGTGGGCAGCACTGCATACAATCATTGTAAAGGTATCATTGTAAATATATTATTGTACAAATTGTACTAGTGTCTATCTGCCAAGGGTTGAAGAGGTAGTGTTGGGAGGTCTAGGATCATCATTAGGTGGTTGTATCAAAGTTTGGATTATGGTCTAGTACATATTCTTCTTCTACATCATTCTATATCATTGTAAAGTGGACCATTTTCCCTGGTACGGGAGTCCATTCTTCTTTTATTCTTCTATAGGGTGGTAGGGTGGTGCTAGGGTGAGTTGTAGCTCATTGGGTGTTGGGGCATCCATTCAGTTGACTACTGAAGAATCTCGGGCATTGGCGCATCCATCCAGTGGGAGCTGGAGAAGAATGCTTTTCTAGATTCTAGGAAGTTGGAGCTTTATTTTCAATTGGAGTTGACAAGAATTATTAGAAAAGCATTAGGTGGTTTTTGTCCCGTAGTGGGTTTCCAACTTAAAAAATGTGTGCATTTGTGTTCCTCTTGTTTGCTGCTATCATTGTACAAACACTGATAATAATTGAAGATTAACTAATGCTCTAATTGAAAGAAATACTGATTCACCCCCCCTCTCAGTATTTCCAACATGGAATTTGTATTTTCTTCAACTTACTGTAGTTTTCATCTACTTCTGTGTACATGGAAAAAGTTGGCTTGATGACAAACAAGTCTCTTATCTCATGCTGTAAATAGAATAAGTCTTCAAAAATTTTGAGTAAGACTTTTCTTGTTGGAATGCCTTGTGCACGACCTGATCTTTCAACTTGCTCCTTGGCACATTCTTTGATTTTTTTATTATAATCCTCTTGAGGCATTAATTTTTCATTGATGACCAAAATATTAGGCAAACTTCTTTGCCTCAAATTCTCAAATTTGACCAAAAAATTGGTTATGGTGGTGTTCATATTCTCACAATTTTCCTCCGGTTGCTTCATCAGGTTCCTTTTTGTGATAACTTTCTTTATCTCAAGTATAGTTTCAGTCCTGTCAGTAATTTCTAGTTCTTCTAACTCTTGCCTGTTCTTGTTGTTAAGGAACTTGATCAACTTTGTTGCTTGTTCTGGTTTGTTATCCAGTTCCTCCTTAGTCTTCTGAATCTCTTCCAGTGCTATTTTGAGTAAATATCTCTGTTCAAAAATCACCTGAATTGAGGGCCATACATCATTGATGGCTTCTATGATCTTAGTCCACAAATGATTTTTTACATAGGAAATATGTTCCTTCAAGGTCAATTATTTCTGTAATTTCTTCAATTCCCCATTTAGTCTGATGACCTTTTGCTCATGTGTTTTTGTATTTATTTAAGACAATTTGTTTGTATTCTCAAGAATTTCTACCATCTTTGTCAACCTGTGAATCTCACTTGTCTTTAGAGACATTTCTTCCATATCTTTCACTAATTTGTTGGCCTCATCTGTAGGGTGAACTGCTATTGTGGATGACTCTGTAGCTGATGTTGTAGATGAAGTCACTGGCACTGCAATAGCCAATGGTTCTTTGGGTTCCAACTTTTATGCTAAAGTTGAAGGCACAGCTGTAGTGATTATAGGGATAACTGTAGGAATTTCTGGTACTTTTGGTGTTTATTTTTCATGGACAATTTTGTCCATTTGAATCTCCATTTCTTTTACCTGTGCTATAAGCTAAAATATCAAATTCATCATGTCATCCTTTTCTTTCCGTTCTTCTATTATTTCCTTGGTTTGAGGATGTTCACTTGATGGCATTTTTAGTTGTTTCCTCAATGCTGGAATTTCCTCATTTTTCTTTTTCACTAATAGCTCTACTTCTTTAACATTAGCAGGGTCATATCCAACCTGTAAGACTAGTTCTTCCAAAGATTTTATCCTGAGATATTTGGCATACAAGGATACTTTGTCCGATTTCATATGATCCTTCATGTTTGAGATGGTGTTTTGGATTTTCTGAGCACTCATGGCTTTAGTTATAACAATAGAGTACAACATTTCTGATGTTTGTCGATGGAATTAAATCTGATCAAGAGCATGAAATTTTTCTGTTGGGACTTCTGCCTCAATCTTATTATAATCTGCCACAGTCTTTGGAGATTTTACTTTAGGTTGTAATATTGACATGATTAGATTTTGGCTTGAATAATCAAAGGCAAACAAAATTCTATTCTGACCACTTGGTGTTTTCTTGGGATATTTAGAATAGATATTGTTTTTGGTCTCTTCATTCTTTAGCTTGATATGTTTTTACTTCTCTTTGATATCTATATCTTTCTCCTCACTGTCTGTGAGGATGAGGCTTCCATGCTCTGTTGTCTTTCTATCAATTGTGTATCTTCAGCATCAACATGTTCTTCATTCTGATTCTTGGCAACTGACTCATTGATGATAGCTGTAGTAGTGTCAACATTTGTCTCTGGCAGACACGTGTTAATATCTGGGAGATCTATTTATTCAACATCAATTGTTACCTTCTCTTTACCTAGTGAATCTAACTTAGGTTTTTTTATTATATCTCAATTTGAACCTATTTTCAGTAGCGGCTTCAGCAACATATGAACCTTCTTCTCTTACTCTTTTGGTGGATTTTTCTGTTTGATCAACAGTCTGTAAAGTGTGACTAGTATCACTTTCCTTCATTGCATCTACTAATGTATTCTCTGTCCACTCAGTTTGATTTGCATATTTTTCTATCTTTGAATTAGTTTCATGAATGAAGGGTGTTAACTTTCATTTAACCCTTAGTTTACTTAGGACCCCTTGTGGATCATAATTCCAAGGAAAGCTTTCTTCAAATCTGAATTCCAATATCTGCTTAGTTGCTTCTTTCTATGCATCCCTATGATTGTAGATGAATGGCCCTATCTGATTCTTTAATTTGAACTGAGTTTTCTTCTTTGCTGCCATGAAATTTATAGAATTATAGTTTAGGATTTGCCTGACATACTCCAAGGTAAAGATCCTCATTGAAACATGCTTGGGTAACTTGTAAGGCAACAAATTTGACCCCAAGACTCTAATTTCAGTATGATTTTCATACAACTACAAATCACCAACTTTATTTTTCTCTAGCAATTGCAATATCTTCTTCATTTCTTCATTTATCCTTGGCTTCTCTGTTTTTGTTAACATTTTGATCACTGGATGTAAGAATATTTCAGAAAATTTTGAATAAGTGAAATTTGCACATTCTTTCCTGAGCAAAGTAGTCCAGAAAATGACAGAAATAGGATTTCCCTCTATGTCAAGCTTTTGAAGAGTAACTGGAAAATTATCTGATTGAAAATATAAAAACATGTGGAAGAGGAAGGATGTGTATCTGAACACTCCTTCAATTGGCAAATTAATCAATTGATAATGAATATTGTTTGCAATGTAACTAACATAATCAAAAATTACAGATGGGGGTTGTCCTGGGGTAAAATTGGATAAGAAACCCAAGATGGATTCATCTGTGTGTTCATCAGTAAAGTACCCTAGGATGAATGAAAGCATGGAAATCACATGCCTTGAACCTTTTGGGAATTTTGAGGAAGAGTATGGGGGATTGATTTGAGGGATTTCTACATGCAAGGGCATGAAGATTTGGAATATTTGGAATTTCTTGGAGAATTCAAGGCCAATCTACAGCTTGGTAAGGGCCTCTATGGATAAAGGGACTGCTTGAGGGTTAGGCTTAAGCTGTAACATTTGATTGATGGATTCAACAGTAATAGTGAAAAGCACTTCTTTGTTGACATTGACTATGGCTCTTTGTTCAGGCACATAATGTTGCTGACATAACCTAATGACTTCATGGCATGGATGAGTTAATGGAACAACATATTTGGGAAAGTGGGATTCCCAAATATGGACTTCTTCTTCATTATCTAAGGACTTCTCATAGCTCTAGTTATGAATATCTAGCAGATTAAATTCAACAATTGGGTATGCTATTTTGCAATCAATATCAGCTAATGGAATGTGTTCAATGTCTATAACTAGGGGTTGTAAAGGATTGACAATAATAGCAGTCTTAGAAGTCATGGCCGGAGTTGATTTTGGAATTTTGGAACCTTGAGGATTGTTAGAGCTCTACTTTTTAGGCATTTTCGTTACTTCTGCAAGTTTAGACAATTTGCAGAAGTAGTTGTACTTTAGCAGAGGTTTCTTGGATAAAATAGGAAAAGTATGGCCTTTCCTTTGGGGTTTTCTTTTCAATTTGGCCTGTCAAAGAGGATTTACAGGCATTTTACTAGTTTTAAACAAGAAGCAAGGGTTTCTTGAGTTTTTCAGTGAATGATTGGACTAAAAAGTATTTTGAGATTGGGCATAGAGGCTTAGGATAACTTTAGAAGGTTTCGGAACTCAATTTGGTGTTTTAAAACAGGGCGCAGCATAAACAGGGTTTTTAGGAAATTTTGATAGGGTTTGGCCTGTTTTTTGGACTTTTTGACAGGTTATTTTTGTTGATTTTTAATCTTTGAATGGGAAATATTCTTAAAATGGTATTTTAAAACTAAAATAGGCTCCAATTTTAGAAGAAACCTGTTATGCGCAGGTACAGGGTTTCGAAACAGTTTCTGAGGTCTTTGAACGGGTTGAATAGCTTTTGTCTATTCTCTGGAGCAATGCAAAGCTCCTCAGTGGTCTTCTATGGTAACAGACTGAATTTCATAGGCTTTTAGGAAAATAAATGGCGGAAAAATGCTCTTTTTACAGTTGGGGTGGCTTTTGCAGAGGTTTATACGCAAAAAGATATGAAATGGAATGTATTTTCAATGTTTATTAGGCATATTAGGGCTAACCGACGACGGTAATTAATGGCAGTGACGTCATAAAAATTGGTGGTTTTCGGGCTCACAGGGTCTAAATAATAAATGGTTATTGTGTGCCATTTCGGAAGTAAGCATTTTTGGGGCCATTGAATGTGATCTAACAAGAATTAACCACGCGGAGGAGAGAGGAAATCTCAATGCCACCCATTTCACGCAGATTTGAGATGGGGAATTATGCGCAAGTTTATTTTCGATATAGTGTTTCAGCCATCAGATCTTGGGGTTTGATTGCGAATGGCCCAGATCTCATTTGGAAGTTGCACTGGGATTCGGGAGTGGGACTAGGGTTTGTTAAAGTGATGGGGGAAAGTTTTAAAGTTTATGAATATGCATTTTAATAAAGTTTAAAACCTTCAGTTTATATATAATTATATGGGGGGGGGGGGGGTAATGTAATATATGTAAAATTAAAACATTATGAAATGTTTCAACCATTCATATGCGGGCGCAATATTATATAGTTTTTTCAACGTTTGACAGTTGTTTTAAAACTATAGGGGGCAGGGATATTTGTTTTATTGATGTGTTTGAACCAATGGGATTTGGGCTGGTATTAATTCACCACATGGATTATTTAAACATTGGTTTAAACTTAAAATAGAGGGTTTGTGGGTTTATTTAAAATAAAAGGTTTTTAATATTATACAGGTGGGTGTAGTTAGGGATTTAATAGAATAAGTTAGAAATTAATATGAAAAAGGGATAATGTCTATAATGACGAAAAATACATTTTTAACTCTAAGTAAAGTGAAAAATAAAGCATAACTTATCTTTGTTGTATTTCTCCACACTTTAACTTAGGATAAAGGAATTTTGAGGGTTTATGAATGTTTTTTGAAAGGGAATGAAATTAGTTATTTTAGGGTTTCACTTTTACTAAGTAAAAATGGGTTTTTACTTAGGAAAGGGGATTATGATTTATGAATGAAGGGTAAATGTTGATGAATATGTGTTTTGTGTAGGAATTCAATATTTTTAAACCAAACATTTATCGAGCCTTGGGTTCAGTCCTAACAGAATTCAGAGAAATGCTCTGAACCTTTTTAACTGATAGTTTTAAATACCAAGTCATTATGGGGAAGGGGAAATTAGTAATTTTGCCTGATGATTCTTTATTATATGCTTGCTCAACTGATTTCTACCTACCCATCTTTATTTCTAACATTTTCTACTTCATTTTCATGGGTGCATTTAGGCTTGCAACCCTAAAACATTTTTCTTTCAAAGCATAAAACTTATCTAAGTCTAACCTTATTTCATTCAAGGGCTCAGATTAAACTATTGAGCTCCTCATTATTTTCTACCCATCTACTGATTTTTCAAATTTATATTTTTTGACATATCTTTATTCTTTATCTAAAACATGAAATTGAAAGCATGAAGAGTTAAGTTTAAACTGTTTAACCAATCATGGATTATGGAATTTTTTAACACTCTTCACATAATCATTATTCTTGCATTAAAAGTAAATAGTAGTGGCATTTTGACTTGCTCACTTTCATGTCTTATTTTGTTTCTTTTTCTTTTGGGGTCCATCTTTTTCTAAGTCCTTTGATTTTTCTTTTAGGACCTTTTTACCCTCTTTTCACTTTTTATTATTTTTCATTTTTTCAAAATATGGGAAAACAACTTGCAGAAAGCAAGGTATGTACATATTTACAAGAATATCATAGTCAATTCAAAATTTATGAACCCTATTATTATAGGACCCTAACAGTGGCTCCACTTGGGGATGGCATTTCCTGGTGAAATGTCAAGAAATTTAAGACTAGTAGCCTCTGAAATTTGACTGTGATGATCATGTAAGTATCTTCTGATCTCTGCAATTATTCATACTTGTGATATTTACCTTTCAAATCTTAGGGCCTTCTCTCTGGGCTTCAACTTTGTTAGGAAAACATCCAATCCAATCTAAAATCTTCAATGTATATGTACAATGATCAAAGTAAATGGAACTAACTATTTGCTATCTCATGGGAGTAGTAGTGCTTCATCATTCTTCCATTTACTGCTCCTTCTAACGTCTTTGACCCATCCATTTCTCTTAGAAAGAAAGCATTTTTACCTCTGTAACCATAAATGACATAAGGTCATTTCCATAGAAAATTAAATTTTCCATGTTTACCTTTGTCTTCTCTCCTTGAATCCCATTTTAACACTTTATCTCCAATGTAGAAATCATCTTCTTTACTTTTCTTATCAAAAATTTTCTTAATCTTATCCTGGATAACTTGAGACTTGATATAAACTTCTTCTCTTGTTTGTTGTAAGCGAATAGTTTGATTTATCCTTCTTCGTATGTCATTTGTTTCAACTTGTAATTCTTGGATAATATTCATCACTGGTACTCCTAAAGAAGATGGAAAAACAACATCCATTCCATAGAGAAGCTGGTAGGGGGAGGTACCAATGGATTTTTTAGTAGTAAGTCTCTTTGCTAATAAGGCATTGACTAACTTCTTATTCCAAGTCTTTTTATTATCTTCAAGTAACTTTTTGATGATGTTTACAAGGCTTTTATTTGAGGATTTAGCTAGACCATTATCTTGAGGGCAATATGCAATAGAGTGGCGTAGGGTAATATGGTATTTGTGGCAAAAGTCAATCAATATCTTAGATTTGAATGTTATGCATTGTCAGTAATTATATTTTGGGGACATCCAAATCTTGAAAGAATGTTATTTTCTAGGAAGGAGATAATGACAGTATCTGTGGCTTGCTTAGATGGTATAGCTTCAATCCACTTGGTAAAATAGTTAGTGGCTATCAGAATCCACTTGTGTTGGACTGACGATGGGGGGTGAATTTCTCCAATGAAGTCGAGACCCTATTGTTGAAATAGCATTTCATTAGAGATGGGTTTTAAGGGAAGGGGTAACAAATTTTTCTTACCCTCAAATATCTGACACTTATGACATGAGGTTACATATTTTTTAACATCTTCAAACAAAGTAGGGCAGTAAAAACCAGCTCTCAGAATCTTATCTGCAGTAGTCTTCCAGTATAAATGACCTCCACAGTCACCTGCATGAAATTCTTGTAATATTCTATCAGCTTCTTCCTTTACCAAACAATTTAATAAAATCCCACTATGATCTCTCCAAAAACGTACATTGTCTAATATGCAAAATTTTACTACTTTAAGCTTTAAAAATCTAGCTTTAGTTCTAGATAATCCAGGAGGAGCTTGTAAATTTAGTAGTACAAATATTATATTTGTATACCATGGTGAATCTGAAAAGGCTTCACTGATCGGTGGAGTCGCCATCTCTTACTGGTCATCTACTTGAGCAATAAAATTTATGTATAGGGTATTACAATTTGATTCAGCCATGAGTTTGGCTAAACCTTGACCTTTAATCAACTTGGTTGGTTGATCTCTATGTCATATTCTAAGATAGTGGCAATCCACTTACCTCTTCTTCCATCAAGACCATCCTAAGTAAGAATGTCTTTTACTACAGCGTTTGGGACATAGGCAATAATGTGAGAATAAAGAATGTAAACTATAAAATATTTAATGGCCTTTACCAAAGCTAAGTCTTGTTTCTCCATGATATTACTTCAAAGATGCATCTCTAAGTGTTATGCTAAAGAAAGCTATGGGCTATTCATAACCCTAGTCATTTTTCTGCAGTAAAACTGCAGAAATGGTGTGCTCAGAAGCAAATGAAAAAATGATGAAATCCTTCTTAAAATCAGGACATATAAGGACTGGAGTTTTGGTTAAGGCCCGTTTGATGGATTCAAATGATTGTTTGGCCTCAACAGTCAATTTAAGAACTGAATCTTTCTTAAGCATGTTATTTAATTCTCTAATTATCTTAGCTAAGATGGATATGAATCTTCTTAAAAAGTTAATCTTACCTAAAAAATCTTGTAATTCTTTGATGTTTCTTGGTGGATTGATGTTAAGAATTGCTTCTACCCTAGCAGGATCTATTCTGATTCCTTCCTTAGAAATTATGTGTCCAAGTAACTTCCTTCTTCTAGTCCAAATAATGTTTTCTTAGGATTTAATAAGATGCCAAACTTCCTGCATTTTACAAAAACTTGTCTAAGATGATCAAGATGTTCATAATTAGTCTTAGAAAATACAGTTATGTCATCTAAGTAAATTACTAAGAAATTATGTATTTCTTTTGCAAAAGCTATATCCATAGCTGTTTGAAAGGTTTCCCCTCATTCATTAATCCAAAAGGCATTTTTAAATACGTAAAAGTGCCCCAAGGAGTAGTAAATGCTATTTTGGGTTGATCTTCTTTTTGGACTAAGATCTGGTTGTATCCTGAAAAACCATCTAAAAGTGAAATCCTAGAAGAACCTACCACCCTTTGTAAAATATGATCCATTTTTGGTAGGGAATAGTTATCTTTTAGGGATACTTATTTTAGATTCCTAAAGTCGACACATAATCTAATCTCTCTTTTTTTCTTTCTTGTTGGAACTAGGTTAGGAACCCAATCAGAATATCTGGTTGTTGCAATGATCTGTGCATCATACATTCTTTTCACTTATTTTTCTATCAAATGCATTAAGACATGATTGATCCTTCTTAACTTTTGTTTAAAGTGTTTCTGATCTTCTTTTATGGGAATTTGATGTTGAATTATGTTGGTATCATAGGATTTAAGGTCCTCATAACCCCAGGCAAAAACATCTTGGAATTCCTTAAAAAGATCAATATATTTTTCCTTTTCTTGTTGAGGTAAGGCTTTGGAAAGTTTTATCATTATAGGTTTTTATTTTGTACCAATATTGTATTCCTCAATGTTAGATCTAACTGGCTCCATTTTGGGTTTTCTGGCAACACCATTTGAGTCAAAAAGATCCTCTAACGGAGTTAAACCTTTGGGTAAGAAATTGTCTTTGAGATTTAGTATGTCAGATTCTTCATCAATTATTTTATCAATTTCTACTCTTTCTAATTTATCTATATCTGAATGACTAAATCTAGTTGGTTTATAAAACTTTACTTTATTTACATCTATGTTATTTAAATCAATTCCACTATCCAAATCTTGATCTATGGTACAATCAGTGTCTATATTACAATTCTGAAATTCACCTTCATTATTGAGAAAATTGTAAATTTGTTGATCTTGTGAGAAAATCTGCCAATATTTGAGGTTGTCTGGAATTACCGGTCTATGTTTCACTTCTGCAGTATACATGTGGTTAGGCTGAAAAGGTAAATTACAAGTACTAGCAAAACTTTCCAATAAGTGTGCTTGTAAATTTTTCTTTCTTGGTATTGCAGAAAAATTACACTCCAATAAATCATTAATCAAATCTAATACAATCTCTCTGTATCGGCCTAGTCTAGGATTGTAAATTGAATATTCTCCTTTAATTTTCTTTACAATCAACTCATAATATCCCATTATTGCTATTCTTTTTCCTCATAAGTTTTTAATTATCTGGAGTCCTAGAATGAGGGCTTCATACTCAGCCATATTATTGGTGCATTTAAAATTTAGCCTGAAAGCATGGCCTTCTGCATGATTTTTCTCTATATTAGTTATCCATGCTCCTGCTCCTACTCCTGCTCCTAACTTATTTATTGAACCATCAAAGTCTAAATTCCATAAAGATTCATGAAATATGTTATAATTATCTTGACTTTTCTTTTCTTCTCTTAATTCAGTATTGATTTCATTATTAGTTTCAACATTACATAGGATGAATGAATCTAGATCAGTAGGGGTAGTGTAGATTGGATAATTTATTGACCTTTCAGCACTACTAATCATATATTTCATTAAGGTTTCCCTATATAATTTCTTTAGCTGACCAAAAACTGATATAGTAGCATAAGACATGTCTAGTTGTAGAGATCCCTGTAACTTTGCTCCCCATGAGTGAGATAATAACATTCCATATTTGGGTGGGATATCAGCTACTACAATGTCCATTAATATACTCTTACTAGGATATTGAACTAGTGTTACACACAAATATTTGATTAAACCTAGGCATTTTACTTTACTTGAGTCAAATGAAAACAAATCTTTATATGGCCTTGTAATGTCTAAGTTCAAGGTTTCCATTATGGCTTTGGGCATTAGATTATGGGAAGCTTCTGAATCTAGCATTGCATTATGCAGGATTTGATCATGGATGGTTAAACTGATGTAAAATGGAGGAACTTCTCCATCTGCACGCTTTCCATTTACATCTGGGCCAAAAATCAACTCTGGTTGATCATCATTTAAGTTCATGAAATCTTCTCCATCATTTAAGTCTAATGTTTCAGTAATAGTTGATTTATACAAGTCATGTTTTACCAATCCTGTAAGTGGAATTGGTATTTTTAGCTTTACAATTTTAGATTGTATGTTAAAGGAAGGTTGTGATTTACTTATTTGAATCAATTCTTCTTTATTAAATGTAGTCTGGGTTGGTTTATCTTGTCTTTCTACAGTTATTTTTTCAGTTTCAGTTTGAGTGCCTTGGGTCTTACTGCTATTTTTTTTCTTTTCAGGAATGGTTTTTGAAGTAGTAGATGTTTTTTGAGTTTTAGAATTATCAGAAGTTGTCTTTATAGAAGCATTTTTTGGTTCTGTTGATTTAGGATCAACGTTGTGTTTTTCAGGATCTAAATTTTCTATTTTATTTGAATTAGATGCTTTAGGACCAACATATTTTTGTGAATATTTTGCAGCTTGAGAAACTTCATCATTGATATCAACAATTTTAGGGCTTGGTGAAATCTTAGGGCTGGAAATTTTTTGGGAAGAACTAGAGTTTTGCTTATTTTCCCTAGGGAGAATTTGTAGAACTTTTGCTTTAGTAGCTTCTACTGTTTTTTTATTCTATGTTTGGGAATTTTTCTTGGTAGAAGACTCATTATTTTTCTTGCTTCTTAGTTTATACTGACTGTGTACTTCGTTAATGGCAAAGCCATAACCTTGTTTATAATCGAAGGATTCTCCTGAATCTAATTGGAGCTATTGGAGTTCAAATAATTCTTGATCTTCCTGTGTGAGAAAGACTATTATTTTCATCTATTCCCATTATATTTATGGTCTCCTCATCCTCATCATTATTGTGAGAACTCTCAGCATAGTTCTCCTGAAAGGGTGGTCTTATTGTCTAATCTGGTGCTGATTCTTTTGTTTTTCCTGAATTTGTGTTTTTTCTAAAGTTGGGATTTCTGATTTGCTGTTGATTATCCCATTGAGGTCTTCTTTCTATGTTGTCTATTCTATCCATCATTATTTCTAAATTCTTAGCTAACATGTCTAATTTTGTGTCTGAATTAGAGGCTTATTCTTTCATAGTCACTCTTCTCTCATTCCTTAATCTGGCCTTTTTAGCTAGGATGTTTACTTCTACACCTACAACATCTGTTTGCATTCTTTCTAATGTTTCTGCATTTATTTCCCTCAACTAATAATCCATGTCTTTGTCAAATCCATCAGGGAATTTGAGCAAGACAGAATCAGGAGTGGGTTTAAGATTTACAGGGATTGAGTTATAAACACTGTTATACCTAGTGCAGTAGTCTTGTACATATTCATTTGGAGCTCTTTTCATTGCATCAAATTCAGATAGTATTTGGAGGGGATTTTTCTTCTTTTCCCATTTATTTAAAACAATATATGAAACACAACTAAATCAGTTACACTACCAATAGCAAGTCCTTTAAACCACTTCTTAACTTCTCCTGATAATGTTCGTGCAAAAAGCCTCATCTGAACATCTGAATCATCTATGTCATGGAGTTCAAAGTAATTTGTCATCCTGTTTATATGTTGTTGAGCAGCGTAATGTGTAGTGGCATCAAACTGGGGTATCTTACTTTGGTATTCTTGGGGCATATCATGAAGCTATGTTGGAAGGACAAGGGGAGCATACCTAGCAGCCATAGCTTAATGAATTTTAGCTTGACTAGGAGGTAAAGTAGAAGTGCTATAAGCTTAACTGGATGTGGTAGCTAATGAACTAAAAGTTGTAGTTGAGGTACTGGGAAGTGAAACTAGAATATAGGTGGAACTACTAGGGAATGAGAATGATGGGTTTGAAAAATCAGAAGGTGAACTAGTGGATATAGTGGATGAAGTGAATGGTGGAAATAGTATTCTAGGCTGTAAAGGTAGTCTAGGGACAAATGGAACTGTAGATGGGTTGGTATTGCAAAATATATATGATGTAGTAGTATAAAGAGATGAATATACAACTGGTATTATTGTGGTATATAACTGTGAAACTGAAGGCTTGGTTGTATATGCTAACAATTGAGCTAATTCAATGACTTCATCAATATCTTTGAGAATATTAGCATTAATTTCTTCAATTTTAGTCTGATGTTCAACTTTCTTTAATTTATAATCTACTGTAATATTTTTCTGTTTTGTTTCCAAAAATGAAATAAAAACAGGGTCTAAAACAACAATTTTCAAATTACTTTCAAATTTACTTCTAAATAAAGAATGTTCAAATTTCAGATCAAAATCTATATCTTGCAAACTTGCTAACTCCTGTGGTAATGAATTGACTCTTATTAATGACAGTTCAGCTTCTAAATCTTCTATTTGTTTTTTCCTTTTACCAATTTTATGTGGGTTGTCTACTGTAACAACAGGTTTAGGATCCAGGTTAGACCTGGTATAGTAAATTTTCCTAGAAGCTACAATAACATTTTTTTAATACTCACAAATAGTTAAACAATATTAAAAGAAAAAAGATGATAAAAATGATTTCCTTTAAGTCTTATTTAACAACTAGGGATTGGTTAAGTCCCCAGTATGGTCTCTAGTATGTTATCACTCAAGTAAACCTTCAATTGTGAGATTTATGTTTTTTAGTTAAGAAAACTAGAGGTGACCACAGTCCAACTTTTAAACTCTAGGATCTAGCCTTCCTAGGGTTCAGAGAGGGCTCTCTCTATAAAAATTAACTTTGTTTTGATTTTAAAATATTTATGATTGTGCAATTGGTTTGGTTTTGATTGATTTGGTGGGAAAAATCACTTTAAGAGATGGATAGTGGGAAATCTATGTGTCCATTGGGCTATGGAGTCAAATTCAAGCAAACAAAACTAAGATCAAGGCCAAAAAGTCAAATGTTTTTAGGGAAAGATAGATAACCGTTTAAGATCTTGGAAAGTTGTTTTGTGAGATGGTATGATTGGGATAAAGGGAAATTTAGAATCCTTTGATTTGGAAAAGGGAAGTAGTAGACAGAGGTCAGACGAGTGAGGGAGCAATTAAGAATTCCCTACACTGGAAATCAGTAGAAAACATAGAAATGATAACTAGTTAAAATAGGGTGCTTTTAACAAATCCTGAAGTAATCCTCCTAGTTATACTTTCAAATTTAAAACACATATATATGGATGCATGTAACAAAGAAAGATAACAATGACAAGTAAGGAAATAATTCACTCCAAATAGCTCATCACATGAATCCTGAAATATGATGCTAGTTGGTTCGATCCAGACTGCTACTCGAAATTTGAACACAAAAGCCTTCAAGTCCAACAAAAATGACTATAGAAATATTCAACAATTTATTCCACACAAAAATACTTCAAAGGATGAAGTATATATACATAATTTGTTTACAAAATATCCTAGAATGCTTCTAGGAATTATCTAAGGGAAATAAAAATATCTTTACAACAATAATAGAGACAGTTGCTTAACAAGTCAGCAAGCTATCCTATCTATCCAAAAGAAATAGAAACTATTTTGAGGAGAAGATGCAGCTCACTGCCTAGGTGTCTCCCTTGTTGGCTTTAGATTTTCAAGTTTGTTTTGAAATATGATTTGACTTGTCTGATACTCTTTCACTAATTCTCTTTAATCTATGATACTCTTTAAACTATGTAAAATATCTTTACTGCTGTAAAAAATATGTTTGACTGCAAATTAGCAAACAATTTTCATTGTTTATTTTTCTGCCTTTTTACCTTTCATAGTAAATATGTAAATGACTCCCAAAATTTATCATTTGGAATTTGTATTTTCTTCAACTTACTGTAGTTTTCATCTTCTTCTGTGTACCTGGAAAAAGTTGGCTTGATGAAAAACAAGTGTCTTATCTCATGCTGTAAATAGAATAAGTCTTCAAAAATTTTGAGTAAGACTTTTCCTATTGGAATGCCTTGTCCACCACCTGATCTTTCAACTTGATCCTTGGCATATTATCTAATTTTTTTATTATAATCCTCTTGAGGCATTCATTTTTCATTGATGACCAAAATATTAGGAAAACTTCTTTGCCTCAAATTCTCAAATTTAACCAAAAACCTGGTTATGGTGGTGTTCATATGCTCACATTTTTCCTCCAGTTGCTTCATCAGGTTATTTTTGGTGATAACTTTCTTTATCTCAAGTATAGTTTCAGTCCTGTCAGTAATTTCTAGTTCTTCTAGCTCTTGCCTGTTCTTGTTGTTAAGGAACTTGATCAACTATGTTGTTTGTTCTGGTTTGTTATCCAGTTCCTCCTTATTATTCTGAATCTCTTCCAATGCTATTTTGAGTAAATCTCTCTGTTCAAAAATCACTTGAATTGAGGGCCATACATCATTGATGGCTTCTATGATCTTAGTCCACAAATGATTTTTTACATAGGAAATATGTTCCTTCAAGGTCAATTCTTTCTGTAATTTCTTCAATTCCTCAAGTTAGTCTGATGGCCTTTTGTTCATGTGTTTTTGCATTTATTTGAGCCAATTTGTTTGTGTTCTCAAGATTTTCTACCATCTGTGTCAACTTGTTAATCTCACTTGTCTTTAGAGATATTTCTTCCATAGCTTTCATTAATTTTCTAGCCTCATCTGTAGGGTGAACTGCTATTGTGGATGACTCTATAGCTGATGTTGTAGATGAAGTCACTGGCACTGCAATAGCTAGTGGTTCTTTGGGTGCCAAATTTTCTGCTAAAGTTGAAGGCACAACTATAGTGATTATATGGATAACTGTACGAATTTCTGGTACTTTTGGTGTTTCTTTTTCCTGGACAAGTTTGTACATTTGATCTCCATTTCCGTTACCTGTGCTGTAAGCTGAAATATCAAATTCATCATGTCATCCTTTTCTTTCTGTTCTTCTATTATTTCCTTGGTTTGAGGATGTTCACTTGATGGCATTTTTAGTTGTTTCCCCAATGCTGCAATGTCCTCATTTTTCTTTTTCACTAATAGCTCTGCTGCTTTAACATTAGCAGGGTCATATCCAACCTGTAAGACTAGTTCTTCCAAAGATTTTATCCTGAGATCTTTAGCATACAAGGACGCTTTGTCCAATTTCATCTGATACTTCATGTTTGAGATGGTGTTTTGGAGTTTCTGAGCACTCATGGCTTTAGTTGTAATGGTGGAGTACAACATTTCTGATGTTTGTCTTTGGAATTCAATTTGATCAAGAGCACGATTTTTTTCTGTTGGGATTTCTACCTCAATCTTCTTATAATCTACCAAAATCTTTGGATATTTTACTGTAGGTTGTAATATTGACATGATTAGCTTTTGGCTTGAATAATCAAAGGCATACAAAAGTCTATTCTAACCACTTGGTGTTTTCTTGAGATATTGAGAATAGATATTGTTTTTGATCTCTTCATTTTTTAGCTTGATCTGTTTGTATTTTTCTTTGATATCTAGATATTTCTCCTCAACTATCTATGAGGATGAGGCTTCCATGCTCTATTGTCTTTCTATCAATTATGTATCTTCAGCCTCAACTTGTTCTTCATTCTGATTCTTGGCAACTGACTCATTGATGATAGTTGTAGCAGTGTCAACATTTGTCTATGGAAGACCTGTGTTGGTATCTGGGAGATATATTTCTTCAAAATCAATTTTTACCTTCTCTTTACCTACTGAATCTAACTTAGGTTTTTTATTATATCTCAATTTTAACCTATTTTCAGTAGTGGCTTCAGCAACATATGAACCTTCTTCTCTTACTCTCCTGGTTGTTGGGTGTGGAGCTTGATTATCTTGTTTATTTTGTATCACGACGTTGGACCCCTGTAGCTTAATGGGGGCGGCAACGCCACCCATAATTAAACGATGTCTGTGGGGATCCAAGGGGGGAGGCTGCGACTTTATGGAGTGCCCCCCCCCGGGCATGGGGTTTTGGGGGCAGCGCCCCCGAAGCTAAAAACAGATGTAAAATTGCCTTGTAAAAGTATAGTAATTTCTAGTCAATCTAGGTCGTTCATTAGGCAGATGATCTAACGGTAGAAGTTATGTTTAGTTTAGGGTTTTTTTCCCTAGAAGGCAACCCCTCACTTGTATGATGGTATTATATTGTGGTTGTGTATTGTATGTGTATATTATCAGAGCAAGAAACAGATAGGGAGACTGTGAGAAAGAATAGAGGATCTTATAGTGGATCTGTTGTAGGTTGTTTCTCTTCATTTTGCTGGATAATAGAAAGGAAGGACTGGCTGTTCGGGGTGGACGTAGCCCAAAATGGGTGAACCACGTATATATGTGTTTCTATGGTTTTATGTATTTTGTGTGCTTGTGTTTTCTGCATATTTTATGTGTTTCATTGCTCTGTAATATATAATTTTCTAACAACTGGTATCAGAGTCGAAGGTCTTTTTGGCTGATAAACTCATAGGAAAGAAGGGTTCCTGGTTTGAGTGGGAGAAATGGCAGAAGATGGTAAATTTAGGGTCGAGAAATTTAACGGCCAAAACTTCCCGCTGTGGAAGATGCAGATGGAAGACTATCTGTATCAGAAATATTTATACCTACCATTGAGCAGAAAAACAAACAAGCCGACAACTATGAAAGATGCAGAATGGGATATTCTTGATAGAGAGGCACTCGGAATAGTACAGTTGTGCCTCGCGGCGTCGGTAGCCTTCAATATTTCAAAGGAAACAAAAACAAAGGGTTTGATTAAGGGATTGGCGAAACTATATGAAAAACCCTCAACCTCAAACAAGGTATTTCTTATGAAATGTTTATTTAATATGAAGATGTCAGAAGGTGGATCTGTTGCAAACCATTTAAATGATTTTAATATAGTTACCAGTCAGTTAAGTTTTGTAGGGGTAAAATTTGATGATGAAGTTAGAGCTCTGTTATTTTTGTGCTCATTGCCAAAATGTTGGAATGGTTTAGTTATGGCCATCAGTAACTCTGTCTCTGGATCTAGTACTCTAAAGTTTGATGATTTTGTCGGTGCTATCCTTAGCAAGGAAATGCGTCGGAAAAGCTCTGGTGAGACATCGGGTAATGCTTTGAGTGCAGAGTCTAGGGGAAGAAGAATGGAAAGAGGAAAGAGCTTAGGATATCGTAGTGAATCAAGGAAAGACAAATCCAAGTCCAGATTGGGGATAGTGTGCTGGAAATGTGGAAAGAAAGGACACCTGAAGAAAGACTGTAGATCTCGGAAGGGAAAAGAAGGAGACGCACAACAAGAAAACAATCATGAAGCAAATGTGACAGGTGATGTGTTACAAGATTCCTTGATTCTTTCTTTCGAAAATGTTACTGATTCCTGGGTAGTAGATTCAGGGGCTTCATTCCATGCCACACCTGATAAGAAATATTTTCATGACTATGTTCAAGGAGATTTTGGACAAGTCCATTTGGGTGATGATAAACCCTGTAAAATTGTTGGAATGGGTAAGGTTCTTGTAAAACAACATAATGGAAACCAATGGCTATTAAAGGAGGTAAGGCATGTTCTAGATCTGAAGAAAAATTTGATTTCAACAGGGTAGTTAGGCGGTGAAGGTTGTGTGACAACTTTCCCAGATAAAACTTGGAAGGTCACCAAATGAGCCCTGGTAATAGCAAAAGGCAAAAATGTTGGTACATTGTATTTATGCAATGGTATGTCTAACTCTATTAATGCTTTAACTTCTAAAGGAGAAGATGTAGCATTATGGCATCATAGGCTCGGACACATGAGTGAGAAGGGCATGAAGATTCTTCACTCAAGAAATTTTTTGCTGGGTTTCAAGAATGTTGATTTGGATTTATGTGAGAATTTCATTTATGGAAAACAAAAGAGAGTCAGATTTCTCCGAGTTTGGAAAGAAAAGAAGAGCGAAAAATTAGAGCTTGTGCATATAGATGTATGGGGACCTGCTCAGGTATCATCTCTTGGTGGCTCTCATTATTATGTTAATTTTATTGATGATGCAACTAGAAAAACTTGGATTTATTGTATTCAAAATAAATCTGATGTATTTGATACTTTCAAGAAATGGAAAGCTTTGGTTGAGATTGAGACAGAAAAGAAGTTAAAGTGTCTCAGATCAGACAATGGAGGTGAATATTGCAGCAAAGAGTTTGATAGGTACTGTTCAGAGCATGGAATTCGTAGAGAGAAGACAGTTCCAAGAACACCACAAGAAAATGGTGTGTCGGAAAGGATGAACAGAACAATCATGGAGCGTGCAAGGTGCATGAGATTGCATGCAGGATTGCCTTTACAATTTTGGGCAGATGCTGTAGATACTGCTGTTTATCTAATAAACAGAGGGCCTTCAAGTTCCTTGAATGGTGGTATTCCAGAGGAAGCATGGACAGGTAAAAAGGTAAACTACTATTTTTTAAAGCCTTTTGGTTGTGAGGCCTTTGTCCATATTAATAAAGAAAATATAACAAAGCTTGAGGAAAAATCAAAGAAATGTACCTTTATTGGATATGGTGTTAATGATTTTGGTTATCGCTTATATGATTATGAAAATCACAAAATCATTAGGAGCAGAGATGTAATATTCAATGAAAAGGTATTGTATAAGAATCAGTTGCAGGAAAAGAAACAGGAAAAATAAAACAAAGAATACATAGTTCTTGATGAGATCACAGAAAAAGTAAAGGTGCCTGAAAATAATAATAATAATCAATAGCCACAGCAACAACAACCACCACAACAGCAACAGGCACCTCAAACACCTGAAAGTGGTGTTAGAAGATCTACCAGGATAAGTAGACCCCCTGAACGATACCCTCCTTCATTAGATTATTTATTTTTGACTAATGCTGGTGAACCTGAATGTTATAAAGAAGCAATGCAGTTTGAAAGCAAGAAGAAGTGGGAGCTAGCCATGGAAGAATAAATGGACTCCTTAATGCATAACCAGACTTGGGACTTCGTCAGGTTTCCTACAGGTAAAACTACATTGCAAAATAAATGGGTTTACAGGCTGAAGGAAGAAGATGGAGGAAAACAGAGGTACAAAGATAGACTTGTGGTGAAGGGGTTTGGACAGAATAAAGGTATTGATTTTGATGAAATATTTTCTCCTGTTGTTAAGATGACTTCAATCAGAACTATTTTAATTCTTGTAGCAGCGGAAGATTTACATCTTGAATAGTTAGATGTAAAGACAACATTTCTCCATCGAGATTTGGAGGAAGAGATCTATATGCAGCAAGCAGAAGGATATGAGGTCAAAGGGAAAGAAAAATTAGTATGTAGGTTAAAGAAGAGATTGTATGGCTTAAAACAGGCTCCAAGGCAATGGTATCTAAAATTTGACAAATTTATGTCTGAACAAGGTTATACTAGATGCCACTTTGATCATTCTTTTTATTTGAAAAAATAAAAATAATGGCAGCTATATTATATTGTTATTGTATGTAGATGAAAAGCTTGCTGCAGTGTCTAACATGCAAGAAATAAATGTGCTCAACAGAAAACTGGAAAATTCATTTGCAATGAAGTATTTGGGAGCTACAAAACAAATCCTTGGTATGAGAATAACTAGAGACAAGAAAAATCACAAATTAACACTGTCTCAGAATGAGTACATACAAAAGGTGTTGAAAAGATTTAATATGCAGAATGCAAAACCAGTTAGTACACCTTTTTCTAGCCATTTCAAACTTAGTAAGGAGATGTTCCCCAAGACCCAAGAAGAAATGGACTATATGTCTAAAGTTCCATATGCATTAGCAGTTGGAAGCTTAATGTATGCAATGGTCTGCACAAGGCTTGATATTCCACATGCAGTGGGAGTTGTAAGTAGGTACATGAACAATCCAGGAAAAGAACATTGGATGGAAGTGAAATGGATTCTCAGATATTTGAGAGGTACCACAAATCAAGCATTATTCTTTGGTGGTTCAAACATTGATCTATAGGGATATGTTGATGCAGATATGGCAGGTGGCAGAGATAACAGGAGGAGCACTACAGGATATGTATTTACTGTAGGTGGAACAGTTGTCAGTTGGGTTTCAAAAATCCAAAGTGTTGTTGCACTTTCAACAACAAAAGTAGAGTCTCTTGCTGCTACAGAGGCTAGTAAAGAAATTATTTGGTTACAAAGGTTTATGGATGAATTGGGTAAGAAGCATGATATGGACACGTTATACAGTGATAGCCAAAGTGCCATTCATCTTGCAAAGAACTCAGCATTTCATTCTAGGACTAAACACATACAACTCAAGTACCATTTCATACGGTCACTATTAGAAGATGGACAGTTGAAGCTGGAAAAGATACACACTATCCAGAATCCTACAGATATGCTAACAAAATTTGTAACCAGGGATAAACTGAGAACATGCTCAGTTTCAATTGGTCTTCAAGGATGACGACGAAGATGAGAAATAGCTAGGTCTAAAGAGTAGTCATTATCCAGCAAATGAAGCAACAGTGGAGTTGCTACAATCAGTCTCCAAGTGGGATATTGTTGGGTGTGGAGCCTGATTATCTTGTTTATTTTGTATCATAGCGTTGGACCCCTATACCTTAACGGGGGTGGCAACGCCGCCCATAATTAAACGCTACCTAAGGGGTCCAAGGGGGGGCGGTTGCAACTTTATGAAGCCCCCCCCTGGCGGTGGGATTCGGGGGCAGCACCCTCGAAGCTAAAAACAGATGTAAAATTGCCTTGTAAAAGTATAGTAATTTCTAGTCAGTCTGGGCCGATCATTAGGCGGATGATCTGAAGGTAGAAGTTATGTTTATTTTAGGGTTTTTTGCCCTAGAAGGCAACTCCTCGCTTGTATGGGGGTATTGTATTGCGGCTGTGTATTTTATGTGTATATTCTTAGAGCGAGAAACAAATAGGGAGATTGTGAGAGAGAACAGAGGATATTACAGTGGATCTGCTATAGGTTGTGTCTCTTCATTTTGCTAGATAATAGAAAGGAAGGACTGGCTGTTCGGGGTGGATGTAGCCCAAACTGGGTGAACCACGTATATCTGTGTCTCTCTAGTTTTATTTTTTTTTTGTGCTTGTGTTTTCTGCATATTTTATGTGTTTCATTGCTCTGTAATATATACTTTTCTAACACTGGTGGATTTTTTTGTTTGATTAGCAGTCTGTAAAGTGTGACTAGTATCACTTTCCTTCACTGCATCTACTAATGTATACTCTATCCACTCAGTCTGATTTGCATATTTTTCTATCTCTGGTTTTGTTTCATGAATGAAGGGTGTTAACTTGCATTTAACCCTTAGTTTACTTAGGATCCCTTATGGATCATAATTCCAAGGAAATCTTTCTTCAAATATGAATTCCAATAACTGCTTAGCTTCTTCTTTCTCTGCATCCCTATGATTGCAGATGAATGGCCCTATCTGATTCTTTAATTTGAACTGAGTTTTCTTCTTTGCTGCCATGAAATTTATAGAATCATAGTTTAAAATTTTCCTAATATACTCCAAGGCAAAGATCCTCATTGAAACATGTTTGGGTAACTTGTAAGGCAACAAATTTGACCCAAAGACTCTAATTTCAGTATGTTTTTCATACAAGTACCAATCACCAACTTTATTATGCTCTGACAGCTATAATATCTTCTTAATTTCTTCATTTATCCTTGGCTGCTTTGTTTTTGTTAGCATTTTGATCATTGGATGTAAGAATAATTTTGAAAATTCTGAATAAGTGAAATCTGGACATTCTTTCCTGAGCAAAGTAGTCTAGAAAATGACAAAAAAATGATTTCCCTCTATATCAAGCTTTTGAAGAGTAACTGGAAAATTATCTTATTGAAAATATAAAAACATGTGGAAGAGGAAGGATGTGTATCTGAACACTCCTTCAATTGGAAAATTAATCAATTGATAATGAATAGTGTCTGCAATGTAACCAACATAATCAAAGATTATAGATGGGGGTTTTCTTGGGGTAAAAGTGGATAAGAAACCCAAGATGGATTCATCTTTGTGTTCATCAGTAAAGTACCCTAGGATGAATGAAAGCATGTAAATCACATGCCTTGAACCTTTTGGGAATTTTGAGGAAGAGTATGGGGGATTGATTTGAGGGATTTCTACATGCAAGGGCATGAAGATTTGGAATATTTGGAATTTCTTGGGGAATTCAAGGCCTATTTATAGCTTGGTAAGGGCCTCTATGGATAAAGGGACTGCTTGAGGGTCAGGCTTAAGCTATAGAATTTGATTGATGGGTTCAGCAGTAATAGTGAAAATCACTTCTTTGTTGGCATTGATTATGGCTTTCTGTTCAAGCACATAATGTTGTTGACATAACCTAATGACTTCCTGGCATGGGTGAGTTAATGTAACAACATATTTGGGCAAGTGGGATTCCCAAATATGGACTTCTTCTTCATTATCTAAGGACTTCTCATAGCTCTAGTTATGAATATCTAGCAGATTAAACTCAACAATTGGGTCTACTATTTTGTAATCAATATCAGCTAATGGAATGTGTTCAATGTCTATAACTGGGGGTTGTAAAGGATTGACAATAATATCATTCTTAGAAGTCATGGATGGAGTTGATTTTGACAATTTGGAACCTTGAGGATTGCTATAGCTTTGATTTTTAGGCATTTTGGTTACTTCTGCAAGTTTAGACAGTTTGCAGAAGTATTTTAACATTATTAGAGGCTTCTTGGATACAATAGGCAAAGTATGGCCTTTCCTTTGGGCTTTTCTTTTCAATTTGGTCTGTCAAAGAGGATTTACAGGCATTTTACTGGTTTTAAACAAGAAACAAGGGTTTCCTGAGTTTTTCAGTGAATGATTGGACTAAAAAGTCTTTTGAGATTGGGCAAAGAGGCTTAAGATAACTTCAGAAGGTTTCAAAACTCAATTTGGTGTTTTAAAACAGGGCGCAGCATAAACAGGGACTTTTAGGAAATTTTGACAGGGTTTGGCTTATTTTTTTGACTTTTTGATAGGTTTCTTTTGTTGATTTTTAATCTTTGAATGGGAAATATCTTAAAAAGCTCTTTTAAAACTAAAACAGGTTCCAATTTTAGAAGAAAACCCGTTATGCGCAGGTACAGGGTTTCGAAACAGTTTCTGAGGTCTTTGAATGGGTTGAACAACTTCTGTCTGTTCTCTGGAGCAATGCAAAGCTCCTCAGAGATATTCAATGGTAACAGGTTTAATTTCACAGGCTTTTAGGCAAAAAAATGGCGGAAAAATGCTCTTTTTACAGTCAGAGTGTCTTGTGCAGAGGTTTACGCATAGAAAGATATGAAATGGAATGTATTTTCAATGTTTATTATGCATATTAGGGCTAACCTGTGATGGTAATTAATGGAAATCACGTCATAAAAACTGGTGGTTTTTGGGCTCACAGGGTCTAAACAACAAATGGTTATCGCGTGCCATTTCGGAGGTAAGCAATTTTGGGGCCATTAAACGCGATCCAACAAGAATCGACCACGTGGAGGAGAGATGAAATCTCAATACCACCCATTTTGCGTAGATTTGAGATGGGGAATTACACGCATTTTATTTGCGATATAGTGTTTCAGTCATTAGATCTTGGGGTTCAATTGCGAACGGCCCAGATCTCCTGTGGAAGTTGCATTGGGATTGGGGAGTGGGACCGGGGTTTGTTAAAGTGACGGGGGCAAGTTTTAAAGTTTATGAATATGTGTTTTAATAAATTTTAAAACCTTTGGTTTATATATTAGATGGGGGGGTAATGTAATATATGTTAAATTAAAACATTATGAAATGTTTCAACCATTCATATGCGGGTGCAATATTATATAGTTTTTTCAACGTTTGATAGTTGTTTTAAAACTATAGGGGGCGGGGACATTTGTTTTATTGATATGTTTGAACCAATGGGATTTGGTCGGGGATTAATTCACCACGTGGATTATTTAAACATTAGTTTAAACTTAAAATAGAGGGTTTGTGGGTTTATTTAAAATAAAATGGTTTTAATATTATATGGGTGGGTGTAGTTAGGGATTTAATAGAATAAGTTAGAAATTAATATGAAAGAGGGATAATGTCTATAATGAATAAAAATACATTTTTAACTCTAATTAAAGTGAAAAATAAAGCATAGCTTATCTTTGTTGTATTTCTCCACACTTTAACTTAGGATAAAATCATTTTGAGGATTTATGAATGTTTTTTGAAAGGGAATGAAATTAGTTATTTTAGGGTTTCACTTTTACTAAGTAAAAATGGGTTTTTACTTAGGAAAGGGGATTATGATTTATGAATGAAGGGTAAATGTTGATGAATATGTGTTTTGTGTAGGAATTCAGTATTTTTAAACCAAACAATTATCAAGCCTTGGGTCTGGTCCCAACAGAAGTCAGAGAAATGCTCTGAGCCTTTTTAACTGATAGTTTTGAATATTAAGTAATTATGGGGAAGGGGAAATTAGTAATTTTGCCCGATGATGCTTTATTACATGCTTGCTCAACTGCTTTCTACCTACCCATCTTTATTTCTAACATTTTTTACTTCATTTTCATGGGTGCATTTAGGCTTGCAACCCTAATTTTTTTTTCTTTCAAAGCATAAAACTTATCTAAGTCTAACCTTATTTCATCCGAGGGATCAGATTAAAATTTTGAGCTCCTAATTATTTTCTACCTGTCTACTGATTTGTCATGTTTATACTGTTTGACATATCTTTATTCTCTATCTAAAACATGAAATTGAAAGCATGAAGAGTTAAGTTTAAACTATTTAACTGATCATGGATTATGGCATTTATTGACACTCTGCACATAATCATTATTCTTGCATTAAAAGTAAATAGTAGTGGCATTTTGACTTGCTCACTTTCATGTCTTACTTTGTTTCTTTTTTCTTTTGGGATCCATATTTTTCTAAGTCCTTTGATTTTTCTTTTAGGACCTTTTTACCCTCTTTTCATTATTATTATTTTTCATTTTTTCAAAATATGGGAAAACAACTTGCAAAAAGCAAGGTATATACATATTTACAAGACTATCATAGTCAATTCAAAATTTATGAACCCTATTATTATAGGACCCTAATAGAGGTGATACATAAAATCAACAAGATTAGGTCGACGTGAATGAACAATACAATGAACACGCTGACCAGGACAAGGCATCAACAAAACAAAAACAAGGGTACTCAAAGAGGTTGGTCAAGGAGGAGAAAGGACCCCCAAATAGAGCAACAAAAGTTCCACAAACCTACACTTGCAAAATTTTAGAACATCAATGCCTCAAAATTTACAATGATTGTGATGGGAAACATTTTCTTGGGGCATAAATGTAAAGAACATAGACTAGTTCAAGCAGATGTTTCCTTCCTAGACAAATCACAATAAGCTCGCCACTGTGAATTCCAGTTACCAGAATCCTCCTCCTCTAGATTAAACAACCTAAAACGTTCCTTGTGATGATCCCCAAATTTCTCTCCATGACTTTTCCAACATTTTTTTCACCCCAAACTTTGAAGTTGATTGGTTGCATCACAAATAGAAAGGTGATTGTTTTCATTCACGGCGACGACACCCATAATTTTATGTATAGAAGAGTGGCGGAAGAAACTGATTTTTATGTCTATGCAGGGAATGGATTTAGAATTATGATAGCCAGTGGAGGTATGATGAAATGTAGAGGCATTGTGAAAATGTGAAACTTCAAATGCGATACTAGTAGCTCAAACCTCACGTGTTCACTACTGAAATGGGTGATTATGATGCAATTATCAGTGTGGAATGGTCACACACTTTGGGTCATGTTACAAAGGATTTTAAGGAACTATACATGAGTTTGATGTAATATTCCTTTTTAGGAATTTCTGCAAATTTTTCAGTGAGGACACTGTATAAGGAAAACCTTGCAATAAAAACGTAGAACGGGACTTGGATCCTCTTATATATGTTGTATGTAGCTTAAATATGAAATGGCATCAGAAAAAAAAATTCATCCTAGCTACATTAAAAAGATCTCCCCAACTCATATATGCTCAAAAACACCCCAATCCCACAACTTCACAAAATAGAACTGCTGAAGACTGCAACAACGTAATTTTAATTAGGGTATCTACAGAAAAATATGATTTAGTACAGATTTGGAAATTTCATTTTTCATGAGATCAGAAATAAGAGGTTAGACCCCTTTTACAAGCACATCAGAATATCCTGGCAAGGGTTTCTGGCAAAATAACAATATAAAATGCAGCACTGCATAACATAACATTGTACACAACAACTCTATATTAGAAAATGCTGAATATGATCTGAAATAGATGAATGATACGGAAATTTTCCCAAGGCCTTTCTCAATTTGCCTCACGGAGTGAAATACACACCTCCTCCTCTGAAACAAGCACAAAATAGGAGGGATTCACCTAGCAACTACTACTACTGCAGAAATGACGCAGTTACTGGAAGTGACTACACTATATATGATGCAGAATGGATATCCTCAAGATAAATAATGAAAATAAATCTCATGACCTTCTCCTTAGATCTCCCAATCAGCTAGACCAAAGGTGAAGATGGAAATCCCGCATGAGAATTCTTTGCACTAAACAGTGTTGCAACTCCAGCTAAATAGTTGAAGCTTGAAATCAGTCAAAAGACAAAACAAATATGAATACTGAATGACTTCCTTGTTGCTATCTCCTCCTTATTATCCTTTGTGAGCTTCCTCACCCCGGACCCCACTCAGTTGATGATGTGACTTCCTTGAGAAGATTCCCCTTTCAAAATTGCGCTACCCTAGTTAGTTTCCCTCCTCTTGTAACAACGTTGTTGACTTGGTCAACTGGATCTATCTCATTGCTTTGCCCCTCTTTCACACCATAGTGGCCTTATTTTGTCCTCCTAATCCAATCCCTTTTCACACTGGGATATGTTTTCTTGTCCTCCCTACTCTTAATTTAAAAAATGGAGCAGTTATAATATTCCAAGTAGTAGTGGCTAATTGGGAATATTACATTTGAATAAGGAAGGGCATGAGCATGCACTTGGAGGGATTAAGGCTAGCTCCCTATAGATTATCGACTCTCACCGTATGGAGAAGCTATCAAAGACAAACTACTCCAATTTTACTTCCGAATTCAATGTTGTGTGGGTTGTGTTTGGTCCTCCACAGGTGGTTCCCATTGATTCAAATATGTTCCTAATTAAACCTCGGTACATATTTGAAACACCCCATGGATTTCCACCTTCATGTCGTGGGCGTGATCGTGGTGTCCCATTGGTTCTAGGTGGTCAACCACCCAATGCATGTCATTGTACGCACCCATTTGTATAGAAGAATGAAATAGAAAAGATCATTCTTGAGCTATTGGAGGCTGGAGTCATACATCCCAAAAAGAGCCCTTCCTCACTACCTGTGGTCTTATTATTTAAGGATGAAGGTAGTTGGCACAAGTGCCTTACATTTAGGGCTCTCAATGAGGTGATTATCAAAGACAAATTTCCTAGTTTAGTTATCAATGATCTCTTAGATGAGCTTCATGGAGCTAGGTTCTTCACAAATTTATACCTCTACTTAGGATACCACCTGACACAGATGAGGTAAATGGACATCCCTCAGACAACCTTTCATACATATGAAAGTCATTATGAATTTTTACCAAAGCCCTTTGGACTTTGCAATGCTTTATCCACCTTTGAGAGCTTTGCGGAGAATATTTTATGACCCTTCTTGTGCAATTTTGTGCTTGTGTTTTTCAAGAATAGCTTGATCATGACATAACTTGGTATTCCCACATGGAACATGTTGATATAGCCTTGCAACTCCTTCAAGGTGACCATTTGTTCCTTAAAATTTTTAGCAAAGAGGTTTTCAGGGCTTCAAAGGTAAAATACTTGGGTCGCATTATCAAATGGGAAGGCCTTGCGAGTGGACTCAAAGAAAGTTGTAGCAACATAGGATTAGCCACAAACCATGACCTTGAAGAGCTTGCATGGCTTCCTATTGAGTCTCAAAAGTGTTTTCCATATTCATACATATTTCCATTATGTCATAACCATCTAGCCCTTATTTCATAACCATTTGACCTAAAACCCTACATCAAGTAACCATTTTCATAAATATATGGGTTAGGATCCTTGTTTTCCAAAGTTATTTATTTGATGTATTTTAAGTGAATTTATGATTAGAAACTAGAAAATTAACATAGTTTCATATATCTATATATGTGTTATGAGTTTTGTGACATGTGTAGGTCAAAAAGGAGACTTCTAGAAGACCCTTATGTGGCACTCTAAGGCCAAATTCGAATTTGGTTGGAGAAGATTATGGGATCAAGAGGATATGTGTCTCACTTCCTTGTTGTATTGAAACTCTAAGAGGATATGTGTCTCATTCCTCGAGTTGTGTTGAAACTCTAGAAAGACATGTGTCTTATCATTTCCTATTTTGATTGTAACTCTAGAGATGGAGGGAGAGATTCATGGACTCCCATTAATGAGATGACTCCTCATATTTTGTATAAATAGGAGAAGCTTTCTCCTATCATAGGTAATGAAGAAGTAATGAAGAAGTAGGAGAAAATAGGAGTATTTTTGTAACAAAGTTCAAGATGGAATGGGATGTAGATTTGTGAGATTTTCAATAAAGAAATTCAGCTCTTTGATGATGTTTTGATTACAACTTTAAGGAGCTGAAGGACTTCACCAAATTGGTAGCAGAGGGCCCCTGCTATCCAAGGAGGCTTCTACATGCTTTCTAGATAAGTAGCTTTTAATTCATGTCTTGCATTATTTGTTTAACTAAAAGATCCTCATCATCTTACAATCATTCTTTTTCTTAAAATGCTCTTCCAAAATATCATAATTAGATGAAAAAGATTTGGTTGTATCATGTTGAGTATCTTAGTTGCCTTTACGTTTCTGAAGTTGAATTTGTAGTTTTTTTTATTAACTACTGTAGTTATACTCATTCTAACTCTTCCACAAGAAGAAGCTCTTCCAAAAGATTATAATGATGAATGGGAAATGGCTATAGTATTGTAGGATTATAAGTTGAATTCGTAGTTGCTTTTATTAGCTACTGTAGTTGTACTCATTCTAACTCTTCCACAAGAAGAAGCTCTTCCAAAATACTATAATGATGAATGGGAAATGACTATAGTATTGTAGGATTAGGAGTTGAATTCATAGTTGTTTTTAATTAGCTACTGTAGTTATATTCATTCTAACTCTTCCACAAGAAGAAATTCTTCCAAAAGATTATAATGATGAATGAAAATGGCTATAGTATTGTAGGATTTAGTTGTAATTTTGTTGTTCACTATCACAGTTACACTTGTTCTAATCACTCTTCCACAAGAAGAAACTCTTCCAAGAAATTCTTAAGAAGTTCAAGACATGAGCGTGATAATGAATGATTTAGTTGTATGTTTGCACTAAGTATCATCTCTGTTCTTGCTCTTAAATGCTTTCCCAAAACATCATAATGACGAGTAGGATAAGGATATGATATCTTAGTTTTTCATTGCTTTCAGTCTTTATGCTTGCATTTGCACTCAATTACACAGTCAGGATTGTTCTAAAAAATCTTCCAAAAGAAGGAACTCTTCCAAAATACCAATCATGATGGACAAACAGACTGTAGAATTCCATAGACTAGTTGCATGTTAATTCAGTTAGAGCACTCCGGAGTTAGATTACATAAAAACAATACGAAAAACACATACAACGAAGTAAGGAAGAGGTCACTTAAGCACATATAGTGCACCACACTTCATCAGTTTACTAGCCCTGGTTGATAATTTATGTTAGCAATTTAGGACGCTAAATTGACTACACACTTCCTACAACTTACATGCTACAAAATCAAGTTTGGAATAACAATGGTTACCCTCTTAACAACCATGCTAAAATTGAACGCCCTTCTATGGAACTATGTTGCCATCTAGGCCTTTTCAAATTTAAAGGACGTCATTAGCACTACACCCATTTTAGTTTCCGTCTAGGCCTTTTCAAATTTAAATGATTTCGTTAGCACTACACCCATTTTAGTAGTGCCCAATTTCACTGAGACTTTTTTCTTGGAATGTGGTGATCAAGTAGGGGTCTAGGAGCTATGTTCATGTAGTTGACAATAATTTGGGAAAATCCGCCTCTCAAAAAGAGATGGTAGCCATATTTCATGTAGTTGATACTTGGAACTCATAAACACCATCATCATAGTTTGAAGTATTGTATGGACGAGAGATTATAATACATGGAACAACACAAACAAGTCACTAAGATGGGTTGGTATGATTGCGAGATCATATATAATAAAGGTGTTGCAATGCCCAATTTATATTTGAATTATGAGGAGAAAGGATATCTTTTTACCTTATCTTTATATTATCGGTTTGGTTGGACAAATTTAATGAAGAATGGCTAAAAATCGACACAGTGGCTCAACTCGTCCAACTAGTTTAGGAGGGTCCCAATCCTCCTGAGGGTTATACATGGAAACAATATACCTCAAAGTATAAAGGGTGCCTAATTTTGGTGAAAATTTATGCTTTGAAACAATAAGCCTTTGAGGAGTCTCCTATGAAGGTCACTTCAGGTTTAGCAAACATGTTAAGGAGCTAGCACACATCTAGCCTTGCGTTGCTACATGTGGCACTTGTTAAAGGAATGTAGGTGAGACAATGAAGATTGTTTGGGTAGCACAACCACTACCACTATCGGGAAATATATGGAATGGAATTTCCATGCATTTCATGTTGGACCTTCTAAAAGGAGACAAAAAATCAATCGCCGTGATGTTTTTCAACCACATTTCCATATATGCTAACTTTTGTACCTTATCACACCCACTCATGCATTCTATAATTACACATGTTTTAATGGACCCAATTTTCAAGTTACATTGCATGCCCATTTCCATTGTGTCGAATCGAGATCCCACATTAACCAACAAATTCAAGCAGGAGCAGTTTAAGCTTTAGGTCACACACTTGAAAACGAGCATCGTCTTCCCAAAATTGACGGTCAAACAAAGGTGGTCAATAAGTGATTGGAAACTTATTCAAGATGCTTCGCTTCAAATATGTAGCATCAATGAGCATGGTGGCTACCCCTTGTAGAATGGTGGCATAATGCCTCTTACCATGGCGCTACAAAAATGATGCCATGTGAAGTTGTCTATTGCTAAAAACTCCTAGCAATGGCTTCATGTTTACCAAGCACATCCAAACTCCATGAGTTGGATTACATATACAAATGCTTCACACCAAATAAGTTACTCTGCACACACTTAAGGAAAATTTGGTTCACGCTCAAAACATGTCATGAAGCAAGAAGTTGACTAGCATCTCTCAGAGAATGGGACTAGGTTTTTCTTCACCTTCAACCCTATAAGTAAACATCTTTCAAATAGAAAAACCATCATAAGCTCTTAGGGAAATTATATGGACCCTATTAGATTCTCTAGTGCATTGGACATGTTACTTGTGAATTGTCTCTTGCAATCCACTTCAAGATATATATTGTGTTTCATGTGTCTTGCTCAAAGAAGAAAGTGTGATTGGATTGCAAAGTGAAAACTAGTCTGTTTGGAATTGATGATTAAGGGCCCATTGGCTATAGACATAAGTAGTATTGGCTACCAAATAATGGTTTTTCTATGGCTACTACTATAATAAAGCAGGTTTTTGCATGTCTATTGTATGCCCACCTTTCAAATAGAAAAACCATCATAAGCTCTCACTGAAATTCTATGGACCCTATTAGATCCTCTAGTGCATTGGTCACGTTACTTGTGAATCGAATATTACAATCCACTTCAATATATATATTGTGTTTCATGTATCTTTCTTAAATAATAAAGTGTGATTCGATTGCAAAATTCAAACTAGTTCGTTGGTAATTGATGAAGAAGGGTCCATTTGGCTATGCCAGAAGTAGTATTGGCCACCAAAGAATGTCGATTACGCGACTAGATTGTTCAACATGTTTTGAGCCAATGGAAAGATATGTGGCTAATAAAATGGCACATAGGGATAAACAATTATTTTACAATAGTTTCTATACCTCCAACATTTAGGACAACATTGAATCTAAAGGAGGACGACATTTCAGGGTCCTAACCCACCTACTTACATTAGGGGTAATTAGGTGTTGGTCAATTAAAGTACAAGGCCAACTTTGTTGAATAAAGCAGGTTAGATAATTGGTGGGTAGCTATGTTGATCTAAATGGGAATATTAGTGTTTGTTGTGCTTAGATCCAATTCAGAATATAAACAAAGTGCTTGATGATTATGAGGTAAATTGCAAGTTTTGCATGAGTTTTTGTGCCTTATTGTGAATTTCTTGAGCAAATTAACATAAATAAAACACTAAACAACAAAATATAACAGACATGAACATCACCATAAATAGTAACAAAATAGTACATGATGAAGGAGTAAACCCCGACTGGGCTACATCTCGCTGGTGCAACTTCCAATGGCTTGCCCTCTTCTATTATGCTCAAAAGTGTGATTAAATATTTTTACAATGCTCAAACATCTCTGAAACATGTTCCATCAGCTCCAGAATGCCGAAAAATACATGTGTAGTCTCTGTCTACCTTGAATTTCATAAAAAACTAACTTAGTTATGACTTCCGCAAGTTTCCGCACTATTTGCTCCACATTTTCCCCAGAATCTGGCACCATCTACAAATTCGCTCAGAATTTAGTTAACTGGGTGCCAATTTTGCCAAACTCCGGGCGAAATTGTCGGAGGGTTAAATTAGCCACCAAGGCCTTAACTTCGAATTTTTTGGCCACATGGGGCCGCATGGGACCGGGGTTCGGGTTCTTAACTCTCGCCCCCGCCCAATCCGCTAACGACCATCAAATATTGGTGGTGGAGGCGGTCACATGCACAATCAGTATAAATTTTGGAAGTTCAAGCTCCGACTATTACGAAAAATTGTGGTCTTCGCTCCCCCAGTAACATGGCATATCTTTGCCACGATTATAGTTTATAGTAACAGTTACGTTGGGGACGCAGGGATAGCCTCCTGCCCGTGGTCTCGTACCCAGGCAGTGACCACGGGTGGGGCTAGACCCTGGCCCACACCCCCATTTGCACAATAGACATACCATAATATCTATCGGCTACCATAGTTTAATAAGAATCAACACGGTGGTCTATTGGTAAGTCTTGTTTGTGGTTTGGCGAATTTCATAGGTTCGACACTCGACGCCTCTGCTTGGCCTTGCACATAAATTTTGGTGGCCCTCGGTGATCTGAAATGACTATATTAGTTTTTTTGTGCTAAGTTTCTTTTCAGTTTAAAAACATGTGCATAATCATTTCATTATTTTGCATAGCAATTGAGGTGTTTGTCAATGAATTGTAGATGATTTTTAGTGAATTAGAAGCATAAAAAAAACTTAAATAACACTGAACAACAGTGTAAAACAGAGAAATAAGTCACCACATGAAATTTACACAGCAGGCATGATGAAGCAATTCACCCCTCTTGGGCTACATCTGCTAGTCCAACTCCCAATGGCATGTCCATCTTTCATTATGCTCAATTTTTTTCTATTACATGTAGTTACAGTGCTATAATGGTTGTTTTCTCTACACCAATGGCTCCATAATGCTCCAATTAGTCAAAAATGACTCTTCATTCACTCAGAATGGTCAAAAATTGGGTCTCCTACTCTTTTTCCCAGTTTCACCTAGAAAAGCTCCACTAAAAGTGGATAACTCCACTTAACTGGAGTTAAAAGTGGCATAGGCCGCCAAAAATGGCATGCCTACCAAACTGCCCACCGACTTGACCACGCAATAAGTGTTAGTGGTTGGGGTGGCCACATGAGCACCCCAAACCTGCGGGTAATTGTAACTGTAGGGTGGAACTCCAGATTAACTGTGGTTGAACTATTTGAAACTGCGGTTTGAAGTGTCGAGTTACGTTAACTGCATGGAGAATGGTCGACGGTTTATGTTGCCATGTGACAATATATATATGGGAACTACTGGCGGAGACTGTGGTTGAACCATTTGACTGTGGGTTGTTAACGTTTATGTTTAACGTGCAATGTGACACAACATTGTGGGGACCGTTGGCGAGTTGGGACTATCGGCGGTTCCCAACCCCCAACCACGATTTCATTAAACCTTAAATAAAACCCATGCCCTTAGGGGTTAATTCACAACGTGTAGTGTGGATGGTAAGACCTATGCATGCCCAGAGGGAGGTCTCAGGGTCAAGCCCTGCTGACCCAACAAAATTTTGATATGCTGTTTCACGGACATGTGGCAGCCTTAGGGCTGGCCACGTGTCACCCTATAATTGGCTCTTCAAAACCCATTCAACCAATAGCATTGTGACACTTTTCAAATAGTGATTAGTCTGGTGGAAAGAAATATTCTTCGAAATTTTCCTTTTTGCTGACTGTACCTCCACCTTGCTGACTGTGCATCCCAGTCAAATTGTTGAAAATTTACCTGTTTGGCATTTCGATCAGAATGCAATATCTCCCTCATACGACATCATTTTTTCGAACCGTTCATGGCACCAGAATAAGGAAGACATGATCTACACAACCATCTTATTTTCAAACCAATCTTGTAACTTTGAATTTTGAGAAAAATTTATGAACTCCTGATCATTCCTCCCCATTGGGAAGCTTTTGGACCCCAAAAGACTTGATTACATGCTTAGTAGATGAGGGTAAAACTCCCTCACCTTTCCAACCTCCATCCATTTTTCCTTGCTTGGTTTAGTGCCTTTGAGCCGAACTCGAAGGTAGTCGACAGTTCCCCTCTTTGATGCTCTTGTCCTCTTGTCAATAATTATATCTTCTTTGAGCTCATCCAGAAATTCTGGCAAGAAATATTCAATAGAAGGTAGCTAAACATCACTTCCTTGATCATAGATCAAAGGTGGCTCATACAAGCGTAAGTTTTCAACATTAACAATTGAATACATTTGCACATAAGAAGGCAAGTCAAGTTTGACTGCATTATTACCAAATTGTTTTATGATCTTAAAAGGACCATATCGAATGGGTTTGATCTTTTTACCTTCCCCTTGCATCCTTTCTTTGCTAATGTGCGACCATACCTCATATCCCTCTTGAAACTTTTGATCAACCCAGTGTTTTTCATGCCTCTCTTTGTATTTTCTTTGACTTTTCTCAAGTTGTTCTTCAAATTGTTGATATAGAATCTGAATTTGCTCAATAAACTTTCAAGCCTTATAAATGTCACTATGGCCATCAATTGAAACATCCTACCCAAAGATGAAGTCTAATGGCGATTTTGGAAAATACCCAAAGCATACTGCAAAAGGTGAGGTCTGTGTTGAAGAGTGCTTTGCCCAGTTGTAAGCGTGTTGAATGCAATGTAGTTGTTCATCCCACAACTTAGGATGTTTACTGTAATATCCTCTCGATAGATTCACAAATGTTCTGTTCACCACCTCGGTTTTTCCATCTGTTTATGGATGAAAAGTGGTACTCTTTTTCAACTTTATGTCCATCATTCCCCATAGATTTGACCAAAAATTCCTAATGAACCTGGAATCCCTGTTACTAACAATAGAAGTTGGCAATCCAAAATGATCCCAAACATTTTGAAAATAACGTTCAGCAATTTGTTCAACAGTAATGGTTTTCTTACATGGCATAATTATACACATTTTACTAAATCTATCCACAACTACATAAAGATAATTATGTTGCTTTCTTGACATGTGTAGACCTCCAACAAAGTCCCTGGAGACACTCTCCCATGGCCTTGATGGTACCGGTAGTGGCATGTACAATCCAAGCTTCTAATTACTAGTCTTACTTGTTTCACACATAGAACAACCTCTTATGAAACGCAACACACTATCTATCATGCGAGGCCAATCGCAATACCTCTTTAGATGTGTCGTTGTTTTGCTTATCCCAAGGTGTCCAACAATAAGATATGAATGAGCTTCTCTCATGACACTTAGCCTCTCTTCTTCTGGAATACACAACTTTCCCAAATGAAACAACAAATTTTTATGCATGTGATAATCTTTTTCTTCAACTTGATTCCCTTCACTCAAACTAGCATACACATCTTGAAAATCAATGTCATGTGCATATTGTTTTATGTAACTCTCATGTAAAACAGAATAATTTCTTAGTAAATTAGAAGCACTAATGATTGGTCTTGAAAGAATATCTGCAAATTTATTGAAAATACCTTTCTTGTACCATATAACCAAGCGAAACTGTTGAAGAAATCCCATTCACCTAAAATGTCTTGATTGCTGCAATTTTGTTTGTGACTGCAAGTACTGTAAATGTTGGTGATCGGTATGCATAATAGTCTCTTTACCCATCAAGTAGTGTTTCCACTTCTTGACACTTTTTACCAACGCATATAGTTCTTTGTCATATGTAGGATAATTAGTCACAACACCATTAAAAGTTTTAGAATGAAAGGCGATAGGCTTACCATGCTGCAAAAGTACTGCGCCCATGGCATGATCACTAGCATTGGTTTGAACCTCGAATGGTTGTCTCAATTTTGGTAATGCAAAGACTAGAAATGAATTGATCTTATCTTTTAAAGCTTTGAAATCTTGTTGTTGTTTTCCTCCCCAATGGAAGCCTTTCTTCACACTTTCACTGCATGCATAGGAGTTGTGATGGAAGAAAAATTAGCAATAAACTTCCTCCAATATTGAGCTGCACCTAAGAAACATCTTACCTCGGTAACTGTTTTGGGTGTGGGCCAATTCACAATGGCTTTGACTTTAGAAGGATCAATCCTCAATTCTCCTCCTCCTACAATATGTCCCAAATATACCAAAGAAGTCTTTCCAAACTCACACTTTGACATCTTAAGAAACAATTTCTCTTTCTTCAATATATCAAGCACTCTATTCACATGCAAGACATGATCTTATCTTCTTTTGCTGAAAATTAAAATGTCATCTAAGTACACAATAACAAACTCATCAAGGAATGGACGCAAAACACTATCCATAACTTGCATGAAAGTTATTGGTGCATTACAAAAACCAAAAGGCATAACTAGCCACTCAAAGAGTCATTGTTTGGTTTTTAATGCAGTTTTCCATATATCACTTTCTACAATTCTTACTTGATGATATCCACTTCGTAAATATAAATTAGTGAAAAAAATTTCTTCTTTCAGCTGATCAAGCAAATCATCTATTCTTGGGAGTGGGTAATGATTTTTTACCGTAATCTTGTTCAAAGCTCGAAAATCTAGACACATGCGCCAAGTCCCGTCTTTCTTTGGTATCAAGACTATGGGTGAACCACATGGCAAGGTGCTTGGCCTTATGATTCCTTTATCCAACATCTCTTTGATTTTCCTCTTTACACTACAAGGAAAAGACCCTCTAGTGGGTGTTTTTGAGGAACCCCTTATAAAAATACCCTAGACATCCATTTCTAGCGGAGGTTATTAGAGGAGGTTCGCAGGTGGAGGTTTTTGCGGATGTTTTTTGTCCGGCATGCTTATCATCGTAAACTGCACCGGTGCGTTCAACAAGAGAAAGCACCGGTGCACACAAAACATTGGCACACCGGACACCGTGCATTTCATACACACCCACTCGGTGCGTCACATTACTGTAGCACACCGATGCTTTACAATTCTTTCGCACCGGTGCCTCATAAAAAAGTGCGCCAAAACAAAAACCACCTAGTGCGGTATTAAGCAACCGCACCGATGCGCCCATAAAAACCCCGCGCATAGGAACAGGGTTAAATAAAAAAAAAATTATGGCCAAAAAACTGCATTTTTCACTTTTCTCAGTGCTCCAGAGCTCTCAAGCATTGGTGAAATTTATCCTTGTCTAAGCTGCCCTGACATTGGTGCTCCCATTGCACCCATTGCACGCACTGCTGTTGTGCATTTCCCACCAATATCCAGCTTGAATTTTGCAAAATGGTGGGAAAATTTTCTTTTGAAAATTCTACACCCAATATGCCTCCTCAACGGCCAAATGTATAGGTATTTTTCTTGTTTTTCCATAATTAAGCCTTTTAGCGGATTAGAATTTCAAATAACCTTAAAATTAACCATTTAAAAGAAAAAAAAATTGTCACGTAGTGTGCTCGAGCCATTCGGCTCGCACCGGTTCGTGATGCTGCCTATAAATTTACAGGCCACACCACAATTGGTGCCAACTATATCCGCACCGATTTCGGGGTGGTATCAATAGGTGCACCATGTTATTTTAAAAATTTTAAAAAAGTGTGGTACGACCGTTTACCCGGGCGCACCGTTGACCATGTGGAATAGCAGCAATGCAGTGCATTGACTGAAATATACACCCCAGGGTGGGTAATGTTGTCAGCGCACTGCATTCTGCATTTCGACAGGTCAACGGTGATGCCTGGTAAACCGGTGCTAATGGTATCCGCACCGGTTCCGGGGCGGTATGGAAGGCGCACCGTGTTACTTTAATTTTATTTTTTTTTAAAGTGCAGTGTGGTCAGTTACCTGGCCACACAATTGACCTATGGGAATAGCGGCAACGTAGCGCATTGACTAAAATATTCGCCTCGGGATAGGTATTTTTGTCAACGCACCACTTTTCGTATTTCGACAGGGTCAATGGTGTGGCATGGTAAAAGGCCACACCGTTGACTATGTAATGATGGCAGGAGGTCAGTATGCTGACTTAACTATACGTCTCGGGGTGTAGAGTTTAGTTAGTGCACTGCACTCCTGACACCGTACATAGTCAACAGTGCGCTACAAATTTTCGAGAGCATCGTCACTGGTGCGTTGAATATTATCTGGTGCACCGTCGCTTGTGCACTCTATAAAAAGATGCACCAGGACCAGTGCATGACTATTTTTTTTAGCACACTGACTATTTTTTGTTTTTTTTTTCCAAAAAAAAATATTTGTGTATATTTCTGAATACATGTCTCATTTAATAAAAAAATTGTATTTAATATGTCAATCATTCAGAGACATGAAAGGAGAGAAGAGGGGGAACAACAACAACAAGAGGTGGACCAGTATAACATGGTTTGCCTGTGGGAGGCACGAGAGAGGGAGAGAGATGCGTACCCTCACCCTATTACAGCAACTACCCAAGGGCTCCTAAGGCAGGTAGGCCTCCTTAAGTTGTATGAGGAGGCTACTTCCTTAAAGGGCCATGGTTTGTTTTTGAGACATATTATCTGAAGGTGGAATGCCCACCAATAGGCTTTCCAAGTTGGTCATAACTAGTAGTACACGCCCATTGAGGAGGATATATATTTCATTACAGGGCTATCGAGGAGAGGGGTGGATTTTCCCTCATTCCCAGAGGTTCCAGTTGGCTATGTAGCAAGGATTCAGTTAGTGTACTCCTAGAGATACATTGGAGCATCAGTAATGTCTCCTTCAGATTTTCAAGTTGCTAGAGGTCAGTTACGTATTGGTGCATTTGGTAGTGAGGAGGTGCGGTGCCTCTCACTTCTCATTTCGACCATTTCACACAACACCAGTGACATGAAATGAATTGGTTGCTCGCTTCTATATTATGTTGATTCTTTAATTTAGGAGCCACGACTTGTCAGGTGGTCTACCATTTTTTTGCAGCAGTTCTGTACAGCCTTAGATGTTGTGCTCATGCACAAGGGAGGGTCAAATTCCCTTTTTCTTAAGAGATTTTTTGTTAATTTTTTGAGAGGTTTCCAGAGATGAGGCCTACTTTTTTTTGGCAGCCTCGTAGGCCGATGTTCGAGGCACAGATGCACATGTGGGGGCAGATGATGCCCAAGAGGAGTGAGACTGTGTTTCCAGTGAGGATATCGAATGATGCACTATAGTTTCTAGCCATTGTTGACGAGTATCCCTTCATTATGGTCCCCTATCCTTATGCAGGTTTGGATTGGCAAGGGTGTGATAACATCCTCTTCACAGCTGATGAGTCGTCGGATGATAGCCGTAATATTACTATTTTATTTAAATTTATTCTAACATGTTCTTTAACTTGTTTTTATTAAATTGTGTAATAAAATTGTCTAATTATTGTTGTGTACTTGTATATATCTTTCATACATTGGGTCTTTTGATGGCGAGGACATGTCGGCACCACCACATGATCCAGGTGTGGATCCTAATGACGATCAGGGCATGCCAGATGTTGAGGATCATCAGGAGGCCGGTGCAAAGAGACCTGCTCCAGCTGGTGCCCCAGTATCGCCTTTTGATAGGCGCAGTTGGCTTAATAGCAGATACAAGATGGAGTTGGGAGACCAACTCACTACATTGATTGTTGAGGCGGGCATCAAGCCCGCTCATATGAGAGACATACAGGCCAATGGTAGGCTGTTACATATGTGGAGAGGCATGTTGCGTGACATATACAGCCTGATGCGACATGTCGTAGGAGCTACGACCTTAGTTACGTGACTGAGGAGGACCATTGCACGTTATAGGCGTGGCCGAGATGCATCACGTGATCGACAATCTGCGAGAAGCTACTCATCATCTCATGATCGTTCACCTCACACCATGCTAGATGAGCAGCCTCCACTAGCATCTAGCAGCAGTCATCATGGAGATCAAGCTGGACCATCGGCCACGTCTAGTCAGCAACCTGTAGCATCCAGCAGTCCTCATGATCATGAGCAGGCTGGACAATCAACCGTCGAGTCTGCACCATTGACAGAGCAGGCCTCGACTAATACTACTATTGATGTTGTACCACCAGCTGATCCATGACAATTATATTATAGTTGTATATTTTTGACATTATTAAGTTCTATATATATATATATATATATATATATATATGGTCCATGTATTTTATGTTCATGTTGCAGTTGTGCTTAATTTACATGTTGGTGATCATCATGATATGTATATTGTTAGGTCATGTTAGATATGTTCATTTAATGTGCAGCTTGCAGATAGATGTTTATGTGATAGCATGAGTTATTTGACATGAGATGTATATTTGATGTTTGTGTTGCGATGATGTTAATATATATTGCTAATTGTGTTTTGTTATATGATCATGATCACGATGATGTTAGAGATTTTGAATGTGTTTTTTAGTCAAATATGATGTTTGTATGATGGTTATCATGAACGTGATGTTTATTAATTAATTTAATATTAAATGATCATGTTATTCTAAAATTGTAATATTTGTAATTCTAATTGTATGTAAAATTCCAAAATTGTAATTGTAATGGTATATATGTAAAATTGTAAAATTGTAATTGTAATTGTACGAGAAATTGTTAAATTGTAATTTTAATTCTAATTCTATGTAAAATATTTGTAAAATTTTAATTGTATTACTGTGAATTGATTTTAATTGTAATTGTAATTGTATGTAAAATTCTAAAATTGTAATTCTAATTCTAATTCTAATTTAAATTGTAATTGTATGTAAAATATTTGTAAAATTTTAATTCTATTAATGTGAAAATTTTAATTGTATTAATGTGAAATGATTTTATTAAAAAAATTTAAATTTTTAAATTTGTAAAATTTTAAATAATTGTAAAATAATAAATCTAGAATAATATGAATTATTGTAACATAATAAAGGTTAGAAAATAATGCAAATAAATTCATGTACTTTAGAATTATCATTATTCTATTATGATCTTAGATATAAAAAAAGAACTAATTTATACAGTACGCCATTGTTTTTGAGATCAACATAATTGCAAATTATCAAGTGAAATATTGATTTTAACATTAACACAATGAAAATTACCAATTAATTCAAAATACATATTATAATGTTTCAAAAGACCCATCTTAAAAAGTATAAATATTGATGAAATAAAACATGTACCATATCACTCTCAGTTCTCATGATCACCCTCATTATCTTCCAGCTTGCATGGCATGACAACACTATTGTTCTCAAAAATATATTTTTATCTAGGGTCATGTGTCAATACGAACCACCAATCCCTATGCAACACATCTGGGTAAAAAAACACCTAGTTGCAGTGTTTGGGGAAACATAGGGCTCCTTAGCTTCATCCCACAACTTTTCTAGAGTTGATACATATCAGCCTACTATCGTGATCTTCCTTTACATTATTCTGATCAAAGGTGTCCTACCACTTGCACCTAACAATAACACATTGGAAAGAAGAGAAATCCACTTCAATGATCTCTTGTATCTTTCCAACGTAACCTAACATCCCTTGTACTAGGTTTTGATCACAGTGGCTAGATTGACTAGATTGATCGAACTTGACTTCCACTCCACAGTCTTGTGTGATGTTTCCAGCATCAGCATTTTCTATGTGAAAATAGTTTCCACATGCCCACATAGATGGGAAAAAATGCACCTATTATAAAAAAAGTTAAAAAAATCATAGTGTCATGTGTCTTATAATAACCCAACAGTCAAAATGTGAAATATAGATGTCTTATAAGTTTCAAATTTACATATAAATTAAAAATATTATTACCGAGTTGCTCCACCTAATCCCTACATTTAGCGCATCCTCTTCAACACGCGGGTAACGACCGGTTGCACCGTATTTCTCGCTAAATTGGTCAGCAACCCAACAGTTGGGGCATATTTTTGGCATATTTTATTTTAAATGATTGGGATATGGTACACTTCTACCATTCAACCCTCTGAATTCTTTCCTGTCACTATACCATTTCATCCTCTTTTGTTCGTACAATACGACCCACGATTGTTTCGCTTCAGAATTGTAAAGAACAAGTTTATTGATTGCTTCAATTTCCGCATTCACTGATGAAATCAAACTGACATTATATCGTACTTAGAGATCAAAATGTAAATTATATCAAAGTTCAACATGAATATTAACTTCGTGTAAATTTGAAAATTATAAGTCGCTTACTCTTTATCAAGCGCTTTTTTCCACTCGTTTGGAGCATCCCCTTCTCTTTTGTCTTCATCCCTTTCATCGTCCCAAATCACTACACATGGTCTATTGTCGATCTGCTTGATGTACTCACTGGAATAATAGAAAGAGTCATACAATATGTACCCCTCTGCCATAGACCCCTAGGGTTTTTCCCTTTGTCGAACTAAACCTTTCAATTCCTTCATGTACCTCTCTAAGAATAACATCCAACGACAATAAACCACCCCAACTAATTCAACCTCATCTACTAGGTGGATTAGAAGATGAACCTATAAGTCCATAAAACTCGTTGGTAGTTCCTTCTCAAACATACAAAAAATCTCAACTATCTCTTGACGCCACCGTGGAATTCTAGCCACATGAATCTCCTTTGATGTGATCCAACATAAAAATGCAGTTAATTTAGATAAGGCACGTCCTAGGTCTTGAGGTAATTCATGTTTCACACACCCATGCACGAACAAAGGATAATGACACTACAAAGTTATAAACTCATGCAATAATATACAAAATTAGTTATGTTTTATGATCCCCGCGTGGGATAAAATTTATTAATATAATAAATAATAAAATCATGATTTTTACATTATACATACTCTTAGAAGATTCAAATGGTCATGCGATTTCAACCCTGACAAATGGTCATCCACGGTGAAACAATGCCGTAGTGAAGACCCGTATGAAGTTGGCACCCTCACACCCATTATAACTTCCTTTGACAAAGAAATATCATCTTTTTTTTTTAATCCATGGGACATCACCTTCTTTTAAAAAGCATGAATTAGAGGGACCAAGGCCCGCCTCTGATCCCGTACTGTCTAATCATCTTGGCCAATGTTTCCTTTTAGTTTTCGAAGTAATAAGATCTTTCCTAACATCCAATGTGTCACTTCTTTTTGATGATATGTGCCTCCATAAAGAAGATGAAACATTTTTAGATATATGCATGGGATCTAATAAGTGGGTAATCTTAAGTTGCTCCCAATATGGGAGGTTATAAAATATAGATTCATTTTCATCTCAATGGGAAATTTCTCAACATAGGTGTCAAAGAATTTTGGATCATCGAACATATGCTCCCATTTGAATCGAACATTTCCATGAACTCCTTCTCCTTCTCTCTCTCATATGCTCTAAGCCATTCAGCTGGTGTCATTATTGGAGGCCTTTGGTTTCTCTCTCGTTTACCATTGAAAGCGAATGCTTCTCTTCTGTAAGGGTGTTCTTCTGGGAGGAATACCTTGGAGCAATCTTACACTGGCTTTTTTAGGTCCTTGGACCATCTAGCTTTCAGAGAAGGTCAACAACATTTACATCCAAAATATCCTTTTGTTACAAGACCTACGAGATTATTGTATACAATTAATATGCATGGCACGTTAAATAATATCATGAATATCAGAGAAAATATTACAACGAATTAAATAACTAATATGTGAAAGAATATTGTTACGTATATAAACAAATCAATAAATTAAACATGTAATTTACCAAAGCAAACTCCTAAGCCTGGATAATCATGTGTCATGTAAGCACATATGTCATACAACGTAAAACTCCTCTCTACTGCGATGGGTCTTAATACATCGTATACATTTATCCCATCCCATAATTCCTTCAATTCATCTACCAGTGGTTGTAAGTAGACATCCATATTCTTCACTTGTCTTCTACCAGAGACTATGAGAGCCAACATAAGATGTTCATTCTTCGTAGACAACCATGGGGGGATATTGTTATTGATCACTACTACATGCCAAACATAATAGTTGGTGTTTTGGAGGAAATATGGGTTGACGCCATCCCTGGCTATGCTGAGTCGTAGACTTCGTACTTCATCCTTGAATTTTTCAGGCCATGTATCCTCTATATGCTTCATCGCTATTAACTTAGTTGGGATTCACATAAATCCCAACTCACTTCTATGTGAGGCATGCCATCCCTACAACATAGATAATTTTTTGCAATGAAAGAGCCTTTGAATCCTTGGGATTATAGGCATGTGCCTCAATATCTTAAAAGGAGGACCAGTACGTGATTTACCCTTATTTTTTTATTTATCATACCTGCCATGCCCACATTTTGGACACATCTCTGTGTCTGCATATTCTCATCTATATAGAATACAATCACTTTGACATGCATGATATGATATGTACTCAACACCCAACATTTTCAACAATTTCTTTGCCTCTTCGCAGCTACCAGGCAAGACATTATCACTCGGAAGAACCTTATCTTTGAATAACCTGTCGTTGGTGATCATGGAAAAATATATCAATAAATGTACATTAATATTGATATAATTATTAACGTTCATAAAATTTACCATTTGTAATGTTCATTGCAGTGTACTGATTACATGTCAAATTAATATAAGGGAGTAATCTATGGTAACTTACCACAAAAGTTCCGAGAAACATGCATTCGATAAGCCAAAATTTACTTTCAAGTTGTAGAGTAACATTGTTGTCCCCAACTGGGTGGACTTTGACTGACTGCCAGGTCCAAAGAGAGGGGTGGTGGAAGAAAATTTAAGGCTTTCGAAAAAGGTGTCAGCGGTATGAGCATCATCCCCTAGCTGATCATCATTTTGGAATGCATATAACAACATTGTCTCCATGGTAGTCGTATCCCTTAAGTATTCATCCATACCAACCTCGATTTGATTGCCTCCATTGCCAGCTTGTGAAGAACTACTATTGTTGTAGTCATTCCTAATTGGTGAATCTGGACGTAGCGGGAATTGAATCGGTGGTTGATTCAACCATTCTTGGAATCGTTCCTCTCTGATTTTTCTCTTAATTCAATCTTCTCTTGATTTTATATTGTCGTGGGGTGCAATGGAAGATGGTAGGTAGGTCACTCATCATCACTAGAATCCTAATAATTTAAAAAAATATATTTTAACATGATTAGTACAAAATATATGATATCAATTAGTAACCACATTGACAATATGGCATGATTATAAATTGGTTTGATGTTGAAATAATTACATTAATCAATATATCAAACAATCATAATTATTACCATCATTGTCCTGAGATTGTGGCTAGAAGATGCAATATTGTTACAATTGGCAGGGTGAAGCGGTTCTCCATTTTCATCTACCAAACGCGCCTTGCGGAATGCAGCTCCTGATAAGAAATTCTGACGTTTTGGAGTTGTTTGAATATTTTGTGCATCTAAACTTGATGTTGAATCTGCATGAACCTGTGAATTTGTATACATTATAAATTTAAATAAGTTGTGCATGATTGGCATGGATAAAAAACATAAATTCAATTAGATAATGAAAATATAAATAAAATCTGAAGTAAATATTACGTCTCGAGATGGATAGGGAGAACTTTGCAATGGACTTCGAGAAATATTATGGAACGAGCTGGATTTTGAAGAATTGTCCATTCGATATAATTATGATATTTTCTCCCTACATTTCATCAAAATCAATAATAAATTTTAGTGCACACACCTAAAAGTAATTTCGGTGCCTTAAAAATGGACTTCTTGTTATCGGTGCTAATGTACACCGCACCGATGTGTTTTTAGTACTGCGCACTAGTGTTTTTTTATAACAGACGCACCGGTGCGGTGCTATTAAGTGATGCACCGATGACAAATAACCTAAAATAAAAAAAGTGCAACTTTATTTTCTTTAAGTGAAAAGAAAAAAACGGTAAATTGAAAAATGGGCGGAAAAATATTTTCGAAAATCTAATTTCATAAAGCATTTCTTTAAATACTAAACACTTTTCATTATTTCACTACTTTTGCAAAAAATTTAGCTAGAGATTTGCAGGAGAAATACCTGGAGCAAACAGAGCATGAGAGCATTGTGGAGCAGGGAAATGTGTTCGAACAAAAGTATTCAAATAATCAGAATTCCAAACCTCTGGTGATTCAAACCATGTAGCATAGAATTTCAAACGGTCTCGTGATTAAAGTTTATTGATTTTTTACTTTTTCTGCAGTTTTTTTTACGTAGTAAAAGAAAAAAAATCAATGTGTTTTTTTTTTTTTTTTGCATTTTTCAGAAACAAAAATAAATAAATAAGTAAATAAAAATCCATTTTTAGAAACAAACCCTACATTCTTTTTGTTTCTGCCCTTTCTTCTTCCTCTTTCTGTGATTTCAGAATTAGGGCTTTTCAATTTAGATTTATAGGGTATGTATTGCTTAATATAGGCGTAATACATCCAACCCACAGGATGACTTGCATATTCGGATCCCAATCCATGTCGGCCCTTGCGTGAATTAAAAAAAAAACAGATTTTTTTCATCGGTGCGCCCAACGTAACCTAGCGCACCGGTGCGTTGTATTATCCCAACGCACCGCGAAAGTACTATGATTAAAAATTGAAAAAATAAAATATTTTTTTATCAGTGTGCCATATGTAAAATATGGCATCGGTGTGCTATTTCATTATGGCGCACTACGAACTTTCTATTTCGCACAAAAAAAAAAAAAAAATCCATTTTAGAAACAAACCCTACATTCTTTTTGTTTCTGCTCTTTCTTGTCCCTCTTTCTGTGATTTCAAAATTAGGGCTTTTCAATTTAGATTTACAGGGTTTGTATTGCTAAATATAGGCCTAATAAATCCAACCCACGATATGAATTGCATAGTCGGATCCCAATCCATGTCGGCCCTTGCGTGAATTTAAAAAAAAAAAAATATATTTCATCGGTGCGCCCGGAGTAACCTAGCGCACCGATGCGCTATATTATCCCAGCACACTGCGAAAGTACTATGATAAAAAATTAAAAAACAAAATATTTTTTTCTCAGTGTGCCATATGTAAAATATGCCACCGATGTGCTATTTAATTATGGTGCACCGCGAACGTGCTGTTTCGCCAAAAAAAAAAAAAAAAAAAACTATTCTAGAAACAAACACTACATTCTTTTTGTTTCTACCCTTTCTTCTCCTTCTTTCTGTGATTTCAGAATTAGGGTTTTTAATTTTATATTTATAGGTTTTGTATTGCTAAATATAGGGATAAGACATCCAACCCACGGGACTACTTGCATAGTCGGATCCCAATCCATGTCGACCCTTGCATGAATTTAAAAAAAAACAATTTTTTTTTCATCGATGCACCCGGCGTAACCTAGCGCACCGGTGCGTTGTATTTTCCAAGCACACCGTGAAAGTACTGTGATATATATATATATATTAGTGCGCCATATGTAAAATATGGCACCGGTTTATGCTACAAAAACTAACACTCGAAGATTTTTATTATTTTTTATGTGTTAATCGATGTGGTGGTTAACGTGTAACACATCGGTGCTCCTTGTTCACATAGAGCATCGTACGGCCTATTATAATGTTTGTGCGGTGCGTTTATAATACTTCCACGCACCGACATCGGTGCGTACTGAATGAATGGCGCACCAGTTTCTTGAGATTTTTTTTTTTACCTGAAAAGTTGACAATTTATTTATAAATATATTAATGAATGATATGGTATAGGTTTCATATTAATAAAGAAATGACTGACAAGAAATCAAGTAACAAAAATACTGATAACACATCAATAAAAGAAAAAATGGCAAGTTATTTGTAAATTCTTTACAAAAAATATTATTTTTGAACTATATGTAAGTTTAACTAATATGTATTGTTTATTGTGTATCAGGTAGAGCCACGAAATAACAAAGCTCGATAAGATTATTTTTGATCTAGGACTAGAAGAGCGTAAAATCTTGATGGAAAAATTTCAAAAGGATGAGTTAGGTGAATGAAAAATACTATCGATCCAATATGAGTTTCTTTTTTTAATTTTTATTAATAATATACTTAAAATTATTAGATAACATGTGTCAAACAATCTATTAATTCACATCTGTTTAATTTTCTATAGGGACCAACAACTTAGAAAATGAATGTTGTTCTAAGAAAAGAAAAAAAATAGAACATGCAAATGAAAATGAATTTCTCCTTAGCTCATCTGGAGTGGTGTTGGAGGTTAACAAAAGGGGGAAAAACTTTTACAAAAGTTTGAGAGATCTAGTGGAATGAATGTATAGACGTTCTTTCCACTTACAATACAAAAACCAATCCAATGATTCCAAGAACCAAATTTTATCTAAACTACAAGAAGAGTTTCCAGAGAATTGGTCAATGAGACATGTTAGACTTTTAATAGCAAAAACGTACAACAACATAAAAGAAGGAATGAAAATGTAATATTCATTTAATGTTTGTCTAGAATTATTTATAAATATCACTTTTGTTATATTTACTTTTCATATATCAATATAAAAATTAAATAGTTTATTGTCATGTTACATTTTCAGGAAGATTATGAAAATCTCAAAAGATGAACGAGCTGATATCAGAAATATTCTAGTAGGAATGTCCAAAAAGGTGTACAAGGAGATGGTCAAAGAAATGGATAAAATTGCATCGCAGGAGGAGCCATCTCAACCACAAAGTACTTCAAATGTAATATGTAATCATTGAATTTTTCGATCATTAGGTACAATAAATAAACAATTTAGCATTAAATATTAATTTTCAAGTATTTTCTTGCAGAAAATAAAAGAAAATGGAACCCATTTAGCACATAAAACAAGATGACAAGGAAGAAAAGGGTTGATATCTAAGTTTGTGAGTAATTTTTACTTCCTTATAACAACTTAACAAGATTTAATTTTTCTATTTTTTAAGTTGTTTTACAAAAATCATCATTGAATTTCTTCAAACAGGTGCTAACATACAAAAATGAACCATTAGAGGAATTGATTGAAATTGGGTTAAATATGGGTTGTGAGTATATGTTGGCATATGAGAAATTAATTCTGGAATTTGTAAGCATCTATCGATCTTGTTTTACTTAGCTTTGTCTATAATTAATAGAACAAAAAAATATTTTATATTAAATATATGATTTGTTTTGGGGTATAAAACTTGCAGGAAACAAAGTATGGAATTGCGCCAAAAGATGAAATCTTGAAACATGGCATGTTACATGGTTTTGAAAGAATGTGTATAGTTTATGAGTCAATTGTTGCAATGGTACGCCATTTATTTTTGATTTACATTAATTTATATTATTTAATATTTCAATTTTCATTATTCTCACCAGTGTATATATACTCATTACAATTTATTTTTATGTTTGTAGATGGAAGGTGAAGAAGAAGAAAACAATCAACACGGTGAACAAAACATCCCTGAAAATAACCCAAGTCATGGAAGTAGCTCTAGCAATGACAACAGTTTAAGAGAAGAATGATGATCACTATGTTTGGATATCAAAGCAAGGCGTTGTATTTTTTGAAATATTACCCTGTGAAACCAGACATTTTGTTTAATGTAATGGACATAGTGTCCCAATTGAAAGACAAAGGGATACCAATAAATGTCCCATTTTATATGACAAAGATTGTCTTATTCACACACACACATGCACACACACACACACACACACACACATATATATAATAAAATATTTTTTAATTTATTCTATTGCGTTCTCCATTGTCGCTGTGAAATGTAACACCACTGATTAAATTTATGGATAATTAAATATTATAATGAAGAGATGTGAAATTTGATGATATGATATAACAAATTAATCCAAACATCACATTCAAATGCACTAATAAATATTTAACTCATATGAATGTTGTTATAAGATATATATGTGTCGACTTTTGATGAATAATGAATTTTAAAAAATCACAATAATTATGATATGATATAACAAATTAATCCAAACATCACATTCAAAAGCATTAATAAAAATTTAATTAATATGAATATTGTTATAAGATGTGTCGACTTTTGATGAATAATGAATTTAAAGAAATCACAATAATTTCACTGTCATATGTCGATGTTTCTAAAAAACACAAAATGAAAACCGGTGCGTGTCAGTTATTGTACACCGGTGCATTTGTATTCTGAAGCGCAATGGTGTGTTTCTACGACCTATGGGAACCGCACAAATACCAAAACCAATTAAAAATATCGGGGCGTTTGTGCGGTACTACGCACCGGTGCGTTTATGTGGAATTATGCACCGGTGCATTTGGACGATGTATGGGCACCACACAAATACCGATACCAATTATAAATCTCGATGCGTTTGTTGATAATGTGCACCGGTGCGTATTTTTGATACTGTGTACCGGTACGTTTATGTGTCTATACACACCGGTGCATTTGTACGACCTATGGGCACCGCACAAATACCGATACTAATTATAAATCTCGATGCATTTGTGTGATACTGCGCACCGGTGTGTTTATATAAGTCTACGCACCTGTGCGTTGAGACGACCTATGGGCACTGCACAAATCCCAAGAAAAATTAGAGCGGCCTCATGCGTTATATCACCAACACTGTGCCCGGTGCGGTTTTGTACCTTGACGACCCAGTGCATTCTCCTTCGACCGGCTCGAGCCACCTTCTAGATGTACACACCAGTGTGTTCAATCCAGAGTAACGCACTGATGAAAAAAACATCCGTAATAACCTCTGGCTGCCCATTTTTTTTATTTGTGTTGAATTTTTGTTAAAAGCTCCGTCAAAACCTCCATAACCATAAACGGATGTTGTAGAAATTGTTTTTTTGACAATTTTTCCCAATTTTATAACACTAAAAACCTCCTTTATAACCTCCGCTAGAGGGTATTTTCCTTGTAGTGTTATTTAATCATTCTCCATTATCGAAGAGGACAATCTTGCTACAACTGAATCTCATTTTGAATTTCCCTTTTTGGAGGCAATCTTGTTGGGTCCTATCCAACATTTACCATAGCAATGTTTGTCTTCTTACAATGTGCTCTAACAATGAAATCATTTCCATATTTGAATAAATGATATTTTTTCTCATGGCGATGGAAGATCGCTTTCCTATCATACAAGTAAGGAATCCCTAATACAATACCAGTGATGTCAAGTAGAACCACATCTAATTCAACTATGTCAACGAAATTTGCACAGATTGCAAACCACAATATACATTTCTTTGAAACCTGTAGATTTGCATCTTTACAAATCCAACAGAATGGATATGGTTTTGGATGTGCTATGGTCTCAAGGTTAAGTTTCTTGACCAAATCTTCAGAGATTAAGTTTTCTTGTGACCCATTGTCAAACATTGTGTCAATCTTGGTATGCTTGGATATGACCCTCACATGAAACAGTTCTATTATTTTTTCTTCATTTGGAGTGTTTATGTGATAGTTTGATTTATTGGTACTGGGTTTAGTTTCAATTTCTTTTCCCTTCATGTTCTTTAATCTCATGGCTGTAATCTTAGATTCATCACCTGAATCAGATCCTAAATCATGTTGAGTTGTAGCAGTAGTTTTCTGTTTCCCTTTGTTATTGGGTTTCTTTGGCCTCAATTTAGGATGTAATTTCCAACAATGAGTTTCATCATGGCCTTCTTTTGAACAATGTTTACAAACCACTTTTTCTCCCTCTTTCTTAACAAATGCATTCTTTTCGTTTTTACCTTTTGCATTATTTTCCTTGGCTTTACCCTTAAAAGGTTTATTTTTACCCTCTTCAGAAATGTTCTTCCCTCTATTTTTTAGATGTGTGGCCTGAAACAAACTTCATCTAGACTGGTGGGATTAAACATGAGAATAGTATGTTTTAGGTAGCTATGTAAGCCTCCTATGTACTTGAGAAAACTATCTTGGCTCTGCAAATCCTCCCCTAATAAGAGAGCTCTTCTCCTAGATTCTTGGGTGTATTCTTGTACATTTTGTCCCTTTAATTGCCTAAAGTTCTGCCAGCTCATGACGACTTTATGAATATGATCTAATGGATAAAATTATTGTTTAATAGAAGTAATGAAATCTAACCATGATAGGATAATCTTACTATGTTTCTTGATTTCCTCCTTTGTCTTGGCTTCCCAGAAAACAAGTGTTGCACCTTCCATTCTCAATGAAGCTAATTGAGTTTTGGTATCATCATCTTGAAGGTTTTGGATTCTCAAATAGACCTCCAACTGCCTAATCCAATTATCAAGCTTTTCTGCATTGAATTCACCATTAAACATTGGAAATTCCATCAAGTTTTAAAATAGGAATTTTACCAGTGTTCTTATACTTGTGTGGCTAATGTACTAAAGAAGAAGTAGAGGACGATGATGATGAGGGTGAGGATGATGGCTCTCCATTGCCTCTATTTCCTCCATTTCCCTTGTTTGACTTATATTCATCATGGTGACCTCCTGAAGATCCTTGTCCTTCCTTGTGAATTTTAGATCCTTCTCCTTCTATTCTCTCATTCCTTTCTGGATAAAGGATTCTAACCATCTCAGTCATGTCAAGAAATGCTTTCCTGAACACTCTTTATTCCTCCTTGGGATCAACTTCTTCATGGATTTATCCTTCCTCATGAGGCATGCTTAATGGAGCTTCTGATTCTTTGGGAGGTGAACTAGGTGGTGGAGATTGTGGCAATCTTGCTCTCCTTTTATTTGGCTCTTTTTGAGACCCTTCTGCTTCCACCAATTTTCATTCTCCTCTTTTGAGCTTGAGCCTTGTAAGCATCTAAAAATTGCAAACAGTTAAACAATTCTTTGCACTAAACAACACCAGATAATAAACTCTAGCTCTAATACCAATCTGATCTGAAATGACTGTGTTAGTTTTGTTGTGCTAAGTGTCTTTTCAGTTTAAAAACATGTGCATAATCATTTCATTAGTTTGCATAGGTATTGAGGTGTTTCTCCATAAATTGTAGATGATTTTTAGTGAATTAGAAGCATAAAACAAGCTTAAATAACACTGAACAACAGTGTAAAACAGAGAAATAAGTCACCACATGAAATTTACATAGTAGGCATGATGAAGCAGTTCACCCCTCCTGGGCTACATCTACTTGTCTAGCTCCCAATGGCATTTCCATCTTTCATTGTGCTCAAAATTTTGCTATTACATGCAGTTACAGTGCTCTAATGGTTTTTTTCTCTACATCAATGGATCCAAAATTCTCCAATTAGTCCAAAATGACTCTTCATTCACTCAGAATGGTCGAAAATTGAGTCTCCTACTCTTTTTCCCAGTTTCACCTAGAAAAGCTCCACTAAAAGTTGAGAACTCCACTTGATTAGAGTTAAAAAGGGCATAGGCCGCCAAAAATGGTGCGCCCTCCAAACTGCCCACCGACTTGACCACGCAATAAGTGTTAGTGGTTGGGGTGGCCACATGCGCACCCCAAACCCATGGGTAACCGTAACTATAGGGTGGAACTCCGGATTAATTGTGGTTGAACTGTTTGAAACTGTGGTTTGAAGTGTTGGGTTATGTTAATCGCCCGGAGGATGGTCGACGGCTTATGTTGCCATGTGACAATATATATATGGGAACTACTGGCAGAGACTGCGGTTGAACTATTTGACTGTGGGTTGTTAACGTGCCATGTGACACAACATTGCGGGGACTATTGGCGAGTTGGGACCGCCAGCAGTTCCCAACCCCCAACCATGATTTCATTAAACCTTAAATAAAACCCGCACCCTTAGGGGTTAAGTCACAATTTGTAGTGCGAACGGTAAGACTTGTGCGTGGCCGGTGGCAAGTCTTAGGGTCGAGCCCTGCGGACCCAACAAAATTTTGATATGCCATTTCGGGGACACGTGGTGGCCCTGAGGCTGCCACGTGTCACCCTATGATTGGCTTTTCAAAACCCATTCAACTAATAGCATTGTGACACTTTTCAAACATTGATTAGTCTAGTGGAAAGGAATATTCTTTTTTTGTCAACTGTACCTCCACCTTGCTGACTGTGAGTCCCAGTCAAACCTGGACAAACTATCGAAAATTTACATGTTTGGCATTTTGATCAGGACGTGATATCTCTCTCATATGACATCATTTTTTCGAATCATTCACATAGCTGGAATCAGGAAGACAAGATCTACGCAACCATCCTGGTTTCAACCCAATCCTATAACTTTTAATTTTGAGAAAAAATTATGAACTCTTGATCACTTGGGCTGCCACATGGCGGCCCCTGGTTGGGCCACATGGCAGCATGTGATTGGCCATCATGAAACCCAATCAAAATTTTCCATTTCAAACCAACACAAGTGTGCCACTTGGCACAACACCATACGTCGGAGAAATACCATTGACTAAGTCAACCTGCACAATCACCCTGCCACGTATGCATGCCCAGTCAGTCATATAGACTGCTGACTGGGTTGTCATGTATTTATTTTTAAAATTTACCTCTTTGACAAACTTGACATAACACGTTTCTGGGAGCATACAGTGTTGGTTTTCCACAAAATGAGTTGCGTTGAATTCAGAATGACGAGATCTAAGTGGTCGTTCAGGTTCCAAACCATTCCAAAAAATTTCATTTTTTAGCATAATTTTAAGCACCTGATCATATGTAATGTTAAAGAGTCATCATTATCAAATACAAAACACTAGGATTTTGGAACTCATTAATGATGGGACCACAAGTAGTTGTGGTTTTGTTACTAAAAAGCTATTAATGGTGTTGGAAGGCTATGGAATCTTTTCTTGAATTGTTATTGTAATAAGGGCTTTGTTCATAATAGATTACACACTCTAATGGGCGTAGGAACATCACTCTCTCTTTTTCAAATCATCAATACAAATGTTATATTTCTCCTTCTCACTTGTATATGCTATTTTGCACATATATTTCTATAAATAACTTGTTCAAGAATAAATTTCAACAATGAAGGATTGTTTCAAGCACACTAGTGTAGGACTTTTATTTTTTATTTGTCGTCGATTACCAAAGTTTCTCTTTATATAATTACTTAATAAACATGACATAAAAATGAATATATATTATTAGCATTAAAAATAATAGTTACCAAAAATTGTATTTAATATTTGACATTTTTATTAAAAAACAAATATTATTTTTTTTGACATTGCTTTAATTACGGGATATCTACTCATTAATTTATTCGTATAAGATTACTTTATAAACATAAAATAAAAAATAATAATAAAATATGTGTATATTTATATTGTTATAAATAGTAAATATTAAATATGATATTAAAATAAACTTATAATATCATCGATAATAATTACATCTTTAATTGAATATATATTTTTAATAGAAAATAAAATAAAATAAAATTGCATTAAATATTATTTAAATAAATAATAATAAATCTTACTAAATATATAATTGTTAAAAATTTTAAAATGAAAATTAACTAATAGTTATTATTAATAAATAATAATAGTTAACAATAAAGTAAATAATGTTATAGATTTTCAAAAGATATGCTTGTAAGTATCTTCTACCACCAAGCCATATAAAGAAGGTATTTAGACTCGTAAGCTTCCATTTAACAATTTTCATAGCTCGTGTTTATTCAAAATTAGGAATTTCAGTCACCCCATTGCATATTTTACTGACTTTATTGTATCGATGGTCTTTTATAGTTATTGGTAGGAAGCAAGTCTAGCCAGAGGAACTCGAGGGTGAGTCACCGCCTCTCCCACTCACAGGTGTGGGTGAAGGAAGTCTCATTATCTTTATTACAGTAGTAGCCATAGAGAAAGGCAGAGGTCGTAAGGCTTCCAAAGACGTCCCTAACCATCCATGCACATCAGACGGTTGGCTAAACCAGACAATTTTTCCTACTGGTTGAAAGATGATATGCTTGAAGGACCTTTAAGACAATGATTGTATATAATTATGTCATCTCATATTGGTTTGTTTTTTAAAGTGTTTTGGTTACTACGCTCACATTAATGGCCTAGCTTTATAGATTATGTAGGAGCTAAAAGATGCCTGACTTATAATTTAGGGACTTCTTACATGTGTCGTGGTTGTATAGCTCATTGTTCCATATTCCGCTAGAAGCATAAGGGTTATGTGATTATTCTAAGTTAGTATTATTCCGCGAGATGACATAGATCCATTACCTTTTATTGCATCGAGGAAAGTGTTTTGCACAATATTTTAATGTGGGCTTCATACACGCTCTCCACCTTCGAATCTCAAATCAGTGGCGGCTAGTAGAGCATTGCCAGATCCCTCTGCTTTGGATCGGTATTTTTCCATTTTGTTGATTCTTTTCAATTTATAGATACATTGAATTTTTCTTTAATGAACTCAATTATTTTAGCTTCAGAATGAAAGACACGGATTTGATTTAAATTTTCCATGGTAATATTGAGAAAGTTCTTGTGGTTTTTTCACAATGTGGAGAGGAGACAATAAGGTCGGTGAGAAAGCCTCCTTTCAAATATTTTGCGCCTCTCATATATGCTTCAATTCCTTCTCTCTAGAATATTCACTTTTCAATTTCATCTTCAGTTTACTGCTTATCTAAATGTTTTTGAGGTTTTCTCATACATTGAGGGGGTCCTCTCAAAGTGATAATAAAGTCCATTGTGATGTGCGATTATGTGTGGTTTTTACAGTTAAGATAACATTGAAGAAGCAACTAGTTTGTACAAGATCACTTATTTGTGCATGTTTATTGTATCTATGTGTATATTTGTGTGTGTTTATTGTATGCATGTGTATATTTGGGCATGTATATTTCATGTATGTGTATATTTGTATGTGTTTATACGGTATTTATATGTATTCTTGTACGCGTTTATTATGTGCACAGTTTTCATAGGCATCCACCCTATTCTTGGTTAGGTATGTACACGGTCTCTAACACTCTATGAGATTGGAAGATATGATCAAGTTCTCATAATTATGCTCAAAAATAAAATTTCTCAGAATGACACGAAACCTGAATGACCGCGTAGTGTTCGTCGATCTGAATCCGACGCAACTAGTTTCGCGCAAAATGGACTCCTTATGGCTTCATAAATGAGTTCTGTTAGTTTTCCTAGACATGCAAGTTTGGCAAAAAATTATCCAGATAGGGAGCTTAGTCAGTAGTCCATAATGCTAACGTGGCATGCTGATTGGGCAGGTCAATAGGTTGGTCAACCCATCTTTTAGGTGAATTATTGGCTGCCAAGTGGTAGAGTTTGGTTGGTTCTCATCATTGTGTGTTGGCAGGTTGTTATTGGTTGTGGTGAGGCCAATGAGGAGGAGGCGCGTGGCTCACCCTTGGACCGCCATGTGTCCCCCTCATGACAGTGTAAAATTATGGTTATGGGCCTAAGGGACCAGACAAGGGTCAAACATGAGACCTCTGCCCAACTAAAATGCCACGTTACCAAGTCCTCTACGCAATAGTTCTTACCCTATACAAGCACCACATTTATTTAAAGTTTTCAAAGTGCGCAAATGCGGGGAGAAGGGGCCATCCCCAAAGCCATAGGGCCAACACCCAAGACCACATGCAGAGAACTGGAGCATTGAAACATAAGCACGTTTATTAGTCGTTAATCTCAGCTTAATTAACATTAATGTGGTTTTATTAACAACTCATCATTAAACGCTAAGCAGGTTTAATTAACTGCTAATGTGGGTTTATTAGCGCTAATCTGGTTTAAAGCTATCATTAGAAAAATTAATTGTCCCACAATTTGCGCCGCCAGTCAGCGAAATTGTTGGATAGTTTGCCAAATTCCGAGCGGATTTGTAGGACAAACACATATTTTGTGCAAATTGTGGAGCGAATTATGGGAAAAATAGGTCAAGCCATAACTCATTTAGTTTTCGACAAAATCAAGAGCAGAAAGAGGCTAAGGTACCTTTTTTGAGTATTATGGACTCAATGAAATAGGTTTCAGGAGCAGAAAATCATTGTAAATACATCATTTTGCAAATTTGAGCATAATATAGATGCCCAAGCCATGAAAGTTGGACCAAGGAGATGTAGCCTAGGAGGGGTGAACTCCTTCATCAAATACCTGTGTTGATGTGTTGTATGGTGATGTAATGTACTTTTGATTGTTGGTGTTCAGTATTTTTTTTATGTTAAATTGATCATAAAATTAACATAAAAATCACTCATGAGATTCAGTAACTTGCAAGAGAACTTGAACCCTTAAGCACATGTAAAACATTTGTTTCAAAATACGAAAGAGGAATTAGCACAACATTACTAGTATACCTTAATTAGATCAAAATATGACAATTGTTTTTGGACCACTGTTATTTTTCACTCAAATGCTCACAACTAAGATTATATGACAATAGATTCGTGGTAATAGAAAAGCACAAATAGTTGAGAAGTAAAACTTGTGAGGTGAGTTATCAATCTCAAATTTGTATTACACATAACTCCTAATAGGCCACAAGTTCAAAACCATAGGGGGTAGAGTATATGTCTTCGTATACTAAGCAATCAAATCACTACATGGAGGTGGGTCCTTGTCCCACAAACAAGGGGGTCTCATACACAAATTTGGTGTCTAGCTTGGCCATGACCTTAAAATTGGATAATAATAATAATAGTAAATCCTAGTTTCATAGAAAAATGGAATAGTTAAACAAGGTTTGTTTTATATTAATTTAATTTAAGATTAATCATGGTAAATTAATTTATAATAAACATATATATTATTTTTATTTTTTTTAGTAAAATTAAAGCAAAATTAATTAATTTAGATGTGAAAGTATATTAGTAGTGTGTTCTCAAAATTGAATTATTTTTATATTTACATTCTAAATTTTTTAATACTAAAAATTATAATACATTTTTTTTTCATTGAAATAAAATTCCTAATATACTAATATGGTTATTTGAATTTTGAATTAAAATTAATTTTGAATTTTTAAAATTTCATATATATTTTTTTAAGTTTAACCCTAAGTTCAATTTTTTTCTTTTGAAATTTTATATAAGCATTTAATTTAAAATCAAACCTGAATTGAGTGAGTTGAAAGGATCTATAAATCAATGAATGCATTTTAAGGTGATATAGCAAGAGATATTCAAATAGTATTTTATATTTTGATTCGACATTTTAAATGTGAAATGGATGCATCTCATTATCAATATCAATAATAATTACTTATGATTATATTTTAAATTAAAATATTTTACACGATCGTGACTTGTTTAATGGATTAAGTTCACAAGTAACAAAAATCATCACTTTAATTTTGATTTGTCCAATTGTTAGAGGAGTCACATGTTACTTTTTCCACCTTATTTAGGCACTCCATCCTTCCTATTGGGGAGAGTTGACCATATTTTCTGGAACCATGACATTTGTGGTGACGAGGATTGACAACTAAATATTTTCTTGGCACCTCCAACTTTACAATGATGAAATATGCCTATTGATATGTGGAATAACATCCTTCTTATTGAAGGGGGGTGAATCTATGTCATATTTTCTCCTAAAAGACAAACACAATTCCATATTCACAAATTGGAAAGAGAACCCATAATTAGCTACTATCAAATCCTAGTTCACCTTCAAAGGGAGTGTTGGAACACCACTGTTAAATGAGTTTGAAGTATAAATTCCATATTTGGGATAGATCAATGGCTCTCATCTAATCTAATGTTGAGATCAACTCAAAATCTCACATCTATTCAATTGACGAGATTAGATCAATGGCTCACACTAAGTAAATAGCATATACGAGGGGGAGACGAAAGCCCTAACGCCATGAGACTTTTGTTGTAAATAGAGCATAAAACTACAATAACTTTTGAAGCAATACAAAAGGTGCAAGATTAGTTTAGGAAATCATTTTTCCTATTAGGGTTTCCCACTAAAAGGCTACGTTTATTTTGCATTTGAGTGATTGGTTTTGCTCTATTTATTTGTTTTTTCTCACAATATCACTATGGTGACTAAGAAATGAAACAGAGAATTAGAGACCCTACACATAGTTGTGAGATGAACTAAAATGACAATGTTACCTATTCATAAAGTTGCATGTAACTTTGTTGAGTGGAAAACCTTTTGAAATTTCTTTTTCATCTCTTGTGAACTTCTCCAACCCATGTGTTGAAGTTGCAATGTCACTTTCATAGGAAGTAATTATTTTGGAAACGTGGTTAAGTTTTGAATCATTTTGGCATCGATTGAGATAAATTCGGCTAACTATATCTTCTCATTGTGGTACCTTCCAACTACAAAATTTGTCGACTCTCCTTTCAAAGTTTGAAATTACATAAATTGGGTCATGTCTAAAATCCTATCAATGGTTAATTTTGAAGTCTTTATTACTCTATTTATCCAATTCTCCTTTTGAATTTTCCATGGCTTGATTTGCACCAAGCTTTACATCACTTCCATTGTTCAACCCATCTTGGTTCATCCATATTTAAGCTTGTAATCACTTCCAATATCATTTTGGCCTCAATTTTATGTGATAAATCATGTTATTGTTTTCTACTTGCTCTCGTCATCACAAATACTCTCTCTTAAATATCACTACCAATTTTACAAGTTTTTACTAGATTAATAGAATTCTCTCTAACTCGATGTTTGGGCTTTCTTCGAGGCACAATGAATCTTTGGAAACCTTTGTGAATTCCTCCTTAACTACATGTAGTTCATTGATTTTTACCTAATTTATTGTTTGAACAACTACTTTATTTGATATTTATATTTCCTTTAGTGCTCTCTCCTTGTCGCATATCTTCTTAGCCTTTATTGACTGCCACCCCAAATCAATCTTCTATTGGTCAAACTAACTTTCATTGATGTAGGTTCCATTGACTCACTTTCCAATGGCCTTTTACTCATCAAATAAACTCTTGTCAAATATTCTTATGTTGATCCCGCCTTTGTTGATCCTAATTCCATTAATTTGGGTGCAACAAGATTTAACTGTGCTCTTGTGTTGATTGGTTCGCCATCCAACCTCATTTAGACTGGCCATCTCCTATCAACTCTCTCACATCTTATTTAACCTCCAGTTGTTATCTCCTCACCAAATTATGTGTGGTTTTTTTTCTCAATAGGTTATGCCAACTTTTGTTGGGTTACCTCTTATGCAATATTTACATCTTCCTCTTCAATTATTTTCTCTCAGTGAATATTTAATGCCTATTATCTAAATCTTGGTTTGTAATCTTATACAACATCCATGCAAATCCATAGGTCAACTCTACTCTAGATCTTGTTGCATTAATCTAGGAATTATTTCTACCTCTTGAATGATTTTCCTCCAATTCTTCTTCCTTTAAATATTATTATTTTTATACAAGGTATTCTTTGTTTATGCAACTCCATACCCTAAAATGTTTATTTTTCTTTCTCTTCAGCTGACCAGTCAACTGTCATTCTTCTTTCCTTATTTAAGAATAGTTAACTTTCGATTATAACATTTTCCCAATATGGTTAGGGGTTTGGACAATTGAGCAACCTCGTCTCCATTACAATACAATAGCCATCCTTATCCTAATTGACCTATAGTTTCTCTCTCTCTCAATCTATCTCTAACAAAATTTTGGGGTCTTCAAGCATTGTAACTTTTAATTTGTCCCAATTTCCAACCTACTTCAATATAAAGCCTTCAAGTATCTCAAGTTCGAAAAGGCAACTAACCCCATTGTCTTTGAAGATATAAGATCCAACTCTAGTGATTTCCAATTATCCCAACCCGCCCTTAAATTTCATTATCATATATTTATACAAGTCTTTTGTTCCTGAATTGCTTCCTTTGTATATTTTGATTGTTGTGGGATTCCACTACTTCTTTCGTATTTATAGGAGAGATAATGCATGTTGTTAAGTCATAATATTTATTGGTCCATATTTCATAAATGCCATAGTTTAAGTGTACCTATATTTCTTTTTTGTTGAAGGCATCAAGTGCATTCAAGCCACTACTTTTTAACCCACCACAATTTTAAACAGGGCAAGGCCAATTATTGTTACATATCAAGACAACTCCTTTGTTATTGAATTGCTTCTCTTCTTATTTTTATCGTTGTGGGATTCCACTGGTTTTTTTGTATTCATAGGGAGTATAGCACATGTTGATAATTCATAATACTTATTGGTATATCTACCATAGATTCCATCATGCCAAGTTCCAACACGCCTCTATTTTTTGTTGTTGAAGGCATCAAGTGCATTCAAGCCACCACTTTTTCTCCTGGTGCAATTTTAAGTGGGGTATGGCCTATCTACTCTTTTGGGTTTTCCTCTGTGCTCATAAGAATTCCAGGTCATCGTCATCCAATTTTTCCATGTTAATGTTGCGAACTTTGGTTGGAACCTTCATCAAAATCTTGTGGAAAGACTTCGCTACTTCATTCGGCTAAGGGTGGGAAAGGGAGCTCTTTGTATGTTGAACCATGAATTCATGTGTTAATATCTAATGGTGGGGTTTACAAGTGGGTCCCTTGATAACCTATTATTAACAAGGGGCACCAAAGCCTTGTAATTACATTCTCATAAATAAACCTTGTTGTTGTATATATGGTATAGTCCTGAACTTGTTTTATTTCTACCTATTTTGTGAATATACGATATAGTCCAAAACTAGTTCTATTTCTACCCACTTTGTGATTATCGTAGTTTTAATTCCATTTGGCTTTAATAATTGTTCCTCCAATAAAAGTTGAGCAAAAAAACCTATTTCCCACATCTCAAATGGTGATTATTAAAGAATGGGTTCTAATTGGATCTCGTCTTTCTATAAATATCTACCCATTTCCTAAAAGCTATGTCAAGTACCTATATGAGTTATGTGGTCAATGTAAGTGAGGGGTTGACTCGACTGGTTGTGACCAATAATGTCACGAATTTGGGTGGTTTAGTACCAACAATTGGTTAGTGTGAATCCCCTTTGGCAAGGTGCATTGATCCACACTAAGGAGGTTACAAAGGATTCCATCCACAAATGTGAGGGATCACCCTTTAGGTTTCCTCACAAATTTTTTTTGAGGATAAAAGGGTTATGTAGACTTTGTTTGAATTAGGCCACCAAAGCATTACATGGAGGATTTTCCTTAATGTTGCATCAATTTGGTAATGTCCTCCCAACACCTCATCGTGTGCTTCTTCAATTATGTCCCGTATTTCTTGATCAAGGACACATCCCCTCAAGATATCATTCAGTCCCAGTTTGTACAAGTTTCCATAAGTTAGTGTGTAGTAAACAACTTTAACAACAATAAATATTTCTTATGTTATTACATGTCGAGGCACACATGGCTATCATGAGAAAACTATATCTTTATTGTGTCCTTTCAGAATTATTTGACTTTGAGTAGATTTCCATGTGGATGTCATCATCTATATAGTTCGTCCTTCTCTTGGGTTGATTCTCAATGACTGGTATCGCTTGAGGTGATACTTATATGTTTGTGCCACAGTTTGAGAGTTGAATTCTTGGGAGAGAAAGAGCCATGTGTGACAATTATCATGATGCATTAGCAGTGTAAATTGATTATCATTAATAACAAAAGAGTTTAATGGCGGGTAAAGTTAGAATCGATGTAGGGAGAATGTCATTCCAAGGCCTTCTCTCTGCATCAAATAATTTCTTTCTACATTATCTAAATTTTTATTGGCATTGTAATGTGGCAGGTAAGCCTTTCCCTCCCTGGGTTGAGGTAAGATGGCATAAACACCATTATTTGTGGCATCAACTTGCACACTAAGCTTCTTGTTACGATCAAGAATTCCTAGAGTAAGAGCTTTGACTAGCTTGTTCTTCAATGAGTCAAAATATTCTTAGGAATCTTTCGAGAATAAGACCACAACATACTTTTAGTGAAGTTCATCCATAAATAAAGCGATGTCATAATAACACCTTATGAACTTCCTACAACATCTCGTGTTCTCGACGAGGTTCATATTTTCTTTCGGTTTATTGTTGGGATATGGGTCTTAGCTATGTTGTATGTCAAATCATAATTGCACCTAGCACCAACGTACATCCATCTTAACTCCAAATCAATCAAGCTGAGAGGGGTCAAATCTCTCAAGGTGCAAACCTATTTTTTGACCACAAAACTTGAGAAAAGGTTTGGACCTCAAAAGATTGGATACCTCTCGACACTTGATAGATCCATAGTTTATATGGATCTAGGCTAGTTATTATTAACTATTATATTATATTATCTTAATTCAACATGTTATACTATAAATTTACAAGTTTGGAATTATCTATATATTAACTCGAATTGCAAGCTTATAGATACAATAAGTTTTTAAAACTGATACAATTATTATTGGACATAAAGTTGTTTCCTAACTCGGTATGAATAGAGATTTTCACAAAATTATGTAAGAAACGTTTTACACATACACGACCTTTGCACTAAAAATATTTACAAATAGCCACACTCACTTCATCTAACTTGGACGCAAACATAAATGGTAATATGACAGAAATATTATGTGAAAAAAAAAATCCTTAAACAAAATGAAGGAAATATATTCCATAGAAAAGAAGTGTTCAAAAAAAGACCCTACCGTAATCGGGATATCTCCTTGGAAATGAACATTATCGCTTTCGGTGAGCCGCGAAGATCAATGACGAAAAAACAAACTCAAGGTCCGGTTGCATTTGAAAGGTTGAAGAAATTACTGGTCATACTGATTGGATCATACTGATTCGAGGTCATACTGATTCGATCTGCAAATCTCATGATGACTGGGTTGATATAAAAAAACAATTTATAGAGGGAAAAATAGAACACTAAATCTAGTAGGAAGTATATTATGATTCAGTTGATGTAACAAATGATTTACAGAACGCAAGTACACAGAAATAATTCCTGCATCCCTTTTCTATCCATCCTATCATTTCCGACAGGGCTTTTATTTGTGTATCGTGGGTGTCTATTCCAAGCCTGAAATCCACCATCCTCTACCCTTAGAGATAGAAAGCAATAAATATGTGCCTCTTGGGTTGGCTTTGTACTCTCGTAATCACAACCCTATCCTCTACCTTACCGCTTTCACAATAAACAAATACGTTAAATTATAACAAATACCTAGGTTGCAGAACTGCTTATACGTGGACAGTGATCTTCCTACGACTTAACATTTTGACGTATTCAAGAGTTTAGAGACTAAATTGCAGTATATGCCTTAACATGGACAATGATCTTCTTGTGGCTTAACATTTTGACATATCCGAGAGTGTGAGGCCTCAAATCTTCAATGGGCGCCTCTAACTACGTTGCGGAGAATCACTGGTCCAAATGCTAGCGCCCGCGGAGGTCTCGCAATAGTTCCACAGACATTAAAACCTCGTGTTGTAACTCACACAAAATTGATCCATTGAAAAAATTCTTCCCGAACCGAATAAATATCTTGACAGACCTCATCTTTTCCTATTGTCGACAAAGCACCTGTTCTAGGCACAGCCGCAATTTTGCTTCAGATACTGAAAAACCTCATTGCGAATAGAAATGCACTTTCGTAATGGAGGTTTTATAGGAGAAATCAGATGATAGGTTATCAATATCAGATTGACAAATCGAATTATCAATATCAGATCGACAGATCGAATCCTAGTACAATATTTTTGCTCCTGATTTGAGAAGGAAAAAGGACTTGTGGGACTGGCAATCTTGTTCATAAACATTGGAGACGTATTTACAAACATTGGGAAAAACAAACATTGGAATTATTGTTTTTGAACTATTAATAACTATGTGTTTTTCTAATTATGTTAATTGAATCGACATGTTAAATGTTTACAAACAGTTAATCCACTATGACATTTAAAAATTGTTTACATACTTTCTTACATTATGCCTCACATATCCCTTATCCTAGTGTCTCTCGATGCAATGACCGATTAAGATGATTTTGGATGTTGCATATATACACTTCTCGGTCATTAGTGAAAAACATAAGCTCGATAGTTGGGTTGCATTTCCTTGAACAAATTCAAGGAATTCGTTGATTAATTATTGATGCAAACAAACTACAACATCCATTGACTTTTAAAATTTAAAAATTAAATGTCTTTAACATTTCTTCCAGATATATTTAACTGTATGCGTCATTGTATTTAAGTTGATTAGGGTACTCAAGTCTTATTCAAGATACCCAGGTTCTAGTCCAAGCAAGATAATATATTCTACGAACGCCTTTACAATGATAAAAAACGTGTGTTCACATTTAAGGCTTTTATGACAAGGCAAACATTTATTCTAATGCTTTTATAGTGACTGTAAGCTCTTCACCTTTTAAGCTTTCACATAAAGGGGAACATGTTTTCCTCGTCTTCTTTTAGTGAATAGTTGGATGATGATGATGATGTGTTTATGTTGTGTAGGGATGCTTATTGTCTGTGCTTGATGCAAATCTTATGAGAGGGAGCTTTGAATAACCATAGTCATTATTTACTTCATCATCTTTTATTTTTTTCTTATCATTACGTTGTATCATTGTAAATATGTTGCATCTTGAAGGTTAATTTGATCTTGTCCGTGTGAGTGACTGCACACTTACATTTCATCTCCAAAACCATATTGTGGGAATCTTAGTCTTGAGATAGAAAGTGCCCCTTTGATAGTTCTATGTGATGGATAACTTTGAAGGGGGCTTATCCCTCATGGCCCAAGAGTTTTATCTTCCCCTTTGGAACCTTTTTCAGTGAGTGCACACTTACATTTCATCTCCAAAACCATATTGTGGGAATCTTAGTCTTGAGATAGAAAGTGCCCCTTTGATAGTTCTATGTGATGGATAACTTTGAAGGGGGCTCATCCCTCATGGCCCAAGAGTTTTATCTTCCCCTTTGGAACCTTTTTCTTGAATCCATGGGGATTTGGTTGTGCCAAGTCATGGACCATGGATGTTTTCATAATTTTCAAGGTTTTTGTCCACCAAAAGTGGACAAGGACGTTGTGCGAAAGGAATACGAGGGATCAAGTTGTTGATTCCATGTCATGGGTGGTTGTGATTAGCTTCAAGGCGAAACCCTGATTTCCCTGTGTGCTCCAACTTATCCTTAATTTTAACCACATATCTATAGGTAGCAAGGAGACCTGAGATGTCCAAAAATTCCATTTCAGGATGCATATACTTGTGCAGACCACTACTGCACTTGAGAACACTATGCTGGTTAGTTTTGTGATTTTGTAGGCAATGTATGGAAGGTGTTGGTATAGTCCTATATAGTGTGATCCTGACATTGGTGGCACTATGACCATTTGCTACATTAGTCCTTGTAGTCCCCACGCATTAGTATTCCTCCTTTAGGGCATCCAAAAGAACACCCCATGCAGGGTATCTATCTTGAAACATAGCACTTCACACTTCTTCATCTATAGTTCTCATTGACGATGTTTGTCCGAGCAATGTTAGGCATGGGAGCATGGTTCTAGAGGCATGACTATAGTTTTCACCTCACCGGAGAAGCCATTAACAGCCAAAGGAAGTCCAGTGAGTGCTTTAAAGCACATGCATCTCCTTCCTTCAAATAGAGAGACAATCATATTAACATGTCCCTTGCAAGGCGTATCTCTATTGATGAGAAGGATCGCTGAGGTAGAGGTACCGATGATGGTGGAGATTTTTTGGAATGTCCAAGCACGTCGATTCAACATCCAGATTCTTGGATTGTTCACAACGTCTTGGAGTGATGGGATTTGTCGGTTTGTTTTCTTCTACCATATGATGTCTTTTGGGCAGGCAAAGAAGATAGCCATATGGATTGCACATTGATTGACCAAGCCACTTCTACCCTGATCTTGTTAGAGCGGAATGCATGAGGCAACACAAGGGTCTCACACCGTTGATCCTAATTGAGGTGGGAATATGTGGACACACACCAATCCACAGAAATTAATGTGCATATCAAAAATTACATAAGCAATATTGTAGAAATAAGTAAATGGAATGGATCGCTGACACACACACATTCGTGGAAGAATGCAGGTATTATTATCAAATGGTCAATGACACGGTGGTGACGATCTCCAAGGAGAGATGCTTAGCTACTGTCGTGTGCAACACTCTCCCCAAAAGGTGAGAATACATTCATCGTGTTTACAGAGAACTTCATAAATGAAAAGACAAGAAGGGGAGCAAATGAGGCATGGAAGGCTAAGAGTCGCAGGGGCTAAGATGGAAGAGTAACTTGGGCCTCACATGGCACATCCCAGTTTCTCATGTGGATGGTGCTATTTGGGCATAGAGTTGGATGAACTTTTAGTGACGTGTGTCGCTACCCGCTCTGCTTTTTAAATGAAATGTGTCGATTTTTTTCGTTCTTTCAAGTGCATTGCATATTTTAGAGGGGAGTGAAAGAGGATATTTAACTAACGAAATCAATAAAGCTTTGGATATTTAAGAAGGGAGTGAAAGATGATATTTAACTAGCGAAATCAATAAGGCTAAAAGTAAAAATAAAGAGAGCAAAGATGATAAAGAATATTGAGTGATAGTACATGGCATGCTTATTTAAATGGAAAGTATTATTGGAGGGGAAATATAAATAATTTATACCACGTGCATGAATGAGTGAAGAGGGAGGAGAGGGGGTGCAGTAGAAAAGGGAGGGAGAGAGAAGTTGAAAATCATACCTTTCTCGACCTTTTGGCTAAGATCAAGTGTAGTATATGTTCTTATTAGTTTAATATTTGACATGTCGTTCATAGAACAACATGATATTAAATGTATTTTTCTAGGGGGAGGGCCCACTCGCAATAGCTTTCTATTGGGGCTCTCGGGCGTCGCTTGTGCAGTTGTCATATACTTTTTCCAGTGTGAATTTGATTAGGATTTCTCTATCAGCAATTTCAACCAAACTAGTGTGAATTTGATTTCTATCAGCGATTTCAACCAAACCCGTATGGATTTGATTTCCATTAGAGATTTTTTCAACCAAACAAGAGTGAATTTGATTTCTATCAGGGATTTCAACCAAACCAGTGTCAATTTGATTTCTATCTGCAATTTCAACCAAACCAATAACCAATTTCTGTTGAGGAAATTTCTGAAGTCAGGATGAGGATGGACTCGTTGTCCTGATTCTTGTAAAGCACTTGTGGCATTTGGCATTTGGCATTTTGTGAGTGTTGTGTGGCTATCCTGAGTCTTGTAAATCACTTGTGGCGTTTTGGGAGTCTTGTGTGGTTGTCCTGAGTCTTGTAAATAAATTATGTGCCATTTTGGGAGTGTTGTGTGGTTGTCTTGAGTCTTGTAAAGCACTTGTGGCATTTTGGGAGTGGTGTGCGGTATGGTATGGCTCAAATTTACAAAATGTGTGCAACAAGAAGTGACTGTCGCATCTCCCAAGGTCATTCACAAGCACTCTGGTAAACCTTGAAAATCTTGAAATGTGACAGTGGGGGAGAGTATTTTTCTAGGGCATTCATACGGATTTTTTTTGAAATGTGACAATGGGGTGAGTATATTTCTAGGAAGTTTTTTTTCATTGCCAGTGAGATTATGTTGGGCTCTTCAACACATAGTCATGTTGCGAAAAGGTGGAATAGGGGGATTCTCAGGGAGTGCAGGGTTGCGTGCTCAAAAATATAGATTATAGGTTTGCTTTTGGGGAATTGCGCCATATGTTTAAGATGGGATACCCATTTAATGTCATAAACGGGAATCAACAACTGTAAAGGACAACTTGTGGTTGTTGTGCATACACATACTTTGGACGAAAAGTGTAAAAAAGGTTGATGATATGAATGTGAAGTTCAGTTTGAGTGGTAATGATCTAGATGATGTGTTTATTGACTCTGTTTGGGCAAAGATCACCCCTACCCACAACGTCACACACAGTTCACTGGGAAGTTCAGGCACAAATTCAAGCATATTATGTACTCAGAAATCTAAACAAACACACAACAAGTTTTTCCTTTTAATTAGTTATTATGGTAATGGAATTTACATTGGTTGCAACCTCCAAGCGCTGTTGCCTGTTGCTGTTACAATAATTATAACAGCGACATGACCGAGTCCTTTTCCTCACAAGTTACCCGTTGGTCTCAGTCTCGGTTGCACTCGCATTCACTGTTCAAAATAGCTGTCAATTGCTCCTTTTAAAACTAGGAATTACGGTTACCCTGTTTCTGCATTTTTTCCACAAATATAGGATTGCTGAACTCATTTTGGGCAAAAGGCAGATGACACTTTGGAACTTTGGTATTTCCCTTCTTTCAAGCTAACATGAAAAATTCAATTGTGATATTGGATTTTTGGTTTCCAATGCATGTAATATCGCGGAGCCAAATATCCGTGACATTGAAATTGTTCTCTACTCTTCCACCGTTAGCCTTGATGATAAGTGAAGTGTTTCTCCGGAATCACGTTGCCTCGAAAACTTATATTTCACGCTGCAAAACCAGAAATCCAATGAAAGTATGTCCAGTTGCAAAAGTCTGCACTCTAAAATCGATTTTCCTGGTTCTTCAAGAGGTTGCCCTGCCAATGCGGGTTTTGGATTTGTAATTAGAAATCACGTGGAAGAACCATCGTATGCTGCTATAGGAAATATAGGCTACCCGGCCAAGAATTATGTTGGCGCTGTGGCAGCCAAGAAGGATCTAAAGCATCCATAAATTTGAATGTAGAAGCATAAACTTGGAAGGGGACTCAAAACTCAACCGGGATGAATCAGGGAATCAAGGATCTTCCATGAACAATTGGGGTTTGGGGACTCAAAACTCAACCGCGATGAATCAGGGAATCAAGGATCTTCCATGAACAATTGGGGTTTGGAGTCCATTGTTAGAAATAAAAAATATGGCTTTCCCTCATCCCTAATTTGGGGGATGAATCAGGGAATCAAGGATCTTCCATGAACAATTGGGGGTTGGAGTCCATTGTTAGAAATAAAAAAGATGGCTTTCCCTCATCCCCAATTTGGAACTTAGAAATAAAAAAGATGGCTTTCCCTCATCCCCAATTTGGAACTTAGAAATAAAAAAGATGGCTTTCCCTCATCCCCAATTTGGAACTCAGACACGTAAGGAGCATGAAGAACAGGTGTGACATGACATCCAGATTTGTAGCATCCTCCAGGAGGACATGAAAAAGACAAAATCGACAACTTCACATCGAGAATGAAGCTTAGAGCATCTGGGAGGATCAAGGATCCTTAATGATGGCAGTTCAAGCCATCAAACCACCTTGCCACAGGATGAAAAATAGAAAAAGGGATGCATCCATCATGGCACTTGAGAGCATTTGAGAGGCATGGAAGCCCCTTAATCATATTAATCCTCATTGGAGAACGAAATCCAGAGCGAAGTACAATCATACAATGAATGGTCTGATCCATAAAGCCCATGACAAGGAGATCATTGAGATGTACGCCTGACTATCCCAAAGATCTACACAGGCTCTTGAACTTGTGGTTTCAGTATATGGAACTCTACTCGGATGTTGTGTTTCTCTTGACATAATGTTGTCCATCTTTGTCTCTGTTTGAGGGAGTCTTTTTGTTTTTGTTTTGTTTTGTATTTATTTATTTATTGCTATCATGGAGGATCATGTCTAGGTTCCTAGTGCATTAGTGAATGATTGAATCTTCCTCTTTCCTGCAGGCTTTGGCTCTTGGAAGCATCCCTCCCTTATCGCTACTTGAGATAGAATTATATTATTCGCTGCCAACAAACAGAACGATAATGCTCCTAGACAGATTTTTGGGAGCTATAACTTCCTCTTGACCTCCTCATTTGACGAAACCCAATCTAACCCAATCTTGGCATGACATGACATGATTGCTAGGCCTCCTTCCTTTACTGGGCATTGTCCCGTTTCTTCAGCGTTCCAACGAATTCTGTATCATCCATTTTCAAAAAATCACCTTTCTCTTTCCAAGTTCAACATTCATGATTTTGACTTCCTACATCAAGCATTGCTCCAACACTATTCATTTTACTACTTTGTTTAACATGACCATATTTCTCAAAGCCAGGAAGTACCCAGGAAATGGTGGAATACGGGAGATGGAGTTTGACCACCTGTGTTTTGAGATACTCACTGTGAGACTCTGGAAACAAAATATCTCTACACCATGATTTATGTGGAACGCCACTCAAGTATTTTGTATGAATGATCTCACTTGAAGCAAGATTAACTATGACATAAGATGGAGCCTCCACCCAAACTCAACCATTTAGTCCCACTGCTATCTCTAAAACAAATCATTATGAGAATGATTAATCTCATAAGGTGGAGCCTCCACCCAACCTGATGCAGGAGCATTAGCTCGGAAAAGTACTTTGTATTTTTACTAAACCTAGGGGTCTCATGTTTGTGATGAAATATTAATTCTATGTAAATATTAATGAGATTTTGAGTGATTAAATTATATTTTAATTAATTATTGTGAGGATTTGTTAATGTTCCCAAAATAATTTGGAGAACATGAGAGAATTACATTTTAGATATTTGAGAATTAATTATGAACCTAAGTTAGATTTAGTTTCAAGATTTTAGGGATAAAAATCTAGATTGTAGGGGTGTTGAGATATTTGAGGACTTTTGTTGAGTGATTAAAGGGATTTGAACCTAAATTGGTTCAATTCAATTTGTATAAATTAATAAGCTTCAAAAGCAAAATAGAGCAGGAAAGATAGAGTGTTTAGAGGTGAGGTTTGGACAAAAAAGTTTGTAAGCCTACGGGCTTTTGTAAAAGGGCCATTGACTTGTAAATCAGGCCATGAACAAGAGGTTCTTTGTAATTGGTTGTTTTTGTATATATATGTGGAATTTGACCTTTTGAGCCATACGAGCATTGTTGAATTTTATTGTGTGAATACACTAGATTTTAACAAGTATATGTAAAAACTCTGAATTAGGCTCTGATATGTGGCTCTGCACACATTTGAAGGAATAGATATCACTAAATATCGATATTACAATTATTAATTGAATGAGAGAGTCGATTTTATGTCGATCTGTGGTTTTGATTGGCAGTATTGAATAAAATGGAATGCAACAATGGCGCAAAGACTAAGTAAACATTTAAATAGAGGTTAAATCTCTGTTGCCGAAATAATGAAATTGAATGTAATTGATTTATTGTTGAAGAGCAATTCTCAGCCGATAATTGAATTTACATTCTCCGCGTAGGGGTTTTTAGAATTCCATTTATTGTGAATACAAATACAAATGGCAACAGAAAGGGATTCTACGATTTGCAGAACTACGGGGCTGCTCAGTAAATAATGCAGAGACGTGTTCTTTAATGGGTTGGATGCAAGTTCCGAACAAAATAGGCGATGAAGTCTCGTGGAGTGAAAGGAGCGGAACCTTAGCTTAGAACGATATCAGTGGAGGTACTTGTGCTGAATGAAGGTTTAAGGATCGAACTGGGCATTCACAGCTGTGCGTGGGAGCGTTGTTAGATCAGTTTGAATGTAATTAAAATCGTGGAAGCCAACCCACCACGTCAGAGAAGGCGTAATCTCAAAGGTCGATTTGTTGTCATGCCATTAAGTTAAACACAAAGCAAGAATGGAGAACATAAGTCGTCCAATGATCGTTGAGGAGAATGATTCAACCTGAGCCAATTCGGGTGCGAGGAGAGCGATCAATCGATTTGCAGAACTGTAGAAGTGGAATGAAACATGGAGAGCTTAATGGTTGTTGAATATAACTGAAGGGCGATTAAAAAGGGCGAAATCTTGAAGTGAATGCAGACCCAATTTGGTGAAACACTAAGGTCCTGTGCGCTATTCGGTTGGATGGGAGGTTGATGTGTGGAAGTGTTGGTCAAATTTGAATAAGGAGAAGGCGAAATTGAATTTGCGTAGGCGTTCATGGGTAAGCCACATTTTTATTTACTAAATATGCATTAAACATGTGGCCAGGTCTATCATGATGTTGAATGGAATGGGTAATTCAAGGATCGAAGGAGTGAAATTTTGTGTGGACCAAATGTTGTTTTAAATGGTGGCGTTAGCTGTGAAGATTTATTTAAACTACATTTGATATTCTAATGCATAAAATCGATTTCTTTAGTTAATGTGCCAAGTCGAAACATGGCGGATTTGCATACATTATGAATGGTGGATATATGGGTGGTTTGAAGTGAATTTCACAATATTGAAATATTCCCATGCATGATAAGCTTTGGGGTTTTTAATCATGAAAGCCTGGAGTTTCAAAACTAGTGGGTGGATAGTTAAAGTATTTTATAAGACTTTTATGAGAGTTTCTAATGCTAATTGAAGTTGGGTTCAATCACATGAAAATTAGATTGTTGGGTTTGTGGTTTTGAACCATATGTTTGAAGAGCTTCCGCGTGTAAAAGTTTTTTGTGAAATTTGCCAGGTTTGGAAATTTTAGAGCTAAATTTTGTAGATGCATTTTTATATGCATAGCATGAGAGAGATTCTAGGTAAATGCAGGGTTTTCCTGCATCAAGTGGTATCAGAGCTGGAATAGCTCTGTGTGAAGATTCAAGTTTTTAAATTGAATTAATTGCATGTGATGAATGAATATCAGATTTTGGAACTAATGAAGATTGCAGCACATGGACGCAGTGCAGTTGAAGAAGTGAAGTGAGATCAACAGGATCTTGAAGGTGAGCTGACAAAGTATTATTTAACTCTGGTTTGAAGAGTGTTTGCAGAATTCAGATTGCAAGCAAGTTAAAGAAAGTCTCAGCGGGAAGAAGCAGATCACAGCTGGAGAGCAATGATGAAGGAGTCCAGTAAGAGATTCTAAGAGAGTGTGGCAGAACCTAAAGATTCAACAGAGGTTGAATAAAGTTGCAGATGAGTGAAGCCTGAAGGAGCAGTGGAGAAATGCTCGAAAGGTTCCAGCAGAGGACCAGTGATTACCAAAAGACCAGATCCAGAGGAAAGGATTGGTGAGGTAAGTGGCGGCAAGAGAGTTTTCTGTTGTAGAGGCTTGGTGCAACTCATGGGTGAGAAACTCATGGCAAATAAGATGAATACTGAAATTCATAAAGGAGAGAGCAGAGGTTCAGAAAGAGGCCACAGTATAAAGAGGGAGAAAGAAGATGCCAAGGAAATTGGCATAAGACAACAGTTAGCTGATGCAAAATATGACAAAGAGTTCGCTAAGATCAGGGAACAGTTTTATATACTGAAGATGAGGATAGAGGAAAGCCAGAGAGTGGGTTGGCTCATGAGGAAGAGAGTGAAGTGGCAGAGGCTACAAAAGAAAAGAGATCAACAGATAAACATGCAGTTAACAGAAGAGCTGAAGAATCTCGAGCAGATGATGGATGTACAATTGGGGTGTACACAACTCAGAGCAGCTGAGTTGAAAGTGGAGGTTTCCATTGATGAAACAGAAGAGGAGATCATTGATGATTTCTTGAACTATTGGGTAAATCCAGATCAGCTGGATAATGTAAAACCTTGTATTTTTGTAGCTGACAATTGTGATGTGATTACAGGTTTTACTGAGGAGAATGCGCAATCTTGTGAAACTGTCACAAGTATGGAGAAGTATCTTTTAGGAGATAAATACTCTGAAGAAGAAAGAAGTGATGCATTTGTACTTGAAGCTGCTACAGCACAGGAATTTCTTGTGAATGAAGAAGAGGATTAGCTTGAAGAGTCGGTATATAAACCAACAGTTGAGACTATTGAACTTTGTGATTTTCAAACTGAAGATTTGTGTATGAATGCAGGGACTGTAAGTGATGGTGAAATGCTTCAGCAATGCCACAGAGAAATTGCATTGTTGGAATACTTGTTGGTAAATTCAGAGTATGACAGAGAGATCGCAAAAGAAAGAGTTTAGTACAGTGAAAAAAAGAAGAAAGACATCATAGAGACAGATGGTGTGAGAAAAAGACTAGTTGATAGTCTTGGGAATTCTACAGAGAATTCTTTGGAAAGTTTGGATCAGCATACTGATGTTCTGATAGAGGAGGAATAAAATTCAGGACAACATACTGAAATTCTGGCAGAAGAGAGTAAGGCACTGAGGCCTTATGATTTTTGTTTTAGCAAGTGTTTTGTGAACGCAGGTATTGTTGCAGGTGCTGAAGAACATTTGACTTAGTTGAGCAGTCAAATGAAGGAAGAATAAAATTCTGTGGAAATTTCAAATCCATGGGATGAGAACGTTATGTTACTGGAAAGGATGTTGAATAATCAAAATTCAGTGTAGGAAGAATCTCAATTTCAGAATTGGGAATAGCAGATGCAGAGAGATGAAGACAGCATAAAGGAGTACACAATATACCAATCCAGTAAGTTGTTGATAGGAGAAGGCAAAGAAGAAGTTTTCCGTTGTAGAAGAAAAGAGGGCATGGATGATTGGGTGGAAGCAAAAGTGAGAACTGAGCGAGTAAGAACAGAAGCAAGCATAGAAACAAGAGCTCAGCAGGCAACAAGAAATCAGCAATCTGAAGAATTATTGGACAGAGAAATTGAATTAATCAGAAGAATCATGTTGAAAGTGTCTCAGAGGAAGACATTAGCAAGGAAGAGCAGCAACAACAGCAAAATGAAGACAAAACGAGAATGTGAAAGTGCAGCTAGTGGAGCAAGGCAGCATAAGATATGGAGACCTAGAGAAAAGCAGCAAACAACAACTATAGATGATGAGTTACAGAACAAAGTGTGGGATCTAGGCGGATAAAGACTTAAACGCATGATCAGGAGATCATGATCATTTTCAACCTTGGGAGTTCGATGCAGGAGCATTAGCTCAGAAAAGTACTTTGTATTTTTATTAAATCTAGGGGTCTCATGTTTGTGAGGAAATATTAATTCTATGTAAATATTAATGAGATTTTGAGTGATTAAATTATATTTTAATTAATTATTGTGAGGATTTGTTAATGTTCCCAAAATAATTTGGAGAACATGAGAGGAATTAGATTTTAGATATTTGAGAATTAATTATGAACCTAAGTTAGATTTAGTTTCAAGATTTTAGGGATAAAAATCTAGATTGTAGGGGTGTTGAGATATTTGAGGACTTTTGTTGAGTGATTAAAGGGATTTGAACCTAAATTGGTTCAATTCAATTTGTATAAATTAATAAGCTTCAAAAGCAAAATAGAACAGGAAAGATAGAGTGTTTAGAGGTGAGGTTTGGACAACAAATTTTGTAAGCCTACGGGCTTTTGTAAAAGGGCCATTGACTTGTAAATCAGGCCATGAACAAGAGGTTCTTTGTAATTGGTTGTTTTTGTATATATATGTGGAATTTGAATTTTTGAGCCATACGAGCATTGTTGAATTTTATTGTGTGAATACACTAGATTTTAACAAGCATATGTAAAAACTCTGAATTAGGCTCTGATATGTGGCTCTGCACACATTTGAAGGAATCGATATCACTAAATATCGATATTACAATTATTAATTGAATGAGAGAGTCGATTTTATGTTGATCTGTGGTTTTGATTGGCAGTATTGAATAAAATGGAATGCAGCAATGGTGCAAAGACTAAGTAAAAATTTAAATAGAGGTTAAATCTCTGTTGCCGAAATAATGAAATTGAATGTAATTGATTTATTGTTGAAGAGCAATTCTCAGCCGATAATTGAATTTACATTCTCTGCGTAGGGGTTTTTAGAATTCCATTTATTGTGAATACAAATACAAATGGCAACAGAAAGGGATTCTACGATTTGCAAAACTAAGGGGTTGCTCAGTTAATTATGCGAAGACGTGTTCTTTAATGGGCTAGACGCAGGTTCCGAAAAAAATAGGCGATGAAGTCTCATGGAGTGAAAGGAGCGGAACCTTAGCTTAGAACGATATCAGTGGAGGTACTTGCGCTGAATGAAGGTTTAAGGATCGAACTGGGCATTCATAGCTGTGCATGGGAGCGTTGTTAGATCAGTTTGAATGTAATTAAAATCATGGAAGCCAACCCACCACATCAGAGAAGGCGTAATCTCAAAGGTCGATTTGTTGTCATGCCATTAAGTTAAACGCAGAGCAAGAATGGAGAACAGAAGTCGTCCAATGATCGTTGAGGGGAATGATTCAACCTGAGCCAATTCGGGTGCGAGGAGAGCAATCAATCGATTTGCAGAACTGTAGAAGTGGAATGAAACATGGAGAGCTTAATGGTTGTTGAATATAACGGAAGGGCGAGTTTAAAAAGGGCGAAATATTGAAGTGAATGAAGACCCAATTTGGTGAAACACTAAGGTCCTGTGCGCTATTCAGTTGGATGGGAGGTTGATGTGTGGAAGCGTTGGTCAAATTTGAATAAGGAGAAGGAGAAATTGAATTTGCGTAGGCGTTCATGGGTAAGCCACATTTTTATTTACTAAATATGCATTAAACACGTGGCCAGGTCTATCATGATGTTGAACGGAATGGGTAATTCAAGGATCGAAGGAGTGAAATTTTGTGTGGACCAAATGTTGTTTTAAATGGTGGCGTTAGCTGTGAAGATTCATTTAAACTTCATTTGATATTATAATGCATAAAATCAATTTATTTAGTTAATGTGCCAAGTTGAAACATGGCAGATTTGCATACATTATGGATGGTGGATATATGGGTGGTTTGAAGTGAATTTCACAATATTGAAATATTCCCATGCATGATAAGCGTTGGGGTTTTTAATCATGAAAGTCTGGAGTTTCAAAACTAGTGGGTGGATATTTAAAGTCTTTTATAAGACTTTTATGAGAGTTTCTAATGCTAATTGAAGTTGGGTTCAATCACATGAAAATTAGCGTGTTGGGTTTGTGGTTTTGAACCATATGTTTGAGGAGCTTCCACGTGCAAAAGTTGTTTGTGAAATTTGCCAGGTTTGGAAATTTTAGAGCTAAATTTTGGAGATGCATTTTTATATGCATAGAATGGGAGAGATTCTGGGTAAATGCTGGGTTTTCCTGCATCACAAACTCAACCATTTAGTCCCACTGCTATCTCTAAAACAAATCATTCTGAGAATGAGTAATCTCATAAGATGGAGCCTCCACCCAAACTCAACCATTTAGTCCCACTACTATCTCTAAAACATATCATTCTGAGAATGAGTAATCTCTGACTGCCTTCTTCAGAGATGATAACCATGTGCATTCTACGATAATCTTAATGACAGATACCTTACTTCTGGGAGCATTAAAAGAAGGTAACTAGCACTTCCAGCTTTTGTTTTCAGCTTTTACAGAGCCTGGACCATAGAGTACCTGGTCTAAGGAGTAGTAGCTTCAGAACTCCCCCATAGAAACTAATGAAACTAGGCAGGGTTGAAAAAAAATCTTGTGACAAATGATACACACAGAGGAAGGAAAAGGCCATCTTAATTGAACAACACACAGATGGTTGAAATCGTAGAAACCCTAGTAAGAAATGGTAAGATAACGTATTTTGAAATTCCCTCTACTTCAAGTCATCGACTAAATTAGATTTGTGTATAGAGAGTTTTGGAAACCAGGAAAGGAAAAGCTTCCAACCATAATTTTTTGTAAGCCCAAATGTAGACAAATCTAATGCATGGTGATATTTTGATGGACCATGTCATGGAGAGGCACAAAAGCTGGTAGGAGGAGTTTTATATTCTGATGCCACTAAAAATAAATCGTTTTAAAGATTGAGAAAAACTGAATTCTCTCTCTGTGCCTGCAAATAAGGCTGGCAACTGGAAGAGGGGTCTACATATTCAAATTTCAGGGGATTCCAAGATAGCTGACTATATCAATAGTAAAGTAAATATCCAGAATTCGATCCTTTCCCAGACTTCTTGGAAAGAATCGAGAGAACTAAAAGAAAATTTCAACACACGTGTAGAGTTCAAACTTCTCACTGCTGAGCAACATTAAAGCCCTTTTTGGGTTAGGTTTTGATATTGACACAAACATTTTCTGAGTGTTGGAGCGCATTGCAATGTATGTTCAGATTTCTATTTAAAAACAGTCAATATACAGTCTATATTCAAATACTAAATATGCAATTCATATATAAAATTTTCTATTTCAAATAGGAGATATACCATTTTTCCTTGAAAATTAAAAGGATCACAAACACAACGTGCATCCCCTAAATACGTCAAACACAATCATATGAGTATCCAACAGTTTACTAGGAGAAAACAAACAAACAAGAAATGTTTGCCTTGCTATGAATCTTTTCAGGTTACTGTAAAAATGATTGAGAAATAAATAAATTGCATTGCTCTCAGGTGAGAGCTGACCAAATTTTCAAGTTACTTGTTCTTGAGTCTTAGGTGAGAGCATACCAAGTAGAGTGCGATGGAGAAAAAAGTAAAGTTGAGCGAGAGAAAGTGTATGAAGTAATTTTGAACCGGCAACATCCTAATTTTGAATCGGCAACCACGAAGCTTGCCCCAGTAGTACAAGAGAGTGCATGGTGCAAACACACAAGATAATGGATGTGGAGGTGATACATAAAATCATCAAGATTAGGTCTATTTGAATGAAAAATAGGTTGACGTGAATGAACAATACAATGAAAACGCTAAACAAGAGAAGGCATCAACAGAACAACAAAAAGGTTTCCCACATAATTTGGTCAAGGAGAAGAAATGATCCTGATCTAAATATGGGAAAACTTTTTATTGCTATGCAAGCTCCCTCATCAGTATTAAAAATGTGTTGAAGGATCGTCTCATTTTATCACTTGTGAAGGGGTTTATGTGTGTAGTTTCATGTGACTTTTATGAACAAATTACGAGTTAATTCAAAATTAAAAACTCATATACAACAAATTAAATGCAATAAAATAACTCACAGCAATCACATAACACAATATATGATGATGGAGTTGACCCCTCCTGGGCTACATCTCCATGGACTTGCTTTAACTAGCTAGGCCATCTTGGGATTATGAGTCAAAAAGTATGATTACAAGCATATGTGAAACTCCAATGGATTTTCTGACTATTCAATTGGCATGAGAAGACATGAAAACCACGAAAATTTCTATCCAATCTCTGAATTTGGTTACCGTCTCCTCTAGGCTTGACCTCCAACACCGGTGGCCATGGGCTTGTTTAATCTCCAAAGTGACAAAAGCACCTTCAAATGTGTTCCAACACCTCTATATATTGTACCATTGTGTTCATAGCATCAAATACATCGAAAATTGACTATTCATTAATTGAAATTGGCCTTTGGCTAATCTGGGCATGGCCTTACCTCCTGGTGGCCCTCGGCTTCAAAATTCTTCAACGTTCCAAAGACACCTGTAGATGAGCTCCATTGCCTCTGCAATATTTTCCAATGGATTCTGTGCATGCCAATTTGCTAATAATGACTATCCCTTAGCAAAAATTGGTCGAAAATTGACCAATATAGGCCTCATTAAAGTTTTCCCTCGATTTTGCCTATAAATCTGGAAAACTACCAGTTAGCTCCATCAAATTTGGCACGTCCACTGAAATTGGTGAATCTGCTAAAAACACGCCAAATTAACTGTGGATTAATTAAGACTTTAATTTTGCTTAACCGGCATTAAGTGTGCACTAATCCGCACTTAACTGGGTGCTCAACCAAGGTCATATGGTGAGGTCTTACGCGGAGGAGGGTTGGCCCCTCCCGCTCCTCCGTTGGAATTCACACTGTGCATTAAGTATAAACCCTTCGCCATCTGTTTCAAGAAGTGATTGTGTGACGCATTGGTAGAAGTCGAGAGTGGAGAGGGGCAGGTCACCAAGTTGAACCTTGACCTCACCCTTCATTAGCCGTTTTGCACACGCGTATTTGAACTTTGGATTTGTAATAAACCAAGTTTAATATTAAACCAAATGCACCTTCGTTTAAATTGTTCCAAACCTTTGGACTTTGCCACTATTTTATCATATGTCACCACATTTATAAATACCAACGTATATATATAATATGCCACCAATTTTTAATTCAGACATTTGAAATGTATTTATGGACTTTTCAAATGAGTTTAGTTTTAAATGTATGATGTGGAAATATTATATAATATAAAGTTTGAAATCAATATTGATATATATAAATATATTAATATAATATATGACATTTAAATATATATATATATATATATATATATATATATATATATATATATATATATATATATCGACTTTAATATATAAAAAATAAAAATTTCCACCACATAAAAACTGAAGAAGATTTTATGCATGTTGACTGGACTGCCATGTCATCAGCTGTACCTGTTCTGCAATATTTTTTTTAAATTTTCCCTGTCGTAAACGACGATCATCAGACCATAACTCCTACATCCAAACTCGGTTTTCAACGAAACAAGTTGCGTTGGATTCCTTGCGATGGGTCGGTCCCTTTGAATCTAGTTTGGTGAAATTCTAAGCACTTTCATTTTTGAGCTAATTTGTGCCCCCGATCCAGATTCTAATCAGATCCCCACATAGAGCAACAAAAGTTCCACAAACCTCCTCTCACCAAATTGTAGGATATCAATGCCTCAAACTTTACAATAATTGTGATGGGCAATGTTTTCCCATGGAATAAATTTCAAGAACATAGAATAGTTCAAGAAAATGTTTCCTTCCTAGACCAATCATGATACACTCGTGACAACGAATTCTAGTTACCAAGGCCCTCCTCCTCTAGATTAAATAACCTCAAAACCTCATCATGAAAATCCCCAAATTTCCCTCCATGCCTTATCCAACATTTTTTTTCCACCCCAAACTTTGAAGTTGATTATTTGCATCACGAATTGCAGGGTGATTGTGTTCATTCACATTGGCGACACCCATAATTTTATGTATAGAAGAGTAGTGGAAGAAACCAATTGTTATGTTTATGCAGTGCATGGATTTAGAATTATGATAGCCATTGGAGATATGATGAAATGTAGAGGCAATGTGACAATGTGAAACTTCAAATGGGAGACTAGTAGCTCAAACCTCATGTGTTCGCTATTGAAATGGGCGATTATGATGCAGGTGTCAATGTGTAATGGTCACACACTTTGGGTCATGTTACAAGGTATTTTAAGGAACTATACATGATTTTGAATAGGGAATGGCATGAGCATGCACTCAAAGGGATTAAGTTTGGCTCCCTAGAAATTATCGAATATCACCATATGGAGAAGCTATCGAAGACATACCACTCTAATGTTATTTCCCAATTTGATGATGTACGAGTTGTGTGTGGTCCCCCACAAGTGGTTCCCATTGATTCACATATGGTCCTAATTAAACATCGATATGTATTTAAAACACCCCGTGCATTTCCACCTTCATTTCGTCAGCATGATCATGGTTTCCCCCTGGTTCTAGGTGGTGAACCACCCAATCCATGTCATTGTAGGCGCCCATTTGTATAGAAAAGTGAAATAGAAATCATTCATGAGTTATTGAAGGCTGGAGTCATAAATCACAGCTAGATCCCTTCGTCACTGCCTGTGGTTTTTTATTTAAGTATGAAGGTAGTTGGCACAAGTGCCCTGCCTTTAGGGCTCTCAACCAGTTGATCATCGAAGAAAAATTTCCTAGTCTAGTTATCGATGATCTCTTACACGAGCTTCATGGAGCTAGGTTCTTCATTGAATTGTACCTTTACTTAGGATACCACCAGACACATATGAGGCAAATGGACATCCCTAAAACAACCTTTCATACATGTGAAATTCATTATGATTTTTTACCGATGCCCTTTGGACTTTGAAATGCTTGCCACCACCTTTGAGAGCTCCATGAAGAATATTTTATGACCCTTCCTGTGCAATTTTTTGCTTTTTTTATTCAACAATAGCTTCATCTACAACATAGATTAAGATTCCCATGTGGAACATGTTGATAAAGCCTTGAAACTCCTTCAAGGAGATCATTTGTTCCTTAAAATTTTTGGCAAAGATGTTTTCAGGGCTTCAAAGGCAAAATACCTGGGTCATATTCTCAAATGGGAAGGCCTTGCAAGTGAACCCAAATAAAGTTGTAGCAACATAGGATGAGCCATCAACCAGGACCTTGAAGAGATTGTGTTGCTTCCTTGAACTTACATGCTATAAAAGCAAGTTTGGAATAACAACGTCTACCCTTTTAACAACCATGCCAAAACTAAATGCCCTTCTCTAGAACGGTGTTGTCGTGCAAGCCTTTTCAACTTTAAAGGACATCATTAGCACTACACCGATTTTAGTAGTGCCCAATTTCACTGATACTTTTGTCTTGGAATGTGGTGATCATGTAGGGGTCTGGGAGCTATGCTCATGTAGTTTCCATAAATTTGGGCAAATTCACCTGTGAGAAAGGAATGGTGGCCATATTTCAAGTAGTTGATACTTGTAACTCATAAACATCAACATCATAGTTTGAAGTATTTTCTGGAACAGAGACTATAATACCTGGAAAACCACAAATGGGTGACTAAGATGGAATTGTGTGATTTTGATATCGTATATAAGAAAGGCAGTGCGATGTTTTCTTTATATATGAATTATGAGTAGAAAGTATATATTTTTTCCTTATCCTTACATTATCGGTTTGGTTGGACAAATTTTGCCAAGAATGGGTGGCAATCGACATAGTGGCTCAAATCGTCTAACTAGTTTAGGAGGATCCCAATATTCCTAAGGGTTATACATGGAAACAAGATACCTCAAAGTATAAAGGGTGCATAATTTTGGTGCAAATTTATGCTTTGAAACAACAAGCCTTAGAGGAGTCGCATTCATATCCTACCAAGGTCACTTCAGGTTTAACATACCTATTAAGGAGCTAGCACACATCTAGGCTTGTGTGGCTACATGTGGCACTCGTTAAAGGAATGTGGGTGATACAGTGAAGACCGTTGGGGTATCATAGCCACTACCAATATCGACCAATATCTCTATTGGAATTTCCATGGATTTCGTGTTGGACCTTCTAAAAGCAAACAACAAATTGATCGCCATGGTGTTTTTCAGCCACCTTTCCATTTGTGCTCACTTTTCTACCTTATCACACTCATGCCTTATATATTTACCCATGTTTTAATGGACCCAATTTTCAAGTGACATCACATACCCACTTCCATTGTGTCGAATCCAGATCCCACATTAACCAACAAATTCAAGCAGGAGCAGTTTAAGCTTTAGGTTACACACTTGAAAATGAGCATCAGTTATCTTCCCAAAATTGATGGCCAAACAAAGGTGGTCAATAAGTGCTTGGAAACTTATTCAAGCTTCTTTGCTTCAAATGTGTAGAATCAATGAGCATAGTGGCCACCCCTTGCACAATGGTGGTATAATTCCTATTACCATGGTGCTACCAAAATGATGCCATGTGAAGTTGTCTATCACTAAAAACTCCTAGCAGTGGCTTCATGTTTACCAAGCGCATCAAAAATCCATGAGTTGGATTACACATACAAATGTTTCACACCAAAGAATTTATTCTCCACACACTTAAGGACAATTTGGTTCAGGCTTAAAACATGGCATGAAGCAAGAAGTTAACTAGTATCACTTGAAGAAGGGGACTATGTGTTTCTTTACCTTCAACCTTATAGGCAAGCATCTTTCGAATATAAAAAACATCATAAGCTCTCACTGAAATTCTACGGACCCTATTAGATCCTCCAGTGCATTGGACAAGTGACTTGCAAATTGGCTCTTGCAATCCACTTCAAAATATATATTGTGTTTCATGTGCCTTGCTTAAAGAAGAAAGTGTGAATCGATTGCAAAGTGAAAACTAGTCCATTGGGAATTGATGAAGAAGGGCCCATTTGGCTATAGCCATAAGTAATATTCGCCACCAAAGAATGTCAAATATGTGACCACATTGTTCAAGATGTATTGAGGCAACAGAGAGATATTTTGCTAAGAAGATGACACATAGGGATAAACAATGATTTTACAATAGTTTCTACACCTCCAACATTTAGGACGATATCGAATCTGAAGGAGGATGACATGTGAGGGTCCTAACCCACCTACCTACATTAGGGGTAATTAGGTGTTAGTGAATTATATTACGAGGCCAACTTTGTTGAATAAGGCAGGTTAGATAATTGGTGGGTAGTTATGTAATGTGAACGAATCATCATTATCAAATACAAAAAACTAGGATTTTGAAACTCATTAATGATGCGACCACAAGTAGTTGTGGTTTTGTTATTAAGAAACTATTAATGGTGTTGGAAGGCTATGGAATGTTTTTTTGAATTGTTATTGTAATAAGGGCTTTGTTCATAATAGGTTACCCACTCTAACAGGCACATGAACGTTACTCTCTCTTTTGGAAATCATCAATACAAAGGTTATGTATCTCCTTCTCACTTGTATATCCTATTTTACATTTATACTTCTATAAGTATCTTGTTCAAGAATAAATTTCAACAGTTAATGATTGTTACAAACACACTAATCTAGGTCAACAATTTTAATAAGGATGCCACCCACAAATATGGGGAAGCATTGCTTCAATCTGCCAACAAGGTTATATACATAATAACCTTGTCGGAAGAATGAAGGGATGCTCTCTCTCTACACACACACACACACACATTTTTGAGTGGCAATTCCTCACATGTATTTTCTTTTTTGGGGGGTCTATTACTAAAATTACTCTTTATATAATTACTTAATAAACATTACATCAAAATGAATATATATTATTATCAATAATAATAATAATACCAAAAATTGTATTTAATATTGACTTTTTTTATTTAAAAAATAGTATTATTTTATTCACATTGCTTTAATTACGGATATATTAATTTATTCATATATGATTACTTTATAAACATAAAATGAAAAATAACAATAAAATATGTGTATATTTATATTGTTATAAATAAATATACATCCTGCTCTTACTCACATGCACTCTCAATTCCCTAACATCTGCCACACTTCCAATCTTCTTGACTTATTAAGCCAACTCGTCTATTGCGATCATGGAGCACTTCTTTCCCTTCTCTTCGATCATAGAAACAAGATTTTGAAGAATCAAACTTAGATTCTTTTTAATTAATTTGTAATTAATCATATTATTATATTTTAATTAATTTTTAAATATTTTTTTATGTTAATTAATCTAGTTTGTAATTACAATTAATTAATAGCTATAATCTAATTTAGGATTAAATTTTAATTAAAAAATTATGATTTTTAGCTAAGACAACAGAATTTCCAGAATTCTTATAGTTTCATTCTTCAACTTTAAATGCTCTTAAGTTGAGTTTTACTTGGCCAAATGAGGCCCAGGACGGCTCACTGGATATAAAATTGTGGAGAACATTTTTGAAGTAGTTTCATTTCTAGATTTGATCATTTAATAGGTATAAAATTCAGCAAAAAATCAAGCTTCGAATTTTTAAACAAAACTATTTTTCTGAGTTTATTTTTCTGCATTCTCATTTGCCCACAGCTTCTTCTGAGTTCAGATCCATTTGTATTTATTCCCCTTAACCAATTAAATTGTCACACGCATCAATAGAAAGCTCAGATTTCTTTTATTTTAATTATGTAATTAAGTTTTGATTAAATTTGTTTTAATTTTAGATTTGATATTTAGATTTATTTTTCGATTTTAATTTAATATTGATTGGTTTTTGTAGAGAAGTAGTTCAAAGAGATGAGAAGAATAATATCTCAATCAATGAGAATGCTCCAGCAATTGAAGAATATGATTTTGGGCCAATAAAAATTGATTGAGCAGAACCATTCTTCAACAACTTTCTATTGAGGAATTATTTTGTAAATATTATAAATAGCAGATTGTAGAACGGATGAGGAGGATTCTCTTCTATGCAATTATGAAATTCTTGAAATCAATATTGTAAAGAGGATTTAGTGTTATAAGTGAGAGGAGAGAAAATCTCATATCTGGGGGATTATTGAGGATTTTTCTTTTGCATGTTGAATTATGTCTTGAGAAGAAAACTTGCACTACTGCAACTCTTGTTTTAAAAGTAGAAGTTCAAAGAATTGTAAGAATTGTAGGAGACCAGAGCCAGAGAAACGAATTCAATAAATTGGTATTTATAATACTATTGTTTTAAATACTAGTTTCATTTTATGATAACAAGCATGCGTCATTTTAATCATATTTGTGCACTGTTGTCAGTATGAGTAATTTTCTTCAATTATATGTTATTATTTATCTATGCTCTTATGGGTTGAATTCTGTTGTGTGTTCCAAGAATGGCATAAATTTAGTCAGTTAAATCTATTGAACTACATCTAAGGTTGGACCAAGAAATTTTGAATTTTGAGCCTATGGGGGACTACTTGAAGGGAAACTCCCTCATGAGGTTTGAAAACATCTGACATACGCCTCATAAATGTTGGTACAATCAAATAAGGCACTGGATGATCAAGTGTATGATTCTCAATTATGAAATAATAGGTTGAGTTCAAGCACATGATAAACACATGAGAAATAACCAAGTCAAAGTACAATTATGTCTCCCTATGCTTGATATGACGCACTTGCCAAAAAGGAAAATGTATCCAATGTACATTTCCCTCTAGGCCATTCCTTTGGAATACATGTGTTGAATTCAATAGAGGAAGGATCGTCAAAGTTGAGGAAATGAGGAGTCCTCAACAATGGAACAGGGTGCATAGTATAATGTGGTTGATAAAGACTAACACCGATGGGGGAAATAATGGTATGATTGGTGGGCTTATGAATTCCATTGTTAGAGCATAACATGCAAGGTTGACCTATTAGTGACCGAAAATATTCCCCAGTAAATGGTCAATTACTAGGATATACACTTCAAAAACATATTGCTAAATCATTGGGAAATCTAGAGGTAAAATCTTAGTAATATAGGATGGATGTGACATATGGATGGGTTGAAATATTGTAACAAAACCCAATGTGGTTTTGATGCTCTAATAATTCATGTGTTTTTTTTCTTAATGGCATGATTCTTACATTGAATGTTGATTTTTCTTTACTTGGAATGAAATTACCCTAGAGTACTTTCCCACATTTCATGGATTTTAAATGAAGTAAATCATCGGCCCTAATTACGAGGTATCACCCCAACGTAATCGAAGAGAGTAGAACCTGTGATCAACAACAACTAGCAATAATATCAAAGAACTTCGCATTTGACTCTAAACCACTTGAGCTAACCCTTGGGGCTATATTGAATGTAGATTTATTTTCAATATTTGTGAAACTTAAAAGTTAATTAATTTTTTTTTCTACAAAATCAATTATTGATCCATTTGAAGCATTTAACACTATTGGAATCACAAACATTACATATTAGAGTATTCAATTATGCCTCATCCTTCTTTTTGTGTGGCAAAAGACATGTGCATATCTACCATCCTCCATTTCCTATGGCTATCGCTTACTCCATCAAATCTTCTTAGCACTATAGAATCCAACTTATTCGAGTTGTCTTTATAACTTTTTGGCTTCCTTCCTACCAATCTATTCAAACTCAACAATTTGTCTCACACACTAGGTCTATACCCTTTCTTACTCACACTAGTCTAGAAAAATGGTTTTTCAATACCCACTTACTATATTAGAGGGTAACTTGCATGCATGGTCCATAGTATCAGAAAGTGACTTGCATGTATGCATGCTCTGCAGTAACAAAGTTAAAAGTAGGAGAATCAATCACAAAATTTTCAAACAACACATAAGGGAAGAATGACTCTCACCTTTATAGAAGTTGTTACTCTTCACTTTGCACTTTTCTCTCATGGACTCCATAATGCATTTGAATTATCAAGTCCATGGTCCATATATGGTGAGTCGCATGTGTAAATACATATTATACAATTAGGAATATGAATACTAAATATAATCAACAAACTATATATAAATTAATTATTTGATAAAATGGATAATTTAATTTAGCGAATATTTAAGATGTAATTTATATTTTCAATTATGAAAATTTTGTACTTATTTGTACATACTAATTATAGTGTGTCTTAGAGTGAAAATTTCATACTATAAAGTAACTCATCTTCTATTGAAGAGAACCAAATTCAACCTAGCAACTTTTGTAACTATGCAAATTGAAAGCAAAAATGTTTGTTATCCAAAATTTTCCTTCCATCCACCATCTTTATAAACAAAATAGTATACACGAAAAAATATCATTAACATGTATTTATATTAGGAATTGGGCTTCTATGATACATAAAATGTATATAAAATCTTTTAGTAATAATTAAATATGAGCATAATCAAATATATTTATATGTGATTATCACCAAAAGATTTTATATACATGTATTTATATTCTTAACCACTTCTTTAAAATTGCAAAATATGATATTTAAAAATGCATAATATGATATTTGCTCATAGTATAGAAATGTTGCCATCCTTTATAAAATTTATTTTATAGTTTGACTTTTCCCAAATTTCTCACTTTACTTTAAAAAAATCATCTAACAATAATTTTTTTTTTATAGTAACTAAGTAATAAAACATTTTAGTCACATCAATGTTGTCTATTTTACTTGATAGCGGTACTCCTTTCGGATTCCAATGAGGCCCCACTCCCAACATTAAATTGGATGTGAGGTCACAAAGTAACATTGGTAGTCCTTTCGGATTCCAATGAGGCCCCACTCCCAACATTAAATTGGATGAGAGGTCACAAAGTAACATTGATAGAGATTGGCTCCATGAGACGCTCCTTTTTTTCCATCATGTCCATGTTCTATTAGTAAAAGTGACTTTCAGTAAGTATTTATATTGGCTGTGAGTAAGTATTCAAGAACACAAATTCAAGATATATTTATATAGATTTTATAAATTTTAAATTTTAATATTATATATTAGAAATTATTATTTAAAAAAATTATGATATAATATTAATTTTTATAATAAGATATATAATTACACTGTAATTAATTAATTAAAAATATTTATTTTTATTATTAATTTTATTTTTTTAGATAAATATTAAATATTATAATATAAGATATTATTTTTGTATTTATATAAAAATTATGATATAGTTATTTTTCTTTTCGGTTTTTTTTTTTTACATCACAAAATTTATTATAAATTTATCAAAAATCTTTCGGTTGTCATTACATCGAACCAACCAGTGTGTTTCATCTTCGGGACAAGATGAGAGATCAGATCGAGTCATTACACCTATATAGATGTAGAGAAGACCAAATAGCAGTTGGAACAACAACAAGTTTGACTAGGAATGAAAATTATTTATGATAAAAATTGTTTTTATATTTTTTAGAATCAACATAATGAAATTAGTAATGATTCAACATAATGAAATTAAAAAAAAAGGAGGGGGGGATAAGATTTAGGATTAAAGTGCAGGGATCCAACACTTGTGAATATTCCAGTTGTTGTCTCTATTGAGATTGACAGGTATTTTTTCAATCTCTAAACCTCCCTTAATTTACGGTGATGAAAATGGTCAATCCAAGCAATAACCTTAGCTTCTTTGATGCATATGTGATGGTTCGTATTTTCATCATGTTCAACTAGGGTTGGGGATCGAGATCTCCTATGTCTAAGGTCAGCAACATGCTCACAAATCCTTTGATTAATCGATCGACCGGTTTCACCAATGTGAGTCCCATAGGAGCATGGGATAATGTAGACACCTTTTCCATCCCTAGGATTCACAGGATCTTTAACAGATCTGAGGGAGCCGCTAATGGTGTTTAGGGGTTTTAAATTATAAATTATTTGTCAATTAACAATAAAACAAAACATATATTATTAATCAATATTAATTGAATTAAAAAAATATAAATTTGCCCTATCATAGGCCTTTAGAACTTAAACTATTAAAAATAAAAATACAATTCTACGATAACATTATTTTTCTTAAATCATATGGATGTATAGCATTATATTATCTAATGCCCAAGGGGATTTGGTTCGACGGTGAACAATGTGTTGTTAAGACACTGTGATGAAAAGGTCATTGGTTCCAATGCCCCCATGGGCAAAAAAAATCTAGCCATGATAAGGGTTGGTGTGGCCAAGGCCCAGGTGACGGTGTAGATAGTCATAATAAGACCATAAATTTGACATGATGTCATCTCAATACCCACACTACCAAACAAACAAAAAAAAACATTACATTATCTAATAAAAAAATCACTACATTTATAACACACTAAAAACACACTACGCATCTATAGCTTTTGCATAATAATATTGAGATAAAGAGCATTTGGTACAACTAAAAATACTGTGCATCAAGACCTCTCTGTACAATTCACATAACTTCAAGAGGCGGAACATACAAAAATTCAATCACTGACAACCACAAATAATGTAATATATGACCTAGGAAACCCTTTTAGAAGAAAACCTAGCTAGAAGGTGAGGCTGCTCTACTCTCACTTTCTCCAAATGGAATTGGATGCAAGTCCAAAGAAGTGATATATATGGCTTGTGGGATGCTACAATTCAAAAACACTATGTTTTCTCTCTATTTCTCCATTCTTAGCTACTTTTCTCATATATGAAAAAATGCACTCAAATAGAATGAAACCCCATTCCTCTCAGTGAACCGATTATAACACAGTTCGATAGCCTACTAGTAGTTAAGTTTAACTCCAACTCTTCACTAGATTTACAATATAAACTCTTTTATATTCTTTTTTCATCATGATCATGTGTTTGGCCCCTTTTCCATGAATAATGGGGGTTGATGTGAGATGTCCTTGTAAATCATGGTGGTCAAAAGATACAGACCAATTTATCGGTGACATAACTTTTTCATATAAACTATGATTGAGGTGATTCTTGTGACATTTTAAAGGAGTCTGTGTGTAGAATAGTGCTAATGGGAACCACACTTAAGCATAAAAATTTTACCCCCAAAAAATGTCGTTTGATGCCCCTAACTACTTCCAAAAGGTTTCAGACCCCAATTTTTCAAACTACGACACATCCATAAAAATGGTCTTGTTAGTTGATTCCTCCACTTTTTCTTCTCTGAAAACATCAAGACTCATGACAAATAATATAATGATCCTATCCAAATCATAAATTATTTGTAGGACCTATTGAGAAGGTATTATAGTTATTGGATGGAATGAAATTTCATTAATTCTCATAAAATAATGTATTATTTGATTTTTGTAAATACGTTTCCTCAATTTTATAATTAATGTATTTTTTTTCTTAATGGCATGCAACAACAAGAAGCAATAATATTAGAGAACTTAGCAATAATATCAAAGAACTTCACATCTGGATCTAGACCACTTGAGCTAACCCTTGGGGCTATATTGAATGTAAATTTATTTTCAATATGTGTGAAAATTAAAAGTTAAATAAAAACAAAATTTCTACAAAATGATTTATTGATCCATTTGAAGGATTTGACACTATTGGAATCACGAACATTTCATATTAGAGTAGTCAATTATGCCTCATCCTTATTTTTGTGTGGCAAAAGACATGTACATATCTACCATCCTTCTTTTCATATGGCCACCACTTACTCCATCAAATCTTCTTAGTATTATTGAATCCAACTTATTCAAGTTGTCTTTATAACTTTTTGGCTTCCTTCCTACCAATCTATTCAAACTCAAGAATTTGTCTCACACACTAGGTCTATACCCTTTCTTACTCACACTAGAAAAATGGTTTTTCAATACCCACTTACTCTATTAGAGGGTAACTTGCATGCATGATCTATAGTATCATAAAGTTACTTACATATATGCATGCTTTGCAGTAAAAAAGTTAAAAGTAGGAGAAGCAATCAAAAAAATTTCAAACAACACATATGGGAGAATGGCTCTTACCTTTATGGAAGTTATTACTTTTCACTTTTCTCTTATGGACTCCATAATGCATTTGAATTATCAACTCCATGGTATATATATATATATATATATATATATATATATATATATATATATATATATGTATATGTATATATATGTATATATATGTATATATATGTATACATATATATACATATATATACATATATATACATATATATACATATATATATATATATATATATATATATATATATATATGGCGAGTTGCATGTGTGAATACATATTATACAATTAGGAATACTAAATAGAATGAATAAACTATATATAAATTAATTAATTATTTGATAAAATAAATAATTTAATTTAGTGAATATTTAAGATGTAATTTATTTTTTCAATTATGAAAATTTTGTATTTATTTATACATATTAATTGTAGTGTGTTTTAGAATGAAAATTTCATACTATAAAGTAACCCCATCTTCTATTGAAGATCACCAAATTCAACCTAACAACCTTTGTAACTATGAAAATTGAATGCAAAAATATTTGTTGTCCAAAATTTTCCTTCCATCCACTATCTCTGTAAACAAAATATTATACAGGTCAAACTATCATTAACATATATTTATATTAAAAATTTAGATTTGTGATCCATAAAATATCTATAAAAATTTTCAATAATAATCACATATAAACATAATCATTTGCTCATATATATAATTATGTCTTAAAAAAAAATTATATGCATGTATTATATTCTTAACCACTTCTTTAAAATGGCATAATATAATATTTGTGCATAGTATAAAGATGTTGCCATCCCTTCTATTTGTTTCTATTTGATATTTTGACCTTTCCCAATTCTCTCACTTTACTTTAAAATATATATATATATAACACAAAAATTAAGATTTTTTTTTTTCCACCAATTAAGCTACTCTTGTAACTAAAGCCCTAAACCATTTTAGTCACATCAATGCTATCTATTTTACTAGATAGTGAAAGTCCTTTGGAATTCCAATGAGGCCCCATTCCCAACATTAAAATGGATGCTGAGGTCACAAAGTAACATAGATTCGCTCCTTGAGGCGCTGCTTTTTTTTCCATCATGTCTTATTAGTAAAAGTGACTTTCAATAAGTATTTATATTGGCTTTAGTAAGTATTCAATAAATCAAAATCAAGATATATTTATATAGATTTTATAAATTTTAAATAATATATATAGTGGAATTATAATATATATATTGATTTTAATATTATATATTAGAAATTATTATTTAAAAAAAATTTATCACATAATATTATTAGATTTAAGACTTTTGTGATTCTAAATAATATGTTTTTGGATTAATTGTATCATTAGGATTTGGTTGATTTTTAGAATATTATTAGTTCGAAAAGTTCTTTCGGCCAAGTTTTAATCAAATTCTAATGATATGATTAATCCGAAAGACATTTTCATCCAGATATAATATTATATTTTATAATAATAAATATAATTACGTTGTAATTAATTAATTAAAAATATTTATTTTTATTATTAATTTTATTTTTTTAAAGATAAATATTATGATATAAAATATTATTTTCTTATTTATTATAATTATTATTTATACAGAAATTATGATATAGCTATTTTTTCCTTTAGATTTTTTTTTTATGTTGCAAATCACAAAATTTATCATAAATTATTTGTCAATTAATAATAAAACACTTAGGAATTTGGCTTTTGTGATCCATAAATTGTGTATAAAATCTTTCGTTGAAAATCACATTCAAGCAGATTTTGTCGTTTCGAACCATACTAGCTTGTTCGAAAAGTGTCGACAAAATCTGCTTAAATGTGATTTTCACCAAAAAAAATTTTACACAATAAAACAGTTATTATTTTTATAACTATTAAAAATAAAACTATAACTCTAAAATAACATTATTTTTCTTAAATATAACATTATATTATCTAATGCCCACGGGTTTACTTAAACAGTGAACAGTAAGACACACTTGTGATAAAAAAGTCACTGGTTCTAATTTCCAGTGGACAAAAAAATCTAGCCATGATATGAGAAAGCCTTATAAGATAGCCATAATAAAAACCATAAATTTGACTTGATATCATCTCAAAACCCACAAACCAAAAAACCATTACATTATCTAATAATAAAATCAAGAACCACACTAGCAAGCAAACACTATCTAAAAAAACCAATAATCAAAACACTGCACACCTCCGTAGCTTTTGCATAATAATAATGAGGTAAAGAGCATTCGCTACAGCTAAAAACACTGTGCAGCAATACCTCTCTGTACAATTCACATCACTTCAAGAGGCAGAATCCAAACTTTTACATCAGGAAACAAGTTGCACTTCTGTGTCGGTGGAAAATTTATATTAAATATTTATTTTTTCATATTTCATTTCCAGAACCTTCTTCGGGCACAAGCAACTCATTACGCGTCGCCTGGTCTATACTTCTATATAAATCTTTCTCCTTGCCATCTGTTTGTATACCGAGTTTGCCGCCTTGAACTCTGGTAGTGGTGTGTATCCAGACTCTGCCCCTGCACTGCTGGTAGGGGGGCACCCATAGGCTTTTCGACTTCATCTCCTGTGTTTTCATTCTATTTCTTTATTCTTTCATCATGCTTTCTTGATTCTTTAAGTACGCTGCCTGATAAATCTTGATGTACGTTTTATTTCCATTTGTATGCTGCAGGTAGATAGGTTTAAGGATTGATCCTGTTTTCATTCTATTCGTTGCTTTCTGCTTCTTCGTCTATTACTTTATTCTTTAAGCATGCTTTCTTGATTCTTTAAGTACGCTGCCTGAGAAATCTTGCTGTATGTTTTATTTCCATTTGTATGCTGCAGGTAGATACGTCTAAGGATCGATCCTGTGGGATAAGCTTTCAATGTCTTCTTCAAGCCGGAAGTATTATTCTTATAATAATACGACAAAGTTGGAGTACACTGCTACCAATGGTGGTTGCGGATCTTCTTCAAAGAATGCTGCCATGAACAGCAGCAGTTCCCTCAAAGAAACAAGAAGAACCACGGCCCCTATGCCGGCAAAGAAAGAGAAGCCGGTCAGTAAGTTTCGCGAGCTGTTGTCGTACGGCGTGAAACCCTGGGATCCTGACGCCGATGACTTCTATAGAGCCTTGCAAGAGGCTTTCAGGAAGATGGACGCTCAGCAGAACCAGGATGATTGCAAGACTGAGCGGAACTATACTGATTCGAAGTGGGAGGGCACTGATGCTAAAGCTGTCGGATCTTCTTTAAAGAATTATGCAAGAACAAGAACAACAACAAGGTCCGTAAAAGCAAAACTAACAGTTACTGTGAAAGATCAAGCCAAAGAAGAGCCGATGAGAAAGATCGAAGATCTGCTGACTAACGGCGGCTTTAAGCCTTGCGATTCTGAGGCCGACGATTTCTGTGAAACCTTTTCAGAAGCTCGCGGGAAATTCGAATCATGCCGGATTGAGGATTACGAGTCCGAGTCATCGGAGTATGAATATTCCAATATCGAATCATGGGAGGATGACTATTCCCGCGAAATCGAGCCATGGGACGATGAAGATTCTGACTACTGACTCTCCCGGACTGACTGAGTACTGTATATACTTTCTCTATAGTTAAGTTAAACGTAAGTCAGCAGACTGGAGTGTTCTTTGTCTGTTTCTGTTTGTACTTAGACGATGAATGGGTTTCGCCTAATCTCTGTTAACAAGTAAATATCTTTTTAGTTTGCAAGCAAAGGTCCTTTTGTGTTGATGTTAATATATATTTCCATGTTAATATCAATGAAATATATGTTCCGGTTAATGTCCAATTTTTGACATCAAATTTACAACGCGAAAATGATTATATATATCTATATATATATATAATCTTATTTTATTTTATTTTATTACTCGCACATCACTGACCTTGAGTTTGTTTCACATTTGGATGGATATATATATATATATAATTCTGATTGTAAATCATGACCACGCATTTAATAAATCTCAAACCTCTTTGCATTTGAAGTCGGAGAATAAAATAGCACCATAAATCCCCAACTCCATTCAAAACAGAAATCTGGTTTTCCATAAATATCAAATCACAAATGAATTACCAAAGTTACTATTAATCTATACTATTAAAATGGGTTGTAGGTATATTTTAGATATTATTAACGTATAATATTAAAATGGGTTGGTATTTTAAATGGTTGGGAGTATGATTTGTTTTCTCATTTATTTTGGTTTAATTCTAAAGGAAACGTTTAATTTATTGCAATAAGATAAATTTCATAAACATTTCATTAATTTGAGAAATTGAATTTTTGGAGTAATTTGTTAAGTATTTTTAGTTCTACATATTACTCCAATAAGTTAGATTTCATAGTATCTTGATCATTTTTTAAAGACTAGTATAGATCCATCTTAACAAAGAATCTAGCAAGAGCCTAGAGAGATCGAATCACATCGAGTGCGAACTCTTTTTATAGTGTAAAACTTTTAAAAATTGCATCTCTTTAGAGACTTATCGATAATAGTTAAGATGAATCTCTCTTAAGGCCTTGAAAATAATTTGAATACATGAAATAAACTAGGTTAAACATGCAAATCAAACAAATATTTACTCTATTGAAAATTAACAAGGTTAAAATGTAATTTAATGATACTTGAAACACTATAACATCATCATCATTATTAGTACTAGTAAATTGTTAAAGTTGTAATTTAAGTAGTATTTTATTTATGGATTACAATGAGATTTTTTTTTTTCTATTAATATATGTTTATTTTTTCTAAAGTTGATATTTAAATAAATTAGTTAACATGATATTAAAATGGTTTATTTATTTATCCAATGGAAATATGAAAATATAAATAATATCACTTTATTTGTTTTTTTTTTAATTATTTAAAAGAATTTTAAAAGTTCATTTATTTTTTTCTTATTTCATATGGACATGGAAATATTTTATTTATCACCGAGATTGAGATATTTTTTACCACATCTTCTTTATATTGGATTGTAATATCAACAACCAATAAAACAAACACAATTACAATGCCAATATGTTTTATATATATATATATATATATATATATATATATTATATAATGAACATTATTTTTTAATTTAAAGAATATTTGATTTTTATTTTTAAAGGAACATGTGTCAACTTCACTTTAAGCATGGACAAAATTACATATACCTGGTCATATGGGGTTGTAGAATGAACATCTCCGCTTAATAAATTGATGGTTGGTTATGGAGATATTAACAAAGCCGCATAGATAGTGTTCCTTACAGCCTAGTTTAATTATTGAACTTTGAAAAGTATGAACCAACTTCCACATTTGAACTTATTGAAATTTGAAAGGTATAAATCAAGAGTCATTTTATCAAAGAATGTGTAGTGTACTGGACTATGCCATAAATGTAGATAAAGTAATATTAATATTCTTGGTGTGGCTAGACAATTCTTGAAGTTATTGGATCTTTTTTGCAATGTTGGTCTGTTACTTTTGTTGTTGTTGAATTCTTTAATAAGATTTGGGCATAAAAAAATACGAGCATTGCCCAATGTATCAAAAGGGTTGTTCTGTTGGTTAACTTGTTTAATAAAAATTGAGTATAAAAAACTACAACCATTGCATAAGCCATAAGCCTATATAGATCAATTCCAGTATAAACAACATGACAAGAGACACACCATATCATGAAAGTATGGATAATTGAGATTTTATTAAACATAAATTTATTTAAATCCAATATCTATTAAAAATTGAAAAAATCAATTCTTTTAATTATAAATATATCAATATATGTATTGTAACAACTCTACTTACATAATTTTTTTTTTTTTTTTAATATTTTTTTTATACCATTTTATGCTACTTTGTTGTCATTTACTTTATTTAATTTCGTTATATTACTATCTTTCAACTCTGTTGCCAATGAATAAAACTATGTTGCCAATGATAATTCGATCAACACCTCATGATTCCACAATTTCTCTTTGTCTTTATTGTCCTTTGTGACATTTCTTCAGTGAACACAACTTTTGTTATAATAGTAGCTTATTTTACTATTAATTTACATATTAATAATGTTATGCCTTTGTTAACATTTTTATTAAAATAATAAATTTAATAATTATCATATTAAAGTTATCTATTAGAATATATAATTATATTCTAACATTATACTCATTATCAAAGATTTCCCTTCTAACTATTTTCCATACTCTTACTCACACATTCCACTTATCCAAACTCTTTTAACCTTTTAAATATAACTTTGAAGATTAGTATAACAAGTGTTTATATCCGTGTATGGACCTAACACTTAGCCTATGAATAATTAATTTACACTTACCTATTTCAATGGTGTATGGACATCGTTGAAAATTCATATCTGATGAATTCCAATTACTAACATTACCTAATCATTAGAGTTCCATTTGAATTAAATCTTTGGAGTTATGGACGTTAGCACTATCATGAGGTTCAAATACTATATATAAAACATTATACATATAGTCATGCCTACATTATGGCCTAATCCTGTTTAGTACCATATAAAATATTACATATTGTGACGTCTCCTTTATGATATTACTTCGGTTTATTATTTTGGTGTTTTGAGGCATCAATTATTCGAAATCGTATTTTAATATACTAGGTTAATGTTACCATACTTATATTGATATTTGATGATCCATATTGGGATTATATCGTATTCCTATCATTAATTTTTGACATCTATTTGATGTCATTCCTCTATCCGAGACAATCATGTTTTAATGGATTTTACTTCGTCAATTAAATTTGTCATATCGCCTAGTTGATTTTTTTCAATCCCTTGCACCATGAATCTATGCCATGTTAACGGTGGAGATGAGGTCGTATATCTTCCCTCCATTCTCCTCGTTAGGTTTTTGATGGCATGTTAGTTTTCTGGATTTTTCATATTCATTTGGCCATGTTGTCTGAGAGTTCGGCTCTGGTTCACCACCCAAGCCAGTAGGCACTTGTCGCAACCCTTTTAATTTTTCTTACGATGACATGCTCAGCCCCAAGTAAATGATTTTCATGCGTTTGATTTATTTCTGCAACTTGTTAATTTTCTATTTACAATTTTCAGATTCAACTCCTTAACTCACTGCGTTTTGTTTGGTGAGTGCAGAGAGCCTTTTTACGAGTTTTATTTCAACATTCTTCATGTCCACTACTCCTTATGACCTTGCGGTAACACAAATTTGTGAGTTCCAGGTGAGTAATGGATTTCCACCATTTTACTAAAAAAAAGTTTGTCTCTGTTACCTATGTTAATGGTCGTGGCTTATTTCGTCAACCATTTGACTCCTCCATTTCATTTTTCACATTTAATTTATTCCTATGAATAAATTATTGGATTTACGATTCCAGTTTATATGATAATATTCTTTGTTATTCTGAGACTGTCCACTGTTGTTTAAGCCATTCGTTGAACGGTTCATTACGTTCCTATTGTCGTTTTCCATCGTTTATAATTATATAGTTTTTCTTCAATTAAAATTTTTTGCTGTAGGTTTAATCGTATTGAATTTCCCCAATTGTTGGATTCATTCACAAAGATGAAATTTCATTTGATTTTCAGGAAGGGAATACGATCTTGGAATTCTTGAAGAAATAATTTACTGGAGAATATAAATAATTACTGAGAGGAATAATAAAACATAACCAACAATAAACATGAAACATAAACACAAATGTTTATCGGGAAAAACCCCAAACTCTGGGGAAAAACCATCCGAATGAAATTTCATTAGCCTTGGCCAAAACCCTGGGCAATCCAGCCAAGTGAGATTTCACCACTCACATCCAGGCCTACCTTACAATGAAGTCTTCCCTACCTTTTATAGGCTTCATTACATTCAATACCATGGGCCGAAAACCCTGGGTTCACAATACCCTGTTTCCCAAAAATATATGATTGTTTAACCTGGTCAACCTTGACTCTAACCTCGAGTCAATATACCTAACATTCCCTCCTTAAACTTGACTTGGAGTTCCTTGACTAAATCCAACCAACCTTTCCAAGTCAATCAAACCAGCCCTACTCACTCTGGTCCTTACCCCCCTCAAAGTTTTTACCTGGGGTATTTGTTAACCCAACATCTCCCCTATCACCTAGGTCTAACCCAGACTTTACTAGTGATTACCCAGGGGTACGCATGCCTTACGAGGTCTTACAACAATATGCCCATTTACATGGAATAAAGTTTGACTCCAGTACATTTTTTTTTTTCATTATTGCTATTTTAACACATCCTCTATTGCATATTGCTTTGAATTCAATTTCCTATAACCAATGCTTGAATCCAATCTCCCTTGGTTATATATAAGGTGAATTCCAGATTCTTTCAAAACACACAAGACTCTCCACTTCGTTAGCATGCCAACGCCCATAGGAAACAATCCAAATCTTGTCGAAATATTTTCTCCAAGGATATTTATCTCCTCATGGATCAACAACATAGCGTTTCTTGTCTAACCTGATCTCTAACACAGTTATTGGCCCCTTTAACAAAGGTATGCAACTCTAACAGTCACTGCATTTTCTCTTGCGCAGCTTGCATCCATGGCAACACGTTTTCAGTCCATAATTGCTCCTTTTCCACTACAACAACTCTCCTCGTGCATTCTAATTTGTTGTTGTTGACCATGAAACACCATCAGTGAAATAATCTCGGCCATGGTGTAAACTATTCATGGATTATCATCTGGCTTCTAACAAGGCAGAGATGTCATCATGGCCTCCACAATAAACGTGCTGCTCGTAGCCATCTAAAGTATCACAAATTTATTATGGCGACGAGATTTGTTGGGAGACCAAGAGAGAGACTTGTATTTCTTCCTATTGTCATAGGGCGATCTCGATCTGGACTTGAAGCGTATGTGTTTCAAATTTCTCTTCGCAGATTTCGGCTTGGACCGCCTGTTGATTCTTCTTTCTATTTCTTCATCCCTATCGCGATCTATATCCTTCTCCTTCTCTGTACGTCGACCCACCATCTATGTGCAAACATTGTTGATGATTTTGCAAATAGTTTTGACATCTTGAGCGGTGCAAATGCCAAAAAAAAATACCAAAAATTGTATTTAATATTGACTTTTTTTATTTAAAAACAATATTATTTTATTCGCATTGCTTTAATTACGGATATATTAATTTATTCATTTATGATTACTTTATAAACATAAAATGAAAAATAACAATAAAATATGTGTATATTTGTATTGTTATAAATAAATATATATCCTGCTTTTACTCACATGCACTCTCAACTCCCTAACATCTGCCACACTTCCAATCTTCTTGACTTATTAAGCCAACTCATCTATTGCGATCATGGAGCACTTCTTTCCCTTCTCTTCGATCATAGAAACAAGATTTTGAAGAATCACACTTAGATTCTTTTTAATTAATTTGTAATTAATCATATTATTATATTTTAATTAATTTTTAAATATTTTTTATGTTAATTAATTTAGTTTGTAATTACAATTAATTAATAGCTATAATCTAATTTAGGATTAAATTTTAATTAAAAAATTGTGATTTTTAGCTGAGACAACAGAATTTCCAGAATTCTTATAGTTTCATTCTTCAACTTTAAATGCTCTTAAGTTGAGTTTTACTTGGCCAAATGAGGCCCAGGACGGCTCACTAGATATAAAATTGTGGAGAACATTTTTGAAGTAGTTTCATTTCTAGATTTGATCATTTAATAGGTATAAAATTCAGCAAAAAATCAAGCTTCGAATTTTTAAACAAAACTATTTTTCTGAGTTTATTTTTCTGCATTCTCATTTGCCCACAGCTTCTTCTGAGTTCATATCCATTTGTCTTTATTCCCCTTAACCAATTAAATTGTCACACACATCAATAGAAAGCTCAGATTTCTTTTATTTTAATTATGTAATTAAGTTTTGATTAAATTTGTTTTAATTTTAGATTTGATATTTAGATTTATTTTTCAATTTTAATTTAATATTGATTGGTTTTTGTAGAGAAGTAGTTCAAAGAGATGAGAAGAAGAATATCTCAATCAATGAGAATGCTCCAGCAATTGAAGAATACGATTTTGGGCCAATAAAAATTGATTGAGCAGAACCATTCTTCAACAACTTTCTATTGAGGAATTATTTTGTAAATATTATAAATAGCAGATTGTAGAACGGATGAGGAGGATTATCTTCTATGCAATTATGGAATTCTTGAAAGAAATATTTTAAAGAGGATTTAGTGTTATAAGTGAGAGGAGAGAAAATCTCAGATCTGGGGGATTATTGAGGATTTTTCTTTTGCATGTTGAATTGTGTCTTGAGAAGAAAACTTGCACTACTGCAACTCTTGTTTTAAAAGTAGAAGTTCAAAGAATTGTAAGAATTGTAGGAGACCAGAGCCAGAGAAACGAATTCAATAAATTGGTATTTATAATACTATTGTTTTAAATACTAGTTTCATTTTATGATAACAAGCATGCATCATTTTAATCATATTTGTGCACTATTGTCAGTATGTGTAATTTTCTTCAATTATATGTTATTATTTATCTATGCTCTTATGGGTTGAATTCTGTTGTGTGTTCCAAGAATGGCATAAATTTAGTCAGTTAAATCTATTGAACTACATCTAAGGTTGGACCAAGAAATTTTGAATTTTGAGCCTATGGGGGACTACTTGAAGGGAAACTCCCTCATGAGGTTTGAAAACATCTGACATACGCCTCATGAATGTTGGTACAATAAACTAAGGCACTGGATGATCAAGTGTATGATTCTCAATTATGCAATAATAGGTTGAGTTCAAGCACATGATAAACACATGAGAAATAACCAAGTCAAAGTACAATTATGCCTCCCTATGCTTGATATGATGCACCTGCCAAAAAGGAAAATGTATCCAATGTACATTTCCCTCTAGGCCATTCCTTTGGAATACATGTGTTGAATTCAATAGAGGAAGGATCGTCAAAGTTGAGGAAATGAGGAGTCCTCAAAAATGGAATAGGGTGCACAGTATAATGTGGCTGATAAAGACTAACACCAATGGGGGAAATAATGGTATGATTGGTGGACTTATGAATTCCATTGTTAGAGCATAACATGCAAGGTTGACCTATTAGTGACCGAAAATATTCCCCAATAAATGGTCAATTACTAGGATATACACTTTCAAAAACATATTGCTAAATCATTGGGAAATCTAGAGGTAAAATCTTAGTAATATAGGATGGATGTGACATATGGATGGGTTGAAATATTGTAACAAACCCCAATGTGGTTTTGATGCTCTAATAATTCATGTGTTTTTTTTCTTAATGGCATGATTCTTACATTGAATGTTGATTTTTCTTTACTTGGAATGAAATTACCCTAGAGTACTTTCCCACGTTTCATGGATTTTAAATGAAGTAAATCATCGGCCCTAATTACGAGGTATCACCCCAACGTAATCGAAGAGAGTAGAACCTGTGATCAACAACAATTAGCAATAATATCAAAGAACTTCGCATTTGACTCTAAACCACTTGAGCTAACCCTTGGGGCTATATTGAATGTAGATTTATTTTCAATATTTGTGAAACTTAAAAGTTAATTAATTTTTTTTTCTACAACATCAATTATTGATCCATTTGAAGCATTTAACACTATTGGAATCACAAACATTACATATTAGAGTAGTCAATTATGCCTCATCCTTCTTTTTGTGTGGAAAAAGACATGTGCATATCTACCCTCCTCCATTTCCTATGGCTATCGCTTACTCCATCAAATCTTCTTAGCATTATAGAATCCAACTTATTCGAGTTGTCTTTATAACTTTTTGGCTTCCTTCCTACCAATCTATTCAAACTCAACAATTTGTCTCACACACTAGGTCTATAACCTTTCTTACTCACACTAGTCTAGAAAAATGGTTTTTCAATACCCACTTACTATATTAGAGGGTAACTTGCATGCATGGTCCATAGTATCAGAAATTGACTTGCATGTATGCATGCTCTGCAGTAACAAAGTTAAAAGTAGGAGAATCAATCACAAAATTTTCAAACAACACATAAGGGAAGAATGACTCTCACCTTTATAGAAGTTGTTACTCTTCACTTTTCACTTTTCTCTCATGGACTCCATAATGCATTTGAATTATCAAGTCCATGGTCCATATATGGTGAGTTGCATGTGTAAATACATATTATACAATTAGGAATATGAATACTAAATATAATCAACAAACTATATATAAATTAATTATTTGATAAAATGGATAATTTAATTTAGCGAATATTTAAGATGTAATTTATATTTTGAATTATGAAAATTTTGTACTTATTTGTACATACTAATTATAGTGTGTCTTAGAGTGAAAATTTCATACTATAAAGTAACTCATCTTTTATTGAAGAGAACCAAATTCAACCTAGCAACTTTTGTGACTATGCAAATTGAAAGCAAAAATGTTTGTTATCCAAAATTTTCCTTCCATCCACCATCTTTATAAACAAAATAGTATACACGGAAAACTATCATTAACATGTATTTATATTAGGAATTGGGCTTCTATGATACATAAAATGTATAAACTTTATAAACAAAATAGTATACACGGAAAACTATCATTAACATGTATTTATATTAGGAATTGGGCTTCTATGATACATAAAATGTATATAAAATCTTTTAGTAATAATTAAATATGAGCATAATCAAATATACTTATATGTGATTATCACCAAAAAAATTTATATACGTGTATTTATATTCTTAACCACTTCTTTAAAATTGCATAATATGATATTTAAAATTGCATACTATGATGTTGGCTCATAGTATAGAAATGTTGCCATCCTTTATAAAATTTATTTTATAGTTTGACTTTTCCCAAATTTCTCACTTTACTTTAAAAAAATTATCTAACAATAATTTTTTTTTTATGGTAACCAAAGTAATAAAACATTTTAGTCACATCAATGTTGTCTATTTTACTTGATAGAGGTACTCCTTTCGGATTCCAATGAGGCCCCACTCCCAACATTAAATTGGATGAGAGGTCACAAAGTAACATTGGTAGTCCTTTCGGATTCCAATGAGGCCCCACTCCCAACATTAACTTGGATGAGAGGTCACAAAGTAACATTGATATAGATTGGCTCCATGAGACGCTCTTTTTTTCCATCATGGCCATGTTCTATTAGTAAAAGTGACTTTCAGTAAGTATTTATATTGGCTTTGAGTAAGTATTCAATAATACAAATTCAAGATATATTTATATAGATTTTATAAATTTTAATATTATATATTTTAAATTATTATTTAAAAAAAATTATGATATAATATTAATTTTTATAATAATATATATAATTACATTGTGATTAATTAATTAAAAATATTTATTTTTATTATTAATTTTATTTTTTTAGATAAATATTAAAAATTATAATATAAGATATTATTTTTGTATTTATATAAAAATTATGATATAGTTATTTTTCTTTTCGGTTTTTTTTTTTAAATCACAAAATTTATTATAAATTTATCAAAAATCTTTCGGTTGTCATTACATCGAACCAACCAGTGTGGTTCATCTTCAGGACAAGATGAGAGATCAGATCGAGTCATTACACCTATATAGATGTAGAGAAGACCAAATCGCAGTTGGAACAACAACTAGTTTGACTAGGAAGGAAAATTATTTATGATAAAAATTGTTTTTATATTTTTTAGAATCAACATAATGAAATTAGTAATGATTCAACATAATGAAATTAAAAAAAAATGAGGGGGGGATAAGATTTAGGATTAAAGTGCAGGGATCCAACACTTGTGAATATTCCAGTCGTTGTCTCTATTGAGATTGACAGGTATTTTTTCAATCTCTAAACCTCCCTTAATTTACGGTGATGAAAATGGTCAATCCAAGCAATAACCTTAGCTTCTTTGATGCATATGTGATGGTTCGTCTTTTCATCATGTTCAACTAGGGATGGGATCGAGATCTCCTATGTCTAAGGTCAGCAACATGCTCACAAATCCTTTGATTAATCGATCGACCGGTTTCACCAATGTGAGTCCCATAGGAGCATGGGATAATGTAGACACCTTTTCCATCCCTAGGATTCACAGGATCTTTAACAGATCTGAGGGAGCTGCTAATGGTGTTTAAGGGTTTTAAATTATAAATTATTTGTCAATTAACAATAAAACAAAACATATATTATTATTTTTTTCTCGGTAAAACTAATTCTATTTAATAAACATAAAAGTACAAAACTGCACCGTCTTAGCTGCGGGAGCCCGAGAGCTGGGCTTGATACCCATGTATATACACAAATAGTTGAGCCGCCCTAGGAGGGAAACCGGCTCTTTAGAGTGATAATTTACCGCCCTTGACAGGGAAACCTGTATACAGAACAAACAAGTTAAGTTACTAAAAGACTGGAAACTGAAAAAAAACAAGCAGCATGTACAGCTGACAAAAGCAACAAAACCTAGAATTTTTTAACAGCAGTGGGAACCTGGACCAATGAAGCCTGAAGGAGTGTGATATCATTGAGTCGGAGTTGGATGTTCCGGCTCTTCTACAATTCTACAGCCGAACTCCTCTTCCTTCTCTGCATTATCATGAAGCGGGCTGCTATCTTTGCAGTTGAAGCATTCCTGCTCTTTGTTACTTTCAGATGTGGGCTTCCCTGTGCCTTGGGGCTCGTTAGGTTCAAACGCATCGCTGTCCATCCTAGGAGGCCAAGGGCGGGGCGGGATGTTGACAGAGAGGGGAACAATGATAGGGTTAAGGCCAGCGGAACTTTCACAAACGGATATGGTGACAATTGCATTGAGGACGAGCTTGTCAAAAGTGCAGTTGAAGTGAAATTATGTGCATTGGGTGGTCTGGCAGAGAGACGGGTTGGTGGTCTCATGCAAGACAGGGGAGTTGGACGGAGGAGGAACAGGAGGAGGGTTCAGCTCAGGTGGGGCAGAGGAGGAGCCTCCAGCAAATAGAGAATGACGACTTTGCTTTCTAGACGCAGAATGGAGGCCATGACAATCATCTTCCGCAGAGGAACCCGAGGTGGGACTAATGGATGAGTGAGGGCAAGGAGGGCGGCCTCTGCTTGCGCCGCGCCTACTTCTCATTCGATGCCGAAGACATGGCATCTCTTCAGAGTGTAGCGGGGATTGCTGGAAGCAGGGGTCGCAGACAGAGATAGAGGAAGGCCACAACAAACCTGCAGAATGGGAATTCAAACAAGCAGAAGGAGAACAAAAATAGCTATGAGTGAAGTGGAGACCTGACAGGATTTCCAGACATCCGAGAATACTGCATCGTCGACCAGTGTGTGTACGCACACTCGGCTCTGCGCATTCAGCAGGGCAAGCACTTCGGACTGGAGAAGGCGAGCAGAAAGCATAGGAACCAGGAGAATTCTTACGAGAGGCGGCCATTTGAATGAAAACCAACAGAGCAATATAGTGGAGCGGTGAGGCAGGTTGGTTTAATGGAATATGGGCTGGCATATTAACTACTGGATTAATGGCGCGACAGATCTCCATCGGCCTGCTACGTGCAAGCTCCCTCGGGACTCGCTAGGGGACTGAAGTCCCATCACCCCTATGTATCAACCGCATCTGGTGAACAAAACATATATTATTAATCAATATTAATTGAATGAAAAAAATATAAATTCGCCCTATCATAGGCCTTTAGAGCTTAAACTATTAAAAATAAAAATACAATTCTATGATAACATTATTTTTCTTAAATCATATGGATGAATAGCATTATATTATCTAATGCCCAAGGGGATTTGGTTTGACGGTGAACAATGTGTTGTTAAGACACTGTGATGAAAAGGTCATTGGTTCCAATGCCCCCATGGGCAAAAAAAATCTAGCCATGATAAGGGTTGGTGTGGCCAAGGCCCAGGTGACGGTGTAGATAGTCATAATAAGACCATAAATTTGACATGATGTCATCTCAATACCCACACTACCAAACAAACAAACAAAAAACATTACATTATCTAATAAAAAAATCACTGCATTTATAACACACTAAAAACACACTACGCATCTATAGCTTTTGCATAATAATATTGAGATAAAGAGCATTTGGTACAGCTAAAAATACTGTGCATCAAGACCTCTCTATACAATTCACATAACTTCAAGAGGTGGAACATACAAAAATTCAATCACTGACAACCACAAATAATGTAATATATGACCTAGGAAACCCTTTTAGAAGAAAACCTAGCTAGAAGGTGAGGCTGCTCTACTCTCACTTTCTCCAAATGGAAATGGATGTAAGTCCAAAGAAGTGATATATATCGCTTGTGGGATGCCACAATTCAAAAACACTATGTTTTCTCTCTATTTCTCCATTCTTAGCTACTTTTCTCATATATGAAAAAATGCACTCAAATAGAATGAAACCCCATTCCTCTCAGTGAACCGATTATAACACAGTTCGATAGCCTACTAGTAGTTAAGTTTAACTCCAACTCTTAACTAGAGTTACAATATCAACTCTTTTATATTCTTTTTCATCATGATCATGTGTTTGGCCCCTTTTCCATGAATAATGGGGGTTGATGTGAGATGTCCTCGTAAATCATGGTGGTCAAAAGATACAGACCAATTTATCGGTGACATAAATTTTTCATATAGAATATGATTGAGGTGATTCTTGTGACATTTTATAGGAATCTGTGTGTAGAATAGTGCTAATGGGAACCACACTTAAGCATAAAAATTTTACCGCCAAAAAATGTCGTTTGATGCCCCTAACTACTTCCAAAAGGTTTCAGACCCCAATTTTTCAAACTATGACACATCCATAAAAATGGTCTTGTTAGTTGATTCCTCCACTTTTTCTGCTCTGAAAACATCAAGACTCATGACAAATAATATAATGATCCTATCCAAATCATAAATTATTTGTAGGACCCGTTGAGAAGGTATTATAGTTATTGGATGGAATGAAATTTCATTAATTCTCATAAAATAATGTATTATTTGATTTTTGTAAATACGTTTCCTCAATTTTATAATTAATGTATTTTTTTTCTTAATGGCATGCAACAACAATAAGCAATAATATTAGAGAACTTAGCAATAATATCAAAGAACTTCAGATATGGATCTAGACCACTTGAGCTAACCCTTGGGGCTAGATTGAATGTAAATTTATTTTCAATATTTGTGAAAATTAAAAGTTAAATAAAAACAAAATTTCTTCAAAATGATTTATTGATCCATTTGAAGGATTTGACACTATTGGAATCACGAACATTACATATTAGAGTAGTCAATTATGCCTCATCCTTATTTTTGTGTGGCAAAAGACATGTACATATCTACCATCCTTCTTTTCCTATGGCCACCACTTACTCCATCAAATCTTCTTAGTATTATTGAATCCAACTTATTCAAGTTGTCTTTATAACTTTTTGGCTTCCTTCCTACCAATCTATTCAAACTCAAGAATTTGTCTCACACACTAGGTCTATACCCTTTCTTACTCACACTAGAAAAATGGTTTTTCAATAGCCACTTACTATATTAGAGGGTAACTTGCATGCATGATCTATGGTATCATAAAGTTACTTACATATATGCATGCTCTGCAGTAAAAAAGTTAAAAGTAGGAGAAGCAATCAAAAAAATTTCAAACAACACATATGGGAGAATGGCTCTTACCTTTATGGAAGTTATTACTTTTCACTTTTCTCTTATGGACTCCATAATGCATTTGAATTATCAACTCCATGGTCTATATGTGTGTGTGTGTGTGTGTGTGTGTGTGGCGAGTTGCATGTGTGAATACATATTATATAATGAGGAATACTAAATAGAATGAATAAACTATATATAAATTAATTAATTATTTGATAAAATAGATAATTTAATTTAGTGAATATTTAAGATGTAATTTATTTTTTCAATTATGAAAATTTTGTATTTATTTATACATATTAATTGTAGTGTGTTTTAGAATGAAAATTTCATACTATAAAGTAACCCCATCTTCTATTGAAGATCACCAAATTCAACCTAACAACCTTTGTAACTATGAAAATTGAATGTAAAAATATTTGTTGTCCAAAATTTTCCTTCCATCCACTATCTCTGGAAACAAAATACTATACAGGTCAAACTATCATTAACATATATTTATATTAAAAATTTAGATATGTGATTTATAAAATGTCTATAAAAATTTTCAATAATACTCACATATAAACATAATCATTTGCTCATATATAATTATGTCTCAAAAAAAAATTATATGCATGTATTTATATTCTTAACCACTTCTTTAAAATGGCATAATATAATATTTGCTCATAGTATAAAGATGTTGCCATCCCTTCTATTTGTTTCTATTTTGACCTTTCCCAATTCTCTCACTTTACTTTAAAATATATATAAAACAAAAATAAAGATTTTTTTTTTTTCCACCAATTAAGCTATTCTTGTAAGTAAAGCCCTAAACCATTTTAGTCACATCAATGCTGTCTATTTTACTAGATAGTGAAAGTCCTTTGGAATTCCAATGAGGCCCCTCTCCCAACATTAAAATGGATGCGGAGGTCACAAAGTAACATAGATTCGCTCCTTGAGGCGCTGCTTTTTTTTCCATCATGTCTTATTAGTAAAAGTGACTTTCAATAAGTATTTATATTGGCTTTAGTAAGTATTCAATAAATCAAAATCAAGATATATTTATATAGATTTTATAAATTTTAAATAATATATATTGGAATTATAATATATATATTGATTTTAATATTATATATTAGAAATTATTATTTAAAAATAAATTATGACATAATATTATTATATTTAAGACTTTTGTGATTCTAAATAATATGTTTTTGGATTAATTGTATCATTAGGATTTGGTTGATTTTTAGAATATTATGAATTCGAAAAGTTCTTTCGACCAAGTTTTAATCAAATCCTAATGATATGATTAATCCGAAAGACATTTTCATCCAGATATAATATTATATTTTATAATAATAAATATAATTACGCTGTAATTAATTAATTAAAAAGTTTTATTTTTATTATTAATTTTATTTTTTTAAGATAAATATTATGATATAAAATATTATTTTCTTATTTATTATAATTATTATTTATACAGAAATTATGATATAGCTATTTTTTCCTTCAGTTTTTTTTTTATGTTGTAAATCACAAAATCTATCATAAATTATTTGTCAATTAATAATAAAACAGCTAGGAATTTGACTTTTGTGATCCATAAATTGTGTATAAATTTTTAGTTGAAAATCACATTCAAGCAGATTTTGTCGTTTCGAACCATACTAGCTAGTTCTAAAAGTGTCAACAAAATCTGCTTGAATGTGATTTTCACCAAAAAAAAATTATACACAATAAAAAAGTTATTATTTTTATAGCTATTAAAAATAAAACTATAACTCTAAAATAACATTATTTTTCTTATACCATATGGATATATAACATTATATTAAATATTAAATATGCACTTCTGTGTCGGTGGAAAATTTATATTAAATATTTATTTTTTCATATTTCATTTCCAGAACCTTCTTCGGGCACAAGCAACTCATTACTCGTCGCCTGCTCTATACTTCTATATAAATCTTTCTCCTTGCCATCTGTTTGTATACCGAGTTTGCCGCCTTGAACTCTGGTAGTGGTGTGTATCCAGACTCTGCCCCTGCACTGCTGGTAGGGGGGCAACGGTTCAACCATAGGGTTTTCGACTTCATCTCCTGTGTTTTCATTCTATTCGTTGCTTTCTGCTTCTTCCTCTATTTCTTTATTCTTTCATCATGCTTTCTTGATTCTTTAAGTACGCTGCCTGATAAATCTTGATGTACGTTTTATTTCCATTTGTTATATGCTGCAGGTAGAAGATAGGTTTAAGGATTGATCCTGTTTTCATTCTATTCGTTTCTTTCTGCTTCTTCGTCTATTTCTTTATTCTTTAAGCATGCTTTCTTGATTCTCTAAGTACGCTGCCTGAGAAATCTTGCTGTATGTTTTATTTCCATTTGTATGCGGCAGGTAGATACGTCTAAGGATCGATGCTGTGGGATAAGCTTTCAATGTCTTCTTCAAGCCGGAAGTATTATTCTTATAATAATACGACAAAGTTGGAGTACACTGCTACCAATGGTGGTTGCGGATCTTCTTCAAAGAATGCTGCCAAGAACAGCAGCTGTTCCCTCAAAGAAACAAGAAGAACCGCGGCCCCTATGCCGGCAAAGAAAGAGAAGCCGGTCAGTAAGTTTCGCGAGCTGTTGTCGTACGGCGTCAAACCCTGGGATCCTGCCGCCGATGACTTCTATAGAGCCTTGCAAGAGGCTTTCAGGAAGATGGACGCTCAGCAGAACCAGGATGATTGCAAGACTGAGCGGAACTATACTGATTCGAAGTGGGAGGGCACTGATGCTAAAGCTGTCGGATCTTCTTCAAAGAATTATGCAAGAACAAGAACAACAACAAGGTCCGTAAAAGCAAAACTAACAGTTACTGTGAAAGATCAAGCCAAAGAAGAGCCGATGAGAAAGATCGAAGATCTGCTGACTAACGGCGGCTTTAAGCCCTGCGATTCTGAGGCCGACGATTTCTGTGAAACCTTTTCAGAAGCTCGCGGGAAATTCGAATCATGCCGGATTGAGGATTACGAGTCCGAGTCATCGGAGTATGAATATTCCAATATCGAATCATGGGAGGATGAATATTCCGAAATCGAGCCATGGGACGATGAAGATTCTGACTACTGACTCTCACGGACTGACTGAGTATTGTATATACTTTCTCTATAGTTAAGTTAAACGTAAGTCAGCAGACTTGGAGTGTTCTTTGTCTGTTTCTGTTTGTACTTAGACGATGAATGGGTTTCGCCTAATCTCTGTTAACAAGTAAATATCTTTTTAGTTTGCAAGCAGAGGTCCTTTTGTGTTGATGTTAATATATATTTCCATGTTAATATCAATGAAATAATGTCCAATTTTTTACATCAAATTTACAACGCGAAAATGATTATATATATATATATATATAATCTTATTTTATTTTATTACTCGCACATCACTGCCCTTGAGTTTGTTTTAGATTTGGATGGATATATATATATATATATAATTCTGATTGTAACTCATGACCACGCATTTAATAAATCTCAAACCTTTTTGCATTTAAAGTCTGAGAATAAAATAACTTTTTATAGGTCTGTTATTAGAAAGTTCAAAGCACCATAAATCCCCAACTCCAATCAAAACAGAAATCTGGTTTTCCATAAATATCAAATCACAAATGAATTACCAAAGTTATTGTTAATCTATACTATTAAAATGGGTTTAGGTATATTTTAGTTATTATTAATTTATAATATTAAAATGGGTTGGTATTTTAAATGGTTGGGAGTATGATTTGTTTTCTCATTTATTTTGGTTTAATTCTAAAATAAATGTTTAATTCATTGCGATAAGATAAATTTCATAAACACTTTATCAATTTGAGAAACTGAATTTTTGGAGTAATTTGTTAAGCATTTTTAGTTCTACATATTACTCCAATAAGTTAGATTTCACAATATCTTGATTATTTTTTAAAGACTAATATAGATACATCTTAACAAAGGATCTAGCAAGAGCCTAGAGAGATCGAATCACAGGAGGTGCGAACTCTTTTTATAGTGTAAAACTTTAAAAAATTGCATCTCCAAAGATTGCATCTCTTTAGGGACTTGATCATAATAATTAAGATGAATCTCTCTTAAGGCCTTGAAAATAATTTGAATACATGAAATAAACTAGGTTAAACATGCAAATCAAACAAATATTTACTCCATTGAAAATTAACAGGGTCAAAATGTAAATTTATGATACTTGAAACACTATAACATCATCATCATTATTAGTACTAGTAAATTGTTGAAGTTGTAATTTAGTTAGTATTTTATTTATGGATTACAATGAGATTTTTTTTTCTATTAATATATTTTAATATATGTTTATTTTTTTCTAAAGTTGATATTTAAATAAATTAGTTAACATGATATTAAAATGGTATATTTATTTATCCAATGGAAATATGAAAATATAAATAATCTCACTTTATTTGTCTTTTTTTAATTATTTAAAAGAATTTTAAGAGTTGATATATTTTTTTCTTATTTCATATGGACATGGAAATATTTTATTTATCACCGAGATTGAGATATTTTTTACCACATCTTCTTTATATTGGATTGTAATATCAACAACCAATAAAACAAACACAATTACAGTGCCAATATGTTTTATAATACATATTTCTTTTTTTCTTTTCTTTTTTATTATAATGAACATTATTTTTTAATTTAAAGAATATTTGATTTTTATTTTTAAAGGAACACGTGTCAATTTCACTTTGAGCATGGACAAAATTACATATTCTTGGTCATATGGGGTTGTAGAATGAACATCTCCGCTTAATGAATTGATGGTTGATTATGGAGATATTAACAAAGCCGCATAGATAGTGTTCCTTACAGCCTAGTTTAATTATTGAACTTTGAAAAGTATGAACCAACTTCCACATTTGAACTTATTGAAATTTGAGAGGTATAAACCAAGAGTCATTTTATCAAAGAATGTGTAGTGCACTGGACTATGCCATAAATGTAGATAAAGTAATATTAATATTCTTGGTGTGGCTAGACAATCTTGAAGTTATTGGATATTTTTTTGCAATGTTGTTGTTGTTGCTTTTGTTGTTGTTGAATTCTTTAATAAGATTTGGGCATAAAAAAATACGAGCATTTCACAATCTATCAAAAAGGTTGTTCTCTTGATTAACTTGTTTAATAAAAATTGAGTATAAAAAACTACAACCATTGCATAAGCCATAAGCCTATATAGATCAATTCCAATATAAACAACATGACAAGAGACACATCATATCATGAAAGTATGGATAATTGAAATTTTATTAAACATAAATTTATTTAAATCCAATATCTATTAAAAATTGAAAAAATCAATTCTTTTAAATTATAAATATATCAATATATGTATTGTAACAACTCTACTTACACAATTTTTTATTTTTTTATTTTTAATATTTTTTTAATATCATTTATGCTACTTTGTCGTCATTTACTTTTTTTAATTCCTTCATATTACGATCTTTCAACTCTGTTGCCAATGATAATTCAATCAACACCTCATGATTCCACAATTCCTTTTTTGGTCTTTATTGTCCTTTGTGACATTTCTTCAATGAACACAACTTTTGTTATAATAGTAGCTTATTTTACTATTAATTTACATATTAATAATGTTATGCCTTTGTTAGCATTTTTATTAACATAATAACTTTAATAATTATCATATTAAAGCTATCTATTAGAATATATAATTATATTCTAAAATTATACTCATTATCAAAGATTTCCCTTCTAACTATTTTCCATACTCTTACTCACACATTCCGCTTATCCAAACTCTTTTAACCTTTTAAATATAACTTTGAAGATTAATATAACAAGTGTTTATATCCATATATGGACCTAACACTTAGCCTATGAATAATTAATTTACACCTAACTATTTCAATGGTGTATGGTAATCGTTGAAAATTCATATCTGACGAATTCCAATTACTACCATTACCTAATCATTAGAGTTCCATTTGAATTAAATCTTTGGAGTTATGAACGTTAGAACTATCATGAGGTTCAAATACTATATATCAAACATTATACATATAGTCATGCCTGCATTATGGCCTTAATCCTATTTAGTACCATATAAAATATTACATATTGTGATGTCTCCTTTATGATATTACTTTGGTTTATTGTGTTGGAGTTTCGATGCATCAATTATTCGAAATCGTATTTTAATATACTAGGTTAATCTTACCATATATTATATTGATATTTCATGATCCGTATTGGGATTATATCGTATTCCTATCATTAATTTTTGACATCTATTTGATGTCATTCCTCTATCTGAGAAAATCACGTTTTAAAGGATTTTACTTTGTTAATTAAATTCGTCACATGACCTGGTTTATTTTTTTTCAATCCCTTGCACCACAGATCTATGCCATGTTAATGGTGGAGATGAGGTCGTATACCTTCCCTCCATTCTCCTCGTTAGGTTTTCGATGGCATGTTAGTTTTCTGGATTTTTCATATTCATTTGGCCATGTTGTCTGAGGGTTCGGCTCTGGTTCACCACCCAAGCCAGTAGGCACTTGTCGCAACCCTTTTAATTTTGCTTACGATGACATGCTCAGCCCCAGGTAAATGATTTTTATGCGTTTGATTTATTTCTGCAACTTGTTAATTTTCTCTTTACAATTTTCGGATTCAACTCCTTAACTCACTGCGTTTTGTTTGGTGAGTGAAGAGAACCTTTTTAATAGTTTTATTTCAACATTCTTCGTGTCCACTACTCCTTACGACCTTGCGGTAACACAAATTTGTGAGTTCCAGGTGAGTAATCAATTTCCACCATTTTACAAAAAAAAGGTTTGTCTCTATTACCTATGTTAATGGTCGTGGCTTATTTTTTCAACCATTCGACTCCTCAATTTCATTTTTCACATTTAATTTCTTCCTATGAATAAATTATTGGATTTACAATTCCATTTTATATGATAATATTCTTTGTTATTCTGAGACTGTCCACTGTTGTTTAAGCCATTCGTTGAACGGTTCATTACGTTACTATTGTCGTTTTCCGTCGTTTATAATTATATAGTTTTTCTTCAATTAAAGTTTTTTGTTGTAGGTTTCATCGTATTGAATTTCCCCAATTGTTGGATTCATTCACAAAGATGAAATTTCGTTTGATTTTCAGGAAGGGAATACGATCTTGGAATTCTTGAAGAAATAATTTACCGGAGAATATAAATAATTACTGAGAGGAATAATAAAACATAACCAACAACAAACATGAAACATAAACACAAATGTTTATCGGGAAAAACCATCCTAATGAAATTTCATTAGCCTTGGCCAAAACCCTGGCCAATCCAACCAAGTGAGCTTTCACCACTCACATCCAAACCTACCTTACAATGAAGTCTACATTTTATAGGCTTCATTACATTCAATACCATGGGTCTAAAACCATGGGTGCACAATACCATGTTCCCCAAAAATACCCGATTGTTTAACCTGGTCAACCTTGACTCTAACCTCGAGTCAATATACCTAACATTCCCTCCTTAAACTTGACTTGAGGTTTTTTGACTAAATCCAACCAACCTTTCCAAGTGAGTCAACCCAGCCCTACTCACACTGGCTCTTACCCCCCTCAAAGTTTTTACCTGGGGTATTTTTTAACCCAACATCTCCCCTATCACCTAGGTCTAACCCAGACTTTACCAGTGATTACCCAGGGGTACGCACGCCTTACGAGGTCTTACAGAAGTATGCCCATTTACATGGAATAAAATTTGACTCCATTACAGATTTTTTTTTTCATTATTGCTATTTTAACACATCCTCTATTGCATATTGCTTTGACTTCAATTGCCTATAACCAATGCTTGAATCCAATCTCCCTTGGTTATATATAAGGTGAATTCCAGAGTCTTTCAAAACACACAAGACTCTCCACTTCATTAGCACGCCAACGCTCATAGGAAACAATCCAACTCTTGTCGAAATATTTTCTCCAAGGATATTTATCTCCTCACGGATCAACAACATAGTGTTTCCTGTCTAACCTAATCTCTAATATAGTTATCGGCCCCTTTAACAAAGGTATGCACCTCTAACAGTCACTGCATTTTCTCTTGTGCAACTTGCATCCATGGCAACACGTTTTCAGTCCATAGTTGCTCCTTTTCTGCTACAAAAAATCTCCTCATGCATTCTGATTTGTTGTTGTTGACCATGAAACACCATCAGTGACATACTCTCAGCCATGGTGCAAACTATTCGTGGATTCTCATCTGGCTTCTAACAAGGTAAAGATGCCATCATGGCCTCCACAATAAACATGTTGCTTGTAGCCATCAAAAGTATCACAAATTTATTATGGCGACGAGATTTGTTGGGAGACCAAGATAGAGAATTTTATTTCTTCCTGTTGTCGTAGGGCAACCTCAATCTGGATTTGAAGCGTCTGTGTTTCGAATTTCTCTTCGCAGATTTTGACTTGGACCGCCTGTTGATTCTCCTTTCCATTTCTTGATCCCTATCGCGATCTATATCCTTATCCTTCTCCGTACATCGACCCACCATATATGTGCAAACATGGTTGATGATTTTGCAGATAGTTTTGACATCCTGAGCGGTGAAAATGCTACCGCCCACCTGGCCGCCCAAAATGACCTTATCGACTCTCATGAACCATATGCTGAAACCATATATCCTTCGCTAACACTGCCTCATCATAGCGCTCCATTGGATCATGGTGCTTTAATGCTTTTCCGTCCATTACGTGATCTCCCTCGTTAGCCGAATTCCTAGGAAAAACCACTCACATATCTAGATCTGGAAGTGAGGAAGGGCTCCATGTTTTTCACATCATTTTGGTGTGTCCAAGGTTGCAATTTCATTTCGATCAGCAGCCACCTTTTCTTGATTTTCCTCTATTGACACATCAGTTCATAAGACCAATGACAACTTCACATCGTTTGTGGATCATACACCTCCACGCAGCTCTACACACAACTAGACAATAGAAGGCTCCACATAGTATCTAATTTACGAGAAAATCTCATTTCTCACAATAGCAAATAGCAAATGGGATCACGCCAATCCCATTTACTGGCATCATGCTTTGATCTGCTGAAAAGTCGAGAAATCCATTGATTTTGACCATTAAATTTGTATTACAGGTCCACAACTCCAATCTCAAAGCCATTATCAAAATCAATCTCGTTAGAGAGTCCAGATTAACCTTGGCCACAAAGGCATCCCTCTGAAGCCCAAACCTTGGACCATGGCTCCGATAAAAAATGAAGAAATAATTTACTGGAGAATATAAATAATTATCGAGAGGAATAATAAAAAATAACCAGCAACAAACATGAAACATAAACACAGATGTTTATCGGGAAAAACCCCAAACTATGGGGAAAACCCATCCTAATGAAATTTCATTAGCCTTGGCCAAAACCCTGGCCAATCCAGGCAAGTGAGCCTTCACCGCTCACATCCAAGCCTACCTTATAATTAAGTCTTCCCTACCTTTTATAGGCTTCATTACATGCAATACCGTGGGCCAAAAACCATGGGTGCACAATACCATGTGCCCCAAAAATACCCGATTGTTTAACCTAGTCAACCTTGACTCTAACCCCGAGTCAATTTACCTAACACTTCTCTGCCTAGAAGTTAAACCAATGTGAATTTCCATTTCATATCAAACTAATATTTTTCTTCTTGGCTTCTTGTGAAAGTCCAAAGAACACTTATAATTCAATTACGAAATTGTTCACTTCTCTGTGTATTAATTTTTCCTCATTTTTGTATTATATTTTTGTAGATTTCAAATTTATACATCATACTCATTTTTCCTCCACTATGAGTATTAAATGTGATTTTAACCTTTAGTTGGGCATTATGAATACCCTGTTATATAGTCATTTGTCCTCAAGACTATACCCATCATTTTATCCTCCACGATGATGGTAATTTTATTGTTATGGTAAACCCTTATGGTAAGGAAACAGATTTTGTTTAATTATATATTTCATTGATTATCTTCGTCAATACAAAGATGTATACTTTCATATTTGACTTGCTTTAATTTTCCTCTTTTTTGGCTTGCTTCGCAAGTAGACCAATTAATTCTAGTCATGTTATTCTATCCATAATGTATGGAACAATAGTTAATTCAAGTTATGTTATAGGCCTTTTAAATTTATTACTGTTTGAATTCAAAGTACCCTTTTTGTATACACATATACAGGTTTGTAATGACTCTGTATTAAATTACAAAAACCTATTTTATTTAGATAATTACCTTTATAACTTTTATCTTGTTACTTATTCAATAATTAAATTGATAAGAGATTTTTAAGTTCTTCTCTTACAGTTTTATTAATTTTCCCTCAATTAATAAAACGAATTATTGTACAAGAAATCTTCTTCCTACTTCGAGATCAGTCGTGATTCTCATTAAGTCCCTCGTCTGCCAGATTTCAGGTAATTTCATTTTTATGTTTTCAATACTGTCACTACAGTGTCTTCCTTTGTACAACTACCCTCATGAACTCATTTGTCTTCTTCTTTGTACACATAAATGATTTCATTACTTGTATTTGACTAATAAGGTAATATTTCTTTTTCGATTACCCTCATCAATTTCTTGTATGTGATTTAATTATTTAAATTATTATATTCATACACTCATCCTTTGTATATGGTGTCTTTGTACATGTATTGCACATCTTGCATTTTACCCCTTCTCAAATTGAGCATTCATTCTGCCAACTTTGACAATTTATTTTATCTCTTCTATTTACAGGTTGGTCAATATCATGCACATAATTCAATCCACTGAATTCAAGGATATGTATTCTTGTATAATTGATGTAATTATTAGACAGAACAATTGACTTCGGTCAAGGAATGTAGAAATTATATAACTTATGTGTTATATGTCCAAGATTCTCCTGATCTCACACTATTTTAACTTCATGCAAAATACAAAATCTATTCCACCATTGATCATTTGCGGAAAATTAAATCAAGATTGCAAAGCACACATGAAACCATAAAAATTCACACTCGTTAACACAATTGTTTAACGGGAAAGCCTGAAGCTGAAAACCCCAACTATATGTATATAATATATGTCATAGATATCATGTAACAATCCTCATAAAAATCTGATCATATCAAGCTCTCAGTACAATACAATCGCTACACACTAATCAGGCATGATCTTGCAAATCCATGCACCGATCTTTGCCACCTGCTAGCCTACCTCTACTGTGCAATCCCTACTGAAGAATGGATCTGAATGAGTTTGAATTACTCCATCCTTTCTCATGCAATCCTCATTGGCATCTCCATTGAGTGTTGGATGCAATCAATGCATCACTATAGTCACAAATGATAGTCTATATTTCCCTTTCACCTATCTATCCATTGGTCTCCACTGAAACTGCCATGCACTATAGTTAACTGCTGTATTGTTCAGTTGATTAATGAGTTATTATTTGTGAATTAATTAACTAATTAATTCACTCCACTCTCACTAGTGTATCAATCAGTTAGACTAGATATAGCTAGCTCAACCGAGTCTAAGTTAAAATAAATACAACTCCATAACTACTTCTTCCAACTGTGTCATAACTCTGCCACTTGAGTTCTAACTGAGTCCTCCATGCAATAACTCCAGTAAACCCTCAGGAATAGCATAATTCCTTCTATTAACTGTTGTGCCACATCTGTGCACTGTACTGAAGTGCTCCAAGAGAATAAGATAATGTTTAGAGTCCAAATATTATTAAGAGCTAATAATATTCGACATATCTATTTTTAGACTGACAGTCTAAAAAGGACTCCGCCCAAAATGTCTAAAAATAGAAGTCCATATATTTTTCCAACTTGACCAACCATCCACAAATAGCATCCTGGAACTCATAGAATATGATCGACATGTCTAAAAATAGACTTTCCGCCAAAAATAACCTGCAGGCCCACTTAGTGAAGCCGACTCTTTTCACTAAGCTCATCATCTTGTTGAATCTTAACACTCGCTCTCAACAAGATAGGGATTATCTGCCACCCCGATCCTGTCTCTATGGTATTCGAATTTGCTCCTGGTGAGTGCCTTCGTCAGAATATCTGCATCCTGATCTTCCGTAGGAATGTAAGAAAGCAACATGATCTTCCGCTGCACACAATCTCTGATATGATGGTACCGGATTTCAATATGTTTAGATCTGTCATGAAATATTGGATTAACTGAGAGTTTAATGCAACTCTGATTACCACAATATATCACAGTAGGATCTAAATGAGAACTGAACAAACTGACCAGGATCTTCCTCATCCATATAGCCTCACATGCAGCCAAACTTGCTGCCATGTACTCAGCCTCCATTGAACTGACTGCGAAGGATCGTTGTTTCCTGATGTACCAAGAAACTGTTGTAGATCCGATACTGAAAATCCCTCCAGATGTGCTCTTTCTATCCATTTGGCTTCCTGCCCAATTTGCATCTGTGAAGCCATGCAACTTCACCTCATCCGACTGTCTGTACCACAATCCATACCCAGATGTGCCCCTAAGATACCTCAAGACATGCTTGCCTGCCTTCCAAAAGAGCTTGGTAGGCTTAACCATCGCTTGTGAAAGCTGGTTCACCGCATAGCATATGTCCGGTCTTGTATTGAATAAATACATGAGCGAACCAACCAACTGTCGATAAACAGTGGCATCCACTACCTCTACCGATGTAGCATCCTCCTTCCTCCAACCACCAGGAAGGGGAGTGTCGATAGGCTTGCAGCCTTGCATGTGAAACTTCTCCAGTATCTCCCAGGCGTACTTTCCTTGAGACACAAATAGTTCACTTTTTCGTTGCCAAATTTCCAATCCCAGGAAATAATGAAGGAGGCCCAAATCCTTCATCTCGAACTCCTTTGCAAGATCTTCCTTGCATGAGTGTATCAATAGTTCATCACCCGTTAGTATTAAATCATCTACATAAAGCACAATGATCAAAATCTTACCCTCCACCACAATCTGGTATAGGTTTGGATCCGCCTCACTCTTGGTGAAACCAAGTCCAGTGAAATAACTGTCTATCTATGTGTACCAAGCACAGGGTGCTTGTTTCCACCCATACAACGCTCTTTTGAGCCTGCACACATGTGACTTTCCGCTGAAGATTTTGAATCCTTTAGGCTGCTCAATGTACACCTCCTCCTCAATGATTTCGTTGAGGAACACCGTCTTCACATCCATCTGATGAATGTGCCAACCCATCTGCGCTGAGAGAGCAAGGATGGTCCGCATGGAAGAATACCTTGCGACAGGTGCACAGGTTTCTTCATAGTCGATCCCCTCGATCTGTGAGAAGCCCTGAGCAACAAATATTGCCTTATACTTCTCAACACTCCCATCAGAAGCTCATTAAGTCCCTTATCTGCCATATTTAAGGTAATTTCATTTTTATGTTTTCTATACTGTCAATACGGTATCTTCCTCTGTACAATTACCTTCATGAACTCATTTATCTTCTTTTTTGTGCACACAAATTATTTCATTACTTATATTTGACTAATAAAGTAATATTTCTATTTCCATTACCCTCTTCAATTTCTTGTATGTGATTTAATTATTTAAATTATTATATTCATATACTCATCCTTGTATATGGTGTCTTTGTACAGGTATTGCATCTCGTGCATTTTACCCCTCATCAAATGGAGCATTCATTCTACCAACTTTGACAATTTATTTTATCTCTTCTATTTACAAGTTGGTCAATATCATGCACAGAATTCAATCCACTGAATTCAATGATATGTATTCTATATAATTTATGTTTAGACAGAACAATTGACTTTAGTCTAGGAATTCATGATAGTTTGTAATGATATATTCTATCATTGTTAATATAACTTTCTGTTCTGTTTATGATGATAAACATCTATTTTTATAAGTAATTGGTATATGTATTGGTCTACTTATTTGTAATATTTCCCTTATATTAACCTCTAGTACTTCAATATTTAATTGATATTTAATTTCTTATTCAAACAAAAGGATGAATAGCTAGTAGAGGTATTTAGATTTAATTCGTACAACTATGTTTTCTTCTAGATTGAGAATTATCTCTTAATGTGTATAGATTTTTGTTTCATTATAGTTTACATAATAATAATATTAACTATTTCTATTACATCATTTCCACATTTTATGATGTATTTTCTGCATTTAATAATTAGATTCTTACAACCTAACAACATATTTAAACCCTCCTACTTGGGTTTAGACATTTTGTTTGTTGGTTTAATAATTTAATATGTCTATGTAACTATGCAAAACTAAACTATATTTATTATAGTATGTTTTGTTAAATACATCAGACTTTGTAACTTACAATTAACAAAAAATTATTATACTATTTAATAATACAAAAAATATAATTTCTCACATATATTTCTACATAAAACATCATTACTCTAACTCTCATCATAACAACAGAATCATAATACACAATTAAATTAGTTGTGCATACCAATTCTGGTAAGACTATTTTCCACCCAACCTTGAACTTTTTCTCTGGAGATCCCTCCGAGCACATAACAATTTCTCCAAAGTGTAGACAACCTCTTGTCTACCATGGAATGGCTTATTTAAGATTTTTTTCCCTTCATCATATTTCCATAACTACGTCCAGTTAAATCAGGAAGTTGTTTTCCTTTAGCCTAGGATTTACTTTTTTTTTTTCCACAAATACGCTTTAAAACTAGCTTTTTCCTCTTTCTAGTTTTATTTTACCTCTTCTCAGTAACTTTCCACTTTATTGAGGTATATTTTAGATTTTTATCTCCGATCTAATATTTTAAATTTATTTTATTTTCTCCAAGGATTTCTAGAGAATTTGGGAAAATCTTTGGATTTAATTCCATCCTCGTGGATTTGAAATCCTAGTCTATAATATACTCTAGTCTTTGCACAATAATTAATATTCCACATTTATTAATTTAAAAAATATATTATGTCCACACATATAGTTTTTCTTTAGGTCCACTTAACTTTTAGGATTTTCAACTGTCTAATAAAAGTAGTAAAAATAAGGATATTACATATTCCCCCTCTAAAAAAAAACACCATCCTCGGTGTTGCAAAATATTAGTTCACTTTTCAAACAGTAATGGATATTTCTCTTTCATTTCTGCTTCTCGCTCCCAAGTAGCTTATTTAGGTGTAAAGCGCTTCCTCTAGACTTTCACCCTAGCTATCGTCCTATTCCGCAACTTGATTTCTTCCCATGCCAGTATACGAAAGTGCTCTTTAAGAAATTCTCCTTCTGTTTCCACTTGTATCACAGTCCAATCAATTACATGATTAGGATCATGTACATACATCTTTAATAAGGAAACATGAAAAACATTGTGAACCTTAATGTGACTAGGTAGAGCCATTTTATAAGATACTGACCCCGCTCTTTCTAGAACATCAAATGGTCCACAGTAGCGTAGTGCTAACTTAGCACAACTACCCGTAAATAAGGTACTCTTTTTAGGCTTGATCCTCAAGTAAACATGGTCTCCCACTTTTAATTCTCTATGAATTCTCTTTTTGTCTACATAGCTCTTTTGTCAATCTTGAGTTGTTTTAATATTCTGTTAAATTTTCTTCACAATTCATTTCATCTCCTGTAATGCATCAGGTCAGGGAATTAACTTATCTTCTTTTTGACTCCAGCTAAGTGGTGTGTGGCACTTTCTGCCATACAATGCTTCAAAATGACTCATCTTTATTGAAGCTTGACTACTATTATTATATGCAAATTATACAAAATGCAGAAAATCTTCCCATCTTATAGGTATGTCCATAACATACATGCGTAACATGTCTTCTAAATTATGGTTGGTCTTTTAAGTTTTTCCATCTGTTTGAGGATGGTATGCGGTACTAAAGTTCAATTTGGTACCCATTCCTCCAAACCGAGTTTTCCAAAAGGTTAAAGTAAATTTTTAATCTCTGTCTGATATAATCATTTTTGGAATGTGGTGTAGCTTCACAATTTATTTTATGAATACATTAGCTACTTGAGTTGCGCCAAAAGTAGATTACACTGGTAAAAAGTGTGCATCTTTAGTCAATGTGTATACCACCACCATTATAGATTCATGTTGATACTTAGTTCTAGGGAATCCAGTAATGAAATCTATGGAAACCACTTCCTACTTCCATTCTGGAATAGGTAAAGGGTTGAACAATCCTGTCGGATGCTAATGTTCCACTTTTACTTGTTGGCATTCTAAACATTTAGCTATACAATCAGCCACATCTTTCTTCATATCTAGCGAAAACATGTTCTTCCTCAATGCTGAAATGTGTTTTTGATAACCAAGATGTCCTGCATAAGGTATTTTATGATACTCATCTAAAATTTCCCGTTTTAATGATGTCACATTTGGAATATACAATCTTTGTTTGTAATAAATCAGTCCTTTTTTATTTTGAGTATATCCTGCTATTTCATTTTTTGCAAATTTTCTTGCAATTTCACACAGTTTGGATATTGCATCATCACTTCCTATATCAATTATTCTATGTCAAATTTCACACTACTTCCATCATGGTTCAAAATTTGATGAGCATTCCTACTCAAAGCATCTGCAATCTTATTTTCCTTTCCTTTAATGTGTTTTATTTCCATATCGAACTCACTAAGAAAAGATAACCATCTAGCTTGTCTAACATTTAAATCAGGTTGAGTGAAGAAATACTTCAAACTTATGTGATCTGTCATTAGTATGAACTTATTTCCTAAAAGATAATGTATCCACATCTTCAATGCATGTATCACAGTAGCTAATTCTAAGTCATATACAGTATAATTTTGTTCATGTTTTTTTAATTTTCTTCAATCATATGCTATGACTGAGTTTTCTTGTAGCAATACTCCTCCTAATTCTTTTGCATATTCATCTGTACATACTACAAATTCTTTATTTGGATCAACAATATTCAATATGGGGGTAGTTTTTAGTTTAAGTTTTAATTGTTCAAAACTATTTTGACACTTTGTTTTCCATTCAAACTTTAATCCATTTTTCTGTAAAGAAGTAATAGGATAGACCAAGGCTGAAAATCCTTCTACAAACCTACGGTAGTATCCAAAAATACCCATGAAGGATCTTATGGCTGGGACTTCACTAGGTACAGACCAATCCATAATGGCTTTTATTTTCTATGGGTCTACTGCTAATCCATCCTCTGAAATCACATGACCCAAATACTAAATTTTGTCCTTGTAAAATTCACACTTTCTGAGTTTTACATATAAATTTTGTTCTCTAAGTGTTTGTAGGACAATTTTGAGATGTTATATGTGTTCTTCTTCGTTTTTGGAATAAACCAAAATGTCATCAATGAACACTAATACAAACTTGTCCAAATACTTGTGCAATATACTATTCATTAAACACATGAATGTAGCAGGTGCATTAGTAATTCCAAAGGGTAGGACTATAAATTCATGGTATCCATATCTAGTCTGGAATGCTATTTTATTGATGTCCTCATCTTTGATTTTGAGTTGATGATATCCTGGTCTTAGATCAATCTTTGAGAAGAGAGTTCCTCCTCTCACTGTTGAATCTCTAATTAAACTGAGAGGGGGGGGGGTGAATCAGTTTAATACATTCTTGATCTTTTAAAATTTTCAATAAACTTATTTACACTTTCATTTCAAACTCTATTTGATGTGAGAGTAATCTTAGAATGTAATCTGAAAGTATTAGTTTAATAGAGCAGTAGACTTAATTTGAGAGCAGCAGGTATTAAGCAAATGATACATATCAGATCAATACATAAATATCATGCACAAAGACACCAGATATAAGTGGAAACCCATAAAGGGAGAAAACCACATCTTATTATTGTTGTGATGCAAAGGCAAGCTCTAACTCCCTCTCACCACTGTTTTTCTGCAGGCACCAACCTACAGGAGGCTCCTACCTCAATTCTGCAAGCTACAACTTGCAAGGAAGCACCAACTCCCTTTAGTTTTCTGCAGGCACCAACCTACAGGAGGCTCCAACCTCAGTCAGCTACAACTGACGACTATCAAGCTGCAACTTGATAGGGAAGCTCCAACTTCCTCAATTTATCAAACTGAAAGTTTGCTGATTTACCTCAGATATCAGCCCTATTCTATAGCTTCTCCTTCTGTTCTGCTTTTCTTAATCTTCTCTGTCTTACTCTTCTATATTCTGCCTTCTCTCGATTTACTCTCACTTCTCACTCTTGAATATCAAGATGATATTATTTATAGACTTCTTCACATGACTGTTTGTATTCTGCTTGGAATTCGAAATGGAAAGTCATGTCTCTTTGCCTTCTGCCTTCTCACTCCTTTTATCAGCTTACTCAGAAATTATAACTGTAGGTGTCAATTTTAACATTACAGTGGGAGTTTGTTTTCTCTTGGAGACTTGCCAATGCATCACAGACAATAAAAAACAATTAAAACCTTTACATTCAAATTTAAATGAGAACTCCAGCTCACTCGTTTTGTCTCTTGGCTTGCTGCGCATTTGTCTTTTCTCTGACTGTGTCTTTGTCTTTTCAGTGACTGTGTTTTATCTCTTTTCTGTTCTCTGTATGTCATTCTGTATATGGCTGCTGCGTAACTTCTGTATTTGTGTAACTGCATTTTTCATTTTTATATCAGCGCTTTATATATATAAATGAATATGCTGACTGTAATTCTGGGCCATATTCCAACGCTTTTCATGCCACGAGTGTCTTGTTGATGTGGAACATTCCGCAAGCGGAATGGACATATATCACAGTCATTGTATATTGATAATCGCCCTCCACCTTAAGCCGAGGCTCGTGGGTCCACAGACCACGCGGCACTTTTCAATACAATCGCAACAACTTTTTATATATATATATTTATATATAACAGCGCCTTCACAAATTTCCGTTTGCGATTAGAACTGGAACTCAAACACTTGTTAATCATAGTTAATAAGCCCATCAGGTCCAGGCTTCAATCAAATGCAATCGGGGCACATAATAGAAAAGTTTCGATTGCGATCAGAACACGGATGCGATTTTCATATATCAATTCCCGCTTATAACTGGATCGGGTCCGCCACTTCAATCGCAACGTTTTACAAAGTCGTGCGATCAATCAGAGAGTTCCGATTGTGATTGAGATTCCGGATGCGATTGAACCTATTAAATGCATCGTATAATGCCATCGGGTCCGCCACTTGATCGGAGCATATTACAAAGGACTTGCGATCAATCGGAAAGTTCCGATGCGATTAGCCGGAATTCAAATATATATACACCATCGTTAATACACCCATCGGGTCTGAACTCTTAATCGCAATCGCAAGTCTTTTAATATGTGTTGCGATTGAACACTGTTCATTGTATTTTGCCGATGCGATTGGGACAAGACTTCAAACATGTTTGAATTATAATTCATACCTCCATCGGGTCCGGACTTCCAATCGCAATCACAACTCACATGTTCTCCGATGCGATTGACCAATTCTGATGCGATTGGGAACTCGGATGCGATTAGCAATAAACTGTGGCATATAGCTCAATCGGGTCTGGCCTTTAATCGGAGCACATAACAAAACTCCGCCGATTGAACCTTTTCTCCGATTGCGATTGGGGAGGGGTCCCACCTTATAAGCCATTTCGTTTTGATAGAACCTTTGGTTAAATTTCTCTGCTTGTATATAACTGATATATATGCTTATATATATTTTGCCGTTGGAGTGAAGCGATTCCCGGAATAATGTTTGTATTTGTTATATGTGCTCCGCCGGTTGGAGAGTGCGATTCCCGGAATATGGTTCTGTATTGTATGTGTAACGCCCGGCTGGAGTCTGCGATTCCCAGAATAAGATTCGTGTTGTATAACGCCGGTTGGAGTGTGCGATTCCCGGAATATGGTTCTGTATTATATGACGCTGGAGTGAAGCGATTCTCGGAATTTTGTAACTGCTCTCTGCCTCTGCTCCGCCGGTTGGAGAGTGCGATTCCCAGAATTTTGTAACTGCTCTCTGCCTCTGTCTCTGCTTCTGTCACTCTGCCTCTGTCTCTATCTTCTGATAATGGTTCTTCACTGTGCTTCTATGACTGTTACATTTTGACTTTCTTCTTGCTGCCTCTATTACTTTCGCTGTGCCTCTTTTGCCTTCCTTTGCTACAGCACTGCCTCTTTTTCCTGAGTGTTGCCTCCTTTGCCATCAATGACAATATTTCCAACAGTCTCCCCCTTTGGCATTGATGGCAATCCACTTTCTCTGTTTGCTTTCTCTTTCTCTTGTTGCTTGCTCTTCCTGTTTGCTATTTGTTCTTCCTCCCCCTTTGACATCAATGGCAAAGGATGACACCTCATCCCTCCGTATGGGTTCTGTCGTTGTATTTCCTTTCTTTGAGTTACGTTTAGGTCCTCTTCTGCTGAAATTGGACTATGCTGTGTTTCATTTGTAGTGCCTGTAATATGTGCTAGATTGCAGACAGAGATGATGCATTTTACGATTGAAAGGTTCTTGTTGCTTCTGAATGCTGATAATATTGATAATGTTGATCATGTGGACTTGTTTTATGCTTATCTTGCTGGCTGTTCTCCCCCTGGAATGATATCTTCGTTTTGTTCTCCCCCTGAGACTGTACTTTCTCTTCATATTAGAGAATAGTATCTAGAGATACTACCCCTAGTTTGTCTCTCAAGTATTCGAATGGTTCTCTAGCAAGTGGTTTGGTAAATATATCTGCTATCTGTTCTTTCGTTGATACATAGTCCAGTTTAACTATCTTCTGAGCCACTTGTTCTCGGAGAAAATGATACTTGATTGGTATATGTTTAGTTTTTGAATGAAGCACAGGATTTTTAGATATACTTATAGCACTTGTATTATCACATTTGATTGAGATAGGGTCATTAATGCTTACCTTCATGTCTTGAAGTGTCTACTTCATCCACATGACTTGTGTGCAACATGCTGCTGCTGCTATATATTCTGCTTCAGCTATAGACAGAGAGATGGATGTTTGTTTCTTGCTTAGCCATGCCACCAGACTTTCTCCTAGATAGAATGCACCTCCACTTGTACTCTTCCTATCATCCACACAGCTAGCCCAATCTGCATCTGTGTATGCGGTCAAGGTGAAGCTTTTGCCTTTAGGATACCAAAGCCCATATTGTGCAGTTCCTTGTAGATATCTGAGTATTCTTTTTACTGCTAGAAGATGGTTTTGTTTAGGTGCTGCTTGATATCTTGCCACTAGTCCTACTGCTAGCATGATGTTTGGTCTTGAAGCTGTCAAGTACAGCAGGCTTCCTATCATGGATCTGTAGAGTTTTTGATCTACATCTGCAGACCCATCATCAGCACACACCTTGCATCCCGTGATCATGGGGGTTGTCATTGGTTTGGTGACTCATTTTGAATTTTTTCGCATTTCTTTTGCTATTTTTCGAGAAATGAATGTGCTCTTGTTCTTTCGTCGACCCCAGGCCCCAAGCAGAAACCTAGTTTCAATCATAGACATTTCAAACTCGTTTAACCTTAATGAGCAAACCCTTTTGCTAATTCATCTTTGTTGCTTCCAAACATAATGTCATCAACATATACAACAACAATTAGAGGTTCATTTTCATGCGCTTTTATGTATAGATTGTTGTCTACTCCACCTCTCTTAAAACCCTGTTTTTGCAAATATTTGTCCAGTCTTGAGTACCAAGCACAAGGAGCCTGTTTCAGTCCATATAGGGCCTTCTTCAGTCTGCACACATAGTCTTCTTTTTCTGTCAATGAGAAGCCTTCTGGTTGTTCCATATACACTTCTTCTTCTAGATCTCCATTAAGAAAAGTAGACTTTACATCCATTTGATATACCTTGAAGTCTTGATAGCATGCAAATGCCAGGAACATTCTGATAGCTTCCATTCTAGCTACAGGGGCAAATGTTTCATCATAATCAAGTCCTTCTATTTGTGAGTATCCTTTACAGACCAGCCTTGCTTTGTTCCTGATTACTTGTCCTTGCTCATTCATTTTGTTTTTGAATACCCATTTTGAACCAATGATATTTTTCTCAATAGGTCTAGGAACTAGTTCCCATGTATTGTTCTTCTCAATTTGGTCCAATTCTTCATTCATTGCTTTTATCCAATACTTGTCCTTGCTGGCTTCTTCAAATTTCTTTAGCTCTATTTGTGATAACATGGCTATGTATACTTCTTCTGTTTGTTCTGTTAGCTGCCTTCTTGTCTGGACTCCTGCTTTCTTGTCTCCTATGATATGATCTTCAGGATGATTCTTCTGAGTGTATCTTGAGGGGGTTTTCGAGCTCAGCTCTGCATTATCTGTTGTCTTGCTTGTTTCATCATCATCCTTGTCTTCCTCTTCATGGTTGTCGGATGGACTGCAGCAGTCTGTATTTCTTGTATTGTTTGGAAGTTCTTCATCAAATCTCACATCAATACTTTCAACTATCTTCCGAAGGATCTTGTTGTAGCACCTGTACCCTTTGCTTTTGGAAGCATATCCTAGAAAAATCCCTTCATCTGCTCTTGCATCAAATTTCCAAGGTTTTCATCATTATTCTTTATGTAACACTTGCTACCAAAGACTCTGAAATGTTTTATTGAAGCTGGCTTTCCATGCCATAGTTCATATGGAGTCTTGTCACTACTTGGCCTTAAGTGAGCTTTATTAAGGATATGTACTGTTGTGTGTACTGCTTCTTCCCAGAAGGTTTGAGCAATATTATTCTCTTGCATCATAGCTCTGGCTATTTGTTGTACAGACCTGTTTTGTCTCTCTGCTACTCCATTCTGCTGAGGTGTCCCTGCAATAGTAAATTGTTGCGTTATTCCATGTTCATTACATAGGTCTGCAAAGTCATAATCTGTGAATTCTCCTCCTCTGTCTGATCTGATACATTTCAGCTTGCATCCAGTTTGATTTTCTGCTAATGCTCTGAATATCTTAAATTTTTCCAATGCTTCTGATTTATTTTTGAGAAAGGCAACACATGTCATTCTGGAGAAGTCATCTATTATCAGCATGAAATAGGATTCTCCACTTGGTGTTCTAGTTCTAGCAGGTCCACACAGGTCCATGTGCACAAGCCGGGAGTGGTCTTCTTTGTTGACAACTCCTCTTAGATTTAAAGGACAAAGTAGTCTCATGCTTCCCCCAATTGACAAGATTTGCATATGGTATTGGAAGGCCTTTTTATTCCTGCCATGTCTCTGACTACTTTCTTCTTGCTCGGTCTGATGATATGATCGAAGCTGATATGTCCCAACCTCTTATGCCATAACCATGACTCCTCAAGTTCGCTAAGATGGCAAGCTTCATCTTCCTCTTTCACTATGTAAACATTACTCTCTGTTCGAACTCCTTTGAGCAGAGTCTTACCTGTGGTGCTTGATCTGACTTCACAGTATTGTGCTCTAAAAAGAACTTCACAGCCTTTATCACACATTTGACTGACACTCAACAAGTTTGCTTTCAACCCATCTACAAATAGTACATCTTGGGCCTTTCCTGCGATTGTCTACGCCGACCGAGCCTTTTTCCTCGATCTTTCCCCCTCGATTTATCATTACCAAAAAAATAACATTGCCGTGATTTCTTTTCATCAAGAGTTATGACTCGCTCGTCTCCGCTCATGTGTTTGGAGCAGCCACCGTCCAAGTACCACCGGATTTTCGCATCTTGAGCAACAGAGCTAAAAATAACACGTGTCCACTTCTTTATCCACTGGAGGCCCCCTTTTGTTTGGTATCTTTTGTGAGGTGATGAATTATATCCCTTTAGAGAACACTCGGAAGATATATGCCCAATTTGATTGCATATACAACATTTGATTATAGTTTTTGCAGAATTGTGAGCATGAACAAAATTGCTTTGACTCATAAACCTCCTTGAGGTATTAAACATCAGTCTTTGTCCATACTTTCTAGATTCAATAATTTTATGGCCAAATTCCTTACAATAAAAACAATAACCATAGAAATTATTTGCATACCTGATGTAAGATTGTTTTCTCCATTTGTTTGTTTGAGATAGCCTCTTCACTGTTTGCATCTTTTGCAGGTCTGAATTACTCTTCTTTACATAACAATATGCAGCAGTGTGTCCTGGCTTGTGGCAGACATAGCAGGTGGCATTCTTCATAGGAGGGAAGAATCTCCTCTGATGACTTCCAAATTTGATATACTCAGGGGCATATGATTCCTTTTCTGCCATCTTAGTATTCATTATATTCTTTGTTACTAGAGGTTTCTTCTGCTCTCTGTCTCTCTTATTGCAGATTTCTTCTTTTGTAGGAATTATTTGAGCTACTTCCTCATCCTTCTTTGCTTTTACAAAAATAATCTCTCTGTCAACCTTTTCTTTTCCTTTACCTATATTCTCCTTCGTAGCCTATTCCAGTCTTTATCATAGGGAATCTTTGAGCAACCAAAATTTCATTCAACTTAATAGAGCTTGTTGTTTGAGAAGGGTATATAGAAACTTTCTGTTGAGCTTTTTCTAATTTCTTTCTCAGACACAGAATTTCTTCTTCCAGCTTCTCTTGTTCTCGAGATTTATCTTTGATTTGCTGAAGTAACACATCTTCTATCTTCTTGGCTTCTTCAAGATTTACCTTCAGCTGCATGAGGACTTCTAAATTTTGTTCTTCTTTCACACATTTTAGGAAAATCTCTTTTTGTTTTATGCATTTTAGTTTGAGTCTGTCAATCTCCTCCAGAGCACTTCTTAGCTCCCCCTCAAGGTCTACTTCCCCTTCTTCTTCTTCATCTTCTAGTAGGAGTCCCTCAAGATCTTCTATGGCCATCAATAAAAATTCTGAGGTTCCTTCTTCACTCGAGGGTTCATCTGAGTCTTCAGATGCACTGCTGTCTTGCTGAGCATAGAAGGATTTTCTGCTGAATTTCTTTCCTTTCTGCCAGAACTTTGATGTGTCTTTCTCTGATTCTTGAGCTTGATTTCTTACTTTCTTGTGAGGAAATTTAGCAGCATAATGTCCAACTCTTCCACAGTTAAAGCATTTGAAGGGAAGTTTACCTTTGTATCTACCTAAGCCTCTATCCAATTTCTTGACAAATTTAGCCTCTTCTTCATCAGAGCAAGAGCATATTTCTTCCTTTTCTTCTTTCTTCTTTTCTGTTTTGAATGCTGCTTCTCTTGTACTTGGCTTCTTCTGTGGGAGCCTCATTTCATAGGCTGTTAGATTTCCAAGTATCTGGTTCATGGTCAGAGTCCCCCAATCCACTGTCTCTTCTATTGCAGATACCTTGGGATTAAATCTGGATGGGAGTGATCTTAGAATCTTTCGCACAACTATACTTTCTGGTATGGTTTCTCCAAGAGCTTTCACATTGTTAACAATTTCTGCAACTTTTAAGAAGAAGCTGCCAACATCTTCATCATCATTCATTTTTAAGTTTTCAAACTGGGCTCTATATACTTGAAGTTTGGCAGTTTTTACTTTCTCGTCTCCCTCATGTATGTCTTCAAGAGTATCCCATATTTTCTTGGCAGTGTCTTTGTGCATTACCTTAATAAACTCTGCTTCACATAATCCATTCAGGATGGCATTCATGGCTTTTGCATTAGCTACAAAGCTTTCTTTAGCTTCTTTCTCTGTATCAGTTGACTTCGGGGCATATCCTAATTGCACAACAGCCCAAACATCTACTCCTAGTGACATTATGTATGTCTTCATTCTGATTTTCCAGAAAGCATAATTTTCACCAGTGAAGAAAGGGGCTTTATTGGTTGAGCATCCTTCTTTACTAGCCATCTTGGGAACCTAGGATCTCCTTTCAGTTGTTAGACTTGTACAAAGGAACCTGGCTCCGATACCAATTGTTGAATCTCTAATTAAACTGAGAGGGGGGGGGGTGAATCAGTTTAATACATTCCTGATCTTTTAAAATTTTCAATAAACTTATTTACGCCTTCATTTCAAACTCTATTTGATGAGAGAGTAATCTTAGAATGTAATCTGAAAGTATTAGTTTAATAGAGCAGTAGACTTAATTTGAGAGCAGCAGGTATTAAGCAAATGATACATATCAGATCAATACATAAATATCATGCACAGAGACACCAGATATAAGTGGAAACCCATAAAGGGAGAAAACCACATCTTATTATTGTTGTGATGCAAAGGCAAGTTCCAACTCCCTCTCACCACTGTTTTTCTGCAGGCACCAACCTACAGGAGGCTCCTACCTCAATTCTGCAAGCTACAACTTGCAAGGAAGCACCAACTCCCTTCAGTTTTCTGCAGGCACCAACCTACAGGAGGCTCCAACCTCACTCAGCTACAACTGACGACTATCAAGCTGCAACTTGATAGGGAAGCTCCAACTTCCTCAATTTATCAAACTGAAAGTTTGCTGATTTACCTCAGATATCAGCCTTGTTCTGTAGCTTCTCCTTCTGTTCTGCTTTTCTTAATCTTCTATGTCTTACTCTTCTATATTCTGCCTTCTCTCGATTTACTCTCACTTCTCTATCTTGAATATCAAGATGATATTATTTATAGATTTCTTCACATGACTGTTTGTATTCTGCTTGGAATTCGAAATGGAAAGTCATGTCTCTTTGCCTTCTGCCTTCTCACTCCTTTTATCAACTTACTCAGAAATTATAATTGTAGGTTTCAATTTTAAAATTACAGTGGGAGTTTTTTTTCTCTCAGAGACTTGCCAATGCATCACAAACAATAAAAACAATTAAAACATTTACATTCAAATTTAAATGAGAACTCCAGCTCACTCGTTTTGTCTCTTGGCTTGCTGCGCATTTGTCTTTTCTGTGACTGTGTCTTTGTCTTTTCTGTGACTGTGTTTTATCTCTTTTCTGTTCTCTGTATGTCATTCTGTATATGGCTGCTGCGTAACTTCTGTATTTGTGTAACTGCATTTTTCATTTTTTATATCAGCGCTTGATATATATAAATGAATATGCTGACTGTAATTCTGGGCCATATTCCAACGCTTTTCATGCCACGAGTGTCTTGTTGATGTGGAACATTCCGCAAGCGGAACGGACATATATCATAGTCATTGTATATTGATAATCGCCCTCCACCTTAAGCCGAGGCCCGTGGGTCCACAGACCACGCAGCACTTTTCAATACAATCGCAACAACTTTTTATATATATATATTTATATATAACAGCGCCTTCACAAATTTCCGTTTGCGATTAGAACTGGAACTCAAACACTTGTTAATCATAGTTAATAAGCCCATCGGGTCCGGGCTTCAATCAAATGTAATCGGGGCGCATAATAGAAAAGTTCCGATTGCGATCAGAACACGGATGCGATTTGCATATATCAACTCCCGCTTATAACTGGATCGGGTCCGCCACTTCAATCGCAGCGTTTTACAAAGTCGTGCGATCAATCGGAGAGTTCCGATTGCGATTGAGATTCCAGATGCGATTGAACCTATTAAATCCATCGTATAATGCCATCGGGTCCGCCACTTGATCGGAGCATATTAAAAAGGACTTGCGATCAATCGGAAAGTTCTGATGCGATTAGCCGAAATTCAAATATATATATACACCATCATTAATACACCCATCGGGTCCGAACTCTTAATCGCAATCGCAAGTCTTTTAATATGTGTTGCGATTGACCACTGTTCATTTTATTTTGCCGATGCGATTGGGACAGGACTTCAAACATGTTTGAATTATAATTCATACCTCCATCGGGTCCGGACTTCCAATCGCAATCGCAACTCACATGTTCTCCAATGCGATTGACCAATTCCGATGCGATTGGGAACTCGGATGCGATTAGCAATAAACTGTGGCATATAGCTCAATCGGGTCCGACCTTTAATCGGAGCACATAAAAAAACTCCGCCGATTGAACCTTTTCTCCGATTGCGATTGGGGAGGGGTCCCACCTTATAAGCCATTTCGTTTTGATAGAACCTTTGGTTAAAGTGCTCCGCTTGTATATAACTGATATATATGCTTATATATATTTTGCCGCTGGAGTGAAGCGATTCCCGGAATAATGTTTGTATTTGTTATATGTGCTCTGCCGGTTGGAGAGTGTGATTCCCGGAATATGGTTCTATATTATATGTGTAATGCCCGGCTGGAGTCTGCGATTCCCGGAATAAGATTCGTGTTGTATAACGCCGGTTGGAGTGTGCGATTCCCGGAATATGGTTCTGTATTATATGCCGCTGGAGTGAAGCGATTCTCGAAATTTTGTAACTGCTCTCTGCCTCTGTCTCTGCCTCTGCTCCACCGGTTGGAGAGTGCGATTCTCAGAATTTTGTAACTGCTCTCTGCCTCTGTCTCTGCTTCTGTCACTCTGCCTCTGTCTCTATCTTCCGATAATGGTTCTTCACTGTGCTTCTATGACTGTTACATTTTGACTTTCTTCTTGCTGCCTCTATTGCTTTCGATGTGCCTCTTTTGCCTTCCTTTGCTACAGCGCTGCCTCTTTTTCCTGAGTGCTGCCTCCTTTTCCATCAATGACAATATTTCCAACACTCACTTGATTAAATAAGTCATCTATTCTTGGTAATTCCTCCTCTCACTTGATTAAATAAGTCATCTATTCTTGGTAGAGGATATATGTTCTTTATGATCAATTTATTTAGATATCTGTAATCTATGCACATTCTGAATGTGCCATATTTATTTTTAACAAACAGTACCGGTGCTCCCTAAGGAGACACTTGGTCTGATGTATCCTCTATCTAATAACTACTGTAGTTGAAGTTTTAGCTCTAACAATTTAGGATTACTCATTCTATATGGTGATCTAGAGACAGGTGTAGCTCCTAGTACCAATTCAATTGAGAAATCAATTTCTCTTTTAGGGGATAGATGTGGGATTTCCTTTGGAAATACATCTTTGAACTCTCTGATTACTAGTAAATTTTCTACAACTTATTTTTCAATTTACTGCCATAATTCCTCCACTTGTACATCATACACTTGACAACATTTTCTTATTGTCCTTTTTAACTCTAGTGTAGAAATTTGACTGATTGATATGGGTCTTGGTTTTCCTTTCACTATCACAGGTCTTCCCTCACCATCTATACAATGAACTGTTTTATCTATGAAATTAACTATTGCTTTCTACTTCTTTAACTAGTCCATTCCCACAAACACATCATATGATCCTAGAGGCAAAATGTTTAAATTCATTTCAGTTTCATACCCATTTAAGTTTTCAGCAATTTTTGGAATTTTATGGGTAACTTTTCTTTTCTTTTTTCCTGTAGCTAATTGCACTAACCATGCTTGCTGAAATTTTTCTGATTTTAATTTGCACTTTTCCACCATCTGTGGACTTACATAGCTTAAATTTTCTCCTCGATATATCAAAACACAAATATGCTATTCAACAATCATACCTTCGATTTCTATCATGGTTGATTTGTGTTCAACCTAGTGATCTTCAAGTGTAGCACTGATCCTTGGAATGTTTCTATCAATGTCGTTCACAGTAGTCACTTCTCATAACACTTGAATGTTCTGAACTGTTCAGTGAAGACAATCACTTAATAGGTGAGGTTCTCCACATCCCCAACAATTTAATGGTTCTTTCATTTTTACATCACCTTACTTTTTGTTGTTTACATCCATCTGCTTATACTGAGTCTGTGATTGTGATGGTTGATTTTCTCCAGTTTTGTTAAATTTCTTACTTTTATGGTTTTTTCCCAAAAAATTTCAGGTATGTTTGTTTTACTCTTTTGACATTAGAGTCACTCTTCCCTTTTTCCTTATTTTTCCAATTTTTTAGCTAGTAATTTATGCCTTTGAACTGCTAGTAACACAACCTTGCTTTGTGAACATATTCATCCATTGTCTTTGGGTTGTCAAATTCTATTCTCCCTTTATAGATAGTAGGTAGGTAGTTTAGAAATAATTGTTCTTTGGCCTTTTCTTCCTTGATATAAGGCACATAGTGAATAAAGTTAGAAAATTTGGTAACACACTCATCAATGGTGAGTTGTCCCAATCTCAGCTCATGAAAGTCTTTGGCTTTGTCAACATAATATCTCTCATTCAGATATCTAGACTTAAATTTTGTTTGAAAGTCTTCCAATGTAACATTTTTTTCATCTAGAACATGTACCATTTTCATTTCTTCCCACCAAAGGATAGCTTTACCCCGTAGTTGGTAAATGGCCAATATGGATTTCAGGTTACTTCCATAGTCATAAACTTGAAAGTATTTAACCATGTTCAGAAGCCAAGCTTCTACATCCTCCTCCTTTTCACCATCAAAAGTGGGAGGTTTGATTTTCCTAAATTATCCTTGCAATTCATTTTTCTTTCTGGACCACTGTCCAAATGCTTCACCACCCTCAGATCCTTCTAAGTTGGTTTCAACTTCTTTTCTCTTTTTTCCAGGGTCTTCACTTTCGTGACTAGACCTTGAGGTTAATTCTTTGATCAACCTCTCTTTCTCTTCACTGGCTTGCAATAATCGTTCATTGCTGGTTCTCAGCTGAATCAATTCTTGTTGCATATACCTGACCATATCCACCAATTGAGCATTTTGATCTGGCAAATTTCCCTCACCCCCCATATCCACGTATAACCCTCCTCCGTCGCTCATAATAACAGTTGTACTTTTCTGCACTTAATCACTGTATATAGAAATAAATCAGTGCATCAAATTCTAAAAATTGTAAATAATTTACAGCAGCTTAAATTTGGGTTTTTATATTTTCTTTTCTATATGGGGACACCTAGGCCCAGTTTTTTCAACTTGGGCTCTGATACCATTTTTTCTATTTATACCATTTATGCTAGCTTGTTGTTGTTGACTTTATTTAATTTCGTCATATTACGATATTTCAACACATGTACTTTTTGTCGTTAACATTTACTATAACGACATAATTGTTTGTGAACAGAATAAAACTCTGTTGCTAATGATAATTCAACCAGCACCTCAAGATTCCACAATTCCTCTTTTAGTCTTTATTGTCCTTTGTGACATTTTTTCAATGAACACAATTTCTGTTATAATAGTAGCTTATTTTACTATTCATTTACATATTAATAATATTATACCTTTGCTAGAATTTTTATTAACATAATAAATTTAATAATTGTCATATTAAAGTTATCTATTAGAATATATAATTATATTTTAAGATTATAATCATTGTCAAAAATTTCCCTTCTAACTATTTTCCATACTCTTACTCATACATTCCACTTATACAAACTCTTTTAAACTTTTTAATCTAACTTTGAAGATTAATATAACAAAATTTTGTATCTATATATGGACCTAACACTTAGCCCATGAATAATTAATTTACACTTAACTATTTCAATGATATATGGGCATCATTGATAATTCATATCCAACGAATTCCAATTAGTACTATTAACTAATCATTAGAGTTCCATTTGAATTAAATCTTCGGAGGTATGGACATGAGAACTATCATGAGGTTCGAATATTATATATCATACATTACACATATAGTCATGCCTACATTATGGCATTATTTCTGTTTAGTACCATATAAAATATTACATATAGTCACTTCTCCTTTATGATATTACTTTGGTTTATTACATTGGAGTTTTGAGGCATCAATCATTTGAAATCGTATTTCAATATAATAGGCTAACATAACCATATATTATATTGATATTTGATGATCCGTATTAGGATTATATCGTATCCCTATCATAAATTTTTTAAAACTCTTTGATGTAATTCCTCTGTTCGAGGTTATCACGTTTTAATAGATTGAACTTTGTCAATTAAATTCATCAAATGGTCAGGTTCATTTTTTCCAATCCCTTGCACCACGGATCTATGCCACGTTAACGGTGGATATGAGGCCGTATACCTTCCCTCCATTCTCCTTGTTATGTTTTCGATAGCATGTCAGTTTTCCAAATTTTTCATTTTTGCCATGTTGTCCAAGGGTTCGGCTCTAGTTCACCACCCAAACCAGTAGGCATTTTTTGCATCCCTTTTCGTTTTACTTACGACGACATGCTCAACCCCAGGTAAATGAATTTCATGCATTTGATTTATTTCTGGAACTTCTTAACTTTCATTTTACAATTTTTAGATTCAACTCCTTAACTCACTGCATTTTGTTTGGTGAGTGCAGAGACCCTTTTTTATGAGTTGTATTTCAACCTTCTTCGTGTCCACTACTCCTTACGACTGAGGTAACACAAATTTGTGAGGTCTAGGTGAGTAAATCAATTTCCACCTTTTTACTAAAAAAAAGTTTGTCTCTGTTACCTATGTTAATGGCTGTGGCTTATTTCATCAACCGTTCGACTCCTCAATTTCATTTTCACATTTAATTTCTTCCTCTGAAGAAATTATTGGATTTATGATTCCAATTTATATGATAAGATTCTCTGTTATTCTATGATTATCCACTATTGTTTAAGCCATTCATTGAACTGATAATTACGTTCCTATTGGTGTTTTCCATCGTTTATAATTATATAGTTTCTCTTCAATTAAAGTTATTTGATGTAGGGTTCATCGTATTGAATTTCCCTAGTCGTTGGATTAATTCAAAGACATGAAATTTCATTTTATATTTTTATTAATTTTCCTGAAATTAATAAAATGAATTATTGTACATAAATTCTTCTTCTTACTTCGAGATCAGTCGTGATTCTCATTAAGTCCCTCATTTTCCAAATTTCGGGTAATTTCATTTTTATGTTTTCAATGTTGTCACTACGATATCTTCCTCTGTATGATTACCCTCATGAACTCATTTATCCTCTTCTTTGTGGACAAAAATGATTTCATTACTTATATTTGACTAATAAGGTAATATTTCTATTTTGATTACCCTCGTCAATATCTTGTATGTGATTTAATTATTTAAATTATTATATTCATATAATCATGCTTTGTATATGGTGTCTTTGTATAGGTATTGAACCTCTTGCATTTTACTCCTTGTTAAATTGAACATTTATTCTTCCAACTTTGACAATTTATTTAATCTCTTCTATTTACAAGTTGGTCAATATCATGCACAAAATTTAATCCACTAAATTCAAGAATATGTATTCCTGTATAATTTATGTAATTATTATATAGAACAATTGACATCGGTTAAGGAATTCATGAAAGTTTGTAATGATATATTCTATCATTGTTAATACAATTTTTTGTTTTGTTTATGATGATAAACATTTATTTTTATAAGTACTTGGTATATGTATTGGTATAATTATTTGTAATATTTCCCTTGTAATACCCTCTAGTACTTCAATATGTAATTAATATTTAATTTCTTATACAAACATAAGAATGGATAGCTATATGCAACTTTTTTGTTAATATAAAGTAGAGGTATTTAGATTTAATTTGTACAATCATGTTTTCTTCTAGATTGACAATTATCTCTTACTGTGTATAGATTTATGTTTCATTATTGTTTACATAATAATTATATTAACTATTGCTATTACATCATTTCTACCTTTTCTGATATATTTTTTGCATTTACTAATTAAATTCTTACAACATAACAACAGATTTAAACCCTCCTACTTTGGTTTAAACATTATGTTTTTTTGTTTACTAATTTAATTTGTATATGTTACTATACATAACTAAACTATATTTATTATAGTATGTTTTGTTTAATACATTAGACTTTGTAATTTACAGTTAAAAAAATTTTATTATACTATTTAATAATACATAAAAGATAATTTCCCACATATCTTTCTACATAAACCGTCATTAATCTAAATCTCATTATAAAAACATAATCATAAGACAAAATTAAATTACTTGTGCATACCAATTCTAGTAATACTATTTCCACCCAACCTTGAGCTTTTTCTCCACAGTTTCTTGCGAGCAGAGACCAATTTCTCCAAAGTGTAGACAACCTCTTGTCTACCATGGAATGGCTTATTTAAGCTTGATTTTCCTTCAGCATGTTTACATAACTGTGTCGAGTTAAATTAGGATGTTATTTTCCTTTAACCTATGCTTTACTTCTTTTTTTCCACAAAAGCCCTTTAAACTAGTTTTTTCCTCTTTCTAGTTTTATTTTTCCTCTTCTTGGTAACTTTCCACTTTACTAAGGGATATTTTATATTTTTACCTCCAATATAATATTTTAAATTTATTTTATTTTCTCCAAGGATTTTTGGAGAATTTGGGAAAGTCTTTGGATTTAATTTCATCCTCATGGAATTGAAATCCCGGTCTCCAATATACTCTAGTCTTTTCACAATAATTAAAATTCCACATTCATTAATTTAAAAAATATAATATGTACACACATATAGTTTTCCTTTAGATCCACTTAACCTTTAGGATTTTCAACTATCTAATAAAATTAGTATCATGAGTAAGATCATGTACTTACTTCTTTAATAAGAAAACATGAAAAACATTGTGAATCTTAACGTGACTATGTAGAGCCAATTTATAAGCTACTAGCCCCACTCTTTCTATAACTTCAAATGGTCCACAGTAGCATGGTGCTAACTTAGCATAATTACCCGTATATATAGCACTATTTTTATGCTTAATCCTCAAGTAAACATGGTCTCCCAATTTGAATTCTTTATGAATTCTTTTTTTGTCTACATAGCTCTTTCGTCGATCTTGAGTTGTTTTAATATTCTGCTGAATTTTATTCACAATTATTTCCATCTCCTGCAATGCATCAAGTCCAAGAATTAAATTATCTTCTGGTTGACTCCAGCTAAGCGTTGTGTGGCACTTTCTTCCATACAATGCTTCAAAAGGACTCATATTGATTGAAGCTTGATAAATATTATTATATACAAATTCTGCTAAATGCAGAAAATCTTCCCATATTGTAGGTCTGTCTATAACATACATGCATAGCATGTCTTCTAAAATCTGATTGGTCCTTTCAGTTTGTCCATCTATTTGAGAATGGTATACGGTACTAAAGTTCAATTTGGTACCCATTCCTCCAAAAAGAGTTTTCCAAAAGGCTGAAGTAAATTTTGGATCTCTTTCTAATATAATAATATTTGGAATTCCATGTAGCTTCACAATTTATTTCATGAATACATTAGCTACTTGAGTTGTGCCAAAAGTAGTTTGTGCTAGTAAAAAATGTGCAGCTTTAGTCAATGTTTCTACCACCACCATTATAGAGTCATGTTGATACTTAGTTCTAGGCAATCCAGTAATGAAATATATGGAAACCACTTACAAATTCCATTCTGGAATAGGTAAAGGGTTCAAAAATCCTACCTAATGCTAATGTTCCACTTTTACTTGCTTCCATTCTAAACATCTAGCTAGATAATCGGCCACATCTTTCTTCATACCTATCCAAAACATGATCTTCCTCAATGCTGAAATCGGTTTGTGATAACCAAGATGTCTTGCATAAGGTATTTTGTGATACTCGTCTAAAATTTTTGTTTTAACGATGTCACATTTGGAATATACAATCATTATTTGTAATAAACGAGTCCTTTCTGATTTTGAGTATATCCCGCTATTTCAGTTTTCTGCATTTTTTCTTACAATTTCACATAGTTTGGATCTTGCATCATCACTTTCTGTATCAATTCTTCCATGAAAAATTTCACACTACTTCCAGCATGGTTCAAAATTTGATGAGCATTCCTACTCAAAGCATATGCAATCTTATTTTCCTTTCCTTTAATGTGTTTTATTTCCATATCGAACTTACTAAGGAAAGATAACCATCTAGCTTGTCTAGCATTTAAATCAAGTTGAGTGAATAAATATTTCAAACTTATGTGATCTGTAATTAGTATGAACTTCTTTCCCAACAGATAATGTCTTCACATCTTCAATTCATGTATCACAACAGCTAATTGTAAGTCATATATAGTATAAATATGTTCATGTTTCTTTAATTTTCTTGAATCATATGTTATGATTGAATTTTCTTGTAGGAATACTCCTCCTAATCCTTCTACACATGCATTTGTACATACTACAAATTCTTTATTTGGATCAACAATCTTCAATATGGTGGCAGTTTTAAGTTTAAGTTTTAATTGTTCAAAACTTTTTTGACACTTTGTTGTTCATTCAAACTTTACTCCATTTTTCTATAAAGAAGTAATATGATAGGCCAAGGCTAAAAATCCTTCCACAAACCTACGGCAGTATCCTGAAATACCCATGAAGGATCTTATGGATGAGACATCATTAGGTACAAGCCAATCCTTAATGGCTTATATTTTCTCTGGGTCTATTGCTAAGCCATCCTCTGAAGTCACATGACCCAAATACTAAATTTTTTCATTGTAAAATTCACACTTACTGAGTTTTGCATATAACTTATGTTCTCAAGTGTTTGTAGGAAAATTATGAGATGTTCTTTGTGTTCTTCTTCGTTTTTGGAATATATCAAAATTTCATCAATGAACAATGATACAAACTTGTCTAGATACTTGTGCAGTACACTATTCATTAAACACATGAATGTAGCAGGTGCATTAGTAATTCCAAAGGGTAGGATTAAAAATTCATATTGTCCATATCTAGCCTGGAATGTTATTTTATTTATGTCCTCATCTTTGATTCTGAGTTGATGATATCATGTCCTTAGATCAATCTTTGAGAAGATAGTGGCTCCTCTCACTTGATCAAATAAGTAATCTATTCTTGGTAGAGGATATCTGTTCTTTATTGTCAATTTATTCAACTGTCTATAATCTATGCACATTCTAAATGTGCCATCTTTTTTTTTAACAAACAGTATCGGTGCTCCCCAAGGAGACACACTTGGTCTGATGTATCCTCTATCTAATAACTCATGTAGTTGAAGTTTTAGCTCTAACAATTTAGGAGTACTCATTCTAAATGGTGCTCTAGAGACAAGTGTAGCTCCTGGTACTAATTCAATTGAGAAATCAATTTCTCTTTTAGGGGGTAGATGGGGGATTTCCTCTGGAAATACATCTTTGAACTCTCTGATTACTGGTAAATGTTTTACAACTTCTTTCTCAATTTTATGTCCCAATTCCTCAACCTGTACATCATACAATTGACAACGTTTTCTTGCTCTCTTTTAACTGTAGTGCGGAAATTTTCCTGATTGAGATGGGTCTTGGTTTTCCTTTTACTATCATAGGTCTTCCCTCACCATCTATACAATGAACTGTTTTATCTAAGCAATTAACTATTATTTTCTGCTTCTCTAGCTAGTCCATCCCCACTAACGCATCATATGATCCTAAAGGAAAAATGTTTAAATTCATTTAAGTTTCATACCCATTTAAATTTACTATATAACATGGCATTCATAATTCCCAAGGAAAGGTTAAAATCACAGTTAATACTCATAGTGGAAGAAGAATGAGTATGATGAATAAATTCGAAATCTACATAAATATAATAAAAAAAATGAGGAAAAATCCATACACAGAGAAGTCAAAAATTTCATAATTAAATCATATGGGTTCTCTGGACTTTCACAAGAAGTCGAGAACAAAAATATTAATTCGATATGAAAGGGAAATTCACATTAGTTTAACTTCTAGGCAGAGAAGTCCAAAATTTTATTCCCTTCTTGAAAATCAAACGAAATTTCATCTCTGTGAATGAATCCAACAATTGGGGAAATTTAATAGGATCAACCCTACAACAAATAACTTTAATTGAACAAAAAATATATAATTATAAACAACGGAAAATGCCAATAGGAACGTAATGAAAAATTCAACGAATGGCTTAAACAACAGTGGATTTATGTTGCTGTAAATTATTAACAATTAATAATATTTGATGCACTAATTTATTTATATATACAGTGATTAAGTGCAGAAAAGTACAATTGTTATTATGAGTGACAGAGGAGGGTTGTACATGGATCTAGGGGGTGAGGGAAATCCACCAGATCAAAATGCTCAATTGTTGGATATGGTCAGGGATATGCAATAAGAATTGATTCAGATGAGAACCAACAATGAACGATTATTGAAATCCAACGAAGAGAAAGAGAGGTTTATCAAAGAATTAACCTCAAGGTCTAGTCACGAAAGTGAAGGCGCTAGAAAAAAAAAAAAAAAAGTTGAAACCAACTCAAAAGGATCTAAGAGTGGTGAAGCATCTAGACAACAATCCAGAAAGAAAAAGGAATTGCAAGGAGAATTCCGGAAAATCAAACCTCCTACTTTTTATGGTGAAATAGAGGAGGATGCCGAAGCTTGGATTTTGAACATGATTAAATACCTTCAAGTTTATGAATATGGAAACCTGAAAGCCATATTGGTCATTTACCAACTACAAGGTAAAGCTACCCTTTGGTAGGAAGAAACCAAAATGGTACATGTGTTCGATGAAAAAATTGTTACCTGGGAAGACTTTCAAACAAAATTGAAGTCTATATATCTGAATAAGAGATATTATGATGACAAAGCCAAAGAATTTCATGAGCTAATATTGGGACAAATCACCATTTATGAGTTAGTTACCAAATTTACTAACTTGCTTCGTTATGTGCCTTATATCAAAGAAGAAAAGGACAAGTACAATGATTTTTAAACTGCCTACCTACTATCTATAAAGAGAGAATAGAATTTGGCAATCCAAAGACAATGGATGAAACTATTCGCAAAGCAAGATTGTCTTATCAACAGTTCAAAGTCAGAAATGATCAGCTGAAAATTTGGCAAAACAAGAAAAAATGGAAGAGTGACTCTAATATTAAAAGAGTAAAACCAGCTTACTTGAATTTTTTTGGGAAAAACCATCAAAGGAAGAAATTTAACAAAACTGGAGAAAACCAACAAGCAAAACCTCAGACTGGGTCTACGCAGATGGATGAAAACAACAAAAAGGAAGGTGTTTTAAAAATGAAAGAACCATTAAAGTGATAAGGATGTGGAGAACCTCACCTGTTACGTGACTGTCCTCACGGAATAGTTCAGAACATTCAAGTGTTACAAGAGGCAACTACTATGAACAACATTGCTAGAAACATTCCAAGGTTCAGTGCTGCACTTAAATATTGCCAAGATGAACACAATCAACCATGATATAAATCGAAGGTATGATTGTTGAACAACTTGTTTCTGTTTTGATAGATCCAGGAGAAAATTTAAGCTATGTAAGGCCACAAATGGTGGAAAAGTGCAAAATAAAATCTGAAAAATTTCAGCAAGCATGGTTAGTGCAGTTAGCTATAGGAAAAAAAAAAAAATTACCCATAAAATTTCAAAAATTGTTGTAAATTTAAATGGGTATGAAACTGAAATAAATCTAAAAATTTTTCCTCTAGGATCATATGATGTGTTAGTTGTAATGGACCGGTTAGAGAAGCAGAAACTAATAGTTAATTGCTTAGATAAAAACATTCATTGTATAGATGGTGAGGGAAGACCTGTGATAGTGAAAGAAAAACCAAGACCCATATCAATCAGGCAAATTTATGCACAACAGTTAAAAAGGACAGCAAGAAAATGTTGTCAAGTGTATGTTGTACAAGTGGAGGAATTGGGGCAAAAAACTGAAAACGAAGTTGTAAAAAATTTACCAGTAATCAGATAGTTCAAAGATGTATTTTCAAAGGAAATCCCCCATCTACCCCCTAAAAGAGAAATTGATTTCTCAAATGAATTGGTATTAGGAGCTACACTTATCTCTTGAGCACCATATAGAATGAATACTCCTGAATTGTTAGAGCTAAAACTTCAACTACAGGAGTTATTAGACATAGGATACATCAGACCAAGTGTGTCTCCTAAGAGAGCATCAGTACTGTTTGTTAAAAATAAATATGGCGCATTTAGAATGTGCATAGATTACAAACAATTGAATAAATTGACCATAAAGAACAAATATCCTCTGCCAATAATAGATGACTTATTTGATCAAGTGAAAGGAGCCACTATCTTCTTAAAGATTGATCTAAGAACATAAAATAATCAACTCAGAATTAAAGATGAGGACATCAATAAAACAACATTCCAGACTAGATATGGACACTATGAATTTGTAGGTCTAGCGTTTGGACTTACTAATGCACCTGCTACATTCACGTGTTTAATGAATAATGTACTGCACAAGTATCTAGACAAGTTTTTATTAGTGTTCATTGATGACATTTTGGTATATTCCAAAAACAAATAAGAACACAAAGAACATCTCAGAATTGTCCTACAAACACTTAGAGAACATAAGTTATATGAAAAAATCAACAAGTGTGAATTTTACAAGGAAAAAATTCAGTATTTGGGTCATGTGATTTCAGAGGATGACTTAGCAATAGACCTAGAGAAAATAAAAGCCATTATGGATTGGCCTGTACCTACTGATGTCCCAGCCATAAGATCCTTCATGGGTATTGCAGGATACTACCATAGGTTTGTGGAAGGATTTTCAGCCTTGGTCTACCCTATTACTTCTTTATAGAAAAAGAGAGTAAAGTTTGAATGGAAAGCAAAGTGCCAAAATAGTTTTGAACAATTAAAACTTAAACTAACAACTGTCTCCATATTGAATATTGTTGATCCAAAAAAATAATTTGTAGTATGTATAGATACGTGTGCAGAAGGATTAGGAGGAGTATTGCTACAAGAAAAATCAGTCATAGCATATGAGTCAAGAAAATTAAAGAAACATGAACATAATTATATTCAATATGACTTAGAATTAGCTGTTGTGATACACACATTTTATATGTGGAGACAATATATTTGGGAAAGAAGTTCATACTAATGACAAATCACATACTTTTGATATATTTCTTCACTCAACCTGATTTAAATGTTAGACAAGATAGATGGTTATCTTTTCTTAGTGAGTTCGATATGGAAATCAAACACATTAAAGGAAAGGAAAATAATATTGTAGATGCTTTGAGTAGGAATTTTCATCAAATTTTGAACCATGCTGGAAGTAGTGTGAAATTTGACATAGAAGAATTGATACAGGAAATGATGATGCAAGATCCAAATTATGTGAAATTGCAAGAAAAATTGCATAAAGCTAAAATAGTGGGATATACTCAAAATCAGAAAGGATTGATTTATTATAAAAAAATATTGTATATTCCAAATGTGACATCATTAAAACATGAAATTTTAGATGAGTATAATAAAGGACCTTATGCGGGACATCATGGTTATCAAAAAATGATTTCCGCATTGAGGAAGAACATGTTTTTTCCAAGTATGAAGAAAGATGTGGCTGATTATCTAGCTAGATGTTTAGAATGCCAACAAGTAAAAGTGGAACATCAACATTCGGAAAGATTTCTGAACCCTTTACCTATTCTAGAATAGAAGTGGGAAGTGGTTTCCATAGATTTCACTACTGGATTGCCTAGAACTAAGTATCAACATGACTCTGTAATGGAAGTGGTAGACACCGTGACTAAAGATGCACACTTTTTACCAATGCAAACTACTTTTGGCACAAATTAAGTAGCTAATGTATTCATGAAAGTAATTATGAAGCTACATGGCATTCCAAAAATGATTATATCAGACAGAGATGCAAAATTTACTTCAACCTTTTGGAAAACTTTGTTGGGAGGAATGAGTACCAAATTTAACTTTAGTACTGCATACCATCCTTAAACAGATGGACAAACTGAAACGGCCAACCATATTTTAGAAGACATGCTACACATGTATGTTATGGGAAAACCTACAAGATGGGAAGATTTTCTTCATTTAGCAAAATTTTCATATAAAGATGAGCCCTTTTGAAGCATTGTATGGCAAAAAGTGCCACACACCGCTTAGCTTGAGTCATCCAGAAGATAAATTAATTCTTGGACCTGATGCGTTACAGGAGATGGAAGGAACTGTGAATAAAATTCAGTAGAATATTAAAACATCTCAAGATCGACAAAAGGGTTATGCAGTAAAAAAGAGAATTCATAGAGAATTAAAAGTGGGAGACCATGTTTATTTGAGTACTAAGCCTAAAAAGAATACATTATATACAGGTATTTGTGCTAAGTTATCACCACGCTAACATGGACCCTTAAAATTTTTAGAAAGAGTGGGGCCAGTAGCTTATAAATTGGCTCTACCTAGTCCCATTAAGGTTCACAATGTTTTGCATGTTTCCTTATTAAAGAAGTATGTACATGATCCTACTCATGTAATTGATTGGACTGTGATATGGGTGGAAACAAAAGGGGAATTTCTTCCAGAGCCCCTTCGTATACTAGCACGGGAAGAAATCAAGCTCTACAATAGGACGGTAGCTAGGGTGAAAGTACAATGGAGACACTTTACACCTGAAGAAGCTATTTGGGAGCGAGAAGAGAAAATGAAAGAGAAATATCCATCAATGTTTGAAAAGTGAATTGATATTTTGCAACACCGAGGACAGTTTTTTTTTTTAGAGGGGAATATGTAATATCCTTGTTTTTACTGCTTTTATTAGATAGTTAAAAATCCTAATGGTTAAGTGGACCTAAAGGAAAAATATATGTGTGGACATATTATATTTTTTTAAATTAATAAATATGGAATTTTAATTATTGTGCAAATACTATAGTAAATTGGAGACCGGGATTTCAAGTCCATAAGGATGGAATTGAATCCAAAAACTTTCCCAAATTCTCCAAAAATCCTTGGAGAAAATAAAATAAATTTAAAATATTAGATTAGAGATAAAAATCTAAAAGATACCTCAGTAAAGTGGAAAGTTACTTAGAAGAAGTGAAGGAAAGATAGAAAGAGGAAAAAGCTGGTTTTAAAGAGATTTTGTGGAAAAGACAAAACTAAATCCTAAGATAAAGGAAAACAATATGTTAATTTAACTGGATGCAGTTATGGAAACATGTTGATTTAACTAGACGCAGTTATGGAAACATTCTGAAGGGAAATCAAGCTTAAATAAGTCATTCCATGGTAGACAAGAGGTTGTCTACACTTTGGAGAAATTAGTCTCTTCTCAGATGGAGCTGTGGAGAAAAAACTCATGGTTGGGTGAAAAATAGTCTTGCCTAAATTGGTATGCACAAGCAATTTAATTCTTTCCTTTGATTTTGTTGTTATGATGAGAGTTAGAGTAATGATGGTTTATGTAGAAATATATGTGGGAAATTATCTTTTCTGTATTATAAAATAGTATAATAAAATTTTGTTAACTGTAAGTTACAGAGTCTGATGTATTTAACAGAACATACTATAATAAATATAGTTTAGTTTTGTGTAGTTATATAGTCAAATTAAATTAGTAAACCAACAAACAGAGTTTCTAAACTGAAGTAGGAGGGTTTAAATCTATTGTTAGGTTGTAAGAATCTAATTATTAAAAGTAGAAAATACATCAGAAAAGGTGGAAATGATGTAATAGAAATAGTTAATATAATTGTTTTGTAACAATAATGAAACAAAAATATATACACAGTAAGAGATAATTGTCAATCTAGAAGAAAACATGATTGTACAAATTAAATCTAAATACCTCTACTATACATTAACAGAAAATTTGCATATAGCTATTCATTCTTATGTTTGAATAAGAAATTAAATATCAATTACATATTGAAGTACTAGAGGATAGTTCAAGGTAAATATTACAAATAAGTAGACCAAAACATATACCAAATACTTATAAAAATGAATGTTTATCATCATAAACAGAATAGAAAATTGTATTAAGAATGATAGAATATATCATTACAAATTTTCATGAATTCCTTAACCGAAGTCAATTTTTTTGTCTAATAATTACATAAATTATACAGAAATACATATCCTTGAATTCAGTGGATTGAATTATGTGCATGATATTGACCAACCTGTAAATAGAAGAGATAAAATAAATTGTCAAAGTTGGCAGAATGAATGCTCAATTTGACGAGGGGTAAAATGCAAGTGGTGCAATACCTTTACAGAGACACCATATATAGAGGATGAGTATATGAATATAATAATTTAGATAATTAAATCACATACAATAAATTGACGAGGGTAATTGAAATAGAAATATTACCTTATTAGTAAAATATAAGTAATGAAATCATTATTGTGCATAAAGAACAAGATAAATGAGTTCATGAGAGTAATTTTACAGAGGAAGATATTGTAGTGACAATATTGAAAGCATAAAAATGAAATTACCTTAAATCTGGCAAGCGAGGGACTTAATGAGAATCATGACTAATCTCGAAGCAGGAAGAAGTGTTCATGTACAATAATTCGTTTTATTAATTGAGGGAAATTTACTAAAACTATGACAGAAGAACTTAAAAATCTTTTATCAATTTAATTATTGAATAAGTAACAAGATACAAGCTATAAAGGTAATTATCTAAATAAAATAGACTTATGTAATTTAATACAGAGTCATTACAAACTTGTATCTGTGTATACATAAAGGGTACTTTGAATTCAAATAGTAGTAAATTTAAAACACCTATTACATAACTTGAATTAACTATTATTCCATACATTATGGATAGAATAGTATGACTATAATTAATTGGTCTACTTGTGAAGCAAGCCAAAACAGAGGAAAATTAAAGCAAATCAAATATGAAAGTATACATATCTGTATTGACAGAGATAATAAATGAAATATATAATTAAAACAAATTTGTTTTCTTACCATAAGGGTTTACGGTAACAACAAAATTACCATTATCATGGAGGATAAAGTGATGAGTATAGTCTTGAGGACAAATGAATATATAACAGGGTATTCACAATGCCCAACAAAAGGTTAAAATCAAAATTAATACTCATAGTGGAGGAAAAATGAGTATGATGTATAAATTCGAAATCTAGAGAAATATAATACAAAAATTAGGAAAAATCCATATACAGAGAAGTCAATAATTTCATAATGAATCATATGTGTTCTCTGGACTTTCACAAGAAGCTGAGAACAAAAATATTAGTTCAATATGAAAGATAAATTCACATTGGTTTAAATTCCAGGCATAGAAGTCCAAAATCGTATTCCCTTCTTGAAAATCAAACGAAATTTCATCTTTGTGAATGAATCCAACAATCGAGGAAAGTCAATAGGATGAACTCTATAGAAATTAGCTATAATTGAAGAAAAACTATATAATTATATCTTTTAAATTAATAAATATGGAATTTTAATTATTGTGTAAACACTAGAGTATATTGGAGACCAGGATTTCAAGTCCATGAGGAAGGAATTAAATCCAAAAATCCTTAGAGAAAATAAATTAAATTTAAAATATTAGATTGGATATAAAAATCTAAAAGATACCTTAGTAAAGTGGAAACTTATTGAGAAGCTGTGAAATAAAACTAGAAAGATGAAAAAGCTAGTTTTAAAGAGCTTTTGTGGAAAAAACAAAATTAAAGCCTAGGTTAAAGGAAAAAAACATCCTAATTTAAATGGACGCAGTTATACAAACACGTTGAAGGGAAAGAAAAATTAAAAAATCCATTCCATAGTAGACAAGAGGTTGTTTACACTTTGGAGAAAATGGTCTATGCTCGGGGGGAGCTGTGGAGAAAAAGCTCAAGGTTGGGTGAAAAATAGTCTTACCAGAATTGGTATGGAGAAGTAATTTAATTATGTCTTATTATTCTATTGTTATGATGAGAGTTAGAGTAATGATGGTTTATGTAGAAAGATATGTGGGAAATTATCTTTTCTGTATTATTAAATAGTATAATAAAATTTTGTTAACTATAAGTTACAGAGCCTAAAGTATTTAACAAAACATACTATAATAAATATAGTTTAGTTTTGTATAGTTACATAGATAAAATAAATTAGTAAACCAGCAAACACAATGTCTAAACCCAAGTAAGAGGGTTTAAATCTGATGTTAGGTTGTAAGAATCTAATTATTAAATGCAAAAAATACATCAAAAAAGGTGGAAAGGATGTAATAGAAATAGTTAATATAGTTATTCTGTAAACAATAATGAACATAAATCTATACATAGTAAGAGATCATTTTGAATCTAGAAGAAAACATGATTGTACAAATTAAATCTAAATACAACTACTATACATTAGCATAAAAGTTGAATATAGCTATTCATTCTTATGTTTGAATAAGAAATTAAATATCAACTACATATTGAAGTACTAGAGGATAGTACAAGGAAAATATTACAAATAAGTAGACCAATACATATGCCTACTACTTATAAAAATGAATGTTTATCATCATAAACAGAACAAAATTTTTTATTAACAATGATACAATATATCATTACAAGTTGTCATGAATTCCTTGACCAAAATCAATTGTTCTATCTAATAATTACATAAATTATACAGGAATACATATCCTTGAATTCAGTGGATTGAATTATGTGCATGATATTGACCAACCTGTACATAGAAGAGATAAAATAAATTATCAAAGTTGGCAGAATGAATTCTCAATTTGATGAGGGGTAAAATGCAAGAAGTGAAATACATGTATAAAGACAATATATACAAAGGATGAGTATATGAATATAATAACTTAAATAATTAAATAACATACAAGAAATTGAAGAGGGTAATTGAAATAGAAATATTACCTTATTAGTTAAATATAATTAATGAAATCATTTATGTGCACAAAGAAGAAGATAAATGAGTTCATGAAGATAATTGTATAGAGGAAGATACTGTAGTGATAGTGTTGGAAACATAAAAATGAAATTACCTGAAATCTGGCAGACGAAGGACTTAATGAGAATCATGACTGATCTCAAAGCAAGAAGAAGAGTTCTTGTACAATAATTCGTTTTATTAATTGAGGGAAAATTTCTAAAACTATAAGAGAAGAACTTAAAATTCTCTTATCAATTTAATTATCAAATAAGTACCAAGATACAAGCTATAAAGGTAATTATCTAAATAAAATAGACTTCTATAATTTAATGCAGTCATTACAAACCTGTATCTGTGTATACATAAAGGGTACTTTGAATTCAAACAGTAATAAATTTAAAAGACCTATTACATAACTTGAATTAACTATTGTTCCATACATTATGGATATAATAGTATGACTAGAATTAATTAGTCTGCTTGTGAAGCAAGCCAAAAGAGAGGAAAATTAAAGCAAGTCAGATATGAAAGTATATATATCCGTATTGACGAATATAATCAATGAAATATATATCAAACGAAATTTGTTTCCTTACCATAATGGTTTACTGTAACAATGAAATTACCATCATCGTGGAAGATAAAATGATGAGTATAGTTGTGAGGAGAAATGACTATATAACAGGGTATTTATAATGCCCAACGAAAGGTTAAAATCACATTTAATACTCTTAGTGGAGGGAAAATGAGTATGATGTATAAATTCGACATCTACAAAATTATCATACAAAAATGAGTAAAAATTCATACACAGAGAAGTCAACAATTTCGTAATTGAATCGTATGCGTTCTCTGCACTTTGGTTTAACTTCTAGGCAAAGAAGTCCAAAATTGTATTTCCTTCTTGAAAATTAAACGAAATTTCAAATCTATGAATGAATCCAACAATTGGGGAAATTCAATACAATTAACCCTACAACCAATAACTTTAATTGAAGAAAAACTATATAATTATAAATGGTGGAAAAAACCAATAGGAACGTAATGAAAAAATCAACGAATGGCTTAAACAACAGTGGACAGTCTTAGAATAACAGAGAAACTTATCATATAAACTAGAATCGTAAATCCAATAATTTCTTCACAGGAAGAAATTAAATATGAAAATGAAATTGAGGAGCTGAATGGTTGACGAAATAATCCACAACCATTAACATAGGTAACAGAGACAAACTTGTTTTTAGTAAAATGGTGGAAATTTATTTACTCACCTGGAACTTAAAAATTTGTGTTACCTCAAGGTCGTAAGGAGTAGTGGACACAAAGAAGGTTGAAATACAACTCGTAAAAAGGGTATCTGCACTCACCAAACAAAACACAGTGAGTTAAGGAGTTGAATCCGAAAATTGTAAAAAAAAATTAACAAGTTGCAGAAATAAATCAAATGCATGAAAATAATTTACTTAGGGCTGAGAATGTCACCGAAATAAAAACGAAAAGGGCTGCGAAAAATTCCTACTGGCCTGGGTGGTGAACTGGAGCCGAACCCTTGGACAACATGACCAAATGAAAATGAAAAATCTAGAAAACTGACATGCCATCAAAAACCTAACCAGGATAATGGAGGGAAGGTATACGACCTCATCTCCATCGTTAACGTGACATATATTTTTGGTGTAAAGGATAGAAAAAAATCAACTAGGCCATGTGACGAATTTAATTGACGAAGTACAATCCATTAAAATGTGATAGCCTCGGACAGAGGAATGACATCAAAGATTTGTAAAAAATTTATGATATGGATACGATATAATCACAATACAGAACATCAAATATCAATATAAGATATGGCTACATTAGCCTAGTATATTAAAATACGATTTCAAATGATTGATGCCTCGAAACTCCAATGTAATAAACCATTTGTAACAACTCTTCTTACCCATTTTTTTTTCTTATACCATTTATGCTACTTTGTCGTCATTGACTTTATTTCATTTCGTCATATTATGATCTTTCAACACATGTGTACTTTCTTTCATTAACATTTGTTATAGCGACATAACTGTTTGTGAATAGAATAAAACTGCGTTGCTAATGATAATTCGACCAACATCTTATGATTCCACAATTCCTCTTTTAGTCTTTATTGTCCTTTGTGACATTTATTCAATGAACACAACTTCTGTTATAATAGTAGCTTATTTTACTATTTATTTACATAATAATAATATTATGCCTTTGCTATAATTTTTATTAACATAATAATGTTAATAATTGTCATATTAAAGTTATCTATTAAAATATATAATTATATTCTAACATTATACACATTATCAAAGATTTCCCTTCTAACTATTTTCCATACTCTTACTCATACATTCCGTGTAATATTCCTAAATTATCTTGCAGCTAATTGGAATATTAAAGTTTTGTTTTTGTCACTTAGATAGGTGAATAAGTGGGTAGGGAGACCCATAAATCTCTTTATGAAGAATAAAACCACTTCTCGTGTGAAATTGGATCATATTTTAAGATTAATAAAGCACCCTAAGGTGTGAACAGGGGCTGGAGCACATTGATTGGGTCAACTTTGACCAAATCAACAACGTTGTCATGGAGGAGTGGACATTAATGGAGGGACAATGCCGTTTTAGATGGAGACACATTGCATGTAAGTAGTGTCACTAATGGATGGGGCTTAGGGTTTGGAAGCTCATTTCTGGTATAAGGTAGAGGATGACAACCATATTGTTCATGTTGATATATGTTTATGTTTGATATATGGTATGTTTAGACATACAGCTTTCTTCAGCTGTTTAGCTAAGATTGCAATGTTGTTTAGCACAGGGTGTTCCTGATCAGGAATCTCATCTCTTTCCTTGAGAGGCCTCTTGGAATATTTTCACTATACTTCCACATTTAGGCATTTGGCCAAGCTTCAGTCTCATGTACAACACAGTTCTGTTTAGATTTGGATGTGTTGCAAGGGTATAGCAGTGGAGGAGAGAGATCTCCAATTTCTGAGCTAGTTTTCCATTAGAGGGATCATCCTTTCATCCGAAAGCTTGTGAGTAAGTTCTCAGGGCTTCATTACATATTTTTTCATCAGGCGAAGTAGTAGTCACTAGCTACAGCGCAGTTTCCCTCAAGGACTACATTATTTTAGAGAGCAGTTGCAGAAGCGGGTTTATTGCCCTATTTGGAGTGTTTGGATTTCCTTTGTGGGGATCAACCCTTCATTTAGGAGATATTTTGGAGGAGGATCAGACATCTTGTACATCATATTAGCCACTTCCCACCAGTGATTCAGTTGCAGAGATTATTAAGCCCTAGGGCCAAATCTGCTATATTTTGTATAGTGTGTATTTCTGGAAACATTTTCTGGGTAGTCCTAGAAATCTGTTTTGGAGCATGGATCTCTAGCCTTAGCATTTTTGGAGCATTATATCAGCAGAAATATATTTTTATATCTTTCTGCTGCTATTCTCTCTTAGACAACACAGTTTTCTGCATTCCTATATTTCATGTATTAACAACATTTTAGATCTAGGTGTATACTTTCATGGGAGGCTTGTTTGCCCAGCTTGAGTGATTTTTTCCTCAAGATCTTGTACCTATTTTCTATTATATTCATAATGGAATGGTTCTATTGCTGTCTCATGCTTTCCTCTATTCATATTTCTGCATATTTCCAGTTGTATGCACTATATTCCTGCTTTTCCCATTTTTGAATATTAAAGTGGTATCGGAACATAATCTTGGCTCAGCCTGTGTACTTCAGTCATTATGTCATCTAAGGAGGCTTCTCATAGAAAGGAGAAGATCTGCAGAATATATTAAGGAAAAACTTCATTATCAGGAGGGAAGGAGTTCTCAAAACTTCTTCTTCACACTATGAAGTGCATTAACAAAGACATCAAAAAGCTGAGGAGGGGGATATATATAGATTCTCCAAGAGGGCTTGTACATGAAGAAAGCTCCAAATTTTCACATTATGGGTGTGAGCATTCAGCTACACCATCATATTTACAATGATCTACCATGCCTATGTTCATAGCAAGAGAGATGGAGGAAGGAGATGTACCAAAGGAGGAGACTCTTGGTGACTATCTTCAAGAGTATGAATCTCAATCCCAGAGGTTCAAACATCATCTAAACTTCCAAGGGTTTTGCAAGATCAAGGAGAACAGAAGACCTAGAAATCACAATAGAAGCAAGTGGTGTGAGCAGCATGATGTGGGTAGATTCTTTCTATCTACTTTTTATGGGTCACCTAAATGTTCAACTAGGGCTTGGGTAAAGGAGCTAAACAACTATTTGTAGCAGCACCAAGTTTCAAAAGATGAAGCCATTAGAGTAGCAACAGTGCATCTTGAAGGTAAGGCTTATGCCTGGTGGTTTTATGAATCTTATTCATTAAATCATGCAAATATATCTACTTATGCAAGGGTTACTAGGAGGTTAGTGAAAATATTTGATGAAAAACATTCTGAAACTTCCTTGGTTGAGCTAGCCAAGCCTAAACAAACAAAACCTTTGCATGAGTTGGAAGGATCTATAAACCCAACCCCATTTCAGAAAACTATTGCGGGGGTTAAAAACTTGCAGAATACCTTGCTAGATTCAAGATCCCCACTTCAGAAAGAGTTCTCTTCTCAAAAGGAAGACATGGATATCTCCTTTTCAAAAGCGGATCTAAACATATAGCCTCTTAATGATGATGAGACAACCTCCATTCATGATGAAGGGGAAGAGAAGGTAAGAGGTAATAGCATTGTCGCAGCAGGAGCAGATCTAGTACCTCGTGAAGAGAAATATGAGGCAATTTCTCCAATGAGAGGAGTTCTTGTTCCCTTGCAAGAAGTTCCAAAGGATCTCACATGTGGATATCAGGGCATAGTCCATGAGCAGCATGTGCCATCATTGATAGATTGTAAGATCTTGCAGATAAAATTTAGGGAGGATGGTTAGCATCATATGACTAGGAGCACACACCCCTCTCTATTTCATAAGGACGGTGCACACAAGAGGCAGGATGATTTGTGTAGTGAGGATAGGGACAAATCAGTCCACTCACATATATAGCCTACTATAGGCATTGATGTTTCATTACATGGAGGCATTCCACCAGGGAAACCCCCTGATTGGGAAATGAACAAAGGGTTCTTTGAACATGGTGCAGCATTGATATATCTGGCTAAGGAAGGAGCCTTGGGAGGAGCTAGCACAACGCAGAGAACCTTGGGTGGGTTCAAAGGAGGGATGAGCAATTTTCTGATATGGACATTTCCATCTCCCACTCAACTATTTGCACTGAAAGATGATGATTTAGGAACCTGTGATGACACAATCATGGGTTAAAAGGTCTACTCCATCTTCTTGGGGCAGAAAATGATGCTTGCACACATGAGTTATATTTCTGAATATGACAAGAGGTTATTAACACCCTTTCATGCATTGGAAAAACTATAGAAGTTTTGGATGGAAAATACCTTCCAAGAGGAGGTTGACCTCCATGTATTTCAATCTTTTCTTGGGAAAGATCAGCTGCAAGGGAAGCAACAAAAGTGGGGTAACAGTACTCCAACATGTGACTTTGGCATTGAGCATGTCAAAGAGGAGAGTTATGATGAGACAGGTGCTTCAATTCAGATTTCTACAATGCTATCATTGTTGGGAAGCCTAGATCCATATTGGGAGTCCCAACTATTGGTGGAATACTCCAAGAACCTCTTCACATGTAAGGTTCTTGATGGGAAAGTGATAGATGGGAGATATAGAGTGGTTGATGGAGTCATTTATTTCCATGATAAAATCTACTTGGCTATAGAGTCCAAGCTAAAGAAGGAGATTCTACATGTAGCATATGAGGCACTCTCTTCAGGACATGTAGACTTCATTGGGTCTTATCACACCACCATGGAGGGATTCTATTGGGAGGATATCAAAGAAGATGTGCACCAACATATCAAGAGTTATGTAGCTTGTTTTATGTATGAGGAGGAAAGCAACCACCTTGCAAGGTTGTTACCATCATTTCCCCTTTTGATGAATAAATGGGAAGGTTCATCTATGGACCTCTTCACCAACTTGTCTACAATATATGGTAAATATTGTGTTTTGATGCTTATTTCTCAACTAACATTGTATGTGTATTCTTTTACCATGCATTTACAGCACATTGCTCCACAAGAGATCAAACATCTTTTTGGATTTCATGGTCCTATTGGGGCTACATTCAGTGATGGAAATGATCACTTCATGAAGGAATTTGGGCAAGACATGTTTTGCTTGGTTCATATTTGGCCAACAACTAATTCCCTCTACTAATTTCAAGCTTTTGAGAAGCTTATGGTAGCAAGCAAGTGGTTGGATGGTCACTTATCATATCATGTTTGGAGACAACAAGAATCAAAACAACACTGGTCTCACTTGAGGGACTATTGTCACCACCCAGTATGTCATATGACACTTAGTCCATGTTTCTTTTGGAGCCCATATGGTGATGACACTTTATCCACTATATGTAGGGAAGATTGGACAAGAAATATTCCTAGAATCAAGGAGTGGGATCTTGAGATTCCAAATATCTTTTGGCTTCATGAGGACTATATATTACAGCCCAAGACCAGAAGCTCCAAATTTATCATAAATGGAGAGAGAGACAACGTAAGTTGAGTAAATTTATCTTTCATTTTCAGCCATGCAGCGCCTATACTTTGCATAAGCAGGGGATTGGTGATTGTTCCCATGAGCTACCAAGGATGACTCATTTTGTTTGGATGATAGCATGGAGATTGGAGTTTCTCATTGGGATTGAAGCACCCAAAATTTACCATCTCTCATGCCCTTAGGAGGCCAATGGACATCATATAACTCTTTCCATATATCTCCCACTTTTTCATGATGAGATCTGCTTGGTTTATCCACCAAAGGAAATATTATATTCTTGGGAGAAGACATATCCATAAGATATTTTGCAATATCCTTGCAGTTTATTGAGGACAAGCAACATTTTGGAGGGGAGGACTGTAATATTTCTAAATTATCTTGCAACTAATTGGAATATTAAATTTTTGTTTTTTCACTTAGACAGGTGAATAAGTGGGTAGGGAGACCCATAAATCTCTTTATGAAGAATAAAACCACTTCTCGTGTGAAAGTGGATCATCTTTTCAACTTAATAAATCACCCTAAGGTGTGGACAGGGACTGGAGCACATTGATTGGGTCAAATTTGACCAAATCAACAACGTTGTCATGGAGGAGTGGACATTAATGGAGGGACAACACAATTTTAGATGGAGACACATTGCATGGAAGTAGTGTCATTAATGGATGGGGCTTAGGGTTTGGAAGATTATTTCTTATATAAGGAAGAGGATGGCAACCATATTGTTCATGTTGATATATGTTTATGTTTGATATATGGTTTGTTTATACATATAGCTTTCTTCAACTGTTTAGCTAAGATTGCAGTTTTTTTTAGCACAGGGTGTTCTTGACTAGGAATCCCACCTCTTTCCATGAGAGGCCTCTTGGAAGAGTTGCACTATACTTCCACATTGAGGAATTTGGCCAAGCTTCAGTCTCATGTACAATAGAGTTCTGTTTAGATTTGGGTTATGTTGCAGGGGTGTAGCAGTGGAGGAGAGAGATATCCAATTTTTGAGCTAGTTTTCCATTGGAGATGTTATCCTTTCATCTGGAAGCTTGTGAGGAAGTTCTCAGGGCTTCATTACATATTTTTGCACTAGGAAAAGTAGCAGTCACCAGCTACAACGCATTTTCCCTCAAGGACTACGTTATTTTAGAGAGTAGCTGTAGCAGTGGGTTTATTGGCCTATTTGGAGTGTTTGGATTTCCTGTGCAGGGATCAACCCTTCATTTAGGAGATCTGTTGGAGGAGGATCAACCATCTTGTACATCAGATTATCCACCTCCCATTCAGTGATTCGGTTGTCCTAGAAATCTGTTTTGGAGCATGGATCTCTAGCCTTAGCATTTTTGGAGCAATATATTTTTATATCTTTCCGTTGTTATTCTCTCTTAGACAACGCAATTTTTTGCATTCCTATATCTCATGTATTAACAACATTTTAGATCTAGTTGTATGCTTTCGTGGGAGGCTTGTTTTCCCAACTTGAGTGATACTTTCCTCAAGATCTTGTACTTATTTGTTGTTATATTCATAATGGAATGTATCTACTATTGTCTCATGCTTTGATATATTCATATTTCTGCATATTTCTAGTTTTATGCACTATATTCCTACTTTTCCCATTTTGGAATATTACATTCCGCTTATACAAACTCTTTTAACATTTTTAATATAACTTTGAAGATTAATATAACAAGGGTTTATATCCATTTATGGACCTAACACTTAGCCCATGAATAATTAATTTGCACTTAACTCTTTCATTGGTGTATGGGCATCGTTGATAATTCATATCCAGCGAATTCCAATTACTATCATTACCTAATCATAAGAGTTCCATTCGAATTAAATCTTTGGAGTTATGGACATGAGCACTATCATGAGGTTCAAATACTATATATCAAACGTTACACATATAGTCATGCCTGCATTATAGCATTAATTTTGTTTATTACCATATAAAATATTACATATAGTCACTTTTCCTTTATGATATTACCTTGGTTTATTACGTTGGAGTTTCGAGGCATCAATCATTTGAAATCGTATTTTAATAAAATAGGCTAATATTACCATATCTTATATTGATATTTGATCATTCGTATTAGGATTATATGGTATCCCTATCATAAATTTTTTACATCTCTTTGATGTCATTCCTTTTTCCAAGGCTATCACATTTTAATGGATTGTACTTCGTCAACTAAACTTGTCACATGGTCTGGTTGATTTTTTTGATCCCTTGCACCATGAATCTATTCCATGTTAACGGTGGAGATGAGGTCGTATACCTTCCCTCCATTCTCTTTGTTAGGTTTTCGATGGCATGCCACTTTTTTCAGAATTTTCATTTTCATTTGGCCATGTTTTCTGAGGGTTTGGCTTTGGTTCACCACTCAGGCTAGTAGGAATTTTTTGCAGCCCTTTTCGTTATTCTTACGGTGACATACTCAGCACAAGGTAAATGATTTACATGCGTTTGATTTATTTCTGCAGCTTGTTAATTTTTGTTTTACAGTTTTCGGATTCAACTCCTTAACTCACTGCATTTTGTTTGGTGAGTGAAGAGACCCTTTTTTACGAGTTGTATTTCAACCTTCTTCGTGTCCACTACTCCTTACGACCTTGAGGCAACACAAATTTGTGAGTTCCAAGTGATTAAATCGTTTTCCACTGTTTTACTAAAAACAAGTTTGCTTCGTTACCTATGTTAATGGTTGTGGCTTATTTCGTCAACCGTTTGGCTCCTTAATTTCGTTTTCACGTTTAATTTCTTCCTGTGAAGAAATTATTGGATTTATGGTTCCATTTTATATGATAAGCTTCTCTGTTATTCTAAGACTGTCCACTGTTGTTTAAGCCATTCTTTGAAGTATTTATTACGTTCATATTGGCGGTTTCCGTCATTTATAATTATATAGTTTTTCTTCAATTAAAGTTGTTTGATGTAGGGTTCATCGTATTGAATTTCCCCAATAGTTGGATTCATTCACGTAGATGAAATTTCGTTTGATTTTCAAGAATGGAATAAGATTTTGGACTTATCTACCTAGAAGTTAAACCAATGTGAATTCCCTTCCATATCGAACTACTATTTTTGTTCTCAGCTTCTTGCGAAAGTCCAGAGAACACATACGATTCAATTACGAAATTGTTGACTTCTCTATGTATGAATTTTTCCTCATTTTTGTATTATAATTTTGTAGATGTCAAATTTATACATCATACTCATTTTTCCTCCACTATGAGTATTATTTGTGATTTTAACCTTTCGTTGGGCATTATGAATACCCTGTTATATAGTAATTTGTCCTCAAGACTATACTCATCGTTTTATCCTCCACGATGATGGTAACTTCATTGTTACAGTAAAACCTTATGGTAAGGAAACAAATTTCGTTTAATTATATATTTTATTGATTATCTTCTTCAATACAGATATGTACACTTTCATATTTGACTTGCTTTAATTTTCCTCTATTTTGGCTTGCTTCGCAAGTAGACTAATTAATTCTAGTAATGCTATTCTATCCATAATGTATGGAACAATTGTTAATTCAAGTTATGTAATAGGTCTTTTAAATTTGTTACCATTTGAATTCAAATTACCCTGTGTGTATACATAGATACAGGTTTGTAATGACTGTGTATTAAATTACAGAAGTCTATTTTATTTAGGTAATTACTTTTATAGCTTGTATCTTGTTATTTATTCAATAATTAAATTGATAAGAGAATTTATGTTCTTCTCTTATAGTTTTATTAATTTTCCCTCAATTAATAAAGTAAATTGTTGTACATGAACTCTTCTTCCTACTTCGAGATCAGTCATAATTCTCATTAAGTCCCTCATCTACCAGATTTCAGGTAATTTATTTTTTATGTTTTTAATACTGTCACTACAATATCTTCCTTTGTACAATTACCCTCATGAACTCATTTAACTTCTTCTTTATGCATAGAAATGATTTCATTACTTATATTTGACTAATAAGGTAGTATTTCTATTTTGTCACTACAATATCTTCCTTTGTACAATTACCCTCATGAACTCATTTATCTTCTTCTTTGTGCATAGAAATGATTTCATTACTTATATTTGACTAATAAGGTAGTATTTCTATTTTGATTACCCTCGTCAATTTCTTATATGTGATTTAATTATTTAAATTATTATATTCATATCCTCTATATATGGTGTCTTTGTATACGTGTTGCACCTTTTTCATTTTATCCCTCGTCAAATTGAGCATTCATTCTACCAACTTTGAAAATTTAGTTTATATCTTCTATTTACAGGTTGGTCAATATCATCCATAAAATTCAATCCTCTGAATTCAAGGATATATATTTATGTATAATTTATGTAATTATTAGACAAAAAAAATTTACTTCGATCAAGGAATTCATGACAATTTGTAATGATATATTTTATCATTGTTAATACAAATTTTGTTCTGTTTATGATGATAAACATTCATTTTTATTAGTTGGTATATGTATTGGTCTACTTATTTGTAATATTTCCTTTTACTATCCTCTAGTACTTCAATATGTAATTGATATTTAATTTCTTATTCAAACATAATAATGAATAGCTATATGCAATTTTTCTGTTAATGTATAGTAGAGGTATTTAGATTTAATTTGTACAATCATATTTTCTTCTAGATTGAAAATTATCTCTTACTGTATATAGATTTATGTTTCATTATTGTTTACAGAATAATTATATTAACTATTGCTATTACATCCTTTCCACATTTTCTGATGAATTTTCTACATTTAATAATTAGATTCTTACAACCTAACAATAGATTTAAACCTTCCTGTTTGGGTTTAGACATTTTGTTTGTTGGTTTAATAATTTAATTTGTCTATGTAACTATACAGAACTAAACTATATTTATTATGGTATGTTATGTTAGATACATCAGACTCTGTAACTTACAATTAACAAACTTTTATTGTTACACCAATTTTTTGGTCATCTAACTCATTATCATTAGATGAACCCAAGTAAGACGATAAAGACTGACTTGATCATAAGTAAAATTTGTTGTTTTATATAAAGTTAATATTTGAAATGTTTCCAACACATTTAACCTAAAGTATGAAATTAATTAATAAAACATTATTTATTTAATGATTTGAATGTTATTCAAACTGTTTTATTAAATAATATCTTTATTAATTTATCAAACGAGTTAAATAATTAAATAAATCATTATTTATTTAATTATATTCCCACCATCTCCCTAAAATAATAAATAAATCATTTATTTATTTATTGTTTATAAATAAAGGAATTAACCCAAGTCAAAAGACCTTTTCCCTCCAACAAATATAATAAAATATTCCTAAAGGGTGATTCTAGAATTTGATTAATAATATTTTATTCATGCACCGAATTCTAGAACACCCCAATATTTTGTTATAAATAGAAGGGTTTTCCCCATTCATTAGTCACCTTCATTGCATTAGATCACACTAGATCTACTCTTGGTCACCATTTTCCATTTTTGCCTTGTGAGCTCCCATTGAGTTCTATGTTTGTCTGGGTTTTCTACCACAATAAGAGAGAGGAATTTTAGATCTGAAACGCTGAGGAATTTCAAGAACCCATCCCATTGAGGAGAACCGGAAAACACCTTTCTTGTTTTCCTCTCAGGTGCCCCATTCTTTAATATAATATAAAACATTCTTTTAAATACATTGTTCTTGTCTTGTCTATTGGATGCATGGAGCCATATTGTATTTTATCTGCTTAATGTCTTTTGTGCTTAGATCTGGATTTGTGCAGCAGACTTAAAGATATTTTTCAGCCATAATCGATGTTAGGGCTATTTTTTATGCATTGCTAAAGTGATCTTTTACAATGAAATATTCATAATAACAATTGGCGACTCCACACGGGTTTTCTTTTGCGACCGTTGTCGTTTCATATATTTCTGCATATCCAGCTGTTTCAGACCCTAGGGTTTCTCTTCCATTTTCTGTTTTTCCTATTTTCTGGTGCTTTCCACCTCTAAAACCCTCAAACAGTCAAATTTTTAACTTTCGTGTGTTTCTGGCCTTATTGCGCAGGTGACAGACATCAACCGCAACTGAGACGACAAAATTTTTCTGAAATCTGCCGCCGAGAGAGCCGGATCTGCAGGTCGCACTTATCAGCCCAAAAAGTGCGACCTGAGCTTGAAGACGCACTTTTCTACCCAAAACCTGCGACCTGCACTTTTTCTGCAAATTTTCCATCACTTTTTTTGGGTTTGTCTGAAGCTTTTGTCAAGGTTTTCTAGCCTCTGTCTCTACCCATTTAGACCTGTTTCTGATCTACTTCACTCAACTAAGTGGGAATATTGCCCCTTAGGGCTCTAGTACCCTCCACTTTTTGTGGGAGAGTCTTTGTTGTTTCAAAAGTCTGCATTTCCAGAGTTTCAGCCTTATTTCTCTCAGATCTGATACCTCATTTTCAGATCCCTTTAGATCAGCTCTTATCCCTTTCAAATCACCTCATATAGTTTTGTTTGGGTTCATTTCTCGGGCTGCCTCATTGCCCCTTCTATTTTTTGCTAATCTCCTCCTTTTTAACAGCAACCTTGCCTCTGCCTCTTTGCTGTTTTCTGCACCTCTTTACATAAAATTTCTCCTTTAGATCCCAGTCCCTCCCGACATTATCTCTATTGGCCTCCTTTTTGCGTGCTTGGCTTAGTTTTTTCCCTCTTATAGACTAGTTTTGAGAGACCCACCTTATTGGGTTAGATTGATGCATTGATTAGCTGTTAATTTTTTGTTATATTAGTCTTATTTACTGTGGATTTATTTTCAGTTACGAAGCACACTTTTTCTTTTACTCTCAAAACGTCTGGGTTTAAACAATTAAAATTAACGCACGCCACACACTGACCCTAAGTATAGAAGCGCCTGGTTAACACCGCCTGGCAAAGACTTTAAATTCAATTGTCACTGCACCTCTCTACCCTTGACCTCACTTGATTTTGTCCCTCCCTGCCCTTGTCGATTTTTCTTCTTCCCGTCATCATTGTGCCCCCAAGGCGCCTCTCCCGGAGAATTTTTGGCCTTCACCCTCAGTTTTCGGTTGGTCAACTTCCTCCTTCCTGTCGTCATCGAGTAAGTCTTCCCCCGAGTCCGCACTCCGACTCTTTCTCTGATTGTCCAGGTTCTCCCCCTACTTCTGGTTCTCCCTCTCTTACCTTCACCATGTCTAGTTCAGGACCTAGCCCTAACCCTAGTTCTACCGCTGGGTTCGTTTCTAGTGGAACCACTACGAGACCTACCTCGACTGCCCCGTTGCTCCCTTATATGGATGGCCTCAGTCTCCTCGATTTCAATCAGCTGATCAATGATCTTATTCACCATGATGTCAGTTGGCCTGCTATGCCAACCAAGCTCCCCTCTGACATTCCCAAGTTCAAAGGCCTTGCTAGTGAAGATCCCTCTAACCATATTCGATCTTTCCACATGTGGTGTTCCTCCAATTCCATCACTGATGACTCCATCCGTCTTTGATTTTTCCAACGCACGCTTACTGGCGAAGCTTCTAAATGGTATGTCGATCAAGCCACCTCTTCCCATACCACCTTTGCAACCATTGCCCAAGCCTTTTTATCTTATTTCCAGCTCCCTCTCTGATACGACACTAGTACTGAACTCTTAACTTCTTTCCATCAATCCTCTTCGACCCGCCTTTCCGCTCATGTCTAGGAATGGCAACAAAGACGAAGCTTGTGTCACGCTCCCCCCTTTGAAGATCGAGTTTACATGGACTGGTTCCTTCGCTCTCTCTTACCTCCCATTGGAAAAGATGTTGCATCCCATTTTCCCCAAACCGAAGAAGCCACCCTCCAAATAGCCTTGAAATATGACCTTATCTATGCTCAATCTGGTTATGTTTATACCATCCTTCCTGACCTCCCCAAGCCCGGTGGCACTAATGCCTCGGGGGCATCTCACTCTGCCGACAGTATCGTTGGAGCCCTGTCACATACCCCTACCCAACCTCTTCTGGGCTATGGTTTCCCTCCAGGAGGGGCCAACCCCTCAGGCACTTTCCCCCCTCCAGGTAGCATGTATCCAGGATACGGCATGCCTCCTCCTTTTTCCCACCCTCCTTCTTACCTCAATGTCGCCCATCCTACCCCTTATCCGTATCCACAACCTGGATTCCCAGCTCCTCTAGCATTTGGACCTCCCAATCCCTTTCCTTCTCCACCCCCGCAACCGCACTTACTACCCCCTCCAGGGCAAGTATTTGCACAACAGGGGGCACCTAATTTTCTTCCTTCTCAAATAAAGAGAAAAGGCAATCAATCCGCTTCTGGTAATCGTGGATCCAATCCTTCCAGTATTGACTCTACCACCAGCAACCAACCACAGGGCTCTCAGTCCAAACTGGATAGGCCGCTTCGCACTAATAAGCCCTATTCGTGTTGCGGTGTTTACGGTCACTACACTCACGATTGTCCCTTATTACCACAAATGCGGCAGATGTGGGAGTCTCAGGCCACCGTGTAGGGACAACACTCCTCCCCTACTGTCCCTCCTACCCCATCTACTTCTTAACCCGTCGTGTTTACCAATCCTTTCCCTCAACAAGGATTCGTGGCCACTCAACCTCCTCATGCCCCGGTAACCACTCAACTTTCCCCTTCTGGTTCCTCTGATTACCAGATTCTCATGATGGCCTCTGACCCTCTCACCGTCGACCTCAACCTTCAAACTCGATCCTGTCAGTATTCCATGCCTCTCATTCCCTTTGTCTCCGAGTCTCCATCTTCAGGTCCTACAGAGCCTCTGTCGACACCCAATGGTCCCTTACAAATCCCTCCGCCCAAAGCTGAGGTTCATCCGAAGACTCCTAAGGGACCATTACGCCGAAACGCTGCCTCTGGTAAAGCTGCCCATTCATACAACATAGTATATGATCTGGCACAATCTCCTGCTGCCATTTCAACATTGGAACTCCTCCAGTTGTGTCCTTCTCAAAATAAGGCTCTACTATCTGTCGTGGGTGTTGTAGATCCTGCTGATGACCAATTGATTGTTTTCACCGCTCGTCAGTCAGACCATCCCCCTCTCCCTCCTTCGGTTTCTTTCCAAATCCCAGTCAAAATCTGAAATGCCAATGTCGCTCGGTGTATTATTGATGAGGGGACATCTACCTGTGTCATGTCCGCTTTGGTTTGGAAACAAATTGGATCTCCCGAGCTGGCCCCTTTCACAATCACCCTTCGTGCGTGGGATGGCCACACCTCCCAGCCCATCGGCCTCTTTCGTAATTGTCCTATCACCCTTGCGGGTAAGACTGTTTGTGTCGATGTTGAAGTTATCGACACCCCTCTTAATTACAAAATTATTTTGGGGCGTAGTTACACCTATCCCATGTCTGCTGTCCCATCTGCAGTCCACCGCAAGATGTTCTTCCCTCATAATGGAAAAATTGTCACAATTGACCAGTTGACTTACCATGAACCAAACTCTCAGACCTCCCCTGAGTCCACCGCCTCTTCTGTCACCAATAAGCCAACTGTTGATTCATTGACCAGTGTTTCCCCTGGCGTCTACAAAGACTCCTCCTTGCTTGGAAATTTTCCTAGTCCTCCTCCTTCTCCTGTCTCTGACCCCAGTTTAGCGAATGTTTGCATTATGTAATCGTCTCAGGCTGTCCTTTCACAGCCTGCTTCGGCTAGTCAGCAACCTCAATCTTTCCTACCACAACTTGCTCCTAGCCCTTCGCTTCAGTCGACCGACCCTTTTTCACCTATATCTTCCCATCCCCCTCACACTCAGGAACCTTCCTACCCTCCTGAAATGGTTCCCTCAGGCCTCCATCACATGGGAGTTGTCCCTCCTGGTCATTACCCCGCCGTTCAGATACCTTTCCTCGGTCCCCCCCCCCCCTGGGCGTCTATTCGATTCCCGTCACGGCCACCCTTTCCCTCCCTAATTTAACCTTGGTAATTCCAGTATGGTATCTTACTCCTCCAGCCGAGACCCCGCCAGACCATCCTAAACCATACATAGTTGTGACACCAGTGCAGCCAATTCCCTTCGCTCCTTCAACCACTACAGTGCCCCTAGCCCCTCCACATGACCCTCCTCATGCTGCGACCACTATAGGAAAGAAAAGAAAAACTCGAAAGGGGGCATCCAAAGACAAGGCCACCGCACCCGATCTTACCCCTCCCCCACCCGCCAAGCCTTGTGCTTTGTGTGATGGTATCGATCATCCCACCCATACTTGTCTTGAGTTACCCCGTATCCAACCCAAGGTTAAAGTCGCGTTCCCTGAATCTACAGTCCCTGAAACCTCTGTTTCTTCCTCATCCGCAGCCAAGAACCCAAAGACTCTTCGCACCAACAAACCCTGTGCTCTGTGTGGTGTCCATGGCCATTAATCTCACCATTTTCTTCAACTCACGCATTACCGAGCTTCTTTAGAGGTCATTTGCGAGTACGAAGTTGAACAAAATCAATCCGCCTCTCCCATCCTTGCTCAATATGCATCAGGCCTACTCGAGGCTCCCCCTGCTACCATTGACATTCCTCCCCCTGATGTTGAAATGTCAGAGTCTACTGCTCCCCTCCTCTACCTATCATCATCCGCACAACCATCAGAGTACATTCCCTTTGAATCCACTCTATCTGTTCTGCTTGATCATCCTTCAGACACATTCTCGGGCTCTTCATGTTTAGACCATATTTTTACCTGTTCTTTTTTCATTCCCCATGATGACCCGTATCTGCGCCTCTCTTCCCGTAATGTTGATTTAGGTAACTTTGTAGCATCATACGGTTCCCTTGACCCTTCCATTCCCTCCCATAATCACGATCACACCACCCGTATCTTCGATGTTCTTCGCAACCTGAGCTCCTGCTCTTCATCCCATAGTTCTCATTCATCTCCCCTTCATCATTCTCTAAGTCCTAGACTTCCTACCCAGACTGCTTCCTCCCATAGCCGTCAGTGGATGTCTATCCTCTACTCACGTTGCCATCCTTTTTCTCATCCCTCCCATTTGTTGCCTTGTGACACTATTACATCGGCCCTCTCCTCCACCCATTATCTTGGCTATGCCGATGGGGCAAGTCGCTCTTCCCGGAATCTCTCTTCGGCAGCATGGGCCATATTTACCCCCTTGCATACCTTGGTTCTTGCAAATGGGCTCTGCATTGGTAATGCCACCAATAATCAGGCTGAATATGATGCAGTACGTGGCCTCTTAGCCGATGCTCTCTCTCATCACATCCTCCATCTACATGTTCATTTAGATTCCATGCTTCTTGTCTTACAACTTAATGGTGTCTATCGTGTGCATAACCCTATCCTGTTTAGACAATATCTACAGGTGCAACTTTTGATACGTGAATTTAGATTCATTACTTTCACCCATATCCCTCGACATCAAAATCACTACGTAGATCAAATCGCAAATCATGTTCTAGACTGGCATTTATCACACACAAGACAATAACATTTCACATCATCAACAAAATGTACATAAATCATATATATATTACATAACATGTGTTTTTAGATCCCCTCTGCTCTAAAACATACAACATGCCCATAGCATGGTACAAAAAACAAAACTACAAAATGGGGGGCACCATTTACCCCTACATCAACGCTGGGGGGCACCACTTTCCCTACATCTAATCACTCTCTGGAGGGTCCCGAGCCAATGGCTCTACTCCCACAGCTTGTAGATCATGCACAGTCTGACCGGCCATTGCCATGCATCACATGATACCTCGCCATTCCGAGGGTAGCCCAATACATAACTCTATGTACTGGTCGTCTAAATCCTGCCAACCACGCTCCGACACACCAGTCAGCAACCCCTCACATCTACGACAGATGTCCTCCACCAGAGCGGCCATATCCTTGTTCTGTGATGTCCTTGATCCACTTGCACCTGTAGCTCCTGCTGCTGCTGGTCGTCCCATATATCCGGCCGGTTTTACCGGAGCTATATTTGCATTCCAAAAAATAGAACGATTAGTACCATGAATACTAGTCACAAACTATAAAATGCACATAACAGATTAGCAGCTTGTCACTTACCTCGGGCCCCCACACTCGACTAGGCGGAAGCAGCAAGTCCGAATCTCCCCAATAACTCATCCCACTATAGGGATAGTCGTCTATGTATAGTGGCATCTAATCCCAATGGGCAAAGAACTCTAGTCGGAACACCCGTCCGACTGCCCCTCCTCCTCCTCTACACAGTAATCATCCCCACCGACGCATTCAGGGCTCTCTCGGACCTCCATCAGGTAACTATATACGAGATCGCAAGGTTAGGATCTTCTCAAAGAAGAAAGCGCACAAAATAGTCCCATAGGCACAATCATGATTCACTCGTTGCTTGCATAGCGACAATTGTCGTTTCACCGACACCAACATCATCTGGGCCCACCCATAGTAGGTACCCCCCAACACACTCTCTACAATCATCATCTGCCCTCTAGTGATGTGATGGAACACCTAGCTGCCAAAGATCTGCAACACTGCTGCGGCCACTGCCCGGGTCTCCAACCTCTCTAAATCCCCAATGGATATCCGAGTCCATTTGACTTGGACACCTGGTCAACAATGTCGCTCAACAAAATCCATAATGTTACACCCCCGTGGTAACACTGGCTGCGTATTTCCCACCATCCCTAATGGTGGGAGACCAGTCAAGAAATATAGATCCTGGACTGTCAGCTCGATCCTGTGCCCCTGCACTATAAACACCTTATGATCTGGATCCCAATAACTAATAATCCGAGCCAACAGGGGCTCTCTAGCCTGCATCAAAGGGTTCTCCAAAAATTTCAGAACCCCATACCTAGCCAGTGCACGACGGACACCTTGATCCACTTGGATTTCCATCCGTAATGTACCTAAGTCTCTCTCTCTCCACTTGATCCGTATACCTGCCATATCTGCACAAAACCATCATTTTTGTCAGTCTACAGATCATAAAAACTACATTAACCTACATCAAAACTAAATCTCAACCCACAACAGCACTGAAACTTCCCACATCTAACAAGTCGCACTTTTTGGGCAAATCCTGGGCCAAGTCGCACTTTTCAGGCCAAAACCTGCGTCCCCGGTCACAGCTTTTGCCCCAAAAAGTGTGACCCGGCCGTAATGAAGAAGTAGGGGCAGTCACTGAGATTTAAAACTCTAATCTGCAATTTGAAACCATCAAAAACAAAGAGTATGATTAGGCCTCTTACCTGCCACTAACAGATCACGATTCCAACGGTTGGTTTTTCCACTACGATCACCGCAAGATTTAGGGCCTTCTCTCCTCTCCACATTCACCACAGCTACATAAGAAAATGAATGATTTTGGAGGGAAAACGCCTTATTAGAAGAAAACCCCTGTTTTTTCTTTCACCCGCTGGGACCAAACCGTAGCCCCGTTCGACACACCGTCCACACCGTTGGAAAGCTCTCACCGAGCACTCAAATGGGTATCTGTCAGTTTTCCATGTTTTTCTACTTCACTAGGACACATTTTGTCCATGAAGGTTCTATTAACCTCTTCTCAAAATCGAAATTCTTCACTCACGACACTTGTACTTGGGTCACCACTTTGCCTCCTTACTCATCTTCGTTCGTGTTGATTTTCGTCATGAGCTACCCTATTGTACTCATGCTTTTATGGTCCCTCATTGGACCCTTACTATGAGGCAGCACCATCGAGTCACCCTTGTTTAGAGCATCCGAGTCGAGTCACCCTCACATTCATGGACTCCATTCCGAGTCCCTTTGTACCTCGCTATCGTCCTCCATCCTTTCTTGCTTAGTCCCTCTCTCGTGTCGCACATTATGGCCTTTAGTACCCTTGTCCCCTATCCCTCCTGATATTGTGTCAGTCTCTGCCAAGCCATTCATGCCCTTTATGCTCTAACAAGGGAAGTCGTCCAACCACTTCTCTGTATCCCCCAATCCATCATCATCATTAGTGTCTATCTATTCGTCGCTCTAATATTTTCCCTCGTGCCTTATTTGGGGTTCCCTTATTGCCTCATCTATGGCGGACCTACTTCTGTCGACATCAGCTCATTTACTCCAGAAGCCAGGTCTAGGGGGTAGTGTACCTTGGTTCGAGCTCTTATCAGCATGATCGTGATCTATACACTTGATGGTCCAGTGATGCAGCAGCAACTATTGGTGATTCCCGGGCATGTGTGAGATGTCTCAACCCTCATGAGGGGGTGGCCCTGCAGGTAGCCCCCCACATGCCCGGATGACTTCTTCATTCCCGCCCTTGATGCAGCTCCTCTCATTTGATGATATCGGCCTCATCCGCTCACAGCGCCTCTTTGATTCGCATATATCAGTCAAATTTTGTTAGCCCTTCCCCGTGTGTAGGGGGCATTTAGGTATATTTGTATCTCATGTACTAAAATCTTCTTGTATAATTCCTGACGATTATTCCAGGCATCGCATGTATGTGGGATCCATCATTTTATTTATCTGTCTCATGTTTAGGCCAGCACATGCTTCATTCTTGCGTTCCATGGTTTTCCGGACGCCTTATTCTTTGTACTATTGTATCAGCGAGCATAGGTATGCCTCCCCTGCCGCCTTTAACACTGGTACTACATCACCACCTAGAGACTTGTTGCACCTGTAAGTCTCATCTCCTCCGGGTCTAGTCCTTTAGCACATTAGACTACCTTACATTTCTCTCTCTCATTTCCCTCATGATGCCTAGTGATTGAGTTCTTACAACGTACTTTGGTCATACGATTTTCTCCTAACACTCGTACGTTTGGGGGCGATCTGTTACACCAATTTTTTGGTCGTCTAACTCATTATCATTAGATGAACCCAAGTACACCATGTAAGACCAATTTTACCCTAAGTAAAATTTCTTTCACCATACAAAATAATATTTGTCTATATTTCTTGGTCATATTTAACCCAAAACAAGGAAATTAATTAAATAAATCATTATTTATTTAATTATTTCCTAGGAATAAGTTATTCAAATCATTATTTAAATAATATTCCTAGTTAAATTTGACTAAATAATTTTTAAATAATTAAATAAATCATTATTTATTTAATTATATTCCCATCATATCCCTAAAATAATAAATAAATCATTTACTTATTTATTGTTTATAAATAAAGGAATTGACCCAAGTCAAAAGACATTTTCCCTCCAACAAATATAATAAAATATTCCTAAAGGGTGATTCTAGAATTTGATTAATAATATTTTATTCATGCACCGAGTTCTAGAACACCCCAATATTTTGTTATAAATAGAAGGGTTTTTCCCATTCATTAGTCACCTCCATTGCATTAGATCACACTATATCTACTCTTGGTCACCATTTTCCATTTTTGCCTTGTGAGCTCCCATTGAGTTCTATGTTTGTTTGGGTTTTCTACCACAATAAGAAAGAGGAATTTTAGATCTGAAACGTTGAGGACTTTCAAGAACCCATTCCATTGAGGAGAACCGAAAAACACATTTCTTGTTTTCCTCTCAGGTGCCCCATTCTTTAATATAATATAAAACATTCTTTTAAATACATTGTTTTTGTCTTGTCTATTCGATGCATGGAGCCATATTGTATTTTATCTGCTTAATGTCTTTTGTGCTTAGATCTGGATTTGTGCAGCAGACTTAAAGATATTTTGCAGCCATAATCGATGTTAGGGCTATTTGTTATGCATAGCTAAAGTGATCTTTTACGACGAAAGATTCATACTAACATTTATTATACTATTTAATAATATAGAAAAGATAATTTCCTACATATCTTTCTACATAAACCATCATTACTCTAACTCTCATCATAACAACAAAATAATAAGACAAAATTAAATTACTTGTGCATACCAACTCTGGTAAGACTATTTTCCACCCAACCTTGAGCTTTTTCTACACAACTCCCCTCGAGCAGAGACCAATTTCTCCTAAGTGTAGACAACCTCTTGTCTACCATTGAATGACTTATTTAAGCTTGATTCCCTTTCGGCGTGTTTCCATAACTGTGTCTAGTTAAATCAGGATGTTGTTTTTCTTTAGCCAGGCTTTACTTCTTTTTTTTCCTCAAAAGCTCTTTAGAACTAGCATTTTTCTCTTTCTAGTTTTATTTCACCTCTTCTAAGTAACTTTCCACTTTACTGAGATATCTTTTAGATTTTTATCAACAATCTAATATTTTAAATTTATTTTATTTTCTCCAAGGATTTTTGGAGAATTTGGGAATGTCTTTGAAGTGAATTCCATCATCATGGACTTGAAATCCTGGTCTCCAATATATTCTAGTCTTTGCACAATAATTAAAATTTCACATTTATTAATTTAAAAAATATAATATATCTACACATATAGTTTTTCTTTAGATCCTCTTAACATTTAGGATTTTCAATTGTCTAATAAAAACTCTAAAAATAGAAATATTACATGTATATATAATTAATGTATTAATTTATATGTATATAAAAATATGATATTATTATTAAAATTATATTAACAAAAATATATTTTAATAAAAAAAAAATCCAATTTGTGGATAACATATAAAAAAATTATATGTATATTTATTGGTTTTAAAAAATTGATGGGTAGACCTGGAATATGCTGACATGGATTATGGTATATAATTAATAACAATACAATATTAAATGTAAATTATGTAAATTCATGCAACTTATAATGATAGTGAAATAAAACTTTAGCAATCAAAATGCATATAAATAAATTAAATTATTAATAAACAAAGATTAAATTAAAAAAATTATGTGAAATTTTGTGAAAACATTGCTTAATTATCAAACCATTATGACGTAGCTATCATTGTATATGTAGAATACTAAAACATTTTTGGTTGCATAATCATTTTATATGTAGAATTTTAAAGCATTTTTGCGCCGAGAGGTGCATTTTACAACCCAGTATGATCTTGATGTGTAAGTATGTCAGAAGCCAAAATTAAAGAACTAATTTGTTTTTTTTGAAGTAAAATATAAATAATGCCTACTTGAAAATAACTTATAATGATAGTGAAATAATACTCTAGCAATCAAAATGCATATAAATAAATTAAATTTTTAATAAATAAATATTAAATTAAATTTTTAATGTGAAATTTTGTGAAAAAATTTCTTAAATATCGAACCATTATGACATCGCCATCACTGTATATCTAGAATACTAAAACATTTTTTGTTACATAATCATTTTATATGTAGAATTTTAAAACATTTTTGCGCCGAGAGGCGCATTCTACAATCCAGTATGATCCTGATGTGTAAGTATGTCAGAAGCCAAAATAAAAGAACTAATTTTTTTTAAAATAAAATATAAATAATATTGGCTTGAAAATAACTTATATTTTAATTATATTGATAGTGAAATAAAACTCTAGCAATCAAAATGCATATAAATAAATTAAATTATTAATAAATAAAGATTAAATTAAATTTTTAATGTGAAATTTTGTGAAAAAAATTGCTTAATTATCAAACCATTATGATGTTGCCATCACTGTATATGTATATGTAGAATACTAAAACATTTTTGGTTGCATAATAATTTTATATGTAAAATTTTAAAACATTTTTGGGTCCAAAGGCGCATTCTACAACCCAGTATGACCCCGATGTGTAAGTATGTGGAAAGCCAAAATAAAAGAACTAATTTGTTTTTTTCTTTAAGTAATTTAAGTAAAATATAAATAATGTCGGCTTGAAAAAAATTTACATAACCATATAAATTAAAAATTAAAAATAAATTTAAAATATGAAGAGTTTTAGGAACACTCAAAAAAGAGATATGGTAAAATATGGTAAATAAATAAAAATATAAATAAACCATAGGTATGGTAAATAAATAAAACATATTTTTATACTTACTCTAGAAGTATGGTAAATAAATAAAAATATGAATAAACTAGAGGTATGGTAAATAAATAAAACCTCTTTTATATTTACTCCAGAAACCTCTTAATATTTACAAAAACTTAAAAATAAATTTTATTTAGGTGAAGCCTATGGAACAAATACCATGGGACAAATTATTATTAATACCTTGGGACAAGTTATTATTAATACCATCGGCCAAATACCATGGGACAAATTATTATTAATACCATGGGCCAAATACCATATTTATAAAAGAGGTATAAAAATGTAAAGTAAATAAATAAAAATATATCAAATAGGAGTAGAAATCAGAATATAATTATATTTGAAGCCTATGGACCAAATACCATGGACCAAATTAATAATAATACCATACCAAAAAAAATTATTAACCCTAACATTAATATTAAATTATTATTATTATTGTTGTTGTTGTTGTTGTTATTATTATTACTAAATCTAATATTTATATTAATATATTATAATATTAAAATTATTAAATTTGATAACTTTATATTGATACAATATTAAATATTAAATGTGTTATATATATATATATATATATATATATATATATATATATATATATATATATATATATATATATATATGTGGTAGGGAAGAACAAAGACATGTGATAGAGGTGAAGAAATATACGAAGTGACAAGGGGGAGATGGAGATAAACTAAAGGAGAGGGGAGATGAGGAATGAAGAGAGAGAGAGGGGGAGAGGAGTGAGAGAGGTATAGAAGGGTAAGAGAGGGAGAGGGGGACACAAATATGGAGGTTGGAGAGAGAGAGAATGAGAGAGGGAGGGAGAAGGAGAAAGGATTGGAGAGAGAGAGAGAGGGAGATAGAGGAAGGATGAGAGGAGGAGAGAGGTAGGGATAGAGAGACGGAGTGGGAGGGGGAGAGAAGAAGAAAGACATAGAGAGTGAGAAGTGGAGAGAGAGGGTGTGAAAAGGGAGATATGGAGAGAAAGGGAGTGACAAGGGAGAGATGGAGAGAGAGTGTGTATGTTTAGGGGTGAGATAAAGAGACATATAAGGAGTGATAGAGACAATGGGGGAGAGAAGGAGAGAGAATAAGGAAGTGATGGTTATAGAAACATAGTTGGAGAGAGATATAGAGTGATTGGGGAAGAGAGAGGATTTTAGGGAAGAGAGAGAGAGAGGGGGGGTGAAGATAGAGGGAGGCAGGTGATAAATGGAGAGAGAGGAAGGACGAGAGAGAAGACATGAGAGAGAGGAAGATATTGATGGGGGAATATATAGGATTACATGTGAAATAGGGAGAGAAAGAGTGAGTGCTGGGGGAAGAGAGAGAGAGGTAGGAGAGAAAGGGAGAGAGAGGAAGGAAAAGAGAGGGGACTTGAGAGAGAGGAGAAGGGAGGGAGGGATAGAGAGATGGAGTTGGAGGGGGAGAGAGGGAGGGATGGAGAGGTGGAGTTCGATGGGGAGAGAGGTAGGGATAGAGAGATGGAGTTGGAGGGAGAGAGAGGGATGGATAAAGAGATGGATATGGATGGGGAAAGAGGGTGGAAAGAAGAAAGACGTAAAGAGTGACAAGTGGAGAGAGAGAGGGGGGGTGACAAGGGAGAGATGGAGAGATAAATTGTATGTTTGGGGGTGAGATAAAGAGACAAAGAATAAGAGATGGAGAGAATTGGGGAGAGAAGGAGAGAGAGAGACATATAGTGACAAAGTTAGAAGGTGGAGAGAGAGAGAGAGAGATAGAGAGAGAGTGGAGAAAGGTAGGGAAATATAGATGAAGATGGAGGGGGAGAGAGAGGGTCGTAAGAAGAAATATAGAGAGTGAAATTTGGAGAGAGAGAAAGAGAGAAGTAGTGATAAGGAAGACAGAGAGAGAGTGAGAGAGGATAGCAGGAGGCAAGAGAGATAGAAGTGAGGGAGAGGGAGGGAGAAGAGGAGGGAGTGATAGATAGATAGATTGGAGAAATATAGTGTCTGTTTTGGGGTTGATATAGTGATACAAAGGGAGATAGAGATATAGAGGGAAGGTGGAGAGAAAGAAGAGATAGATGGGGACAAGGAGGGAGGGAGAAAGAGATTGATAAATATGAAGTGAGAGTGTGTGTGTGTTTGTGGGGGTGAGATAAAGAGACAGAGAAGGATAGATGGAGGGACATATAGATATATATGGAGGGGGGAGAGAGGGAAGGATATTTCTTACAATAGATGCATTGATTTCAGTGTAGATGTTTATTTCTAATCCTATTTGATTTCTTGCACTAGATGCATTGGTTCTAGAGTAGACTTTGATTACTAATAATATTTGATTACTTTCAATAGATGCATTGATTTCAATGTAGATGATTTTTAATTCTATTGGATTTCTTGCACTATTTGCATTGATTTTAGTGTAGATGGTGATTTGTAATCTTATTTGATTGATTGCACTAGATGCATTAATTTCAATGTAGATGTTGATGTATAATTATATTTGATTGCTCACACTATATGCATTGATTTCAATATAAATGATTTCTAATCCTATTTGATTGCTTGCACTAAATGCATTTATTTCAGTGTAGATGGCGATTTATAATCCTATTTGATTGCTTGCACTAGATCTACTGATTTTAGTGTATATGTTGGTTTCTAATCCTATTGTCTTACTTTCCCTAGATCCATTTATTTGAGTGTAGATGTTGATTTCTAATCCTATTTGATTACTTGCATTAAATGCATTGATTTATTTGTAAATTTTGTTTTTCTAATATTATTTGATTTCTTGCATTAGATGCATTGATTTCAGTGTATATGTTGATTTTTGATTTGATGTAATTGGATGTAGGATGGTACATTAATTTTAAAGTCATTGGATTAATACTGTGCATTGATTTTAGTGTAACCACAAAAAAATTATTGACAATGTAGAAAGATTTTTGTGTTATAGTAATTAAACCTAATAATATTAGAGAGCAAGAGATACAAGGTATGTTGTTTACTACAACATCTCGAGCTAAATATATAAATGGTTTATGATTTATGATTTCTAATGACTTTTTCATATAATCGATATGAAAAGATGACAAAACTAACAAGAGTGACAATAAGAATAGTAGAAGAAAATAGTTTGAGATTGATCACAATGAAGGCTATTTGTAATTGACTACATTCTTATTATTCATATTTTATATCATTCAATATTATTACATTGTCACTTTGCATTTAAAAATTAAATTTCATCATTTTTCATCATTAAAGTTATTTTACAATATCTATCATCTCAACAAACTTAGGTAACTAAGAAAATTTAAAAATTAAAATGACTCCATAATCTCAAACATATTTAGCATATTTAAAATGGCTATATTAATTTTAGATGTATTTACATATTATTGATAAAATTAATCATATGTTCCTCATATTATCGATAGATGTTCCTTGGTCGCACATGACTGAAACCAGCCTAGATCCATCTTAACTACACATCTATCAAGCACTGAGAGGGATCAAATCTCTCGAGGTGCAAACCTTTCCTCAAGTTTTGCACTCAAAAAATAGGTTTGCACCTTGAGAAATTTGATCCCTCTTGGCGCTTGATAGATCCGTAGTTAAGATGGATCTAGGCTGTTATATGTACAATTATCAATTGATTGACTAATATGTAAACCTTGAAGTCCCTCAGGCTTTTGAGCTCTATATTCATTAGGTGTGTGAGTGGCGTAAGTAGCAACTCCAGCCCCTGCCATGAAGCACACTGACTACACTCAATAAATTTCAGGCCTAAAAAACAAGTCATGAAGAACCTGCTTGCAAAACGTTGTGTGCTCCATAAAGCCACAATGCCCAAATGATGTGGATTGCAAAAATGTTTGATATGACAACTGATGGATTTTTTTTTTTTAATCTTAACAAGTGTCGAAAATGAATTAAAATAAAAGAGGAAATCATAATTAAACACTTGCAATATAATTTATAAAAATGCTATAAATTAAAACATAATAAAACATACAATAACATAAATTAAAATACAATAGAGTTACATTACAATTTTCTAAGTTAAATTAATTGATTCTTTTAAATACTTGATTAGTTATAAAAAAAATCATGACAAAATATGTAAAAAATTAATGAAAAAATATGTAAAAAATTCATTATAACTAAACTAAATTTCACCCAAACATAATAATTATGATTATGCTAAATTAAGTTATGTATATAATTATTTCTAAATTTAAACTGAACTATAAATTACTAAAACCTTATACTAATTGGTACCCCATAGTAATTGTATGCTTGTCAACTTTGGTTGAATTGGTTGGGTTTTCACTAGTCAGCGTGGTCAATTTCACAAGAGTATATAGAGGAGGCCGACCCTAGATCTGGTGGGTCACCAGTTAGGGTTCGACTTTGGAATCAAGTCACAGAGTAAGTGTGGTGAAGGTTTCTGACTCCCGACTTTAATCTGGGTCTGACCATTCTTGACTCCCAACTTTAAGCCGGGTCCGACCATTCTTGACTCCCTCATTGAGCCTTTTCGATTCATTCCAAATCAATTGAGCTTTGAATTTGAGCGCAATTTTTAGATACCAGGGTAGAGTTTTCCATTGTTTTGACGATGTCTTGTTATTTATTTTAGGAAGTCTTTTGTATCTAAAAATAGCAATAGCATATTACTTGTTTTTTTTTTAGTAACTTCTATATATCTACAAACAACAATAATGTATAAGGAAGACGAAATGTGGTTCCAAATAAGAGATGTGGGTATTAGTGCTACTCCTAAGCCTGAAGAAAGGAACAAACAAATATGATAGCATTTATTCTCAAAATTATGATTGCAATTACTGTTGTGCTAAAGTAAACATGAAAGCATCCATTTTCATTATCATCACCATTATCGTTATTCCTATTCGGCAACCGTGATCGCATTAAATTCTCAAGGTGTGTGATGCATCCCATCTGCCTCTACCTACACTTGAGTTGAGAGACAACATATTTTTTTCTTGGAATCATCGACATATGTACCAAAAAATAGTGTTTTCCAAATTTCCATGGCTGTCGTCTAAACATTATACGTTTGGGAGTTCTTCTCATTAATCCATGAAAATATATTTTTCTTAATATTGTTAGTCGGTGTAGTCAGAAGTGTTGGAAGTGGGAGTTCATCCATAAATTCTTCAAGTGGAAATTCCAACCTCCTACTTCTAGTCAACCTCTGGCGGAATCAAGTACGATCAAATAAAGAAAGGATGACCCAAAAGTAGTGGTGAAACAGAGAAATGATATTGAACCCCGACTTATGGAGGGGACCCCAACCGACCAAGTAGTCAAAAGTCAAGTCATGATGCATAGGTGACTGGCGTGCGACCAAAATTGTTTCAAAATAACGAATTCTCCATTGGGAATAGTGTCATTTTTAAGTGGAAAAGGATGCAAGATAAGGGCCGTAGTTAGTTTCAAATCATGCCAACATTATTTTCAGTTGATCATGATATTTATGCATCCAAATATAGGAGGAACCTTGGCATGGCCACCACCTTGGATGGAATGGATATTTCCCCACAAGTGAAAGTTGTTGTTATGAATTTTCGGATCTCACCTATTAAAGAAACCCAGAAAAGGAGTAATATCAACAAAAATAAAAAACCGATTAAGGCATTCGAGGAGATCCAAAAAATCATTATGGGTGTCTATGTATACTTGGAAAATGTCGTGAGATTGAGGAAGATGTTATTGGTGGGTTGGTGGGAATATACAAGGATGAACAATGCATAGATGAAACACTGGACTGAAAAATGTTGGTATTCACTCCTTAGATACAGGCCCAAATTTACTGTTTTGGTAAATGGTTGGTTTGGCTTCGACTCCTTAAAGGAGGAAGATGTCGTGAAGATTAGTGGCTTACCTTGGGTGAAGGGACACTGCTTCCTTATACTAAAAAAATGGAACGTAGGTTTTTACCCTATAATGGAGCTGCCTAAAAGGAAAACCATCTACGCCAAACACCCTGGCCTCCCCATAGAATTATGGTTGAAGAAACCGATCTTGTTGATTGCTAGTAAGATTGAAAAACTTTACTATGTCAATGAGGGATTCCCAGGGTTGTCTGAAAAGAAGGCGACAACGTTTCTAGCAAAAGTGGATTTTTTTGGGGGACTTCCAGTTTCCATTGACATATAATAGGGTAATTTCTTTATCAGACAACAAATCGACTACTGGGGCATTCCTTTCAGGTGTCTTTCCAGTCAGAAAACTGGTCATTTGATTTTGGATTCCCCCCTTCAGCTCCAAGGTGGGCGTATAAGGAAATACAAGGATACCATGCTTAAAAATAGACATCCCTAAGGTTCTACAAGTCTAGGGGGTCTTTCCAACACCCTTCCAGTTCTGAACGACTTACTATTATGGAATCTTGGGATGATAAGAATCTATGTTGTGAAACCAGCTCCAAAAATAGAAGAAAAGAGATATAAACACCTTAGAAATAAGACACTTCGAGGGGGCAACCTCCAATACATTACATGAATGAAAAATTCTTGGATGCAACAAATTAAAAAACCTCCTTTCTATATAGAGGAGTCCATGGGGCCACAATGTAATCCTAGCCGATCTAACAATAATAATTTAAGGGCACAATAATAACAATATGGGGGTTACATGGGTACAATAATAACAATAAGGGGGTTACACTAACAACAATAAGGGACTATACTAGTAATATAGGGACCTAACATGCCCCTCCCCTTCAAAAAATTGTTTTCCTCAACCCTAGAGTAGCTCTGGGTGCTTCTGTATAAAATTCTCATCCTCCCATGTAGAATCTTCATTGGGTAAGTTCTTCCACTTGATGAGATACTCTGAAATTGATTGATTCCGTAGTTGTCGAATTCTTGTTTCCGTGACCGCTTCAGGTTCCAATATGTTTTTTCCTTCCTCATCAAGTTCTGGAAATATTTTTTGAACTGGAATATTTTCACCTATAATCTTCTTTAAGCATGAAACATGGAAAACTGGATGCATTCGTGAAGAAGCAGGAAGCTCCAATTTGTATGCCATAGTACCAATCTTTTGCAACACCTTGTAATGACCATAGTACTTTGGCGATAATTTATTATCCTTCTTAGCTTGCTTGAGGGACATTTGTTTGTATGGTTGTAGCCATAAAAATACCCAGTCTCCTACATCAAAACTTCTCTCACTGCGATGTTGATTTGCCTGTTGTTTCATTCGATTTTGTGCCAAATTCAAGTTATCCTTTAAGAGCTGGAGAACTTCTTGTTGATGCTCGATGTGATCTTCCACTGCTTGAAACTTCGAATTTTCTCTTAAATATGGTGTGATGGATGGTGGATGATATCCATAAAGTGCCATAAATGGGGTCATTTTTCCTGCAGTATGGAAGGAAGTGTTATACCACCATTCAATGAGAGGTAACCACTTGACCCATTATGTTTGTTTATTAGATGCAAAACAACAAAGATATCCTTCCAAACATTTATTTACTATCTCAGTTTGACCATCGGATTGAGGATGATAAGATGAGCTATGAGCTAATTGAGTACCCAAAAAAGAAAATAAATCCATCCAAAAATTTCCAGTAAAAATGGGATCTCTATCACTCACAATAACCCTTAGGTTTCCATCTAGCTTTTGAATTGTGTCCATAAATGTAGTAGAAACTGTACTTGCTTTAAATGGATGAGATAATGCACAAAAGTGTGCATACTTGGTAAGTCCATCAACTACCACCATGATGACACTCTTTCCTTCGGATTTAGGTAAAACTGTGATAAAATCCATTGAAATCTCCTCCCAACATTGACTTGGAATGAATAAACGTTGTAGAAGACCTGGGGTCTTAATTGTCTTAACTTTATTCTGCTGGAAATTCAAACATTCCGCCACAAACTTTTGAATATTAGATTTAAGGCCATCCCAAAAAAATTCTTTCTTCACCCTGTGGTAAGTTTTTAAAAATCCTAAGTGTCCTCCTAAAGGAGAAGTGTGTAATTCCAAAATAATATTTTGTTTTAGTTGGGAATTCTTACAAAGATATAAGTGACCTTTGTACCATAAGGAATCATTTTTCCAACTAAACATATCAGATGTACTAGGATCTTGCTGCAAATTTTGAATGAGTGTCCACACTTCTTCATCCTTCGTCCATTCATCCATTGCTTTGGTTATCCAATCTGGTTGGATAATAGAAATGGCACAAAGCAATGCTTCCACCTCTTCATTCTTTATTGAGAGTGCATCTGCAACAACATTTAGCTTCCCTTTTTTGTAGATTATTTCAAAGTCATAACCCAACATATTTGTGACCCATTTTTGTTGCTCTTCTGAAGATAGTATTTGTCCCAAAAAGTGTTTAAGACTATCATGATCAGTTTTTACCTTGAAGTGTCTTCCCATTAGGTGAGTTCGCCATTTCTTTAGTGCGTGTAGTATTGCTAACATTTCCTTCTCATAAATAGCTTTCTGTAAATACTTTCCTTTGATTGGATGACTTTCAAAAGTAATGGATCTTCCTTCTTGCATTAAAACAACACCAATTCCATTTCCTGAGGCATCACATTCCACAATAAATTTTTTTGTGAAGTCTGGCGTAGCTGAGACCGGTGCTAGGCACATTGACTCTTTAAGATGTTCAAAGGCCTTAGTTGCTTCAGGAGTCCATGAAAATGCATCTTTCTTCAATAATTTTGTTATAGGTGCTGCTATTCTCCCATAATTCTTAACAAAATTTCGATAATACCCTGTTAACCCGAGAAATCCTCGCAACTGCTTTATGGTTGTGGGGACTTTCCATTCTTTGATGGCTTTAATTTTCTTAGGGTCTACCTTAACACCCTCATGAGATACAATATGACCAAGATATTCCACCTCTTGTACTCCAAAGAAACATTTTGATGTTTTTTCATATAATTGTTTCTCCTGCAATAGTTTGAGCACCCTGTCAACATGTTGAACATGATCCTTCCAAGAACTGCTATAGATTAGTATATCATCAAAAAATACTAGCACAATTTTTCTAAGGGTTTGAAAATGGAATTCATCAACCCTTGAAATGTAGAAGGTGCATTGGTAAGGCCAAAAGGCATGACCAAAAATTCATAATGACCCTCATGAGTTAGAAATGTTGTTTTTAGAATATTTTCAATCTTTATTCTAATTTGATGATATCCTGAATGAAGATCCAACTTGGTAAAACAAATTTCTCCATGTAATTCATCCAATAATTCATCAATCACAGGAATGGGTAATTTATCTTTAATGGTGAGCTTATTGAGCTCCCTATAATCCAGACACATGCGCCATGATACATCCTTCTTGTGTACCAATACTATAGGAGTAGAGAAATAACTTTGACTAGGTTGAATTATACCATCCTCTAACATTTCTGTAATCATACGTTCAATTCGCTCTTTTGGACATAAGGATATCTATAAGGCCTGATGTTTGGAGGAACACTTTCTGGAATCAAATTAATAGCATGATCATGATCACGAATAGGTGGGAGTCCTTTGGGAGTTTCAAAAACCTTGGAATGATTGTCCAAGGCTTTTTGGAGATCTGCAGAAATAGATGATTTTGATGTTGGAACTTCTAGTGAGCATAATTGTGCAATTACGCCTCGGTGTTATTTCTTTAGAAGCTTTGTCATGACATTAGAGCTTATTATCTTTCCCGGCTTCCCTACAATACCTTGTAATTCGACTTCCTTTCCTTCTGAAAAAAATTTCAAGAAAAGTTCTTGAAAATTAAAAACTATTGTCCCCAAAGATTGTAACCATTGTACTCCTAGTACAACATCAGCACCTCCCATAGGAATGGAAAGCATTGGAATATTCAATACATATTCCCCCATGGTTAGCTTGATATTATGGCATTTTCCAGAGCAATTTATAGTTCCTCCATTTGCAACCATCACTTGACATTCTAGTGTTGGCTATAGGAAACAATTCAATTCCTTGGCTACCTTACAATGAATAAAATTATGCGTACTACCTAAATCAATCAACACTATTACCTTTTTATTCTTGATATGCCCTTCTATATTTAGAGTTTGGGGAGTGGTAATTCCTGCCAATGAATTACATGATATGGTCGGACTCATTTCTTTCTCTTCTAGGGTTGGTTCCTGGTGTATATCCTCTTCTTGTTAATTTTCTTCTTCCTCTTCACAATCTATGTAAAATAATTTCTTCTTAGCACACTTATGACCTTTAGTGTATTTTCTATCACAACTGTAGAAAATCCCTTTTGCTCCTTTCTCTTCCAATTATTGTGGTGTCAACCTTGTAGGTTGTGGAAATCTAGGAGTAGCAACACTTCCCTCTTTATAGAAGTGAGTGGTAGGCTTCCTTGTCGCCATAATTTTACATTAAATTTTTCTTGCCAACCTGAATGCCTTCTCCAATGAATCAGGTTCCAAAACGCGAACTTCATGTTGGATGTTATCCTTTAAAGTACCTATGAAGAGATCAATCCTGTGTTCCTCTGGAATATCGGTTACCCTTATATTCAATTTTTGGAAGTCCTCAATGTGCTCCCCCACTAAACCCTTTTATTTGAGATTTATTAATTGGCTAAAGAAGGTGTTGCTCTTTGTATCCTCATAATGTGCTATCATTTCCTCCGTAAAAATTGACCAAGTGACAATTTTTTTATGGGAGCAAAGTCATCGATACCATACAAATGTATTTTGTTCTAAATGTAAAGTTGCAGTGCATACCTTTTATGTGTTTTGCACATTATTGAGATCAAAATAATGCTCCATCTGTAGTATCCATGTTACATGATCCTTTCCATCAAACTTCCTCATATCCATTTTTGGAATATGGTGGTTCTTCCCGCTAACATTAGAGTTTATGAAATCACGATTAACATTTATTTTGTTCTCATCATGAGTTTCCTCTACTATCTTTTCACCATTAGGAAACATTTCTTGTATCAACTTTGTCAAACCTTCCATGTCTGCTTTTAGATCATTCTTCATGTTTTCCATTTTCTCATCGATCTTAGCTTCCATGTCATCCATCTTAGATTCCATGCCAACTTCCATGCCATCTATCTTAGATTCCATGCCATTCTTCAAACCATCCATCTTAGATTCCACGCCTTTCTTCAAACCATCCATCTTAGTTTCCATGCCTTTCTTCAAAACTTCCATGTCATTTTTTGTTGCTCTTTGCGAGAGCGAGATTTGTTGCACTTGCTCTTGTAATTTTGATATGTCATGTTGCCATTCTTCGTCTTCATGAGCCATAGTAGAGATTTATAAAGGATTAATGGGTGTTGAATTCTTTTTAGGGGCCATTTTAGAATCCAATACTAATATCTATTCTACAATATGCCCTTGGAATCAATTCAACTTGATTCTTAAAACAATACTTATGCAACTCAAAAAAAAAAAATACACACCTTTTACTTTCTTTTGAAGAGCTCGATATTGAAATTGAATTATCTATATAATTGTGGATCCTCAATATCTAAAATTCGGCACATAGTAGCCCTCTGAAGCTTCTTTCAAATACCATAGGTCTGATCTGATTTGGATTCTTCAAGGAAAATTTATGTCCAATCTCCCACAATGACCCAACTATGGACTAGTGCGGTAAGGAGGCTAACTTGCCACAATTGCCACGTATCACTGTTTCCTCCTTTGGCTCTAAAATTGATAGAGAGGAAACTAAAATCCGTGTGGTTGCGGCCACTTTTTATAGCATCCCAATCTGATGCTCAGAGAGGGAGTTATGAATATTTTCCCACGATAACCTCTTTGAGATGAAATTTAGGAGCCTGAAAAGACATAACTTCCACATATCATATCTCAGAAAATATTGCGAACCAAGCTCTGAAAGTTTGCGGCGATATTCCTCATGATTTCTTCTTCGCTCTCTAAAAATTTTAGCTTCTGAATCTTTGTAGAAGAAAATTTCTAGCAAAAATTCCACGATGACTTGTTTAGGTTAAATTCAGGAGCCTGCAAAAAACCCTAACTTCCACATATCATATCTCTGAAAATAATGTTAACCAAGCTCTAAAATTTTTGGATGATGTTCCTCAGGATTTTGGCTTCGCTCTCTAAATATTTCGGCTTCTGAACCTTCATAGAAAAAAATTTATAGCGAAAATTCCACGATGACCGATTTGGAGCAGCGAAAACCCTAGAATCCAAAGCTCTGATACCAAATGTTGTGAAACCGTCTCCAAAAATAGAATAAAAGAGATATCAACGCCTTATAAATAAGCCACTTTGAGGGGGCAACCTCCAATACATTACATGAATGAACAATTCTTGGACGATACAAATTACGAAATCTCCTTTCTATATATAGGAGTCCATGGGGCCACAATGTAATCCTATTCAACCTAACTATAATAATTTAAGGGCACAATAATAACAATATGGGGGTTACAGGGGTACAATAATAACAATAAGGGGGTTACACTAACAAAAATAAGGGACATACTAGTAATATAGGGACCTAACAGTCTGGTTCTTAATGACCCCACGTTTTCCCCTATTTCGATCCTCATCGATCATTATAAAAAATATGCCAAATGGGTCTCAAATTCCTCCAAATATTGTCACATTACTACTCCATCAAAAAATAAAAACAAAGATTTGCTATTAAAATATCGAAGGCCTAGAAGAGATCACTTATTTACGCCCATATGCAATTGACCTACTCAGATGAATGATCTATCTCTTATCGGTGGATGTCGATTTGGAGACCATAGGAAACAATTAGTCAAACTTCTTTATGGAAAGAGATCCTTCGGTGGGTCTAGAACAATGGAAATCCAAACATCACAGGCAGAGAATGAAGGAAAAAAAGTATAGAACAATCTCTCTATTTGGAGATTTAGAATTAGGCATAAATTATTGTTTCTTTGAGACCTAGAGGAGTCTTCATGTCCACCTTATGATGCAAGCCCTTCCAATGAAGACACTAGCCCTCTAGACACTTCTAAATCTCGGGACCTTAGAGAAAATATTCTCGACACAAAAATCTCCCAATGAAGATAAGGTCTCTAAATATAAGGGTGTTAGGATCTTCCCAAACCAAATGATACCTTCACAATAAAATTCAAATAAAAAATCTAGCCCTTTTCCTTCTACAGGAAACAATGGTTGAGAAAGAAAGAGCCCAAGAAATCATGTTGAAATTATGCCCATCTTGGGAAGTTTGTGCCACCAATGCTTTAGGTATATCAGGTGGGATTGCAATGATGTGGAATCTTGAATATTTCCTACTCAAAGATTTTAGGTCATGTTCCAAAATCATCTTAACTGGCTACTACAGAAGCTCTTGCCATCATATCCATATCCTAAATATTTATGCCCCCAATAACAACTGTAAGGAATTTTTTGAAAAGGCGGATGCCAATGGGATATTTAATTTATACTCTCCGATAATAGCAGGTGACCTAAACTTCACAATAAATGTTGGGGAACGTTGGGGACAAAAGGAAAAATTGGACCCGTTATTTGATTATTTCAAATACCTCTTCACTGGGAAAATGTTTCTCAGTGTTTTTAATCCAACAATGTGCCCGACATGGATTAATGGGCGTACAAGGGTTGATGGTATAGATAAAGTAATTGGAAGTTTCTTTTTACATTCCTTCTTGCATCAATGAATGAAGAAGTTACAATCCACTTCCTTCTTTTTTAAAATATTAGATCATGATGCGATACTATTGGAATGGGATAAAGAGAGGATCCAAAATTCTTTACCTTTCAAATTCAACCACACCTGGTTGAATGAACCATATTTCATTGAGTTGGTGCATAGCTATTGGATTTTTCCTACCTTTCCCAATATCAAGAGACAGATGGATAAGGTTAATTTTAAATTAGAAAAGCTAAACCTGAGGTTTGATCCTCTCGAAGTGAAGAAAAGAACTCTAGAAGGAGTTTTTAGCTATTTAATGAGATATTTAATCTCTCATGGACCCTTTGACCCATGAATATTTTATGGAACATTCCAAAAAGGTTGTTCTAGATCTGGTGGAAAGGAAAAGTAAAATTCTCAAGCATCAAGAAGAAGAGTGGACGCTTAAAAGGTAGCTAGCATGGATCAAAAGAAGTGATGAACAACACTAGGTTTTTTCATAAGGTAGCAACTAAAAGAAAGAGCACCAACTCCATTTGGGTAATAAAAAACAAAGATGGTAGAATTCTTTGCTCATCATATGACATTAAAAAAGAGGTAATCTGATATTTTCATAAGCAATTCCAAAAATCATAGATGGACTATATTGAAGAGAAAATGGAGATGGCTAATATTTTCCCACATTTGGTTAATGACAAAGATATTATTATGATGTACAAGACAATCTTAGAGGAAGAGATATTACATACTTTGAAGGAGACATCGAAGGAAAAAAGTTCGGGGCCAGATGGATGGTCGATTGAGTTGTTCTTGTTTTTCTTTGATCTTATGAGTTCAGAATAATTGTTGATGGTGGAAGAATATCACTACTCTGGTGTAACAATATTGGGTTAAAATTTCATTTAATAAAGTTAATAAAGGAAAAATAAGACCAAGGTCATGGGACACGTATTCGAAGTTAAATGTTGGGCAAAGTTTCCTAGTGGCAGTGTAATATCCCAAAATAGGAAAAGCAGCAATATTGAACACAATAATGGAAAATAGCAGTGAAGATCAATGCACAAATATATGATACCAATATGGAGCCATTTCATTAATCATATCAGCAGCAAATGAATACAATAAACTGAGGCACAAATCAGAGAAGAAGGGAAAACAAGCCTCCAATGATCAAACATGCTCAAAAGTGAGAGGTTGTTGCTATAAAAAATGTCAGAGAGCTACTGCAATGCAGACCTAATGAGAGTAACTGCTACTGGAAACATATAATGATATAAAATAACTGATATATCCTCAAGAGATTCTATACATAAAGATCAAGGCTCTATATCACCTTTCCATGACAACCCAAGAGGGTTTCCAGAAATACACCAAAAATACAAATGGTGAACTACGGACCTAGTGTTGAAGATTCACTGCAAGTGAATAGCTAGGAGGATATGGTTGAAGCTAATGTGGGAAGAATAGAACCTACTCCACTAGATTCTCCAGATGAAAGGTTGATCCCTTCACTAGAAATCTAACTTCCCAAATGGTGCATTGAAACCTCCCATGCAACTGCCCTCTGAAATAACGCAGTCCAAGACTAAAACTGCACTGTAGGGGACGGTAATGGCTTTCCCTGGTTCCAAATTCCGCAATAATTCCCAAGGACCTTTTTTACTGGCCTCCGAATGGAAATGATGCTTCCTCCATTGAAGACAAGATCAGAAATGGCCCTATCAAACCCTCCACTACTGCAACCCTGCAACACAGCACAACCCTGGAAGAAACTATGTTGTAGAAGAAATTTGTAGCTTGGAATTATACCGAAATGTGGAAATGTAGCCCAATAACCTCTCCGTAGTGGGCACTCGAAGTTCCCCGAGGATGAGGGTGGGATTCCCGCTCGGGAACACCCTTGTGCTAAACAACACTGTAGTCTCTACTAAACAGTTGAAGAGATCCAAAATTCATAACAGACCATAAACAAAATAATAATCAACATTCCTTCCATGGCTGCCATTCCCTTCCTTATATGCTTGGTGAGCTTCATCACCTTGGGCCCCACTCATTAAAGCCACTACTTCCATGCAAAGAATCTCCCTTCAAAGCTACGTACTCTCTCATTAATTATCCACTCCCTCCATACTAGCGCTATTAATTTGGTCAAACTTGACCCATTCCACATGCTTCATCCCCTATTCACACATAAGGGTGATTTATCCAACTACTTTTATGACCTCCATTCACATTAGGAGTGACTTTATTCCTACTAAGGACATTTATGGGTCTCCCTACCCTCTTATTCTTCTAATTAAGAAGCAAAAACAAAATTTGATATTCCAATTAGCTGAAAGCTAATTGGGAATATTACAGGGAATAACTTGTTGTTTATTATGGTTAAGGGGAAATTTGCAAAGGCATTATTGGCTTTTTATTTATGAAAATAAAGGAAAATAGGAGAAAAGGAAGGTGAAAATTCACATGTTGCATGTGAGGATGAAATGGAAGGAAAATAGAGGAAAAAATAAGTGAGAGGCATTAATAATAAAAAGAAATCAAAGCATCAATTTGGGGCCTTTTGCTAGTTCTGTTTTGGAATTGTTCTTAGAGAGGAGAAGAGCACCAAGAGGAGAAATAAATCAGAGCTAAGTTTATCTTGATTGGATTTTTCATATGGTCTATACAAGCTAATTTTATCTTGTAATTCATGAGTAATTATACTTTTTTTCATGCGGCTTTAATGGTTGTTTTATCCTTGTTATTTATCTAGTTATATGTTGGTTATAATAATGGTTTTATGATAGATTTAAGTTATGGATATTAACATGTTTTCACATGTAAATGAATGGTTATTGAATGTGTGACCTAATATATTTGATTTAAACTATTGTGAGAGGGAATTATTCCTTCTTGGTAAACCTCAGATAAGTTTCAGATCTCTATGTTCAGACATATGATTCATGACCTGTAGATTTCATCTTCACCATGTGATTGACAGTATGATTGTTATGGTTAGACTAGGTTAAGTCAAGTCCTTGTCTAATTTTTATGTTAAAGGCCTTGTATATGTGTCATTCATCCTGCCGAAGAGTTTCATTAATTTTTGGGAAGAGGCCTGAGTCGTATCCCTAAAAAAATGGCTCATATCTCGGGGACACTAGCACATAACTGAGTGAAAAGGTCTACAATCACTGGGATGCAGGCTCGTGAGAGAGACTGAATGGTATTAGTTGCTAGCTTTCCTTTTCATGGGAGCAACTGAGGGCCCAAGTCAATGAAAAAGTAATTTAACTTAGGGGTTGGGCACCTAGAGTTGTTGGTTAGCACCTTGGTCTCTTGTAGCACCAGAGGGAGATCAGTAAAGTATTAGTTTGTCGACTCCATTTCCTTAAGGTGATTTAGGGGGTTGAGTCATGTCATATTAGCCCTCCGCTCATGTTTACCCTAGTAGGCTAGTGAAAGTGGGTAAATTTTGGAGATGGCGTTACAAAGTGGTATCAGAACATGGTTCAAACACTTGAACCTCATGGGCTAGATGCATGTGGTTATGCATGCACTGTCATGGTTATGGTTATCATGCATGACGTTATGGTATGGAGTTGGTATTGTCATGCATGATGTTGGCATATTGACATGGTTATGATTATACATGTATCATGCTAATTTGGACTGATTTTGTAGATGAGATAAGCCTCCCCTAAATTCCATTGAAGTATGATTTGGGTTATGGTATCTATTTTTTTAATCTGACATGGAATAATTGCAAGAAGAAGAGAATCAAAGATGACAAGAAAAATGGTATATAATAGTTCACGTGAATCGCTCTACAGTTGGGTTTGGTAGCAAGGAGAAGAGTACTCTCCTGATATAGCAGATACATTGAGGATTTTGAGGGAAGATATCAGAAGTTTCAAGGAAGACAATGACAGGTTGATTGAGGCTCAATAAATACTTGTAAAGGCTCAGGAGAGGAAGGAAAAGGTTAATGAAATCATCCCTTAGAGTTTCTTAGAATTGTAAAGACGATAAAAATAGAGGATTAGTCAAGAGCAGGAAGAAGAGATTAATGGAGCCTATGGTAGTAGGTCTTGGTCAGAATAAAGGTTGGATAAAGTGGACACCGTTAGAGGTGGAATATCATTAGATACATATGACATGAGGATTGGTATGTATGGGTCTCACTTGAGTTCCTCATCTAAGAGACATCATTACCATAATCGTTATAGGATGAGTGACTACTTGTCTAAGGAGTCCAAGAAAGTCAAGCCTCATACATTCGTTGGAGAGATGAAGAAGACAGAAGATGCAGAGGCATGGTTGCTCGAGATGAAAAAATTATTTAGATTTCATAACTATTCATAGAACATGAAAGAAAAAATAGCTACCTTCAATCTTAAAATAAAAACAAACATTTGGTGGGAATATGTGAATAATTTCAAGGGCATTCGAAAATAAGAGATGATTTGGGATGATTTTGAGAGACTCTTTAAGAAGAATTATCTATATGAGGGATATTATGGTGCAAGAGATAAGAATTTTTATGAACTGCAGAGGGGTTCTATGACAGATGATGAGTACACTAGTAGGTTCTTGGAGTTATTGAGGTATGTGCCTTACATCAAGGATGAGAAAGTAAAGATTCAACGGTTCATCGAAGGGTTTCTAGCAACATATAGAGACCAGATTGAGTTTTATGAGCCTAGGTTGCTCGAAGAATCCATCAGGAAAATAAAGCATTGCTATAAGCAATCAAAGTGGAAAGTTGAGCCTAAGTGTGATTTGAATGGAAATGAGAAATTTAAAGTGAAGTGGCCACCAAAGTAGGGAAGACCTCAAGATGCAAGAGAGAAAGAAAAATTTTCTCCTTACAATAAGTTCAATGCGGTTGAGAAGGCACATGGGTTGCGCCCTAGAGAGCAGCAAAATAGAGGTGATGGGACGAGACCTTGAAAATTTGGATTTGTGGCAAAGATCACCACAAGAAGGATTTTCCATTATACCAGGGTGGAAGGCCTTAGATATACAATGCTCAGGGGGCGTAGATGGTTGGGGATGTGGGACATAACATTCCTTGGATTAATGAAAATGTGGACAAAAAGAAAGCATATCACCAATCATATATTATGGAGATGGAAGGTAAGCACTATGGTTGAATTGTTCCTATTTTGATTGACCCTAGATTTAATTAAAGTTATGTTAATCCTGGCCTGGTAGATAAGTGTTGTTTGAGAAAAGAAGTGCATGCAAAGTCTTGGTTGGTGAAGGTGGCTATAAGTACTAAGAAGAGAGTTCATCACTGGGTAAGAGCTTGTGCATTTGAGTTGAATCGTATGCCTATTTTGGTGAATTTGAATGTGCTTCCATTGGGATTGTATAGTATGTTTTTGAGTATAGATTGGATGTACCTCTATGGAACCAAGGTGTAATTTTATGACAAGGTTTTTGAGTGTCTGGCTGATAATGGGGAAATGAGAATATTGCAAGGAAAGAAGAATCCTACATCGGTTATGATGGCCACAACTATGCAGGATAAGCACAATTGTAGGAAAGGGTGTGTAATGTTTACAGTTCATATTTCCAGTGAGAAGGGTAAGGATGTTCAAGATGCATAAGTATTTAAGAGGTACCCTGTCTTGCACTATTTACAATACATAGGAAATAGTTAAGTATAACTTCGTCTAGCATAGAGTTAGGTAAAGTTTGTTTCTTTACTATGTACTTTTGTAACTTATAATCTGATGTTCATGATATGTAGTGATCCGACGATTCATTCTCTCCTACGTATTACTGACTTGATTTGTGGCTTAACACCTGATTGGTCCATGATATCTACTTAAAGAGCATGGAGGGTCATTTGTCCGGTGACCGTTTATGACATAAGCTTATGTAAATTTTCTTTCTTTATATTAACAAATTTCCTAAAAGTGGCGTAGAATATCACATGCATACTTGGACTGAGAAAGGGTAATACCTTCTTTGGATTGCAATACTTGAAGACCAAGAAAATAATGCAAGTGTCCCAAGTCTATCATTTCAAACTTATTTTTGAGGCTATACTTCACATGGTTTATATGGTTGGGATCACTACCAGTAAGGATAAAATCATCAACATAAAGAACAAGGATGATTAAGGACTTACCCACTTTATTGGTGTAGACAGTGTTGTCAAAATGACATCTAGAAAAGCCATTATCTAAGAGAAAGATATCCATTTTGGCATACCAAGCCCAAGGGGCTTGTTTGATACCATAAAGAGACTTCCTAAGGTGACAAACAAGGCTAGAGTTGTTTTGGATAAAATCAGGGGGTTGTTCCATGTAGATTTCTTCATGCAAGTCCCCAGGTAGGAAGGTGGATTTAACATCCATCCGATGTACTTCCCATTTAAAGGAGGCAACAAGGGAAATAACAAGGTGGATAGAATTCATTTTGGCAATAGGGGAGAAGGTTTCAGTATATTCAATGACTTCAACTTGTGAAAATCCTTTAGCAACAAGACGAGCTTTATGTTTATCCACTTTTCCATCTAGTCAAAACTTTGATCTGTAAACCCATTTTCATCTAACAAGTTTTCTTCCCGTTGGAAGAGGAGAAAGATCCCAAGTATCATTTTCCAATAAGGATTGATATTATTCATTCATAGCTACATCCTTATCTAGATGACCTGAAGCTTATTCAAAGATATTTGGATCATGATTTTTTGGAACTTGAGCCAATATGGAAGAGGCTTTGTCGAACTAAGAACGTGTTTGACGTTGATCTGCAGGGTCACCTGCAAGAGAACCTGTTGAATATTGAGTAGAGAAGACCCATTTTGGAGGCTATGGAGCTGAAGGAAGATCCTGAGGAGGTGGAGGAGGATTTTCATCCTCGCTTTCATTAGCTGAATTATAAGGAATGCCTTCATAAGTAGAAGAGATATAGAGAGGTGGTACATATGCCAAATCAGGCTCACGGGCCAAAGGTGGCACACCTGCTGAACTAGGCTCGCAGGTCGATATATTTTCATCAAATTTTACATCTCTTCTAATGATTACATTTTTGGATTTAGGTTGAAGAATTCTATATCCTTTGATATCTTTAGAATATCCAACAAAAATGCATTTTTCACTCTTAGGTTCTAAGGCTTTATGTTTCTCATTGGGAATACGAGCCCAAGCTTCACTTCCAAAAACATGAAAGTGACTTACATCTGGTTTGATTGAGCTCCAAGATTCTTCTGGAGTGATATTCCTTCAAACCTTAGTAGGAGTGCAATTTACTATGTAATTTGCACAGTTAATTGCTTCTGACAAAAAATTAAGACTAATTCCTTTAGATTGAAGCATAAAATTAGCAATTTATTTTAGAGTGTGATTCTTCCTTTCAACTACACCATTTTTTTGTGGAGTATATGGAACAATATGTTGCAATTAAATGCCATGCTCAATGCAAAAGTTGATAATTTTTTGTTAAAATATTCTCCTCCAGTGTCAGATCTTAACTTAAGAATGTGATGTCCATATTGTTTCTCAACAAAGGCTTTAAAGGCCAAGAACATGTTAAAAATTTCACTCTTGATTTTTAATATGTATACCCAAGTGCGTCTAGAAAAAGCATAAATGAAAGTTAAGAAGTACTTATATCCATAGAAAGAAACAACTGGAAGTGGACGACATAAATCACTGTGCACAAGCTGCAAAGGGGTTGAAGCGTGCTAAGAGGCACGTTTGTCAAAACTATCTCGAAAATGTTTTCTGAGTACACAACCGAAATAATACCATCTCGAAAATATATCGTAGGAAGACATGTCACCATATTTTCTTTACATAGAGTTTGAAGAGAGCGCTCATGCCAAATTTTTCTCACTTCATCATTATGAGCAACAAAAACGGAGGGAAGGCATGATGACCCAAAGTTGTCAAACTTATACAATGTTGTGGAATAATCAACAATGCCAGTAGCTAAAATATGTATAGGTTCTCTTATGTCCTTACTTACAACATCATGAGGTGAGAATTCTATTATTTTCCCTTCACCTGAATGAGTTATTTGATAAACGGATAGAAGGTTACAGGACAAGGTAAGAACACATAACACATAATTAAACTGACCATTATCTAGATGAATGGTTCTAGACCCTACAACACTAAGAGATCTATCATCACCAGCATAAATTTTTTTGGTGTTAAAATAATCAAAATAAGAAAACATGGCTTTATTTTTGGCCATGTGGTAAGAGGCTCCAAAATCAATGAGCCACTCAGGAGAAAGAGAAGAAGAAGATACATTCAATTCATAACCAGACCTTGATCCTTGACCACCGCAAGCATAAAGTTCCATTCCCGAAGATGAAGTTGAAGAGTTCTCCAAATTGATGTTGTGCTTCTTCAGTACTTCTTCCAAGACTTTCATATTCTTAAAACATTTTGACTCTACGTGACCATCACAATTACAAAATTTGCAATGTTTATTTGTCTTCTTCCCTTTTTTTTATTTACCTTATCATTTTTTTGAGTTGCTTTTTCAATTTGCGGCTAAAATTGATTAAGATCCTTGTTTGGTTTAGTACCATTCTTTTTAGGATGCTTCTTCTTAGGATTCTTTGGATATGGTTGTTGTTGGGCTACTAAGGCTTTCTTAGAAGATTTTCCAGTATTAATAAGTACAAGGTGTAAGAGTTTTTCTTGTTATATTATCAAAGAATCGCAAAAGGCATCATTCTAGGGGGACTTGTAGGTTGTTCCTTCAGAAATGAGGGCTTCTCTAGTGGAATGGAAGGTGGAAAAAAATACAGAGTATGCAAGGCCTAGCTTAGCAAGAATGGAATAAATAAGACTAGCATCTTCATTTTTGACCTTACAACCTTCTAAAATAATTCTAAGGGTCTTGAATTTGGACAAAAAATCTTCAATAGAGGAGAAATTATTGGGGTCCAAAGTAAGAAACTCATTTTCGAGCTGGTGGGCTCTGATTTTATTTTGAACACCAAAAACATTATTTAGCTTTTTCATAGCTTCAAAATGGGATTCAATTTCTTGGATATGAAATCTAAGATCTTGAGCGATGGAAATTCCTATCAATCCTCATGCTTGATCTTGTTTATTTTCTCATTTAGCCTTTTTATCTGCATCGGTACGTTTAGATTATTATCCTAAGGCTATTCTATAAAGCCATTTACTTATAAGTAAGTCTACCATGTACGATATCCATTGGAAATAATTGGTGATGTTAAGAATAACCGGGCATGCACTTTCCATTTTTAAAAATTGAAACTGTAAAGGTTGAAATTAGCTACTCCAATGGAAATATCTCAAAAAATTAGGTCGGTTAAAAAAAAACGGCTCTGAAAATGACTTCCAGATGAAGAAGTTATGCCTTTTTGAAAAAACATTATAGTAGATGTTGAGTAGATACGTGATAGGCTGAAAGTTGATGATGAAGTTGTTAATATAATAGGCTCACTTTTATAAAAAAAAACTACTTTATGTGACTCACTTTTTATAATGGGTGATAAACAATATTACATAAAGTAACTTTAAAACATAAATTACATGTGTTTTTTAAATAAACCCTTTTAAAAGAAAGGTAACTTGTCAAAAAAAAATTTAAGAAAAAATAACTTGACAAATTTTTTTTTAGAAAAAACAAGCTTGACAAAGAGACTTGAACCCAAGACCTATATTCTCATAAATTAACTCTACACCAAGTGAGCTAGTAAAAGGATTTTGTAATTGTTTTGAAAGGAGGAAGGTTTTTTTTTTGGCTTTTCGAGATGCATGCCTTTCCCTACAAAAAACAACCGCACGAACAACAACAAAAATACAAGCCTTATGGAAGAACGTTAGCTAATGGCTTTTCTAGATGTCATTCTGACAACACTGTCTACACCAAGAAAGTGGGTAAGTCCTTAATCATCCTTGTTCTTTATGTTGATGATATTATCCTTACTGGTAGTGATCCCAACCATATAAACCATGTGAAGTCTAGCCTAAAAAATAAGTTTGAAATGACATACTTGGGACACTTGCATTATTTCCTTGGTCTTGAAGTATTGCAATCTAAAGAAGGTATTACCCTTTCTCAATCCAAGTATGCGTGTGATCTTCTATGCCACTTTCACATGGAAGGTTGTAAGCCAACTCCTTCTCCCTTTCAGTCTGGAGTCAAGATTTCAGTCACTTGTACTTCCCCTGAAGTTGATGCTACCTTATACGGTCAACTTGTTGGTAAACTTATGTATCTAATCTATACCCATCCTAACATTTCCTTTATCATTGGTCTTGTTGCTTGGTTTATGCACAAACCTCTTGAAAGTCACTGAAAGTAGCTAAAAGAATACTTTGATATTTGTGGTATAGTTCAATTCAAGATTCATTACAGTGCAGGAGAATCTCCATTTTTTATTGCTTTCACTGATACTGATTGGGTTGGTGACCCTGATGATCGAAAGTCTACTGTAGTTTATGTATTCAATCTTGGTTTAGGACCCATTACATGGTATTTAAAGAAACAAAGTGTCATCTCTCCTTCTTCGGCAGAAGTAGAGTATCATGGTGCTATTTAAGCCATCAAGGAAGCCTTGTGGCATCGTCAGATCTTGTCCGAATTTGGTCTTCATCGGCAACATCCAACTACAATTTGGTGTGATAATCAGAGTGTCATTCAGCGATGCAAAGATCCAATTCAACATCAGTGCATGAAACACATTGAGCTACACATACACTTCATTAGAAATCTCATTCATGATCATGTTCTTGAAGTGAAATATTGTTCAACCAATGATCAAGTTGTTGATATATTTACAAAGGCTCTCACAGAATCAAAGTTTACCAAACTTTGATCTATTATTGGAGTTCAATAAAGTTATCATTAAGGGTGGATAGGCTCTAATGCCTCCTTCCTTCTCCTATTATGTCACCTTTGTAAATCCTTCAATCCTATCCCAAGTTCTTCTTAAGGGGGGATTTTAGGATATTTTGAAACATAGGAAATAGTTAAGTATAACTTGGTCTAGCGTAGAGTTAGGTAAAGTGTGTTTCTTTACTATTTATTTTTGTAACTAATAATATGACGGTCACAATATGTAGTGATATGACGATTCATTCTCTCCTCGATATTACCGACACTTGATCCGTGGCTTAACACCCAATTGTTCCATGATCTCTATTTAAAGAGTATGGAGGGTCATGTGTCCGGTGACCAATTATGAGATAAGCTTATGCAAATTTTATTTCTTTATATTATTAAATTTCCTGGAGTGGCTATGTTGGCTCAGGCCGTGGACTATTTCTCTCTTTGAGGGTTTTAACCATGTCAAATATTGACGTACTAATTTGTGATCTGTTTGTGAGAGGTGACCTTTGGTGTTTGATCTAAGGAACTTACCCTGTAAATTCCTATAGTAGTTTGAGGATGAATTTCTTGCAGATATTTCAGAGTTGTCGCCTCACAGGGAAGTTGAATTTTCTATTGAGTTGGTACTAGGAGTGGCACCAACATCAAAGAAACCTTACTAGATAAGCGCTCCAGAGTTGGCGGAATTGAAGTTGCAGTTGAATGAAATGATTGATAAGGGATACATTAGGTCAAATGTATCACCTTGGGTGCACTAGTGTTGTTCGTGAAGAAGAGTGATGGTACTCTCAAATTGTGCATTGACCACAGTTAGCTAAACAAGGTGACGATCAAGAACATGTATCTATTGCTGAGGATTGATGAATTGTTTGACCATTTAAAGGGAGCAACATTGTTATCGAAGATTGACTTGAGATCATGATACAATCAGGTACACATCAAATAAGTGGACATATACAAGATTTATTTCTGAACCAAGTATGGGAATTATGAATTTTTTGTGGTTATTTTTGGTTTGACTGATCGTTTCAACTACTTTCATGTGCTTGATGAATAGTGTGGTCTGTCCTTGTCTAGATAAGTTTGTTATTGCATTCATTGATGATTTATTGATATATTCTAAGAAGTAGGAATGGAATGCATAACACTTAGCAGTAGTATTAAGATTACTAAGATAACATCAGTTTTATCCCAAGCTTAGTAAATGCAACTTATTTTAGACAAAGCCACATTACTTGGGACACATTGTTTCCAAGGAAGGTATAACAGTTGATCCAAAAAATATAAGGGTTATCATGGAGTGGAAACTATTAAGAATATGGATGAGGTCATATCATTCATGGGGTTAGCAGGTTACTACAGGAGGTTCATCGGGAAATTCTCACGTATTTCCTATCCTATGACATCCTTGCATAGGAAAGGAAATAAATTTTAATGGACATAGGAATGTGCAACAATTTTTGAGCAGTTGAAGAAGTTGTTGATAAATGCTCCAGTTATAAAGATTGTAGATTCATAAAAATAGTTTCTGGTGTGTGTAGATGCTTGCAAGAGAGGACTTAATGGAGTCTTGATGTAGGAGGGATAGGTGGTATGTTAAGAGTCAAGGAAATTGAATTAGCATGAGAAAAACTATGTGACACATGATCTTGAGTTGGCAACGATCATTCATGCATTGAAGATGTGGAGGCACTATCTTGTTGGTAGGAAGTTTGTGTTGATGCAACCAAAATGGGTTGAGATACATGTTTGAAGTACCAAATCTGAATGTTAGGTAAGCTAGATGGTTGTATACCCTTAGTGAATTTGACTTTGAGATCAAATACATTAAAGGAGAGGAGAACAAGGTTGCAGTTTCTCTTAGTAGAATAGTACATGTAAATCATATAGTATTTATGAGATCTTATGGGATGTATTTGCATGATTGGATCTTACAGGAAGGACAACATGATGACAGGTATAGGGAGCTTAAGCACATGTTACAACAGGGTACAAGTGAACAGGATGTGGATTATCATCTCATGATAAATGGGTTGGTGAGATTTAGGGACAGGATCTATGTGTCGAATAATAGTGAAATAAAGAATCTTATCTTGATGGAATTGCATGTTAAACCATATTCAGGTCATCCAAGATATCAAAAGACATTGAAAATGGTGAAGAAGTTATACTATTGGCTGAACTTGAAGAAGTAAGTGGAACAGTTTGTGGATAGATTCTTGGATTTTCATCAAGTGAAAGTTGGGTGTAAGCACCCAGCTAATTTATTACATTCAATTTCGATTCTGGAGTGAAAATGGAAGGTCATTTCCATCGATTTCATCATAGGTTTTCCGAGGATATTGAAGCAACATGATTTTTTCATCGTTATGGTTGATAGGTTAAGCAAGGTAGCTCACTATTTAGCTAGTGTGGTAGCATAGGTCTTCATCATAGAGAGAGTGTGGTTGCAAGGTGTTCCAAAGAATATTGTGTTGGATAGAGATACTAAGTTCAATTCCAAGTTTTGGGAGTTATTTGCAGGTTTAGGTACATAGTTGTTTTCAATATAGTTTATCATTCACAGATAGATGGAAAAATAGAGAGGGTCAACAATATTTTAGAGGATATGCTAAGGATGTATGTTACGCACCAATAACGAAAGTGGGAAGAGTATCTTTGACTAGTGGAGTTTTATTACAACATTTTTTATCGAGAGTCACTGAGCATGAGTCCATTTGAGGCTTTTTATGGGCAAAGTTATAACACTCCCATCAGATGGAGTGATCCGGTGAATATGGTACTTATTGTACCAGACATGTTGATATAAATGGAACAGGAACTATAGGTTATAAAGAAGAATATAAAGGAAACACAGGATATAAAAACGAGGTATGCATACCAACAGAGGGAGTTTAAGGAGTTCCAGGTTGAGGGGCATGTGTACTTGTGCATCAAGCCCAAGAATATATCCTTAAGGATTGGATCATGTGCCAAGTTGGCACCTCGGTATTGCAGGCTTTTTGAGATCCTTGAGAGAATTAGACTAGTGGCCTACAGACTTGCACTACCTCCGATAGTGAAAGTCCATGATGCTTTCCATGATTCATTTCTTAAAACATATGTGAAATATGTTGATCATGTTATTGATTGGTTTGTATTGTAGTTGGATCCCAAAGGAGAATTCCAGTCGAAACCTCAGTTCATATTGTAGCGGAAACAACTCCTGCTTTGGAACAGAGAAATAGAGCAAGTTAAATTGCATTGGAAGAACTTTGGGCCCAATGAAGCTACATGGGAGATGGTTGATCAGATGCAGCTTATGTATCCTTCATTATTTGTCGGTGGAGGAAAATTATGTTTTGGTATATGTACATATTTATGTATGGTTGTTATTGTAAATACCGCAACAATATGTGTTATAAAGCTCCAAAAAGCAGTATGGTTATCTTGTTGTCATGTTGTCATGTTTGTCATGATGGTTGTACTTTTGAGCAAGTTGTTCATTGTAAATACTACATTGAGCTAAGTTATAAAGCTCCATGTGCAGTATGATTTGGTTTTTAGTGGTTTTGTTGGTTATAGGTGTCATTGAACATGGAGGATGGTGTTCCCCTAAGGGGAGGGTTTTGTAACAAACCCAAGTTAAAATTTCATGTAACAAAGTTAATAAAGGAAAAATAATACCAAGGCCATGGGACATGTATTCCAAGCTGAATGTTGGGCAAAATGTCCTCGTGGGAATCACTTGTTTTTTATTATGGATAAGGGGAAATTGGAAAAGGAAATGAAAAAGGATATGAAAAGGAAAAAATACAATATTATCATTTTATTTATGAAAATAAAGGAAATTAGGAGAAAAGGAAGGTGAAAAGTCATAGGTTGCATGTGAGGAGGAAATTGAAGGAAAATAGAGGAAAAATAAATAAATTAGAAGAATCAATAATAAAAAGAGATCAAAACATCATTTGGGGGCATTTTTTCAATTTTGTTTTGAAAGTAGTCTTAGAGAGGAGAAGAGAACCAAGAGGAGAAAGCGAGCATGGAAAGAAAAGGAAGGACAAGGAAAACAAAGAAATGCTGGATCAAGTGGCTTCAACGGAAATACTTGTAGGTAACAGGTTGCATGTATGATTTCCTAGCTGGTTTTGGTATGCATGGTATATGAACGTGCATATTTGGTTCATTTTTTGTCATTAGCATGGTTTTTCCCTAGTTTGACGGTCCTTTTGTCGTTGCCTTTCCATTTATGGGTAGCCATGGTGTGATGGGATTCATTCTTGGTTGAGCTTTGGATTATCGGAAGGAATTGGAAATGGGTGAGGTGGTCTCAGAAAAATCCCAAGGGTTGGGGGTGGATATGGCTTTCTCCGGGAATCCCTCAACAAGTGGGTAGAGATAGGAAAATTCCTCAAGGGATGGTGAAGGAATTTTGAGGCATCCAGGCTTGGTTTGGTTTTTTTATCTCGAGACCAATTTAGGTGAGATCACAATAGTGTGAGGGTGGAGGTGGTTTAACTTCTGGAGTCCCTTGGTTGTTTACGGATTAGTTTATCACATGAGATCCCACATTCATTCTTGGAATATGCCAAAGGGGTGATTGGTTGAATGAATGATTTGATTCATCCCAATTTATTGTCGAGTTGTATGTGGAAGTCCCTGACTTAGTTGGATTTTTCATATAGTCAATACGAGCTAAGTTTATCTTGTGATTCATGAGTAATTATAATTGTTATTATGTGGCTTTAATGGTTGTTCTATCCTTGTCATTTCTCTGGTTATATGTTATTTATAAGCATGGTTTTATGGCAGATTTAAGTTATGGCTCTTAACATGTTTTCAGTTGTAAATGAATGGTCGTTGAATGCATGACCTAATAGATGCTATTGTAGCTATTTTGAGATGGCATTAGTCCTTCTTGGTAAACCTCAGATAAGTTTCAGACCTCTACATTCAGATATGCATTCATGACCTGTAGATTTCATCTTCACCATGTGTTTGAAAAAATGGTTATCATGATTAGACCATATTAAGTCAAGTCCTAGTCTAAGTTTTATGTTAAAGGCTTTGTATGTGTGCCATTCATCATTATAGAGAGTTTCATTAAGTTATGGGCAGAGGCCTGATTCTTAGCCCTGAAAAAGTGGCTTAGTTCTTGGGTTCATTGGCACAAAACTTAGTGAAAAAGTCGACAGTCGCTGGGATGCAGGCTCATGATAGAGACTAAAGGGTGTCATACACTAGCGTTCCTTTCCATGGGAGAGACTAAGAAACTAGGTTAGTGAAAATCTAAGTTAACTCAAGGGTTGGGCAACTGGAGTGGTTGGTTACCTCCTGGGAGTCTTGTAGCACCTGAGGAAGGTCAATAAAGTATTGGTTTTTCAACTCCATTTCCCTAAGGTTATTTAGTTGGTTGAGTCATGGCATAGTAGCCCTCCACTCATGTACACCCCGGTAGGCCAGTAAAAGTTGGTAAATGTGGGGGGTGGTGTCACATATGGCCACATGTTAGGTGTTACTAATGCTACTTTCCTTACTCTCATTCCAAAAAAAAAAATACCTCTTAATTTTTATGATTATAGGAAAAAATATTTATGCAACTTTGTTTATAAAAGGATCTCTAAGTTCATAAAAAACATAGTCAAGAAGATACTTTCACAACACATCTCCCTGGAATAATTGAGCTTCCTATTCGATAAAAGAATTCAAGATGCAGTGGCTATCACCCAAGAGTGCATTCACACAATTATATCTAGGAAGTTGAAAGCATGTCTTATGAAAATTGATCTTATCATGGCCTATGACAAGGTAGACTAAGATTTTCTCATAATGATCCTCCATAAAGTTGGGTTTCCGCACAGACATATCAAATGGATTATGGCATGTGTATCTTCATCATCCTTGGTCGTTTTAATAAATGGAAAGCTTACATATTTCTTCATAATATAGAGGGGGATCAGGACCTCTCTTATTCATCCTAGTCATCGATGCACTTAGCAGGGGTATTAGAGCCTAGAAGGAGGTGGGTGCAATAGTCAGTTCCATGGTTTCAAGGAATACTTATATAACTCATCTCATGTTCATTGACAATGTCCTATGTTCTACTGTATGCAATATTTCTGAATGGGAGTCTTTCTTCAAAGTTTTTATAAATTTCGGCAAAGCCTTCAAACTAACTATCAATAAAGAAAAATCATAGGTCATTTCAGACGACGAGGGTTCTGAGGTAATTAAGAAGATTACTTCGCACTTTGGTATAAAATATCGACAGATGTATGGAGGTTTTAAATATTTTGGGTTCTTCTTAAAACATACTAAATATCAGAACCTAGATTGGGCCTGACTCACGAAAAAATTCGAAAATATGTTAAATCACTGGGATCAAAAATGGATTTCTCTTGGTGGCAAGGTAACCTTGGTTAAGGTTTTTCTACATGGAATATATATATATATATTTATGAATATGTTACACCTTCCTCAGGGAACCGTTAAAATAATTGATGCAATCATTAGTAAATTCCTTTGGTCGGGGGTGGGTGATTGTAATAAGATCCATCTCATTCATCTTGAATCAATTACTAAGCCAATTCAGATGGATGGGTGGGGTATCTGGGACTCCATATGTTTTAATATTTATCTTGTATCCAAAAACTTGTGGCGAATTTTCAATGAGAATGGAATCTGGAAGGAAATTATTTCTGGAAAATGTCTACAACATTGAAATTTGGAGGACTGGATCGCTGTTGGGGCCCCCTCTAATAATAAAAGAGCTTCCCAAATCTATCGTAGCTTTATGGTTTCCAAACCATGGCTATGTAGCAATTTATATTTACAGGTTGGTTGTGGTGTGAAGGTTCTTATCGATTTTGAAGAAATTAAGGGATTGCATGACAATCATACCCTCTTGACTTACATTATTCATTCGATTAATAGTACATTGGGTTTTAGTACCCTCATTAGTCTCAATTTTGGAAGACCCTCTCCTTTTTCTTCATCTGTCTAGCACATTCCTAGGAGATTGGTCTCTCGGAGGAATTTGAGCTTGAATGGGAACAAATAATGAACCTTATTTGTGAGGCTGACATCTACATGTCTCATAAACAAGATAGGCTAGTGTGGGGTGGGCACGTTGTTGATGGTAACATCTTTGCAAAGGAATTATATTCTCACATATTTATGAAAAATCAACCAAAGCCTTTTGCCAATTGGATTTCCCTCATGTGGAAGTGGGAGGTTCCACTTAAACTCAAATTCTTCACATGGCTAACTCTTCGCAATTATATTTTAACCTGGGATAATCTGGCGAACAAGGTATTTCAAGGCCCTTAGAGACGCCCCTTTTGTAGATTGACTTTTGAATATTGTGTCCAGCTGTTCTTGAATTGTCCTTTTGCGGTTGCCATTTGGGAAGAAATATCCAAATTAATTAAGGTAGTTGTCAGATGGATAGATCTTCTATCCTTGCATGCCTTGTTTCTTGGACCACCAGATATAGGTCTTATAGGGTTGTGTTGAAGCCTAGAAAATCTCTGCTTCAAACATTGGGGGAAAACCACCCGGTCGGGACCTTAAGACAGCTCCTTTTCCGTTTGGGATGGTGGCTCCGACTGGATTTAAAGGACCAGTTTCCTTATAACTAAGTGGATTGAATTGGATGGGTGAAAATGGGACTAAATTAAAAGAAAATAAAACTATCTAATCTAAACTAAATACTGATAAAGAAATTCTAATTTTAACCCGGGTGATTATATGTGAATACAACTTAGGATTGTTTCAATCTAATAATAACCATGGAAATGTATTATTAGTTAAATTGAAATGTGTAGAAACGAATAAAGATAACTCTGTTTAATAAATTAAACAGAGTTATATTAGCATATTGCATTCATTATTATATACCATTCATATATGCCTATAAATGATAACATTCCAATTATACTCAGAAATGATAATATAAAAGGAAATATTATGAAAATCAAATATATAAATGATAGCAAATTCTTCAAATGAATACCATATAACAGAGAAAATCAACAGTGAACAGATAAAAATACCTCATTCATCTTGCAGACTATCAAACGAAATGTGATACTCTGATCTAGCAACTCCGATGTAAAATTAAATCCAAAGGCACAAAAATGCAACACTTCAAAGATAATTTCAGAACAAAAATCACCAGATGTGATCTTTCATATAAATATAATAAGGAATGAAGAACAGAAATGTTAGCTCCAAATCCTCAAAATATTACAACTTCCGATCCTTCTCTAAATGCATGAGAGGGATTTAAATAATAAATTACATAACAAAATCCTAATACTACTGCTACAATCTATCAAATTAAAACTAAAATGCTATCTTGAATGAAAACTGATTCATTGTTTTTCTCCCTCGCTTGATGAAGCCAAGTTGCAAATGTTTAACATATCTCGGAGTCTTGGTGGATGACTCATCTCAGAATGCAACTGTCCAGCATAGGTGGCATCAGAAAATTCTGGAATTAGACAATCGACAGCGTTTGATAGAAGTTTGATATCTGTCTGTTGATTGTTTGGCTTGATCAAATGAGTCCACATACTATCCCAGGATATCGTTTGAAGTTTGCCGATTTGTTGACTTTTCCTTTCCATTTCTTCTTTCCACCTGTCTTCAGTTTCTTTTATTTTTGGCAAACTGCCAGGAACACAATCTGAAATGAGATTGATTGAATATAAGCTGTCATTTATGAATTGCGTGAGATTATTCATCATATTTCTGGCCCTTGATATTTCTCTATCAGCCTTCATTAATTGATGTTCCCATTCTGTAAACAAGATTTCTTTGTGTTTTTCCTCTATCCTAGGAAGATTTGCTTCTTTTCCCTTTTCTGTATCCTGCCAGTTGAGAAACTCAGAAATCTTTTCATCGGCATCATCTATTTCCTGTCTAAGATTTATGATATTTTGGATCAAAGATGAAGTAATATCACAAAAAGGTTCTGCTTGTGACAGTTTTGAGCAAAATTCAATTAACTGCTGAGTCAATAATTTATTAGCCTCAAGGGCTTCCGATTTGAATTCATTTAACTTTGGATAACCTTTAAACTTATCCAAAGTTGATTGAAATTCCTTTTCTTGAATCATTCTTGCCTTTTCCTCATTTTGTAACAGACTCTGTAACTTAGAAATTTCTTCATTTAGCTGCTTTTGTTTGCCTAAAAGCTTTTCATCAACCTTCTTCTTTTCTTCAGCAAGCTGTTTCTCCAAGTCTTTAGACCTGAATGTCTGATCCTGTAGTTGTTGTTGCAATTGGCTGATCAGTTGCTGATTCTCCTTAGCTTGTTCTTCCAGTGAAGCTATGTGAAGATCTTTCTGAGTTATTAGTTGAGAAACTTCTACAACTTTATCCACTGTTGCAGCACTATAAGCTCAGTATACTGGGACAATTTTGTAAGGTCTTCAAATGGATTCATTTCATTGTTCTTATAAACAATATTCATCAACTCCTCTGATGGAGTAGAAAATATACCCTGTTCTGTTTTTCTTTTCTTTCTTTGTCTTTTGACAACAGCCTTATGTTTAGGGCTGTAAAATACATCCAAAGGAGGGATCTCTTCACCTTTTAATACAATATGCCCTGTAGGATGTTCAGGAATGATTTCAACATCCTGCTCTATTTGTTCTTCATCTTTATCCTGCAATCCAAGCTGTTGAGCAAACTGATCATATTGTTTTAATAGCTGAGAAGAAACATCAAGATTAGTGGAAACCATAATCTCCTTGGCTATTTCTTTTCCTTTTTCTTTATCTATGCTCTGCTCAGTGCTTTTGTCATCCGATCCATCCTTTTGATTATGCACATTATCATTGATATTTGTGCATTTGTCTTTCATTTGAGCAGTGGACTTCTGGCCAAATTTTGGACTGAATTTATCATCAGTATTTCCCTTTGGGACATCAGGTTTGTCAATGGTGACCACTTTTTGAGTATGTACAGTCGGCTGGTTGACAACCGATTGTGTAATGATTTTGCTGGTAGATGTTTCTACTAGCGTTTGGCCGGATGTACCTTCTGTCTCTGATTTTTGGATTTGAGTTCTCAGCTGGTCCAGAGGTACTCTCAACAATCTATGGCTTCTAAATAAGAGAAATTTATTTATTTCCTCCTGTTGAAATTCAGACTTGACCAAGTCAAAAATCTGAGGAAAATTATCTAATGAAACAAACAAATCATCAAACATATCTGGTTCATGCTCGAAACGAGCAATTGAAACTGAAGCAGTGACATCGAATGCTATCTTTTTGGGATCATATTGTCTTCCAGGAATGGTTGCAAATTTACAACCTCTTATCTTGAAGACTTCCTTTTCTGCATGCTTGAAATCATTTAGAGTGAAATGACCACAATTGAGTGGGAATTGAGGCCACATTTTCGTCTTACTGTTGTTCAAAGACCTGGATATACCTTCAATTGTCAATTGATAAGAAACTTCTTGAGCGAGAAGTTTGTCTGGAACAAAAAGCGGAAGAACATGCGGCTCCACTATACTACCAAAAACCCTGATGTAAGTTAATTTTTCCTCCCCAAACCAATCTCCGATTGCAGACAGGTCGGCTTTAGCTTTATCAGAAATCCTAGGGGGAAAGCGATTAAAAATGGTTTGGAAAACGGGAATGAGGAAGCCATGACAGATTCTATATACATTATCTTGTAAATGAATCTTCCAAAGCAATTTATGATAAATATGGATTGGAAGGGGGTTATTGGGAGTCCATTTCCATCCAAATAAGGGAAATTCGGAATTGAAACACATAGCATCAAGAATATAGGCACAAAAGAAAAAGGGGGTAGAATTTCCAGCATCTTTTTCTTGTCTGTATTCAAGGATCCTATTGGCCATTCTATCAGAAAGAATAACAGCCCAATCCATAATGTCGGAATTCACAGCTGCTAGGATTAATGGGACCATTTGTATAGAAAACCTAGCTGAATTGTCATTTCCAAATAACCTACACATCATGGCAGCTGCATAGCAATATGGAGGCAGAAGAGAATCTACAGAATACATACCGGATGCTTCATTTCGGTGCTTCTCTGGGTTTTTTCCTCCATTCTTTGATAGGGTCGGATTGGACTTTGTTATTATCAGCAAAATCTTTGATAAATTCCTTGTTATACACCTTCTGTGGGTCTGGAAGGTGGTACATTGCTTTCAAGTCTTCTGCTTTAAACGAGCCGAAGGGCACTCCAGATGCTGAAACAAACGTTCTATCTTGTATCTTTACACTGTCAATAACCCATCGAACTACATCATAGTAAGGCATGATGCTCGCTCTGGCTGCAATTCGATGCAGAAATGAATTTGCAAGTGTTGTTTCATTAATGTCAGAGTCAGAATCCGAGCTATCCTCGTCTGGAACTGATGCCTTCTCCACTGTGACCTTGGGGTCTTCTTTTTCCAATAGGTTGTAGACTGTGTCCCATGTCATTTTCCCAAGACCTTGGCATGATGTATCTGTGACTAACCTTAGCTTTATGGGCTTTTCTTTTGAGACCGTAGGAGTCTCGGCAAACTTCACTGGTAGAGCAGTCTTGTTTCTTCTTCCTCTCTTTGACATTTCTGCGTCTGCTACCGCTTCCCTTTGTCTGTGAATGAAAAAAATTGGTGTTCTTTGGCTCTGCAAGACAATAAACTCTCAGTCGTGATCAACAAGCCACTCAAACGGAATGATTTATGAACTTATGGTTTTCATTTATTTGTTTCGTATATTGCGTAAATGCTCCTTTTGGGTCACACTTAAGTATTTAAAACCAAATCATAAACCATATTCAATTGATTTGTTATTGAATGCCTTCGTACCAATAAAGATTTGGCGCTTGTGATATATTAATATATTCAAAAAAATCCTCGTATGCAAATAGATGAATCGCATCGGAAGTTTTCAAATGTCAAATGAGTATCACAATACGTTTATCCCGATTGATCGATTGCGATTGCAGATCTTTCCGATCTCTAATGGTGGGGTCTACCATATATTTTAAACAAATGTTCGATTTTTATTTTAAAAGCGTTTATTATCAAATGCACATCGGATCGGAAAATTTCAACTAAGCGTAAAGAGTTTTTTGAAGACTGTCCCGATTAATCGATTGCGATTGACCGCTTCGCATCGGAAGTTATAATTAACTGTTTTAAACTCTTAGCGATTGAAATTTTCCGATTGGACTAATCGCATCGGAAGATTTGAAATGGGCATATGAAATTTCTTTTAAAGGTTATCTCCGATTCTCCGATTGCGATTGAACTTTTAACTTTGATTTGTTTTTATGATAAGGCCTTGTATATTAGATCGGACCATAAATTTTTTGAATTTTGAATCTGTTTAGTAACAATATGAAATTTTCCAAAACAATGAATTTTATTTCTAAGTGTTTTATTTCTAAAAAGAAAGGGACCCTATTTCTAAATTTTATTTCTAAAATTTAAGAAAAAGGGAGGGTTGTTGTATAGTACAACAATTGGCGATTCACTTGAAAGAACCAGTTATCTCTGAAAAATAGAATGAATACTATATTTTAAGTAAGTAAAGATTTTTAAAGGTAAATAAAAATTATCCTAGGATAATCAAAAATAAAATCTAACTTATGAAAAAAGAATAAAAATTATTAACAATTTCTTTCTAGTTTCTTGAGAATAAAAATTTTTTGAGTTATCTTAAGCTTTGATTGGTATTAATAATGAAGTAAGTGGATTTCTTCAAGCTTGGTTTTGATAATATACTCTATTGTCATAGGTATTGCTTCTGCTGCCTGCAAACGTTCATAGTCTCGACAGGGTTACCTTTTAACCATTAACTATTCATTGTCCCATTCAACTAAGATTATGACTTTTTAAAAGATAAATTCATAAGACATGTTTATCTCATGTTTTTTGTCTTTTATTTATTTTTTTATTTCTTTTTTAAGAGCCATTGTTCTGGTTTGGTAGCCAGTTGTTAACAATGCCATTCAATAGTTATAATTAAACTGAACAAGCTGGCTCGTGATGAGACCCCTTGTCTTATATTAATAAGCCATTGCCCTGTTTTGATAGGCAGTATTGGTAATGTCAGTTTTATTATTTCTTATGAATATGGTAAGTCGGCTCATGATGAGACCTCTTATCTCTTAAAAGAATTTTTTCAATAATTTCTTAGAATTATATTCTAAAAAATCACAACCTAAATGAATGGGGTGAACTAGTCTTATCCTTAAGAATCAATGGATGACAATTTTATGAGTTTTTTTTTTTGAGTACCAAGACTTGAATAATCTTTACTTTTATAGATAACTTCTCTCTGCTTAATAAACTTGTAATGATTTACATTTTCCTCAAGTTTTTCCAAAAAGATTATGCAAATAATTGGTATAATCTTTCAAAGTTTAACATCTTATTTAAGACTATCAAGAGAATATAATCATTTCTCTAAAAATTCTTATTTACACTAAAATAAATATTTATAATATTTTTTCTTAAGAATTTTTCTATCAAGTAAACAATCAATTAGAGACTTATTAACAACCTTTATTTGTAAAAACAATAAAAGACTTTTGCAAAAAGGAATATGTACAATTTAAGAAGGGGTTACCTCCTTATGAGAAGAATTTCTTTAAGATAAGCCCGTTTACAGGAAGAGATTCTCTCTTACCTGTTAGATCTTGGAGCATGAATGTATTTGAGCCTATCTTTTCAATGATCTGAAATGGTCCAAGCCACATCTTTTGAAATTTGGTATGTTTACCCTTTTCCTCATGTGCCTTATCCCATTTTAGAACAAAATCACCAATCGATAAAATTTTTGAGCCAGTAGAACTTGCATCAAAAGAAGATTTCACAAGCTGTTGATGTTTTTCATGAACAATTCTAGCTTTATCTCTTTCTTCTTCTAGTTTAAGGATTTGATCATACCTCAATTGAATGGATGAAGACGGATTTTCTTCAATAAATTGTACTAGGGCTAATGATGGAAGAGTTAAATTTGATGGTATCACAGCTTCTTTTCCATAAACTAAATTAAAAGGTGAAGTTCCGATTGAAGCTTTCTCTGTAATACGATTAGCCCATAATGCAAAGATTAAAGATTTATGCCAATTCTTTTGATTTTGATCGATAGTCCTTTTAATAATCTTGATGAGATTTTTATTGGTGGATTCAGCTAACCCATTACCTTGTGGGTAATAATTTGCTGAATATTTGAGTTTAAAACCTCTTTTAACCGCAAATTCTATTAAACTGTTTCCTGAAAAATAAGATGCATTATCAAAGACAAGAGCTTGAGGTACACCAAACCTGGTTATGATAAATTGATCTATGAAAACAATAATTGCATCAGAATTGGCTACCTTCAAAGGGATTGCCTCTACCCATTTTGTAAAATAATCGGTTGCAGTAAGAATGTACTTGTGCTGCTTGGAAGAATGAGGCACTATCTCACCAATAATGTCAAGTCCCCATTGTTCAAATGGTTGCTCAATATTTACTGGTTGCAAAGGAAAAGCTGGTTTCCTTTGCCTTCCACTTGCAGTTTGGCAGATTCTGCACTTTCTTACATATTCATGTGTATCTTTAAAAAGGGTAGGCCAATAATAGCCAGCATGAATTATTTTGTGAGTTGTGGTATCACCTCCAAAATGACCTCCTGCTGGTCCATCATGCAACTCCTGCAAAACCTTTTCAGCCTCAGTCTTTTCAAGACATCTCAACAAAATTGAATCATAATTTCTTCTAAATAACACATTATCAATGATCTCATATTTAACAACTTTTAATCTTAAAGCACGTTTTTTCTTATAACTGAGATCAGAAGGAGCATACCCATTTTTCAAGTAATAGATGAGATTAGAATACTGAGACTCAGAATCCGTAACACTTATCTGATTTACTTGAATATCTTGATTTGAATGATCATTGTCTGGTATATTATGAGCTCCTGCTAATAATCTGCAAAAACCTTGTCCTCTAACAATCTTAGCTGGTTTAATATCAACATCATATTCTTGTAGGGCTGTTACCTAGTTAGCTCATTTTTCTCCTACTTCTCTCTGAATTAATAATTGCCTCACTGCTGAGAATGGGACAATGATTTTTGTATGAGTTTTTAAGAGAAAAGGTCTGAAATGCTTGATTGATTTGAACACAGCAAAGGCTTGTTTTTCAACATCGGAATAATTCAGTTCAGCTCCTTGCAGATTTGAACTAAAGAACGAAATTGGTGCTTCAATTTTCTGATCATTGAGTTGTGTTAAAACAGCTGCATAAGATGTCTCTGTGGCTAAAGTATACAAAATAAAATCTTTAGAAAAATCCGGAGTACTTAATGCTGGTGCATTAATGATTGCCTGTTTGATTAACTCAAAGGCTTCTTTCTCTTTATGCCCCCATTTAAATACTGAATTCTTCTTGATCACATTTTGCATAGGTAAAACAATTAAAGAAAAATCAGGAATGAATCTTTTTACAAAATTGATCTGTCCAAGAAATGATTGCATGGATTTTTTGTTATGAGGTAAAGAAATATCAGAGATTTCTTTAACTCTGTCTGGATCAATGCATATACCATCTTTTGATACAACAAATCCTAAAAGTTTTCCTTCATCCAAAGCAAAGAAATATTTTTTCGGATTTAATGAAATACCAAACCTTCTACATCTTTCAAATATTTGTTTTAGATCATGTAGATGATTGGTTCTGTTTTTTGAGAATACTGTTATATCATCGAGATAAACAACAACTGATTTATTGATCATACCTTTAAATGCTATGTCCATGGCTCTTTGGAAAGTTGCTCCTGCATTTATTAATCCAAAAGGCATTTTTTGATAAGCATAAGTTCCCCATTTTGTTCTGAAAGTTGTTTTCAATCTGTCATCTGGATGAACTAAGACTTGATTATAGCCCGAAAATCCATCAAGAAAGGACATAAGTTCAGAACCAGCTACTTTTTGAAGTATCTGTTCCATGGTTGGCAATGGGAAATTGTCTTTCAAACATGCCTTGTTTAAATTTCTAAAATCAATACAGATTCTTATATCACCATTTTTCTTCCTTACAGGTACCATATTGGAAACCCAATTGGAATGCCTGACAGGAAAAATGATTTTGGCTTTCAAAAGTTTATTAAGTTCTGATTTGATTTGATCTTCAAGATTTGGATGAACTTTCCTTAGCTTCTGTTGAACAGGTTTAATATCGGGAAGCATTGAAATTGTGTGCTGAATAACTGAAGTATCATATGTTTTTAAATCATCATAATTCCAAGAGAAAACATTTTTGTATTTGTTCAATAGTTTAATAAAGGCATCCCTTTCCTCTGATGTTAAATTAAGTCCTAAATTAACATTTTGAGGTTTTGAATCAGACCCAAGATTCACTAATTCAAATTTCAAAGTAGAACTTTGAAGCTTGGTATTAGTGACTTTCTTGAATCTGTCTTTAATATCATATAAGTCCTCCAATCTAACAACAGATTTCGGAATGGGATTTTCATTATCTTTTGAAGCAATTTGTAAATCGTGATCTTCTTCATCAATAATTTGATCATCATATGATTTCTCTGAAGTCATGAAATTTAAGATATCTTGATCATGGTAAAAAACTCTCCAATTTGTGACATTGTCTGGGACAGATGGTCGAAAAAATAATTCTATTGAAAACCTATCTGGGCTGTAATCTTCGGAGGGTATGAGTCTGGAGGCAATATTGGCTAGCAAGTCTGCTGCTGAATTTTGAGACCTAGGGATAGAAGAAATATTGAATGCAGAAAAGTGTGTGGTGAGTTCTTGTACCAGTGATTGATAATGTTTGAGGTGATTTGAGAGACAGTGAATTGTATTTCTCACCTGCTTGACAATAATTTCAGAATCGCCGAATATTTTCAAATATTGCACTTTGAGGCCAATTGCTTTATACAGACCTTGGACTAAAGCTTCATACTCGGCTGTATTGTTTGTGCATTCAAATTCTAACCTACAGGACAGCATTGTTTTTTCACCTTGCGGGCTAACCAAGATACACCCTGCTCCTGAACCTTCGTTAGATTTAGAGCCGTCAAAATATAAAGACCAAAATAAAGAAGTATTAACAACCTTATTTACAGTTTCCCCAGTATCATTAAAACATCTTGACCTATCAGTTTGTGAATAGTTTTCAATCTGTGATGTTAAACTGTTTACTGAAAAAGGGGATGGTTGGGCAGTGAGATTTCCAAAAAATGACTCTGATGAATAATTTCCCAAGATGTTGTTATTAAATGCAATTGGTTGATTTTCTTGTTCAAAATCTGTTACAGTATGAGTCATGTGTTTCTCTCGATTGATTTTTATTTGATTTGGCTTTCCCCTATAAGGTAACCACATGTGAGACCAATCGGTAGAAATATACCCATGGAGCTTTTCAGACCAATCTCTACTCAAAATCAACCCATAAAATTCAGGTATATCAGCTATTAAGATATCAATTCGTTGAACTACCCTTGGATCAGCTGCTAACCTGATAGTTATAGAGTTAATCTCTCCTAAAACCTGGACCTTGCTTCTGTCTAACTGTACAATATGTATGGAAGACTTTTGGGGTTCTATGTTCAGTTTGGAACAAACTGAAGCTGGCATTATATTGGATGATGCCCCTGAGTCAATCAAACAATTGTGTAGGTTTCTGTTGTAGATCTCAAAAGTCAAAAGGAAGGGTGGAGTGTGAGAATTTGATCTATCCCCACTCAGGACTGAATCAGTAGCTTCTATCATACCAGAAGGTGGTTGACCAGAATCATTTGCAGCTTTAGCACTGGGAAGAGGTGAACAGGGAACAGCATTCAATTCTTTGAGAAGCAATTTCTGCTGATGTTTTAATTTGCTGAGTTCAAACATAGTAATGTTTGCCTTAGTTTTCTTCATATCATCAACAATATTGTAATCCATTGAATCGGATACTACTAATGTTTTGGATGTTGGAGGAGTATTTGAAGTTGAAGGGGGGTTTTGGGGGACTGCTGCGGGTGATTTCTTTGTAGGTACTTTTTCTTTTTTTGTAGCAGCACCTGCACTCCGTTTCTTTGAAGTTGTCTGAACAGGTTCGGAAGTACCTTTACTCCTAGTAGAGACAGGTAAAGCTTCTTCATCATTATCTGTATCGGAGTTGGGCAGTATGAAATCCCACATGCCATGACATTCAACAATTTCTTCTTCATTATCAGTTGATGAGATTGTTTCCTCTTCTTCCTCTTCTTGATCTGATTCTGCATAAGATACGATATTTGGTGGTTTTGATTCGGTTTTCTTATAATTCTTAAAGGGCCTTTTGGTTGAAGTTTCAGCTACTTGTTTCTTAATTTCAATCATTTCATTTGACATAGTCTTGAGGACCTTTTGGAGGCCTTCCATATCATATGGATCTTTCGAGATTTTCTTCTTTGAGTCTTCTTTGAATGAAACTTTTTTGGTTTTTCTTTCCTCAAGAGCTGCTTTCTTTTCTAGAGCATTAATACGTTTTCCCACAGCAAGTGCTTCTTTCATGTTTTCAGCAAGTGTTGGTTTTGCGGCCCTGTCTACAAAAATAGCTATATTGGCAGGTAGGGCAGTAATATACCACTCACGTCTGATTTGTTCACTTGGTTTGGAAGTCGTTGGGATTTTATTCAAAAGTTTATTGAAACGAGCATTAAATTCTTTAATGGGTTCCCTATGCTCTATCCCAAGATTGGAGAGATCATTTATTAGTGTAGCTAAAGATCTATCGTCTCCATACTTAGTGAGAAACTGTTCTTGGCAAATGTCCCAACTGGTAATAGAATCAGAAGGCAGGGAAAAATACCAGGATCCTGTTGATCCTTGCAATGTATAAGGAAAAAGCCTAACAACGACATCTTGCTCAGTCACTCCCTTCAAATTAACTGCTAACATGAAGTTATTGATATGTTCCTCGGCTTGGGTTCCATTTTCTGGATTAAACTTGGGTAGCCATTTTTCAGGAGCATCAGGTAATGCATGTAATGGTGCGGGCATATTGACTGCACCAGGTCTGGTCCATGGATATGCCATTGTAATACCAGTGGTGGATGATACTGTTGTTGAAATTCCAGATGTCTGGGAAGGAATTGATATTAAGGAGTGAGCAGGTTGAGATGTTGAAGTTCCCAATTCCTGATGAACAACGATATGTAATGAGGGAGTGGATGGTTGACTTCGCACTGGGGAAGATGAGATGGAAGATGTGGATGAAAGTGCTTCACTGTCAGAATCTTCAGTATTTTTCTTTTCCCTTTTCCTTTTAGGTAAAGGAAATTCAGTAGGTTCAATACCGAGCTTTTCACTCTGAAGTCTAGTAAGAGGGTGAGGTAGATTGAATTGCGAAGTCTCACTGCTTTGAGATAGCTTAGATTTCTGTGGTGAAATCGAGAAGCTCTGAAGTTTCTGGATGAGAGACTGAACTTCAGGAGATTCAAGACTTAATTGTTCTGAAGTATGGTGGGTTTGAGCAGTGATAGTGGATACCTCTTCTTCTTGCTTGGATGCTGAGGAATCAGCAGGAAATTGGGAAGTACGAGGTGATGTGGAGGGAGAATTACTCTTAGAATGGTTTGCAGATTTGGGTTTTCTTTCCATTCACAGTTGAAGGCCCTCCTTCTAGCGCCAAAAATGTTGAAGCCTAGAAAATCTCTGCTTCAAACATTGGGGGAAAACCACCCGGTCGGGACCTTAAGACAGCTCCTTTTCCGTTTGGGATGGTGGCTCCGACTGGATTTAAAGGACCAGTTTCCTTATAACTAAGTGGATTGAATTGGATGGGTGAAAATGGGACTTAAATTAACAGAAATAAAAATATCTAATCTAAGCTAAATACTGATAAAGAAATTCTAATTTTAACCCGGGTGATTATATGTGAATACAACTTAGGATTGTTTCAATCTAATAATAACCATGGAAATGTATTATTAGTTAAATTGAAATGTGTAGAAACGAATAAAGATAACTCTGTTTAATAAATTAAACAGAGTTATATTAGCATATTGCATTCATTATTATATACCATTCATATATGCCTATAAATGATAACATTCCAATTATACTCAGAAATGATAATATAAAAGGAAATATTATGAAAATCAAATATATAAATGATAGCAAATTCTTCAAATGAATACCATATAACAGAGAAAATCAACAGTGAACAGATAAAAATACCTCATTCATCTTGCAGACTATCAAACGAAATGTGATACTCTGATCTAGCAACTCCGATGTAAAATTAAATCCAAAGGCACAAAAATGCAACACTTCAAAGATAATTTCAGAACAAAAATCACCAGATGTGATCTTTCATATAAATATAATAAGGAATGAAGAACAGAAATGTTAGCTCCAAATCCTCAAAATATTACAACTTCCGATCCTTCTCTAAATGCATGAGAGGGATTTAAATAATAAATTACATAACAAAATCCTAATACTACTGCTACAATCTATCAAATTAAAACTAAAATGCTATCTTGAATGAAAACTGATTCATTGTTTTTCTCCCTCGCTTGATGAAGCCAAGTTGCAAATGTTTAACATATCTCGGAGTCTTGGTGGATGACTCATCTCAGAATGCAACTGTCCAGCATAGGTGGCATCAGAAAATTCTGGAATTAGACAATCGACAGCGTTTGATAGAAGTTTGATATCTGTCTGTTGATTGTTTGGCTTGATCAAATGAGTCCACATACTATCCCAGGATATCGTTTGAAGTTTGCCGATTTGTTGACTTTTCCTTTCCATTTCTTCTTTCCACCTGTCTTCAGTTTCTTTTATTTTTGGCAAACTGCCAGGAACACAATCTGAAATGAGATTGATTGAATATAAGCTGTCATTTATGAATTGCGTGAGATTATTCATCATATTTCTGGCCCTTGATATTTCTCTATCAGCCTTCATTAATTGATGTTCCCATTCTGTAAACAAGATTTCTTTGTGTTTTTCCTCTATCCTAGGAAGATTTGCTTCTTTTCCCTTTTCTGTATCCTGCCAGTTGAGAAACTCAGAAATCTTTTCATCGGCATCATCTATTTCCTGTCTAAGATTTATGATATTTTGGATCAAAGATGAAGTAATATCACAAAAAGGTTCTGCTTGTGACAGTTTTGAGCAAAATTCAATTAACTGCTGAGTCAATAATTTATTAGCCTCAAGGGCTTCCGATTTGAATTCATTTAACTTTGGATAACCTTTAAACTTATCCAAAGTTGATTGAAATTCCTTTTCTTGAATCATTCTTGCCTTTTCCTCATTTTGTAACAGACTCTGTAACTTAGAAATTTCTTCATTTAGCTGCTTTTGTTTGCCTAAAAGCTTTTCATCAACCTTCTTCTTTTCTTCAGCAAGCTGTTTCTCCAAGTCTTTAGACCTGAATGTCTGATCCTGTAGTTGTTGTTGCAATTGGCTGATCAGTTGCTGATTCTCCTTAGCTTGTTCTTCCAGTGAAGCTATGTGAAGATCTTTCTGAGTTATTAGTTGAGAAACTTCTACAACTTTATCCACTGTTGCAGCACTATAAGCTCAGTATACTGGGACAATTTTGTAAGGTCTTCAAATGGATTCATTTCATTGTTCTTATAAACAATATTCATCAACTCCTCTGATGGAGTAGAAAATATACCCTGTTCTGTTTTTCTTTTCTTTCTTTGTCTTTTGACAACAGCCTTATGTTTAGGGCTGTAAAATACATCCAAAGGAGGGATCTCTTCACCTTTTAATACAATATGCCCTGTAGGATGTTCAGGAATGATTTCAACATCCTGCTCTATTTGTTCTTCATCTTTATCCTGCAATCCAAGCTGTTGAGCAAACTGATCATATTGTTTTAATAGCTGAGAAGAAACATCAAGATTAGTGGAAACCATAATCTCCTTGGCTATTTCTTTTCCTTTTTCTTTATCTATGCTCTGCTCAGTGCTTTTGTCATCCGATCCATCCTTTTGATTATGCACATTATCATTGATATTTGTGCATTTGTCTTTCATTTGAGCAGTGGACTTCTGGCCAAATTTTGGACTGAATTTATCATCAGTATTTCCCTTTGGGACATCAGGTTTGTCAATGGTGACCACTTTTTGAGTATGTACAGTCGGCTGGTTGACAACCGATTGTGTAATGATTTTGCTGGTAGATGTTTCTACTAGCGTTTGGCCGGATGTACCTTCTGTCTCTGATTTTTGGATTTGAGTTCTCAGCTGGTCCAGAGGTACTCTCAACAATCTATGGCTTCTAAATAAGAGAAATTTATTTATTTCCTCCTGTTGAAATTCAGACTTGACCAAGTCAAAAATCTGAGGAAAATTATCTAATGAAACAAACAAATCATCAAACATATCTGGTTCATGCTCGAAACGAGCAATTGAAACTGAAGCAGTGACATCGAATGCTATCTTTTTGGGATCATATTGTCTTCCAGGAATGGTTGCAAATTTACAACCTCTTATCTTGAAGACTTCCTTTTCTGCATGCTTGAAATCATTTAGAGTGAAATGACCACAATTGAGTGGGAATTGAGGCCACATTTTCGTCTTACTGTTGTTCAAAGACCTGGATATACCTTCAATTGTCAATTGATAAGAAACTTCTTGAGCGAGAAGTTTGTCTGGAACAAAAAGCGGAAGAACATGCGGCTCCACTATACTACCAAAAACCCTGATGTAAGTTAATTTTTCCTCCCCAAACCAATCTCCGATTGCAGACAGGTCGGCTTTAGCTTTATCAGAAATCCTAGGGGGAAAGCGATTAAAAATGGTTTGGAAAACGGGAATGAGGAAGCCATGACAGATTCTATATACATTATCTTGTAAATGAATCTTCCAAAGCAATTTATGATAAATATGGATTGGAAGGGGGTTATTGGGAGTCCATTTCCATCCAAATAAGGGAAATTCGGAATTGAAACACATAGCATCAAGAATATAGGCACAAAAGAAAAAGGGGGTAGAATTTCCAGCATCTTTTTCTTGTCTGTATTCAAGGATCCTATTGGCCATTCTATCAGAAAGAATAACAGCCCAATCCATAATGTCGGAATTCACAGCTGCTAGGATTAATGGGACCATTTGTATAGAAAACCTAGCTGAATTGTCATTTCCAAATAACCTACACATCATGGCAGCTGCATAGCAATATGGAGGCAGAAGAGAATCTACAGAATACATACCGGATGCTTCATTTCGGTGCTTCTCTGGGTTTTTTCCTCCATTCTTTGATAGGGTCGGATTGGACTTTGTTATTATCAGCAAAATCTTTGATAAATTCCTTGTTATACACCTTCTGTGGGTCTGGAAGGTGGTACATTGCTTTCAAGTCTTCTGCTTTAAACGAGCCGAAGGGCACTCCAGATGCTGAAACAAACGTTCTATCTTGTATCTTTACACTGTCAATAACCCATCGAACTACATCATAGTAAGGCATGATGCTCGCTCTGGCTGCAATTCGATGCAGAAATGAATTTGCAAGTGTTGTTTCATTAATGTCAGAGTCAGAATCCGAGCTATCCTCGTCTGGAACTGATGCCTTCTCCACTGTGACCTTGGGGTCTTCTTTTTCCAATAGGTTGTAGACTGTGTCCCATGTCATTTTCCCAAGACCTTGGCATGATGTATCTGTGACTAACCTTAGCTTTATGGGCTTTTCTTTTGAGACCGTAGGAGTCTCGGCAAACTTCACTGGTAGAGCAGTCTTGTTTCTTCTTCCTCTCTTTGACATTTCTGCGTCTGCTACCGCTTCCCTTTGTCTGTGAATGAAAAAAATTGGTGTTCTTTGGCTCTGCAAGACAATAAACTCTCAGTCGTGATCAACAAGCCACTCAAACGGAATGATTTATGAACTTATGGTTTTCATTTATTTGTTTCGTATATTGCGTAAATGCTCCTTTTGGGTCACACTTAAGTATTTAAAACCAAATCATAAACCATATTCAATTGATTTGTTATTGAATGCCTTCGTACCAATAAAGATTTGGCGCTTGTGATATATTAATATATTCAAAAAAATCCTCGTATGCAAATAGATGAATCGCATCGGAAGTTTTCAAATGTCAAATGAGTATCACAATACGTTTATCCCGATTGATCGATTGCGATTGCAGATCTTTCCGATCTCTAATGGTGGGGTCTACCATATATTTTAAACAAATGTTCGATTTTTATTTTAAAAGCGTTTATTATCAAATGCACATCGGATCGGAAAATTTCAACTAAGCGTAAAGAGTTTTTTGAAGACTGTCCCGATTAATCGATTGCGATTGACCGCTTCGCATCGGAAGTTATAATTAACTGTTTTAAACTCTTAGCGATTGAAATTTTCCGATTGGACTAATCGCATCGGAAGATTTGAAATGGGCATATGAAATTTCTTTTAAAGGTTATCTCCGATTCTCCGATTGCGATTGAACTTTTAACTTTGATTTGTTTTTATGATAAGGCCTTGTATATTAGATCGGACCATAAATTTTTTGAATTTTGAATCTGTTTAGTAACAATATGAAATTTTCCAAAACAATGAATTTTATTTTCAAGGCTATTTAAAAATAGGATTGTTAATATTTAAATTTTATTTCTAAAATTTAAGTAAAAGGGAGGGTTGTTGTATGGTACAACAGGTTGTTACATTGTATACACTTTGGGGTATCTGGTGCTCTCATAATGGATGCATATTTGAGAATAAACCCATGTGTGTGTTGGTCTCCGACCTTTAAATTGTCTCATATTTCCAAGATATTGGTCCTTGGCACCCCTCTCCTCTCCAACACTCTGTTTCTTTATGGATCTAGGAGGTATATTTCCCATAGGATAATTTTATGGGGTTGCGTCTGTAGGCCAATGTGGATGCAATGCTATTATCAAGCTATGCTCAAACCATTCCTTTCAGTTATTTTGGTATGGCGGGTTTGGATCCAACTACAAGGCAAAGATGGTAGCCCTTTGGGGAGTTCTCCTATTTATTGTTTGGTTAGACATTGAGAAGATTTTGGTTTAATGGATTCAAAATTTATCATCCATTGGATACAGGGGAAAATGATCTTGAAGTTCCTTCTTTACACAACTGGATGGAGAAAACTAAGTCCTTGTTGCCCTCTTTCACTAAGATTTACTTCCAACAAGTTTATCATGAGAAAAATTCAGAGGTAATGCCCTCTTCAAGTTTGGACTTTCCCTTCTCCTGAGGCAGATGCACTTCAAACATTTGGTGGGTTGTTCTATGTGCACGACAGGAGCTTTTGAGTTTCGATTACATCCTTATTTTTTGCTCTATTTTTGCTCTTCCTTTTTGGCCTTCGTGTCGTCGACTCTCTTGTAAGGTTGGATTTTTTTGCTAATTGGTTTTTGCTATAGATTTTCTTAGAAAATGTTTTTACGAGTTTGTGCCTGATGCAAAACCTTGTATTTTGTTATTTTTTATGATCCAGGATGTGCTTCCATGTTTCTCTTTGTTTTGTGCATTCCTAGTGCCTTTCCTTCTCATATATTATAGTATGCAAGGGAGGAGAATGAGCTTGGACTCAATGAACATAGAAAATGCATACGCAACTCCTCTTTAATTTACTTTAATGAAGGATGAACATTTTTTCTTTTGTGGAAAAATAGGATATGGTTTAACGAAAATCAATAAGAATTTCCCATCCCATGTGATGATTAACTGTTAATGGGAATAAAATCACTAAATATTTTCCTATGGATTCAAAAGTGTCATTTGACCTAACTATTTTTTTAATATACCATAAATGGTCCAATGAGAATATATCGAAACAACCTAAGATATACTCTTGCTTGTGATGTTGTTGATAAAATACAATAAGTGGAATATATATTATAACATGATTGACAAGAGAAATATGATATATCGGGCTTTAAATGTGAGTATCAGATGACAGGGATAATATTTTAATGAGGCATGGAAGCTATGGTGGAGCGAGGAAATTCCAAACAAACTATGGAACATTCCCCCTCTCATCTGTTGGGGTATCTGGCTCAGAAGAAACTGTAAAATATTTCAAGAAAATGACTTATATCCATAACAGATTGGTGTACAAGTGATGGATATTTACAATTTACTTCTAGAAGAAGAGCCCATACATAGGTTTCAGTCGATAGTAGTTGAAGGCATTCAAGTGATGGATATTGACAATTTACTTCTAGAAGAAGAGCCCATACACAGGTTCAGTTGATAGTAGCTGAAATCATTGATCAAATAATGTCGTGGGAATATTTTGACTAATCAACTCAAAATGGAAGATGTGGAGGAGACGCGATGCTATTCTTAAATAGGGATCATACCTTCAACCACAAGTTTGGCCTGGGGCCCCATAAAAACAACTTCACTGACTCTACTTAGTTTAAAATTGCTTCTCCTCTTTGCTACAAAAAAGGATGTCGACCACTACAGGTCTTTGTTGACTCTCGTGTGGTTATTAATTGGTTTAATGAACAATCTCCATGTCACATGCAAACACTCAGAAATATTTTAGATGAAGCGTTGATGTTAAAAATGCATTTTGATCATATTACATGTCATACATTTACAGGGAAATAAACACTATTTCCGACAGTCTATCCAAAAAAGGTGCGCAACGGACACAAGGAACCTCATATTTTAGAACAAAATGGGAATGACTTCTTCTAATACTATCACCGCCCATTTGATGATTTTCCACAAGACTATACAAAACATGACTAATATATGGCACATGCTTGTTTAAGTTATTTTTGTTTTCAATTACATAGATATACAACCATATATTAGATACTTATATGGTGATGGTGTGATATTAGTTTTTGTATACATACATTTGATTGATATTATCCATCATATGATCCATATCAACAATCATATTTGGATATACTTCTCATAACATCTACAATATGTAATTTCACTATTCTATTAATGAAAATTAAGATTTTTCCCATAAAAAACACCATTTACAAAAACATATAAATATAAAATAGGAACATGTAAATTATTTTTATTTTGCCAAAATAATTCATTTTAGAAAAAGTCCTTGTGTTGATGTTAATGTAGCTACAATATATATTTTGGTTAATGCCCAACTTTGATATCAGCAGCTCCAGGTTGAGAATTCAACATTTTTACAATTTTACTTTTACATTCATTCATCTTAAAAATTTCTACAAAAAAAACTGGGATTTTAATCTTCGAGATCTCATTCTCCAAACTGAAAAGAGAAGCGTATTTTTCAGTCTCTTTGACAGGAGAAAAAGATGGTGGATATTTTAAAATTATATATATATATATATATTCAAAACTAAATGTAAAATTTAAATTAAAAGTTAAACAAAAATTAAAAAACATTGTAATTCAATTAAAAAAAAAAATTAAACATTGTATAATTACATTGAAAAACAATTTCTTAAGTCTCTGTACTGGACTTTGTCATCCATCTTTTGCTTCAGAGGCAGAAGGCCCCACCCAGAATTCGCACATGAAATATTCTCACAGCTGTAAATTCTTTGTCATCCCCAGTGCGAGCATGATTTGTCCTACAACCTTTTTTTCCATGATCCCTCCGAATTGTTTTAACGCAGGAACCCGTGAACTGTCCTTCCATTTTATTAATTAATGGAAGGGGTTGTCTTATAGGGTTTATGGACACCCAAATTAGTACACGAAATTATTAACTCTGCAATGAGCGTACCGAGTACAGTAGAGATACTGGTCTGGTACAACCATGTACAACGCTGAAAACATCGTATTTGCTTTCGTCACGTTTGGCCTTGTGTTTTTTTTTTTTACAAATTATTTTGATTATGATAAAATGAAATTTTGAAAATTTGAGTTTTAGATGTGAATCAAGATTTTGAGTGTCTTAGAAATTTTTGATGATAGTGAATCTATTTCTATCATTAAAAAAAAGAGTAGTCTTTAGTGTGATTTTTTGGAGTTTCCAATGCTGAAATCTAATGAAAAAAATTGAGGTAAAATCTTGATTTTTGTTATTTAAACTAGTTTTTTTACTCTATATATAGATTCAGCGCCCTAAAGAACCTCTAGAACACTTCGATTGTGCAAGTTACCTAGCAAATTTCTGTTTTCAATAAATTCTCGACGGATTTTAAAGAAATTAGACCGGAAAAATCCACCAAAAAAACCACCAAAAAATCGCACTAAAAACAACTCCTTAAAAAAAAACCATTCAACCACTCTACCATTCTGATTTTTTAATTTTCTATTACCAAATTCCAAAAAAAAAAAAAAAAAAAAACCCTACTATCCAAACTATTCTATAACTTCCATAAATAACACCCATCTTTTTTAATTGTATGATTTGGATTTTCTCATTATCAAAATCCTGTATGATACTACTTCACGTACTTGCGCAACTTGGTTAAATGTATTAGATGGAAGTTATTCAAATTGAATACGAAGTACTGTACCATTCATTATTAAAAAATTATTCACATGCAATATGAAAGTACTATGCAATTTAAAAAATATTCATATGCAATATGAAAGTACTATACTATGCAATTTGAAAGTACTATACACTTTATTCTTAAATTAAAATAATGAAATTACTATATATTTTATTTTTAAATTAAAATAATTGAACACAGCGTTTTCCATTTTCAATGTAACTATAATGTAGATAATTTAACACAATACTATAACTCATATTCATATAACAATATTTAAATGTTTTTTTAATTAATTAATTTAATTAAATATTATCTATTTAATAATTATTGATAAGTAAATTTTATTAAGTATATAAATTAAATGGATAATAAATGTTTATAGACATAAATGTTGAGATTATTAATACATAAATAGATTTTAGAAAATATCATGAACCAATACTATATTTTACTAACACCACATGCTCAAAAAACCATAAATCATATTTATATGACAGTGTTTTTTTTTTTTAATTAATAAAGAAAAAAATAACATTTCCATTTTGAAGATAAATCTCAATCCTTCATTTTATATATACTATTAAAAATATTCTAAGATATTTTCTAGAAATTAAATCCTTACCATCTATAATTATTAATAATTAAATAAAAAATTTAAAAACTCTATTCCAAAATATTCATGCTTATCAAAATAAATTTTAAAATACATATTCATAACTAAAATTTATTCACCTTTCTAATTAAAATACACATAATTTAGTTATGTTTTTTTTTGCTATAAATTTACACCCTCGAGATATTGATCGTGAAATTGACAATTTGTTTTTAACTCGATGTCAATATCTCCCTAAATCCAGGTCTCATGAAACACGGAGAGTGTTTACAACAAAAGTTTTCCATTGAAGGTTTTCGACCCATGCATATGTTTTAAAAGAAAAATGCCTGAGTTTCATCAAAATATAAATTTTACTCGATAATGAATCCATTTTCGTAAGAAGTTCTAGAGTTTTTTCGAGTGTTAGAGTGAATACTTGGCACAGATAAAATATACGCAGAATTGAAAAGAAGGAGTTGTAGCTCTCAGGTGAGTACTGCACCTGGAGACTACACTCAAACGGAGAGATCACTCTACATTCATTAATCAGAAAATACATCTTTAAGTACATCACAAGAAATCAGGAAGTTGTAAACAAAATTCTAGGAACAAATCCTAAACTAAGGAGATACGTTACAACTATGTAACCATTTCTCCATTAATACACAAATAATATAATTATTTCCAACTCCCCCCCTTAATGGAGAAAGGATTATCCTGAACTCCTAACATCTCTCTAAACAATTAAAACTTTACACGTGCAAGAGGCTTAGCAAAAATATCAGCCATATTGTCACAAGTTTTACAATATTCAACAAAGATTTCTTTTGACTGTAGTTTCTCTCTAACAAAATGGAACTGAGTGTCAATATGTTTGGTGTTTTTATGAAACACTGGATTGTATGCTAGTTTAATGGTGCTCTGGTTGTCGCTTTTAATGGAAGTTGATTTTTTCTGTTCTTCTCCTGCATCATTGAGAAGCCTTCTCAACCAGATCGCTTCACATGTGGCTACACACAATGCTTGGTACTCAGCTTCACATGAAGATAAGGCTACCGTACTTTGCTTTTTACTGCTCCATGTTATGACTCCGAATCCTATACTGAATGCGTAACCTGTGATAGACCTTCGATCATCCAAGTTACCTGCCCAATCTGAATCTGAAAAACCTGCTAGAGTAACATTAGACGTGTCAGTGTATAAAATACCACAATTATTAGTACCACAAAGATACCTCAACACACTTTTTGCTGCAACCCAGTGACTTTCAAGTGGTTTAGACATAAATTGGCTCAACACACTAACAGAGTATGCCAAGTCTGGCCTAGTTGTTGTGAGATATATCAAACTCCCAACTAGTTGTCTGTACATAGTGGCATCCACCTCCTTATTGCCATCGTCACTGCACAACTTCAAATTATGCTGCAATGGTGTTGCTGTTGACCTACATTGCTCCATGCTGAATTTTTCCAGCAGACTTCTCGCATACTTTCCTTGAGTAGGAAAAGTCTGTCCAGTATCTCTCCATACTTCCAATCCCAAATAGTGATGGAGACTTTTGAGATCTTTCATTTCAAAAACTTGTGCCATCAGCCATTTGATTTCTTTGATCAAATTATCTGCATTTCCTGTTATAATCATATCATCCACATACAAAGAAATCAAAATAATCTGCCCATGTTTATTGTGCTTTGTATACAAATTTGGGTCATTCATACTCCTATGAAAACCATGTTGTAAAAAGAAAGAATCAATCTTTTCATACCAAGACCTGGGTGCTTGTTTTAAGCCATATAGTGCCTTTTTCAATCTGCAAACAAGATGTTCCTACCCCTTCTTAACAAACCCTTCAGGTTGTACTAAGTAAATTTCTTCTTTCAATTCACCATTTAAAAATGCAGACTTAACATCTAGCTGGTGTAGCTCCCAATTGTGTTTTGTTGCTAAAGAAATAAGAATTCTGATAGTGTTTAACTTTGCTACAGGAGCAAAGGTATCATCAAAATCTATACCCTCTTGCTGTGAATACCCCTTTGCAACCAGTCTAGCTTTTAATTTTTCTATACTTCCATCTACATTCATTTTAGGTTTATACAACCATTTACATCCTATGGGTGTTTTACCTTTAAGCAGTTCAACTAAATCCCAAGTGTTATTTATAATAATAGATTCAATCTCTTCATTCATTGCATCCCTCCATGCCTCATATTGACTTGTTTCTTTATAATTTGTGGGTTCTACAATGTTTAGAATATTTGACATCAAAGCATAGTCTTTCAATCTGGATGGTATTTGAGTCTTCCTACTTAATCTCCTTGGTAGGGGACTTACCTCAAATTTGTTTGCTTCAGTCTTATTCGGGCTCGCATTATTGATTATATCACCTTGTTCCTGCTCTTCTTTCTGTTCTTCTTTCTACTCCTGCTCTCATTCATCCTCGTTGCTTTCCTCCATTAATAATGGAATGTGCCAATCATCATCACTGTCATCCTTTCCTTCTTGAACCTGTTCATGAAATACTACATCCCTGCTTGCAAATATCTTATGAGACTCAGGATTGAATAACTTATATGCTTTAAATTCAGTGCCATATCCAAAAAAGATGCATTTGATTGCTTTAGGGTCTAATTTCTTCCTATCAGCTTTGGGTATATGGGCAAAGGCTTTTGACCCAAATACTCTCAAATGATTTACTGCTGGTTTGAGTCCATATAATGCTTCAAAGTGGGTTTTGAAGCCAAGACATTTGGTAGGACTTATGTTTTTTAAATAGACAACAGTGTTAATAGCTTCTGCCCAAAAATTATTAGATAGACCCTTACCTTGTAACATACTCCTTGCGCACTCCACTAAAGTTCTGTTCTTGCGCTCTACCACTCCATTCTGCTGTGGTGTGTGAGGCACTGTAAACTGCTGAACAATCCCATGAGATCTGCAGAATTTCATGAATTCCCCTAACCTGTATTCTCCCCCTTGATCAGAGCGGAGAATTTTTATGCTTTTTCCTAACTGCTTTTCCACCAAGGTTTTAAATTCTATAAAGTACTGGAAAGTCTGACTCTTTTTACTCAGAAAATAAACCCATGAGTATCTAGTGCAATCATCAGTAAATAAAAGAAAGTAATATGCACCACCTAGCGACCTCGTCTACATAGGTCCGCATATGTCAGTATGCACTAGTTCTAGGATATCTCTTTCCTTCCTTCTATCATGCACATGAAACTCTTCTCTATGCATTTTTCCTAAGGCACATCCATCACAGTTTAACTGAGTACTATGAAAAACAGGGAGTCCCTCGACCATACATTTTCTCTATAATAACATGAGGTCCTGCAAATTCAGATGACCGAATCTCTGGTGCCAAAGTTTTTCGACTGTCGATCCAGCTGCAACCATGGCTTGCTGTGGCATACTTTTTACATCTAGTCTGTATAGGCTTCCTACACGCACGCCTGTTGCAACAATTTCTTTCCTGCAATCCTTTATGACACAATGAGTCTTGAAGAATTCGACTTGCATATCTTGATCAGTTATCATGGATACAGATATCAAATTTTTCTTAATCCTGGGTACATATAAAACATTTTTAAGATGAGTAATGTCACCATTTGGTAACTTTACTGGAATATCCCCATACCCTTTAATCTCGTATCCACTATCATCTCCTAAATAAATTTTTGATCCATTTGAACTTTCTTCAAGAGTTTCAAAACATTCCTTCTTACCTGTCATGTGAGAGGATGCACCAGAATTGACATACCAGATGTCATCCTCATTGGATGTTGAAAGGGAATAGTCAACTGTGAACAGTCGAAATTCGTGATTGAGATCTTCATCTTCTTCAACAAAGTATCCTCTGTGCTTCGCCTGCTTTTTCTTTGCATCATCTACCTGCTTCTTAAGGCATTCAATCTGTATATGACCTACTTTCCCACAATAATAGCATCTTCTTACAGACATACCTCTATACGGTCTCTTTTGCGATGTACCTCCTCCTCTCTATTGCTATTACTGTTGTGACTGTGATTGCTGCTGTGGCAGCTTCCCTCTGAAATGTTGTTGTTTCGCCATCAGAGCAAGATCATTACTCTGCGGTTTCAAATTCTGCTGCCGCTCTTCTTCTTGCAGCAAGATCCCTGTCAATTCTTCAAATGTAGGAGCTTTCTCCCTTGCCGCCAATCCAGTGATGAACATTTGATATTCATCCCTCATCCCATTCAGTGTGATTGTGACGAGATCAGAATCAGACACCTTCTCTTTGATGTCTCCCAATCCCTCTTTCAAATCTTTAACTCGTGCGATGAATGCAGCAACGGTCTCATTTTCGTCCATCTTCATTGAAAACAGCTTGCCTTTGAGTGCCATAATCCGATTTGTGTTCTGGGTCTGATATAGAATTTTTATGGTCGTCCAGATCTCAGTGGACGTTTTGCATTCTCTAATATGTGGAATAATGTTGTCCTTGACGGACATCTTCAGCAAAAAAATTTCTTTGTTTTCTCTCTTATCCCAATCTTGCTCCTGCGTAGTTGCTCCTGTGATTGAATTTGGTCTCTGCTCATCTCCTGTAACTATAGACCATGCATTTGCACCCTCAAGCAAGGTCTGTATCTTAAACTTCCAATTGGTGAAGTTAGATCCATCAAGTTTTCCAGACTCGTGGAGATATGATTCCATAGTGTTACTCATTCTGAAATGATCTACAAATGAATGAATCTACCCAACTGATCAAACACTAAAAAAAAATCAAATACCTATCAGATCTTGAGCACTGATATGCCACCGTTCTGCCAGTTCTCCTGATCCACCAACTGTATCTTCGATTCAGATCCAGCAATATCTAGCAAATCTGCAAATTAATCTTGCTCCTCTGAGTAAATTAGGTGTTCAATATGCCATGCATAGACAATCTTGATCTGCCTCCACTTGGAAAATTCAATGTTTCACAATACGACCACAAAACTGGTTGAATCTGCCTCCCCTGGACAGATTCACAACTTCTCCGATCTGTAACTTATTGCAGATCTTCCACCGAAGGCGAGGTGGCGCCTTTCCGCGCGAAAAATCCGCGCCCAATAGAAAAACCACGCAAGGCACAATCCTAGCGCAGATATCTCATGGGCTTTCGCGCCAATCCCGTGATTTGGCACGTTGGCGCAGGTATACACCTAAAAATCGCGCTGATTGCACTTCTCGGTGCGACTGTCAGCGGAAAAAGCGCGCCAACCCCCTTCTGCTCAGAGATTAATGAATCATCTGAGACCGTGAGCCAGGTGTTACTGCAGTCCACCTGCTCGACTGAGCACAAAGCTCCTGTGAGAACAAAGCTCCCGTGTACACGTGGCCACAAAGGCACTTTAGTCACATAGGCGATTCAACCACAAAGGCGATTTGGCCACAAAGGCGATTCAGCCACAAAGGCGATTTATAAAAAATCAGGCTCACCCAATCTAAGCTTTGATACAAAGATAAAATATACACAGAATTGAAAAGAAGGAGTTGTAGCTCTCAGGTGAGTACTGCACCTAGAGACTACACTCAAATGGAGAGATCACTCTACATTCATTAATCAGAAAATACATCTTTAAGTACATCACAAGAATTCAAGAAGTTGTAAACAGACTCCTAAATTCTAGGAACAAATCGTAAACTAAGGAGATACGTTACAACTATGTAGCCATTTCTCCATTAATACACAAATAATATAATTATTTCCAACTAGCACTTTGGGCATCTTTATCAAAAATTGAATTGACAATGACGAGGTTACTCTTAACTTCGTTAAGATGTATCAAATTCCATAATATTTATAAAATCTTAATTAAATTAATTTTATTTGCAAAATATAATTTTTATTTTTTTTATGAAGTTATTTATTTAGTTTAGAAGTTTGTTACATTTAAAAGAGATCTTAGATTTTATTTAGGTGTGTGGTTGAGATATTCTCTCAACATATTGATTATGTGGTTAAGATACTATTTCTATCTTAAACCCATGATTGATATATTTATATGTGTTATTAGTCTAATGTAAAATAAATTTTGGCTTGCAATTAATTTTCTAAGGCGGAGAGAAATAGAAGAGTATATGTATTTGTTTGAGAGTGCACTGGCTTATTTCTTTTTAGTAATCTGTTAATTTTTTGTTTGTCCAAAATTTCTACCATATTGGATGTGTCGACTGTTGGAACATTGAAGCGTTGGAGTTTTGTGTTAAGCAGCCTATGGAGACCATGGCAGGCTAATAATTCTTTGATTAGTCATTGGGAAAGCATGTTGGATAGTGCATGTAGAGCAACCTATGTGTAAAGTTGCAACGAAGAGCGTGAAGCATCATTCTGGTAGCAGAGATTTTATATTGGAGGGTCCAACCGAGTGCGGTGTTCTCTTCAGTGTTTGGCTCATTGCTCTCTTTTTTATTTTATTCAAGTTTCAGAGGAGCTTTCTGAGAGTTGTAGCATGTTGGAGTATTGTGAAGCGTAGTGCAGTGTACCTACGTGAAAGGGACTACTGTTGTTATGTGAATTGGCTTCCTTTTTTTGTTCATTTTTTTGTTCAAAAATATAGTGTAGTTCCTTGACCACAGAGTTGTAATGCTACAAAATTCCAAACCACAAAAGTATTAAGAGCAAGTTTGTGTGCCCAATGTGAGCAGTGGTTTGTGGATTCTACACAAGGTCGACTGGCGTAGAGTCATGTACTAATGTTTTATGTAGAAAGCATCCAATTATAAGCTTGTGAACTATCTGTTAGTGTTCAATAGTCACAGTGATCAAATTTACTCTTTCCACTATAGTTAGAGTCTTTTGGTCAAATTATAATATTTTCAAATTAAATTTGACATGTCTCTTGGTTGTTAAATGGTCCTAGGTCATTGTCTAGCTATAACTCTACTCTCATAATACATCATATGTCATGGTCATCAAGGCCAATTCGAAATCAGTTTCATGAGTCATTAAGTTACCAAAGGTCATTCTTCCTTCATCAACTGTCATTATTAAAAACCTAAAAAGAAAAAATCACGGTGTCATAAGGTTGATCATGAAAGTGTCATGAATATCTTATTGGTCTAGCCAGTAATCATACTCATTAATTTGGGTGTGTGGTCATCATATTTCCATTTGAAGTCATTCATCATCCAAAATTAGTAAGGTGTTATGATAGTTAGAAAATTAGGGAATAAAGTACATCAAGAGTATCAAGGTACATCTACATCCATGGAGATGTAACATTTCCCATTGAAGAAACATTGGTGTAGTACAAATCACATCATCAAGTCATTTTGTCAAAGCTTTCTGCGTTTCTGGAGGAGGTTACTGTGCTTTTCAGTTCGAGGCCAAAGGGAAGAAAGAAAGGTTCATTTTTCATCTCAGTTACTTCAGAGCTTCAGCAAACAAGTAATTTAAGCTTAACAAACCCTCAATGCAGTCTTTTCCTCATATAACTAATTGAAATATATCCTTAGGGTTTTTTTGTGCTTTCTTGCTGCATTTTCTACTTTCCATGCTCTATAGCTTTAATTGAAAGGGATTTTCCTTGTTTTTTAGTCTACATATCCTTTTACCCTCATAAAAAATTATCCATCAATCCACACACTCATATTCCCTCATATTCACCATTTCCCTTATCAAACCCAACTTGTTGTTGCGCTTCTAGCACAAGTCTGTATTTTTTCATTTTCTCCTCTTATTTCTCTCATTTTGGGAAATTCCACTTTCATTGTGTTCCTAACACATATCCCTACCTCCCATAATTTTTTCATAATTTTTCCTACCCCCCATGCCCTCGATTCCATTCCCTCGAGTTGTTGCACTTTTAGCCCTATTTTGCAGAACAAATCCCTTGTAATTTCTTATTTGAAACTAGGGTTTTATATCAAAATTGAAGCTATAAACATGGTGAATACCAGTGAAAGGAGGAGGTATAAGGGAGGAGATATCTCAAGATATGAGCCAACTCATATGCAAGAGGTCAATGCATCAAAATTTATTAGAAAATCATTTGTGCAGGCATGTTGCCTAGGTTTTTGTCTAAAGGTGCAAGAGGTAGGCTATCATCATGATTTAACAAGCCTCTTTGCCATTAAATTCAAGAAATATCAGGCCATCATAGCAGGGGTGAAATTTCAGGTGTCAAAAGAGGTCATAGCTTCAACAACTACTATCCCTAATCAAGGTGAAATTTGGTTCAAGAGAATGGATTAAGACCTAGAACACTACAAAGTGTTTTTGAAACCACAGTACAAGGAGTCTCCTTCTCATATTTTTCCTAGCATGCAATTGTTGGACAAGTACTGCCCTTAGATGAAAATGATTATGAAGTATTTCACTTGTGAGGGTAGGTTTAACAGGCTATATCATTATCATATCATATCTTGATGCATTTTACTTCTAGGAAGCCCCTAAACCTACCTAATTATTTGTTTAGAAGTTTGGGGAAGATGATAGAGAAGGCGTAGTCCAAAGGAAGAGATCATCAAGCAAGCCTCTTTCATCATTCTCTAGTAAAATTAATAGTCCTCCACCAGCTGACACAGATAAACATGTCATGGGAAGCTTTCTTGGAGGCAACTGCTCTCTCACCTGTCTCCGACCAGTCAAAAATTCAAATCTCTCCTTCATCATCATCAGGACCACAGGGAGCTCAAACACCAAGCATGCCATCAGTGAAAAAAACTCAGCCTAGAAAAAATATTTCAAGGATAGACAAGAAAGGTAAGAAGTTTGGTTTTTTTCTTGAAGCAGAAGAGGAGATGCCTAGGTCTAAGCCCAAAACTAGATTTGAGGAAAAAAGACTATCTAAGGAGGTTTTTACTGAAGAAGCGGTGCAGACTAAAACCATGAGAGAGGAACCACCTCTAATCAGACATGATTCACCATTGCACAATAAAGAATATGCACCTCTAGAATTTGAGATGGATGACCTAGTAGAACAACATACAAACAAGGCAATAGATGACATCATCAAGGAGAAGGAGGCACATATTAGAGAACCGAAGGATGACCTATTCAAAGCCAATTTCATGGTGGATTTCCTAAAGCAGGAGAATAGACAGTTGAGGAAAACCATAATGTGGTAGAGAAAGTCACAAGAATACCCTCCATCATCAAGTAAAATAGGTGTTTTGGCAGCAAGGAAAAAGGTAAATCCATCATTGATGTAGAGCAACTGGAAGAGAAGACCATTCAAACACAACCTAGGAGACCTAAAACTAGAGAAATGACTAGGAAGGAACAAAATGTAGAAGCTCCATCTCCTCCTCAAGCTCAAGATACTATATTTGACTCCATAAGTAATGAGATTGAGAAAAACAAGGAGTATTGGCTTGACGTAGTGAATGAACACTCGAAGAAGCTACTGGAAAAAGCAAACAGGGATACCACCACGCAAAGAAAGATGGCAATGCACTATTATGCTAGGAACATTATTTGCAAAGTTAGGGTGAAAAATATGAAGAAGAAACTCAAAAGAACCCTAAGGAGACTTAAAATGAAGAAAAACCTAGACCTATTAGCTGATGCATCACTGGTGGTATGAAGGAAAAACAGAAATCAAAGAAAAAGGAGACACAATTTTTAAATTTTGAAGTTTTTGTGCACACAGGAAAAAACATCCTACAACAACGCAACAACTAGTTGTTGTGATTTTTCTCACAAGGCCCAAATCCAAAATTTCAAGCATGGTTGGATAGCTAAAATCATAAGGATACCAAAAAACCACTTAAGGATGCTTTATGAATGATAAATTTGCAGGAAATGATAAAACAAAGCCTTTTTTACACCTTTTTGCCACCTTTTCATAAATTCATTGCATTTATGAACACTTGGTTTTAAAATCAATTTTGAGGGGGCTAAAATGATGATTTTATATGACTTAATGGTCTCGAGGTATAGTATACATCCTAAGATTTCTTCACCAGCCTTCAACAACATTCAGGACCTCTTCCAAGTCATCAAAAGATCAAGCCAAAGTTGTTGTGATTTTGTTAAGGACATTTGTTGCGTTTCTGTGTCTGCAGGTTTTTCACTACACGTGGAGGTCAAAATTCAAACTTGGATGATGTAAATAGTTGAATCACGATTTTATTTGATGTTAATAGGCTCGTTAATGATTATCATTATAAAGAATCTTGTGATCAATGATTTGAGAGTTAATCTCAATCAGTTAGCTAAAAAAGGGGAAAGTTGTTTCTAACTTCCCTAGGATTTGGAAATGAGTAATTAGGTTCATGAATTAGTTGATATGGATCAGGATTCGACCCTTTAGAGGTGGAATATTTTTTGTCTTCTATATGTACTCAGCAACAAGTCAAAGAGAAGGTTAGATACTTGAATTTCACAATTTTTGGGAACTAGTGTACTTGACTCTTTGCATAAATAATATACAAGCAGTTGCAGCTATTTTATGTGATTCATGTGTTGTGGTCAGTGGCATTGTTATCTCTAGTGTTTCTTATGCATTTTATTATTAATTTTTCTAGCAGCCATTTACATTTCTCATTGTGTTAATCTCCTAAGTTTTAAACATATTTCATTATCTATAATGCTCTGTTTTGTTTGAGATTATCATATACGTGTTTTTATCCTCTAAAAAGTGGATTCATGCATGTATGCTCACTCAGTTTCTTTATCTGATTTCCTCATCACCATACTACAATGACAAATCTATTTTGTGTCACTTATTACACCTACCTTGCCACATTCTATGTCTGCAATTAATCTTTTGGAAAACTTGGCCTAGTTCCTAAACCTGGTGCTTCTTATCCAACAAACCCTAATCAAAACCCTATTGAGCTAATAACTAGCCTAAAAACATAATACTCTCGAGTCATTTCTATTGGATGTGAGGATGATTTTGAGAGAGACCTCTCTGATTTGGTAGGGCCAGATACCAAGACCTTATTCAAACCCAATTAACCCAACCTAATTAACTTAAGATCAACCTAGAATAACCTAATTATTATCATGTATAACAAGAGGAAAATTCTTACCCAAGGATTATCAACTAAGTCTTTAAAAACAAATGCAAAACCTCATACAAAGGTTGCTCACTGTGAGAGATTATACAAAATAGTTCTATAAGGTTTACTTGAGAGTAGTTTATATAGAAGATAACTCTAAAAATGCATCCAGGTACATCAATGGATTAAGGATGGAAATTCAAGAGGAGATTAGCATGTTGTCTCCTAGCACCATGGAGGGGGCCTATCGGTATTATTTAAGAGAATAAGAGAAGATAGTCAAGAAACAAAATTTTGGTAGAGGAAAATGATCTGCCAAAGGAAGAGGGAAAACAACTGGAAGAGGGAAGGCTCTAGCTTACAAGGATGAAGCTGGTGGTTCTAACCAGCAAGAATAATCAGGGAAAGGATATGAGCGTAGTGGTGGAAGACCTTACTAGTAAGGTAGAGGTAGAGGTAGAGGTAGAGAGCTAGTCTACTGATGTTACAAATGTTTAAATTATACAAACAATATGTATACCAATGGATTCAATCTGATCATGAAATATACTAGAGAAAGATCTTGAATCCTTCTACAATTAATTTGCAGAAATTAAACATGATCACACAATCACACCAAGTAAGAGAAGGAAAATAAATCCACAACAACATATATATTTTTAGGGGAAAGCAATTGCTCAAAACCCCTATATCTCTATTGTATAATGAACCAAGGAATCATGAAACAATACAATGCACTCTTCTCACAAGAGTTTGTTGCACTCTACCAACCATCTCACACTGATCTGGACAAAATCAACCAACACTTAGCCAATTTCCTGTCTCTGCTCAGCCTGCCTTGCTTGCGCAATTCTAAGAAAATTAAACCCCTATTTTTTGGGAAATTCAACCTTCCAAAATTGCACAATACATCATGGGCAATCCTATGGTTGTCTAATTGTGCGTCGGCAATTTACTAATAATACAACTGATAGATAACATCCCTTTAACCTCTGTCTCAACGGGGTCTTCATCAGAAATGACATGCATGCAACTATTAATAGTAAGTCACCCGTCACTTGACATATCACTTCATGTGAATTAAATAATATTTAATTCACTTGACCTCTCGCTAGTACAACAATCAGTTACAACTACTTAGACCGAATTTAACTCACTTAACTGAGTTAAGTGATTTCTCATGCATTAAACTAATACACTAAATGCAACTTGGAATCTAAAACAAATAGAATCACTCTAGATGCCTCACAAACCACCATCAACTCGAATTTCATGAGCTAACTCAGTCTAGCACACTCAGTTAACTATTACAAGTGATTATGAGATAATATTACAATTTATTGTCCAATTTATTTAAGGGATAAATAAATTTGACACATATTTCTTTCAATTTAATTAAGAAATAATAAAATCAAAAGCCTCCATGGTATCCATTTTTGGATTCCATTTTCTGGATTCCAATTTCACTATTTCTTGTTGCAAATTTCAACACTCCCTCTCAACAAGAAAGGAATCAATTTTTCATGATTTGGTACCTTTGGGATGTTATTTCATGCAACAATTCCTAGTGTTGTTCGCACATGTAACATTTCCTTGTGTTGTTCACACATGCAACTCTTCTGAAACTGAATAGCCTCCAAACAACTAAATAAATATAATGCATATGTCATCAGAGTCTTCTGACTTTTGGATCTTACTACACATGTCTACTGGACTGTCTGCGCTACTAACATATGTATCCATGCACTCTGCATTGTTGCCAAATCTGACCTGCGCTCCAGTATCCAACATATGTCACTCTTATTTTTGTCCTCCTGACATATCACTGCATCAATCTAACTGATCCTTCATGCTATTTTTGTATTGTGGGCTCCTCGTAGCCATGTTTGATCCATGAGACACACCATCTCAATGAATCCTGCCCAAATTTATTCTTGGGATTAATTTTTCATAGCACCCTACCTCACACCTGGAGGTATAGATGCATGTACTCCCTCTGCTCTTCTGGCTCGAAATTTCCCCCTCCTCGAGGTCTCTTCTTGAGTGGACTCTTCCACTCAATATCCTATCTGCTTCTCCAATTCTGGCTGCTCCACAGCCTTCTGAGACTACTTCTGAGGCTGCATGTTGAGAGATAATTGCTCCCTCTCAACCACCAAGTCACTGACCACTACTTTTCTCCTCAAATACTTGCATGGATACTAAACCTCGAGAACATACATGTTCTTGAATCTTGAACTGATCTGCTTCACCTATCCTGTGGCTATGTGTTTAAGGAAAACTTTTAATTTCTAAACATCACTTCATAACCACAGTCTTCCAATATCGCTACGAAGACAAGATTATTCTTTAGGCCTAGAACATAAAAAAATCTCCTAGTCTTAGATGAGAGCCATTATCCCTCTGAAAGGTAACTATACCTATGCCGGTCAGACTATACATCCTGTCATCTCCAAACTCTATGTTCTACTAGAGGTCCTTCTCCTCCAAGTCACTGAAGAGATATCTATTGCTCGTCATATGGAATAAGGCACCACTATCTAGATACCACATGCATCCCATTACAATGTTGGCCATGCATGCAATGAGAGTAAAATCAAGCTCGAATTGTGAAGCCAATGCTTCACCCACTGCAACTGCAGGCTCCTTCTGTGGACAGTTCGAAGCATAGTGACCATGCTTGTGACACTGAAAACATCTGATCTTGGACAAGTATCTCTTGCCCTCTTTTCCTTGGGAATTCTTTCCCTTGGCTTTATTTCCTTTTCTGACTCGCGCACATTGTAATTGTCCCACCGTCACAAAAGTTTCTAAAAATAGTTGATTTTAAATTGACAATATCTCCCTCATCTGAGCTTTGATTCAACCGATTTTTTTTTTTCAATTTGGGTATTTTTTCGCAAGGAATCCAAATATGCTTTTTTTTTTTGAAAATTTTGCATCCAAATTTTCAAATATTCTCTACAAACTCATTGCCCAAAAAATTCCTGCTCTCATACCATGTAGAAATTATACAAACAATATGTATACCAATGGATTCAATCTCATCATGCAATATACTAGAGAAAGATACTAAATCCTTCTACAATTAATTTGCGGAAATTAAACACAATCGCACAATCACACCAAGTAAGAGAAAGAAAATAAATCAACAACACAAGATATTTTTCTGGGGAAAGCAACTGCTTAAAACCCCTCTATCTCTATTGTATAATGAACCAAGGAATCATGAAACAATACAATGCACTCTTCTCACAAGAGTCTGTTGCACTCTACCAACCATCTCACACTGATCCAGACAAAATCAACCAACACTTAGCCAATTTCCTGCCTCTGCTTAGTCTGTCGTGCTTGCACAATTCTAAGAAAATTAAACTCCTATTATTTAGGAAATTCAACCTTCCAAAACTACACAATACATAATGGGAAATCCTATGGTTTTCTAATTGCGCGCTCGACAATTTACTAATAATACAACTGATAGATAACATCCCTTTAACCTCTGTCTCAACTGGGTCTTCATCAAAACTGACATGCATGTAACTATTAATAGTAAATCATCAGTCACTTGATAGATAACTGCATGTGAATTAAATATGATTTAATTCACTTGACCTCTCACTAGTACAACAATCAATTTCAACTAGTTAGACTGACTTTAACTCACTTAATTGAGTTAACTAATTTCTCATGCATTAAAATAATACACTAACTGCAACTTGGACTCTAAAACAAATAGAATCAATCTACATGCATCACCAACCACCCTTAACTCAAATTTCATGAGCTAATTGAGTCTATCACACTCATATAACTATTACAAGTGATTATGAGATAAGATTACAATTTATTGTCTTATTTAAAGCCACACTGAAGTATATCATCCAAATACCCATAGTATTGATTTGCAGATACTTCTAGATGTCTGTCATCTCTAGATGCAATGTTCTCTACCTGAAATACTGTAGTTATTCCAGAATCTGAAGTTTTCCTCTTTTCATCCAAACTTTTGATGTGAAATTTGTGGCCATTGCACCACATTGCCTTGTGTTGTTTCAACTCCAATATAAAAAACACGTAAAAAATACATTGTCATTATTTGATAAACATATTTATACTTGAAAATTTTGAAAATTAATAAAAAATCACGCCATATGCATCAATATAATTGTAAAAAAAAAATTAGTATAGGTGAATTATATGCTTGCCTGGTATTGTACTAAACCATGTGCTAAATCAATTTCCCTATGTGCAAGATTGGTATATTCACTACGTTCAACATCTTTGACCAATATAGACACAACATACCATGATAACCTACTATTGTTAGCTTGTTTGCATCGTTCAATCCATACCTTCATCCAATCAACATTGTTTTCAATGTATAAATGTATTGTATCCCACTCTCGATTGGTTGTATTAAAATAAAACAGTTCACATGCATATATATAATTAGTTAACACATTATACCACTATAATATTGGATTGTGCATGAAGACTAAAAAATAAATAAGTACGATATCCATAAAAAGAATAAGAAGGTAAAATGTACTATAAATCTCCATTATATACTTACATCTCACTTTCCTCATTGTACCTTTCCCTAGTAGGTGCTCCCCTTCAAATTTGTTCATGAAGTTGACATCCCAAATGTGATCAAATACATTGATACTTTTTCCTATTGACAGACTATATTGACTAATATAAACCATGGTTTGATATACCATACATCCCTCTACCATAGAACCCTCAGGACATGCTCTTTTTCTGACCAAAGCCTTCAAATATTTTAAGTGCCTCTCAACCATCCACATTGATCTTATGTGTACAGGTCCACACTTTTCAATCTCCTCAACTTGGTGTATGAGGTAGTGTTCTTGTGCATTGAAAAATTTCGGAGGTAGATACTTTTGCATTTCACACATTAGACGAGGAATTTAGTTCCCTCCAATACTTTATATCTTCTTTATCGATTTCTTTAGATGAAAACCACCTACAAATGAAACAAGAAAATCACAAGTTTCAACAATAGTATATATAGTACATTACAAGTAAAACACATGTAGTCAAATATAAGTTAATGTACAAAAAATTATTAAAAAAATTACACTTTTCATATAAGTAGCCACTTACCTCATGTATTTGCCAGTATCATATATAACATGTTTTACATTGTTGTCAAAGTTGCCTGGGAGAGATATAGGTAGAACATACTGTAACAAAAAAAATAATCAATGATTATTTATTTTGAAATAAGTATAAAACAAAAATACTAAAAATATGTTTCACCATTAATGTACAAATATATAAACCAAAACAATTACCTTACCGAATGTACTCCAATCATGAGTCTTTACACAACCTAATTCACCTTTTTTTGTTAGGATATTCTTTATGTTCGAAGAAAATCCAGTGGGAAATTTAATTTTTTCAATAACCTCTTTAACATCCTTGCTTTGCTGATCCGTCAATAATCATGGAATGACACTTAGATTTTGGTCATCTCTATCGCTATTTGAATTAATCACACTTTGCATTGCATGATTGGCCTCCTTAATGTCATTGCAAATCTTAAATTTTTTTTCTTTATCTCTCCTTCCATTTGAAATTTTCCATAAGGTCTCTATTACATTCTTCCCAAGGTGAATTGTATCAAACAAATGAACAATTTTTTGAGATTCAACAAGATGATTTGCTTAGTGAAAATCAGTCACCTTCACTAGGTGGGCCCGCAGGATATTTTTAGGTGTAAGTCTATTTTTAGACATGGTGATCATATTTCAGAAGTTGCAGGATGTTATTTGTGGATGGTTGTTCAAGTTGGAAAAATAGATGAAATTCTATTTTTAGAATATTGGAAGAAGTCTATTTATATATCGTCGATCTAAAAATAGATGCATGTCGATTATTATTATCCCTTAATAATAATCTGACAATAAACATCAACTTCTTCTCTTGGAGCACTTTATTTCAGTATACAGATTTGGAAAATCAGTGGGTTGAAGGAATTACACAATTCCTAGGGTTTGCTGGTGGTTCATGAATGGAGAACTCAGTTAGAACTGAAGTGGAAAAGTTATGACAGAGTTGGAAGAGTAGTTCATGGAGTTGTTATTCAGTTTAACTCAGTTATTGGAGTTAAACTCAATTGAGCTAGTTGTATCTAGTCTAACTGAATGATACACTAGTGAGAGTGGAGTGAATTAATTCACAAATAGTAACTCACTAATCAACTGAAAAAATACAACAGTTAACTACAGTGCATGTCAGTTCCAATGGAGACTCAGTGGAGAGGTAGGTGAAAGGGTGAGATGCACTATCTGTTGTGACTATAGTGATGCATTGATTGCATCACACACACATTGGAGTTGCCAATGAGGATTACGCAGCCAAGGCAAGGCCAATTCGAATTTATTCAGGGGTCTTCTTCAAGAGGGATTTCACAGTGGAGGCAGGCTATCAGGTGGCAAGAAATCAGTGCATGGATTTGCAGATTTCTTCTTGTTAGCGTGTGACGATTGTATTGTACTGAGAGCTTGATGTACTAAGCTTTCTTTGAGGATTGTTACATGATCTCCATGATACATAATATATGATAGTTGGAGTTTTTAGCTTCAGGCTTTCCTGTTAAACAACTGTGTTATGTGCGATTGTTTTTATTGATTCATATGTTTGTAATTAAGTTTTAAATTTCCGCAAAAGATTAACAGTGGAAGGATTATGTATTTAGCAAGAAGATAAATATTGTTATATCAGGAGAATCTGGATATATACATGCATATGTTATATAATTTCTGCATGGCATCGAAGTAGTGCTAATTATTGAAGATTGCAATTGTGAAGAATTGTTGAGTTTGTGTTGGTGGAAAATTCGAATTTGCTGCAAAATATTCTTGGTGTTACACTTCAGTATACATTGAAATGTCTTTCAATGGGTTGCGATTGAAGTATTCCCTTGATGGCAGCTCGAATTACATAGCCTAGAAGGATAGGATGGCGGTGGTGCTGGAGGATAATGGACTAAAGGAGTTCATCGATAGCTATGTTCCTACGCCAGATTCTAGTGGTGTTGCAGGACTTGACACATGGAAAAAGAAGGTAGCAAAGACAAGAAGAATTCTGTTGGAAGGTGTGAAGGAACATATTGTGTCTAGCCTTCATGGGAAAGCCACTCCATTTTCAATGTGGAAGGCTTTGAAAGATTTTTTCCAAAGCAGAAGTGACCAGAGGAAGTTGGCGCTTAAAGATAAGCTCAGAAAAATAAAAATGGAGAAGGGCGATAGTATTCCAAAATATCTCACGAAGTTTGTCCACTGCAAGGATGAATTGGGAAGTGTGGGGATTACTTTTGATGATGAAGACTTGGTGAGCTTGGCTCTCCTTTGCCTTCCGAAGAGTTGGCATAGCTACGAAGACTCTGTCAATGGATAGGAGAAACTGCCGGGATGGGAGCGACTTTGGTCGAATCTTGTGCAGGAGGAGATAAGGCGAAGTACCAGGGATGGCTCTTCATCGGAGAATGGAGATGAAGAGAATTGCACTTTGGCTACCAAAGCAAGGAAAGGGAAGGGGATGAAATTCCCTTCAAAATCCGAAGCTAAAGGCAAGAAGCAGGATTTTTCCAAGGTGAAGTGTTTTCACTATCACGAACATGGCAATTTCGCCACTAACTGCCCACAGAAGAAGAAGAACAAGAATGTTGTTGGAGTTGTAGCAGGTGAGGCCTTAGCTGCGCAATTTGAACTTTATTTATTTTTTATCGCATGCTTGGTTTCAAGCGCTATGGGATTGGTGTGGTATCTTGATAGTGGTGCGTCTTTCCATATGACGAGAGACAAGGATTTGTTTAGTGATCTGGAGGAGAAGGACCTCCAAATGCATATAGAGATGGGTGACGATGGTCGATATAGTGTGATTAGCATTGGGACCATACCTTTGAGAGGGAGTCAGGTAATCCATTTTTGTTGAAAGATGTTATGCATGTTCCAGGTCTGAAGAAGAACTTGGTCTCGGTCGCAATGTTGGAAGACAAAGGTTATGATGTTGTTTTCAGTGAGGGAAAAGCCTTCATTTGACATAAAACAACGAGTCAAACCAAGAAGATAGGGATTCGAGTTAAGAATCTCTACAAGCTAGGGGTAGATGGTTGCGCTGCAATGGTGGGCAAAGTAGAAGAAGTGGTGAGCCAGGATCAGGGCAAATTATGGCACAGGAGACTGGGCCATCTTCACCATAGTGCTTTGAAGATTTTGCATCATATTTCTACTAGAATTCCCAAGCGTACTCTTGCATAGTCATATCAGTGCAAGGGATGTACTATGGGTAAGTTTGTGAAGACCACCTTTCATGAGAAGGAGAATCGTGCTTCGGTGATCCTGGAGAGAATTCACATAAATGTGTGTGAACCTTTCTCGGTTGCTTCAACAAAAAAACATAGGTATTATGTTATATTTTTTGATGACTATTCTCGTAGATGTTGGATCTTCTTCATGAAGAAGAAGAGCGAAACATTATCAAAGTTATGTGAGTTTAAATCATTGGTGGAGAAGGAGTTGGGAAAGTAAGTGAAGGCTCTACAGAGCGATAATGGTGGTGAATATATCTCGAACGAATTCAAAGACTTCTGTAGAAAAGAAGGAATTCAAAGAGAAATCATAGTGCCTCATAACCCAAAGCAGAATGGGGTCACGAAGAGGAAGAACATAATGATCATGGGTGCTGCACGAGCTATGTTGCATGACTAGGGCCTACCAATGCACTTGTGGCGAAAGCATCCAACACTGTGGTTTATGTGCAAAATCATTGTCCTCATAGAGTACTTGGCATGAGTACACCTGAAGAAAGTTTTACTGGTAAGAAGCCTGATATTTATCATTTGAATATTTTTGGCTCATCTGTTTACATTCATGTGACAAAGGACACTAGGAAGAAGCTAGAGCTGACTGCAGAAGTTGGGATATTTGTGGGGTACACAAAAACACCCCATAATTATCATGTGTATTTGCTAGACAGTCGGATGACTGTGGTGCGACGGGATATAAAATTCAATGAGGTGAAAGACATGAAGTTGTCGCTTGAGAGGGAGCTACACTTGCATGTAGAGGAGGAGCTATTGGTTCCCAAAGATGAGCCTCTAGATATGGATCAGCCACAGGAGGAGATTCATGGAGTGGAGGAGTCCACTCATGTAGAACCAAACATCAGACAAGGTAGAAAGCGTACCATAGAAGCTGAGAGACTGAAGCTTGGTGTGGCACAGAATGTAGGAGTCCCTACATCACAACACAGACAGAGACAGTCACCTGACCATTTTACTCGATACATGGCTCTTATGAGCAAGTGTATCATGACAAAACCATGTTCTTTTGAAGAAGTAGTGCAGGAACCCACATGGGTAGATGCCATGGTAGAGGAGTATGACTCCATTGTCAGAAACAGTTCTTGGGAGATTGTTCCAAGGCCAATGGGTAAATCAGTTGTAGGATCAAGATGGGTCTACAAGGTAAAGCAAGCTGTTGATGGGAGTGTCGAGAAGTATAAGGCAAGATTTGTTTCCCGGGGATTCTCATAGATCGATGGGATTGATTATGAAGAAACCTTTGCACCTGTCACATTGTATTCTTACATACGGACCATCCTTGCTCTCTTAGCGCAGATGGGTTGGCACATTCATCACATGGATGTGAAGACTACGTTCCTTAATGGGATCATTAAGAGAGAGGTGTACATTGAGCAGCCTGAAGGATTTGAGATCTTCAACAGAAATTTGCATGTGTGCAGGCTCAAAAGAGCATTGTATGGGCTGAAGCAAGCACCTCGTGCTTGGTACGCACGGATTGAAAACTATTTCATTGGACTTCGCTTCACGAAGAGTGAGGCAGATGAAAACCTGTATCAAATTGTGGTGGAGGGTAAGCTTTTAATCATTTTTCTTTATGTTGATGATTTAATACTAACGGGTGAGGATCAGTTGATACACTCATGCAAGGAAGATCTTGCAAAGGAGTTTGACATGAAGGATTTGGGCCTCCTTCATTATTTCCTTGGATTGGAAATATCGCAGCGGGAAGGTGAATTGTTTGTGTCTCAAGGTAAGTATGCCCGAGATATACTAGAGAAGTTTCACATGCAAGGCTGCAAGCCTATCAACACTCCTGTTCCAGGAAATTGGAGGAAAGAGGATGCTACATCGGAAGAGGTAGTGGATGCCACGGTTTATTGACAGTTGGTGGGTTCGTTCATGTATTTAGTTAATACAAGATCAGGCATATGCTATGAGGTGAACCAGCTTTCACAAGCGATGGTTAAGCCTACTAAGCTCTTTTGGAAGGCAGGCAAGCATGTCTTGAGGTATCTCATGGGCACATCTGAGTATGTCTTATGGTACAAATAGACGGATGAGGTGAAGTTGCATGGCTTCACAGATGCAGATTGGGCAGGTAGCCCAACGAACAGAAAGAGCACATAAAGAGGGGTTTTCAGTATCAGATCTACAACAGTTTCTTGGTACAACAGGAAACAAAGATCTGTGGCACTCAGTTTAGTGGAAGCAGAATACATGGCAGCAAGTCAAGCTACATGTGAGGCTATCTGGATGAGGAAGATCCTAGTCGGTTTGTTTGGTTCACATTTATATCCTACAGTGATACATTGTGATCATCAGAGTTGCATTAAACTCTCGATTAATCCTGTGTTTCATGATAGATATAAACATATTGATATCCGGTATCATCATATCAGAGATTGTGTGCAGCGAAAGATCATGTTGCTTCAGTACATTCCTACAGAAGATAAGGATGCAGATATTTTGATGAAGACGCTCGGCAGGAGAAAATTCGAATACCATAGAGGTAGGATCGGGGTGAAGGATAATCCGTATCTTGTTGAGAGGGAGTGTTGATATTCAACAATATGATGAGCTTAGTGAAAATCAGTCACCTTCACTAAGTGGGCCCATAGTCTATTTTTAGGTGTAAGTCTAATTTTAGACATGGTGATAATATTTTAGAAGTTGTAGCATGCTATTTGTGGATGGTTGGTTAAGTTGGAAAAATAGATGAAATTATATTTTTAGAATATCGGGCAAAGTCTATTTATAGATCATTGATCTAAAAATAGATGCATGTCGATTATTATTAGCCCTTAATAATAATTCGACAATAAACACCAACTTATTCTCTTGGAGCACTTTATTTCAGTCTAAAAATTTGGAAAATCATTGGGCTGAAGGAATTACCCAATTCCTAGGGTTTACTGGTGGTTCATGCATGGAGGACTCAGTTAGAACTGAAGTGGCAAAGTTATGACAGAGTTGGAAGAGTAGTTCATGGAGTTGTTATTCAGTTTAACTCAGTTGAGCTAGTTGTATCTAATCTAAATGAATTATACACTAGTGAGAGAGGAGTGAATTAATTAGTCAATTAATTCACAAATAATAACTCACTAATCAACTGAACAAATACAACTGTTAACTACAGTGCATGTCAGTTCCAGTGGAGACCTAGTGGAGAGGTAGGTGAAAGGGTGAGATGGACTATCTGTTGTGACTATAGTGATGCATTGATTGCATCACACACACATTGGAGTTTCCAATGAGGATTGCACAGTCAAGGCAAGGCCAATTCGAATTCATTTAGGGGTCTTCTTCAGCAGGGATTGCACAGTGGAGGCAGGCTATCGGGTGGCAAGAAATCAGTGCATGGATTTGCAGATTTCTTCTTGTTAGTGTGTGATGATTGTATTGTACTGATAGCTTGATGTACTAAGCTTTGTATGAGGATTGTTATGATCTCCATGATACATAATATATGATAGTTGGGGTTTTTAGCTTCAGGCTTTCTAGTTAAACAACTGTGTTATGTGCGATTGTTTTTATTGCTTCATCTGATTGCAATTAAGTTTTAAATTTCCGCAAGAGATTAACAATGGAAGGATTATGTATTTAGCAAGAAGATAAATATTGTTAGATCAGGAGAATATGGATATCTACGTGCATATTTTATATAATTTCTACATGGTATCGAAGCAATGTTAATTCTTGAATATTGCAATTGTGAAGAATTTCTGAGTTTGTGTTGGTGGACAATTCGAATTTGCTGCAGAAAATTCTTGGTGCAACAGTTGAGTATACATTGAAATGTCTTTCAATGGGTTGTGATTGGAGTATGCCCTTGATGGCAGCTCGAATTACATAGCCTGGAAGGACAGGATGGAGGTGGTGCTGGAGGATAATGGACTAAAGGATTTCATCGATAGCGATGTTCCTAAGCCGGATTCTAATGATGCTGCAGGACTTGACACATGGAAAAAGAAGGTAGCAAAGACAAGAAGAATTCTGTTGGAAGGTGTGAAGGACCATATTGTGTCCAACCTTCACGGGAAAGCCACTCCATTTGAAATTTGGAAGGCTTTGACAGATTTGTTCCAAAGCAGAAGCGACCAGAGGAAGTTGGCACTTAAAGATAAGCTCAGAAAAATAAAAATGGAGAAGGGCGATAGTATTCCAAAATACCTCACGAAGTTTTTCCACTGCAAGGATGAACTGGGAAGTGTGGGGATTACTGTTGATGATGAAGACTTGGTGATCTTGGCTCTCCTTGGGCTTCTGAATAGTTGGCATAGCTATGAAGACTCTGTCAATGGACGGGAGAAACTGCCAGGATGAGAGCGACTTTGGTCGGATCTTTTGTAGGAGGAGATAATTAGGCGAAGTACCAGGGATGGCTCTTCATCAAAGAATGAAGCTGAAGAGAATTTTGATTTGGCTTCCAAAGAAAGGAAATGGAAGGGAAATATATTCCCTTCAAAATCCAAAGCTAAAGGCAAGAAGTAGGATTTGTCCAAGGTGAAGTGTTTTCACTGTCACAAACATGGGAATTTTGCCACTAACTGCCCACATAAGAAGAAGAACAAGAAGGTTGCTGGAGCTGCAATGGGTGAGGCCTTAGCCTCGCAATTTGAACTTGATTTCTCTTTGATCGCATGCTTGGTTTCAAGCACTATGGGATCAGTGTGGTATCTTGATAGTGGTGCGTCTTTCCATATGAGGGGAGACAAGGAGTTGTTTAGTGATCTGGTGGAGAAGGACCTCCAAATGCATATAGAGATGGGTGACGATGGTCGATACAGTGCGATCGGCATTGGGACCATTACCTTTGAGAGGGAGTCAGGTAATCCATTTCTGTTGAAAGATGTTATGCGTGTTCCAGGTCTGAAGAAGAACTTGGTCTCGGTTGAAATGTTGGAAGACAAAGGTTATGATGTTGTTTTCAGTGAGGGAAAAACCTTCCTTTGACATAAAAAAATAGGTCAAACCAAGAACATAGGGATTCAAGTTAAGAATCTCTACAAGATAGAGGTCGATGGCTGCACTGCAATGGTGGGAAAAGCAGAAGAAGTGGTGAGCCGAGATGAGGGAAAATTATGGCACAGGAGATTGAGCCATCTTCACCATGTCGCTTTGAATATTTTACAGTAGATTTCTACTGGAATTCCTAAGGGTGCTCTTGCACAATCAGATCAGTGCAAGGGATGTACTATGGGTAAGTTTGTGAAGACCACCTTTCATGAGAAGGAGAACCGTGCTTCGGTGATCCTGGAGAGAATTCACACAGACGTGTGTGGACCTTTATTGGTTGCTTCAACAACAAAAAATAGGTATTATGTTATATTTTTTGATGAATATTCTCATAGATGTTGGATCTACTTCATGCAGAATAAGAGAGAAACATTCTCAAAGTTCTGTGAGTTTAAAGCATTGGTGGAGAAGGGGTCGAGGAAGCAAGTGAAGGCTCTATGGAGTGATAATGGTGGTGAATATATCTCGAACAAATTCAAAGAATTCTGTAGAAAAGAATGAATCTGAAGAGAATTAATAGCGCCTCATAACCCACAGTAGAATGGGGTTGCAGAGAGGAAGAACAGAACGATTGTGGGTGCTGCACAAGCTATGCTGCATGACCAGGGCCTACCGATGCACTTGTGGGCGAAAGCATGCAATACTGCGGTTTATGTGCAAAACCATTGTCCTCATAGAGTACTTGGCATGAGTACACCTGAAGAAGCTTTTACTAGTAAGACACCTGATATTTCTCATTTGAATATTTTTGGCTCATCTGTTTACATTCATGTGACAAAGGACGCCAGGAAGAAGCTAGAGATGACTGCACAAGTTGGGATATTTGTGAGGTACACAGAAACACCCCATAATTATCGTGTGTATTTGCTAGACAGTCGGATGATTGTGGTGCGACGGGATATAAAATTCAATGAGGTGAAAGCCATGAAGTTGTCACTTGAGAGGGAGCTACACTTGCATGCAGAGGAGGAGCTACTTGCTCCCAAATATGAGCCCCTAGATGTGGATCAGCCATAGGAGGAGATTCATGGAGTGGAGGAGTCCACTCATGCAGAACAAAACATTAGACAAGGCATAAAGCGTACCACGAAAGATGAGATACTAAAGCTTAGTGCGACACAGAATGTAGTAGTCCCTACATCACAGCGCAGATAGAGATAGTCACTTGACCGTTTTACTTGATACATAGCTCTTATGAGCAAGTATATCGTGACAGAGCCATCTTCTTTTGAAGAATTAGTGTAGGAGCCCACATGGGTAGATGCCATGGTGGAGGAGTATGACTCCATTGTCAGAAACAGTGCTTCGGAGATTGTTCCAAGGCCAATGGGTAAATCAGTTGTAGGATCAAGATGGGTCTACAAGGTAAAGCAAGCTGCTGATGGGAGCATCGAGAAGTACAAGGTAAGATTTGTTGCATGGGGCTTCTCACAGATCGAGGGGATTGATTATGAAGAAACCTTTTCACCTGTCGCAGGGTATTCTTCCATACGAACCATCCTTTCTCTCTCAGCACAGAAGGGTTGGTGTTGAAAATGCAACAAAATGATGGAGCTTAGTGAAATGAAGTCGCCTTCACTAAGTGGGCCCGCAGGCTATTTTTGGCGCAAAGTCTATTTTTAGACATATGGAGCATGGTCTAGGAGTTGCAGTATGCTATTCTTGGATGATTGGTCGAGTTGGTAAAAATAGATGGACCTCTATTTTTAGACATACAAGTCGAAGTCTATTTTTAGACTGCCTGTCTAAAAATAGGTCAGTCAAATATTATTAGCCCTTAATAATATTTGGACTCTAAACTTCAGTTTATTCTCTTACAGCACTTCAGTTGGAGCTACGGATGTGGCTCATGCATCTGACAGAAGGAATTACGCTATTCCTTAGGGTTTGGTGAGCTCATGCATGGTTGACTTCAGTTAGGACTTCAGTGGCAGAGTTTGGTGGAGTTGATGAGATAGTTGGTGGAGTTGTGTTCGGTTTAACTTAGTTGAACTAGTTGTGATTAGTTTAACTAGCTAATCAACTAGTGATGGTTGGAGTGAATTAAATATTATTTAATTCACTAATTATTAACTCATTATTCAACTCAAGAACACATCAGTTCACTACAGTGCATGGACAGTTCAGTGGAGACCAGTGGAAGAGGTAGATGAAAGGGTGAGGTTGCTATTAGTTGCGACAACAGTTGTGCATGAGATTTTCACAAGCATTGGAGGAGTTTTCCAATGATGATTGCGCAGTTGGAGCCAGTGAGATTCGAACTTGGATCTCTCATTAGACCAGCCTTGATTGTGCAATAGAGGCAGGCAATTAGTGGATGAGTTTTGAACCTGTGACTTGTTCAAAACCAAGCTAGTTTATTTGTAACTTTCGGAGACAGTACTCAGTACTTGTGAGGAGTATTGTACTGAGATTGCTACATGTTTCTCTTCTATTATAATATACAAATAGCCGGGGGTTTTCAGCTATAAGATTTCCCCATTACATATTGTGTTTATGTGCGCATTCGACTGTTTCTATTTCCGCAAATTGATGATTGATTGTAGAAGAGGTTAGAGTAATTGAATTCGACTAATATGATCGTGATAATGTCAAGTGACAATCATTATTCAGCAAATTTCTACATGGTATCAGAGCGAGAGAATTGATCATCGGGATCTATTACAGTGATTACAATTATTTCGGTAGACAGAGTCTGTAACGGGCCAGGTAGCCTCTGGATCCATCCTTTCTCTGAAAGGTGATATATCCAGTAAATGCCCTTACAGTCGATCTCTGTGCTAGAAATAATTTGTTCTCACAGATCCAGAAGCAGTTGAGTTTTGAGCTTGGAATTCGAATTTTGTGCTACTTTTGTTTTCTTGCGTTTGTTGAAAATGTCTTTTCATCTGGCTTCATACTCCGAATATGCCTAGAGGCAGTTTCGACTATGTTGGTGTTGCATGGAAGGATCGCATGGAGGCAGTATTAGAAGATAATGGTCTGAAGGAGTTTGTAGATACGGATGTCTAAAAGCCCACTGATCCTGCTGAAGTCGAAGCATGGCAAAAGAAGATGGTGAAATGTCGAAGGATCCTGTTGGAGGGCGTCAAGGATCATATTGTATCCAGCCTGCATGGAAAGGCTTCTCCATATTTAATGTGGAAAGCTTTGACGGATCTATTCCAGAGTAAGAGAGACCAAAGGAAGCTGGCGCTCAAAGATAAGCTCAGGAACATCAAGATGGAGAAAGGCGACAGTATCGCCAAATACCTCACGAAGTTCACTCAATGCAGAGATGAGCTGGGAAGTGTGGGGGTGACTGTCGAAGAAGAGGACATGGTAGACTTGGCTCTCCTTGGTCTTCCGAAGGCTTGGCATTCATATCAAGATAGTGTCAATGGTCGGGAGAAGTTGCCGGGATGGGAGCGCCTTTGGGCGGATCTCATGCAAGAGAAGATAAGGAGGACTACCAGGGACGAATCTTCATCAAAGGTATCTGATGAAGAAAATTGCGCTTTGGCTGCCAAAGCAAAGAAGGGGAAGAGTAAGAAGGCTTCTCAGTCTGGTGCAAAAGGCAAGAAGCAAGACATGTCCAAGGTGAAGTGTTTTCACTGTCACCAGCACGGACACTATGCCACAAATTGTCCGCAGAAGAAGAAAAATAAGAAGGTTGTTGGATCTGCAGCGGGAGAGGCATTGGCTTCTCAATTCGAACTGGATTTTTCACTGATCTCATGCTTGGTTTCAAGTGTGGTGGGATCAGTTTGGTTCTTGGACAGTGGTGCATCATTTCACATGACCGGAGATCGAGATCTGTTTTCAGATCTAGAGGAAAAAGATCTTGGAGTGCACATCGAGATGGGCGATGATGGTAGATACAGTGCGACTGGTATCGGTACCATTTCCTTTGAGAGGGAGTTTGGTAAACCTTTCATATTGAAGGAATTTTTGCATGTTCCAGGATTGATGAAGAACCTGATCTCTATGGCGATGTTGGAAGACAAGGGGTATGATGTGGTCTTCAGCGAAGGAAAAGCCTTCCTGCGCAGTAAGACTACTGGTGAGACCCGGAAGATAGGGGTTCGAGTCAAGAACCTTTATCAGTTGCAAGTAGATGGCTGCGCAGAAATGGCATGCAAGGCGGGAGAAGTGGTGAGCCGGGATGATGAGGGCGAACTGTGGCACAGGAGATTGGGCCACCTTCACCATGGAGCTTTGAAGATCCTGCGGCAGATTTCTACTGGGATTCCTAAGGGCACTCTTGCGCAGTCAGATCAGTGCAAGGGGTGTACTTTGGGGAAGTATGTGAAAGCCACCTTTCACGAGAAGGATAGTCGCGCCACGACGATCCTTGAGAGAGTTCACACAGACGTGTGTGGTCCTTTCTCAGTTGCTTCGACAGCAAAGCACAGGTATCATGTGATCTTTGTTGATGATTTCTCTCGAAAGTGATGGATCTTCTTCATGCAGAAGAAGAGCGATACATTCGCGAAGTTCTGTGAGTTTAAAGCACTGGTCGAGAAGGAGTCGGGGAAGAAGGTGATTGCTCTAAGGAGTGATAGCGGTGGTGAATTCATCTCGGCTGAATTCAAGGATTTCTGCAGCGCAGAAGGGATTCGGAGAGAGATCATCGCACCCCATAACCCACAGCAGAACGGGGTGGCTGAGCGGAAGAACAGAACGATCGTGGGTGCTGCACGGGCGATGTTGCATGATCAGGGCCTACCCCTTCACTTGTGGGCTGAGGCATGCAATACAGTAGTGTATGTGCAGAACTGTTGTCCTCACAAGGTTCTTGGCATGAGTACACCGGAGGAGGCGTTTTCTGGCAAGAGGCCTGATATTTCTCATCTGAGAATTTTTGGCTCACTTGTCTACATGCATGTGACGAAGGATGCCAGAAAGAAGCTGGATCCGACCGCAGAGGTTGGAATATTTGTGGGGTACACTGATACACCTCACAACTATCGGGTGTATTTGCCAGACAGTCGCAAGACTGTTGTGCGACGAGATATCAAGTTTCAGGAGGAGAAAGCCATGCAGTGTTCGCTTGAGAGGGAGCCACACTTGCATGCAGATGAGGAGCTATTAGTTCCTAAGGAGGAGCTTCCGGATGTGGATCAGCCACAAGAGGAAGTTCATGAAGTGGAAGAAACCACTCATGCAGCGCCAACCATCAGAGGGCGCAAGCGCACTACAGAAGCTGAGCGACTGGCTCGAGATGCAGAGAAGGTTGTAGGACCACCTACAACACAGCGCAGACAGAGGCAGTCACCGAATCGGTACACTGGATACATGGCTCTTATGAGTCAATGTGTCATGACGGAGCCATCCTCTTTTGAGGAAGCTGTGGAGGAACTCGCATGGGTAGATGCCATGATTGAAGAATATGATTCGATCGTCAGAAACAGTGCATGGGAGATTGTCCCAAGACCGGAGGGGAAATCAGTGGTGGGTTCGTGATGGATCTACAAAGTGAAGCAGGCGGCTGACGGGAGTGTGGAGAAGTACAAGGCGAGATTTGTCGCCCATGGCTTCTCACAGATCGAGGGGATCGATTATGAGGAGACCTTTGCACCTGTCGCAAGGTACTCTTCCATACGGACGATCCTTGCTCTCTCAGCGCAGATGGGGTGGCACATTCATCAGATGGATGTGAAGACTGCGTTCCTCAACGGAGTCATTAAGGAGGAGGTGTACATAGAGCAGCCTGAAGGTTTTGAGATCTTCAGCAGTGAGTCGCATGTGTGCCGACTCAAGAGAGCACTGTACGGGCTGAAACAAGCACCTCGTGCTTGGTACACTCGGATAGACAGCTACTTCACCGGGCTTGGATTCTCCAAGAGTGAGGCGGATCCAAACCTGTACCAGATTGTGGTGGAGGGGAAGCTGTTGATCATCGTATTGTATGTAGATGATCTGATTTTGACTGGCGATGAGCAGTTGATACTTTTATGCAAGGAGGATCTTGCACGAGAGTTTGAGATGAAGGACTTGGGCATCCTTCATTATTTCCTGGGATTGGAGATTTGGCAGCGCAGCGGAGGACTGTTTGTTTCTCAGGGCAAGTATGCCCGGGAGATTTTGGAGAGGTTCAACATGCAAGGCTGCAAGCTTGTTGACACTCCTCTTCCTGGTGGTTGGAGGAAGGAGGATGCTACTTCAGCGGAGGTAGTGGATGCCACTGTCTATCGACAGTTGGTGGGGTCGCTTATGTATCTGGTCAATACACGACCCGATATATGCTATGCTGTTAACCAGCTTTCGCAAGCTATGGTTAAGCCTACCAAGCTCTTATGGAAGGCAGGAAAGCATGTATTGCGTTATCTTAGTGGCACATCGGGATATGGTCTATGGTACAGACAGGAGGATGGAGCGAAGCTTTCCAGCTTCACTGATGCAGATTGGGCAGGGAGCCCAACGGATCGTAAGAGCACATCTGGAGGTATTTTCAGCATCGGGTCGACAGCAGTTTCCTGGTACAGCAGGAAGCAGAGATCCGTGGCACTCAGTTCAGCAGAGGCCGAGTACATGGCAGCAAGCTTGGCTGCATGTGAAGCTATTTGGATGAGGAAGATCCTCGCAGGTTTGTTCAGGTTGCATTTGGAGCCTACAGTGATCTACTGTGATAACCAGAGCTGCATCAAGCTCTCGGCTAATCCAGTATTTCATGATAGGTCCAAACATATCGACATCAGGTACCATCATATCATAGATTGTGTTCAGCGGAGAATCATGATGCTTTCATATGTTCCCACGGAGGATCAGGATGCCGACATCCTGACGAAGGCGCTCACCAGGAGCAAGTTCGAATTCCACAGAGGCCGGATAGGGGTTGCAGATAATCCATATCTTGCTGAGAGGGAGTGTTGAAAATGCAGCAAGATGATGGAGCTTAGTGAAATGAAGTCGCCTTCACTAAGTGGGCCCGCAGGCTATTTTTTGGCGCAAAGTCTATTTTTAGACATATGGAGCATGGTCTAGGAGTTGCAGTATGCTATTCTTGGATGATTGGTCGAGTTGGTAAAAATAGATGGACCTATATTTTTAGACATATAGGTCGAAGTCTATTTTTAGACTGCCTATCTAAAAATAGGTCAGTCAAATATTATTAGCCCTTAATAATATTTGGACTCTAAACTTCAGTTTATTCTCTTACAACACTTCAGTTGGAGCTATGGATGTGGCTCATGCATCTGACAGAAGGAATTACGCTATTCCTAAGGGTTTGGTGAGCTCATGCATGGTTGACTTCAGTTAGGACTTCAGTGGCAGAGTTTGGTGGAGTTGATGAGACAGTTGGTGGAGTTGTGTTCGGTTTAACTTAGTTGAACTAGTTGTGATTAGTTTAGCTAGCTAATCAACTAGTGATGAGTGGAGTTAATTAAATATTATTTAATTCACTAATTATTAACTCATTATTCAACTCAAGAACACATCAGTTCACTACAGTGCATGGACAGTTCAATGGAAACCAGTGGAAGAGGTAGATGAAAGGGTGAGGTTGCTATTAGTTGCGACAGCAGTTGTGCATGAGATTTGCACAAGCATTGGAGGAGATTGCCAATGATGATTTCACAGTTGGAGCCAGTGAGATTCGAACTTGGATCTCTCATTAGACCAGCCTTGATTGCGCAATAGAGGCAGGCAATTAGTGGATGAGTTTTGAACCTGTGACTTGTTCAAAACCAAGCTAGTTTGTGTGTAACTTTCGGAGACAGTACTCAGTACTTGTGAGGAGTATTGTACTGAGATTGCTACATGTTTCTCTTCTATTATAATATACAAATAGTTGGGGGTTTTCAGCTATAAGCTTTCCCCATTACATATTGTGTTTATGTGCGCATGCGACTGTTTCTATTTCTGCAAATTGATGATTGATTGTAGAAGAGGTTATGTGTTATACATGAATTCGAATTAATGTATGATCAGGATAATCTCAGTGGATAAATCTTCATTATTCAGCAAATTTCTACAGTTGGCACATTCATCAGATGGATGTGAAGACTGTGTTCCTTTATGGGATCATTCGGAGGAAGAGGTGTACATTGAGTAGCCTAAAGGATTTGAGATCTTCAGCAGGGAGTCGCATGTGGGTAGGCTTAAAAGAGCACTGTATGGGCTGAAGCAAGCACCTCGAGCTTGGTACACATGGATCGACAGCTATTTCACTGGACTTGGCTTCACCAAGAGTGAGGTGGATGCAAACCTGTATCAAATTGTGATGGAGGGTAAGCTTTTAATCATTGTTCTTTATTTTGATGATTTAATACTAATGGGTGATGAGCATTTGATACGCTCATGCAAGGCAGATATTGCAATGGATTTTGGGATGAAGGATTTGGGCCTCCTTCATTATTTCCTTGGATTGGAAATATGGCAGTGGGAAGGTGAACTATTTGTGTCTCAAGGCAAGTATGCCCGGGAGATACTGGAGAAGTTTCACATGCAAGGCTGCAAGCCTATCGACACTCCTCTTCGAGGAAATTGGAGGAAAGAGGATGCTACATTGGCAGAGGTAGTGGATGCCATTTTTTATCGACTATTGGTGGGTTTGCTCATGTATTTACTTAATACAAGACCATACATATGCTATGAGGTGAACCAGCTTCCACAAGAGATGGTTAAGCCTCTCAAGCTCTTTTGGAAGGTAGGCAAGCATGTCCTGAGGTATCTCAGGGGCACATCTGAGTATGGCTTATGGTACAGATAGACGAATGAGGTGAAGTTGCATGGCTTCACAAATGCATATTGGGCAAGCAACCCAACAGAGAGAAAGAGCACATTAGGAGGGGTTTTCAGTATTGGATCTACAACAGTTTCTTGGTACAATAGGAAACAAAGATCCGTGGCACTCAGTTCAGCGGAAGCATAATACATGGTAGCTATTCAAGCTGCATGTGAGGCTATCTGGATGAGGAAGATCTTGGTCGATTTGTTTAGTTCACATTTAGATCCTACAGTGATACATTGTGATAATCAAAGTTGCATTAAACTCTCGATTAATCATGTGTTTCATGATATATCTAAACATATTGATATCCGATATCATCATATCAGATATTGTGTGCAGTGGAAGATCATGTTGCTTCAGTACATTCCTACGGAAGATAAGGATGTAGATATTCTGACCAAGGCATGCGGCAGGAGCAAATTTGAATACCATAGAGCCAGGATCGGCGTGAAGGATAATCCCTATATTGTTGAGAGGGAGTGTTGATATTCAACAAGATGATGAGCTTAGTAAAAATCTGTCACCTTCACTAAGTGGGCCCGTAGGCTATTTTTAGGTGTAAGTCTATTTTTAGACATGGTGATCATATTTCAGAAGTTGCAACATGCTATTTGTGGATGGTTGTTCAAGTTGGAAAAATAGATGAAATTCTATTTTTAGAATATTGGGCGAAGTCTATTTATAGATCGTCGATCTAAAAATAGATGCATGTTGATTATTATTAGCCCTTAATAATAATTCGAAAATAAAAATCAACTTATTCTCTTGGAGCACTTTATTTCAGTATACAAATTTGGCAAATCAGTGGGCTGAAGGAATTATGCAATTCCTAGGGTTTACTGGTGTGTCATGCATGGAGGACTCAGTTAGAACTGAAGTGGCAAAGTTATGACAGAGTTGGAAGAGTAGTTCATGGAGTTGTTATTCAGTTTAACTCAGTTATTGGAGTTAAACTCAGTTGAGCTAGTTGTAACTAGTCTAAATGAATGATACACAACTGAGAGTGGAGTGAATTAATTCAAAAATAATAACTCACTAATCAATTGAACAAATACAACAGTTAACTACAGTGCATGTCAGTTCCAGTGGAGACTCAGTGGAGAGGTAGGTGAAAGGGTGAGATGGACTATCTGTTGTGACTATAGTGATGCATTGATTGCATCACACACACATTGTAGTTGCCAATGAGGATTGCACAGTCAAGGCAAGGCCAATTCAAATTCATTCAGGGGCCTTCTTCAGCAGGGATTGCACTGTGGAGGCATGCTATCAGGTGACAAGGAATCAGTGCATGTATTTGTAGATTTTTTCCTGTTAGTGCGTGACAATTGTATTGTACTGAGAGTTTGATGTACTAAGCTTTGTATGGGGATTGTTACATGATCTCCATGATACATAATATATTATAGTTGGGGTTTTTAGCTTCAGGCTTTCCTGTTAAACAACTTTGTTATGCGCAATTTTTTTTATTGCTTCATCTATTTGCAATTGAGTTTTAAATTTCTGCAAAATATTAACAATGGGAGGATTCTGTATTTAGCAAGAAGATAAATATTGTTAGATCAGGAGAATATGGATATATACATGCATATGTTATATAATTTCTACACAATATATAGGTGCTCATAGTAGGGGAGGCTATTGAATTGCTCAGGACATCTTTTCATTCCTCATGGTAGTGCCCCGTTATTAATGCCTTGCCGACTTGAAAAATATAAAATAATCCAAAAGTTTCATGTATATATACAAATAGATGATTTAATGCATACCTTGAGAGATTCTATTATATTGCAACTTCCATAGACCAGGTGTCATTCTCTGTGGTCTTAATCTAGTCTCTTCTTTCCCATGAAAATATGTTTTCCAGTTCTTCGGTACCTATGATTCTTAGAGAGAAATTTCTTATACTTATCAAACACCTCCTTTCCTAAGATTCTTGAACAACAAGATTTCAATTTAGGACCACAAACTAGACAAGAAAATTTACCCTTTGTTTGAAGACCTACAAGAGATGGATTAATTTTTATTTACAAAAAAATGCATGAAATGAAGTTCATAAAACTAGTAAACACTATTAAAGTGTAGGGTAATGTTTTAATATACCACAGAAATGTGTTAGCCCTGGGGCATCGTGAATTTTCCATACAAGCATTGCATGGAATTCAAATTCCATTTATGCATCTGTTGGTCTGGAGATATCATACATAGTGATGCCCTTCCATAAGTCCATTAACTCATCAATAAGAGGATCAGTATATACATTCATAACTTTGACCTGGTACTTACCTAACTGATTGAACATACAATACATAATTCCCAAATATATGAGTTACAAAAAAGAAGAAGACATAATTATAATATATGATTGATTATATATGAGTAAACACAAGAATATAAGACATAAGTATGAAACAAACAAGACAAATTATGATATGTAATTGTGTAAATGAATATTTATATTCTAAACAAAATAATACTTGGAACAATCATTGTCAAAATTATCTACTCCCTGATTTTGAGTTTGAGAGAGCAGATGCCCAGTGACCAAGGGTTTCCTTCAAACCAGTGACAGGAGCCTTCTGGGGCTCCTTCCCCTCACTCATTCGTTAACGCCCCCAGGTCGTGAGTAGAGTAGACGCTGACAACCATGGCGGATCATGATGGGGGGGCAGACGCTACCCCTTACTGTCATCTCACCAGTAAGAAAAGAATCTGAGGGATCTGACTCCACCCCTCAAAATGACAAGGAAGAGAGTTCTAACCCTGTAGGAACACCAGACCCCCTGAAAGAAGAGAAAAAGGACAAAAATGCACAGACGAAAGAATCATCCTCCACATGCATACCCATTTTGGCTGACAGGCCCAAGATCTACCTCCCCGCTGAATGCATTAAGAGCATAATACAATACATGAAGGACCATGTACTCATTGGAAAATTTGTTGGCTTCTAGCCCACAGAGAAAGCCCTCCTGGGTTGGATCGCCTCAAAATGGAAGCCCAAAGGGTAGATCTCCCTCCAACTAGGCCAAAAAGGATTCTTCAATATCATTTTTACATGCCTAGAGGACAAAAAAACGAATCATGGATGGAGGACCATACTTCTTCAACTCTATCAACCTCTTCCTCAGGAACTAGGTGTAAAGATTCAACCCACATAAAGAGGAATTTAACTGTCCACTAGTTTGGATCAGCCTATACTCACTCCCTCGGGACTACTAGGATAAACTATCCATCAAATACATTGACAATCATCTAGGATAATCCATCAAAATTGTAGAAGAAACCAAGCTCAATCGATATAAAGCTTATGCCAAGATTTGCATCTATATGCACTTAGCCAAAGCCCTACCTGATTCGGTAAGTCTATTTCATGACGGTTATGAATGGGTTCAAACTATTGATTATGAACATGTGCCTTTTCATTGTTGTAAATTTCATGAGAATGGGCACCTCTTCAAAGATTTCCTTCTCAATCAACCTATGAAACCTAGCTCATCTTTGGACAATATATATCAAGACGGTTTCTCCAATATTACAAGCCGCAATCGACATGCAAGAAATTCCCTCTTCTCCCAAGGCCTCATGCCCTTCCACCAGTAATAGTTTTGATGTTCTAGCCAACCAAGCCTCCACGGAAGACCCCACCTCAGAACCCCCTGAGAAGCCCATAAAGCGCACCAATCCCACTCATAACTCAAGACAGCCCAAAAATACACCCCCTCATCCACCTATCTCCCCTCCCCCTGACGCTAATCAAGACTTAGCTTTGCATGGAAATAAAGCCAACAAAGGGAAGAAAGTTGAATAGGAGTAATCATCCACCAAGGATGAAGAACCAGAAAGCATTGAATTCGGTGAGATTGATATTTTAGGCTTGGAGGAAGCATGCAAAAGCTGAGAATATCACATGATCCCCACACAACAGATCCAATGCCTTGAGGAAATTCTCACCAGATCCCAAAAAATTCCAACTCTTGGCATCTAAGGAGGCACTATGCTAGACGCCAAAAAGATCATGAAAGAATCCAGAAAAAAAGGGAGACGCACAGATCTGCAAGGTCTTATAATGCTTGGAGGCCAACTCGTTGAATTGGGAAGATATCTATTGGGGCCCTTGTTTTTGATTATTTTTGAAATCTTGGTTAGAACATTTTTAATTTTGACCCTTTGAGTTGCGGCATGAAGACACATGGCAATCGCGACCGCGTCACAACTACTAGGAGTCGCGGAGCTATCAAGGTGGCGCGGAAGCATGAGATAGCTGAAGATAGAACACGCACAAGTACAGATGAAGAAAACACACAGCAGAAAACAGAAAGCGGAACACACAGATAACAGGAGAGAAGCTAGGAGCAGCTGAAGAAAAGACACAGAGGAACTGATAGTCGCGAGAGCGGGTGAATAAATAACCGTCACCCGATTGGAAGAGGGAGAGGCTGAAGAGGTTGTGAGGCTCATAACAGGGGAAGACGCACAAAGTGACTGCGGAAGAATCATGCATGACCTTCCTAGGGTTCCTCATCTTCTCTATTCTACCTTTCTATTCCGAAAAGCATCTGTATCAGATTTGTAAGTTGTCATTGAGAATGCCATGTAATCATGTGTTTGGCCAAGAGATTAATACAATGGAAGGTTGCTGTCTCAATAAGATGTTTACGTGCCTGTAATGTGTTTATGCTGGTTTAAAATTTTATTTGCAAATGTCTGAATGCTTATTAAGTGATCTTGCGTATATAACTCTGTATATGTAATCGATGCACTGTCCTTCATGAGTTGCGGGTTTGTTCCTTGCCATTGATCTCATCCCCTTCTGCATGTGGTTGCGGCACACCTCGGGTGAGACGCACTGCTCTCTAGAGCAGGGTGAAAATGCCGGCGTGTTCCTAGACTACACCGGACCCCTTTGTTGGCCACAACTCTTGAACCTGGGTCTTGTCCGCGAGACCTGACTTCTCGCCAACAAATGGTTCCGTTGCCGGGACCTGCATGTTCTGAGGGGATCTAGATCATGGTCTCGAGGATTTTTGAAGGAGCAATACGGCGATGGTGGGATGATCACCTTGACCATTTCATTACTCAGCAAGCGGAGCTGATCAAGAAAAATGAGGCGGCGATCAGGGAGCTTGTTCTTTTCTCTGACTCAGCTAGTGATACGTACGAAATTTTCTGGGGAAGGTTCCCTACTGACCTTTACAATTGGTTGCGAAGGTTACGAGCGACGGTGCCCCAAGAAGGTTCGCGGAAGATAAACCGCAGGTGGGCACACGAAGACCTGGTAGCACTGCATCGGGTAGACACTGAACTAACCCGCGCGGTGGATTTTTGGGTAAGGACCACGTTGGAAGGATACACGGTGGAGTTTGCTGCTGAGTGCTATCAGTCCTTCTCGAAAGCTGAGGCTGTCTTCCACTCAGGGCTAAGGGGAAAGTTGTTAAAGGAGATTCCGCTGTGGATCAAAGCTCTGATGGTGGACGAAGGGTTGATTGAATTCCGCAAACCGAGTATGGAAGCGTAAACCTCTCGTACTGGGGGAAGGGTTGAGGGGACCGATGCGGTGTAGAATGTGAAAGTGGGGAGTGGGGAATGGATGCTGAGGCCGCATGCAAGTTGCGGGAGTTACGTGTGCATCGGTGGGCACAGATCGCCGATAGGTGGCGAAGAAGGGTAATGCGAGATTTGAAGAGAAGGGATATCGAGAGGAAAAATCAGAAGGAGGCGCCTCAGAGGACAAGAACCATGGGTTTGGATACCCGGAAAGGAGACGGGACAGCAGCGGAAGTGCAGTGGGTGCATGGGAGCCCAGTGACGTGAGAAAGAGAAGTAGCGACCAGCGAAGATAATGAAAAGATGCAGCCCGAAGAGAGTTCCGATGATGAATGGCACGGCGTGATGCAGCGAATGTTTCAAGACCAGATGGCACCCACCCCTCCAGGCAGCCCTACTTCTCACCTTCTGCATGACCAGGATCCCGACCTTCCCCTGGTACTGTATCAACCTTTAAGTAATATTTTTATTAAGTTACAAGCATTGAGTCAGTCGTACAGTAGTTCAACAGCGTCGGTAACGCCCAGTAACAGCAGCGTTACTCGTAGTAGTAGTTTTCCTAGTGGGACCGTTACGCAACCAGGACCTGGAGGCTTTATCCTGGTTAATTCTACGCAAGTACACATGGCTGGATCTTTCACCTGGTATCCAGAGTTCTCTGGCCAGGGCAATGACGACGTAGAGCAACACTGGTATCTGTGTGAAGCCATCTGGAGGGCTCGCCAGACGCCAGATGCAGGGAAGTTAATAGAATTCCAAACCACGCTCAGAGAGAGGGCTCTGTGATGGTTTATCAAGTGGTCTGAGGCTCATCCTAACCCCGTAATTGCGGACGTGAAGCGGGATTTTGTCCACGAATTAAAGCTTCCCTAGACAGACCAGCAGGGCCTGTCAGATCTGTGGGAAATTAAGCAGAAGGAAGGTGAGACCGCATGGGAGTTGATGCGGCGATTTAAGGACGCGATCGGGAAACTCAGCTACCCGATCGATCCAAACCACCAGAGGGACTGGTTCATCAAGGCTCTGCTTCCCTTGACACGAACCCCTCTCACTCAGCAGAAGATTGATAATCTGCAGGATGCTTTGGAGCAGGCCATGAAGATTGAAGCCATGGCAGGCTACCCCCAGGAATATCGGGGGGGGCGGCCCCGCAAGATCCTTCTTTGATAGGGTTGTAACACCAGATTTCCAGCTTGACTGAGAAGCTCAAGGAGCTTCAGCCAGTGAGACCAGCGCGACCGAATGTTTAGTGTACTCATTGCTTGGTCGAGGGCCATGTCGCAACCGAGTGTCCTCAGTTGCGCGGCGCAGGAGCAGGACCCTCGGTCGCAACAATCCAGGGGGGTCCACCGCCTGGGGGCGGCGCGGCAATGAACCCGCAGGGAGTCTACCAGCCGCAAAAAACTTACGTGGGATTCCCACCTCAACCGGGTTCCTCCACCATAGAGTACTGCGAGATTTGCCGGACGCTGGGGCATCCTCCTTGGATGTTCCCAATATTGCAGAAGTACTCCACGGTCCCGAATAACGTGTACTGCGAATTTTGCGTTTCCACGACTCACAACACTGAGCAGTGCAGGGCGCTCGACGCCCTTGCAGATCGATTGGATCGTCCCTCCTACAGGGTGAACGAGGCTCCAAGGGGAAGAGGCGGCGGCATGCGGGGAGGCTGCACAGGCGGACGCGGTCCGGTAAAATGTTACAACTGTGACCAGGAGGGTCACGTGGCTCGAGAATGTCCCCTCCCGCGATGACCCTGGTGTTCCCAGTGCTGGGTAAACGCCCACGCCACAGAGGACTGTCCGGAGCTCATCAAGAAGTGGGAAGAACGGGGGAGGCAGAGGGGAGCGAATCTGATAAACTCAGAGCCGCGAGGGACCGCAACCCCAGACTTACAGAATGTCGCGATCGTGACGAGGGGCGGAAAGAAGACTGGAGAGGATGCCCACGGGAAGGAGCCAGCACGAGTGGTTCGGCCGGCATCCCCGAACAAGTTGATCAGGCCCGAAGTCCAGAAGAAGTATTTCCAGGAGGCAGTTGAGGCGTTCGCCCAGCTGCGGGATGAGGGAGGGCTGGAGGAGCCCATGCTGCCAGAATCTGGGGCATAGAACGTCGCAGGTACTGTGGTCGAGGATTGGCTCCGGCTATTCCTCAGGATTGTTGACAACGCTGCGCTGTGGCAGCAGCTCAAGCATGCTTTGGAAGGAGCACTGCAGGGGCGCACAGGACTTAGAGACCGAGCGAATGCTAGCCCTCAATACATGCAGCGCGTGAAGCGGAACAAGCAATGAACAGGCAAAGAATTCCGGCTTAACACGCAGGTCGCGGGATTCCAAATCAGGGATACCATGTTGGACTTGGGGTCCGATGTCAACATTCTGCCACGGAAGACATGGGAGGCTCTTGGAAGGCCATGACTAGCCTACTCACCAATCCAACTCAGGATGGGGAACCAGTACTGCATTCTGCCAATCGGCCGGCTCGAGGGTGTCGAGGTCGACGTTGCGGGGTGAAGACATACACCAATTTTGAGGTTATTGATATCATGGGCGACAAGGATCCCTATCCCGCCTTACTCGGCATTGATTTGGATTTTGATAATTACGCCATCATCGACCTTAAAAAGGAGCTGATGATCTTTGAGGATGGGGAGGTACGGGTCACCCAGCCCCTCAACCCGTATCAGGGCCCGTGATATACGGAAATGGTGGACAATCGGGAGGATGCTCAGATGATGGACCACCTTTATCAGATGACCGCAGGAAAGCGGGACGACTATATTAACCTGACCGCGACTGGCTCTGTTAGTTGGCAGAGTGTGCAGAGCTCGGAGCTCAGATCCGAACTCGCTTGGGAAGACTGGCAGCAAGGGGGGTATGAGACCACCACACGGAGATGTGCTTCCATTGCCCAAGTCCGGTGGGTAGGGACTGAGATCCGCGGATATCCCACCTTGTCGAACATGCGGGCAGTCAATACTTTTATTACCAAGGTGGAAGACCTGGTCCCAGCTGAAAGTCGGATGCCTCTTTTGGATGTGGCCTTGCAATCCACGTCGGCCCGATGGTGGAAAAATCACCGCAACACTCTGTTGCGATGGGAGTGCGTGGAGGATGCTCTGCGGGCATGCTTTAAAGAGGACGAAGGACCTTGCAGTACGCTTAAGTATCATGGAAATTCCGACCCGCGACACCATTTGCGGGCCTGCGAGGAACAGTGGCGTAGCACCTGGTACCCTGAGGAGCTGTGGATCCACAGGTTTATCCACTCCCTGGGTACAATTCCCCAGGCCTGGTACCTGGAGGAAGAGCGGAAATGGGGAACCCGCTCTTGGCAGTCAGTTACGGACAAGTTCGTTCGGTGCTTCTTGTTCGAAGGGGAGACGGCGCAGGAGTCTCAGGCCCTACAGGCAATCAAGGAGGTCTTGTTTTTCCACCATCCCGAGCCCGATGGGGGCCCGGTTGTGTCACGACCTGAGGTCAGGCGCAAGTTGGTTTGCCACCGGATTAACGGCGATCCAGATGACGATAGTTTGGAGGACCTCAGGCATCTCTATTTTGACGAAAGGGAAAGCGAGCAGAGCATTAGTGAAGAGCCGACGACTGAAGGAGTCCATTTACAGCCACTAAAGACAAAGAAGCTGAACATTGGAACGGACGATAAACCCAAGCTCGCAATGGTGGGAGATTACAGGGACGAGGAAACGACAAAAGAAATTTTCAGCCTCCTCCGGGAATACGAAGATTTGTTCCCATCCTCGGTTGCGGACCTGAAGGGGATCAAGGGGGACCTGGGCGAAATACGCATCTCACTGAAACTGGGGGACAGGCCGGTGAAGCACCGACCCTACCGGTTGAACCCACGTATCAAAGAAAAGGTCAAGATGGAGATCGACAAGATGCTGGCTGCAGGTCTTATCTTTCCAGTAGAAGAAGCAGAGTGGGTGAGTCCCATTGTCATCCAGAACAAGAAGGACAAAGCGGAGATCCATGTCTGTGTAGACTACCGGAGCCTGAACAATGCCTGCATCCACGATCCGTTTCCCACTCCTTTCAGCGATGAAGTTCTAGACCATGTTGCGGGAAACGAAGCTTATTCCTTCACTTATGGGTTTTCGGGTTACCATCAGGTGCGCATCGCCGAGGAAGACAAAGCAAAGACGACATTCACCACTGAGTGGGGATCATTCGCATACCACGTTATGCCGTTTGGTCTAAAGAACGCACCGGCTGTGTTTTCGCGGATTGTCATTGCTACTTTCCGGGAGTACATTCACATGTTCCTGGAGGTCTACATGGACGACTGGACCGTCTACAGCCTGTTGAAGAAACACGCCTCCTTGTTGCGTATTATGTTTGACTGGTGTCGTCAGCTGCAGATTTCCTTGAACTTGAAGAAATGTATTTTTGCAGTTCCATTCGGCACACTCTTAGGCCACGTGGTGTGCAAGCAAGGGGTATGTGTCGATCCCACCAAGGTCACGGTCATCGTCCACATGGAGGTCCCCGAGACTGTGAAGCAGTTGCGGGCACTGCTCAGGCACACAGGATATTACAGGCGGTTTATTCGAAACTACACAAGGATTACGGCCCCTTTGGAGAAACTGTTGCGGAAGTCAGAGGTGTTCCAGTGGACGGCGAAGTGTAGGAAAGCACTTGACACCTTGAAGGAGAAGTTGGCGATGGCACCCATACTTGTTCATCCCGACTGGGATAAGCAGTTCCATGTGCATATTGATGCATCCGGCATTGCACTTGGGGCTGTCCTGGCGCAACCCGGGGAGACGACAGTTGACCACCCCGTATACTTCGCCAGCCATCGGTTATCGAATGTGGAGAAGAATTACACCACGACCGAGCGGGAGGCATTGGCGATGGTGTACTCCCTGCAGAAGTTCCGCCACTATCTTCTGGGTGGCAAATTCACATTCTTCACGGACCATTCTGCATTGAAGTGTCTGGTGAATAAGCCTGTGTTGGAAGGACGGATCTGTCGCTGGCTTCTACTTTTCCAGGAATTCACGTTTGAAGTGATTGTCAAGCTCGGCAGGTTGAATGTCAGTCCCGATCATTTATCCAGGTTGGAGACGGTAGAGAATGGGGGCTCGTTGGATGATCAGCTGCTGGATGCCGACCTCTTCCGAGTCGAAGCAGTACCAGATTACCTGGCTGACATTGCCACTTATCTGACCATGGAACAATGCCCTCAGGATTATAACCCGCTCCAGAAACGCCACCTGGTTGTCCGGGCGGCTGACTACCAATTGATTGCGGGGCAGCTATACAAACTGGGCCTCGATGAGGTGTTTCACAGATATGTTCTGGACCACGAACGGGAAGCGGTGATGTGGGAATGTCACAACAGTGTTGCGGGAGGGCATGTGGGTGCGAAACCCACCGCAAGGAAGGTGCTCCAAGCTGGCCTATGGTGGCCGACGGTACATGCTGACTGTAAGGCCTATGTGAAGCGCTGCGATGTTTGCCAGCGGACGGGAAGGCCTTCGCACAGGGACGAGCTTCCGCTACACCCAGTGCATGTGTTTCGGCCGTTCGAAAAGTGGGTTGTCGATTTCGTAGGTCCCATCGCCCCGGTCGCCAGACACTCCAAGGCCCAGTACATCATTACCGCCACGGATTACCTCACCCGGTGGGCTGAGGCAGCGGCGGTACGCGACTGCTCAGCAGAGACCGCTGCCCGGTTCATTTTTGAACACATCATCAGCCGGTTTGGCTGCCCACGGAGCTTGACCAATGATCAGGGTACGCATTTCATTAATGCCATGGTAAAGTCACTACTGGACACATTTATGATTCAGCATCATAAAAGTAGCCCATACCACCCGCAGGCCAATGGTACTGTGGAAGCATTCAACAAGATTCTTGAAAAAGGCTTGACTAAAATTTTCAATGCTCAGCGTGACGATTGGGACGAGCATCTCCCAGCGGCATTGTGGGCCTACCAGACCACGGTGAAACGTTTGACCAACCAGACACCATTCTAGTTGGTGTATGGCCAGGAAGCTGTGATTCCCGCCGAGTTCACTGTAACCAGTCTTCTGATCGCTACGTCTCTTTAGTTCTCAGAAGAGGATTCACTTCGGGAACACCTCCAGGAGCTACAGGAACTGGATGAGGCCCGATTCCTGGCGGAATTCCACCAGAAGGTTCAGAAGGTCAGGCAGAAAGCGTGGCACGACCGCCACATCAAAAAAAAAGCCTTCCAAGTTGGTGGCAAAGTTCTCTTATATGATAGCCGGTTCCAGAAGTTTCCAGGCAAGCTCCAGATGCACTGGTTGGGACCCTACTTTGTCATCGAGATCCGCGACTCAGGAGCCGTTCGGTTGGCACAGCTGGACGGTACAGTTCTCCCTGGGTGGGTGAATGGCGCACGCCTGAAACCCTACCAGGAGTAGGTCCCTTTCACTTCTCATCAATAACTCTAGCAACCGAGAGAACCCGTAGAGTAGCTTAGTCAAATAACTCTCCCGCAACCGGGATGAGCGTAGGGAGTCTTTTCCGTTCATAGGCAGTCTGTCAAATAACCGGTCAGTTGCGGTTACCTCACCACAACCGACTGTGGTCGGGGTGGACCAGTCCAGCGTGTCACAGCGCCAGTCCAACGTGTCTTCCTTGTAGGATCCATCCCCGTGCCAGTGTCAGTCCAGGTCATTTCCATCAGTCCTTTTTTCAGTCCGTAGGATCGCTCAGATTTGGATCATAAATTACCATAAGTAGATAGTAATCGTACCATAATCATTTTCCATCACCCGCAGTTCCCTCAGCCGTCGCATTCGCCCATTTCCCCATGACACCGTCAGCAACTGTCAGATTACACACAGGCATGCGATTGATCGCACGATTATCGTAGGCAAGAAGGATAACAAGAATTAATTGTCGTTATGGAGTCTCATCAACTCCGCTCGTGCCAGGGGATGACATAACTTGCATGGAGACCAACAGCACGAGAATGACGGACCAGTTCAATTTGGAAATTGTAGCGACTCCAGAGTAGTTGAAGCCTCAAAGCGCATCGCACCCAGAAGGAAGCTCCAGAAGAATTCTCCAGGTTTACCAGCGCCGTGCCAAGATGCCGAAGGCTCTCTTATCCATTGCTGAACTAGTGCTGGATAGTCGAATCCACAGAAAAGAGTCGATGGTCGGCAAATATGACAGTGCAGCGTTGATAGACGCCAACCTGTCCGACCCAGCCGAATTCCCCCACCTCCATTGGCAGACATATGTGAAGCATCACTACACGCCAGGCAGTAGCTCCAACAGCCGAATGCGACAAGAATACAGGGGCCTCCAGTAATCGTCCTTGATGAATTTAAGGACTCTTCCTGTTTTTGGAACTACAGGACCGGCCCTGCAATGCACCCAGTTCCTCCTCAGTCGAATACAGAACGGGTCCTTGTGGCTCAATGAGGAAATCCCCATTCACGCCGAAGACATTCATCGGCTTACAGGGCTGTCTCAGAATGGCGCAGATGTCTCCGCTGCCAGTCAGACATCTTCTAAACGCACCCGAAAGTCGGGTGACACAGATCTCTACACCAAGTATGGCACCCGCCGGGGGGGAAGGTGCCAAAATTGATTTGATTAATAAGCCAGAGATTCGGTTCGCTTGCTACCTCATTGCTAGCAAGACGACGCGGCACTATACCAAAGGAGAGTGCACCTTGGATACAATCTCCATTGCGGAGCACTGTATCCAGGGCACCAGGCTGAATTGGTGTTCTTTTGTGCTAAAAGAACTCTTCGCGGCCTGCGAAGAGAACTATAAGCGCACCACCAGTTTCATTTATGGTTACCTGATTGTAGCTTTCGCCATGTGGAAATGGCACATTCCTCCTGTCCGGATGTCGGCAGAAACTACCGCGAACCAGCCTCTCGCGATGAAATTCACCCCGTGGTAGGTGTCCTCTGACCCCAGCACCAAACAGGTGAACACGGAACTGTTTCGGGCGTGGTATGGGTTAATGAGAGATGTGGTGGCTAACCAGCAACGGGTGCCCAGGCACCTGTTGGATGAGTATAGTGAGCAGGTATGGTTCGGGGTAAGCCACAGGCACACTTACCTCCGCCCAACTTGCGTGCCGGAAGCCACCTTCCACATGGCGCCCCTCAGATTTCAGTTGAACGATGATACCTTTCACAGCGAGTTCTATGCATGGCCAGGGGTCATCAAGCACATCCGTGACGGGATCCCCCGGTATAACTTTGAGCAGATGCTGCCGACGCAGCGGCCTGCCGAGACAGGCGCAGCAGAGTCCTCACAGGTTGCGGCGGGACCTTCGTAGGATGCAGCTGGGACCGCACAAGAACTTCTCGAATCACTGGTCCCCATCGTACAACACTTCAATGCCCAGGTACGAAGTCTTAACGTGGCAACCCAAGTTGTTTCAAGTGGTGCCCCTTTGTTTCCCTTATTTTCTGAATTCCAGCTTGGTCGGTCTCTTGCTCCGTCCCATACTGCCCCTCTCACTTCTCCCATCCCCACCAACTTATTCACCTCTACCAGCCCTATCATCACCCCGATGGGCGAAACGGGCCCGGGACCTGATCCATCAGACCCCCCTCCATCCAAGAGGGCCCGCACTGCTGTCATAGATCCAGTGGTGGACCTTACTGATGATGATCCTCCATCCACTCCACTCATAGGGACATTGATTTTGGAGGAACCCCTGATCGATCCATCAGAGTTCCTCAACATTTGCCTCCCCCATACCTCTTTCACCCCGTCCACTGCTCCCTCCACCGACCGTCCACCTGCCACCTCCTCCGCTCCATCAAACTCATCGGCGACTGTATCAGATCCTCTCATCCGAGAACTTTTCGGAGGAGACCACGGGGTTGAAGTCACCTCCAGTACTGAAGCCGTAGTACCGCCGGTTGACCCCGTGGCCACACCCCAGGATCCTGTCTCTACTATATCTACCCGGCTGGCCAATGTTGGGGCTGATTCGGTCGACCCTCTCCCAGACCAGACCACTCAACAAGACCGGCCAGATTCTGATATGGGCACCTCAATGTAGCAGCAGACACCGGTCCCTCCTCCTTAGAACTCCAACAAATCAATGGCTAGTGGGCAACCTCTGCAGGAGCGGATGCCGGAGCAGGGCGCTCCCGGAAACCCCAACGAAGAGACATGGGGCACAGGCCAATTATACCTACTCATTCAGCAGGCGGCCCTAAAGGCTGAATAGATTCATTCAGAGCTACAGCAACGGTGCACTGAGTAGCACCACCAGATCACAGCGCTTACTGAACAGCGTGATCAGCTGACTAGGGAGAATACCTACCTACAGGAGCAGGTCACCATTGCTGCTCAGGCGTTCTCTGACCTATGGCCTGCTGTAAGGGCTCACCATGCCCCACTCCCTGACAATATAGCGGAGGACAATGTAGCAGTCTAGGCTTACCACCTGCGGACTGCTTTCACTGGTCTATGCAGGGAGAATCAGGAACTCCAAGCGGCGTTAGCCACACGGCCTACCCTTCCTGATCCACATATTGTCTACTCAAAACAGGTGACTTCCAAGCAGACTCAGGCAGCTCATATGCAGGCGACTCTTCACTCCACAGCGGGCGAGGCTTAAGCCCTCCTGCGAAGTCTGCAGGAGTGCTCACTCGCCCTCACTGTCAAAACGCAGGCTATCTCTACCCAGCTGCAACAAATTTCCCGGGAAATTTAGGAGACCACTGACCCAGCACGGTTAGATCAGCTCTATGCCCAGGCGGACGAGCTTGAAATTCAAATGCAACAGACTGAGGCTGACTCGACAGCGGCCAAACAGGTCATTCGGGAAATCCGTCCGCCCATTCAAGCCAGTGCCAAATCCATACAACAGCTGGATGCTAAGGCCGAGACCCAGCTTACCACGATGTTCGGGGCTGTCCCGACGACTATAGAGGAGGCCGCCGCCACTAGGATCTCTGAAGAAGCAGACTTGCTAATGCAGGAATGGAAGCAAGCGGTGTCGGACTTCACCAGGCTTAAAGATACAGTGCTCCGTAGGGTCCTGGAGTTGGGGCCCTTGTTTGAGCAACCGCTTGGAGGAGCACAGCAGGAAAGGGCACGGGACGAAGGCACAACAGAACAGGGCACGGGAGCGAGCGGGGCAATGGAAGTGGAGACTGTTATTTGTGATTGACTCAGAGATGAGTCAAGGAATTGTGGTCAGGGCATGTTGGGGCCCTTGTTTTTGATTATTTTTGAAATCTTGGTTAGAACATTTTGAATTTTGACCCTTTGAGTTGCGGCATGAAGACACATGGCAATCGCGACCGCGTCGCAACTACCAGGAGTCGCGGAGCTATCAAGGTGGTGTGGAAGCATGAGATAGCTGAAGATAGAACATGCACAAGTATAGATGAAGAAAACACACAGCAGAAGACAGAAAGCGGAACACGCAGATAACACTAGAGAAGCTGGGAGCAGCTGAAGAAAAGACACAGAGGAACTGATAGTCGCGAGAGCGGGTGAATAAATAACCGTCACCCGGCTGGAAGAGCGAGAGGCTGAAGAGGTTGCGAGGCTCATAATAGGGGAAGACGCACATAGCGACTGCGGAAGAATCATGCATGACCTTCCTAGGGTTCCTCATCTTCTCTATTCTACCTTTCTGTTCCGAAAACCATCTGTATCAGATTTGTAAGCTGTCATTGAGAATGCCATGTAATCATGTGTTTGGCCAAGAGATTAATACAATGGAAGGTTGCTGTCTCAATAAGATGTTTACGTGCCTGTAATGTGTTTATGCTGGTTTAAAATTTTATTTGCAAATGTCTGAATGCTTATTAAGTGATCTTGCGTATATAACTCTGTATATGTAATCGATGCACTGTCCTTCATGAGTTGCGAATTTGTTCCTTGCCATTGATCTCATCCCCTTCTGCATGTGGTTGCGGCACGCCTCGGGTGAGACTCACTGCTCTCTGGAGCAGGGTGAAAATGCCGGCGTGTTCCTAGACTACATCGGACCCCCTTTGTTGGCCACAACTCCTGAACCTGGGTCTTGTCCGCGATACCTGACTTCTCGCCAACAATATCCCAAGATGACTAGGTTCTACACTATTGTCCCTCACTATTCTCAATGAAGCTCATATCATGGAATATCAAAGGGCTCAAAAACCCATCCAAGCACCGACTGATCAAGAACCCAATTGATCAAGAAAAACCCACAATTTTCTTATTCAAGAAACCAAATGCTCAAGCACTACTTTGAACTCTATTATATCCAGATTATGGAATGGTTGCAACACCATTGTTGTTGAAACTCTTAGGGACTCGGGAGGTTTAGCAATTGCATGGAACCCTCTCAAAATTACCCTGACCAATATCCACGCTCTCATAACTTCATTCAAGCCTCTTTCCATTTGCTTGGTACCAACATTCACGACCATCTCACCAATGTTTACTTCCCCCAACCTATAGCCCAAAAAATTGAAATTTTTAACTCCATTGAGCATCTAAATTCTCTTCGTACCCACCCTCTCTAGGTACTAGAAGTAGACTTCAATATGGTCACCAATCTGGAGGCAAAAATAGGCGAGCGCTTCAAGCTCGAGGCAGAAAACTATAGATTCAAGGAATTCATATAGAAAACCAACTGATTGATCTCCAAACTTCCAATGGAATCCACACTTGGAACAATTGCAGAGGGGGATCCCATCAAATTTCTTCGCACCTTGAAAAATTCCTCATCTCGGACAACTCCATCCATCTCGGAGGTGATATCATCTCCACCATTATTTTAGCCTCAGGTTCTGATCATTGGCCCATACAACTGCAATGGTCGCAACTCGAAGTAGCAAGAAACAAACCATTTCTCTTTGAGTAGTTCTGGCTCACTCATACTGGCTTCAAGGAGATCGTTACCACTTGGTGGAGCAGTATAGTCCTACTGGCAGGCTCCAAATTGTTCCAATTCTAGCAGAAACAGAAGACTCTCGAAAACCTGCTCAAGCGATGGAATCAATCATCCTTTGGCAATATCTTGAAAAATCAGAAGGAACTAGAAACCCAGATGATCGATCTTCAATAAAAAATAATTATGGAAGGGCACACTATTGATCATATGATCCAGGAGCAAGTGCTAATGGGTCACTTGGAATATTGCAGGCTATAGGAAGAAATCTATTGGAAACAGAAATCCATAATCTGATGGCTCAAAGAAGGGGAAAAAATACAAAATTATTCCATCGCTCCACTATCCAACGCAAAATGCACAATCGCATCACAGTCCTAAAAAATGAACATGGAGAAAAGCTCGAGGCACACGATGACATTGAATAGGAATTATTAAGCTACTTCAAGGATTCTCTCAAAGAACCCAATACAGAGCACCAACCTGTCATCAACAAATTTACTCAGAATATCCCAAGAATAATCATGGAGGATCATAATCAAATGTTGTTGCGATCAATCACGTTGCAAGAGGTGGATTAGGAAATGTCGCAGATCAAAGGTGAGAAAGCCCCAGGTTCAAATGGCTTCACCTCAAAATTCTTTCACTTCTTCTGGGAGGACATCAAGCAGGAAATCTGGGATTTGGTTGAGGAATCTAGAAGTATGCACTGGATCCTTCCAATCCTCAACGCCACCTTCCTAACTCTAGTTCCAAAATAGGAACAAGCGTCTACACCCAGCAAGTACATGCCCATTTCTCTCTCCAATGTCATCTACAAGCTCATCTCCAAAGAGATCACCAATAGGCTTAAACCACTTCTCTCGCCTCTCATATCTCCAGAACAAATGAGGTATGTGGTAGGGCGACAAATCCTGGATGGAATAATTCTAACGCATGAAGTCATCCACTAGATGAAATCCAAAAAAAGGCTAGGTATGCTCCTCAAAATTGATTTATTCGAAGCCTTCGATAAGCTCAGTTGGGCCTATATCAAACACATGCACCTGGCATTTGGCTTTAGCCCTACTTGGATCAGATGGATCATGAGCTTGATCTCCTCCCCTTTCTTTTCCATTCTTGTCAATGGCTCACCCTCGTCCACCTTCAGTCCCTCAAGAGGAATCCGTTAGGGTGACCCTCTCTCTCCTTTCCTAATTGTCCTCATGGTGAAATGTTTGGGATGTCTTATCCGCCAAGCTAGCTACTCTCAGTCCCTCAAAGGAATCTCCATTCACAACAACCCCCCCCACCCCTCTCCCATCAGAAATTTTTGGATGACAACATGTTGATTGGCCATCCTTTAGTCCAAGAAGCCTGATCTTTCAGACCTTTGCTAGATAGATTCTCTGAAGCATCCAGAGCCACCATCAATGCCAAAAAATTGAAGCTCTTCTTCTTTAATACCCCGGCTATCACCCAACGCAATATCTCCAAGATCCTTGGCTTCTCCATTGCGTCTCTTCCCTCCAAATACCTAGGAGCACCACTTATAGATTCTTCCATCAAGCAATCTTCTTGGAAGGAACCACTGGATAAGCTAGAAGCCAAACTCTCTTCCTAGACCCATCGAGCTCTCAATATCGATGGTCGTCTTGTGTTGATCAAGTTTTTCCTTCAATCGATGTCTCTGTATATATTCTCAGTGTTAGTCTCTCCTAATTGGGTTCTTAAATCCATCCAAAACCTTCAACGTACCTTTCTGTGGGGTGGCAAAAAAGACACTAAGAAATGGGAGCTAGTCAAATGGTCTGAGGTCTGCTTACCCAAACACTTGGGAGGCTTGGAATTGAGGGATCCTGGCCAAAGTAATTCCATTATGGGTGCCCGCATCTGGTGGAAATGGGTTTTCAATCCCAGCACTCCATGGAAACAGCTATGGGAAACCAATATATGTTGGAATTTGGCCTCAAGAAGACCTCATATGCTACAACCTAGATGACATGGGATCCCATATCTAGAAAGAAGCCAAGCAACACAAATATCTCATCCAATCCCACTGTTTTTACGAAATTCGCTTAGGATATCAAGCTTGTCTCTAGGAAGACTCTTGGCAGCAACAACCTAAGTTGGCTACTCTCTTTCAAAAACCCAGGTGGAAATCCACCCTCTAGGGTAGGGAGAATAATTAGGTCAAACATTTTTGGACACTACTAAACATCCATGGCTTCCACCAATGGCTTCTCACCACTCAGTGGTAGGAAAATTGGCATGAGGAAACCCATGATGACATTGGGATGGAACTAAATAAAATGAAAAAAAGATGTTCAGAAGGACTGAACATCCTCAGATGGGGCTACACCACCCAAGGTACATTCACCACTAAGGAGGCCTATCACCTGCTTCATCCAAATGATCGTAATCAATCTAACATAATTTGGACGCAGATATGGAATTCTAGCATATGGCCAAAAGTCTCTACCTTCCTATGGTTATTGAGAAAACGCCTCATCTTAACTTGATATAATCTTCTAAAAAAAGGGTTCACAAGTCCCTCATGCTTCCCAGATTTCAAAGACAGGAGGAAACTATATATCATTTGTTGGACACTTGCCCTTTCACAAGCTCTCTTTGGGATAGAGTAGCCATTCTTTGTCGTAGAACAAATAGAAAATGAGGGGAGATCATGAACACTATCCGCCTCTGGCAGAAGGCCCCCTTCAACAACAACCTCCTCAATTCTTTGTGGCTTCTCATCCCGGGGCTCCTCCTATGGAATATCTGGAAGGAAAGAAACAACCACATCTTAAAATACCAAGTAACTCTGCAAGAGATATTATGGATCAATCTTTGTAACGATCTAAAAGAGACCTTAGCCATGTGACAATGGAAGGACAAAAATCTCCCATATCTACCCTCAGAGCATATCATATGGGCCAACTGGAATCTCTAGATTCCTTGCCACTTTGTAGGGTCCTCCTCCTCCAACCATCCGTTAGAATCTCCTAGCTCTTGGAGCCCTCCTCATCCAGTCATTTACAAACTCAACTTTGATGGAGCCTCCAAAGGAAATCGAGGTGAAGCAGGCTTTGGAGGAATATTCAGAAACACAACAGGGGATCCCTTTCTCATATTTTTTGGATCCATTGGATGGGACACCAACAAATTAGTGGGGATGGAAGGTCTTCTACAAGGCCTTCACCTTGCTCATGAGAACAACTTCTTCCCTCTAGAAGTATAAGGGGACTCCCAAATCATTATCAATACTTCTCATCGACTTCTTCACGACTCCTCTTCTTCCAAATTCTCAAAGAGTTGGAGATTAGCTGCACGGATGGAGTACCTAGAGCAATGGTTTCACTCCCACAAATCCATCTCATTCATGCATGTGTGCAGATCAACCAATGTTGTTGCTAACTTCCTAGCCAACAAAGGGGTGGACCATGACTCCCCCCTTGTCTCCTGTAGATTTCAAAAAATTGATGATGAATCTCTTTGCACATCATGCATTCAGTTGGTGCTCAAAGATATTTAATCCTCGGATGTGGGTGACTAGATTTGCTATGGTGGAAGGCCACATGGCTCCTCTGCAGTCATGCAGCTGGCCTCACCTCGAGGTTGCACCTGCCTCTAGCATGAGAGCCATAAATACACCTTGCTAGGTTCTAATCTCATTCATTCCATGGCACTTGATGCATTCAATATGGCATACTGTGCATTCATTCCTACCTCGATCGTAGCGTAGATTTTTCTGGCCTTTTATGGGAAATGGAGCCAAATCCTTCCCGCATTCGACTCGCGCTTCCCTCCATTTTTCTCTTCGGCTTTCTCTGCAAGCTCCTGCTTTTAGTTATGCTTGCCCCAGTTTTTCTGCTGCCCTTCACACTATTGTTCCTCCACCCACCACTCATCTGCCTCCCTCTGCACATTAATTCCCTCCTCTTCATCCCCAATACTCCATCAAAGCTATTCCTTGCCGCCACCACATGTGCTAGCATAGGGGAGGAAGTAGAGGTTCTCCCTCCCGCCCTCCAATTCCAGCCATGTCAAAGTGCACAGTGGCCTTATCGTTGGCTATGGACACACCAGAGGTCTTTGACCCCCAGATGCTCTCGACCCATCTCTCAATTCAAATTCTTGATATTCAAGAAAGCTACTCTAGCTCAGGTTCTAGGAAGCGACCTCGAAAATCCACTCTCTCTCTTTCATCCTCCTTGTTGCCTAGGAAAATGGTGGCTCTTCCAGTCAAAAGCATGGAGGACGCTTCTGAAAGTGGGGGTAGCAGCTCTGTTAAAGGAGTCTGACAAATTGAAAATGTAGAGGACATAGGTGCTCGCTCCACCTCCACTCTAGAACTGGCTCCCTAGTTCTCCAAGAAGGAGGATGCCCTCTTTGATTTCAAATGCTACATTTTGGAAGAACCTCCTCATCCATAATGCCATGATGCAAAGGACCAACAAATGTAGAGCCATGGCTCTCCTTTTTTCCAGTATTTTCATGCCTCTATACAGTTTCTATGTTTATTTTTCTTCCTCACAACAAACTCAGTTTTTTTGATACTTTGTTAATAGCTGGTTTCCCCATGAAGGAAAACCCTTTCTATGACTTTTTGAACTCTCTATGGGATGGTTTCCCTGCAAGGGGTAGCCCCATTTTTGAATTTTTGAATTGTCTCCGTCTGACAAGGGTTGGTTAATTCTACAACCTCTCTCACAAAGCTTGAATGTAATTTTTTTATACCATGTAATAGAAATTAGCCTTATTCATAAAAATAAAAATAAAAACATTATCTACTCCCTCTTTATTGACATCCAAGGAGGAATTTTATTGTTGATAACCAAAATGGGCCACACTGATTAAATGGATCTTAGCTCTCCAAATGGATTGAATCTATAAGCTGCTAATGAAAGCTTAAGATTACGAGGTTCTTATTTAAACTTTGGCCATATTTCCTCTATATTCATAAATGAATGGTAATCCATAAATTGTGTTATGCTTTTGCATCTGAACAATTGTCGTAGAATTGGAATTATGGGAATATAACGAAGAACCTTGCGAGGCACCTTTTTTGTTACTTTATCAGTTTGATATCTACTCTCATCACATTTTGGGAATTTGTCTTTCGACACATGTTATTTATAATAGAGAATATCATCATTAGGACATGCATGAATAAATTGATACTCCATTCCAATATCTTTCATAATGGCATGTATATCTCGGTACGTGTGAGGTAAAACATTTGATGGTGGTAATAGAAATTCACCTAACAATCTACAACATCAGCAATCAGTAGTGCTAGTTAATGTAAACAATATACATATTGCATCCAAATAATGTTACAAATGGTGATTGACATACTAACATTGAAAACAAAGGAAAAAATAATTGCTTTATCATGATGTACTAAATGTCACAAAATATATTACATACCTTTGGAGTTGTGTCACACATGTGTTTTTTTAAAGTCCTATAATTTACAGTATCACAAGATGACTGAATATTTCTTCCTTGCATATTTTCATATTGTATATATATATATATATATATCAATATTCAAAAAAATTCAAAAGAATAGAAAAAGAAACAAAAAAGAAGAAGAAAAAGAGGGTGTAGAAAAAAAAAAGAGGAAAAGAAAACCCCACAAAAAATGAATAGTTCTGAAAGTGCTACAAATCAAAATTCCACTACTATCTAGAAAAGTTTGTTCAATCATATAGTTTAAGCATGATTTTAAAATTTTGAATTTTTTTCTAATAGGTTAGAAAATGAAGATTTTCCAAACTGTTTAATCTTTGCTTATCAGTAGATAGGTAGAAAATGACATTGGTTCAACAACTTAATCTGAACCAATAGGAGAAATAAGGGTTAGGGGTTAGGTTAGAATTTCAAAAGAAAATGTTTCAAGGTCTGCAAGTCTAAGTGCACCCTAAAAAGAAGAAAAAATGTTAAATTTGTAGTTTGGGTAGGTAGATACATTTAGAAATAAGAATGAAAGAAAGGTGAAAAGATGATTTTACAAAGTACAACATCAAAATTCCATTTTTCTTATGGTGGAAGAAGAAATACCAAAGCAGAGGGTGCTTGCACTCAAAGGATTGGAAGAAAGAGGTATGTTTTGAAGTTTAGGGACTTAAATATATCTCAAAATTATTTGAGAATATTTTATGTTTCCATTTCACCCTAAGCTTCAAAATATTGTTGTCCCCTTTGTCCTACCCTTTTAATTTTATCCTAAGTCTTATGCTACCCCCCAAAATTCTCCTATCTTATGACCCCACCATCCCATCACACATCCCATCTATGCTAACCACCTTGCAACTCCCTACCATCTCCTCTCCCGACATAGATCTGATGGCCCACAGTGATTTTCGGCCTCCCCTCACCCTCCAAAATTTAACAAAGGGGGGGGAGGTGGGGGTTCGAAATAGGCAGTAACCGATAATGCCACTCCTGCTACATGTCACCCACAGGATATGTTCACACCCCCCTCATTCATTACCAGCTACCGCCATCACCCCCCAAAAACTGCTCCCGCCACAACTCAAACCACCGCGCCCATTGACTGTTGTCTGTACCATTGGCGCCACATCCACTCCCGCCTACCAGCTTCACCTAATCACATCACCTCCTTCCCAACGAGCCGTTGTACCATAAATGGTTGGGATGTTATCCAACGGACCCTCGCTACCTCACCGGCCGACCAATCATCCTTTAAGGCCCAAATTCATCACTGGAGCAGAGTTTACTTTGTTAAATATGTTAGATTATTGCAGGACATTTACAGTTGCAGGAAATTTTCAGTTGCAGGAAATTTTCAGTGAACACCAGTATGTAAAGCCTCTAATTAATCAGTATAAGAATTCATAGTGCTCTGCAGAGTGAAAAACACTTCCCCTTCTATTATCTCCCTCCCCCCCTGTTGATTTATAGAAATTCCCCTTCCCTGCTCCCTTTTTCTTACATCCCATTCTTCATTGCAGATTGAGAGCTAATTTACAGAAGACATAAGATGCCTCCAAAGGCATACCAATAACCTTTCAATCCCATGGTCTATCCTCAAGTATACTTATATCATATAGCCCTGACAGACCGAGACTACACAATCCATGAGATAGAGTCAGACTCTGACTTGTTTGATGTCTATTGTTGGCTCGAGGATAAATTTCTCGATGAAGCTAATGATATTGGCATGTGGGAGACCCAACTACCTCTTTAAATTTTTCCCAAAATGCATAGCTACCTAGAATTCATCAGGAAGTGCCAATCCTACTATGACATTAATTAGAGAACCATAGTCACCCCAATAGGAGAAATCAAGTTCACTATCAATGCCCAATCCATTCAGCAAATGATGCAGGCCCCCACTCCTGAACAAACATTCCATTTCTCTGATGAAGCCCTTAGTAAATTTTATCAGAAACTTGACTTTTCCAGCAGAGCCAAAACTTTGCAACTTTTTATGGCCACTGATGCTCCAATGCCTACAAAGAATCCTCCATACCACTCTTCTATTTTCCCTGGTAGAACCCAACAGATAGTCATTGTCTTGTTATATCAGCTAGGATACCACACAAATCAATGGGTGGATGAGGCTTTAATAGGCCTCTTATCCATCCTCTCATCATATTCCAAGCCCTCAATCATTTTCAACTATGCTCAGTTTCTTGCAGATGCCATTCATGAATAGTTTTTAAAGTTTAATACAGAGGAGGTTTTCAGATACACCTCTGTATTAGTGTATATGTTTGTTTATTTTCAGTCCAACATGTTTCAATTTCAGATGACCAAGGTAAATGAAGATGAAGAGCCTCAAGCTATCATCATCTGGACCACTCTGCTATTAAAGGACCAGAATAACTATACATACAAGGATTTTTTGGATTTGTTTGTGCATCTATCCATCTGCACACTCAATAGTACAACAAAGCCAAGGATAAGTGAAGAAATCGAGAAAACCATGCATCTAATAGAGAAAATGAAGACAACAGATTGGTACTTCTACCATAATTACCCAGAGATCTGAGTCTATGGTTGTGAGTTGCCCCCCTACAAATTTCCAAAGTTCCTCTCCATGAGGGTCTTTGCACGAGAGTATATAAGACAGATGATACATGCATATGAGCTCCACTTTGTCTCTGCAAAGAAGAAGTATCAGTTAAAGATCAAGGCACAAATTGGGCCTTTCATTTGTAACAGTAGATCAGCAGGGGAGGAGGCAGATAAGATATTGAAGGGGATGGGTTTCAGTCACAGTTTCGCTTGGTATTATGACCCCACAAGGATTATATCCAAGAAAAGGGTGGAAAATAGGTCCACACCCTATATCCACACACACAGGTTTGCAATTGAGCAGTATGCCAATCAAGTAGAATGGGTGACCAACACCCTACAAGAATATGAAGATCAGGTGATCTCCACCTCAGGCATCCAGACCCCAACACCACAAGAAAGGAAGAATGCAGAAGACAAAGAAGACAAGGGGAAAGAGAAAGAGAAAGAGATAAGGAGCAAGAGGTCAAGAGAGTATTAGTCGCCTTCGGTGACTGATACCTCTAGCAAACATTTCAAACTGAAATATAGGAATAGGGCCCGAATTCACATGGAAATCGATCAAGGAGGTGAATCAGAGCAGCAGACAGTGATTCACATCAAGGAAACCCCTAGGTCATCTTCAATAGGTGGAGAAACAATGGCATCCCCTACATCATCAGCCACAGTGTTTGTTCAGCAACAAGGTCTACAAGAATCTACTTCCAGACCTGCCATAGAAGGCCAAGATAATTTTTTCTTCGAGATATTCAAAGAGATAAAGATGAAGAATGAGGTGTTGAAGGCCACCACCTACAATCAATTTTGGAAACAAGCATCAAGTTCTAAAAGCAGGTTGTTATCTGCCTTTGATATTGAAAAGGGGAGGATGCAAATGGAATTCTTAGAAGCTTTAGTCCCACAACCTCAAGGAGCAATAGATTATAAGAAGGAATCCTTCGAATTAAATTCCAAATAAATCCATCCTTTGAATCAAATGGAGCTTCACAAGCAGACCAAAGAGATGGTGCAGCCTCCACTTTGACAAGTACTGCCATGAGCTTGTCAAAACTTCAACTATCTTTGTCCAATACTCAATCACAACTCAAGATAGAGAAAATCTCTGCTCTAGCCAAAGACTCAAGGATCAAGTCTTTGGAGGATTTAATAGTAAATCTTGGGTATGACCCAACCAATGTTCAAGCTGTGGAGGAGTTGTTGAAGAAAAAGAATGCTGACATAGCAGCCCTCAGGAAAAAACTCAAGATGCTAGCAACAGAAGAACCCTTGGAAAAAGGCATTGAGGAATATGAGTCACAGAAGGTAGAGTTAATGAATCTAGTCATGGAACAATCTACCCAAATAAAAAATATGGATACTGAGATGGAGAAGCTACTGAATGATAAAGAAGAAGCATCTTGAGTGGTACTCATCCTGCTAGAAGTTGTGCCCATTTCATCAATTCCATCTGTTGTTCCACCAACTGCTAGAGCATCTAGTGGGACATATTAGATGTCCAAGGCCATGGAAAACATGGCCCTGTAGCTACAAGAGATCAAGAAATTGGAAGCACATAAAGGCTTCCAAAGGGATCAAAAGGCAAGATCATAAACTGCCCATGAGATAGCCAAAAAGCAGATTGAGAGGTTGGAGAAGGCTGAAAAGGAGTTTTCAGCCAATAGTATTCTGGGCCAAGTGAAGCTAATAATTTGGAGCAGTATCATAGAGTCAGTAGATGAAATTTGGCGTTCCATCAATATTATTTTTGATAAAAAAGAAATGGCTGACAAATGTACAATGGCTATTGAAAAATCAAATTAGGAATTGGGAAATATGCCAATCACAGCCCATAAAATCATAAAATTCCTGAAGTCCAAAACCAGTTATGAGCTTGAAGAGCTGAAAATGTACGACAGAACAGTGACCATATTAGAGGTGAAAAGGGTCCTCACTAAGAGGAATTTGGTGAGTCAACTGGAGGAGAAGTGTCACGAATTGGACTTAGCCATCAACATATTCTTAGACAAAATTGAGCCATTGAGAGCAAAGGGGTTTCCCTCACTGTATGTGATGAATAAAAATCTTATCCAGAAGGGAGATTACAAGGCCAAGGTCAGGGAGGCAGCTAAGGATACCACCAAATTTTCCAGCATTAAAGGGAACGTGACTGGGAAAGTCATCTTGGATCTCTTAAGTAATGACATCTTTATTCAACATGAGATGAAACATGTTTTCCTCACCAGGCCCACTTTCAGCAAGTACACAAAGGTGGATGAAGTATACTGACAGGTCATGGGGATGAAAATTTTAGGAAAGAAGGAGCAGGCCAAATTGTGCATGTACCAAGATTGAAAGGGCATGATTTCACATGTCAGCACTGCCACCAATTGAAGAAAAGTACTAGCACCTCATCATAGTTAATGATCCAGCTAAGGCGATCCAAAAGCTGAGCCAAATGTCAGAGCCACCCATCATTGGCTCTTCATAACCACCTCTACCACTTTCAGCTCACTTTTGGATTCACGAAGAGTTTTCGAGGTTAATTCTGTGGGCATTGTTTTGTCAGAGATTTTTTGTTTCGACCTTGCATGGCCACACTTGTCTAGTTTTAGTTTAATTGTAATTAATGAAAGTTGCCGAAGTAGATTAGGAAAACTGATGTAGTTTGCAGTTAATTACTGCATAAATTTCATTATCAAGGGTTGGACCTTGTTAGTCTCTGTAATTTAATAACTTTTGGTATTGGAACGCTATAATTTTTTGGAGCTGGGCATTAATAATAAGAAACTGTTCACATGATTCTTGAGCTATGTTAATGGTGATGTTGTTGGAAATATGTTTCTTGTATCCTATTATACTGAATTGATTGTCCTTGATGGCAACTCTCTGACAAAGGATGCAGATAATGACTGTATGAAGAACTCATAAAACCATCAGCAGTTCTATACAAGCAGATTGACTTTTTCAAATATAGAAAAATATATACGCGGGTTTGTAAAAGCCAAGTCGCGTATGTCCGTGGATAAGTACGACCCAAGTCGTGTATGGCTATTTGTGCTCCAAATTTATAAAACCAGGGGGCATTACCATGGTATTGGCCCTCAGTATTGAATGCTGGATTATCTATTTGATCCCGTCTAGGAATACCATCAACGGTTGAGTGGTTTTGACTCATGGTATTGATAAAGGCTAAAACTATATAAGGAGAAGAGGATCATAGTGCAAGGTGTGCATGTGGAAGGGTGTTAATGATTAAATCTCTTTAAGAGATATCTGCATGGTTGAACTCTGTTTCTGATAGATCTGAATCTATGATGCACCTATGGATATGATGAAGGTTCAAGATCTCTAGATCTAGAAATGATGAATCTCTAGGATGATTTGAAAAATAAATGATGAAAACCTGGCGCAAGTCTGATGAAGAAATTGAAGAAATCTGGGTAAGTTTATAGATCTGGTCTGTTCTACAAATTTTATATTTTACAGATCTATACGCTAGTTTGTCTCGGTAAAAGCACGTATATACGCGGGTTCGCTTAATAAAAAGCGTGTATGGAAGTTAGGGTTTCTGAAGCTTATTTCACAGATATTACTTCTGTTATCTCTCTACTGTCTGTCAATGAAGTCTTCTTGAAGTTCTGGGCTGTTTGAATATGATGTATGCTACTGATATGATAATGAACAAATCTAATCAATGATTGAGAAAAAATTACGAGGGAAGAATGACTGTCTAAACAGTTTTGCATGGTTGATAGATACTCTGAACAGAAATCTAATTTCAGATCTGAATATGAGTCTAAACAAATTCTGAAAGAAAGCTTACACACACTAGAAAATTTGGCGGAAATTCCGACGGCCAATTCGTCGCTATTCCGACACATAGTCGTCGTAAGAGCGATAGTTCGAGGGCGGGAAAAACGTGGTTTACCATACAGTCGCAGTTCCGACGCAATTAAAAAGCGTCGCACTATCGACCATTTTTCCGTCGCTTCCAAACAAGCGTCACTCTTTCGACGTTTCCCAATCCGTCGCACTTCCGACCTTCATAAACTGTCGCACTTCCGACGAAATGTGGTCCGATGTTTTGAACGTCGCTCTTCCAACGTTTATAAACTGTAACGATTACGATGAAATGTGGTCCGACATTTTGAATGTCGCTCTTCTGACATTTGTAAATTGTCGCAATTCCGACGCAATGTGGTTCGACGTTTTGGACGTCGCTCTTCCGACGGTTGTAAACTGTCACAATTCCGATGAAATGTGGCCTGACGTTTTAGACGTTGCTCTTCCGACATTTTTAAATGGTCGCAATTCCAACGAAATGTGGTCCGACGTTTTGAACGTCGCTCATCCAACGTTTTTATACTGTCGCTCTTCCGACATTTCTAATCTGTCGCAATTCCAATGCTTACAAGGCGTCGGTATAGCGACGACAGGTTCAATTTAAAAAAAAAATGAAACTTTAAAAGAGGAAAAACGTTGTTTTGAATATATTATATGAAGTAAAACATTCCATGAAGTCATTACATTTTCACATCTGAAGATTGGAACCCAAATATCCATCCAGAAAAGTGGAAGTCCCACCCCAGACAATGATAGAAAAATACCCCATGTCACATACAGGGACATGATATAAAACCCGGTAACGGTCCACATGGAGATTATCGACAAATCTGAGAAAGCATCCAAATATGCCCGAGGCATCTATAAGAAAGTGAAATAGCAGTATGTAGAATAGTAAAGCAACAGATAGAGTACCGACGTCCATTGTTCCAAATACAAATTAAAGTACCCAAAATCCTTGAGCAGAGAAAAACGCTAATCATGTGAGGAGTGTGATATGTCCAAAATATAAAAAGACCATCAGACCATATCAATAAACCAGCAACATAGACCAGCATCGCTAGTTTTGAAGGCAGAGTGATAAACATTAATCATTTTTTTTTCACGAGAGAAAAAACGATGTTTTGAATATATTATATGAAGTAAAACAGTCCATGAAGTCATTACATTTTCACATCTGAAGATTGGAACCCAAATATCCATCTAGAAAAGTGGAAGTCCCACCCCAGACAGTGATAGAAAAATATCCCAAGTCACATACAAGGACTTGATATAAAACCCAGTAACGGTCCACATGGAGATTATCAACAAATCTGAGAAAGCATCCAAATATGCCCGAGGCATCTGTAAGAAAGTGAAATAGAGTATGTAGAATAGTAAAACAACAGATAGAGTACTGACGTCCATTGTTCCAAATACAAATTAAAGTACCCAAAATCTTTGAACAGAGAAAAACGCTAATCATGTGAGGAGTGTGATATGTCCAAAATATAAAAATACCATGAGACCATATCAATAAACCAACAACATAGACCAGCATCACTAGTTTTGAAGGCAGAGTGATAAACATTAATCATTTTTTTTTCATAAGAGAAAAAACATTGTTTTGAATATATTATATGAAGTAAAACATTCCATGAAGTCATTACATTTTCACATCTGAAGATTGGAACCCAAATATCCATCCAAAAAAGTGGAAGTCCCACCCTAGACAGTGATAGAAAAATACCCCATGTCACATATAGGACTTGATATAAAACCCAGTAATTGTCCACATGGAGATTATCGACAATCTGAGAAAGCATCCAAATATGCTCGAGGCATCTATAAGAAAGTGAAATAGCAATATGTAGAATACTAAAGCAACAGATAGAGTACCGATGTCCATTGTTCCAAATACAAATTAAAGTACCCAAAATCCTTGAACAGAGAAAAACGCTAATCATGTGAGGAGTGTGATATGTCCAAAATATAAAAAGACCATCAGACCATATTAATAAACCAGCAACATAGACTAGCATCGCTAGTTTTGAAGGCAGAGTGATAAACATTAATCATTTTTTTTTCACAAGAGAAAAAACGTTGTTTTGAATATATTATATTAAGTAAAACAGTCCATGAAGTCATTACATTTTCACATCTGAAGATTGGAACCCAAATATCCATCCAGAAAAGTGGAAGTCCCACCCCAGACAATGATAGAAAAATACCCCATGTCACATACAGGGACATGATATAAAACTCGGTAACGGTCCACATGGAGATTATCGACAAATCTGAGAAAGCATCCAAATATGCCCGAGGCATCTATAAGAAAGTGAAATAGCAGTATGTAGAATAGTAAAGAAATAGATAGAGTACCGACATCCATTGTTCCAAATACAAATTAAAGTACCCGAAATCCTTGAACAGAGAAAAACGCTAATCATGTGAGGAGTGTGATAACCATCTACAGAAACCCAGGCTCGCTTGTAAGATCAGGCTCGCTTGATTCCAAAATTGGTAACCATCTGTTGCATCCAAGATGTAAGGTTCAGGCTCGCTTGTTTCCATTAGTAGCCCACTACAACATCCACCCTGTTCATAGCAAAAAGGTTCTTGTAGATATACAGAGAAAGAGTATAATACGTAGACCATATAAACATGGCTCTGTATTTCAAAAAACAGGTTTAAAATAGAAACAGGGCAACATTTTTTTTCTAAGTAAAGTTAATCTATTAACAGTGGGAATAAAATTACACCGAAGTCAAAATCATTGCCCAGAATCATGGCAAATTTGTCATCAAAAAATCAAAAAATTAAGAAGACTGCTCTCATATGGGGAAACCAGTCTTGAACGTTTAATTTACAGAATTCAAAAATATTACAAAGGTCCAGCACAGTAAAATAATCTAAAAGCAGCCCAATTAAGTGGGCTGCGAAGCAAGAAAAACAAATTAACCAAACTACTCCTCCGGCTCCTCGACGATTCGGCACCATCCTTCGGAAGGTCCAGGATCGCTAGGTGCTACCTCCACATTCATGCCACGGCTCCCCTCCTGAAGGCCAGAATGCTGGCCGGCTTGTTCCAAACTTAGACCCGCTGGACGGGTGCATTCTTCCTTCGTTTGGGACTCCTCGCGGAAAACCACAGTGATTGAAGCTGTAATTCGTGGGCGGTTGAGAGAGAAATTAAAGGAAAATTGCGCAGTGCGCGTCGTGGGAGAAGGTGAACTAGCGGTGGGGAAATGAGGAGCAGGGGAATCCATACGGTGGCCAGATCCTACAACCCAACCCCGTCCACTCCTAGTATTTGGATAGTGACCTGCATAATAATCACTGGACTGGCCGGAAGACAACTCGGTTGAGGGGCTGGAGGGAGCGCGCAGGAGTTGACCTCTAGTGCTCCCCATGTGGCAACGCATCCTTTGATGCACGTGAGGCATGGGTGCAGTCTCACTAGAAATGGGCACAAGAGGAGACGGAGAAGCAGAATTCCAAGAAATAGAGGAAGACAGACAAGGACTAGACTGAGAGAAATGAAGATATGCAGCAAGGTCTACGCAGCAATTCAACTGGTCACTTCTCCTTCTCGTCACAGTGAGCAGGCAGTGTAACCCAACAACTGGCTCGTCTGAAAAACCATAGCGAAATGCCATTTTATCGACCCGACTGCAATGAAATCGAAGGACGCTCGTCATAATTAATATCTGATCATTAATGAGAGCCGAAGGCCGGATCATATTCGAGCATGCAGAATCGCTAACGGGAGTGGAGGTATGATCTTGAATAGTGTTAAAATTTAATGCGATTTGATGTGAAAACCTTGGAACTTAATTGAACAGCGTTAAATCTTAATGCGATTGATATGAAATCGCCACATCCATGTCCCGTCGCCTTAAACGACATCGAATGCACCCACAGCCGGGAGCAGGGCAAGTTTTTATTGAGGACACGTGGCAGAAATTTATTGGAGCGGATCTTTGTTTGGGCCGCTCACGTAGTGGAAATCCGGACCCAAAAAAGATTAGGGCAAATTTGATAAGAAATTCGCGTCATAACTCTCCCTCCGTATGCCAGCCCAACTTCGGGCCCGAAAAAGATTAGGGTAGAATTCATTTGGTTTTCGTGTCACAAAATTGGCCGACTTCAGTAGGCTATTTTGGAACGTGAATTTGGTTTGAATTATGGTTTATCACCATTTGAAGTCTAGCGGGCTCGACTTAAGAACAATTTTGTTTGATCCCATCTTATAAAATTTGTGTTGGTTTTCTTTGATAATACACATATTTATAATAAATCATGGGAATACCACACTAAACATGTGGAAAAGTTATATAAATTATTGAGAAAAATCATTTTTATGTAAAAATATCCAAATGTGCTTTTGGAAAATAAGAATTCGAGTATTTGGTTCATATTGTTTTAAAGGAAGGAGTGAAGTTGGAGCCTCAAAAGATGCCAGCTATTACAAAATGACCTATTCCTAAGAAAATCAAGGTTCTTAGAAGATTTTTTAGACTTACATGATATTATTGATCATTTGTTAAGAATTATGCATGCATTTCAAGTCTACTCACATATCTCTTGAAGAAAATATCATTTATATGGAATGATGAGGCTACTTTGGCATTCTCTCTTTTAATGGATGCCATGTCTTCTACACCAACATCAGTTGCACCTACTTCTGGTAAAACATTCATAGTAGAGTGTGAGGCACTAGGAAAAGGAATTTACGTAACATTAACACAATAAGGGATATCATTGGCTTTTAAAAGCAAGGAATTCAAAGAAAATATTTGGTGAAATCTACGTATGAAAAATAAATGGAAGCAATATTACATGCAATAAAACATGGGGATAGTATATCATTGGGAGGTACTTTAAAGTCAAGATATACCATGATAGCATAAAGTATTTTTTGAAGCTATGGATTTCATTGGAAGATTAACAAAAATGTGGAGAAAAAATGCAAAGTTTTAATTTTGAGATAATCTGCAAAAAGGGTAAGGAAAATTTAGTACATGATGCTCTTTCTAAAATAGAAGAGGCCTCAAATTTATATCCAATTAAATTTTCTATTCCTAGGTGGCTAGAAGAAGCTTGCCATAATGGAAAAATGACAATAGTACTAAACAAAAACTAAAATTTATAAAGGATAGGATGAACTCTATGGAGCATTGGGAGTGAAAGAGAGATATACTTTGGTGCAAATGTAGAATATTTTTATGCACACAAGCATATTTGAATAAACAAATATTAAGGGAGTCCCATGTCTCTCTGATGGTAGGACGCGGGGTTCCTTAAAACATCTCAAAGGATCAAAAAATATATTTTTGGAAGGAATGAAGAAAGATATTCAAAATTTTGTAAGAGAAGGTCAGGTTTGCATAATAAATAAAGAGAGATAGTAAAATCTCTAGGGTTACTTCAACCATTCCACATACATATTCAAAGACTAGAAGATATATCAATAGACTTTATTACAGGGTTACTGAAATATAAAGGTAAGTATTACATTTTGTGGTCATTTATATAGACAAATTTTGTAGATTTTTTTTGTAGAGCTCAAAGTACATAAACAACAAGCCAAGTGGCAGAAGTGTCCGTGAAAGAAATTCATAGTCTTCATGGTTTTCCTAAAGTAATAGTAACAAGAAAATTTTGGAAATAATTATTTTATATGAGTGGAGAAACACTAGCTGCCATGAGTTCTACATATCAAACACAATCAAATGGTCAAACAAAAATAGTTAACAAATGTTTTTAAGGTTATCTAGAATGTTACTCTTTAGAAAAGAAATCTTAATGGATGAAGTGGGTTCGTCAAGGAAGAATGGTAATATGATACTATCATACTACCTATCACATATCTACTAAAATTTCCCTATTTAAGGCCCTTTATGGATATCCAACTCCTAGTATCTCATACTTTTTGCAAGATAAGTCCAAAGTATAGGAAACAGAGTCACATATGGAAAATACTAAATAAACTTTGAAAATTATTATGTAAAACCTTCAAATGACATGAAACATGATAAAACAACAAGGGGAACAACATTGAAGTGAAAGATAATTTGAGGAGGGTAATTGGGTATTTTTTAGATTATAGCATTATAAGCAATCTTCATTCAAGAAAAAGAAGAATAAAGAATTAGCTCAAAATTGAAAACTGTTATGGCCCTAAATAATTATTCATAGGATTGCACAAGTGATATAGAAGTTATATTTTCCTTCTTCTTGCATTCATAAGGTTTTTCATGTATCTTGCCTAAAAAAGGTTTTTGGAAAAAATATGCCAATGTAAATAGAACTTCCAAAATTAGATGAAGAATGAAAGTTGATTCTTGAACCACAAAAAGTTATAGATAAACATTAGGTATCTCTTTGACATATAACCATTATGAAGTACCTAATCAAGTGGAATAATATTCCTCTAGAAGAAGGTACATGGTAAAATGATCAATTCGTGATGAAATACCCACGGCTAAAGGGTTCGTTTGAAGTTTTGACAAAGGTTTTGTTATATGTTTTATATAACGCGCGGCAGAATAGTTCTATTGTTTGTTAAGGTCCCACACAGTGATCAAATTTGAAGGGAAGGTCTGAATTTCAATTAGAAGGGCATATATCTATGTCGCCCTTCCATAATGAAAAGCTTAAAAAAAAAAAATTTCAATTGACCACAATAAATTATTTTTACATTTCATTTTCAGAAAGACAAAACCATCAATCTTTATATTAATAAAATATTGTTACATATACAACAATGAAGAAGGCTCCATCTTTCATTGCTTAAATATCTCATTGGCAATGTCAACATAAGTCTTGAAGACACTATTATAAGAGTTTGGATACATACCACCGGGATACAGGAGATTCTTATGTGTCAGATTGTGTAATGAAATTTTGACTTTGTCTCACAAGGAGCAGCAGCATGGAGGTCTGGATTTTTCTTATAGAAATTTTTTATTATTATTTGAAACGTCGTTTATAGATATGAATACAAAAATGAAATTATGAGCATGGTGGACAATTAGTCAAGCTCATGATGCCAAACCATGATGATGTAAGTTTGGAATTTAACATTTTTACATGTTAAAGACAAATAGTCAAAATCACTGACAACTTAGTATGCCATAATTAATAATCATTCCCTGTTCACTTTTGTTAATAGCTTTATGTCACACGATGATGCAGGGGCATTAGGCACTAGCCAACAATGTAGGAGGTTTTTTCCACATGTTGTGGCTAGGAGGGTTCAAAAACATTTGAGTTGTAACAGCTAGGTGTCAATACCTCAGCTGACTGTATTACTTAGACTAGTTAGAGTTGTAGGAGTCGAACAGTTTCAATTAGTTGAATTATTATAATTAGACCTTTTGATTTCTAGAACGGTCCTCTCAGAGGAACCGAAGAGCCATATGTTATGTATATAAATTGTAATTCCTCGGATGAATAAAAGTAGAGAGGGAAGAGGAGAGTAGAGAGGGGATTTCTACAATAAACCTCTGTGTGTGAACAATTGTTTCCAGTTAAATGATTTCCAAGCTTAGTTGCCATTGAATTATCTCGAACTGCTAATTGTGAAGAATTGTTTAACTGTGAGGCGATTGGGTACTGATAATTCCATTATTCTGTCTTTGAATTCCCGTAAATTTTTGGATAACCCTGTGAACTCACCCCACCCGAAGGCGAGGTCTGTGTAGAGAACTGGGGTCGTGAACATTGTTCAAATATAAAAATCCCGCTTAATAAAGAGACAAAATTGTTGTGCTTTCAGAACCTGACCCGAAGATTGGACATGAGTTAACAAACAAAAGGATAGCAGAACCAGACTTGCACCCGTGGTCAAGCCCTGTACCAAAACCACGAGCGGAATCACAAAAGCGGGTTGCCCATATCGCACCGCTTTTGCGGAGTAGGCGGTATTTCCTATTCGCGAGCGATTCCATAGGGAATGCGACATGTGGCGAAGTGACCCCCGGAAAACCACTGTTTAACCCGCGCCATCGCACGTTAAAGCCCGACGTTGGAAGCCAAGAAAAATTGCCAAGAGTCGTTGATTTGGAGAAGGGCCATCGGACGGTGGTCACACGTTGAACTTTCCCGTAGGTTAACTAAGGTGTGCGGAGGATAGCCAGGTATGATACAAGTGTTTGATTGGTTATTGATATATATAGTTGGTGCCGGAGTATAATGAATTTTTTTAATTAAACGATTGGCGGATAATTAGCATAAGTCTGGAGCGTGATTGTTGTAAGGCTGGGTGGTGAAATATAGAGCCGAAAGTTAATTACAAGTTATTTATTTAAAAAGAAACATGGATTATAAATACAAAGTGTTGAAAGTTAAACATTGGTTATAAGGCTTGGAGATAATATAAAGTCGGGAATATAAATTAAAGTCCAACCATTGTGGATAGTATTTATTTATCAAATTCTACGAATTTCTACGAATTTGATAAATAAACCCGAAGAAAGAAGAAGTCAATTAAGACTCGGGCTGGAGGAAAAGAATGGGGTAAACCAAGGGAAAATGCTGACAGAGCGATTGTAGACACACCAGCTCTCCTTAGGGGTCCAATTTCAGTTTTGTTGCATCACACGATGATCTCTCTTCTCTGGCATTTACTTGTATTGAAGATCACTATTCTAGGAATAAGGAGTTATTTTCTCCAAAAATAACCCTAGCCAAACATTGACAATGCATAAAGGATATCTTTCTATGCTTCATAAGTACATATGTTCTACTTCTAAATCATGTCTTGGAAGTGGTTGTTTTGATGGAAATTATTCACCAGTTGGTTTCATACCAAAGTATTTTTCACATTTTCAGCATCCAATACATGAAAAAGATAATGGTTTAAAACAACATAAATATTTGAAATTTTGCAAGAATTGTCTGGCACAATTTGAATATGAATTTTGAAGTCAAGTGCATGTGCTATATAGGATCAAGTGTCATTTTGAATACCAAATGTTTCACAAGAAACTTATCAACATGCTACCCTGCAGTAAGGATTAAATGACAATATTGCATCAACTATTTCCATAATAAAAGTGCACCTCAGCCATAAGACTAAACAACTACAAATGTTGTAGATCTAACAAGACTACACAATCAAATGTATTCCACAAGGCCAATATTGTATGAAAAATGAAAAGGAGTTTGCAACCAAAAATACCTTAGGCAACTAATTCAATTAGATACACCAAACCATCAGCAAAAAGGAAAACCAACCTACTTGGCCCCAATATTTTCAACTGGGTCCTCTAATTCAACCAATAAAAAGGCCAAAACCATAGCATTGAGATACATTTCATTACAATGTCAATAACAATAAAATTTGACTCAGCCATAACCCTTTCCTTTTATTGTTGTGAAAATATTTATGCATTACTCTAATGTGGCTAGTCCATAGGCCAAGTAGACCATTGGGTAACAAATATGTTTCCTTTCACCTTTGAGTTTTTAAATTATGCCTACCAAATCTAAGACATTTAAGAGGGGGAACTAATACAACGTTAAAAAGAAAACCAGAGCACACATCTACAAATTACCTCCTTAGCTACTGTCACACCATCATTAACTATTTCGGAGAACCATGCTTGCTCTCCAAGACAACATTTTTCCCTTCGCCCCAAGGGTGACTCCAACAAGATCAGCAAGTTTGTTCACACCGCCTGCAAGACAAATTGACAATGATTTTAGTAAGTGTGCAATTGAATGCCAGACCATATGCCAAAACAACCCTCCATGAAAAATTAAAATAACACATTAAAATCGAATATAAGTGGACAAGGAAAGATCCACCGCAGTGAAGTTTCACGTGCAGGTGACCTTCCTTTAAGCATAATTTTTTCTCTGACCTGCAATTTTTTTGTCACTGAGCCATCCTTGTTGAAGTACAACTCCTTTTCCATAGCTCTTGTATTAACTACCTTCTCTCTGTCACGTAATCTCAGAGTCCCTCTTCTACTTGAGCGATTAAAGGAAATGGGTGAAAAAACTGAAAGAGAAGACAATTGTCTACCATAATTATCAAACATTGCACCCAACTTCTTCCCCTTTCCATTGTTACCCAATGAGGTAGATGTGGCAATTGTTGTCATACTACCCAAAGCAGAGGCCATCTTCTCTTATCTTGAATATAGAATTACAATATCTTCATATTAGTATGAACCTTAAAAAACATGACTCCCATTTCTAAAAACCACTTTTAAGTTGTAACAGGCAAACTAAACAACTATCGCAACTTTTGGCAACTTCTAGAGCATTAAGAGAGAAACAACCAAAGATAAATACAACCACAATCCTCATTTTAATGAGACCGGACTATATATTTGCATTAAGATAATAGAAAGAAATCACGACTATATTAAGGCCAGCACAAAACAATCTTTAACCAGTGTCTCTCGCGGCCTTCAGGTTGCCATGCTAGAGATTGCATATTTTAATTTAAATTCTTGACCTCTCGTGCCCATCTATGAATACATCCAATGGGATATCTACATCAAATGCTCCTTTATATCCCCAAAAACAAATTCCCTACTACAAGAGCACCAGTATTGATGGATCACCCCACACCATCCCATCCACTAGAAACGGTGAAAAAGGAAACCCGAGAAAACTTCTGAAATATCTCAAGATGACTATATGGGTGGCTCTTATGAATCAACCAACCATTCAGAACATGTCATTAATCCAAACCATGAGTATTATGTGACAATATTCAAGCAGGCACTAAATCGGATTTCTGAAGCTATGTTAAAGAAACCCTAAACTCCCACTGAAAATAGGTGAAATGTGGCACCACTCAGAGATTGACATGTGCTAATTGGTACAAGTGGTGGAAAATTGGCATGCTCAAATAATGAGGTGATGCAGGAATGACATGAGGGAGAAAATATCAGAAAAGCCCCAAGTCTGGAGAACTAAAGCTCATCGCCAACCTGAGATTGACAACTTTACATGATGTAACCTATGAAATCGTAAATGGAGAAATCATAGTAACAATAAAGTAACCTATGTAACAATAAAGTCAGATTCATCCTGAGAGTGGTAATGGGAGAAATCATAGTGAACAACAGGAAACATGCAGAGTTGCTTACAATCAAATAGATGAAAAAACACATACAAAAAACCTAGATAATAATCACAAACAAGCTTAATATTGAATTATGAACTGTAAAGGAACTTACAAAATGTGACATTACGAACCTGGTCAAGCGCACAAGCAAAAATATCCTGGACATGACCCTGGTTGAAAAGTTGTATTGCTCATGATGCAAGAGGATTTGTACCTGCACTGCCAAGTCAATCAAAATCCATCATTATCTATACAATAAATACAAGTAATTGATGTAGTATTTTTACTCTAAGATGCATTCTTATGATAATGTTAGAACATATGTTGAAAATGTCAAAACATACTTGAATAAGCTCCTCTTCGTTTCAAGAACAATTTATTGGAGTCGCATGAACTTGGAACAAACCTCCCACGATCTGAAAGAGTAGCAACTAAGTCAACAATGACTTTTTTGTTGCTACGCTGGATCAAGGGAGGTTTGCTCCAAGATTAAATCGCTCCAATAAATTATTCTCTACTAAACAGGGCCAACCACGTGAAGGTGGAAGCTCTTATGACCCCTCCCCCCCCCTCACATCACTCTCAATTCCCCAATACCCAATCTATATTTCAATTTTTACTTTCATGAGCATAAAAAAAAATATTCAATAACTAGTAAAAAAACAATTCAACAAAAAGTACGCAAGGAAACATTGCAATTAATGCTTGACATAAAAATAGTATGATAAATGAGTTTTTTATATAATGCAAAAAACGTTCCAAGTATGGTAACGTTTGTATTATAATAATACAATATTTTACATTATCAAATTTTCTTTTTCTTCTTCCTATTTCTAAAGCTCCTAATTACATCATCAATATCATCGTGCTCTGCTCCTGTTTCGTGCCTTTCGACCCGCACTGCTGACCTAGTTGCGTAGTCACGATGTCTGGTCTCATCCAATGACGGGGCATCACCTACAAAAACAGATAATATTAAATTTTAATTGTCAGTTTTTAAATATCATTGAACTAGTTCGGTAATATTAATAAAAAAAATTGCAATGAGATTATTTACATGGTGCACCAGTTGTTGCCGCTTACCTAGTTGCGTAGTCACAATGTCTGGTCTCATCCAGTGATGGGGCATCGCCTACAAAAACAGATAATATTAAATTTTAATTGTCAGTTTTTAAATATCATTGAACTAGTTCGGTAATATTAATAAAAAAAATTGCAATGAGATTATTTACCTGGTGCACCAGTTGTCACCGCTGACCTAGTTGCGTAGTCACGATATCTGGTCTCATCCAGTGACGGGGCATCGCCTACAAAAACAGATAATATTAAATTTTAATTGTCAGTTTTTAAATATCATTGAACTAGTTCGGTAATATTAATAAAAAAAATTGCAATGAGATTATTTACCTGGTGCACCAGTTGTCGGCGCTGACCTAGTTACGTAGTCACGATGTCTGGTCTCATCCAGTGATGAGGCATAGCCTACAAAAATATATAATATTAAATTTTAATTATCATTTTTTAAATATCATTGAACTAGTTTGGTAATATTAATAAAAAAAATTGCAATGAGATTATTTACCTGGTGCACCAGTTGTCGCCGTTGGGACTGTTGCCCTATCTTCCTCTTTGGTGGTAAGATCCTCAAGGGAAACATTCTCTGTCATTTAAACAAAAAACATTATAAGGACAACCATCAAGGTATAATTAGAAAAAATTATAAGTGGAAATTAATTACCGTCACGGCCCTCACTGATAGTAGCATTGTCGGCCTGGTACCCACTACAATGATCAGGTTGCACATGAGGATCATCTACATCTGGCTCTAAAACTGGGTTATTTGACTCGTCGGTAGTGCTGCTCCCCTGATTTAAACAAAGTTGTTAGAAATTAAATTTATGGACGAAAAAAAACATATTGAAAGGTTAATGTTTTACCTTATCAGGCATTCTGGATCTTGGGACCTGCCCCAAGCTTCTGCGACGTTCAACTACAGCTTGATAGCCGAAATGGAAAGCGATATTTTTATCTTCCTCTGTAGTTTATGTTCCGAAGTCATCACCCTACATTACATATGATTGTGTATTTTTAATCATATTTGATAGGATTACAAAAACATTGGAAGGCGATACAATTAAGTATAAGATGTTTAGCTACTTAATTACAATTCTTGCAGCTAATTTCAAGTAGCCGCCCTGGCCTAGCTTGTGATGGCCCTTTTTCTCAATCCTAGCTTTGGTTGCCTTTGAGGTGTAAGGCAACCTAGCATCAACAAAATTGAAGTCAGATTTGACATAGCACACTTTTATTTTAGACATAGAGAAAATTAAAGCTATTGAATTAAAGTTGTAATTTACCTTGTGGGTCCAGTTGGCATTTTTCCTTCTTTCTTTGCCCTTTTCTCTTTTCCGTCATGGATGAGTGCTCTCCACTCACTCTCTGGAACTACGAGAGGACGCTTATATCTAGGGTTAAATTGCAATTGCGTCCTATAGGTGTCCCTGGTATATTTCAAATATTTGTCGGCTACCTGAGCCACCGCTGTTCTGTCAAATGTGCCGACCCCAAAAAGGGCTTCTAGATAATCTAGAAGTTCTTTTTTCAGGTTGGAATTCTGGGAATTCCACCCTGTGCGTATGGTTGGGACAAAAATTACGAACGCATGGCTCTCCAGAAACCTATAGAAATCATTGTTTCCTACACAGAAAAAAGAAAAAGAAAAAAAAGAAAGATATTATCATTAATTTAAAAATAAAAATCATGATAAATATGTTTTAGATAAAGTACATGAAATAGTTAAAATATTAAAATTTACCTGGGAGTTGTACATTCTTTATAGGGACACCTTCATCGTTCACCAATAACGTGCTATTAATGGTCCCTGTGGAGCTGACACGTGTAGCTCCAGGAAACGCAATAATGTAGTTGGCCATATCAGCCTCATCATTGCCAACATGTTCAGCAGTTGGCTGGGTGTTTGCTTGGGCAGGGTGTGTTTCTTGGCTGGCACCTAAAGGAGTAGAAAGTGTATGAGAGGGTTGTTGGGCAATCTCTTGCCCTTGTGTCCCACTACCACCAACACCGGGTTCAGCAAGTGCCAGAAAACGCTACATACAAAAGAACTTTTTGTTATTTTAGTCAATGTAAAAATTAAAAATCAAACTATCACAATTCATCTCATGCAAAACAAAAAAAATATCCTTTTGACTTTTTATTATTACCTGATATCTTTCTAGCTGGCTCATAAGATGTTTTATCCTCTCTTCTGTTTCAGGTGTTTGAGGCGCGTCTATCAAAGTATTAAATTGAGACCTTGCATCTCGTGCCTTTTTTTGCAACAAGAACACTGGAGATAGGGATGAAGAAAGCTCTTCCTCAAAGAGGGAATCATCAGGCGTACCATGGCTAGGTGTCTGCATATTTGAACAAAATTAATATTATTTCAATTGTGTAAATAACTAAAATACCTGAAGATAGAGAAATGATGGCATTTTACATGTTCTTCCGCTGCCCTCTTTCCGCGATCATCCCGTCTCGGGGTTGTTCCTGCACTGTTCTGATCAGTCTACCACATTGCAATAAAATTATAAATGTAAAAACTTGAAAACAATATCTAACTTGAAAACACAAAATGAAAACTGAATTAATTTCTAATAAGGCACCAGAAGATAGAGTTAGAGTTTCAAATATGCCTTGCATTGAATTCAGTCCTGGAAACATGTCATTGCACATTAAGGCACCCAAACAAGAGACGAGTTGACAATGAAGACCTTATTGAATATATTGTTGGAGCAAATTCTAGTAAACTTGTTTTGAAGACCTTGAGGATATTTTTGGAGTAACATTGTTGAAGCTGATGGTATAGCATTGTTGGAGACGATCTTGAAGGGCCTTGAAGTGAAGCTTTTGGAGCAACTATTGAAAAATCCTTAGAGCATTTAAGTAAGGCACTTTCTATCTTCCATCACCTTTTTCCTTTCAATATCATTTAAGCGATTTTGTTGATATTTAATGTTTGAAATCACGTTATAATTCCATGATTATATGTGTTTGGGGACTTTCCCTTTGAAATTACCCAAAAATACCCTGGAAATTTTATCTTCAGGATGCATGTCTGACCCTATTGTTCAATATTTTGATTGATAGTAGTAAACATAGAGAGTTAGGGGGCTCTTGACTTGGTTTGGTTGGGCCATTAGATCCCTAACATCTACTAGGGAGAACCCCCTTGAGTTGGAGGAGAGCTAGCCCGAAGTGAAAAGAGGGTGGTGAGGTGACAATGGGGCTATTGAATTACACATGGTATCACACTTTAGCTTTAGGACTTTATCTTGAGAAGTGCGAGATTTTGCTATATCAATTCTCAAATTGTTTACAACACTATTGTTATGAACTAATAAGAAGTGATGTTGAGGGGTTTTTGGGTATAAGAAACAATACCATTTAAAAACTAGGGTTCTCAGTCCTTGGCATTCCTTCACCTGGGCCTAGGGGCACACTATAATAATTTCACACTAAACCATGCAAACTTAAAAGTAACTTAACATATCCATAAAGTAATAATAATCATAATTCCTAATTTCCTATTGTACGATATGATGCAAATTATTCAAACATGAAGCAATGAAGACATGCAATGTATGAATTTCAAGATTGATGAACCAATACAAGAAGTTAGAAAATACAACTTTGATTCAATACTCTGTGTCCTAACTCCAGGAAGGAATCTAGTTTGTAGGAATGAAGAGGTTGTTATCTTTACAATCCCATCCCAACATCAAATTCAGTGATAAGTTTCTATGAGGTTCTGGGTCAAGGAAACATTCACTCCACTAATGATATATTTAAGTAGGCTTCTCCTATTCTGGGAAAACACCATACCTATAATGCATTCACTTGCATGTATAAAGGGAAAGGAAAACATGTTTTCATACAACGGTGACAAAGGCATCTTGGGGAAAGGTATCTTCACTTTTTATTTATGTTGTTCTCCCACACCACTCTCGTGTTTTCACTAATCCTGTTTTGTCATTTTTGGATTCAAATTAAGTTAAGGCCTTAAGTATTTTTTGACCTTTCGGTGTAGTTTTCATAAGTGGCATGTATGGATTTTCCATTAATTCTGCACTTTTTCTCTTCATGCCCATGTTTCCCTAGAAATCAAATGCATGATTTAGTCCCACACATTTAACAAGTTGTTGGATCAACTCCATTGGAAATATCATGTTTCCTATTCAATCAAAATTTATCTCAGTTAGGGTAGGTAGGAAGGTTTTCCCTTTGTATTAATAGGGCACTTCTAGCTTGCATATTTATTATATCTTTCAAATTTAGTGTCGTTTCAATTAGGGCATGAATTTTTGCAACTTTCAAGGTGAGAATGAACAAAGAAATTTTTTTGTGATGGATGACTGTATATGACTCCATGGCCAGAGGAAAAGGCACTAATATACTTCTTCAAATATCTATAGTTCTCATTCACCTCATACGGAGATGGTCCCTGATTTTGAGCCAAATGTTGTAGCAAAAATTTCCCCCCCTCCATAATTTGATATTCAATGGAAATTTCTTAAATTGATGATGGGGCATGATTATGGAACATTGGCACATACATATGTAATGGAATTCCAAGATCATGTTATATGTTTGCATATGTTTATGGAGGTGGTGGAGCAAAAAAGAGCTCAAATAGAGCTGAAATTTTTCACACAAAAAGGACTGTGGGCTTGACTAATGGTTCCATTTAAAAAATGATATCTAGACAGAGAATAAGTGTAGCATGCAAACATGCATTGAAAATCCATCTGAGTTTGCATTGTATTACTTATGATGGATTCAAATTTGGGTTTCAAAATGCCAGGTTATGGCATGATTTGTCGAGAAACCCTTAGTTGGATTCTCATGTTGGTTTAATTTATATTTTAAGTTTTTTTTGCAGTCTTTGGGTGATAGTAACTCATGAACTAGGTTACCAATGTGTAACAATCATATTTCAAGAATAAAGTTGTGAGTTTTTTATATTATTATTATTATCTATTAGCTACGAGTATTGACACCTAATGCCTGGAATTTTGACATCTTGATAGCATGGATAATTTCGAAAATGTTTCTAGTAATGTTAACATAATAACTATCATTACGTGTCTTCACTTTTGTCACCATAATAGACCCGTGATATGGACTCATCACACAACTTCATATGCTATGTCCCAACAAGTTCAAACTGGTTGAACCTACCTCATAGTGTGGTTATTAAGGACAAGTTGCTTGATATATAACTCGATAGCATAGACCACGTTGCAGTTCTAAAAAGAATCCTCAAGTGTCAAAAAAACTTCACAACATGTTCTACTATAAAGCCTTTTGGGATACCTGAAATAATATATGTATCATTGATGACTTTTAAAGTATGACAAGATCCAGAGGGAAAGGAAATCAATGAAAGAGTGATCCACCAATGAGAACCTAGAATTTAGCATCAGATGAGTTAGAGTCTAGGAAATTGAAACCCTATAATTTTAATTAGTGATGAAGGACATCACATAGGTAATTATATTTTCATGTAGAATAATCTGTTAATTCAAATTTAAACCACATAATATGAAAGGCATACCATAAATTTTTCCACGTAAGTCCAAACAACCTATAAAAATGGAAAACCTTCTTTTTCCATGGGAAATAATTTACCTTTCCTTTTTCAAGGCAATCTAAATCACAAAAAATATGAACTATACCGCACACATTCTTGGATAATGTGAAAGTGGAAAAGGAATACCCTACACAAGTGATGCACACATGTACATTTTAACATAATAGATTTTTGTAGTTGAAATGCAATGCTTGTTTTCATTTAAATGTAGGGTTTTTAAAGCAAGGAGAAATAATGGTTGCCAAATTAATAAGCGTTTCTTTGGGAAAAATTTAAATCTTGTATTGGGTGATGAAGATAATAGAGGGTATTTAATCTTGATTCTTGACATCTAGAGAGAACCCTACAGCCTAACACAATCCAATGGAATTGACCAAAAAAACCCAAATAGAGTCAACCCTACTATAGGAGGAAGGGCCTGCAGTAAGAACTTACCATTTTGCAGGAGCTGAGGGCGAATGTTGTTCTGCAAGAGCTGAGGGCGAATGCCGAGCGAATGCTATTCTGCAAGAGCTGAGGGCGAATGCTAGGCGAATGTTGTTCTGCAAGAGCTCAGGGCGAATGCTGAGGGCAAATGTTGTTCTGCAAGAGCTGAGGGCGAATGCTGTTCTGCAAGAGTTGAGGGCGAATGCTGTTCTGCAAGAGCGGAGGGCGAATGCGCGCATGATATCAGACGTTAATGTAGCACACATGTACATTTGAACACTAATAGATTTTTGTAGTTGAAATGCAATGCTTTTTTCATTTAAATGTAGGGTTTTTAAAGCAGGGAGAAATAATGGCTGCCAAATTAATAAGCGTTTCTTTGGGAAAAATTTAAATCTTGTATTAGGTGATGAAGATAATAGAGGGTATTGAATCTTGATTCTTGACATCTAGAGAGAACCCTACAACCTAACACAATCCAATGGAATTGACCAAAAAAACCAAAATAGAGTCAACCCTACTATAGGAGGAAGGGCCTGCAGTAAGAACTTACCATTTTGCAAGAGCTGAGGGCGAATGCTATTCTGCAAGAGCTGAGGGCGAACGCTGAGGGCGAATGCTGAGGACAAATTCTGTTCTGCAAGAGCTGAGGGAAAATGCTGTTCTGCAAGGGCGGAGGGCGAATGCGCGCGTGATATCAGACGTTAATGTAGCTATTGCGACGAATACGAAACAATAAAATCATTTCTATGTAGCGCGCATATAAGTTTCGTATTTTTATGTAACGCGCATATAAGTTTCGTATTTTTATGTAGCGCGCATATAAGTTTCATATTTTTATGTAGCGCGCATATAAGTGTCGTTATACCGACGACGGAAAAATTGTCACTACTGGGACGACTACCTCCAGACGTCACAATTGCGACACTTAGACATTGTGTCGTACTTGCGACGTTTGGAGGCAGCCGTCGCAATAGCGACGCTTTGGGCCATAGTGTCTCAATTGCGACGTCTTCCTCCAAACGTCGCAATTGCGACACTTTTCTAAGTGTCGATATTGCGACACTTTTCTATAAACGTTGGTATAGCGACGATTTCGGGCGGGATGGAAAAAATTTGGGGAAATTTCTGACATTTGGTCAAAAGCGTCGGGACCAAGTGTCAGAATTTTCACCAAATGTACTAGTGACAAAGGAATACGCTAGTTGGTAAAAGGAAAAGCGCGTGTATACACGGAATAGATAAAGAAAAGTCGCGTATTAATTCAGAATATAAAAATGAGTATGCACTGAAGCATACGCAGGTTGGTGTGCAGAAAAGAGTGTATATACGCGGGTTCAGTAAATAAAAACAACGTATGGTATCTAAATTAATGGTTGTTCAAGGTTGAATGTGTATCTGATTATCTACTCTGAAGTCTAGGTTATTTCTGATATTCTGGTTACGGTGGTATTGCTGTTCTGATTGAAGTTTTTGGTAAAGTATGGTTATTGATGTTGAGGCATTGTATTGAAGCTGTTTTGATCTAGTATGAAAATTGATGAAACATGGTCTGCAGTGGATCTGAGGGTTTAAGCCTTTAGTATGAAAGTGGAAGCTTTCTGCCAGTAGAAGCTGGTGTTAAAATCAGGAGGTCGAAGCTCCCTTCCAGGAGAGGCTGGTAAACGAGATCGGGGGGTTGGAGCTCCCTTCCAGTAGTGGCTGGAGAACGAAAGAAGGTTGCAACCTTCTGAAGGTGGGTGCCTACGTGCTGGTATGAGTCTATGCTAGTACAAAATTGTAAGAATATTTCTTTATAATAAATATTGAAGACAAAGACGATAACAGCGATGGTTTTCTCCCGAATTGGGTTTCCACCTTAAATACTGGTGTTCATGTGTGTTGCTTATGTGTGATGGTTTATTCTGTTATTACTGCACATGCTTACTGCTTACTAAACATCTGATGAATGAATGATGCACTGATCTAAGTAAATAATTACATGCATAATATGATCTCTAGTAATACGCAAGTTTTCTTAAGGATATCCGCGTGTATACGCGAGTTTGGTTCAGTAAAGTAGCGTATGGTTTTAAGAGAAAGAAAAAGTAAAAAGTTTTCAGTCAGCTCTAAATACTGATTCACCCCCCCTCTCAGTATTTTTCCCATCAATTGGTATTAGAGCAAGTCCTTCTGAAAAAGCTTAGCCGCTAGAAGGAAGATCAATCAATATGAGCAATCAAGATGGAACAACATCTATCAGGCCTCCGCTCTTCAACGGAAACAATTTAATCTTCTCGAAAACAAGGATGAGATCCTATCTTCAGTCTCTGGGAGCAGATGTATGGGCTATTGTTGAAGAAGGATATCAAAATCCAGCCACAGTACCAACAGATCCAACGGAAAGAAATAATTATGAAACAAATACAAAGGCGGTCAATGCTCTATTGGGAAGTCTAACTGAATTAGAATTTGTCAAAGTCATGTAGCTAGATACAACAAAGGCAATATGGGACAAAATCATTCTAAGTTATGAAGGTGATGCAAAGGTAAAAAGTGCTAAACTCCAAACTCTCAGAATTCAATATGAGAATCTAAAAATGCTTAATGAGGAGAGCATTGCCAATTTCTTTTTACATCTTGATGATATTGTAAATTGTATGAGAAATTTAGGAGAAACAATAACCGAATCTACTTTGGTTGAGAAAGTTTTAAGATCACTAATGGCAAAATTTTAGTCAAAAATTTCTGCTCTTGAAGAAAAGTAGGATCTTCAAAATCTTACTATGGTGCAACTTCATGGCATACTAACTACATGTGAAATGAGAAGAGGAGGACCATCTGAAGTCAAAGAAGCCGTCTTTAGAGCTTCTGAAAAAGGGAAAGAATTACAAGAGACATAAGGATCAGGGTATATCTCAGAAGAAGATGAGTTAAATTTTATAAAGAAACTCCAACTTGGCACAGGACGGTTCAGAGGTAAGCTTCCTTTCAAATGTTTTGTTTTTGGAAGAGTTGGTCATTATGCTGCTAAGTGTCATAAAGAAACACATGAAAAAGGGAGGGAAGTAGCAAGAAGGAATAAGAATCGGTTTAGCACTAGAAAAAGTTACTATACTCATGAAGACAGTGATGGGCTATCTGACAATGAGGAAGAATGTGAACAAGATCTTAGACTTCTCATGGCATTTGAAAAAGAATCTAGAGAAGAAAAATATAATTTTATGGATGCTTTAGAGGACAATGATTTTCTTGATGAAATCAATCAACTCAAAATATGCTTAGAAGAAATTAAAATATCCATAGAAACTCTGAAAAATCAGCTTGAAAAAAAGGAGAAACACAATGAGAAATTAGAATGTGAAATAGTAAGTCTAAGAAAAGAAATTGAGAAAGTGAAGACTTTGAATCTTGGATTTGCTAAAGGATTTGAAACCTTAGATGAGATTATCAAGGTACAACGTTCTCCTTTTATAAATACAAGTCTTGGATATATCGGAGAATCTTCTCAGAATTCAACACCAAATTATCTAAAAGCAGCTACAGCCAGTATACAACATTCTGCCACTCAGCAAGGGAATAAAGAATCTTCACAGGTGTTTGGTCAATTTAGTGTGTCCTAAATTGCTAACATAAATTATCAACCAGGGATTCGTAAGCTGACGAAGTGTGGCGCACTATATGTGCAAGATAATCTATCTCTTACTTTTTGTCGTTTTTGGATTTTTATGAAATTCTAAAAGACAAGTATGGTTATGGATATTCAAGGCAATGATGTCATTTATAATGATTTACCAACTTGAAACTGAAAAAGGAATTTGAAACATACAATGACAAAACTTGAAAGGAAATGAAAATGTGCTACTGAAATGAAAAAGGTGCTGCTAAGCTAATAAATCAAAACAGTGAACTAGTGAGCATGAAACCAAACTATTCTTGCTGCTGTCTAAACACAAAAGAAACTATGCTGAAAGAAATCCAAAAGTTGTAATAAAGTAAATCTAAATCAAATTACATCAACTTGTCTTCTGATCCCTCATCATTAGTCCAGCTATGATTTTCGGAAGTAACCATAAACAACTTGAGTAACTGATATCTAACTTGCAGAAATTAAACTAATATCAAACTACACACTCATAATTCAATCCCTCACCATCAGTCCAGCTGTGGCTTTCGGAGGTAACTGAAAATGACATGAGCAATTTAATATATCTAACTTGCAGAAAGTAAACTAATATCAAACTACACACTCATACTTCAATCCCTCACCATCAGTCCAGCTGTGGCTTTCGGAGGTAACTGAAAATGACATGGGCAATTTAATATATCTAACTTGCAGAAAGTAAACTAATATCAAACTACACACTCATACTTCAATCCCTCACCATCAGTCCAGCTGTGGCTTTCGGAGGTAATTGAAAATGACATGAGCAATTTAATATATCTAAATCTAACTACTGAAACAAATGTGCAAGACTGAAATAAACAAAGCAGTACTGGAATTAAACAAAAACTAAGAAAAATAAATTAGCAGCAGAACAATATTGATTCCATGTCATTAGTCAAAAGATATGCAAATGCCCGGGCTGCCTACTGTAATCTAAAAGCTAAAAATTATGCTAAAAGCTATGATTTCAGAAAGCAATCTAAGTAAGGAAATATGACAAAACAGAATTGAAAGCAACTTATCTAGAAAACATGTAAAAAGCCTCTTTGGATAGCAGGGGCCCTCTGCTACCAATTTGGTGAAGTCCTTCAGCTCCTTAAAGTTGTAATCAAAACACCATCAAAGAACTGAATTTCTCTATTAAAAAGAACTCACAAATCTACATCCCATTTCATCTTGAACTTAGTTACAAATCTACTTCTTCATTACTTTCTCATACTTTCTCATTACCTATGATAGGAGAAAGCTTCTCCTATTTATACAAAATATGAGGAGACATCTCATTAATGGGAGTCCATGAATCTCTCCCTCCATCTCTAGAGTTACAATCAAAATATGAAATGATAAGACACATGTCTTTCTAGAGTTTCAACACAACTTGAGGAATGAGACACATATCCTCTTAGAGTTTCAATACAACAAGGAAGTGAGACACATATTCTCTTGATCCCATAATCTTCTCCAACCAAATTCGAATTTGGCCTTAGAGTGCCACATAAGGGTCTTCTAGAAGTCTCCTTTTGACCTACACATGTCACAAAACTCATAACACATATATAGATATATGAAACTATGTTAATTTTCTAGATTCTAATCATAAATTCACTTTAAATACATAAAATAAATAACTTTGGAAGACAAGGATCCTAACCCATATATTTATGAAAATGGTTACTTGATGTAGGGTTTTGGGTCAAATGGCTATGAAATAAGAGCTAAATGGTTATGACATAATGGAAATATGTATGAATATGGAAAACACTTTTGAGACTCAACATACCCCCCAATTGAAGTTGTTGCATGTCCTCATGCAACTATTGCAATGATTCATTTGTCCATGAGTTGATCTTTTATGAGTTTTGACTCATATAGATTCATTCCAAACTTTGCTTCTTGATATTTTCCTTTTTGGCAAAGTATAATACATTTGATTGCAACATTTTTTTTTCTTTTTTTTTTTCAATGGTTGGTTCTTGTGTGACAACCATTTTTTTTTTTTTTTTTTTGAGCATTGGTTCTTGTGTAACAATGCTTTATTTTCTTTGTTGCATCAAAGTTCATGAAAACATTTAGAATCAACTACTTCATCAATGAATTGATCATTTGCAAGGCATATAATCTTTTGAATCATGTTTCAACAATAGTTGGTTGGGAAGTATATGTGGATGGAAATGAAATGAAAATGTGTGATAGTATATGACATTTGGATATAAAATGATGTCCCTTCCCCCCCAACTAAAGATATGACAATGTGGAAAAGGCAGTGAGGAATTTTTCCAAAGTTACAATTTTAGCATTCTAATGAATTACATGACTAAAAATTAGAAAACAACATACCTTCACTTACCTTAAATGTGGATGAGTTGTGTATGTGTGGTGGCTGCAAAATTCTGATCATATTCTTCTTCAAGTGGTTGAACAAAAGGAGTCATGGATAAAGAGATGAGATGACTTTTTATTGCTTCTACTAAAACTTGCTGAATCTGCTCCAAAATACTGAAAATAATAGTCTTCATGTCTTCAAAACTCATTGGCATAATTCCTACTATGTGAAAAGATGTTCTGATGTCGAACATAGTAGGAAATTGTTGACTTATTGGCCATTAATGGATGCCACTAGTCAACACGAGAACTCTCACCATTGATGACAATGAGAGTCAAGATGCCCAAACACATCTTGCTAGGTACGAATGATTTTGTTGATGTCGAGTCACCTAGAAGATCTGACGAACAAGGGAAATTAGTGTATTCCCATTGTTTGTCAGCATGAGAACTTGCCATTAAGGCATGCACGCCTCAAGGTGTTTTTACAAAGAACTTAGACTCAAAGGACTATGGACTCAATAATTTGCATTGAAGCAGGGCTTATTTGCGGAATGAAAATGACAAGAAATGGAAGATGAAAATGGAAGATGGCAATGGAGAGTAGAAATGGAAATGGGCAATAAGCATGTGAATGAGCCTCTTGCTTTTATTTGTGGGTTATGAATGGACAAAAAAGAAATGGAAAGTGGATGTGAATGTAAATGGAAAATATGAAGTGAAATGAGGTGAATGGTTTATTATGAGGTATGGATGTGATGGAGACAATAGTATCTGAAAGTTTTTCAAGTGTTTGGATCTGATTTTGCATCAGCATATTTCCTCCTCTTTGTTGTTGATCATCTTTTTATGAAACAAATTGGTCTCTTAGAGACACCATTCTCTTGTAGTCATTTGTCCTTCCTCCTGGAACCTGCAAAAAAAACTAATACTTCTTCTGCAATGGAATGTAAGATTATCAAAGGGAGAGAGGTGATCAATCTCTCTAGTTATGATATTTACACACAAAACTAAGAATTTGTATTAATGAAACAAGTTTTCAAAGGAAAAATCAAAAGAATTTATACATGTTTTGGAATTAGTGCCTCAAGTTGAATGTAGCTTCTTTTCAGCAATTTATTTCATTATTTACCATTTCAAACTCTAATGATGGATTTCTCATTGTGTATATCTTGTTGAGACCTTTCCAATGATACTTAAATCATCAAAATCTGATTCTGTATGAGAAAGTTAAGCTGATTTGAACAATGAGGTTTTTCAGCTGCTAAAAATCTTGAATAAAAAGTTAGTCATTCATCTTTCATCATCAGTCCAAAATTACTCAATACCTTCAGAAAAGTGAGCAAATAACTTATTCATTTCATTGATTCAATTTTTTTTATTTTTTTTTTATTTTTAATTTTTATTTTTATTTTTAATTTTATTTTTAATTTTTTTTTTTAATTTTTTAAATGAAATAAAGCATGGATGAAATAATTGTCCTTATGAATATTTTTGAAACAAAGACATGCCAATGCCTCTTTCATGCAAAATAAAAATAAAAAGCTTGAAATTTCTAAAGTCAAATTCCTAACTATGAAGGAGATGAAGGCAGAGTCCTTTTCAATTTATACAACTTGCATTTGATGCACATGTGATAATGTGCTTGCCTAAAATAATCCATTTGTCATTCATCATATGCCACCACACATGAATTCTGCCACATTTTCCCTCAAGTAAGGAAATCAGTTCCTTGATTATTTCTCAAAATTGAATTTTATAAAACTGTGACTGTTTTCATCATAAAAAACATTTTTCTCTCACGCACATTGCAAATTAGTGCTCCGAAGAACCCTGAATTTCTCTCAAATGGCTGCGAATTTCAGAAAGTTCTTATAAGATTACCTAATTCACCCCGTTCCCGAAAAAACCCATGTTTTCTTTTTTTCTAATTCGTCCTGGTTTGCTCAGAAAATTCGTTTTAAAATCGGGTGTTTTTGACAATGACGCATTTCGTTTTCTGGCAATTACTTGTAGTTTGATTTGTTTTTATTTTGTAGGTTTTGAAGTGTAATGGCTTGTATCTCACAGAGAAGTTCAGATTGATCTTCCTCATTCCAATTACTTGCAATGGAATCTACAATCTTCTCTTCATCAACAGTCTGAAATCTTCTCTTCATCAGCAATTTCTTCATATGATACACTTCCATTGTATGTCTCTACAATTGAATTTGTAATCTTCTCTTCATCAACAAATTGCATTCTTCCTCTCATCAACAATTTGCAATCTTTTCCTCATCAACAGTTTCTTCACGTGATATACATTCATTGTGTGCAATTTTTTTTTAAATGATTTCTAATAACTGTTGTTTGAGGAAAAACGAATATGAAAAAGAGAAAGATCCTTTTTTTTTTTAAAATTGCAGTGCATGGGTCTTTGTGTGGATTGAAGGTCTGCATATATGTGTAAAGCCAAGCCAAAGAATGGCCTCATGCATATGCGTGGGTCTTATTTCCATGAGATTTTTTTTTTTAATTGATTTGTTAATAAAATTATGTATGTTATATTTTCAAAAATTTTAAAAATACACATATATATTCATTAAACAAAACAATTTATTGAAATCAATTTTTTTTTAAATTGTTGAATCAATTGAAATGATGAAGTTTTATTTTGTCTCCCTTTTTTTTTTCTTTTTTTTCTTTTTCACATAACAATTCTTTTTCTGATCCTCCAGATCACACAAAGTGCAGGAGGAGAGCATACTCAATAATTATTAAATTTTTTTTTACATAACAATCATTTTTCTGATCCTCCAGATCACACAAAGTGCAGGAGGAGAGCATACTCAAGAATTATTATTATTTTTTAGATGTAAGAAATAAGGCTACCTAGTTACACTTCCCCGGTAACGGCTCCAAAATGTTTGGTCAATTTAGTGTGTCCTAAATTGCTAACATAAATTATCAACCAGGGATTCGTAAGCTGACGAAGTGTGGCGCACTATATGTGCAAAATAACCTATCTCTTACTTTTTGTCGTTTTTGGATTTTTATGAAATTCTAAAAGACAAGTATGGAGACAAATATTCAAGACAATGATGTCCTTTATAATAAGTTACCAACTTAGAAAGCTGAAAAATAAATTTGGAAACATACGATGACAAAACTTGAAAGGAAATGAAAATGTCTTAACCTTGACCAAAAGTCTTTGCTAATCTAAAAGCAAAGATACAATGAACTAGTGCATGAAACCAAACTTTTCTCTGCTAGCATCTAAACACAAAAGAAACTATGCTGAAAGAAATCCAAGAAGTTACTTGATAAGTAAATCTAAATCTAATTACATCAACTTGTCTTGAGTCCCTCATCATTAGTCAATTTATGATTTTCGGAAGTAACCATAAACAACTTGAGTAAACGATATACATCTAACTAGGAAAAGTAAACTAATATCCAAACCACACATTCATAATTCAATCCCTCACCATCGATCCATTTCGGAGGTAACTGAAGATGTCATGCACAATTTAATATTTCTAACTTGCAGAAAGGAAACTAATATCAAACTACACACTCATACTTCAATCCCTCACCATCGGTCCAGCTGTGGCTTTCGGAGGTAACTGAAAATGACATGAGCAATTTAATATATCTAACTTGCAGAAAGTAAACTAATATCAAACTACACACTCATACTTCAATCCCTCACCATCAGTCCAGCTGTGGCTTTCGGAGGTAAGTGAAAATGACATGAGCAATTTAATATATCTAAATCTAACTACTGAAACAAATGTGCAAGGCTGAAATAAACAAAGCAGTACTGGAATTAAACAAAAACTAAGAAAAATAAATTAGCAGCAGAACAATATTGATTCCATGTCATTAGTCAAAAGATATGCAAATGCCCGGGCTGCCTACTGTAATCTAAAAGCTAAAAATTATGCTAAAAGCTATGATTTCAGAAAGCAATCTAAGTAAGGAAATATGACAAAACAGAATTGAAAGCAACTCATCTAGAAAACATGTAAAAGCCTCCTTGGATAGCATGGGCCCTCTGCTACCAATTTGGTGAAGTCCTTCAGCTCCTTAAAGTTGTAATCAAAATAACATCAAAGAACTAAATTTCTCTATTAAAAAGAACTCACAAATCTACATCCCATTCCATCTTGAACTTAGTTACAAATCTATTTCCTCATTACCTATGATAGGAGAAAGCTTCTCCTATTTATACAAAATATGAGGAGTCATCTCATTAATGGGAGTCCATGAATCTCTCCCTCCATCTCTAAAGTTATAATCAAAATATGAAATGATAAGACACATGTCTTTCTAGAGTTTCAACACAACTTGAGGAATGAGACACATATCCTCTTAGAGTTTCAATACAACAAGGAAGTGAGACACATATTCTCTTGATCCCATAATCTTCTCCAACCAAATTCGAATTTGGCCTTAGAGTGCCACATAAGGGTCTTCTAGAAGTCTCCTTTTGACCTACACATGTCACAAAACTCACAACACATATATAGATATATGAAACTATGTTAATTTTCTAGTTTCTAATCATAAATTCACTTAAAATACATAAAATAAATAACTTTGGAAAACAAGGATCCTAACCCATATATTTATGAAAATGGTTACTTGATGTAGGGTTTTAGGTCAAATGGCTATGAAATAAGAGCTAAATGGTTATGACATAATGGAAATATGTATGAATATGGAAAACACTTTTGAGACTCAACATACCCCCCAAGTGAAGTTGTTGCATGTCCTCATGCAACTATTGCAATGATTCATTTGTCCATGAGTTGATCTTTTATGAGTTTTGACTCATATAGATTCGTTCCAAACTTTGCTTCTTGATATTTTCTTTTTGGCAAAGTATAATACATTTGATTGCAACATTTTTTTTTTTCAATGGTTGGTTCTTGTGTGACAACCATTTTTTTTTTTTTTTTAGCATTGGTTCTTGTGTAACAATGCTTTATTTTATTTGTTGCATCAAAGTTCATGAAAACATTTAGAATCAACTACTTCATCAATGAATTGATCATTTGCAAGGCATATAATCTTTTGAATCATGTTGCAACAATAGTTGGTTGGGAAGTATATGTGGATGGAAATGAAATGAAAATGTGTGGTAGTGTATGACATTTGGATATGAAATGATGTCCCTTCCCCCCCCAACTAAAGATATGACAATGTGGAAAAGGGAGTGAGGAATTTTTCCAAAGTTACAATTTTAGCATTCTAATGAATTACATGACTAAAAATTAGAAAACAACATACCTTCACTTACCTTAAATGTGGAGGAGTTGTGTATGTGTGGTGGCTGCAAAATTCTGATCATATTCTTCTTCAAGTGGCTGAACAAGAGGAGTCATGGATAAAGAGATGAGATGACTTTTTATTGCTTCTACTAAAACTTGCTAAAATCTGCTCCAAAACGCTGAAAATAATAGTCTTCATGTCTTCAAAACTCATTAGCATAATTCCTACTATGTGAAAAGATGTTCTGATGTCGAACATAGTAGGAAATTGTTGACTTAGTGGCCATTAATGGATGCCACTAGTCAGCACGAGAACTCTCACCATTGATGACAATGAGAGTCAAGATGCCCAAACACATCTTGCTAGGTACGAATGATTTTGCTGATGTCGAGTCACCTAGAAGATCTGACGAACAAGAGACATTAATGTATTCCCATTGTTTGTCAGCATGAGAACTTGCCATTAAGGCATGCAAGCCTCAAGGTTTTTTTACAAAGAACTTAGACTCAAAGGACTATGGACTCAATAATTTGCATTGAAGCAGGGCTTATTTGCGGAATGAAAATGACAAGAAATGGAAGATGGAAATGGAAGATGAAAATGGAAATGGGCAATAAGCATGTGAATGAGCCTCTTGCCTTTATTTATGGGTTATAAATGGACAAAAAGAAATGGAAAGTGGATGTGAATGTAAATGGAAAATATGAAGTGAAATGAGGTGAATGGTTTATTATAAGGTATGGATGTGATGGAGACAATAGTATCTGAAATTTTTTCAAATGTTTGGATCTGATTTTACATCAGCATATTTCCTCTTTGTTGCTGATCATCCTCTTATGAAACAAATTGGTCTCTTAGAGAGACACCATTCTCTTGTAGTCATTTGTCCTTCCTCTTGGAACCTGCAAAAAAACTAATACTTCTTTTGCAATGGAATGTAAGATTATCAAAGGGAGAGAGGTGATCAATCTCTCTAGTTATGATATTTACACACAAAACTAAGAATTTGTATTAATGAAACAAGTTTTCAAAGGAAAAATCAAAAGAATTTATACCTGTTTTGGAATTAGTGCCTCAAGTTGAATGTAGCTTCTTTTCGGCAATTTATTTCATTATTTACCATTTCAAACTCTAATGATGGATTTCTCATTGTGTAGATCTTGTTGAGACCTTTCCAATGATACTTAAATCATCAAAATCTGATTTTGTATGAGAAAGTTAGGCTGATTTGAACAATGAGGTTTTTTAGCTGCTAAAAATCTTGAATAAAAAGTTAGTCATTCATCTTTCATCATCAGTCCAAAATTACTCAATACCTTCAGAAAAGTGAGCAAATAACTTATTCATTTCATTGATTCAATTTTTTTTTTTTTTAATTTTTTTTTTTAAATTTTTTTTTTTTGAAATTTTTTTTTTTTTGAAATTTTTTTTTATTTTTTAAATGAAATAAAGAATGGATGAAATAATTGTCCTTATGAATATTTTTGAAACAAAGACATGCCAATGCCTCTTTCATGCAAAATAAAAATAAAAAGCTTGAAATTTCTAAAGTCAAATTCCTAACTATGAAGGAGATGAAGGCAGAGTCCTTTTCAATTTATACAACTTGCATTTGATGCATATGTGATAATGTGCTTGCCTAAAATAATCCATTTGTCATTCATCATATGCCACCACACATGAATTCTACCACATTTTCCCTCAAGTAAGGAAATCAGTTCCTTGATTATTTCTCAAAATTGAATTTTATAAAACCGTGACTTTTCATCATAAAAAACATTTTTCTCTCACGCACATTGCAAATTAGTGCTCCGAAGAACCCTGAATTTCTCTCAAATGGCTGCGAATTTCAGAAAGTTCTTTTAAGATTACCTAATTCACCCCGTTCCCGAAAAAACCCATGTTTTCGTTTTTTCTAATTCGTCCTGGTTTGCTCAGAAAATTCGTTTTAAAATCGGGTGTTTTTGACAATGACGCATTTCGTTTTCTGGCAATTACTTGTGGTTTGATTTGTTTTTATTTTGCAGGTTTTGAAGTGTAATGGCTTGTATTTCACAGAGAAGTTCAGATTGATCTTCCTCATTCCAATTACTTGCAATGGAATCTACAATCTTCTCTTCATCAACAGTCTGAAATCTTCTCTTCATCAGCAATTTCTTCATATGATACACTTCCATTGTATGTCTCTACAATTGAATTTGTAATCTTCTCTTCATCAGCAAATTGCATTCTTCTTCTCATCAACAATTTGCAATCTTTTCCTCATCAACAGTTTCTTCATGTGATATACATTCATTGTGTGCAAATTTTTTTTAAATGATTTCTAATAACTGTTGTTTGAGGAAAAACGAATATGAAAAAGAGAAAGATCCTTTTTTTTTTTAAATTGCAGTGCATGGGTCTTTGTGTGGATTGAAGGTCTGCATATATGTGTAAAGCCAAGCCAAAGAATGGCCTCATGCATATGCGTGGGTCTTATTTCCATGAGATTTTTTTTTAATTGATTTGTTAATAAAATTATGTATGTTATATTTTCAAAAATTTTAAAAATACACATATATATTCATTAAACAAAACAATTTATTGAAATCAATTTTTTTTTAAATTGTTGAATCAATTGAAATGATGAAGTTTTATTTTGTCTCCCTTTTTTTTTACATAACAATTCTTTTTCTGATCCTCCAGATCACACAAAGTGCAAGAAGAGAGCATACTCAAGAATTATTAATTTTTTTTACATAATAATCATTTTTCTGATCCTCCAGATCACACAAAGTGCAGGAGGAGAGCATACTCAAGAATTATTAATTTTTTAGATGTAAGAAATAAGGCTACCTAGTTACACTTCCCCGGCAACGGCGCCAAAATGTTTGGTCAATTTAGTGTGTCCTAAATTGCTAACATAAATTATCAACCAGGGATTCGTAAGCTGACGAAGTGTGGCGCACTATATGTGCAAGATAACCTATCTCTTACTTTTGTCGTTTTTGGATTTTTATGAAATTCTAAAAGACAAGTATGGTTATGGATATTCAAGGCAATGATGTCCTTTATAATGATTTACCAACTTGAAACTGAAAAAGGAATTTGAAACATACAATGACAAAACTTGAAAGGAAATGAAAATGTGCTACTGAAATGAAAAAGGTGCTGCTAATCTAATAAATCAAAACAGTGAACTAGTGTGCATGAAACCAAACTATTCTTGCTGCTGTCTAAACACAAAAGAAACTATGCTGAAAGAAATCCAAAAGTTGCAATAAAGTAAATCTAAATCAAATTACATCAACTTGTCTTCTGATCCCTCATCATTAGTCCAGCTATGATTTTCTGAAGTAACCATAAACAACTTGAGTAACTGATATCTAACTTGCAGAAAGTAAACTAATATCAAACCATACATTCATAATTCAATCCCTCACCATCATTCCAGCTGTGGCTTTCGGAGGTAACTGAAGATGTCATGCACAATTTAATATTTCTAATCTTGCAGAAAGGAAACTAATACCAAACTACACATTTCATAATACAATCCCTCACCATCAGTCCAGCTGTGGCTTTCGGAGGCAACTGAAGATGTTATGAGCAGTTTAATATATCTAAATTTGCAGAAAGGGAACTAATATCAAACTACACATTTCATAATACAATCCCTCACCATCAGTCCAGCTGTGGCTTTCGGAGGTAACTGAAAATGACATGAGCAATTTAATATATCTAAATCTAACTATTGAAACAAATGTGCAAGACTGAAATAAACAAAGCAGTGCTGGAATTAAACAAAAAGTAAATTAGCAGCAGAACAATATTGATTCCATGTCATTAGTCAAAAGATATGCAAATGCCCGGGCTGCCTACTGTAATCTAAAAGCTAAAAATTATGCTAAAAGCTATGATTTCAGAAAGCAATCTAAGTAAGGAAATATGACAAAACAGAATTGAAAGCAACTCATCTAGAAAACATGTAAAAGCCTCCTTGGATAGCATGGGCCCTCTGCTACCAATTTGGTGAAGTCCTTCAGCTCCTTAAAGTTGTAATCAAAATAACATCAAAGAACTGAATTTCTCTATTAAAAAGAACTCACAAATCTACATCCCATTCCATCTTGAACTTAGTTACAAATCTACTTCCTCATTACTTCCTCATTACCTATGATAGGAGAAAGCTTCTCCTATTTATACAAAATATGATGAGTCATCTCATTAATGGGAGTCCATGAATCTCTCCCTCCATCTCTAGAGTTACAATCAAAATATGAAATGATAAGACACATGTCTTTCTAGAGTTTCAACACAACTTGAGGAATGAGACACATATCCTCTTAGAGTTTCAATACAACAAGGAAGTGAGACACATATCCTCTTGATCCCATAATATTCTCCAACCAAATTCGAATTTGGCCTTAGAGTGCCACATAAGGGTCTTCTAGAAGTCTCCTTTTGACCTATACATGTCACAAAACTCATAACACATATATAGATATATGAAACTATGTTAATTTTCTAGTTTCTAATCATAAATTCACTTAAAATACATAAAATAAATAACTTTGGAAAACAAGGATCCTAACCCATATATTTATGAAAATGGTTACTTGATGTAGGGTTTTAGGTCAAATGGCTATGAAATAAGAGCTAAATGATTATGACATAATGGAAATATGTATGAATATGGAGAACACTTTTGAGACTCAACAACAGGTAAAGCATGACCATCTCAATTCAAAGAACACTAACAAGAATACCTTTCAAAGAAACACCAACCAACAGGTAAATTCAAGCAGAAGATTTCATGATCGCATAAATTTCTTCTTCAATGGACAATGTTTCTCATGTCACAATTTTGGTCATAACGCTGTTCAATGTGTTACATATAAAACCATCATGACAAGAGAAGCAAGAAAGAAAAGGATTGATATTGGAACAAAGAAGAATACCTATAACAACTTTTCTCCTCTTCAAAATGAAGTTGAATGTGCTTATTGCAATAACTTTAGCCATGAAGAATCTGAATGCAGGAGCAAAGTCCAGCCAAAAGAGCATTTTCCTTCAAGCTCCAAAGTGTGGAAAAAGAAGAATTACAGGTTGAAAATTGTGGCATAGATTTATTTGCATAAGGTGAAGAAAATAAATGGTACATTGATAGTGGATGCTCAAAACACATGACAGGTGACAAAAACAAACTTCTTGCATATAGTGCTCTAGAAAAAGAAAAGAATGTTACATTTGGAAATGATACTCCTGCTGTCATTAAAGGAAAAGGGTCTATTTTTCTAAAAGAAAAAGTGAAAGCTAATAATGTCATGTATGTGGATGGATTAAAGCATAACCTGTTAAGTGTAAGTCAAATGTGTGATCAAGGAACTGAAGTTGTCTTTAGTTCGAAATAATGTGTGGTACATGATCTTGATACAGGTAAAACAACTATAAAGGAAATAGAACTCCAAGCAACCTGTATGTATTAAATAACTGCAAAGAACAATGTTACTTGAGTAAATCTTCAGAAAACTGGCTATGGCATAGAAGGTTGGGGCATCTGAACTTCTCTCAAATCAACAAATCAAGCAGACTTAAAGTTGTTCGTGATCTTCCCAATATTACTCTACCTGAAAGTATCATATGCAAATCTTGTCAATTCGGTAAGCAAACCAGAGTGCAATTTAATGCCAAAGAAATATCATCAAGTAAGCCTCTTGAACTCATTCATACTGACATATGTGGACCTGTGAGGAAACATTCACCACGTGGTGAACAATACTATATCTTATTTATTGATGATTTCTCTAGAATGTGTTGGATTGGGTTGATTAAACACAAAGATGAAGCATTTGAGAAATTTCAAATCTTCAAAGCACTGGTTGAAAATGAATTAGATCTAAAGATCAAGCATCTTAGATCTGATCGAGGAGGAGAATATAATTCAGATGAATTCCTTGAATTTTGTGAACAACATGGCATAAAAAGACAGTTTTCTGTAGGTGGCACTCCACAACAAAATGGCGTAGCAGAAAGAATGAATAGAACAATTCAACAAATGGCTAGAGCTATGCTTGATGATTCCGGAACACCTGACACTTTTTGGGGAGAAGCAACACATACAACGGTAAATATTCTTAACAAGGCACATGTTCGTGTAAATAGTGATAAAACTCCATATGAACTCTGGTATGGCAATCCTCCCACTGTGAAGCACTTTAGAGTTTTTGGAAGCAAATTCTTTATCAAAAATAATGATGAAAAACTTGGCAAGTTTGAACCCAGAGCAGATGAAGGAATACTTCTTGGTTACTCTTCTAGGAGTAGAGCATATAAATGTTACAATAAAAGACTTCGGAAGATTGTTGAATGTATTTATGTTGTTATTGATGAGTCTCCTACAGCTCCAAAAGAAGAAAAACAAACAACAGATGAAAACGATGATGACATATATCCTTCTACATCAAATAGAAATGATATAGACAGTGAACCCAATGAAGAACCCGAAGATGATTTATCTGAAAAAGCTCCATCCAGATATGTTCAAAAGAATAATCTAGAATCTCAGATTTTGGGAGAAAAGGGATCAGGTGTACAAACAAGAAGGAATCTTGTGGGATCTTCTAGCTATCTAGCATTTCTATCCACTATTGAACCACATAATTTCAATCAAGCTAGCAAAGATGAATGTTGGATTCAAGACATGAATGAAGAGCTTGATCAAATTGAAAAGAATCACACTTGGGAATTAGTACCAAGACCTCATGAAAAAAATGTCATTGGAACTAAATGGATATTCAAAAAAAAGTTAAATGAGAATGGGGATGTTATAAGAAATAAAGCTAGACTTGTTTGCAAGGGGTATGCTCAACAAGAAGGTATAGACTTTGAAGAAAAATTTTCTCCTGTAGCTAGACTTGAAGCCATAAGAATGTTTCTTTCTTTTTCAAGCTTCCAACAAATCAAATTTTATCAAATGGATGTTAAATATGCTTTTCTCAATGGTGATCTAGAAGAAGAAGTTTATATAGAACAACCAGAATGATTCATTTTGGGAAATGATGAAAAACTTGTTTGTAGACTTAAAAGGGCTATATATGGTCTCAAACAAGCTCCAAGGGCATGGTATTATTGTCTTGACAAATATATTCATCAACAAGGATTTTCAAAGGGGTCTGCTGATAGCAACTTATACACAAAAACTGAAAATGATAAACTATTGATTGTGGTTGTATGTGTTGATGATATCATTTTTGGAAGTAATGAAGAATCTATGAGTCAGAAATTTGCTTCTGTTATGCAACAAGAATTTGAAATTTCTTTACTTGGGGAACTAACATTATTTCTTGGCTTGCAAGTGCAACAAGCAACAGATGGCATATTATTATCACAAGAAAAATATCTTAAGCAAATTCTGAAGAAGTATGGCATGGAAGAGTGCAAACCTGTTAGTACACCAATGATAACCGGATGTAATCTCAGTTCTCATGATGATTCTCCCACGATGAATCAACCAAAATACAAATCTATGATAGGAAGTCTACTTTATCTCACTGGGACTAGACCAGACATTATGCATGCAGTTGGGATTTTTGGATGATTCCAAGCTAATCCAAAAGAGTCTCACCTTCAGGCTGTCAAAATAATATTCAAATATCTACAAGGAACTCAAGACTTTGGATTATGGTATCCAAAGAATGTTGATCTCACTCTTCATGCTTACACTGATGCAGATTGGGCTGGAAATGTTGATGATCGGAAAAGCACTAGTGGTGGTGCATTCTATATGGGGCCCTGGTTAGTATCTTGGTTTAGCAAGAAGAAAAGCTATATTGCCTTATCTATAGCAGAAGCATAATATGTGGCTGCTGCATCATGTTGCACTCAACTTCTTTGGATGATGAAAACCTTACAAGACATTCAAATCAAATTTTCACCTCCTATCTCCATTATGTGTGATAATACAAGTGCCATCAGTATCTCAAAGAATCTTGTTATGAATTCCAAGACCAATCACATTCCCATCAAGTATCACTTCTTACGTGAACAAGTGCTTGAACAAAAGGTGAAGTTGGAGTATATTCCCTCCAAAGAACAAGTTGCTGATATATTTACCAAACCTTTACCCAGGGAAGCGTTCGAATATCTCAGACAGAAGTTGGGATTAGTCTTTGCCATGCAGAAGATCAGATCTACTTAAATACAGAAGATTAAATTGGATACGCGGATTTCCTGAAGGACAGTCGCGTATATACGCAAGTTTATACACAGAAAACTACGTATGGGTATTTGCTGACAAAAATTTTCTGGGTCAGCATTCTTCAGCACAACTGCGGTATCTCTGGTGATGTTCTAGCTCTCATACTTCTGTTTCATTCTCTAAAGCTTATGATGAAGATGCCTTGATGATTTGTTGTTGAAAGTGTTCGGGATGCACAGGCTAAGGGGAGCATTGGTCATGTGGAAAGGATGCATTGTTGGAATTCTAATTATTTGTTGTAGTCTGATCTCATGCTTGAGAATCTTTGATCTTGATTGTATAAGTCATTTCTGTAATTTGATGAAAAAGGTCATGTTGAGACCCATGATGTAAAAATTGTAATATTCAGTCATGCAAATACTTATTCCATTTTGTAAACCCACTTGGTTGGGCAGTTGATTCAATCTTGTAAACCCACTTGGTTGGATCATTGATGTAAGTATGAGTACTTGGTAATAGGAAAGGTCATACTAGGTTGAGTTATAGAGTCATGTACTTCATTGAATATTATGTTTGAAGATGCAGCGTGATCTCAGGGGGAGCATGGTATTTTAGGTACAAAGGATCTTGATCTACCCTTTGCCCTTGATGTCAAAGGGGGAGAATGTTGCTGAATGTATTTCTGGTCATGGTTGCCATCAATTCCAAAGGGAGAGATTGTTGGCAATATGTTTCTTGTATCCTATTATATTGAATTGATTGTCCTTGATGAAAACTCTCTGAAAAATGATGCAGATAATGACTGTATGAAGAACTCAGAAAACCATCAGCAGTTCTATACAAGCAGATTGACTTTTTCAAATATAGAGCAATGTATACGCGGGTTTGTAAAAGCCAAGTCGCGTATTTCTGCGGATAAATACTACCCAAGTCGCGTATGGCTATTTGTGCTCCAAATTTATAAAACCAGGGGGCATTACCATGGTATTGGCCCTCAGTATTGAGCACTGGATTATCTATTTGATCCTATCCAGAAATACCATCAGCAGTTGAGTGGTTTTGACTCATGGCATTGATAAAGGCTAAAACTATATAAGGAGAAGAGGATCATAGTGCAAGGTGTGCATGTGGAAGGGTGTTAATGAATAAATCTCTTTAAGAGATATCTGCATGGTTGAACTCTGTTTCTGATAGTTTTGAATCTATGATGCACCTATGGATATGATGAAGGTTCAAGATCTCTAGATCTAGAAATGATGAATCTCTAGGATGATCTGCAAAAGAAATGATGAAGACCTGGCACAAGTCTGATGAAGAAATTGAAGAAATCTGGGTAATTTTATAGATCTGGCCTGTTCTACAAAGTTTATCTTTTACAGATCTATACGCTAGTTTGTCTCGGTAAAAGCGCGTATATACGCGGGTTCGCTTAATAAAAATCGCGTATGAAAGTTAGGGTTTCTGAAGCTTATTTCACAGATATTACTTCTATTATCTCTCTATTGTCTATCAATGAAGTCTTCTTGAAGTTCTGGGCTGTTTGAATATGCTGTATGATGCTGATATGATAATGAAAAAATGTAATCAATGATTGAGAAAACATGATGAGGGAAGAATGACTGTCTAAACAGTTCTGCATGGCTGATAGATTGTCTGAACAGAAATATGATTTCAGATCTGAATATGAGTCTGAAAAAATTCTGAAAGAAAGCTTACACAGAGGAATACGCTAGTTGGTAAAAGGAAAAGCGCGTGTATACGCAGAATAGATAAAGAAAATTCGTGTATTAATTCAGAATATAAAAATGAGTATGCACTGAAGCATACGCAGGTTGGTGTGCAGAAAAGAGTGTATATACCTGGGTTTAGTAAATAAAAATAGTGTATGGTATCTGAATTAATGGTTGTTCAAGGTTGAATGTGTTTCTGATTATCTACTCTGAAGTCTGGGTTATTTCTGATATTCTGGTTATGGTGGTATTGTTGTTCTGATTGAAGTTTTTGGTAAAGTATGGTTATTGATGTTAAGGGGTTGTATTGAAGCTGTTTTGATCCAGTATGAAAATTGATGAAATGTGGTCTGCAGTGGATCTGAGGGTTTAAGCCTTCAGTATGAAAGTGGAAGCTTTCTGCCAGTAGAAGCTGGTGTTAAAATCAGGAGGTCGAAGCTCCCTTCTAGGAGAGGCTGGTGATCAGGAGCTCAGGACCAAGTGTCGTAAAATGGTCAAAAATGAAGGTGCTCAGATCTAGTTTGAACCTGAACGACCGGATAGAGCTCGTCTTCCTGATTCCGGCGCCGTGAACGGTTCGAAAAATGGTCTCCGTATGCAGAAGTTATTCAAGTTCAAAGTTTTGTCAATTTCAATTAAAAATGGCAAATTTGACTTTGGGAAAATTTTATTAAAAAAAGAATATTCCACAGAATATTCTGGGAATATTCCGCAGAATATTCTGGGGAATATTCCTTGGAAGCCAATCAGGAGGTGCCACGTGGCTAGCCCGGAGGCCGCCACGTGGGCCCCAAGTTGAATTGAAAATGGCGTGTTAAAAGTTTTTTATATGGTCGCGGATGGGATTCGAACAGGTGACCGGATGAATATTAACCATACGACTTTACCAACGGGCCAAAGGGTGGTTCTTGTTAATTTGTTGGCGGCGGATTTAATTTGTTGCGTATGGATATTCGGGCGGGGCCCGAAAGGGGGCCAGCCCCTAAGGGCCAGCCCCCTTCCCATAAATCCTCCGGCGCGGAACCACAGCTCATCCAACTCGGCGCGCAGTTCGGCGGATATTTCAGACTTTGGTTTATTTTATAATGTGGGTTTTAATTAAAAACCTGTGTATTGAATGAAAACGTTTAAAACCGTTTGTTTGACCGCCGACACTTGTGAACACGTAACGTGCCCACCATAACATTTATTGCCACGGTTGGCGGGAAGTTTGGAGGCCTCCGCCCTTTTAGCGCTATGTGCTATTTTTAGTGGTTTTATCCACAGTTTCTCCACATTTAGTGGAGGTTGTTTAGGTGAAACTGGCAGTTCAGTAAATGTGGCATAACTTCTGCTAGGAGAGGTCTTTGAAGACGAATTTTTTTTTGATTTCGGGTCTCTTTGACCTTCTGAGGCCATTGGCACAGGTTTCACAGCCATCTAAGGCCGTTTTCAGGTGATTTTTCTCCATGGAAGTTCCAGGAGCCACTAGGGCCAAATCAGTTTGGGAGCTGCATTGGGAATTTTGCAGCCAGTGAATGTGGAACGAAGGTCATTCCTGAAGTATTTTAGCATTATGAATCCATTTCTACAGCTCGTTTTTCCTTTTGAGGAATTCTTCTCACTATTTAGCTTCAGGGAAGCTTTCAGGGCCACCAGGGCCATTTCAGTGTTGGAGCTGTTTGGGGACTATGTTCATCCATTTTTGGTGATTCAAAAGCCTATTTCTGCTATTTTCGACCTTCTGAGTCTAATGGTAGATGTTGCAGAACCAATTGAGGTCATCTTCACCTCGAAATTCTCCATGCAATTCTAAAGGGGCACCAGGGACAATTGGGGAAAAGTACTATACAAGGTACAATTTCACTGTTTAGTGTTTGGGAAAGAGCATGTTTAGCTAATTCCTATCTTCTGATTCTGTATTTACAGTCAGATCTGTCTTTCGAGACACTCTTATTCTTGTATTAGCCTTTGTAGCATTTTTAATACAAGAGGACAAGCCTAGTTTGAGAGGCTTGGTCCAGCAGATGTAGCCCAGAGGAGGGGGTGAACTGCTTTATCATTTTGATGTCTTTATTTGCTGAAGTTAATATGCTAAATCAAACTGATATAAAGTGTTAAACAGCAAATATACATAACTTGCATACACACATAATCACCTACTCAGCTGCAGAAAGTTATTTGTCTTATTCCGCAAGACTTCAAACTTCAAGTATGTATATGTCAAAGACTTCTAAGTGTTAACTTCATTATTTCTTTAGGCAGAGCCTGTAGAGGGCCAGGTAGCCTCTGGAACTCATCCTCTCTTTAGAGGTGACATGTCCAGTGAATGCCCCTACAGTCTATCTCTGTATAAGAAATAAGAAGTTTTCACATTTTAGAGGTCATTTGGAGTGTATAGCTCACATTTGAAATTATGGGAAATGGATACCTTGCACCCTTAAACAAGTACATTCCATTTTCAGATCAGCTGGTAAACGAGATTAGGGGGTTGGAGCTCCCTTCCAATAGTGGCTGGAGAACGAAAGAAGGTTGCAGCCTTCTGCAGGTGGGTTCCTACGTGCTGATATGAGTTTGTGCCAGTACAAAATTGTAAGAAGTTTTCTTTATAATAAATATTGAAGACAGAGATGACAACAGCGGTGGTTTTTTTCCGAATTGGGTTTCCACCTTAAATACTGGTGTTCATGTGTGTTGCTTATGTGTGATGGCTTATTCTGTTATTACTACACATGCTTACTGCTTACTAAACATCTGATGAATGAATGATGCAATGATCTAAGTAAAGAATTAAATGCATAATAAGATCTCTAGACATACGCAAGTTTTCTTAAGGATATCCGCATGTATACGTGAGTTGGGTTCAGTAAAGTAGCGTATGGTTTTAAGAGAAAGAAAAGTAAAAAGTTTTCAGTCAACTCTAAATAATAATTCACCCCCCCCCGCTCTCATTATTTTCCCATCAGATGTTTTTCTCTCTGTGTTAATGTTTTCTCTGCCTTTCATGTTGTGCATCAATTTATCTGATCGTAAAAAAATAATTTTACTATCTTAATGTTTTCTTCTGAGGTATGGTTAAAGAATTCTTAATTTCTCTTAAGCTATTACTAAAATCACTGCTTTCTTTCATTTCATAATTCACACTACAAGTAAGATCCAGTCTGCATAGTTAGTTTTCCCTGTGAATACTGTCAAAAAATTGATGCCACAAAACCAACCCCTGTTTGACTCCATATCCCAATTGATTAGCTTCTGCAGATATGCTCATCCAACCAAAAAAATCAATCAAAAAAACCAATTCTCACAATCACTATAACTAGCCTAACATCAGCGTTCATAATCTTAAGGTAAAAATCAAATCAGAAATAGAGAGAGCCCTATTTGAGTCTACGAAGGCTAGGTCTTGGATTCTAAAGTGGTCTGATTTTGTCCTCTATCGTTTATTCTTACCAATCTTAAAAATTATAGGGCCATAACATAATGGCGACCATATTGGGATTTATTGAAAAGCTTAACATTTCATCATAACTCAAAAACCCTAGTCAAAACATTGTATGATTCGGGTATTTTCCAAAGATTGGTTTTTCATCTGTGTTTCAAATATTCAACATTTCTGTGCTCCAGGTCTAAATTCTAGCTCCCAGAAGAATCTTTACCAGATCCCATCCTGACCCAAATCCTCCTGCAATAGTTGAAAATCGTAAGAAAATCCCAAGAAAAAAACTCATAACTGAGAGTCAAACTGTTGGAAAAACCCTTCCCAGAGCAAGTTCCCTTCTTGGAAACCTTGTGACCTTGCAGGACATCCAGTTCGATTTACATTTTGAACAAATCTTATTCAGGACCAAATCTCATAATTGGACAACCCAAACAGTTTTTGACTCATCTATCCTACAACAAAGTCCAGTTAGGGAAACTTCCACATCCACCCAAGCTGACCTTTAGCTTCTCCAACACTTCGACTCCCTTCAAGATTTGGTAGTAGGTTTCATCTCAGTTGTCGATGATGCTTACCTCCAATGGTCTGTAGATTTATATTCTCTTACTACAACAATGTTCTCTGTTATTTCCAAGTCTTCTCATCCTCATCCAACCCATCCAGGTGTGTGTGAAGCTCCTACCACTCCCTTGAACATTTCCCACCAAAGTGCCCAAACTACCACTCATATACCCAAAGTCCACCTTCCTCCATTTAATCCTCCACCCCCCCTTATTAATACTCCTCTTGTAAATCCCCCTTGGGTTCCTCCACCACCAATCATGGCATCCATATATGCTCCATTGGTTTTTCCACCACTTGTGATACCCATGCCACAGGATTATCAGTCCAAAATCCCACAATTTGATGGGATTGGTCCTACAACTGCTTAACAACATGTTGATAGAATGAATGACTGTTTTGACCTTCAAGAGATAAATGATGAAAGTATCAAGTTGAGGATGTTTTCTCAATTCTTGGGAGGAGAAGTAAGAAAATGGTTTAGAGTCTTGACTCCCAATAGTATCCATGACCTCCCTGCTCTTCACCAACTGTTAATAAATATATGGTAAGTCAATAAAAACCCTCTTCAAATATTGTTAGAATATGAAAATAACAATAGGAATGTTGGAGAGAGTGTCCAAGACTACTACACTCAGTTTAATAGTGTATATAATGCACTCCCTACTCACACAAAACCCCCACAAGGCTTGGCCTTGGTAAAATTCCTAGATGATTTTGATCCAAAGATGGCTTATCAACTCGGGGAGAGAGATCCTCCTACGTTGGAAGAAATGCAAAGATATGCAGTAAGTGTAGAAGCTAACCTACTTGCCAAGAGGACTAGGATGAGAAATGAAAAGAGAGTCACAATTAGGGAAGATCCTGTAGCCTCCACATCTGATGCTAAGATCGATAACTTGGTTAGAACTATGGAAAGAATGATGGAGAGAATCAACCTCAATGAGAGAATTTCCCCTAGGGAAAATCATCCAGCTCTCCAGAATAGAAATCAAAATTTTAGAAGAAACCCCCCTTAGATAAGATAGAGAGAACAAAGAGGCCCTGACCAGCAAATTATGCCCCCATTCCAAGAGAACTATGTTGATGAAGATGAGGGGGTAGTCGAAGAATTAGAAGAAATTCAGATTAATATAATGGGAATTAATGAAAAGGATTATATTTTCCTTACTGAAGAAGAGCAAGGTTTATTTTCTCTGACTCAAACTGAACTAGAATCTGAAGAGTCTGAGTATTATAAAACAGGATTTGAGAATTCCATCATGGAGGTACATAGACAATATAACCTCAGAAGCAAGAAGAACTCTGATAACTCCAAGAAAAAGAATACTGAAAACTTTGTCAAAAAGTTCCCAGAAATTGATCCCAAGAACACAACAAAAAGTTCAAATAAATTTGTTAATATCCCAGGGAAGAATGATATAGAAAGAAACACTAGCAAACCAGCTATCATCCCTTCTATTCGAGCTGATACTCCTACCAAAAATCAACAATCTGAAGTTGTTGCTAAAATAGTACCTGAGAAGGTTGATTGTCCAAATATGCTAAAAACACAAACACCATTCAACATTGAGAATGAAATTCCTAAAATAAAAATCTCAATTCCTCTCACTAAGTTGGCAAACAAGGATATATATACAGATCTCGGGTCATAAACGTGTTTAACATAGGAGAAATTACTGACACTGTCAATCTGAATGATGATAAACCTGAACTTTTATTTGGGCCAGAAGTAGATGGTAAATCTCAGGAGTGAGGTGTTCCCCCATTTTATATCAGTCTGAATGTTCATGATAAAATCCTCCATAATGCCATGTTAGATTCAGGTGCATCATATAATCTTATGCCAAAGGCTGTTATGGAGAAACTTGGCCTTGAGGTAACTAGACCCTACAAATATTTGTACTCATTTGACTCCAGCAAGGTCAAATTCCTAGGCCTCATCAAAGATCTTTGTATTACTTTAGCCTAGATACCAGCCAAAAGTCTAGTGATGGATATAGTAGTGGCTGACATCCCTCTTAAGTATGGTATGCTTCTATCACGCTCATGGGGAGCCAAGCTACAAGGGTGTTGGAAATATTTTCATTGATGGCAAAGGAGAAGAAAGGAGCAGCACTTGAAATATCACTAAGGAAAAAGAAAAAGGAAGAACCAGCAATAAGACAAAGGAGAGAGACAAGGAGCAGAGGAAGAAAAGGCAGCGAATTGAAGCAGAGAGCTATTCAAGAGGTAGAGTAGGAGGATAAAAGGGCCTTTGTAAGTAATTTCATCTGCATATATGAGGAATATGTTTCAGTATTACATGGGTATCATTTGGTTTAAGGTCTGTGTGGTAGACTTTGAGGTTCAATAAGAAATCGTATGACTGTGTGTGTAATTGAATGAATCTATCGTAAAAAGGGCAGAACCTTTATAAGGATTCCATGTATCAAGTCAAAGAGAATTTCTCTGTAAAGATAGAGTGAGGTTTTGAATTCGCATGTAGGGTTTCACTGTGATTGGGATCTATGGGTCTGAACCACAAATAATGAGTAAGTGTGGTTAATTTATATGAAGAAATGCTGGATGAGTGGATCGTAAGGGTAGTAGTGTTGGAGTGGAAGCGAAAGAGCAGCGTTATGAATTAGAGAAGCCCCGTAGAATTGAAGACGGATTGAGAAATAACAAGCAGAAGATACTAGTCGGAAGGAAGGCATTTTGTGAAGGCCAAAGGGGTTCTGCACAGAATGTAACGAAGGTAAACAGTGTAGGAATTTGTGCAGAGAGAGAGTATTGACAGATTGAATTGGAACTATGAACCGGAAGACATAATCGGACAAAGATCAACGAATGTGGAATAAAATCAAATATAAACTGCGTTTGAAACAGAACCCTGAGTCAATAACGGAACCGTGAGTTAATAATATGGTGGGACCCTACTATTGAAACATTAAAAGAGGGTTTGAGGCAAAGAATAGTGGTTTTCGCATAAGTTTAAAATGGTAAGCGGAATCGAAGAAAAAAATGCGATAAGGGTCCGCGTGTGACACGTGCCCTGAGGTGGTTTTTAAAAACCACGAGTTTCGCATTTTTTTGGAGAGTTAAGTCGCGGGGTTAAAACTTTTGCGATTTCTGTCCAATTGCTAGCCATCAGAGATCGACGACATTCGCACCATGAAGATGCATGAAGGTTAAGGCATGGTTATAAAGCCGTGGGCTCGACTATGTGTTGATGCGGGAATTAAAATGTTAAATGTGAATTGAATGATATATGGTGGGACTCAATATTAATCATTCGATATATTATATTTTAAACCCAAAGTCGGCTATTAAAATATGCGTTGGAATACATGATTAATTGTGGATATTATATATAAATGCTTACGGGCGAGTGCGATGGAAAAAGGGGTTATCATGAGGTTTCATAACTTTGGATTGTAGACATAATATATGTTAAAATATTATGTTGGATATATGATAATAGAACCGTGACCAAAATTGATGTGCAATGGTATTGCTCTTAACGTTTAATATATGTGGGACCCCAGAACTTTAATACACGTTGGCCTTTGGTTTTAACCAAAGTTGGGATTGATATGAATAAAGTATGGTGTTGATATGTTGGGTTTTGACCCAAGGGATAGAGTATTAAACTTACGTTGGCAAGTATGAAAGTCTGGCCAACCATAATGCATGTTGATACTTTGGTGAACTTTAGCAAGGTCAAAGGTAATAAAACACACTCATAGATGGTGGATTGATAAAGCGTTGGCACATATGTTGATATTTGATTAATCAAGGTCTGAAGTATGGTATATAGAGGAAACTCTGCATATGAAGATTGAAGGTTAAAGTTCAATATGGTTTTAGTTGTAATATAATATTAATTCGACATATTATAAGATGGGTTTTGATTATGGTTTTAACCATAGGTTTGAAGCTGAGAAGTAGAGCTTCCGCATAAATATAAGAAATCTGGGTTGTATTGCAGGGTTTCTGTATGGCCGAAGTGTGATTATTGGATTTTATTCCAAAGACAGAGGCTTTAACCTGTGATGGAAAATTTTCAGCATCAATTTAAACTACCAGATTTGAGAAAAAAAAAAAGGTAGGGGCACATGCATAGAAAATAGGAGAGTATGCAGAAACTGAAAAAGACAAGGACAACAGCAAAAAAGACAAACGCACAGCGAAAAAAAAACTGAATGGGTTGAATTGAAATTCTTATTGTAACTGAAAATGTAAATTTTTATTTATTTTATATTTTTTGTGATGCATTGGCAAGTCTCTGAAGGCAAAACAAAACTCCACGGAAATACTGAAATATGTATATACTGCTATATTCCTCTGAATGAGCTGGACAAAGAAATGAGAAGGTGGAAGGAAAAGAGGCATGGCTGTTCATTTCGAATTCCCTGTAGAATACAAACAGTCATGAGGTGAACTCTATAAATGATATCACATAGATATGCATAAAGAGGTTAGAGAATGGAGAAATGAGGCAGAGAGGGTAAGAAGAAGGAGGAGTAGATAGAGAAGTTGTGAAGATTTAGAGATGATATAAGGCAGATATGAAGGCTGGTAGACAGCAGTGAAGAAGGTACAGAACAGAGCTGATATCCAGGTAAATCAGCATGTGTTTTTTTTTTTGAAAGAGTGAGGAAGTTGGTGCTTCCATATCAAGTTGTAGCTTGATAGATGTCAGTTGTAGTTGGCTGAGGTAGGAGCCTCCTGTAGGTTGTAGCCTATATAAAATAGATGGGATTTGGAGCTTCCTTGCAATTTGTAGCTTGCAGAATTGAGGTAGGAGCCTCTTGTAGGTTGGAGCCTACAGAAAATTAGTGGTGAGAGGGAGTTGGAGCTTGCCTTTGCATCGCAACAATAATAAGATGTGGTTTTCTTCCTTATGAGTGTCCACTTATATCTGGTGTCTATGTTCATGATGATTATGTGTTGATACTCTATATTTAATCTACTAATACCTATTGCTCACTAATTAAGATTTTGGTTTCATTTTACATTAAGTTAATCATGAAATGAAGATGTAAATAAGTGTAAATGAAAGTATTACAAGACAATGAATTGATTGAACTAATTCACCCCCCCCCCCCTTCTCAGTTTAACAAAGGATTTAACAATTGGTATCAGAGGGGGTTCCTTCTGTATCAGTTTAACAACTAGAAGGAGATCTTAGGTCCCCAGGATGGCTAGTCTAGAAGGATGCTCAACAAATAAAGCCTTTTTTTTCACCGGTGAAAATTATGCCTTTTGGAAAATAAGAATGAGGACGTACATAATGTCACTAGGAATAGTTTGGGCTGCTATGGAATTGGGATATGCCCCAAAGGAGTCTGACTCAAAGAAAGATTCCAAACAAGACTTTGCAGCTAATGCAAAAGCCATGAATGCACTCTTAAGTGGACTGTGTGAGGCAGAATTTATCAAAGTAATGCACAACAAGACTACCAAAGAAATATGGGATACACTAGAAAACATCCATGAGGGAGACAAAAAGGTGAAGATAGCCAAACTTCAGGTCTATAGAGCTCAGTTTGAAAATATAAAAATGAATGATGATGAAGACATTGCCAGCTTCTTTTTAAGGGTTGCAGAAATTGTGAATAACATGAAAGATCTAGGAGAAACCATAAAAGAATGTGTAATTGTTCAAAAGATTCTAAGATATTTACCATCCAGCTTTAACCCCAAGGTTTCTTCTGTTAGTATGAATCTTTCGTCGTAAAAGACCACTTTAGCTATGCATAACAAATAGCCCTAACATCAATTATGGTTGCCAAATATCTTTAAATCTGCAATTAAGTGATCCAAATAATGCTTCACAAATCCAGATCTAAGCATAAAAGACATTAAGCAGATAAAGTAAAATGTGGATCCATGCATCCAATAGACAAGACAAGAACAATGTATTTGAAAGAATTTTTTATATTATATTAAAAAGGGGCACCTGAGAGGAAAACAAGAAAGGTGTTTTCCAGTTCTCCTCAATGGGATGGGTTCTTGAAAGTCCTCAGCATTTCAGATCTAAAATTTCTCTCTCTTGTTGGTGTAGAAAACCCAGATAAACATAGAACTCAAAGGGAGCTCACAAGGCAAAAATGAAGAATGTGACCAAGTATATATCCAGGGTGATCTAATGCAATGGAGGTGTCTAATGAATGGGGAAAACCCTTCTATTTATAAAAAAATATTAGGGTTATCTAGAACTTGGTGCATGAATAAAATATTATTAATCAAATTCTAGAACCACCCTTTAGGAATATTTTATTATATTTGTTGGAGGGAAAAGGAATTTTGACTTGGGTCAATTCCTTTATTAATAAACAATAAATAAATAAATGATTTATTTATTATTTTAGGGAAATGGTGGGAATATAATTAAATAAATAATGATTTATTTAATTATTTAAAAATGATTTAGTCAAATTTAACTAGGAATATTATTTAAATAATGATCTAAATAACTTATTCCTAGGAAATAATCAAATAAATAATGATTTATTTAATTAATTTCCTTGTTTTGGGTTAAATATGACTAGGAAATATAAACAAATGTAGATTTGTTTATTATTTCCTTTTGGGGTTTCCTGTTTAGACCATAAACAACTTAATAAAGATGTTGTACTAAGTTATTTCACATAGTGAAAGCAATTTTACTTAGGGTAAAATTGGTCTTACATGGTGTACTTGGTTTCATCTAATGATAAAAGGTTAGATGACCAAAAAATGTTGTAACAGATTTCCCCCCAGCGTACGAGTGTTAGGAGCAAAACGTATGACCAAAGTACGTTGTAAGAACTCAATCACTAGACATCAAGAGGGAAGTCAGAGAGAGAAATGGAAGGTAGTCTAATGTGCTAAAGGACTAGACCCCGAGGAGATGAGACTTACAGGTGCAACAAGTCTCTATTTTATGAAGTGGTACCTGTGCTAAAGGCGGCGGGGGAGGCATACCTATGCCCGCTGAGACAAAGTAGAAAAGAATAGTATGTCCAGTAAACAAGGAACTGAACTATAAAGTACATACGAGCCAGAAAAATAGAAGGATGAATCCCACATACAAGTTGTGCCTGGAATAACAGTCAGGACTTATACAATAATATTTGAGTACATGAGATACAAATACAACCCAAATGCCCCCTACACACGGGGAAGGGCTTGCAAAATCTGACTGATACATGCAAGTCGAAAAGGTGCTGCAAATGGCTGAGGCTGATATCATCAAGTGGAAGGAGCTGCATCAAGGGATGAAATGAAGAAGTTGTCCAGGCGTGTGGGGGGTTACCTGCAGGGCCACCCCCTCATGAGGGTTGAAACATCTCACACACACCTGGGAATCACCAATAGCTGTTGCTGCATCACTAGACTATCGAGTATACGGATCACGATCATGTTGAAAGGAGCTCGAACCAAGGTACACTTCCCTCTAGACTTGGCTTCTAGAGTAAATGAGTTGACGTCGACAGAAGGAGGTCTGCCATAGGTGAGGCAATAAGGAATCCCTAACTAAGGCACGAGAGAAAATAGTAGAGTGACTAACAGACGGACACTAATGATGATAAAGAAATGGGGGAAGATCCAAAGGGGACCATAAAAAACATGAGTACAAAATGGTATCTCATGACGGAAATTGACACGAATAGGAATGAGTATGGAGGAAAAGTGGTGCCCCCAATGAAATGTGTTGTAAGTGAGAAAATCTGATTTTGAGGAGAGGTGAAGTAAGGCTTTGTGGACAACAAGTGTCTTGGTGAAGTAGCGAAATGCAAAAAGAAACAGATGCTGGCTATCTAAAAGAAAATAAAACATGTATTTCGAATGGGAAATGCTAAGGGTAATATCTCTTAAGATAGAGTGCATTGCGAGGATTAGGAAGGATGTGGCATTCAAAGTCCTCTAAAATATATGCCCCCTTACCAAGGTCTTTACTGATAATGTAAGGACCTAGCCATAATGAGTCGAACTTCCCATGACCGAGGGTATCATGGGCCTGGTCATATACTAGAACAAGGTCACCTTCATGAAAGGTACGAGGGTGTAATTTTCGATCATACTGAGATTTCGTATGCTTTTTGGCCGCTTCAAGAGTTTGCAATGTAACAAGACGGTCTTCGGAGGCGCGCTCAAGCATGATAAGTCATTGTTCTAGAGGTTGGGTATCAGGGAGAAGTTCGACGGCTAAGTGAAGGGAAGGGATTTCACACTCGATTGGTAAGACCACCTCCTTGCCAAAGACAAGGTGGAAAGGAGTGAAACCGGTGGCGGTTTTAACAGAAGTACGATAAGCCCACAAAGCAGGGAAGAGCATGAGATGCCAATTGGTTTTGTGCTTATTCACCGTTCGTTGAAGCATGGTCTTAAGAATTTTTTTGACCGCTTCAACTTGGCCATTACCTTGGGGGTAATAGGAAGATGAATATTGGTGCTCAAAACCCAATAGGGAGGATAGCTCATGCCAAATATCAACTTCAAAATGTTGGCCATGGTCAGAGACCAATTGTTTGGAACTCCGAATCGAGCAATGACATGGTTAAAAGAGGGCTGTGGTGGCTGCCGTATTGTTGAATGTTGGCATAGCTTCGGCCCATTTAGTGAAATAGTCAACCACCATGATGATATATTTGTGGTTACTAGCAGATGGAGGTCAACATTCCATGAAGTCAATGGCCCATTTACAAAAAGGACCAGTTGTGACGACAGGATGGAGGGGAGCGAGAGGAGCTCACACCTTGGGGGCGAAATGTTGGCAATTGGAATAGTGTTTGACTGCTTCAATGCAATCACTGAAGAGAGAAGGCCAAAAATACCCAGCGCGCATGATTTTTTGGGTAGTGGCGAGGCCGGAGAGGTGGCCACCACAAACGCCACTATGACAGGCATTGAGGACTTGCTCAGCTTCAGCATGTGTGAGGCAACGATGAAGGACAGTATCTACTCCACGACGATAAAGGTCATTGCCGATTAGAAGGTAGCAAGAGGCTTGGTGTCAGATACGTCGGCGAGCATCACGATCAAGATGAAGGGTGAACCTTTGGGTTCACAAGTAAGTAAGGATGTCACCGTACCAAGGATCGTCGGTGGTGATGGAAAATAAATGTTCATCGGGAAGAACATCATTAATTGGAGTATCTTGCGTCCTGGTAGGAAAATCGGAAATGAGTTCAGTGAGGACTAAACCTTTCTTACTTTTTGGGGTGAAAAATTCAAGGTCGAATTCTTGGAGGATAACAACCCAATGAGCGTACTTCCCACTGAGGATGCGTCGACTCAATAGGAAAGCCATGGGGTTGGAATCAGTCACAACCTTGGTGGAACGCATGAGGATATAATGACGCAATTTTTGGACCGAGAACATGACAACTAGTGCTAATTTTTCTTCATGTGAGTAGGACACAGGTGGACCGGCAAGGTTCTTACTGACATAATAGATCACATGTTTGATACCATTATCATCCTCCTGGATAAGGACACCAGCAACCGAATAGGTGGAAGTGGAGATGTATAGGATGAAATCTCGGTCAAAGTCAGGAGGACAGATCAAGGGAGTGGATGTGAGAGCATGATTGAGGGTATCAAAAGACTCTTGAGCATAGGTATCCCAGAAAAATGGGGTGTGAGATCGAAGAATTCTAAGGAAGCCATGTGTGGTAGTGGCATAGTCACGAACGAATCGGCGAAGAAAATTAGCTTTAACTTGGAGACTTTGTAGCTGGCATAAGGTACAATGAATAGGAAGTTCAATAATGGCTTGAACCTTCAAAGGTTCGAGAGTTATCCCATCTTTAGATACTATGAAGCCGAGGATACGACCGGTGGTAACACAGAAGAAAATTTTCAATGGGTTAAGGTGAATGTTATACTTGCGACATCAGAGAAAAATGGTGTGCAGATCATGAAGGTGTTGCGCCCAATGTTTAAAACGCGCAGTAAGGTCGTCTAAATAGGCAAGGATAATATGAGCTAAGCCATGGAAACAATAAGACATGGCTCGTTGAAAAGTAGTGCCAGCGTTTTTAAGGCCAAATGGCATGACTCGGTATGAGAAAGTGCCCCACAAACTAATGAACGCAGTTTTAAGTTGATTAGCACGACGGATAACGATTTGGTTGTATCCGGAGAAGCCATCCATAAAGGATAGAATATCATGCCCCGCACACTCATCAATGATTTGGTCAATAAATGGTGTGGGGAAGTTGTCTTTGGGACAAGCTTTGTTCAGATCGTGAAAGTCGGTGCAAACACGAACGGTGCCTTGTTTTTTGAGGACGGGAACTGGGTTGGACACCCAAGTGGTGTATTCGATGGGGTAAATGAAACCAGCCTGCCGGAGCTTATCGATTTTAGCTTTGATGGCTTCATGTCAAGAGGGATGAATGGGTCTCAACTTTTGATGGACCGGAATGGCATCAGGCCATGTGTCGATGTGGTGTTCGACAATGGCAGGAGCGAGTCCAAGCATTTCTGAGTAGGACCAAGCGAAAATATCACGGAATTCTTTGAAGAGTTTGGTATAGGCTTCAATTTCTTCCAAAATGCATTGGGCGCCCATGGTGATATGTTCTTCGATACCTGGTTTGTCAGAAATGTCTATTTTGATGGTAGGAGAGATATTAGCCATATTGCCTTCTTCGAAAGCATCAGGCGCAGGGATGGGGTTTTTGAACCAATCGAATTTATCGGGAATGAAGTCTTTAGATTCGAGAGCATATTGGTCATGGGATTGATGTGGAAGGAAGTATGCATGATGGTGCATATCGTCCCATGGAAAATCAGGTTCGGTCATGGCTTCCATGATGTCTTCATCGGACTGGAAGATGGGAAGAGTGGATGGAATAGGAGGACTTGAAGAGGTAGAAATATGAGACATCTGATTTTGAGGGGAAAGGATCACATTCGTGTCATCATGAGGGTTGACAGTGTAGCAAGCAGATGAGTGGGTAGGCGAAACATCGGGGGAAGGCACTAAGGGGTCGGTTGCCGGGAAATGCGGTGATGAGGAAAGGTAGGAAATAGTGGCTGAAGGTTTGGTCATTTCAGTATCAGGATGATAAATGGTAATCGGGGTAGACAGGTGGTCTGGTGTTAGTGAAGAAGGATTATGAGCAAGTGTGGCTTCTAATTGGTGGTATGCAGCTAAAGAAGCACGATACTCGTCAAGGCAGGGGAAAAGATGGGTATAATGTCCATGGAAATCACATAAAGAACAAGGGTGATTGGTGTGCAAGTTTTTAAGTTTCGGAAGGGAATCAGGTATGGTGACATAGACCTCAGGAATATCGGATTCTAGAAATGTTTCATTGACCATGGTTTTGAGATGTGGTAATTCAGGACAGGTATGGGTAGCGTGGCCGAAAACATCGCACAAGGCACACTGGATGGGATGATTTGGAGGTCGAGGAAGGGCAGAGTTTGTCAGGGCAACCTTGTCCTTTGGTTCCCATCTGCGAGCTTTGCTATTGTTACCCGACATGGTCGCAACGGGAGGGGGTTCCTGATGAGGTGACTGAGGTACTAGTGCAGCGGGAGAAGCCATGGGTATCGGTTGAATCGGGGTCAAAGAAAGATATGGTTTGGGTTGACCAGGTAGGGTAGTGGCTGGGGGGTATAGGTACCAGACGGGTATACCCAAGGTCAAGTTGGGGAGGGATACTGTGGCCAAGATAGGGATAGAATAAGCTCTAGGAGGGGGAGCAAGGAAAGGAATCTGACCAGTAGGGAAATGACCAGGAGGAATGGGGCCAAGGGGGTTGTTCTTGGGCAAGATAAACCCAGGAGGGTAGAGAGGTGCGTGAGGAATATTCGGGGAAGGAGATTTCAAAGGAAGAAGGTTGGCTAGCGAGGGTGAAGGGCTAGGAGCTGGTGGGGTTGGGTGAGGTTGAGGTTGCTTACTAGCCAAAGTGGGTTGTGCAAGGTCAGCGCAAGATGATTGCATCATGCAAACGTTCGCCAAGCTAGGATCAGAGATGAGAGGAGGGTCTAAAAAGTTTCCAAGCAAAGAGGAGTCTTTATAGACGCCAGGGGAAACACTGGTCAAAGAATCAACAGTTTTCTTATTGGTGACAGTAGAGATAGTGGACTCAGGGGAGGTTTGAGATTTTGGTTCATGGTAAGTCAACTGGTCAATGGTGACAATATTTCCATTATGAGGGAAAAACATCTTGAGGTGGACTGCGGATGGGACGACAGACATGGCATAAGTGTAACTATGCCCCAAAAGAATGTTGTAGTCAAGAGGGGCGTCGATAAATTCAACGTTGATACAAACAGTCTTACCCACAAGGGTGATAGGATAGTTACGGAATATGCTAATGGGTTGGGAGGAATGGCCATCCCATGCACGAAGGGTGATTGTGGAAGGGGCCAGCTCAGGAGATCCGAGTTGTTTCCAAACTGAAGCAGACATCACACAGGTAGATGCCCCCTCATCAATAATACACCGAGCGACGTTGGCATTTCAGATTTTGACTGGGATTTGGAAAGCAACAGAAGCAGGAAGGGGAGGATGGTCTGACTGACAGGCATCGAAAATAATCAATTGGTCATCGGTAGGATCTATAGTGCCCACGGCAGATAGTAGAGCCTTATTTTGGGAAGGACACGACTGGAGGAGTTCCAGTGTTGAAATGGCAACCGGAGATTGTGCCAGATCATCTACTATGCTATATGAATGGGGAGCCCGACCAGCGGTAGCATTTCAGTGTAATGGGCCCTTAGGAATCTTGGTATGAACCTCAGCTTTGGGTGGAGGGATTTGCAAGGGACCATTCGGTGTCGACAGAGGCTCTGTAGGACCTGAAGACGGGGACTCGGAGATAGATGGAACGAGAGGCGTGGAGTGATGACGAGACCAAGTTTGAAGGTTGAGGTCGACTATGAGAGGTTGGTCAGAGGCCATCATGAGAATCTGGTAATCGGAGGAACCAGAAGGGGAAGGTTGAGTGGTTACCGGGGCATGAGGTGGTTGAGTAGCCACGAATCCTTGTTGAGGGAAAGGATCGGTAAACACAGCGGGTTGAGAAGTAGCCGTATGGGGAGGGACAGTAGGGGAGGAGTGTTGTCCCTGCACAGTGGCCTGAGACTCCCACATCTGCCTCATTTGTGGTAATAGGGGACAATCGTGAGTGTAATGACCATAAACATCGCAACATGAACATGGATTATTGGTGTGAAGGGGCCTGTCCGGCTTGGGCTGAGAACCCTGTGGCTGGTTGGCAGTGTTAGAATCAATACTGGAAGGATTGGATCCACGATTACCAGGGGCAGATTGATTGCCTCTCCTTTTTCTTTGAGAAGGAGGAGAATTAGTTGCGCCCTGCTATGAAAATACTTGCCCTGGAGGGGGTAGTAAGTGTGGCTGCTGGGGTGGAGAAGGCAAGGGAGTGGGAGGTCCAAATGCTGGAGGAGCTAGGACACTAGGCTGTGGGTAAGGATAAGGGGTAGGATGGGCAACATTGAGGTAAGCAGAAGTGTGGGCAGGAGGAGGCATTCCGTATCCTAGATACATGCTACCTGGAGGGGGAAAAGTGACGGAGGTGCTGGCCCCTCCTGGAGGGAAACCATAGCCCAAAAGAGGTTGAGCAGAGGTATGTGACAGAGCTCCAATGATACCGCCGGTGGAGTGAGATGCCCCCGGAGCATTAGGGCCACCGGATTTGGGGAGGTCAGGAAGGACGGTATAAACATAACCAGATTGAGCATAGATAAGGTCATATTTCAAGGCTATTTGGAGGGCGGCTTCTTCGGTTTGGGGAAAGTGGGAAGCGACATATTTTCCAATGGGAGGTAAGAGAGAACAAAGGAACCAGTCCATATAAACCCGATCTTCAAAGGTGGGGGCTCGACATAAGCTTTGTCTTCTCCGCCATTCCTGGACATGAGCGGAAAGGCGGGTTGAAGAGGATTGATGAAAAGAAGTCAAGAGTTTGATACTAGTGTCATATCGGAGAGGGAGCTAGAAATAAGATAAAAGGGCTTGGGTAATGGTTACAAAGGTGGTATGGGAAGAGGTGGCTTGATCAACATACCATTTAGAAGCTTCGTCGGTGAGCGTGTGTTGGAACAATCGAAGACGGATGGAATCATCGATGATGGAATTGGAGGAACACCACATGTGGAAAGATCGGATGTGGTTGGCGTGATCTTCACTAGCAAGGCCTTCAAACTTGGGAATGTTGGAGGGGAGCTTGGTTGGCATAGCAGGCCAACTGACATCATGGCGAATAGGGTCGTTGATTAGCTTATTGAAGTCGGGGAGACTGAGACCGGCCATACAAGGGAGCAACGGGGCAGTCGAGGTAGGTCCCGTAGTGGTTCGACTAGAAACGGACCCAACAGTAGAACTGGGGTTGCCGCTAGCGCCAGGTCCAGAACTAGACATGGTGAAGGTAACAGGGGGAGAACCAGGAGTAGGGAGAGAACCTGAACAATCAGAGGAAGAGTCAGAGTGCGAACTCGGGGGAGGACTTGATGACGACGGGAAGGAGGAAGTCGACCAACCAAAAACTGAGGGTGAAGGCCAAGAAGTCTGCGAGACAAACACCTTGGAGGTGCAATGATGATGGGAAGAAGAAAAACCGACAAGGGCAGGGAGGTGCAAAATCAAGTGAGGTCAATGTTGAAACAAGGGCAGAGAGGTGCAGTGTCAATTTATTTTAAAGTCTTTGCCAGGTGGTGTTAACCAAGCTCTTCTTCACTTAGGGTCAGTGTGTGGCATTCGTTAATTTTAATTGTTTAAACCCAGACGTTTTGAGAGTAAAAGAAAAAGTGTGCTGCGTAACTAAAAATAAATCTACAGTAAATAAGACTGAAAGAACAGAAAATTAACAACTAATAATGCATCAATCTAACCCAAGAAGGCGGGTCTCTTAAAACTAGTCTATAAGAGGGAAAAATTCGAATCAAAGCACACTAAAAGGAGGCCAATAGATCTAAGGTCGAGAGGGACAGGGATCTAAAGGAGAAATCTGCTGAAAAGAGGTGCAGAGAATAGCAAAGAGGCAGAGGCAAGGCTGCTGCTACAAAGGAGGGGATCAAATAAAAGTAGAAGGGACAAGGAGGTGGCCCTAGAAATGAACCAAAACAAAACTATATGAGGTGATTTGAAAGGGATAAGAGCTGAACTAAAGGGATCTGAAAATAAGGTATCAGATCTGAAAGAAATAAGGCTGAAACTCTGGAAATTCAGACTTCTGAAACAACAAAAAATCTCCCACAAGGAGGGTACTAGAGCACTAAGGGGCAAGATTCCCATTTAGCTGAGTGAAACAAATCAGAAACAGGTCTAAACAGGCGGAGACAAAGGCTGGAAAACCCTGATAGAAGCTTCAGACAAACCCAGAAAAAGCACTGGAAAATTGCAGAAAAAAGTGCAGGTCGCAGATTTGGGGCAGAAAAGTGTGACCTCAAGGCCAGGTCACAGTTTTTGGGCCGATAAGTGCGACCTGCAGATCCGGGTCTCTCAGCGGTAGATTTCAGAAAAAGTTGTCGTCTCAGTTGCGGCTGAAGTCTGTCACCTGCGCAATAGGGCCAGAAACACACGGAAGTTAAAAATTTTAATATTTGAGGGTTTTAGAGGTGAAAAGCACCATAAAAATAGGAAAAAAATAAAACTGAAGAGAAACCCTAGGGTCTGAAATAGTTGGATATGCAGGAATAGATAAAACGACAGCGGTCGCAAAAGAAAACCCGTGTGGAGTCGCCAATTGTTAGTATGAATCTTTCGTCGTAAAAGACCACTTTAGCTATGCATAACAAATAGCCCTAACATATATTATGGCTGCTAAATATCTTTGAATCTGCAATTAAGTGATCCAAATAATGCTGCACAAATCCATATCTAAGCATAAAAGACATTAAGCAGATAAAGTAAAATGTGGCTCCATGTATCCAATAGACAGGACAAGAACAATGTATTTGAAAGAACTTTTTATATTATATTAAAAAGGGGCACTTGAGAGGAAAACAAGAAAGGTGTTTTCCAATTCTCCTCAATGGGATGGGTTCTTGAAAGTCCTCAGCATTTCAAATCTAAAATTTCTCTCTCTTGTTGGTGTAGAAAACCCAGACAAACATAGAACTCAAAGGGAGCTCACAAGGCAAAAATGAAGAATGTGACCAAGTATATATCCAGGGTGATCTAATGCAATGGAGGTGTCTAATGAATGGGGAAAACCCTTCTATTTATAACAAAATATTAGGGTTATCTAGAACTTGGTGCATGAATAAAATATTATTAATCAAATTCTAGAACCACCCTTTAGGAATATTTTATTATATTTGTTAGAGGGAAAAGGAATTTTGACTTGGGTCAATTCCTTTATTAATAAACAATAAATAAATAAATCATTTATTTATTATTCTAGGGAAATGGTGGGAATAAATAATGATTTATTTAATCATTTAAAAATGATTTAGTCAAATTTAACTAGGAATATTATTTAAATGATGATTTAAATAACTTATTCCTAGGAAATAATCAAATAAATAATGATTTATTTAATTAATTTCCTTGTTTTGGGTTAAATATGACCAGGAAATATAAACAAATGTAGATTTGTTTATTATTTCCTTTTGGGGTCCTGTTTAGACCATAAACAACTTAATAAATATGTTTTACTAAGTTATTTCACATAGTGAAAGCAATTTTACTTAGGGTAAAATTGGTCTTACATGGTGTACTTGGTTTCATCTAATGATAAAAGGTTAGATGACCAAAAAATGTTGTAACATCTGATTGGGAAACTTTGACCATGTACCAATTACTTGGAAACTTAACAGCTTATGAGATGAGACTGCCACAGAGGAAGTCAAATGTGAGGGAGGCAAACTTTAAGACAGAGAAGAACAAAGAAGAAAAAGAAGATACATGCTCCTGCTCTGATGAAGAAAAGGCTAAATTTATTAGAAGATTAGATAGAGGCTCAGGCAAGTATAAAGGTAAACTTCCATTTAAATGCTTTAACTGTGGAAGAGTTGGACACTATGCTTCTAAGTGTCCTCATACGAAGACAAAGAATCAGACTCAAGAGTCAATGAAAACCATATCAAGGAACTAGCAGAAAGGGAATAGATACAGGAGAAAATAATTTTATGCTTAACAAGATAGCAGTGCATCTGAAAACTCAGATGAACCCTCAAATGAAGAAGGAACCTTTGAATTTGTATTGATGGCCAAAGAAGAGCTTGAATGATTCCTTCTAGAAGATGAGGAAGAAGGTGAAGTTGATCTTGAGGGGGAGCTAAGAAGTGCCCTGGAGGAAATAGACAAACTTAAACTAAAGTGCAAAAAACAGAAAGACATTCTCCTCAAATATGTAAGAGAAGAACAAAATTCAGAAGACCTCATTCAGTTGATAGTAGAGCTTGAAGAAGCCAAGAAGGTAGAAGACACTTTACTTAATCAGATTGAGGATAAAATTCAGAAGCAAGAGAAATTGGAAGAAGTAGTATGCTTGAGGAAGAAATTAGAAAACACCCAAAGGAAACTGTCAATAAATATTTCTCAAATGACAAGCTCTAATAACTTGAATAACATACTAGATGTTCAAAGATATCCTCTGATAAAAACTGGGATAGGCTATGAAGGAGAAACAAGTAAATTCAAAGAAACAGATAACAGGAATATCATTTTTGTAAAAGTTGTCAAGGATAATGAAGCAGCTCAGAAAGTTCCTACAGAAGTAGAAGCCAGCAATGAAGTAAACAGGAACATGAAGGAAAATCAAATGACAAAAAACAAAATAAATAAACAGTCAATTGAAAAAGGCTCATATACTCCTGAATATATAAAATTTGGAAGCTATCAAAGGAGATTCTTCCCCCCTATGAAAAATTTCACCTGTTATGCCTGCAACAAACTGGGACATATTGCTGCATACTTTCATAAAATGAGAATCGATTCCAACCAACAATAGATGCAAAAAGTTAAAAGACTACCTCAAGCAAACAAATGGAGAAGACAACTCTTCATCAGGTATGCTAATTGTTTTTATGGATATTGTTTTTACTGTAAGGAGTTCGGCCATAGAGCCAAGGAGTGCAGAACGAATGGAAAAAGACTGATGTATGGAAACTCAAGGAGATGGATGAACAATGAAGAATTCACTCATGTACATAATTCATTCAGAAACATAATCAAGTGTTGTGACTGCCATCAAGTTGGGCACAAGTGTAACAAATGCCCTCTCAGAGAATGTGGTCCATCATCTTAGGAAAGGTACCAAACCAAAGGATGCATGCAGTGGAAAAAGAAGTTGAATAAGTGTGACCTGGCACTAATAGCTCAGGACCAGAAAAGCCAATGGTATTTGGATAGTAGATGCTCAAAACATATGACTGGAGATCGAAGCAAGTTTGTAACCTTTGATGAAAAGAAATATGGGAATGTAACATTCAGCAATGATAAAGTAGGGAAAATCAAAGGGAAAGGCTCAGTTTGTCTAGATAATGGAACGGGAAAGGCTCAAGATGCACTATTTGTGGATGGGCTGAAAGCCAATCTGCTAAGTGTTAGTTAAATGTGTGACAAAGGCTGTGAGATTATTTTTAGAGCTCAAGACTGTGAATTAAGATAAAGCACCACAGGAAAGACCTTGATCAAAGGTATTCAAACAGAAATTAATGTCTATATAGTGAAAGAACAGAATGAAGCATGCCACCTAAGAAAACTTGATGAGTCATGGCTATGGCATAGAAAATTGGGACACCTTAACTTTGACCACATCATCAGTTTGAGCAAGAAGAAAGCAGTCAGAGATATGCCAGCAATAAAGAAGCCTTCAAATACCATATGTAAATCTTGCCAATTGGGAAAACAGACCCGCACATCTTTTAAGACCAAAGATGAACTATCAACAAGTAGGCCACTTCAGCTTGTACACATGGACCTGTGTGGACCTTCAAGAACTAAAGCACCAAGTGGAGAATCTTATTTCATGTTGATAATAGATGATTTTTCTAGAATGACGTGGGTAGCATTTCTCAAATATAAATCTGAAGCACTTGAGAAATTCAAGATATTCAAGGCATTGGCATAAAATCAAATAGGATGCAAGCTAAAGTGCATCAGATCAGACAGAGGAGGTGAATTCACAGACTATGACTTTGCATACCTATGTAATGAGCATGGGATAAAACAACAGTTTACAATTGCAGGTACACCTCAACAGAATGGAGTGGAAGGGAGACAAAACAGGTCAGTACAACAGATTGCCAGAGCAATGATGCAAGAAAGTAACATTCCCAAAACCTTCTGGGCAAAAGCAGTACACACAGCTGTTCATATTCTTAACAAATCTCGTTTAAGACCAAACTGTGACAAGACTCCTTACGAACTATGGCATGGTAAACCAGCATCAATCAAGCACTTTAGAGTCTTTGGAAGCAAGTGTTTCATAAAAAATAATGATGAAAACCTGGGAAAGTTTGATGCAGGAGCTAATGAAGGAATATTTTTAGGATATGCATCCAAGAGTAAGGGTTACAGGTGCTACAACAAAACAATACACAAAATTGTGGAAAGCATTGATGTAAGATTTGATGAAGATCTACCAAACAGAACAAGAAGTACAAGATGCAGCAATCTTCTAGAAGATCATGAAGAAGAGAACCAAGATAATGATGAACTGAGCAAGACAACAGAAGATACTGAATTAAGCTCAAAAGGTCCGTCAAGACACACTCAAAATAATCATCCAGAAGACCAAATCATGGGGGTCAAAAGTGTTGGAGTCCAGACTAGAAGACAGCTAGCTAAACAGAAAGAAGAAGTATACCTAGCCATGCTATCTCAAATAGAGCCAAAGAAGTTCGAAGAAGCCAGCAAAGACAAAAACTGGGTAAATGCTATGAATGAGGAACTAGACCAAATTGAGAAGAACAATACCTGGGAATTAATTACAAGACCCACTGGGAAAAATGTCATTGGCACAAAATGGATATTCAATAATAAGATGAATGAACAAGGGCAAGTAATTAGAAATAAAGCTAGACTTGTATGCAAGGGATATTCAAAAATTGAAGGTCTTGATTATGATGAAACATTTGCCCCTGTAGCCCGAATGGAAGCAATCTGAATGTTTTTGGCCTTTGCATGCTACCATGACTTCAAGGTATATCAAATGGATGTGAATTCTGCCTTCCTGAATGGAGATTTAGAGGAAGAATTCTACATGGAACAACCCAAAGGATTCTCCTTAACAGATAAACAAGACTATGTGTGCAGATTAAAGAAAGCCTTATATGGGCTGAAACAAGCTCCTCGTGCATGGTATTCAAGGCTGGACAAATACTTTCAAAAACAAGGTTTTAAGAAAGGAGTAGACAGCAATTTGTACATAAAGGCTAATGAAAATGAACTCGTAATTGTAGTAGTATATGTAGATGAAATCATGTTTGGTAGTGTTGATGCCTCGAAAATCGCTGCAACAACATTGGGGGATAACCACCCGGTCCGGACCTTAAACAGCTCCTTTTCCGTTTGGGATGGTGGCTCCGACTGGATATAATGGGACCAGTTTCCCGATAAAGAATAGAAAGGGGTGAATGAGTGATTGGTTTAATAATAAGTGATAATGAATGGAGTATTTAATCTATAAGCGAAAATGTAAATGACTATTATATCCCGGGAAGTTTCTATTCTTAAGTGCAACGTTTGATGATCTATGTTTGTCAATAGGCATATAGATGACACTATTTAATAAACAAAGATATTTATTTAAATAATAATTACTTCATTCAATTAGTTGAATGAAGTAATTGATAAAACATTGTTACACTTATCTCAATTTATATTACTGATACGTAAATGATTGAAAGAATAGCAAACTGTAAACATCCAGTAGTGGAAAGTATAAAGATTGCTGTTAAAACACATTTAAATATTCAATAATAGCAAAAGTAATCAAACAACAATTTATATAAAAAGAATGGATTCAGACATAGATAATAGTACCATATGAGCTGCGAGTCACTCCCCAATATCAATCGCTATTTGAAATTCTTCTTTCAACGCAAAAATACTTTCACACAAAGACAGTAGTGCACATTTGCATAAAAGCCTCCTTGTCAAAATTAGAATAATTGGTCCAGTTTCATAAAAGAATATGCCTGAAGTACAGTAGTGCAACTTCAGGTTTCAGTCATATACAAAAACTTACGACCCTTTCTAAATACATGAAAGGGTCTATAAATACTAAATTAAACTAACAAACTACAAAATTAAAATGCTACTAAGTTGGTATAACTTGATCTGGAATATCTCCTTCTATGGCAATCTGGTAACCAGCAGCATGATTCATCACTTAGGCTGTTCGTCTTTAGTCCTGAGCTGGCATATTGTAAGCATCGGCTCCACTTCTGGTGGTCGGTTAAGGCGAGAATTGAGTTGGGCATCATAGGTGGCATCCTGTATTTCGGGAATGATGCACCCGATTGCATCTGAGAGGCATTTGAGGGCGGATCTCTGGCTGTAAGGTTTGACTAAGAACATCCAATAGGTGTCCCATGTCAAACTGTTAATTCCTGCGATTAATCTGCCAGTTTTCTCCAGCTCTGGGTAACATGACTGTTCCAATGTTTTAGTTGATGTCAATTTACCTGGGGTACATTGAGAAATCATGTTATATAAGTAGAGAGTGTCATTAATCAATTCAACCAAATTACTTGTGGTTAATTTGCATCTGGAAACTGCCCTCTCTGCTTTCATTAACTGGGATTGCCATTCCATAAATAATATCTCTTTATGTGATTCTAGGATCTTTGGCAATTTAGCTGACTGTCCTTCCTCAGTACCTTGCCACTCAAGATAATTGATCAATGTCTCATCGGCCTGCTCGAAGTCTGTTCTAGCATCAGCTGATTTATCACTTAGAGATGTTGTTAAGTCACATAAAGGTTCAGCCTGGGCGATTTGTTGACATAACAACTTTATCTGTGTTAATAATGCTTTGTTTATTTGTACTGCCTCTGTCCTGAATTCAGCTACTTGTGGAAGATTCTTTGTTTTCTCAAGCTGGGCTGATAGTTGAGAAATCTGCTCATCTTTTATCTTCAGCATTTGTTCATTTGCTGTCTTGAGTTGTGCTAATGCCTCTGATAACTCTTTTTGCTTCTGGACTGCACTCTGATCAATTCTCTGCTTTTCTTCCTGCAATTGTTGAGTTAATTGATTATTGGTTTGCTGTTGTGTTAACAATTGCAGTTCTGCCTGCTCTGCCTTCTGCCGTGCTTCTGATAGTTGCGCTTGTAATGAGAAAATATCCTGGTCTTTTGTTTTTAATAAAAGACTCACTTCCGATGCCTTATCTATTGTTGCTGCCGAATAGGCTCCAGCAAATTGTGATAGTTTTGTTAGGTCCTCAGAGGGGTCAAATTCCTCCTTCCAAACTACATTGCCCGTCACTGTTAGTTCTGGGAATAGGGAAGGCTGATCAGTCCTTCTCCTCTTCCTTTGTCGTTTCACCACAGCTTTGTGTTTCCGGCTATAGAAGACATCCAAGGGAGGAATTTCTTCTATCTGCAAAATAATTTGATCGGAGGGATCCTTTGGGATTATCTCTACTCCTTTAGAACTGGGTAGGCCGCTGGTTTCACCTGGAACTTGTTTTGAAATGTTCTCCTGTGTGTCTGCTACTCTTGATGTTTGGGCTTCCTTTGAACCCTCAGGATTGTTGATAATTGAATCGAATTGCTGCCATTCCTGGAGAAATTCGGGATCAATTTGAGTATCTTGATTTACCTTTATGGTGCTCTGTTCCTGTTCTTTTGTTATAACCGGAAGTTCCTTAGTATGTGGCTGTTCAGGCTCGCTTGATCCTTCTGCTGGGCTTGTTGCTAACAGATCTAGGGGCAGAGTTTGCAACCTCTGTTCTCTAAGTCTGTTGAATTCAACTAACCCTTCATCTTGATATTTCATTCTGGCCAACGATCTAACTTGTGACATTGACTCGGCTGTGGAGAACAGGTCATCAAACATATCTTCTTTATGATCAAACTTTGCCAATTTGGCATGTTCAAGGGCATTATAGGCAACTTTGTCGGGATCAAATTGCCTATTAGGGAGAGTTGCTAGAGTTAATGATTTCATCTTTATAGCTTCTTTCTCTGCATGTTTGAGATCATTCAAGGTGTAGACACCACATCTAAGAGGAAAAGAGGGCCAGACCTGCTTCTTATTTTTCTTTAGAGTTTGTGTAATGCCCTCGGAAATAATCTGATAGGCTATCTCCCTTGCCAGCAGTTTATCAGGTATGTACAAAGGAAGAACATGGGGTTTGGCTTGGCTGCCGAAAATTCTTATATAAGTAAATTTTTCCTCTGCAAACCATCTCCCTAAGCTAGTTAAATCAATCCCTGCTTGGTAGGAAATCTTGGGAGCAGGTTTATCAAAAATAGAGTAATGAATGGGTAACATGAAGCCATTGCAGATTTGGTATAAATGGTGCCTATGGGAGGTTTTCCACACTTTCTGATAGTATATGTGAATGGGCATGGGTCTTGTGGAGTCCACCTCTAGCCGAGCACGGGAAATTCAGAATTAAAACACAGGGTGTCCAGGATATAAGCACTGTAGTAAAATGGGGGAATAAGCCTTTCAGAAATGCGGGTCTTGCTTCTGAAATCAAGAACTGCGGTGGCTAATTTGTCGGACAGTATAGTTCCCCAATCCATAATTTCACTATTACACGCGGCCTCCATTAAAGGAACCATTTCTATAGTGAAATTAGAGGAGTCGTGCAAACCCCATAATCTACACATCATGATCCCAGCATAACAATAAGGAGAACATAGAGAATCAACAGAATACATACCGGAAGATTTATGTTTGTGTTTTGCTGGATTCTGCCTCCAATTCCGAATGGGTTCGGATTCAGTTTCGTTGTCATCTCGGAATTTCTCCAGAAATGCCTTGTTGTACTTCTTCTCTGGCTCAGGCAAATGATACATTTGCCTCAAATCATTAGCTTGAAATGTACCGAAGATTCTCCCATCTCTGGTGCAGAAGGTTCTGTCTGTGATTGGGAGTTCCTCAATTGCCCACCTTACTACATCCGTATATGGGAGAATTTTTTCCCGAGCTGCTATCCGATGAAGGAAAGAGTCGGCTAAGTCCTTTAAAGTACCTTCAGATTTTTGAGTCGTATCTACCGTGGCTTCTACTGTTGTCACTTCAGGTTCTTCAGCTTCTATCAAATTATAGGTACTTTGCCAAGAAGTTTTGCCGAGACCTGAACATGTAGTATCAGATATCAATCCTTTCTTTTTATTTCCTGGATCAGTGATGGCTTGTTCTATGGCTGGCGAAGTGGAAGCGTTTGCAGTTTTCTTGGACTTCTTCCCCATTTTGCTTGCATCTATCAGCTTGGAAGAATTCTGCACAGGAGTAAAAATAAGCGTAACACAGAGAATTGGTAGTGAAAACCAAATACGGGCGAAATATATTGATTAAATGCATGATGAAGAATTAACTTAATGTCGTCGTGGATCCAATCCGTGAAAAGATTTAGACTTACTATTTCATTAAATGGCCGCAAAAACCTGTCAATCATTTAAATGTCCATCACGTCGTTTATTGGTGAAATGATTTGTTTAAGCGTGCCTTGGCCGTTTTGGCGGTTGAGCGCAGGTGAATCTCCATTAGAAAGATAAGGCTTTTAATACGAATTAACCGTAATATCCCCGTTTTAACAACTTTTTGAAGTTCGTGTTTTTGGCTTTATCGCATCGCATCGGGGCGAAAAGGCGCTTTTCTTATATTGGCATCTCTTGGAATCCTCGTTCGCCGATAGCGATATCGCATCGCATCGGGAGCATTTAACTGGGACTCTTTTAAAAGCATGCATGGTATATCGCCGATCGCTTATTGCGTGTTATCACGTCGGAGCAAACCAAAGGTTCCTTAAGTTATGTCTCCTTTGTCATTGCGATATGCGATCTTGCGATCGCTTTATCGCAATGATAAAAGATTTAATTATTTATATCCCAAGGCCATTATTGGTTTGTCAAAAAGGTTTTTTGTAATGTTCTTTATTTCATTTTCGGACCTTTTTTGAATAATACAAAATTGATACCAATTAAAACTAAAAGGGACCCATTTCATATTATAGTGTTGTGAATAAAAATTATATGAAATGGGGGGGGTGTTGTAGAGGACAACAGGTAGGAACAAAGAGAAGTTAACAAAAGAATTTGCTGAAGAAATGAAATTAGAATTTGAGATTTCTATGATTGGAGAGCTCACCTTCTATTTAGGACTTCAAATTCAACAAAAGAACACAGGAACATTCATCTCACAAGAAAAATACTTAAGAGAGATGTCGAAAAGGTTCCAAATGGAAGATTGCAAACCTGTGTCAACCCCCATGATCATTGGATGCAAACTATTTGCTAATGATGGATTTGCAGATATAGACCAAAGACTATACAGATCCATGGTAGGAAGTCTGCTATACCTAACTGCCTCTAGACTAGACATTGTGTTGGTAGTAGGACTTGTGGCAAGATATCAAGCAGCACCAAAACAAAATGACCTGCTAGCAATCAAGAGAATATTCAGATATCTACAAGGAACTGCACATTATGGGCTCTGGTATCCAAAAAGCAAAAGCTTCACTTTGACAGCGTATACAGATGCAGATTGGGCTAGCTGCATGGATGACAGGAAAAACACAAGTGGAGGTGCATTTTATTTGGGAAAAAGTCTGGTGGCATGGCTAAGCAAGAAGCAAAATTCTATCTCTCTATCTACAACAGAAGCGGAATACATAGCAGCAACAACATGTTGCACACAAGTAATTTGGATGAAACAAACTCTCCAAGACATGAAGGTAAGCATAGATGATCCCATTTCAATCAAATGTGACAATACAAGTGCAATAAGTATATCAAAAAATCCTGTATTTCATTCAAAAACAAAGCACATTCCAATTAAGTACCCTTTCCTCAGAGAACAAGTAGCACAGAAAGTAGTGAAGTTGGAATATGTACCAACAAAGGAATAAACAACAAACATATCACTACTACATTTGGCAGAAATTCCGACACTTGGTTCCGACGCTTTTGACCAAATGTCGGAAATTTCCCCAAATTTTTTCCATCTACCGCCGAAACCGCCATTTCTCTAGGCGTTGTAAAAGAGATGTGTATCTTGACACTTGAACGAACAACCTGAGTGGCGTTTGGAGGGAAAGAACGTGTAATTTCGAGCTTCTGCCAATACAAAGCGTCGCTATTGCGACGGGTGCCTCCAAACGTCGCAATTACGACACTTAGACATTGTGTCGCACTTGCGACGTTTGGAGGCTGTCGCAATAGCGACGCTTTGTCCGTCGTCGGTATAACGACACTTATATGTGCACTACATAAAAATACGAAACTTGCTGTCTGTGCCTTTCACATAAACAGTTTTATTCGTATCCGTCATGGTAACTACATTAATGTTTCCAGAGTATCCTTGCTGTATTGCCCTCCGCTCTTGCGAGAAGCAATAGCCCTCGGCATTCTAGGGCTCTTCTGAGAATAGTTTTTTCCCTTAACTTGTTCGCCCTCGGCGTTGCACCCTCAGCTCTTGCAAAATGGTAAGTTCTTACTGCAGACCCTTCCTCCTATAGTAGGGTTGACTCTATTTGGGTTTTTTTGGTCAATTCCATTAGATTGTGTTAGGCTGTAGGGTTCTCTCTAGATGTCAAGAATCAAGATTCAATACCCTCTATTATCTTCATCACCCAATACAAGATTTAAAATTTTCCCAAAAAAACGCTTATTAATTTGGCAGCCATTATTTCTCCCTGCTTTAAAAACCCTACATTTAAATGAAAACAAGCATTGCATTTCAACTACAAAAATCTATTAGTGTTCAAATGTACATGTGTGCTACATTAACGTCTGATATCACACGTGCATTCGCCCTCTTCTCTTGCAGAACAGCATTCGCCCTCAGCTCTTGCAGAACAACATTCACCCTCAGCATTCGCCCTGAGCTCTTGCAGAACAGCATTCGCCCTCAGCATTCGCCCTAAGCTCTTGTAGAATAGCATTTGCCCTACATTTTCCCTCAGCTCTTGCAGAACCGCATTCACCCTGCATTCGCCCTCAGCTCTTGCAGAACAGCATTCACCCTCAGCTCTTGCAACATGGTAAGTTCTTACTGCAGGCCCTTCCTCCTATAGTAGGGTTGACTCTATTTGGGTTTTTTTGGTCAATTCCATTGGATTGTGTTAGGCTGTAGGGTTCTCTCTAGATGTCAAGAATAAAGATTCAATACCCTCTAATATCTTCATCACCCAATACAAGATTTAAATTTTTCCCAAAGAAACGCTTATTAATTTGGCAGCCATTATTTCTCCCTGCTTTAAAAACCCTACATTTAGATGAAAACAAGCATTGCATTTCAACTACAAAAATCTATTAGTGTTCAAATGTACATGTGTGCATCACTTTTGTAGGGTATTCCTTTTCCACTTTCACATTATCCAAGAATGTGTGCAGTATAGTTCATATTTTTTGTGATTTATATTATCTTGAAAAAGGAAAGGTAAATTATTTACCATGGAAAAAGAAGGTTTTCCCTTTTTACTACTGGAAATGGTACAACAAAGTTCCATTTCTACCCGAAACTCCTATGAAACAGGAACCAAATAAAGGCCATGTCCTCAATGGACATCATTTGGCTTTGAAAATGGCCATTGCACCGTGTTGTTTCTTATATTACATCACAATATTTTCTTAGGTCATTTCTTGTTTCTTGAGATGAAAAACAACCAAAGAAATTGTGAAGATCCTTTCAAGAAATAAATGACCATTTCTCAATCATATCTCAACTATTTTTTATTTTATTCAGTGGTTACTTACTTTGAGATAAATTTGACACTTTTATAGGGAATATAACATAAAAACACAAAATGGGAAGGAATTGATGAGGTATATGACCTTTATTTGTTGTCGATTAAGAATTGATAATACACGATGCATGTTCTGTACTACAAACTAGATTCCTTCCTCGAGTTAGGACACATAGTATTGAATCAAAGTTGTAGTTTCTAACTTCTTGTATTGGTTCATCAATCTTGAAATTCAGACATTGCATGTCTTCATTGCTTCATGTTTGAATAATTTGCATCATATCATACAATAGGAAATTAGGAATTATGATTATTATTACTTTATGGATCCGTTAAGTTACTTTTAAGTTTGCATGGTTTAGTGTGAAATTATTCTAGTGTGCCCCTAGGCCCAGGTGAAGGAATGCCAAGGACTGAGAACCCTAGTTTTTAAATGGTATTGTTTCTTATACCCAAAAACCCCTCAACGTCACTTCTTATTAGTTCTTAAAAATAGTGTTGTAAGCAATTTGAGAATTGATATAGCAAAATCTCGCACTTCTCAAGATAAAGTCCTAAAGCTAAAGTGTGATACCATGTGTAATTCAATAGCCCCATTGTCACCTCACCAACCTCTTTTCACTTCGGGCTAGCTCTCCTCCAACTCAAAGGGGGTTCTCCCTAGTAGATGTTAGAGATCTAATGGCCCAACTAAACCAAGTCAAGAGCCCCCTAACTCTCTATGTTTACTACTATCAATCAAAATATTGAACAATAGCGTTAGACATGCATCTTGAAGATAAAATTGCCAGGGTATTTTTGGGTAATTTCAAAGGGAAAGTCCCCAAACACATATAATCAAGGAATTATAACGTGATTTCAAACATTAAATATCAACAAAATATTTTAAAGGATATTGAAAGGAAAAAGGTGATGGAAGATAGAAAGTGCCTTACTTAAATGCTCTAAGGATTTTTCAATAGTTGCTCCAAAAGCTTCACTTCAAGGCCCTTCAAGATTGTCTCCAACAATGCTATACCATCAGCTTCAAAAATGTTGCTGCAAAAATTTCCTCAAGGTCTTCACAAGAAGTTTACTAGAAGTTTCTCCAACAATATATTCAATAAGGTCTTCATTGTCAACTCGTCTCTTGTTTGGGTGCCTTAATGTGCAATGACATGTTTCCAGGATTGAATTCAATGCAAGGCATATTTGAAACTCTAACTGTGTCTTCCGGTGTCTTATTAGAAATTATTTCAATTTTAATTTTGTGTTTTCAAGTTAGATATTGTTTTCAAGTTTTTACATTTATAATTTTATTGCAATGTGGCACACTGATTAGAGAAGTGTAGGAACAACCCCGAGACGGGATGATCGCGGAAAGAGGCCAGCGGAAGAACATGTAAAGTGCCAACATTGCTCTATCTTCAGGTATTTTAGTTATTTACATAATTGAAATAATATTAATTTTGTTCGAATATGCAGACACCTAGCCATGGTACGCCTGATGATTCCCTCTTTGAGGAAGAGCTTTCTTCATCCCTATCTCCAATGTTCTTGTTGCAAAAAAAGGCACGAGATGCAAGGTCGGAATTTAATACTTTGATAGACGCGCCTCAAACACCTGAAACAGAAGAGAGGATACAACATCTTATGAGGCAGCTAGAAAGATATCAGGTAATAATAAAATGTCAAAAGGATATTTTTTTTGTTCTGCATGAGATGAATTGTGATAGTTTGATTTTTAATTTTTACATTGACTAAACTAACAAAAAGTTCGTTTGTATGTAGTGTTTTCTGGCACTTGCTGAACCCGGTGTTGGTGGTAGTGGGACACAAGGGCAAGATATTGCCCAACAACCCTCTCGTACACCTTCTACTCCTTTAGGTGCCAGCCAAGAAACACACCCTGCCCAAGCAGACACCCAGCCAACCGCTGAACGTGTTGGCAATGATGAGGTTGATATGGCCAACTACATTATTGTGTTTCCTGGAGCTACATGTGTCAGCTCCACAGGGACCATTAATGGCACGTTGTTGGTGAACGATGAATGTGTCCCTATAAAGCATGTACAACTCCCAGGTAAATTTTAATATTTTAACTATTTCATGTACTTTATCTAAAACATATTTATCATGATTTTTATTTTTAAATTAATGATAATATCTTCTTCTTTTTTCTGTGTAGGAAACAATGAGTTCTACAGGTTTCTGGAGAGCCATGTGTTGGTAATTTTTGGCCCAACCATACACACAGGGTGGAATTCCTAGAATTCCAACCTGAAAAAAGAACTTCTAGATTATCTAGAAGCCCTTTTTGGGGTCGGCACATTTGACAGAACAGCGGTGGCTCGGGTAGTCAGCAAATATTTGAAATATACCAGGGACACCTATAGGATGCAATTGCAATTTAACCCTAGATATGATTGTCCTCTCACAGTTCCAGAGAGTGAGTGGAGATCACTCATCCATGACGGAAAAGAGAAAAGGGCAAAGAAAGAAGGAAAAATGCCAACTGGACCCGCAAGGTAAATTACAACTTTAATTCAATAGCTTTAATTTTCTCTATGTCTAAAATAAAAGTGTGCTACGTCATATCTGACTTCAATATTTGATGCTAGGTTGCCTGACACCTCAAAGGCAACCAAAGTTAGGATTGAAAAAAAGGGCCATCACAACCTAGGCCAGGGCGGCTACTTGAAATTAGTCGCAAGAATTGTAATTAAGTAGCTAAACATCTTATACTTAATTGTATCGCCTTCCAATGTTTTTGTAATCCTATCAAATATGATTAAAAATACACAATCATATGTAATGTAGGGTGATGACTTCGGAATAGAAACTACAGAGGAAGATAAAAATATCGCTTTCCATTTCAGCTATCAAGCCGTAGTTGAACGTCACAGAAGCTTGGGGCAGGTCCCAAGATCCAGAATGCCTGATAAGGTAAAACATTAACCTTTCAATATGTTTTTTTTCGTCCATAAATTTAATGTCTAACAAATTTATTTAAATCAGGGGAGCAGCACTACCGACGAGGCAAATAATCCAGTTTTAGAGCCAGATGTAGATGATCCTCACGTGCAACCTGATCATTGTAGTGCGGACCAGGCCGACAATGCTACTATCAGTGAGGGCCGTGATGGTAATTAATTTCCACTTATAATTTTTTCTAATTATACCTTGATGGTTGTCCTTATAACATTTTTTGTTTAAATGACAGAGAATGTTTCCCTTGAGGATCTTACCACTAGAGAGGAAGACAGGGCAACAGTCCCAACAACGACAACTGGTGCACCAGGTAAATAATCTCATTGCATTTTTTTTTATTAATATTACCGAACTAGTTCAATGATATTTAAAAACTGACAATTAAAATTTAATATTATTTGTTTTTGTAGGCGATGCCCCGTCACTGGATGAGACCAGACATCGTGACTACGCAACTAGGTTAGCGGTGACAACTGGTGCACCAGGTAAATAATATCATTGCAATTTTTTTTATTAATATTACCGAACTAGTTCAATGATATTTAAAAACTGACAATTAAAATTTAATATTATTTGTTTTTGTAGGCAATGCCCCGTCACTGGATGAGACCAGACATCGTGACTACGCAACTAGGTCAGCGCCGACAACTGGTGCACCAGGTAAATAATCTCATTGAAATTTTTTTTATTAATATTACCGAACTAGTTCAATGATATTTAAAAACTGACAATTAAAATTTAATATTATCTGTTTTTGTAGGCGATGCCCCGTCACTGGATGAGACCGGACATCGTGACTACGCAACTAGGTCAGCAGTGCGGGTCGAAAGGCACGAAACAGGAGCAGAGCATGATGATATTGATGATGTAATTAGGAGCTTTAGAAATAGGAAGAAGAAAAAGAAAATTCGATAATGTAAAATAATGTATTATTATAAGACAAACGTTACCATACTTGGAACGTTTTTTGCGTTATATAAAAAACTCATTTATCATACTATTTTTATGTCAAGCATTAATTGCAATGTTTCCTTGCGTACTTTTTGTTGAATTGTTTTTTTATTAGTTATTGAATATTTTTTTTTATGCTCATGAAAGTAAAAAATGAAATATAGATTAGGTATTGGGGAATTGAGAGTGATGTGAGGGGGAGGGAGGGGCCATAAGAGCTTCCACCTTCACGTGGTTGGCCCTGTTTAGTAGAGAATAATTTATTGGAGCGATTTAATCTTGGAGCAAACCTCCCTCGATCCAGCGTAGCAACAAAAAAGTCACCGTTGACTTAGTTGCTACTCTTTCAGATCGTGGGAGGCTTGTTCCAAGTTCATGCGACTCTAATAAATTTTTCTTGAAACGAAGAGGAGCTTATTCAGGTATGTTTTGACATTTTCAACATATGTTCTAACATTATCATAAGAATGCATCTTAGAGTAAAAAATTCTACATCAATTACTTGTATTTATTGTATAGATAATGATGGATTTTGATTGACTTGGCAGTGCAGGTACAAATCCTCTTGCATCATGAGCAATACAACTTGTCAACCAGGGTCATGTCCAGGATATTTTTGCTTGTGCGCTTGACCAGGTTCGTAATGTCACATTTTGTAAGTTCCTTTACAGCTCATAATTCAATATTAAGCTTGTTCATGATTATTATCTAGGTTTTTTGTATGTGTTTTTTCATCTATTTGATTGTAAGCAACTCTGCATGTTTCCTGTTGTTCACTATGATTTCTCCCATTACCACTCCCAGGATGAATCCAAATTTATTTTTACATGGGTTACTTTATTGTTACTATGATTTCTCCATTTACGATTTCATAGGTTACATCATGTAAAGTTGTCAAACTCAGGTTGGTGATGAGCTTTAGTTCTCTAGATTTGGGAATTTTTTGATATTTTCTCCCTCATTTCATTCCTGCATCACAGCATGCCAATTGTCTACCACTTGTACCAATTGGCACATGTCAATCTCTGAGTGGTGCCACATTTCACCTATTTTCAGAGAGAGTTTGGGGTTTCTCTAACATAGCTTCAGAAATCCGATTCAGTGCCTGCTTGAATATTGTCACATAATACTCATGGTTTGGATTGATGAGCATGTTCTGAATGGTTGGTTGATTCATAAGAACCACCCATATATTCATCTTGAGATATTTCAGAAGTTTTCTCGGGTTTCCTTTTTCACCGTTTCTAGTGGGTGGGATGGTGTGGGGTGATCCATCAATACTGGTGCTCTTCTAGTAGGGAATTTGTTTTTGGGGATATAAAGGAGCATTTGATGTAGATATCCCATTGGATGCATTCATAGATGGGCACAAGAGGTCAAGAATTTAAATTAAAAATATGCAACCTCTAGCATGGCAACCTGAAGGCCGCGAGAGACACTAGTTAAAGATTGTTTTGTGCTGGCCTTAATATAGTCATGATTTCTTTCTATTATCTTAATGCAAATATATAGTCTAGTCTCATTAAAATGAGGATTGTGTTATATTTCTCTTTGGTTGTTTCTCTCTTAATGCTCCAGAAGTTGCCAAAAGTTGCGATAGTTGTTTAGTTTGCCTGTTACAACTTAAAAGTGGTTTTTAGCAATGGGAGTCATGTTTTTTAAGGTTCATACTAATATGAAGATCTTGTAATTCTATATTCAGCATAAGAGAAGATGGCCTTTGCTTTGGGCAGTATGACAAAAATTTCCACATCTACCTCATTGGGTAACAACGAAAAGGGGAAGAAGTTGGGTGCAATGTTTGATAATTACGGCAGACAATTGTCTTCTTTTTCAGTTTTTTCACCCATTTCCTTTAATCGCTCAAGCAGAAGAGGGACTCTGATATTACGCGACAGAGAGAAGGTAGTTAATACAAGAGCTATGGAAAAGGACTTGTACTTCAACAAGGATGGCTCAGTGACAAAAAATTTGCAGGTCAAAGAAAAAATTATGTTTGAAGGAAGGTCACCTGCACGTGAAACTTCACTGCAGTGGATCTTTCCTTGTCCACTTATATTCGATTTTAATGTGTTATTTTAATTTTTCATGGAGGGTTGTTTTGGCATATGGTCTGGCATTCAATTGCACACTTACTGAAAGCATTGTCAATTTGTCCTGCAGGCAGTGTGAACAAATTTGCTAATCTTGTTGGAGTCACCCTTGGGGCGAAGGGAAAAATGTTGTCTTGGAGAGCAAGCATGGTTCTCCGAAAATAGTTAATGATGGTGTGACAGTAGCTAAGGAGGTAATTTGTAGATGTGTGCTTTGGTTTTCTTTTTAACGTTGTATTAGTTCCCCCTCTTAAATGTCTTAGATTTGGTAGGCATAATTTGAAAAATCAAAGGTGAAAGGAAACATATTTGTTACCTAGTGGTCTAGTTGGCCTATGGAATAGCCACATTAGAGTAATGCATAAATCTTTTCACAACAATAAAAGGAAAGGGTTATGGCTGAGTCAAATTTTATTGTTATTGACAGTGTAATGAAATGTATCTCAATGCTATGGTTTTGGCCTTTTTATTGGTTGAATTAGAGGACCCAGCTGAAAATATTGGGGCCAAGTTGGTAAGGCAAGCTGCGGCAAAGACAAATGATTTAGCTGGGGATGGAACCACAACATCTGTTGTTCTTGCACATGTTGGAATATTGAAAAATTCTAGAACAATGAATGGAGAATAAATCTCCCTTCCTCTAACACAAAGAAAATAAAAATTTCTTTGACAGGAGACAAAGTTTCAATACTTTGAAAACAAACTTCTATTCCCTTCAATAACTCAAAAAAAACTATTACACTTCTTCCTCACTGAGAGGGATTGCAAAATTATTATTGCTACAAAACGCAGTGCATAAAACCAACTCACTGTCTGTTCAAAACAAACATACTCTGTCTCTAAAACACTCTACTGTGTTTTTCACTTTCGCACTGCTATGCATACACACTTAAAAAGTTACACTCAGTCTTTCACTTTTTACACACTGCTGTGTAATAAAAAATTTACGTACTGTCTATAAAAAAAACTACCAAGCTTTTTTGTCCTTTTTATTTTTATATGTCGTAACATATAAAACATATTATAATAAACTCTCTTTTTAAAAAAATAAAATTAAAACTAAATTCTATGGCCCACCTTTCATTTTGCATATGATATATATATAACATATGTTTAAAACATATGTATATATTACATAAAATTAAACTATCAAAACATTAAAGAACCCTTTCCGTCGGACTTCAAAAGTCTGAATAGATTGAATTTCAAACCAAATTCACGTTCCAAAATGGGATGCTGACGTCTGCCTAATTTGTAACGCGAATTCTCAATCCAATGTGCCTTATAAAAAATTCGGGTCCGGTTTTCAGGTTTTCAGATTCCCTTCAATTTCATGTGATCCAATATTAATGCTCCACGTGTCCTCCTTTTGAATTTACAAAACTGGGGGGTAAATTTCTGTTTGTTTAATTTTTGGTTGGTGAATTGCGTTAATGTTGGTTGTTGTGTTTAAATACAATCCTATACAAAAATATGGCTGCGGCCGTCTACAAAAAAAACTTGCAGGAATTTTAAATGCTGAATTAAATTTCTGGATGGCGTGCAAGCAACCTCCAAAAAAAAATGTTGTTGTTGCATCCGTCCTTCTGCTGCAGCAGTTGAAGTTAAAATTCAACAGCACAGGGTTTAATAAGTGAGGGTGTAAAGGTAAATTTTTGTCGATAGTATTGGATTAAGATCATCTATTCATTTTTGTAGGGTCTTATGGTGTTTGGTTTTTTAGTTTTGGGTTGGGCTTATTGAGTCTAAGATATTTTTTGAGTGAAAAAATTGCTATCAGGTATTAAAAAATTTTGGTTCTTTTGTCAAAATTTATGAGTTTGTTAGGAAATACAAAACTGACAATGGTTGTATCTTAAATTTGTGGAAAATAATTTGAAATGAAACCTTTTTGTTTAGGTTATTGCAGCAGGTGCAAACCCCATTCAAATTACTAGGGGCATTGACAAGACAATAAAGGCCCTTGTTTCGGAACTCAAAATTTTGTCAAAGGAGGTAAACACTTGCCTTTTGAGTAGGCTGGTTTTCCTTTTTGCTGATGGTTTGGTGTATCTAATTGAATTAGTTGCCTAAGGTATTTTTGGTTGCAAAATCCTTTTCATTTTTCATACAGTATTGGCCTTGTGGAATGCATTTGATTGTGTGGTCTTGTTAGATCCACAACATTTGTAGTTGTTTAGTCTTATGGCCGAGGTGCACTTTTATTATGGAAATAGTTGATGCAATATTGTCATTTAATCCTTACTGCAGGGTAGCATGTTGAGAAGTTTCTTGTGAAACATTTGGTATTCAAAATGACACTTGATCCTATACAGCATCATGCAATTGACTTCAAAATTATTATTCAAAGTGTGCCAGACAATTCTTGCAAAATTTAAAATATTTATGTTGTTTTAAACCATTATCTTTTTCATGTATTGGATGTTGAAAATGAGAAAAATACTTTGGCATGAAACCAACTGGTGAATAATTTCCAGCAAAAAAACCACTTCCAAGACATGATTTAGAAGTAGAACATATGTACTTATGAAGCATAGAAAGATATCCTTGATGCATTGTCAATGTTTGGTTAGGGTTATTTTTGCAGAAAATAACTCCTTATTCCTAGAATAGTGATCTTCAATACAAGTAAATGCCAGAGAAGAGAGATCATCGTGTGACATAAACCTATTAACAAAAGTGAATAGGGAATGATTATTAATTATGGCATACTAAGTTGTCAGTGATTTTGACTACTTGTCTTTAACATGTAAAAATGTTAAATTCAAAACTTACATCATCATGGTTTGGCATCATGAGCTTGACTAATTGTCCACCATGCTCATAATTTCATTGTTGTCTTCATATCTATAAACAATGTTTCAAATAATAATAATAAAGTTCTATAAGAAAAATCCAAACCTCCATGTTGCTTCTCCTTGTGGGACAAAGTCAAAGTTGCATTACACAATCTGACACATAAGAATCTCCTATATCCCGGTGGTATGTATCCAAATTCTTATAATAGTGTCTTCAAGACTTATGTTGACATTGCCAATGAGATATTTAAGCAATGAAAGATGAAGCCTTCTTCACTGTTGTATATGTTACAGTCTTTTATTAATATAAAGATTGATGGTTTTGTATTTCTGAAAATGAAATGTAAAAATAATTTATTGTGGTCAATTGAAAAGTTTTTTCTTTAAAGCTTTTCATTATGGAAGGGCAACATAGATATATGCCCTTCTAATTAAAATTCGGACCTGCCCTTCAAATTTGATCACTGTGTGGGACCTTAACAAACAATAAAACTATTCTACCGCGCGTTATATAAAACATATAACAAAACCCTTGTCAAAACTTCAAACGAACCCTTTAGCCATGGGTATTTCATCACGAATTGATCATTTTACCATGTACCTTCTTCTAGAGGAATTTTCTTCCACTTGATTAGGTACTTCATAATGGTTATATGTCAAAGAGATACATAATTTTTATCTATAACTTTTTGTGGTTCAAGAATCAACTTTCATTCTTCATCTAATTTTGGAAGTTCTATTTACATTGGCATATTTTTTCCCAAAACCTTTTTAGGCAAGATACATGAAAAACCTTATGAATGCAAGAAGAAGGAAAATATAACTTCTATACCACTTGTGCAATCCTATGAATAATTATTTAGGGCCATAACATTTTTGAGCTAATTCCTTATTCTTCTTTTTCTTGAATGAAGATTGCTTATAATGCTATAATCTAAAAAATACCCAATTACCCTCCTCAAATTATCTTTCACTTCAATGTTGTTCCCCTTGTTGTTTTATCATGTTTCATGTCATTCGAAGGTTTTCCATTATAATTTTCAAAGTTTGTTTTTTATTTTCCATATGTGACTCTGTTTCCTATACTTTGGACTTATCTTGCAAAAAGTATGAGATACTAGGAGTTGGATATCCATAAAGGGCCTTAAATGGGAAAATTTTAGTAGATGTGTGATAGGTAGTACCATATTACCATTCTTCCTTGATGAACCCACTTCAACCATTAAGATTGCTTTTCTAAAGAGTAACATTGTAGATAACCTTAAAAACATTTGTTAACTATTTTTGTTTGACCATTTGATTGTGTTTGATATGTAGAACTCATGGCAACTAGTGTTTCTCCACTCATTTGAAATAATTATCTCCAAAAGTTTCTTGTTACTATTACTTTAGGAAAACCATGAAGACTATGAATTTCTTTCACAGACACTTCTGCCACTTGGCTTGTTGTTTATGTACTTTGAGCTCTACAAAAAAAATCTACAAAATTTGTCTATATAAATGACCACAAAAATGTAATACTTACCTTTATATTTCAGTAACCCTGTAATAAAGTCTATTGATATACCTTCTAGTCTTTGAATATGTATGTGGAATGGTTAAGTAACCCTAGATATTTTACTATCTCTCTTTTATTTATTATGCAAACCTGACCTTCTCTTACAAAATTTTGAATATCTTTCTTCATTCCTTCCAAAAATATATTTTTTGATCCTTTGAGATGTTTTAAGGAACCCTACGTCCTACCATAAAAGAAACATGGGACTCCCTTAATATTTGTTTATTCAAATATGCTTGTGTGCATAAAAATATTCTACATTTTCACCAAAGTATATCTCTCTTTCACTCCCAATGCTCCATAGAGTTCATCCCATCCTTTATAAATTTTAGTTTTTGTTTAGCACTATTGTCATTTTTCCATTATGGCAAGCTTCTTCTAGCCACCTAGGAATAGAAAATGTAATTGGATATAAATTTTAGGCCTCTTCTATTTTAGAAAGAGCATCATGTACTAAATTTTCCTTACCCTTTTTGCAGATTATCTCAAAATTAAAACTTTGCATTTTTTCTCCTCATTTTTGTTAATCTTCCAATGAAATCCATAGCTTCAAAAATACTTTATGCTATCATGGTATATCTTGACTTTAAAGTACCTCCCAATGATATGCTATCCCCATTTTTTATTGCATGTAATATTGCTTCCATTTATTTTTCATACATAGATTTCACCAAATATTTTCTTTGAATTCCTTGCTTTTAAAAGCCAATGATATCCCTTATTGTGTTAATGTTACGTAAATTCCTTGTCCTAGTGCCTCACACTCTACTATGAATGTTTTACTAAAAGTAGGTGCAACCGATGTTGGTGTAGAAGACATGGCATCCATTAAAAGAGAGAATGCCAAAGTAGCCTCATCATTCCATATAAATGATATTTTCTTCAAGAGATATGTGAGTGGACTTGAAATGCATGTATAATTCTTAACAAATTATCAATAATATCATGTAAGTCTAAAAAATCTTCTAAGAACCTTGATTTTCTTAGGAATAGGTCATTTTGTAATAGCTTGCATCTTTTGAGGCTCCAACTTCACTCCTTCCTTTAAAACAATATGATCCAAATACTCGAATTCTTATTTCCCAAAAGCACATTTGGATATTTTTACATAAAAAATATTGTTCTCAATAATTTATGTAACTTTTCCACATGTTTGGTGTGGTATTCCCATGATTTATTATAAATATGTGTATTATCAAAGAAAACCAACACAAATTTTATAAGATGGGATCAAACAAAATTGTTCTTAAGTCGAGCCCGCCTCAAATGGCGATAAACCATAATTCAAACCAAATTCGCATTTCAAAATATCCTGCTGACGTCGGCCAATTTTGTGACATGAAAACCAAATGAATTCTGCCCTAATCTATTTCGGGTCCGAAGTTGGGCTGGCGTACAGAGAGAGAGTTGTGACGCGAATTTCTTATCAAATTCGCCCTAATATTTTTTGGGTCTGGATTTCCACTGCGCTAGCAGCCCAAAAAAAGATCCGCTCCAATCAATTTCTGCCACGTGTCCTCAATCAAAACTTGCCCTGCTCTCGGTTGCGGGTGCATTCGATGGCGTTTAAGGTGATGGGACATGGATGTGGCGATTTCATATCAATCACATTAAGTTTTAACGTTGTTCAATTAAGTTCCAAGGTTTTCACATCAAATCCGCATTAATTAAGTTTTAACACTGTTCAAGATCGGACCTCCACTCCTGTTAGTGATTCCGCATGCTCCAATATGATCCTGTCTTTGGCTCTCATTAATTATCAGAGATTAATTATGACGGGCGTCCTTCGATTGCATTGCAGTCGGGTCGATAAAATGGCGTTTCACTATGGTTTTTCATACGAGCCGGTTGCTGGGTTACACTGCCTGCTCACTATGACGAGAAGGAGAAGTGGCCAGCTAAACTACTGCTTAGACCTTGCTGCATATCTGCATTTCTCTCGGTCTCGTCTGTGTCTGTCTTCTGTTAGGGTCCCGTGATTTGGCCGATTGGCGAGCCAAATGACGATGTAACATCAAACCAAGCTTTGGAGCCCAAGGACCTAGCCTTCCTGGACTCAGAGAGGGCTCTCTCTATTAGATGTAAAAGATATCGGTGTGTTCGCTTATGGTGTTCTGATATTAGGCTAGTTATGAGGTGAGTTTTTTTTTATTTTTGGTTTTTAAGTTTGTGAGGGATAAAACTGATCAAAGACATAAACTGGATAACAAGATGTAGATAAATTGGGCTATGGGGTCAAACAGGTCAAGGAAGCTATGAGATGATGATGTAAGGCTGCTGTAGGGCCGATTTGATTCACGGTAGAAGGGATCTTTGGGCAAAATGGATTAAATGGACAACAAGTTTGTGAAAAACAAGGGATTTCAAGTGTAACTAGTTTATAGCAGACATAAACATGTTATAGCAAGCCATTAATCATGCTAAATGAAACTATGAGCTAATTAATACATAGAAATCAAACATTCCAGCCATACATAGAGGTATAAGGCCCTCTAACTTCGGGAAATGGCTATCAGACTTTGGGGAAAACACATAAGACAAACTAACAACTCATATACTACGCCGGAACGCCTAAACATAGTCTCTAAGTCATTGGGCACTTTGACAAACAAGCTTTCATAGTTTTAGGCAAAGGGTTAGATCGGGACTAGGCCTCCTTGGTTCAACAAGATGATCAACTAATCAATCAAAGAAAAAGTTTTATGGACAGGTCTATGGAAAGCTTATAGGTAGGCAGGGCACACCATACATCCTACTCAACATGCATAGAACTTGTAAATAAAACTTAGCAAACAGTATCCTTAAGTTACTAAAGAGCAGTTAAGAATTATTTAGCATAACTAAGGAAGAAGAAAACATCAAGCTATGAAGATTCAGGAATTTTGAGGTGCCTCCATGGGCATATCTCAAAATCAATCTCTACTGATCTATAGCAGCAAGAAGCATGGATTATGAGTGAAAACTAGAAGACAAAAACAGAGCAAGAAACACTATACCATTCTACCATGTCATGGAATCCATCACCAATCCTTCATCATTCATCAAAAGCATCCAAGAGGCAGTCCAAAAATCATAACACAAGTGTATTCTTCAAAGCTCATATGACCAATGTATTAATTCTTCTCTCAAGTTCAGCCTCTGATTTACAATGAGAACCATGGAATAAATAGGCTTGAGGGAGGAAAACCTCATGGAGCAACTAGCTATTCCATTGGCCAAGTCAAAATATCTAAACTTGTCCTTGAGGCTTTGCAAAGCCCAAGGCACAAAATATCCCATAAAATATCTAAACAACTGCTAAAAACGGAAATTATATTGACTTTACATCATTTCCCAAGGATAAAAATAGCTTAACGCACATTTGGGAAAAGCAGATTTTTGAGGTTCAAAAATTACAAAAATACTTCATATTTATGCCTGAAAAAGGTCTCCTGACTTTCTGGAGGCAATTGGTAGCCTTCCCGGTGTCGAAATGAGGCTCATGATAGCCCGTTGGAAAGCTCTCTATGTCTTCTTTCCAGTGCAGCTGAAATCATCTCAATCTGATGTCTGGAAGTTTCCCAAAACTGTACCTGTGTGTAAAAAACCAGGAAATAGCAGACTGCTGATATGGCGGGCAGAATGTGCAAAAAGAGGGCATTTTTCGCCAATTTGAGGGGGCGAATGATCTCCAAATGCTCTGAAAATCGCTGGGGACCTGCTCATAGAAATATGGAATCCACTGGCATCATCCTTCTCCCTTGAAAAATCCTCAAACTGAAATGGCGCATTTATGAGTTTTCGACCAAAAACCCAAAAAATGCCAAAAAACAAAAAGTTGTCGACAAGGACTCAAATTTGGCACACATGACCCTCAGGGGTCCATAGCAACATGCTCCGAAGCTGAGGCCAAAATACCAAGGGATGATGTGCTTTTCTCCTCTTTTCATGCCGGGCGCTTCTTGAAACTACTTTTTATCACTACTGAGTTACTGTTGTTCAGCACTCTTCTCCTCTTTTTCCTGTTGCTGCTCATCTTTACCACTGTCATGATGCTCCTGTTGTCTCGCCTAGAGGGGCACCTTGATATAGATGTGCTCCTGAAACACTTCCTTTCCTCTTTTGTATGCAATCTCAACAAGTAGACTTAAGGATAAAACACAGTCCATAAAATTTTTAAACAGTCAAAGGGTTACTGTGATGGTGTAAAGTCACTAGTTCTTTGAGTTTTGGTGTGAACAAAAACAACCCTGTAGTTAGTCCACAACAACCAATTCTCATAATCAACACACTGATCTGTCTTTTCTTTTCCCTCACATAGATTATGACATATATCTATAAATGGGGATGTCAGCTTTAAATACTTCAGCTTGTTTTAAGGTCAAAGAAATGGCAGTGGTTTTTCCTGTTTCTACCTTACTGAGATGACCCTTTAAACACAAAATTCCCTGCTTTTTTCAAACCACTATTTTATCCTTTGCCTGCTACTTAATAAGTATATTTCAAGAATAGCTATAAGGCCAATAAAAGACATCCAATCCCTTATTAAAGTCTTTTTAATTGACAGAAAAGGTATCATTGACTTTGCTTTCTATCACACAGAGATGACCTCTAACAGTGACTTAGCAATATATGCTTGATTACCATGTTTGAAAATAAGCCCACTGCTTCGTTTGTTCCAATACTGTTTTTCTGCCTTCAAACAATGTTTTTACCTTTTAATATTGCTCAGGGGACATTTTGTGAGGTTTTTAATCATCAATAGGAATCCACTGCTTTGCCCTTTAAAACCCTGTGTTACTTCCTTCAAAACTGCTTTATCCTTCCTCCTGTTTTGAGCTTGGTTATTTGTTTTCTAATACCACCAGAACGCACCAATTCTATTATGCAGACATTAGACTATCAGTGATATAGAAATTTCTGAGTTTTTAAACACAAACACATACCTCTTATCAAAACTCAATGCTGTGATTTAGACCGTGAACTTCATCCCTTCTCCATCACTTTGACAGTTTTTTGAACAGATCATGGAGATGCATGAATGTCTTGAAAATTGATGGTGGCGTTCTTGGCACGTTTGAGCAACCTTAAAAGGTGTTTTGAGGGCATTTGGACTATTTGAATGTGCGCGGCACGTTTGCAGTGGAGAGTGGCACGCAAGTTTGTGGTGTCGGGTCACTGTCGGGCCGACAGGACCAACACGCACAGGCGCGTCGCGCATCACTACAGGCGCGTCGCGCCTTAGTTATGGCCCTTTGTATTTTTTTCTCCAGGCGTGTCGCGCGCTTTTCTAGGTGCGTCGCGCAAGCCTTTGACCCAACAAAAACTCTGTTAACTTATTTGAATCTTCTTTCTCCGGTCCAAAGAAATAACAAGGTGGCTTCGTTAGGTGTTTTGAGGAATTTCGAAATGGTTTGCCACGTTTAATTCACCCCTTTGAAAATGAAAAAGCCGAAGTCCTTTTCATATTGATCGGTGAGGGTTTTTCGTTTGAAACCACCCTTGTTTCAACACTTGAAACATTCTCCATTCAAGACATAACTGATACCTTTTAGGATTTGTGAAACTTCCACTGTTTCTCAATGAGAAATGAACAAATGTTTCCCCTTTTGATATCTGCATTTGCGGAACAAAAATGTTCTGAACTGTAAGGAGGATTTATAATAATGTCCTTTGAATGCAACTACTCTTTTGCATAGGAGGAAACACTCAACTGTAAATTCAAATTTCCTTTCTAGCTATTGCCTTTCATATGCCATATCCAATGCCACTTCGAGTTATATGAGGTCTTTTTGATATCTTGGAGGAAGAAGCTCTACTATGAAAAAGATGTAACTGTTAGGTGTTCCTTGGGTTCTTTTTCTGACAATGGGTGCCAAATGTAACTGTTTTTAATCAGACTTTTGCACCTCTGCCCATTTTAAAAGGAAATTTTTCAACACTTCTTCCTTTACTCAAAAGGCATTGATGAGGTACCTTTGACATTTTTAGAAGGAACATGCTTATGTTTGTTTTGAAGTTTTCTCCAGAAACTGAAAATAGGCCAAATCACTCTTGTACTTGATGAACCTGTAGACTTACTTGTAGGACCCTTTGTTGCAGAAGAATTTGAACTGCTGCCTCAATAACTTTTATACTTTCTGATTCTTGAATAGCATAGCTGTCTCTGAAAGTTGAGAGGAGATGGCTTACCCTTTTAAACATACTTTCTTGCTTATACCATTTATGATATCTCTGTCTTTTTTTGAATAATGAGAAAGCTGTATTTGTTTTTAAACTCCCAGAACACTGACAATCTATCAAAACCACTTCTTTGTCTATTCATAACTGGTATACTTATTTACAATGTTGAAACACAGTTACCATTTGCTTTGACTAGTGCATTGGTCTTTTTGTAAGAGAAACATTCCTAAGCTCAATTCTGGCCCAGGAGATGGCCTGTGCTCTTTCAACTTGTTTGATAATTTCTGCTACCAGGCGATTTATGAGCTTCTCCTTTGATTGTAAGTGCCATATTTTGGGCTGCATCCCTTCATACCATAATTCTCTGTTTACTTTGAAAGGCGCTCCTTTAGACTTTTGGCATGTGACAGTGGGGTATTGTTTGACCCTCTCTCTTAAGGAAACTGCCCCTTTTTTGTATCAATGACCTGCATATATTCAATATTGTCTCATGTCCACTATAGGTATAGTTTGACTGACATTTCCATTTGAATAGGAAAACCAATACTTTTGAATCATAAACACTATCTTTTACCTGTGTACAGACTTTTGCTTTCTTTCATCGTCTCTTTTCACTGCATCTTTTGACCAATCATTTTTCAAAAACATCTAATGCCTTGGCCATCTGCTCATGAACGAAGGAGGCCTTTCACCAGGCAAAGTATCTAAAGGTTGTTTGACAAATCTGTTTGACACAGATTTTCCTTGGATGTGATGGTAAGCAAACCACTTGAAAAACATCAATACTAGCACCTCTGCTTGCAATCATCACTGTGCTTCAGAAAAACCCTAGCCAAAGTGTCACTGTCTCCCTGCACTGCTCTGAGGGTGACTGAAATGTCATTATTTGCTTGGTCATCTTATGACAAATTGTTTGAAAGATAGTCTATGTGACTATGGAGGTCAGCACCCTTTGAAAGCAAACAACTTTTCCTCTGCCTGTGTGATGACATGATCTGTCAGCATCTCTTCAATTTGGTCTTGTGGGGAAAGCAAGCTGCCTATGATTAGAATTGTTTTAACTCGTGATATGCCTTTCTAAAGTTTAATGATTCACATGATTTGAAACTTCAAATGACCTCCTTTATCAGACCAACTCTGTTTTCCTTTGAACTTGCATACTTCAGACTTTATCCCTGTCATGATCATCACTCACATTCAGAAAACCTGGAGTTATTGTTTCACTGTTCAGTAAAAGGCAAACCTGGGTTTCTGCATTCCTTTAAGTCAATATTGGCCAGCGCCCTCTGCTTGTAGATGAAGGAGGCGCCCTAACCCTCTTCTTGTAAATGAAGGAGGTTCTGGGCCATGACAAATTACCAGTTTGTTGTGACAGTGGTGTCTTTTTTCTTACTGTGATTTTCGTGCTGGAGGGAGAATGCAATGTCTTGATGGGTGACTCTCTGTTTTGCAGAAATATCTCAGGCTCAAGTTACATTTAGAAGCAGTTGTTCTTCTAACTGTAGATTCAATCATTTCCTTCTGAGATGAATTTATATTTCCTGCCTTTGTAGAATCCATAAAACACTGTGAAATACCTAATAGTCAGCTTGAGATTGGGGTTTATGCAGTGCTGAGATCTAGGGGGTGTGAGTGGCGCGACTTAGAGCTGATTGTCAATTTCATTTGCAAAGAGGGAGGTCAGTCATGGTAGGTCTATAGCAGATGTAGGCTTTTTGGCTTTTTGATGATTGCCAAGGGTGAAATGTCTTAAAGCGCCACTTCCTAACATAGGGGAGACTTTTGAAACAGACTTGGGCTTTTCCTTTTGGAGCTGATGGGTAGACCAGTAGGGCTGAAGCTAGAAAAAATAGTGATAATGGATTTTAACTTTGACAAGGGCGGACTGAAAAGTAAGAGGGCGAAAAAGTTTTATGAGGGTTTTCTAGGTGACAGATTGACATATGGAATTCAGCTTCTAGAAAACTCAGCTATGGATCTAGTCATCACCAAAAAGTGAAAAATACTGATGACTAACATCTTCCTCTGTTTCCTGGAATTCTGCTTCTCCGTCTCCTCTTGTGCCCACTGCTAGTGAGATTGCACCCATGCCTCGCCTGCGTCAAAGGATGCATTGCCGCAAGGGGAGCACTAGAGGTCAACACCTGCGCGCTCCCTCCAGCCCCTCAATCGGGTCGTCTTCCGACCAATCCAGTGATTATTACACAGGTTGCTATCCAAATACTAGGAGTGGGCGGGGTCGGGTTGTAGGATCTGGCCACCGTATGGATTCCCCTGCTCCTCATTTCCCCGCCGCTAGTTCACCTTCTCCCACGATGCACACTGCACAATTTTCCTTTAATTTCTCTCTCAACCGCCCACAAATTACAGCTTCAGTCACTGTGGTTTTCTGCGAGGAGGCCCAAATGGAGGAAGAATGCACCCGTCCGGCAGGTTTGAGCTCGGAAAAAGCCGGCCAGCATTCGGGCCTTCAGGAGGGGAGTCGTGGCATGAATGTGGAGGTAGCACCTAGCGATCTTGGACCTTCTCAAGGATGGTGTCGAATCGTCGAGGAGCCGGAGGAGTAGTTTGGTTAATTTTTTTTTCTTGCTTCGCGGCCCACTTAATTGGGCTGCTTTTAGATTATTTTACTGTGCTGGACCTTTGTAATATTTTTGAATTCTGTAAATTAAACGTTCAAGACTAGTTTCCTCGTATGAGGGAAGTCTTCTTAATTTTTTGATTTTTTGATGACAAATTTGCCATGAGTCTGGGAAATGATTTTGACTTCGGTGTAATTTTATTCCCACTATTAATAGATTAACTTTACTTAGAAAAAATATTGTTGCCATGTTTCTATTTTAAACCTATTTTTTGAAATACAGAGCCATGTTTATATGGTCTACGTATTATACTTTTTATCTGTATATCTACATGAACCTTTTTGATATGAACAGGGTGGATGCTGAAGCGGGCTACTAATGGAAACAAGCAAGCCTAAACCTTACATCTCGGATGCAACAGATGGTTACCAATTTTGGAATCAAGCAAGCCTGATCCTACAAGCGAGCCTGGGTTTTTGCAGATGGTTTTTATTTCCGGGAACAAGCGAGCCAGAACATACAATCGACCCTGGGTTTATACATATTTTTGCTCTATCATGGATGCTTTTTGTGTGAGGTGTATATCAATAGTACATGTCTCTGCACATTGCCTGTATCCGCTTATGATACTATTTTATGTGTTGACAGGTTATCACTCTGCCTTCAAAACTAGCGATGCTGGTTTATTGATATGGTCTGATGGTCTTTTTATATTTTGGACATATCACACTCCTCACATGATTAGCGTTTTTCTCTGTTCAAGGATTTTGGTTACTTTAATTTGTATTTGGAACAATGGACGTCGGTACTCTATTTGTTGCTTTACTATTCTACATACTGCTATTTCACTTTCTTATAGATGCCTCGGGCATATTTGGATGCTTTCTCAGATTGTCGATAATCTCCATGTGGACCGTTGCTGGGTTTTATATCATGTCCCTGTATGTGACATGGGGTATTTTTCTATCATTGTCTGGGGTGGGACTTCCACTTTTCTGGATGGATATTTGGGTTCCAATCTTGAGATGTGAAAATGTAATGACTTCATGGACTGTTTTACTTCATATAATATATTCAAAACAACGTTTTTTCTCTTGTGAAAAAAAAATGATTAATGTTTATCACTCTGCCTTCAAAACTAGTGATGTTGGTTTATGTTGTTGGTTTATTGATATGGTCTGATGGTCTTTTTATATTTTGGACATATCACACTCCTCACATGATTAGCGTTTTTCTCTGTTCAAGGATTTTGGGTACTTTAATTTTTATTTGGAACAATGGACGTCGGTACTCTATCTGTTGCTTTTATCTATTGCTACTTTCACTTTCTATAGGCCTGATATTTGGTGTACAAGATTTGTCAAATAACAAGCTCTCTCATGTGGACGGTGATTTATATAGTCCCTGTATAGTTAATGGAATATTTTTCTATCATATACGGGTGATTCCACAGATAGATGCTTTGTGAACTTAATATTGATGTGAAAATGTAATAACTTTCATGGATTGTTTGTATACTTCATAATATATTAAACAATATTTTCTCTTGTGAAAAAAAATTATTATCACATCCACTGTATTAAAAACAAGTAGTGTTAGACACATAATTGTTGACTTGTAAATATGGTATTGATGTATTTTACTCTTTGGCATACTCCTCCTCACACAATTGTGTTATATACACATTTAAGGATTTTGGGTACTTTAATCTGTATTTGGAACAATGGACGTCGGTACTCTATCAGTTTCTTTACTATTCTACATATTGCTATTTCACTTTCTTATAGATGCCTCGGGCATATTTGGATGCTTTCTCAGATTGTCGATAATCTCCATGTGGACCGTTACTAGGTTTTATATCAAGTCCCTGTATGTGACATGGGGTATTTTTCTATCATTGTTAAAATTCAGGACTTCCACTTTCTGGATGGATATTTGGGTTCCAATCTTCAGATGTGAAAATTTAATGACTTCATGGACTGTTTTACTTCATATAATATATTCAAAACAACGTTTTTCCTCTTTTAAAGTTTCATTTTTTTTTTTTAAATTGAACCCGCCGTCGGTATACCGACACCTTGTAAGCGTCGGAATTGTGACAGCTTAAAAACGTCGGAAGAGCGATAGTATAAAAACATCGAACGAGCGACGTTCAAAACATTGGACCACATTTCGTTGGAATTGTGACAGTTTACAAACGTCGGAAGAGCGACGTTCAAAACATCGGACCACATTTCGTCGGAATTGCGACAGTTTACAAACGTCGGAAGAGCGACGTCCAAAACATTGGACCACATTGCGTCAAAATTGTGACCATTTACAAACGTCGGAAGAGCAACATTCAAAACTTCAGACCACATTTCATCGAAAGTGCGACAGTTTACAAACGTCGGAAGCGCCACGGTTAGGGAAACGTCGGAAGAGAGACGCTTGTTTGGAAGTGACGGAAAAAGTGTCGATAATGTGACACTTTTTTAGTGCGTCAGAACTGTGATGGTATGGAAAACCACATTTTTCCCACCCTCAAACTGTCGCTCTTGCGACGACGTTGTGTCGGAATAGCGATGAATTGGCCGTCGGAAATTCCGCCAAATTTTCTAGTGTATTCACAAAACCTCTTGCTAAAGATCCATTCGAATATCTAAGAGACAAACTAGGGATAGTGTCTATAGATGTTACTCTCTGACATGAAAATAAAGTATCATTCCAGGGGGATATCAGAAAAGAGAGCATCATTCTAAGGGGAGATCAGTCAACAAATATTGTCACAAAAGAACTAGAGCAAGTGAGCAGTGCATGGAATAGGTCCTCAAGATCAAAGTATTATGGACAAGATTCGGAATCCACTCTAGGAAATGTGCAACCCTTTGCCATTGATGTCAAAGGAGGATGAAAAGCAAGCAAAAGAAGAGTATTAAAGTATTTCCATCAATGCCAAAGGGGGAGACTGTTGGAAATATTGTCATTGATGGCAAAGGAGAAGAAAGGAGCAGCACCTGAACTATCTCTAAGGAAAAAGAACAAAGAAGAACCAGCAATAAGACAAAGGAGACAGGCAAGGAGCAGAGGAAGCAAAGGCAGCAAATTGAAGCAGAGAGCTATTCAAGAGGCAGAGTAGGAGGATAAAAGGGCCTTTGTAAGTAATTTTATCTGCATATATGAGGAATCTGTTTCAGTATTACATGGGTATCATTTGGTTTAAGGTCTGTGTGGTAGACTTTAAGGTTCAATAAGAAATTGTATGAGTGTGTGTGTAATTGAATGAATCTATAGTAAAAAGGGTAGAACCTTTATAAGGATTCCACGTATGAATTCAAAGATAATTTCTATGTAAAGAAGAAAGAGGTTTAGAATTCGCATTCAAGGTTTCACTATGATTGGTATCGATGGGTTTGAACCACAGATAATGAGTAAATGTGGTTAATTTCTATGAAGAAATGTTGGATGAGTGGATCGTAAGGGTAATAGTGTTGGAGTGGAAGCGAAAGAGCAATGTTATGAATTAGAGAATCCCCGTAGAATTGAAGACAGATTGAGAAATGACAAGCAGAAGATACTAGTCGGAAGGAAGGCGTTTTGTGAAGGCCAAAGGGGTTCCGCACAGAATGTAATGAAGGCAAACAGTGTAGGAATTTGTGCAGAGACACAATATTGACAGATTGAATTGGAACTATGAACCAGAAGACATAGTCGGACAAAAATCAACGAATGTGGAATAAAATCAAAGATAAATTTCGTTTGAAACATAATACTGAGTCAATAAATGGAACCGTGAGTTAAGAATATGGTGGGACCCTACTATTGAAACAGTAAAAGCGGGTTTGAGGTGAAGACTAGTGGTTTTCGCATAAGTTTAAAATGGTAAGAGGAATCGAAGAAAAAAATGCGATAATGGTCCGTTTGTGACACGTGTCCTGAGGTGGTTTTTAAAAACCACGAGTTTCGCATTTTTTTGGAGAGTTAAGTCTCAAGGTTAAAACTTTTGTGATTTATGTCTGATTGCTAGCCAATAGAGATCGACGGCGTTCGCACCATGAAGATGCATGAAGGTTAAGGCAAGGTTATAAAGCCGTGGGCCCGACTATGTGTTGGTGCGGGAATTAAAATGTTAAATGTGAATTGAATGATATATGGTGGGACTCAATATTAATCATGTGATATATTATATTTTAAACCTAAAGTTGAAGATTAAAATATGCGTTGGAATACATGATTAATTATGGCTACTATATATAAATGCTTACAGGCGAGTGTGATGGAAAAGGGGGTTATCATGAGGTTTCATAACTTTGGATTGTAGACATAATATATGTTAAAATATTATGTTGGATATATGATAATAGAACCGTGACCAACATTGATGTGCAATGGTATTTCTCTTAACGTTTAATATATGTGGGACCCCAGAAATTTAATACACATTGGCCTTTGGTTTTAATCGAAGTTGGGATTGATATGAGTAAAGTATGGTGTTGATATGTCAGGTTTTGACCCAAGGGATAGAGTATTAAACTTACGTTGGAAAGTATGAAAGTCTGGCCAACCATAACGCATGTTGATACTCTGGTGAACTTTACCAAGGTCAAAGGTAACAAAATGCACTCATATATGGTGGATTGATAAAGCATTGGCACATATGTTGATATTTAATTAATCAAGGTCTGAAGTATGGTATATAGAGGAAACTCCACATATGAAGATTGAAGGTTAAAGTTCCATATGGTTTTAGTTGTAATATTCAATATTAATTCGACATATTATAAGATGGGTTTTGTTTATGGTTTTAACCATAGGTTTGAAGCCGAGAAGTAGAGCTTCCACATAAATATAATAAATTGGGGTTGTATTGTAGGGTTTCTGTATGGCCGAAGTGTGATTATTGGATTTTATTCCAAAGACAGAGGCTTTAACTTGTGATGGAAAAACTTCAGTATTAATTTAAACTACCATATTTGAGAAAAAAAAAAGGCAGGGGCACATGCACAGAAAATAGGAGAGTATGCAGAAACTGAAAAAGACAGGGACAGCAACAGAAAAGAAAAATGCATAGCGAGCCAAGAACAGAATGGGTTGAATTGAAATTCTTATTGTAACTGAAAATGTAAAGTTTTATTTATTTTATATTGTTTGTGATGCATTGGCAAGTCTTCAAAGGCAAAAAAAAACTCCACTGAAATACTAAAATATGTATATATTTCTATATTCCTCTGAATGAGCTAGACAAAGAAATGAGAAGGTGGAAGGAAAAGAGTCATGGCTATTCAGTTAGAATTCCCTGCAGAATACAAACAGTCATGAGGTGAACTCTATAAATGATATCACATAGATATGCATAAAGAGGTTAGAGAATGGAGAAATGAGGCAGAGAGGGTAAGAAGAAGGAGGAGCAGATAAAGAAGTTGTGAAGATTCAGAGATGATATAAGGCAGATATGAAGGCTGGTAGATATTAGTGAAGAAGGTACATAACAGAGCTGATATCTAGGTAAATCAGCATGTGTTTTTTTTTGAAAGAGTGAGGAAGTTGGTGCTTCCATATCAAGTTGTAGCTTTATAGATGTCAGTTGTAGCTGGCTGAGGTAGGAGCCTCCTGTAGGTTGTAGCCTGCAGAAAATAGATGGGAGTTGGAGCTTCCTTGCAAGTTATAGCTTGCAGAATTGAGGTAGGAGCCTCCTGTAGGTTGGAGCCTACATAAAATCAGTGGTGAGAGGGAGTTGGAGCTTGCCTTTGCATCACAACAATAGTAAGATGTGGTTTTATCCCTTATGGGTTTCCACTTATATCTGGTGTCTATGTTCATGATGATTATGTGTTGCTACTCTGTATTTAATCTGCTTAATACCTGATGCTCACTAATTAAGATTTTGGTTTCACTTTACATTAAGTTAATCATGAAATGAAGATGTAAATAAGTGTAAATGAAAGCATTACAAGACAATGAATTGATTAAATTGATTCACCCCCCCTCTCATTTTAACAAAGGATTCAACAAAGGGACCCTCCAAATGGATATGACTTATGCTACCATAACAATGTTTGTCCAACAAAGAAGATTGTATAGGGAAAATTTAATGAAATACTTGGTGAGTAGTCAAGAGAAACCACATAAATACCCACTTTACTGTGTTCATTCTGACCTTGACTCATTCATTATTTACAATGATGAAGGAATTAATGAACAAGTAGCTGGAGAAGAAAATGATCAGGATAGAGAACAAGCAGACCAAATGGAAATTGTACAACACAAGTCTGAATCTAAACCTTTGTGGAACATGAGCTTTGATGGCTCTTGTGGAAAATTAGGTTCAAGAGAGGGAGTGTGGGTCTGCAATACTGTAAATAACCATGCAGATGGTCATTCTTACAAAATAAATTTTCAGTCCACCAGTAATATAGCAGAATATGAGGCCCTCCTTTTGGTTTTACAACTATTGAAAATATTAGGAGCCAAGAGAATTTTTTTCCATGGGAATTCAGAGCTGGCTGTTAGACAAATCAAGGGAGAATATTCAGCCAAACATCCCAGATTGAGAGCGTAAAAGAACGCTGCCCTTGACCTTTTGAAAACATTTGAAGAATATGACCTTTCTTCAGTTCCAAGAAATCAAAATACCCTTTCCAATGGTTTAGCATTTTCAGCGAGCACTTTTCAATTACCTCATCCCAGAAAACAATATATAGTGCAGATTAAACACCGCTCAATAGTCCCTGATAATATGAGATATTGGAAAGTCTTTGGAAATGACAAATAGATTGAAAATTTCCTACAATATAAAGGTGATTTTGAGGATTCCAGCTTGGACCTATATCATGAAGAGGATTGTCGCACTGAAGAACAAATGTGCAGGGATGAACCTCCTCACAATTATGATATTAACAGTTCAACAAATGAATATTTACATATAACAGATATACATAAAGACCCGGAAAAAGAGGAGTTTGAAGTACTCCAATTCAAAGATAACCTCCTTCCTAGAGGACTTGTCCCTTCGGAGGAACTTTTTGATTTTAATAATGTGGCCAGGAAAACAAAGATGGGACCTACAAAAGCAAACATTGAGGAGTGTAATATAGGAAGTGAGCAAGATCCCAAGATTATAAAGTTATCAAACAAACTGCCAACATCCACAAAGCAGAAATAAATTGCTTTGTTTAAGGAGTTCATTGATATTTTTTCTTGGAGCTATGAAGACCTGAAATCTTATGATACTAATATTATCTAGCACAAGATTCCAGTCAAGGAGAACTAGAAGCCTTTCAAATAGAAACTGCGCAGGATAAATCCTATCCTAATGCCTTTGGTTAAGAAGGAGATCAAGAAGATGTATGATGCCAAAATAATAGTTCCAATCAGATACTCTGAATAGGTATCCAATATTGTGCCTGTAAGAAAGAAAACAAGTGAAATGAGGCTTTGAATTGACTTTAGAAATATTAACAAAGTATCACTTAAATACAACTACCCTTTACCAAAGATGGACCACATATTGCAAAGGGTAGTAGGCTCCAGAAGGATCTCTTTGCTAGATGGATTTTCAGGGTATAATCAAGTGATGGTGCATCCTGATGATAAAAAAAACAACTTTTATTACTCCTTGGGGAACCTTCATGTATGTGAAAATTCCTTTTGATTTAATTAATGTTGGTTCCACTTTCTAGAGAGAAACGAACATTCAATTTTCAGAATAAATCAGTGTTTTTATTGTGATCTACCTTGATGATATTACAGTATATGTGAAAACTGACGAAGAACATTTGGCCCATTTAAGAAGAGTTTTTGAAAAGTGCAGAAAGTTTGGACTATCTCTGAACCCCAAGAAATCACTATTTGGCCTTGAAGATGGAAAGCTTCAGGGCCACATTATATCTGAAGAAGGAATCAAAATTGATCCTAGTAGGATTGAGGGCATACTTCAAATTGTCCATCCCAGAAACATCAAAGAGCTTCAATCCTTCATTGGTAAAATCAATTTTTTGAGGAGGTTTATACCAAAACTTGCAAAACTGTTGAGAAACATCACCAACATGCTCAAGAGAGATTCAGGAGTTAATTGGACCAGGGAGGCCAAATAGTCCTTTGACTTATTTAATCAGGCACTCACTAAAGTAACAGTCCTGATCGACCCTGATTTCACCAAGGATTTTATCAATTTTTTCTTTGCATCAGAACACACTATTGTTGTCGTATTATTGCAGAAAAATGAGGGACAAGAATCGATAGAATTTTTTCAGCCAAGATTTGAGAGATGCACCTTTAAAGTATAATATCATGTAAAAATAGGCCTTTTCTTTGGTCAAAGCACTAAACAATTTCAGGGTTTACGTCCTACATTCACATATCATTTCCTTTGTGCCCAACACAATTCTAAAGGACATCCTAATGTAGAACCCCAATGGGAAGAGAGGTAAATGGATTGCTATCATTTTAGAAGATGATTTAGAGATCAGGCCCACCAAACTGATCAAGGGACATGGATTAGCCAAATTGATGGATGAAACCAATTTTCAAGCATTGGATATCAACATGATCCATTCACTGGGTGAACAAGAGGAGCTAGTGACTCCACCTATTGAGGAAGCATTCTTAAACTCTTCCCGGTACGCAAATATATTATATGTTCTATTTCATTTAAGTGCTCCTCTTGGTTTGTCCAAAACTAAGGCTAGATTCTTAAAATTGAAAGCCGTCAAATTCTGCATCCTAGAAAATGCCTTGTACTGAAAACATTCTGGGTGCATATTGCTTAAACGTTTGCTTAAGGAATATGCAAATAGGCTTATGCATGAATTCCATGAAGGGGATTGTGGAGGCCATATCTACTAGAAAACCACTGCTAACAAGATCCTTAGAGCTGGTTTCTATTGGCTCACTTTGTTCCCAGATATCCACAAAATGGTAGCCACCTGTCACAAATGTCAAATTTTTGAAGGGAAAAGAAATTTGTTGCCTTTGCCCTTACACCCAATCTTTTTTGAGGCTCCTTTTCAATAATGGGGTTTAGAATTCATCGGGGAAATTCACCCCTCATCATCTGCCCAACGTAAATGGATCCTTACTGCTACAAACTACTTTACCAAATGGATAGAATCCATCCCTTCCAGAACTGCTACTGACTTAGTGATTATCAAATTCCTTGAAGCCAATATCCTGTCTAGATTTGGTTGTCCTAGAAAAATCATCACAGAAAACGTTGTTGCTTTTAAGTCCAAGAAAATGGTGGATTTCTGCCAAAAATAACATATCTCTTTCGGACATTCAACAACCTATTACCCTCAAGGTAATGGATTGGTTGAATCCTCCAACAAAATTTTAGTCAACATAATCAAGAAGCTGCTAGAGGATAACAATAAATCCTGGCAAAAAAAATTAGTGCATGCATTATGGGCTGACAGACTGACAAATAAGAAATAAATTGGCATGTCACCATATCAGTTGGTCTATGGGATGGATGTAATTTTCCCAACATCATTAGGAGTGTCAGCTATGAAAATCATTCAAGAGGTACAGTCTAAAGAGAATGATGTAAAAAGAAGGATAAACCAGACCATTCAGCTACAACATTCCAGAGAATAAGTCTACAACAGAACTCAGGTTGTGCAAGAAAACATGAAGAAGATCTTTGACAAAAGAACAAATTCAAATGATTTCAATATCGAAGACAAAGTACTGAGATTGGATTCTAGAAGAGAAGATAAAGTTAAACATGGCAAGTTTGACAACCTATGGAAGGGCCCATATATTGTTCATTCTTTCAGAGGGAATAATGCATTTTTTTTGCAAGAGATGGATGGAACATAGTTGCCTGGAGGTCCTGTCAATGGCAGGATGTTCAACCATTACTTCTCCTAAATAAAGATAAATTTCCACCCCATTGTAAATAACACAATTTTTGGTTCAGATTATTTTGAAGGCCACCTTTTTGTGTTAAAAAATAGCAAGACATAATCATAAAAACAGTAAGAGAAAATTCATGAAAAACATTGCAGAGAAGAGTATGCAAGGCCACTGGTCTTAATTTTCTTGAAACTTCCCTAAGAAGAAGTGCCATCCCCAGATTGAGCCACTGTTAGAGTCATGTACTTTACAGTATCACAAGATGACTGAATATTTAAAAAAGAAAAAAAGAAAAAGAGGGTGTTAAAAAAAAACAAAAGAGGAAAAGAAAACCCCACAAAAAATGAGTAGTTCTGAAAGTGCTACAAATCAAAATGCCACTACTATGTATAAAATTTTGTTCAATCATATAGTTTAATCATGATTGTACAATTTTGAATTTTTTCTAATAGGTTAGAAAATGAAGATTTTCCAAATTGTTTAATCTTGGCTTATCTGTAGATAGGTAGAAAATGACATTGGTTCAACAACTTAATCTGAACCAATAGGAGAAATAAGGGATAGGGGTTAGGTTAGAATTTCAAAAGAAAATGTTTCGGGGTTTGCAAGCTTAAATGCACCCTAAAAAGAAGAAAAAATATTAGATTTGTAGTTTGTGTAGGTAGATACAATTAGAAGGGAGAATGAAAGAAAGGTGAAAAGATTATTTTACAAAGTACATCATCAAAATTCCATTTTTCCTATGGTGGAAGAAGAAGACCAAAGCAGAGGGTGCTTGCACTCAAAGGATTGGAAAAAAATTGTATGTTTTGAAGTTTAGGGACTTAAATATATTTCAAAATTATTTGAGCATATTTTATGTTCCCATTTCCCCCTAAGCCCTGAAATATTATTATCCCCTTTGTCCCACTCTTTTCATTTTATCCTAAGTCTTATACTACCCCCCAACATTCTCCTATCTTCCAACCCCACCATCCCATCACACATGCCTTCATACATCCCATTTATGCTAACCACCCCGCAAATCCCCACCAGCTCCACTCCCTGACATAGATCTGATGGCCCATAGTGCTTTTATGCCCCCCCTCACTCTCTGAACTTTAACAACAGGGGGGTCTGAAATAGGCGGTACCCGATACCGCCACTCCTACTACGTGTCACCCCCAGGATATGTTTGCACCCCCCTCCTCCATTACCAGTTACCGCCATCACCCCCTCCCTCGAAAATCGCTCCCGCCACGGCTCAAACCACAGCGCCCATTGACTGTTGTTTGTATCGTTGGTGCCACGTCCACTCCCGCCTGCCCACTTCACCCAATCACGTCACCTCCCGCCCAACGAGCCGTTGTTCCATAAATGTTCGAGCCATTATCCAATGGACCCGCACCACCTCAATGGTTGATTAATCATCTGATCATCCTTTAAAGCCAAAAATTATCACTGAAGCAGAGTTTACTTTGCTAATTCTATTATATTATTGCAAGAAATTTATAGTTGCAGGAAATTTATAGTAAAAATAGGTAGAGAAAGCCTCTAATCGATCAATAGAAAAATTCACAGTGCTCCGCAGAGTGAAACACACTTCCCCTTCTATTATCTCCCTCCCCTAATGTTGATTTATAAAAATTTCCCTTCTCTGCTCCCTTTTTCTTACATCCCATCCTTCATTGCAGATTAAGAGCTAATTTACAGAAGACATAAGATGCCTCCAAAGGTACACTAGAAACCTTTCAATCCCATGGTCTATCCTTAGGTATACTTAGATAATATAGCCCTTGCAGACTGAAACTAAAAAATCCAGGAGACAGAGTCAGACTTCGACTTGTTCGATGTCTACTGCTGGCTCGAGGATAAATTTCTCGATGAATTTGATGATATTTTGATTTGGGATACCCATATACCTCTTTAGATCTTTCCAAAAACCCATAGATACCTAGAATTCATCAGGAAGTGCCAATCCTGCTATGACATTAATCAGAGAACCATAGTCACCGCAAGAGGAGAAATCGTGTTCACTATCAATGCCCAATCCATTCAGCAAATGATGCAAGCCCCCACTCTTGAAAAAAATGTCCATTTCTCTGATGAAGCCCTTAATGAATTTTATCAGAAACTTGACTTGGACAACAGAGCCAAAACTTTGCAAATTTTTATGGCCACTGATGCTCCAATGCCTACAAAGAACCCTCCATACCCCTCTTCTATTTTCCTTGGAAGAACACAAAAGATAGTCAATGTCTTGTCATATCTGCTACGATACCACATTGATCAATGGGTGGATGAGGCTTTAATAGGCTTCTTATCCATCCTCTCATCATATTCCAAGCCCTCAATCATGTTCAACTATGCTAAGTTTCTTGCAGATGCCATTCATGAACAATTTTTAAAGTTTAATATAGAGGAGGTTTTCAAATACACCTATGTATTAGTGTATATGTTTGTTTATTTCCAGTCCATCAGGTTTCAATTTCAAATGAACAAGGTAAATGAAGATGCAGAGCCTCAAGTTGTCCTCTTCTAGACCACTTTGCTATTAAAGGACCAGAAGAGATATACATACAAGGATTTTGTGGATTTGTTTGTGCATCCATACATCTACACACTCAGCAGTACAACAGAGTCAAGGATAAGTGAAGAAATCAGGAAAACCATGCAGCTAATAAAGCAAGTGAAGACAACAGATTGGTACTTGTAACAAAATTACACATAGATTTGAGTCTATGGTTGTGAGCTGGCCCCTTACAAATTTCCAAAGTTCATCTCCGTGAGGGTCTTTGCACTAGAGTATATAAGACAAATGATACATGCAGATGAGGTCCACTTTGTCTCTGTAAAGAAGAAGTCTCAGTTCAAGATCAAGGTAGAAATTGGGCCTTTCATCTGTAATAGTAGAGAAACAGGGGAGGAGGCCGATAAGATATTGAAGGGGATGGGTTTTGGTCATATTTTCACTTGGTATTATGACCCCACGGGGATTGTATCCAAGAAAAGGGTGGAAAACAGGTCCACACCATATATCCACACACACAGGCCTGCAATTGAGCAGTATTCCAATCAAGTAGAATGGGTGACCAACACCCTATAAGAAGATGAAGAAAAAGTGATCCCCACCTCAGGAATCCAGACCCCAATATCACAAGAAAGGAAGAATGCAGAAGAAAAAGAAGACAAGGGTAAAGAGAAAGAGAAAGAGATAGGGAGCAAGAGGCCAAGAGAGGATCAGTCACCTTTGGTGACTGATACCTCTAGCAAGGAATTCAAACTGAAATATAATAAGAGGGCCTGAATTCACATGGATATTGATCAAGGAGGTGAATCATAGAAGTAGACAATGATGCACATCATGGACGCCCCTAGGTCATCTCCAGCAAGTGGAGAAACACTGGCCTCCTCTATATCATCAACCACAGTGTCTGTTCAACAACAAGGTCTACAAGCATCTACTTCTAGACCTACCATAGAAGGCTAAGAGAAATTTGTCTTTGAGATATTAAAAGAGATAAAGATGAAGAAAGAGGTGCTGAAGGCCACTACCTACAATCAATTTTGGAAACAACCATCAAGTTCTCAAAGCAGGATGTTATCTACCTTTGATACTAAAAAGGGGAGGATGTAAATGGAATTATTAGAAGCTTTAGTCCCACGACCTCAAGGAGCCAGAGATTATAAGAAGGCATCCTTCGAATTCAGTTCCAAAGACATCCATCCTATGGATCAAATGAAGCTGCACAAGATTATCAGAGAGATGGTTCCGTCCACTTTGACAAGTACTGTCATGAGCTTGTCAAAACTTCAACTATCTTTGTCCAATACCCAATCACAACTCAAGATAGAGAAAATATCTGCTCTGTCCAAAGACTCAAGGATCAAGTCTTTAGAGGATTTAATAATAAATCTTATGTATGACCCAACCAATGTTCAAGTTGTGGAGGAGTTTTTGAAGAAAAATAATGTTGACATAGCAGCCCTCAGAAAAAAAACTCAGAATGCCAGCAACATAAGACCCCTTGGCTAAAGGCACTGAGGAAGATGACTCACAGAAGGTAGTGTTAATGAAGCCAATCATGGAAGAATCTGCCCAAATCAAAAATATGGAGACTAAGATGGAGAAGCTACTAAAGGAGAAAGAAGAAGTAGCTCGAGTGGCACCCATCCCACTAGAAGTCGTGCCCATTTCATTAATTCCACCAGCTGTTCCAGCAGCTGCTGGAGCATCCAATGGGAAAAATCAACTATCCAAGGCCATGGAAAGCATGACCGTTTAGCCATAAGAGATCATGAAATTGGAAGCACATATAGGCATCCTAAGGGATCAAAAGGCAAGATCAAAAACTACCCATGAGATAGCCAAAAAGCAGATTGAGAGGTTGGAGAAGGCAGAAAAGGAGTTTTCAGCCAGTAGTATTATGGGTCAAATGAAGCTAATAATTTGGGTTAGTATCATAGAGTCAGTAGATGAAATATGGCACTCCATCTATATTATTTTTGATAAAAAATAATTGGTTGACGAATGTACAATGGCTATTGAAAAATAAAATCGAGAAATATGCCAATCACAACCCCTAAAATCATAAAATTTGTGAACTCCAAAACCAGTTATGAGCTTGAATAACTGGAGGTGCAGGACATAATGGTGACCATACTATAGGTGAAAAGGGTCCTCACTGAGAAGAATTTGGTGAGTCAACTGGAGGATAAGTGTCATGAATTGGACTTAGCCATCAGCAGATTCTTAAACAGAATTGAGCCATTAAGAGAAAATGGGTTGCCCTCACTGTATGTGATTAATAACAAGCCGATCCAAAAGGGAGATTACATGACCAAGCTTAGGGAGGTAGCTAAAGATACCACCAAATTTTCCAACATCAAAGGGAATGTGACTGGGAAGTCATCTTGGATCTCTTAAGTAATGACATCTTTATTCAACATGAACATAAACATGTTTTCCTCACCAAGCCCACTTTTAGCAAGTACATAGAGGTGGATGAAGTATACCGACAGGTCATGGGGATGAAAATTCTAGGAAAGAAGGAGTGGGCCAAATTATGCATGTACTAATATTGAAAGGGCATGATTTCACATTTCAGCACGACCACTAATTGAAGAAAAGTGATAGCACCGCATCATAGTTAATGATCCAGCTAAGGCGCTCCAAAAGAAGAGCTAGATGTCAGAGCCACCCATCACTGCCTCTTCGTGACCACCTCAACCACTTTCAGCTCACTTTTGGATTCGCGAACAACTGCCGAGATTAATTCCATAGGCTTTGTTTTGTCATATATTTTTTGTTCAGGCCTTGCATGGCCACACTTGTCTAGTTTTAGTTTAATTGTAATTAATGAAAGTTGCAAAAGTAGATTAGGGAAACCGATGTAGTGGTTAAATACTACATAAATTTCATTATCAAGGGTTGGACCTTGTTAGTCTCTGCACTGTAAGAAATTTTGGTATTGGAATTTTTTTTTAATATTTTTGGAGCTGGGCATCAATTATAAGAGACCGTTCACAGGATTCTTGAGCTATGTTAATTGTGATGTTTTTCTCTTCGTGTTAATGTTTTCTCAGTCTTTCATGTTGTGCATCAATTTATCTGATCGTAAAACAAAAAATTTAAATTAATATTTGTTGAGAGAGCACCTTAATTCTGTCTGTGTTTACTATCTTAATGTTTTCTTCTGGGGTATCATTAAAGAATTCTTAATTTCTCTTTAGTTATTACTGAACTCACTTCTTTCTTTCATTTCATAATTCACACTGCTAGTAAGATCCAGTCTGCATAGCTATCTTGCCCTTTGAATGCCCTCAAAAAATTAATGCCACAAAACCATCTCTTGTTTGACTCCATAGCCCAATGGATTAGCTTCTATAGACTTGCTCATCCAACCAACAAAATCAAACAAAACAACCAGTTCTCACAATCACTGTAACTAGCCTAACATCAACATTCATAATCTTAAGGTAAAAATCAAATCAGAAATAGAGAGAGCCCTCTCTGAGTCCAGGAAGGCTATGTCCTGGATTCCAGAGTGGTTTGATGTTGTCCTCTATCATTTATTCTTTCCAATCTTATAAATTATAGGGCCACAACATGTTTGAAAAAAAAATCACCACCTTTAAGTTGACCAGAAGCAATACAACAAAGAGAAGAGATGTTTATGAGCCTTCATAAAGAGGTTGAGTTCCCCTCTCAAGTACAGGTATATCATAACCACCAACATACGATTTGTCATCATCATCCCTTCCTGCAACATTATTAAATGTCTCCTGGATAAATCTATTCATCTCATTTTCATCCATTGTGTTATCAACATCATTATCTTCTTCCATAATATCATTAGCTTGATCCGGCTCAATATTTGCTTCATATTTTTGAACAATCGCTTGTACTACAACGACCTCTTCCTCGTCAAGGAATGCCCTATTGGGATTTGAAATGTCAACCAATTTCTGTTAACACTCTGGAAAATATGATTCACTCTCCTTCAAAATAATATTAGTCAGCTATTACAAATATTTTAACGATAGAAATCTTTACAAATATAATATAGGAAAACAAAGACAACCAAGAGCTAGACAAAGCCAACTTAGCTAGTTAACTCATCATGATTTGCATATGGTTCAACTTAAAACTTACATTTTTATAATAATCAAAGTAAAAATACCCTAAATGGGAATGATTCCATTGAATATATTAAGAAATCAATCTAACTGCATATATATAATGAGTTTAAGAATATGAACATGTAATAGTGAAAATAAATAGAAACCAATATAGACCCATCTAACTCTAGTTCTATGAAGCATCGAGAGGGATCAAATCCCTTGAGGTGAAAACCCATTTTTTGAGTAAAAATTTTAGGAGAGGTTTGCACCTCAAGGGAGTTGATCTCTCTCTAGGCTTCATAGAACCAAAGTTAGACGGGTCGATTTTACCTTGGGATACAATCTCTGGCTGAAGGATATCAATGACCAAGACATTTATAAATAAACATGATGAGAAGATTTTAGTATCCCAATGTTCTTAAAACCCCAGATATTTAATCCTTATCAATATCCAGTGTGAGAGAAATATTTCAAGTGGCCTTCTAGTGATGACTACAAATGGAAAAGATAATACATGAAGAAGTGATAATGGAAAGTCTTTGACAATAGGATGCATGTGAAGAATCTCTTATTTAAAACTTTAGAAAAAAAGTGGAAGAAATAGGAGGTGAAAAATAGAATAGAGGAGCACATCATTAAGGATTTTAACTTTAACTTACAAAACTGTAAAATTAAAAACCAACAACTTTGTTGCTCAATTCTAAAGAAGAAAGACATAAAAAATATGATGCAACATGGAAAGACGAATCATATTCAACAAATTATGGAATCACTGTGAAAGGTTTATTCATAAACACATGGAGATCCAAAGTAAAAAATTTCTTCCTCTCAGGCCAAAAAATTGGAACCTCTATAATTCCTTGATTTTCCATTTTTATTTCCCCCATCAGCCTAACTGACTAACTATCTCATAATTGGTTATGGAACTAACTCATGGACAATTTCCTAACTATCTCTATTCACTAATAATAACTCCTTCTTTTAAATACATGAGATATTGTTTTGGAATACTTTTATAAACTTAATATTATATATATAAATTCATATACTTTAAGTGTTAAAAATACAAAATGAAAATTCCTCCTTTTATCATGATCTTGTACATTATAATTTAAACATATATAGCAGTTTTAAATCATATGAAATAATATTTGGATCATAATGAATGATGTGTGGATATTATAGAAAACCACAAATGGTTTCTGGAAAGCTCAAACTTCCTATGGGATCACCTTTTAGAGGTTTCTGGAAATGACAATAGCGATGCCGCAATAATTAATTGTCGTTGCTCTTGGACTAAGCAGTTTTGATGAATCCACATGCGGGACCACTCATTGGCCTAAGTTTTGTGTAATTTTTGCCCAAGTGACTCTATTGGATCTGTTCATGAATGAACTAGATCATCGATTTATTTCATACCTACAAGATCCCTGCTAAAAAAAATATTTTCCATCATCCAATATGGCATACAAATCACACCCTCCTCAACAATAAACTCAATTACTCTGCAACACAGTGTGCGCTGTGTTATCTGAATCTTTTCCTTTGTAAATTCTTTGTAATGGATAAGAAAAATATGCTCATAAGACTTATCAAGCATCTAATAGATTCTACGTTGGAAGTTTGGGTTATCTTCCCCATGTGCATAATTACAATGCAGAGCATCCACATTTCCAACCTTCAATTGTTTATGTGCTTCAGAGCTTTGATTAACTACTACTAATGACCCTAAAGTATAGTAATAATGATAATCAGTATAATATGGATCAACGAGAAGCTTCTTGTTTATCTAGAACCACTCTTGTATATTCAAGCATCTTCCATGCTAAATCAAGATCAAAATCTTCCTCATCTTCACCTTCTAGATCAACATCCTCATCAACATCTTCCTCATCACTTTCTTCTCTTTCAAGACCTTCCTCTTTGTTCATTTTCCTTCCATCCAAGGAGCAAGTCCAAAAAAATTATTCGTTGCTTCAAGTTTAGAAATTTTAATCCTGTGCTAAAATAAAAATTCTTTTAAGATTTTTAAGATTTTAGTTGTGCCAGATTGATCTACAACAAGGTTTATTCCCTTGTTTTTTATTATTCTATGTTTGAATTTTAATATTCATTTTTAATGTCCTACGGAAATTTTCCCTTTGTAACCAATTCAGGAGAAAAAGGATGAAGGAAAATATGGACAAAGATCAACAGGAGGACAATTTCAAAACCTATCACTGGGAAAAGGAACAAATGTGAAACTAGTCAATGTTGGAATGAGGACTTTTGGAGACTCGTAGCACTGGAAAAGAGTAAAAATGCAAAATAAATGTTACTATAAAATAGCCTAATTGCAAATCCTACTGCTATAAAGAATTCTAATTGACAAACTCAATGCTATAATAAAGAGAAATTAGGAAGCCTAGCCACTACAAAAGGGCACATTTGGAATTCCTAGCACTAGAAAAGGAAACAAGGAGGAATCTTAGCACTATAAAAGCAAGGTATATGAGAAACAATATAGCACTAGAAAGTTAAAAAAGTGAAAAAACTAGTGTTATGAAAAGGACATTTTAAAAAGCTAGTGCTAGGAATGAAGGAAATTGGAAAACCCAGTGATATGAGGGAGGGAAAAATGAAATCCTAGCAATAGAAACTTGAACGAATGAGAAACATAGCGCACCAATGAGGAGAGGAGGTTAGTTTTGGAGAGAGAGAGAGAGAGAGAGATTGTTGATGAATGCCAAAACTACCTAGCATAAATATTAATTGCAAACTACCATAAATATTAATTCTAAACTACCTACCATAAATATTAATTTCAAACTAACTAGTATAAATATTCATGAACAAGTGTAAATATTAATTTCAAATTAACTACCTAGAACTCATCATGATATTTTTTCTCAATGCATAAAAGACAAAAAAAATATTTTGGAAGATTGTCACTTGTGCAATTGACTATATATTTGAACTAAGTAAAGAACAAGTCTCTTATGGCATGTATAAGAAATATAAAGAACAATTCTCTTATATTCATGCCCGCCTTCAACATGTCCATAAGTTCTACAATGCTTTTTATTAATTGTTATTAAAAGTAGCCTTACTTTCAAGTCCTTGCACTTTTTACAAGGGAAATAATGTTTTCTATCCTATGAATCCCCCGATGTCGATCCCACATCTCCTTGGCCCAGTCCTTGAGGAATGTTATCTAACATTTTTCCTCACCAAATAGATTTTAGTGATGATTATCAATCAAAATTAACCTCAAAATATGCCTATAACATTTCAAAATCATGGGATGTATAACAAGAATGTGGAACTTTTAAATAGGTATTCGGCCCTACATACATATAAATCAATTTCCCATCGGATATTTGATGCTAGTCTGTCGAATAAACATTGCACAACGGTAAAATGCCATTAATGCTGAAATTTGGCTGGTAAAATGCCATTAATGTCGATCGTCTAATATCCAACTCTATATAATTAACATCGCATATTCGATGATCGTTGGGCTTAAAAAAAAAACAATAAGCATCCGGTGTCGGTTCCAATTTTATCATTTGTTGGATTTCACTGTCAGATTTTAACCCAAATTGTGGTAATAGTGGATACTATATTTTTATCATCCCCCCCTTTCCTCTTCTTTGCCTTAGTGGAATATTCTTAGTGCTCCTTCTACTTCGACCTATTGGATTGCTCTTTCTTCTAGCCCATGTTCTCTAGGTATTATGCCAATACACAAACCTCATCCACCATTCTAGGTTTGAACAACATCACTTAATTCTACATATGGTTGTGTAGACCCCACATAAACTTGAGGAGTACATATGGGTTCTTTGGGATATACTTAGCATCATAACCATCTTTCTAAATTCAATGATGTACTCTTGTACACCCCGCCCTTTTGTCTACCTTAAGTAATGGCATCATATCCATTAGTATTATAAATGCCAAACATAAAATAACTGATACTTTAAGATACTTTTGAAATCCTCCCACTTAGTCATTGGAGGATCTCCCTCTAACCATAGAGTCTCTATGTGGATTTCCCACTTGGTCAAGGCATGGCCCTATAGTTTTAGAATAGAAATCAAAATTTTATGTTCTTCCTCTATATGATTAACACTAAAATATCCCCAGATGCGGGTGACAAGAGAAGGACGCATGAAAAATGCCTCTCCCATGCCCAAAGGATGAAGATTTGCAGCATAGGTCCTCACCCGATGTGGAACCTCACTCTAGAAATCATCTGTGTGAGATGATCAAGATAAGGCATGATGAAGACATGCTTGGACATCACCACCCCCTCCAGGGTACCTCTATGTCGCAATCATTCTAAATGATTACCTGGATTGACATGCCAAGCGGCCATAACTCTTCACTCGAGCCCACTCATGAAAACAGTTATCGCACGCAGCTGCATGTGAGGCACAATTATGTTCTACCCCTTCGTATGCATCACGGGCCTTTTAAAAGGAAGGTCCCTAAGCACAGAACGACACACAACTTGCTCCTTCAGGTTTATTTTTCATTATAGTTCTCGCCCTCCTGCGCATCTAGTATGTCACGTAGCCTTCCCCCCAGAGCTGCGCTGCACAGGAATCCCTAGGCTGCGATTCCCCCTGCCTGCGCACCTCACCCCAGTTCCACCTGTCCTTCTAGTCTCATAAGTTTGGGTGCACCCTTTATCCCACACCCCTTGAGGTGCTTTCCCGTTCAGCGCTCCTCCCTATCCACTAACACCCTGCTTCGCACCTCCCTCCCTTCTGTGCATTCCCCTAGCTCTGTAACTCCCCTGCTTCAGCTGACCATGACACCTAAGTTGAGACAAAGAACCATCTGCGGAGGTTAGAGAGGTGCGCTCCCCGGTCACTACCACCGAGGACCAGATAATCACCTGGAGTCTGTGGAAGGCTCCTCCTCAAGTAGTCACGGTAGAGAGACTCCCGAGAGCCCTAATCCAGATCAGGAGGAGGAGGCCCCCTCACAGGATTCCCAGAGAGGCAGAAGTGGACCTTGGAAGTCCACCATTGTGCACCAGGTGCACCCCTTACCTCGCAAGACTGGACCTCTTTTGGCTCAAGAAGAGGAGGGGGATGACATATATGTATGGATTATGGATTCTGAAGGTACCTGGACAGGCATCCCGAATGCAGAATACCCGGTGGCTCCCATCCTCTGCACACCGGTCTCCAAGCCTTCACGTCCTCCCACTGATATAGAGGAATTTTCTCTGCAGGTCTACGTCTGTCCGATAGTGGAGGAAGATCCAGACATCGAAGATGAAGCTGAAGACTAAGGACTGCATAGCGGATCAGCTCTTCCTTTTTTTTTGTCATGCTTGGTATCATCTCAAAATTTCTATTACTAGTGCTAAAACACATTTTGTAATTTCCTGTTAGATGTACTTTCCGGTCTGGTTTCCTCCATGAAGGCAACCCCTTATCCGTGCAACAAAGGCTGGGATTGGTTAACCGCAGCTTACCAACCCAGCCTGTAGCATATGTACTATTTATTTTTCAAACTAATATAGATTAGCCTCATTTAGCAAAAAAAAACACTAAAATAAGCCTCTAACTACTACAACTAATCATTTAAATTCAAAGCGTCAATATCACCTTGATATGGCTTGATTTCAACCTTTGCTACCATTTTGAAAAAGGAATATGAATGGTTCATTGCACTCAAACTAGATTTATCCTTTTTGGGTTATTTCTTACATTCCCTCTTTCATTCTATCTAATCCCCCAATCTCCCCTATGATTTGAACTTTGCAATATAACCTCCATATTCTCTGAATAACCCAAGCTTATTAGTTAGGGCTTCCATGAGGAGGTTCACATTACAATTTATATATGTGACTTGTGCTTCCAATCACACAAATCTCTCCTTTGTGGGATCTTGAGGGTTATTAATAGATTTGTTGGCAATGATTGGGGTTTAATGAGTTATGAATTAATTGATCTAGATCCCCTAAAACTCCACATAATATACCCAATGAAACCTACTCTAATATCAATATGATCTATAAAATACCATGGATATTCCATTAGACAATTTGTCACATTATATTTGATAAATTTATACTTAAAATATGAAATCTATACAATGAGTGTTATTTTTCTTAGACTTATGGATTTATTTATAGGTTACCATTTTATGCATAAGAATCGAATGTGCATAAAATGGAGAACATACACAAATTCAATCACTCATGACCATAATAATGTAATATATGACCTAGGAAACCCTTTTAGAAGAAAACCTAGCTAGAAGGTGAGGTTGCTCTACTCTCACTTTCTCTAAATGGAATTGGATGCAAGTCCAAAGAAGTGATATATATGGCTTGTGGGATGCTGCAATACAAAAACACTCACTGTTTTCTCTCTATTTCTCCATTCTTAGCTTTTTTTTTCATATATGAAAAAAATGCACTCGAATAGAATTATAACCCTTTCCTCTTAGTGGCCCGATTATAACATAGTTCAATAGCCTACTAGTGGTAAGGTTTGACTCCTTCAACTCTTAACTAGGGTTACAATATCAAATCTTTTAGATTATTTTTCATCATGATCATGTGTTTAGCCCCTTTTCGATGAATAATAGGGTTGATGTGGCATCAGCTTAAATTATGGTGGTCAAAACATACAAATCAATTTATGGGTGACCTAAATTTTGCATATAGACTGTGATTGAGGTGATTCTTGTGCCATTGAAAAGGAATTTGTGTGTATAATAATGCTAATGGGCACGACACTTAAGAAAAAAAAATTTACCCCCCAAAAATATCGTTTGATTCCCCTAACTACTTCCAAAAGGTTTCAGACCCCGATTTTTCAAACTAGGACATGTCCATAAAAATGGTCTTGTGAGTTGATTCCTCAACTTTTTCCACTCTAAAAACATCAAGAAGGATGAAAAATAATATAATGATCCTATCCAATTCATAAAGTATTTGTAGGACATACTAAGAAGGTATTATAGTTATTGGCTGGAATGAAATTTCATTAATTCTCATAAAATAATGTATTAGTTGATTTTCGTAAATACATTTCCTCAATTTTACAATTCATGTATTTATTTATTTTTTTCTTAATGACATGGTTCTTTATTGAATCTTGATTGTACTTTACTTGGAATGAAATTATGAGAAAGCCTAGAGTACTTCCCCACATTTCATGGATTGTAAATCAGGTAAATCATCACCCCAAGGTAATCGAAGAGAGTAGAACCCGTGATTAATTTGTGAAAATTAAAAGTTAATTAAAAAAAAATTGTTGATCCAATAGAAGTATTTAACACTACTGGAATCACAAACATTACATATTAGAGTATTCAATTGTGTGTCATCCTAATTTTGGTGTGACAAAATACATGTCCATATCTACCATCCTCCTTTTCCTATGGCTACCACTTACTCCATCAAATCTTATTAGTATTATCTAATCCAACTTATTCGAGTTGTCTTTTAAACATTTTGGCTTACTTCCTACCAATATATTCAAACTTAATAATCTATCTCACACACTAGGTCTATACCCTTTCTTACTCACACTAGTATAGAAAAATGGTTTTTCAATACCCACTTACTATATTGTAGGGTAACTTGCATGCATGGTCCATAGTAACAGAAAGTGACTTGCATGTATGCATGCTCTGCAATAACAAAGTTAAAAGTAGGAGAAGCAATCACAAAATTTTCAAACAACAGATATGGGAAGTGTTAGGGTCCTATAACAATAGGATTCACAATTTTGAATTGACTTTGATTAGTCTTGTAAATATGTACATACTTTTCTTTCTGCAAATTGTTTTCCCATATTAGAAAAATAAAAAATGTAAAGAGGGTAAAAGTCCTAAAAGAAAAATCAAAGGAATTGAAAGAAAAAAGATAAAAAGAATAGAAAAATGGACCCCAAACAAAAAGGAGATAAAAATAAAACATGAAAGTGATGCAAATCAAAATGCCACTACTATTCAGTTTTAATGCAAAATAAATATTATGTGTAGCTTGTTCAAAATGCCATAATCCATGATAAGTAAAACAGCTTAATCTTGACTTTTTATGCTGTTAGATAGAGAATAAATATCTAGCCAAACAGTTTAATCTTGGCAGATCAGTAGTTAAGTAGAGAATAATAAGGAGCTCAATAGCTTAATCTGAGCCCTTGGAAGAAATAAGGATAGAATTAGTTAATTTGTTGATTGAAAGAAAAATGAATAAGTGTTTGCAAGCTCAAATGCACCCATGTAAAAGAAGAAAAAATGTTAGGGTAGTTGATGGGTAGGAAGAAACAGTTTTCACAAGGCATGGATATCAGAAAATTGGTCATTTCATTTACTAATTTCCCTTCAAAATCATTCCATTGTAAAATTACCCCTTCCCCCTTCATATTAAATTTTTCCCATCATTTTACTCATCTCCTTTCTTAAAATCCAATTTCCCTAGTTAAAAGTCCATTTTTTCCTTTAGAAATTAATTTCCCTTTACTAATTACCCTTTTTCCATAAATTCCCCCTAGAAATTCCCTTAGTATATAAACCCTTCCATTTAAATATTATATTAATTCCCATTTAAAATATATCCCTAACCCATTATATACTAAAAGCCCACATCACTTTAAAATATATATATTAAAACTTCCGCTATTATATAGTTAGTATATTTCATCATCACTTTATATATTATATCCTCACTTTCATATATTAACCCATTAACTTTATATTATCTGATTCCTCTTTATAAACCTAACCTCCCATATATCATTAAAACTTTACTTTATATTATATACCCCTCTGCATGAAGTTTCCCCGGTCCCACCGATCATAAACCCCAACTCAATTGTTAACCGACTGATCTTCGCCAACTAATCCAATGGCTCATGTTCCCTTTCGCAAACCTCGACTACCTGATCTTTAAAACATCAAAAGGTTGTGAAATAAGCAGTTTTTGCGCCCTCTCCCCTTGCCACATGTCGATCTTGTGTTATATCACAATCTCATCCTCAAAACCATTAACTGCTTTCCTCCTGTGTGAAAACCACCAAAGCCACTCTTAGCCCCTGCGATAGACCCTCTTGAAAACCACCATCCCGCCTTCTGTAATGCGCTAGAACCACCTTTCCACTCCAGCATTGTGCGATAAGCCAGCATTATTTCAGAACCCTGCAAATGAGTTATTTTTGTGAATTTCGCAAATAAAACCAAACCATTGCCAACCTTAAATTAAAACCCCACTGCAACTCAACTCATTTCACAGTTTTTCCCCATCCCCGGAATCCATTACTCACTTCTCGGTGAAACTGCGTTTCATTAATCACTGGTTTTTTTTTGTAGGTGATAATACAAATACCTGGACAAACATTTTTAATACTAGTTAATTACCTGTTTGCTCCAGATTCTCAGGAAATATATTCAAAGGCCTCATTTAAGCAACAGTTTGTACAAAGTTAAAACCAACAATACAATAGAGAAAGGATAATTTACACATTAATTTGGTTTTAAGAGAGTAAAAAAATCTACAGTAGCAACAACGAAGTTGTTCAAAGTAACTCCTCAGGACATATTTTACTCACTGTTACATACCTCTTACTATATAAAGGTAAAAGTAAAAACAGAGAAGTCAAGGTAAAATAGTAAAAGTAAACACGGAGGAAGTAATGGTTAAACAAAGATGAAAAAACTTTCACCAGCAATAATGAAGTTTATCTGAAGTAAAAGTAAAAACAGTTAAAAGAACAATAAGGTTAAAAGATGAAAACAGAGCAGGAAGGGACATTTTCCAGAAATTTCCTGTTTAATTCATAGTTTTGCAGAAACTATTGTGGCCAATCCGAGATGAATTTTTAAAAAATGGAGGAGGTTTGTGTTCCTAAGAGGCCAATATATAAAAACATATCTCACTATTTACACAGTTATTACAGAATGAGAAATACATTTACATCTTCACAACCTAATTTTCAGATTGTGCAAAATTCTATTTTACACATCTTCTTGCAAAGCCTATTGTGAACAACTGGAGCATAATTGTAGGAAACTGAGAGAGGTTTTTTTAGATAATATATTTATCTACAATAACCTCTTTCACTCTTTACATATCTATCTCAAATTGAGATATAAAAAGGTATCACGGGACCCCATGTTTGCATAATTTTTGGAGCAAGACACACAAAGGAAGGAGGTAGTTAGTGACTTGGAAGTCTCATCATAAACTAAGAGTTGCTATCAAATTCGAATTTCTCTTCTTTTTCACCATCAATCCATAAATATAGTTCCAAATAGATTCATTAGTTTTGAGTGTCCTTTATTTAAGTTCTATTTATGTAATACAGTTTGAGATATTTGTAAACCAATCTTGATATTTTTTCAAGATATTCTAGTTTAGAATTTGTATAAATACTTCATAATTTAAAGTATTGAGTGTGGATTAATTGCTGAAATTTTTTGTAGTTATACTATTTTGAACCTAAGGATTTTTTGTATCAATTTCAAGTGAGCAGATTGGATCACAGGAAATAAAGCATCATATTACAGGATTCATGTGTTGGGTCACTGCAGTGAAGTATTTCACTTGTTATCTTTTCAATTTTCTGATGTTTTCCATATATCCTTAAATGTGTTATAAATATAAATGATAAATCAAGAGTTGTATTTTAGAATATGTTAAAAGCACTCTGTTTTGACTGATTATCATTTATATGTTTTCTTCTGATATTCAGACTAGGGAATCCTTAATTTCTCCCTGATTTTGATTGACCTCTACCTTTTCACTCCAAATTTGGATTTTAGAACCCTTAATTTCTCTTTATTCTAATCAAAACCATTTCACCATCAGCGTTGAAGATCTGAATTGACTATGTTATCTTGCCCTGTAAACATTTACCTTTAGACCTTGATCCTGATCTGATTGCTTGACACATTGACTCCATTTACCAAATGGGATAAAGATCTATAATTATCCATCTAAGTAAGTGATTTCCCCACCAAATCAAATCAAAACCCAAAACCCATTTTCCCTATTTAACTAGCCTAAATCAAATATAATCAACAAACTTAAATCATATAGAGAGAGCCCTCTCTGAGCATTAGGAAGGCTAGATCCTGAGGCTTAAAAGTTGGTTTGTGGTTACCCCATTGAGTTCTTTATTTAACTTTAAGAAATTACTGAGTGATAATAGGAAGAACGAATCTCACCTTATGGAAGTTATTACTCTTCACTTTTCTCTTATGGACTCCATAATGCATATCTTTCTCCTTGCCATCTTTTTGTATACCGATTTTTCCGCCTTGAACTTTGGTAGTGGTGTGTATCCCGACTCTACCCTTGCTCTACTCGTAGGGGCGCAACGGTTAAACCATAGGGTTTTCGACTTTATCTCCTATGTTTTCATTCTATTCGTTTCTTTTTGCTTCTTTAAACATGATTTCAGCTTCATTCTATTTCTTTATTCTTTAAACATGCTTTCTTGATTCTTTAAGCACTCTGACTGATAAATCTTGATGGATGTTTTATTTCCATTTGTATGTTGTAGGTAGATAGGTCTAAGGTTCGATCATGTTTGATAAGCTTTCAATGCCTTCTTCAATCCAGAAGTATTATTCTTATAATAATATGAAAAAGTTGGAGTGCACTGCTACCAATGGTGGTTGTGGATATTATTCAAAGAATGTTGCCAAGAACATCAATAGATCCCTCAAAGAAACAAGAAGAAACACCCCTATACCGGAAAAGAAAGAGAAGTTGGTCAGTAAGTTTCGCGAGCTGTTGTTGTACGACATGAAACCCTGGGATCCTGATGCTGATGACTTCTATAGAGCCTTGCAAAAGGCTTTCAGGAAGAAGGGCGCTCAACAAAACCAAGATGATTGCAACACTGAGCGGAACTATATTGTTTTGAAGTGGGAGGGCACTGATGCTAAAAGATGTAAAATCTTCTTCAAAGACTTATGCAAGAACAAGAACAACAATAAGGTCCCTGAAAGAAAACTAACATTTATTGTGAAATATCAAGCAAAAAACAGCCGATGAGAAAGATCCAAGATCTGCAGACTAATAGCTTTAAGCTCTGCGATTCTGAGGCTGACGATTTCTGTGAAACCTTTTCAGAGGCTCACGGGTTTGTTTTCTCATTAACTTTGGTTTAATTTCAAAGGAAATGTTTAATTCATTGTGATACGATAAATTCCATATACACTTCATTAATTTGAGGAGTATTTTGTTAAACATTTTTAGTTTTACATATTACTTTAAGTTAGATTTCACAATCTCCTAATCTATTTTTAAATACCAGTATAGATCCATCTTAACAAATAATCTAGCAAGAGTCTACAAGGATCCAATCACATGAGATGCAAACTCTTTTTATAGTGTAAAACTTTTAAAAATTGCACCTCCAAAGATTGCATCCCTCTAGCGACTTGATAGATGATATTTAAGATGAATCTCTCTCAAGGCCTTGAAAATCACTTGAATACATGGAATAAACTAGCTTAAACATGCAAATCAAACAAATATTTACTCCATAAACATGAAAATCAAACAATAATTTACTCCATTGAAAATTAACAGGGTCAAAAATGTAAAATAATGATACTTGAAATACTATAACATCATTCATCATCATTATTATTAGTAAATTGTTGAAATTGTAATTTACTTAGTATTTTATTTATGGATTACATTGAGATATTTTTTTCTAATAATATATTCTAATATATGTTTATTTGTTTCTAAAGTTGATATTTAAATAAATTAGTTAATATGATATTAAAATGGTTTATTTATTTATCCAAGAGAAATATGAAAATATAAATAATATCAACTTTATATGTGTTTTTTAATTATTTAAAAGAATTTTAAAAGTTATATAATTTTTTCTTATTTCATATAGACATGGAAATATTTTATTTATCACTGAGATTGAGATACTTTTTACTATATCGTATTTATATTAGATTGTAATATCAACAAACAATAAAGCAAGCATATGGGTTGTAGAATGAATATCTCCCCTTAATGAATTGATGGTTGACTATGGAGATATTGAAAAAGATGCATAGATAGTGTTCCTTGCAGCCTAGTTTAATTATTGAACTTTGAAAATATGAGCCAACTCCCACATTTGAACTTATTGAAATTTGAAAGGTATAAACCAAGAGTCATTTTACCAAAGAATCTATAGTGCACTGAACTATGCCATAAATGTAGATAAAGTAATATTAATATTCTTGGCGTGGCCAGACAATTCTTGAAGTTATTGGATGTTTTTTGCAATGTTGGTCAGTTGCTTTTGTTTTTTTTATTGTTGTTAAATTTTTTAATAACTATTTAATAACATTTGGGCATAAAAAGCTATGAGCTTTGCCCAATCTATCAAAAAGGTTGTTGTATTGGTTAACTTGTTTAATATAATTTGAGTATAAAAAACTACAAGCATCAAGCATTGCATGAGCCATAAAACATTTTTGGTTGTACAACTTTCCATTGATTGACCAATATGTAAACCTTGAAGTCCCTAAGGATTTTGAGCTCTATATTCATCAGGGGGTTGAGTGGGGTAAGCTGCAACTCCAGCCCCTGCCATGAAGCAGACTGACTACACTCATTAAATTGTAGGCCTAAAAAATGAGTCATGAAGAAGCTGATTGCAAAATGTTGTGTGCTCCATAAAGCCACAATGCCCTAGACATGGACTACAAAAATGTTTGATATGACCAACGATGGAATTTTTTTTTTTTTTTTGTTATTTTTTTTTTTTTAATTTACTTTATTTATTTATTTTTTCTTTTTTTTTTATCACAACAAGTGTGGAAAATGAAGTAAGATAAAAAGAAAATCAAAATTAAACGCTTAAAAAATAATTTATAAAAATTCCATAAATTAAAACATAATAAAACATACAATAATACAAATTAAAATACAATAAAGTTACTTTACAATTTTCTAATTTAAATTAAATGATTTTTAATACATGATTCATTATAAAAAAATTCATGAAAAAATATGTAAAAAATTCATTATAACTAAATTTAATTTCACCCAAACACAATAATTATGACTACGTTAAATTTAAGTTATGTATATAATTATTTATAAATTTCAATTGAACTATAAATTACTAAAACCTTAGAATAATTGGGTACCAGGTAGAGTAATCGTATGCTTGTCAACTTTGGTCGAATTGGTCAGGTTTGCACTAATTGGCATGGTCAATTTCACAAGAGTATATAGAGGAGGTTGACCCGGACTCCGATGGGTCACCAGTTAGGGTTTAGCTTTGGAATAAAGTCATGGAGTAAGTGTGGTGAAGGTTTCTGACTCCCGAATTTAAGTCAGGACCAACCATTCTTGACTCCCTTGCTGAGCCTTTTCGATTCCAGACAACTCAATTAAACTTTGAATCTGAGCACAATTCAATGTTACCAGGGTAGAGTTGTCCATTGTTTTGATGATGCTTGATTTTTTTTAAGGAAGTCTTGTGTATCTACAAATATAAATAACATATTAGTTGTTCTTTTTTAGGAACTTCTATATATCAACAAACACCAATAAACTGTCAGGAAGACGAAAGGTGGTGTATTAGTGCTACTGTTAAGCCTAAAGAAAGGAAAAAACATGATTTTATCAAAGCAACATGATTTTATCATGGTTGTGGTTGAAAGTTTGAGAAAGATAACTATTTTCAAGATAAATCCCCTCTGTGGACATAGGCGATATCTCTAGCCCTAGAGTGGGTCTAGCAGCATGATATTATTTCTAACATAATCATTCTTAACTAATGCTTACAATGCAAAGAGGAAAGAGACATAAATACCTTTTTCCATTCGCTATCCTTGGGTCCATTGATGGTGACCTCGTTCCACGATCCTTGTAGGCATGTTTCTTACTACTAATGGCACACGAATACCTATGGATGATCTGGAGACAACAAAAAATGTGATACAATATATAATAAATGTAAACACTAGCTATCTAGCAGATCAAGGAGTACCATAGTATTTGTATAATCATATAGACAAATATAGAAAGCAAACATTAGATGTTATTATTGATAAATTACAAAAGGAGAGCTTATAACCAGGCCTTGATGTTGGAGGCATCCTTAGGTGAAAATCTGAGTCCTTCACCCACCTCAAAAGCATTCCTTCTCCCGTGCACTTAGGATTAATCACAATGAAAGCATGTGAAGGGATGAGAGTTCAGATGAGTCTGACAATGATCAACCAAGCTCTAAACTTCGGGGAATGAGTGATGTGAATTTATAGCAAGGAGAAGGAGGTTGGGATCCCATGAAATGAGGAGGAAGACCCACTTTCTAAGGGATGATCCCCCATGGATGAGATCAAAGCTCCAATATGAGAGAGCTCGACCTTATCATCTCTATTCAACAACCAACTCACTACCCTTGAGCTTTTAGAGGTCAAAGCTTCTCCTCCATTTGAGGAAGTACTGCCAAAAAGGGATCAACATGATTTTCCAATCAATTAGGGCAGTGACAATGCTGGGCCAAAATTGGGATAAGGACATCAGCGCGGTTATGGAACCAGGAAGTGCGCTGACCTAGGAAACTAGGAATTCGACCAAGTTTCCCAAGTAATATTTCAAGGAAGTCTTCTTTGGATCTTCAAGGGGATATGTCAACATATTTCTTGATGATGGAAACATTGCATAGGAATCATCATAGGGAATTTCAGGATCAGGGACGGGAAGATGAGAATGATGACCAATTAATGTGTAACAGATGCCCCCTAGAGCATAAAGGAAGAATAGGGAGTGATGGCTAAAATTCTTTACGAACCAAGGCAAAGAATGCAAACCACCTTTGGAGAACCTGACAAATCAAACACTTACAATATATGACATCTCTGGTGTAAATATGCCTAATCACATGGCATTCCACTAGGCATCAAATGACACATGAGCCCACGGTATGGTCACAACCATTCGTCTAAAAGATGTCATAGAAATGGATCCACGGTATGGACGCAGCCATCCGTATAGATAGGATCATGTATACAATCATGAATACTCCATAACTCCATGCAAACTGGACCAAAAATCAATTGTGACATAGGGTCCTCACTGCAATCTCAATCAACATAATGTACGAATCTAGTCATGCAAATGGATGTGTTGGTGTCAAACATGGTAGAAACCACCTAATTACCAGTCAATGATGAAAACCATTAATAGGCACGCGAGAGACCACCAATAATGACGATGGACATCAAGGTACAAAAAAATAATCTAAAAGTGTGAATAGATATATTGAATTTGAACACTTGTAGAATCATCCGATCGATGACCAATGACGTGAACCTATCGTCGAACATGAAGAACTTTCCATTAAGGTATGCAAGCTCCAAGGTACTGAAAGAAGTCTCTAAACCACTTCCCCGGATAATGAGCTGAAGTTGACACGAAGTGACTCATTGAAGGAGGGCCATAAGGATTCCCACACTATTGACACGAAACAACATATATCTTAAGATGATAGGAGTGATCTGGGATTGTATCAAAGGAGGTCAAATATGCAAAAGGTGTTTGACAAAAAATACTTCTCTTCAACATATTGGCGACACGACTCTAGAGGGTGGTAGCATTTGACTCAAATAGGATTAGAGGTCATGTTGAAAAAATTGGTAATCAGATGAGAGGCAAACAAATTTCCCAAACCCATGGAGGAAAAGTGATGAATGTAGGATGTCCCCAATCTGACACAAATTGCAGATGAGTTTCATGTTCAAGAGTGACAAGCTACCCATAATACACATAGGATGTTCACTTCCAATTTTCCCCCGTTATTTCTAACGAGTACCTCTTTGTTTTTTTATAGCCAACATGAAGAGGATAGCATATGTTGAGCATGTAAGTTCATTCTTCTAATTAATCCATCCTAGTAAGTTTAACGAGCCCTAGGAAGGAGCAACTTGGTCTCGTCATGGTGAGAATTCTTTCGTCATTTAATCTTTAATGAGTCCAATGAAAGGTAAACTCGGTAAATTTTCATGTTTAGGGAGTTTGAAAAGAAACAAAAATAAAAATCCATCATGTCCCTTTTCGTAAGTCGCCTCTCGAATCCGAAAAGGTAGAAATATACATACTTTTAATTTTAAAACTATCTTGAACTACAATGTTTTTAAAAAATATACAAAATTCAAATTGAAGAAACTATTGACTCACTAGTGAGATCGATATCAATATTCTCTTGGACATTTGTGTTTTCAATATTCTCATTGACAACATTTCTCATTTCCTTGTCATTGTCATGCACCTCTACATTTATTTCATGATGCTCTACCTCCACATTTATTTCATGGCTTAATCTTTCCCTTTCCTCTCGCCTTTTTTTTTGTAATATCTCATTTTTATCCACTGAATCAGTTCTTTTTAAATCATGCCTTGATAGGCAATTCCTTTGGTTTCCCATGTTCACAAAATTGGAAACCTAAAATCCAATTCTATTTGGACCAAATACCCAAAAAAACATAAAGACTTCAGAATAAGTACTTCATGCTTTCAATAAGAGCGAAAATTAAAAATAAATAATTAAAATCATAAAGACATTTTGTAAAAATACTTCATGCCTTCATAGAGACATTTTGCAAAAATACTCCATGTCTTCATATTTATATGTCAATTTCAAATTAGAAATTAATATTGTTTTTATGTAGGGACAACATTAGAACCACAAGAAGATACTACCACACCTCAAATTTCACTGCAATTAATTGGAAGTTCCAAGAACGTTGTATACAACTACAAGTTTCTAGAAAATATGGATCCAGCTAAAATTGAAGAATTGGGACCACCAATGGCTGAAAGGAAAGTTCGATATAAAGTAAATTTTGGATTGAAACATATTTTTGAAGCTAAGTCTATCATAGCACAAGCTTAGATGTTACATGGATTTTTAAAGCACAAATCTCTCAAAAATGATGTGGAATTATTGCACATTAAAAGTGAGAAAGAGGTTTTAGCAAATGAAATGGTATCAAAAAATGTGACGTCGATGCTTGCCACACTAGCCAAAAAGCGATCTCAAGTTGAAAAGAACGCTCGTAGAGCACTTTTAACAGGTGTAGTCACGAAACGAACTTCATCAAGTCAGTTGATGTTAGCAACTTCAAAATTGTTTAAAACATCAAGAAAAAGTTTATGGAGGCATACAAAATTTAGAATTCAATTAGATGAGAATGATGAACTTGCATGTTGGGCTAATATCTACAAGCATCCATGTCATGATAGACTTCCTGATGGTGTGAGGAATAGGGTAAAACAGTTTTGGGATTTGAATTCTCGTGTGTCGCCAAATGAAAAGGATTACGCCGTATATCTAAGGGAGTTTATGAATCTCATTCCAAACATATAACACATGTCAGTCAAGTATAATTATTCCAGAACTTTATGGAGAGTAATATTGATGTGAAGATTTCCCTTACCACATTTGTGAAGATTAAACCATGGTATGTTAGGCCTATCATTGTTCGAGACACATGTTGTTGTCGATACCATGTAGAATTCCAATTATTTTAGGAGACATTTGTAAATTTTGGCATAAAATATTGCTCAAATGAACCCCCTCCTTCAAGTGTTCGTGAATTTTTATCGAAGATATTATGTACACGAGAGAATAATGAATTATTTTATAAAAAAAATGTGTTGGTGGAAGAAAATGCGCAGAATGTTCTCATTTGGCACTCTACAATGCAAAGTATCCCATTGATCCTAGTGATCCCAGACTCTCAAATCTCAGTCTGAATTGGAAGCGATATGAAAATGTTACTTACACTCCTGTTGCAGATTCAAGCACAACATAAAAAAAATCACTTTACTTAACGACAAGATTCTAGTGACATCTTTTATAGAGAAGTTCAAGGTGCAAATAGACAAATATATTAAGCATTGTCATATAGCATGATGGCAGGATTTATAGTTAAAGCAATCACGTGATGTGTTCCCAAAAGGAAAAATATTATTAGTGGTTGATTTCGCTGAGAATTACAAGTTTAGTCCACAAAAGAGATACAAATTGATTATTATCATTCAGACCAAGTATCTATATTGTGCATATTTTGTATAGACATGAAAATCTTGCTATTGATGGTTTTGATAGCGATGAAAATAATTGTGAGGTGATTAAGGAGTACCATTTCTACATCAGTGATGATCGAACACATGATACATGTTTTGTTCAGCATTGTTTTAATATTATTTATAATGAATTGTTGAAACAAAGGGTCACTTTAAAGAACATTGGGTATGGTCAGATGGTTGTGCTGGTCAATTTAAATCAGCAAGATCGTTCTTTTGGTTGTCTCGTCTTCATAAGAGAACCAACATTCCACATACATGGAATTTCTTTGAGATAGGGCATGGAAAAAGAGAGCACGATGGTGTCGGGGCATGCGTAAAACGTGCACTTAGGAGGCATCAATTGAATCACTCGGCTTCCCGACTTGCAAATTATTAGATGTTGTTAATTGGTGCAAAGACAATTTATGTATCAAACCCAAGGATGGCTGATGTGCACATGTAGGCGTACACATTTAACTAACAATATATTATACATGTCTAGATATATATATATGTGTATACATATATGTGTGTATTTTATTATAAAAAAAATATTAAATATTGTTCAAAATTTGACTCATACATGTGTGTGTGTTTTTCTCAAGCAGGTACTTTTGGAATATTGCAATGGGTGATGTTGATAGATAGTTGCCATTTAATTGCCTTGAAATCCCTCAAACAAGAATTTTACACACAATTAGGAATAAGAACATGACAAATATACATTGCATTGAGAAACGAAAATGCTCTTGCTTTTTTCTCCATGTATTGATCAGACAGAGTCCATCGATGACTGTGAAAACTAAATTAAGAAATTTGTTAAACCATGGAAACAAGAAGAATTGACACCATTGTCCCCATTTGGAAACGTGACTGACATGGAAATGGAAAATGAAGTGGTTGTGATTGACAATGATTATGATCGTGTTTCTGATATGGTTAGAGAAGGTGATGTCTTCGCTTTCATTGCACTAGAAAATAATAAAGAAAAGGTGCATTATTATTTATTACGATGCACTATGTCTAAATCCACGTTGCTGCAAGAGTATAATGATCCATCAAATTATACATACCCAATCGGTTCAATGGTGTTAATGGGACATTTATTTGAAGAAATAAAGAAATGTAAAGAGCATATTATTTTTCAATATTACCAGCCAAAGGTCATTTATGCCCAATATAGTCACTTGGTCATAGCAACTCGGTTGCAGTTGAAGCAAGTGAAGAGTAGAAAAAAACAACGATAATGGAGGTTATCTATAGATGATCATGATTCCATTCTGGAAAATTTGCCACTAGCACATTTCATATGAGTGGAACACATTGTTCAAGATGAACAAAGAACTTTGATTCCAGGGTTGAACATATAATTGCTACTATGCATTGGATTTTTTATAGTTTAAGACTATATTGTGGATTGCTTTCAAATAAATGGACATGTGGATGGTTAGATGTGTTTTGGTATGAACAATATATTATGATCTACTGGATTAGGGTGCTTTGCTAGATAATTTTAAGTTATGGTGATTTAATGTGTCCATCATGTTTACCCCTAGATGATATTAACTCGCCCCTTTTTTTGCATGGATATGATAGTGATGAATGAATATTTAGTTAAACGTATACATATAATAATGGATTTAATGGTGATTTAATGTTTCCATGGTGATTTAATGTGTCCATCATTTTTACTCCTAGATGATCTTAACTCACCCCTTTTTCTGCATGGATATAATGGTGATGAATGAATATTTAGTTAAATGTATTATATAATAATTCCCAAGGCACCTGTGCGGTCACAACTTAGCAAAGCTGATACGAGTGCCCTCAAACGAAATGACCCAACCCGAACTCGTTTCATCGGGCGCCCTCCCAAGGTGCGACGCCCTCTGCCTGACCGAACGAATGCACAAGGGAGAAAACGGAAAACGACATGCACGAACGTGCACAAGGCACCCGTGCAGTCACAACTTAGTAAACCTAATACAGGCGCCCTCTAAAAAAATGACCTGACCCAAACTCGTTTCATCGGGCGCCCTCCCAAGGCGCGACGCCCTCTACCCGATCGAATGAACGCACAAGGGAGCAAACGAAAAAAGACCCACAAGAATGTGCACAAGGCACCCGTGTGGTCATAATTTAGCAAACCTAATACGGGCGCCCTCTGACAAAACAACCTGACCCGAACTCGTTTCATTAGGTGCCCCCCCAAGGCGCGACACCCTCCGCCCGACCAAATGAACGCACAAGGGAGAAAATGGAAAATGGCCCGCATGAACGTGCACAAGGTACCCGCTCAGTCACAACTTAGAAAACCTAATAAGGGCACCCTCAAACAAAATGATCCAACCCGAACTCGTTTCATCGGGCGCCATCCTAAGGCGCAACGCCCTCTGCCCAACCGAAGAAATGCACAAGGGAGAAAACGGCAAATGGCCCGCACGAATGTGCACAAGGCACCCATGCGGTCACAACTTAGAAAACCTGATATGGGAGCCCTCTAACAAAACGACCTGACCCAAACTCGTTTCATTGGGCACCCTCCCAAGGCGTGATGCCCTCCGCCCGACTGAACAAATGCCAAGGGAGAAAACGGAAAATGGCCCGCACGAACGTGCACAAGGCACCCGTGAGGTCACAACTTAGCAAACTTGATATGGGCACCCTCAAACAAAACGACCTGACCCAATCTCGTTTCATCGGGCGCCCTCCCAAGGCACAACGCCCTCCACCTGATCGAATGAACGCACAAGGGAGAAAACGACAAATAACCTGCATGAATGTACATAAGGCACCCGTGAGGTCACAACTTAGCAAACCTGATACGGGCGCCCTCAGACGAAATGACTCGACCCAAACTCGTTTCATCGAGCGCCCTCCCAAGGCGTGACGCCCTCCGCCCGACCGAACGAACACACAAGGGAGAAAACAGAAAATGGCCTGCACGAACGTGCACAAGGCACACGTGCGGTCACAAATTAGAAAATTTGATATGGGCACCCTCAAATGAAACAACCCAACCCGAACCCGTTTCATCGGGCGCCCTCCCAAGGCGCGACTCCCTCTGCCTGACTGAATGAACGCACAAGGGAGCAAACAGCAAACGACCTACACGAATGTGTACAAGGCACCCGTGCAGTCACAACTTAGCAAACCTGATACAGGTGCCCTCAAACGAAATGACCCGACCCAAACTCGTTTCATCGAGCGCCCTCCCAAGGCGCGACACCCTACACCCGACCGAACGAATGCACAAGGGAGAAAATGGAAAATGGCCCACACGAACATGCACAAGCCACTCGTGTGGTCACAACTTAGGAAACCTAATACGGGCGCCCTCTAACCAAACGACCTGACCCGAACACATTTCATCTGGTGCCCTCCTAAGGCGCGATGCCCTCCGCCCGACCGAATGAACGCACAAGGGAGAAAACGGAAAACGACCCGCACGAACGTGCACAAGGCACCCATGCGGTCACAATTTAGCAAACCTAATGTGGGCACCCTCAAACGAAATGACCTGACCTGAACTCGTTCATCGGGTGCCCTCCCAAGGCGCGACGCCCTCCGCCTGACTGAACGAATGCACAAGGGAGAAAACGACAAACAGCCCGCACGACGTGCACAAGGCACCCGTGCGGTCACAATTTATCAAACCTGATATGGGCGCCCTCAAACGAAACGACCCGACCCGGACTTATTTCAATGGGTGCCCTCCCAAGGCGCGACACCCTCCACCCGACCAAACGAATGCACAAGGGAGAAAATGGAAAATGGCCTACACGAACGTGCACAAGGCACCTGTGCGGTGAGAACTTAGCAAACTTGATACGGGTGCCCTTAAACGAAACGACCCGACCCAAACTCACTTCATCAGGCACCCTCCCAAGGCGCGACGCCCTCCCCCCCGACCGAACGAACGCACAAGGGAGCAAATGGAAAATGACCCACATGAACGTGCACAAGGCACCTTTGTGGTCACAACTTAGCAAACCTGATACTGGCGCCCTCAAACGAAACAACCTAGCCCGAACTCGTTTCATCGGGCGCCCTCCCAAGGCGCAACACCCTTCGCCCGACCGAACGAACGCACAAGGGAGAAAACGACAAACGTCCCCCACGAATGTGCACAAGGCACACGTGCGGTCACAACTTAGCCAACCTGATACAGGCACCCTCAAACGAAACGACCTGACCTGAACATGTTTCATCGGGGGCCCTCCCAAGGCGCGACGCCCTCCACCCGATCGAACGAACGCACAAGGGAGAAAACGACAAACGGCCCGCATGAACATGCACAAGGAAACCGTGCAGTCACAACTTAACAAACCTGATACAGGCACCGTCTAACAAAATGACCCGACCCGAACTCATTTCATCGGGTACCCTCCCAAGGCGCGATGCCCTCCGCCCTACCGAATGAACGCACAAGGGAGAAAATGGCAAACGGCCTGCACGAATGTGCACAAGGCACCCGTGCGGTCACAACTTAGAAAATTTGATACGGGCACCCTCTAACAAAACGACCCGACCCAAACTCATTTCATTGGGCGCCCTCCCAAGGCACGACGCCCCCCGCCCACCCCTTGTAGCAATAAATCCAAAAAAATTTAGATGAAATTATTATTTCCAAATGAAAACAACTCAACTCTCATCAATGTTTCAATATAGATGAAGAGAAATGGCTTGGTAAATTTCAAATTTAAGGAGAAAATTTATTCAAACTAGCTTATAGCTCGCATATTGATAGCTTCAAAAACGTATCCTACAAATGTCAAACATCATCTGTTTCTATGTTCATTTGACATGTTTCTATTTTACATGTGCTTGGAAAATATTGTTCACAACATGGAATAGATCCTACAAAGGAATATTCAACATCTTGTAATCGATATTTAGTTAAATTTCTCCAAAATTTTGTCTTTAATCGTTTACATATTGTACACATCCCCTTGTAATATATATTTTTTTTCTCAAATTTTGAAAGTTTCAACATGTTGTATGGAAAACATTCTTATACCTTATTTTGTACAAGCCATTTCCCTTTACTTCGAAGTTGCTATTTTAATTTCTTTTAGAAACATTTTTATGACTCTTTTCAAGTATCATGAATTTTCTTATTCATAATTGTATTTCTAAATAGTATAATATATAAATCTAACACATGAATAATGTATGTTATTACTTGTAGTAATGGTTTCCTCATCAATAATCATGGAAGTATCAAATATAGTTTAAATATTTTTTCTCTATTATTATTATAATCCAACCTCATGGGCATGGGTGCATTAAACTATAAAATGTTCTCTTCCATGTGTTGTACAACTTGTCATTGTCATCCTTAAAACTCTCTTTTATTGAGATATAACCACACCATATAACCAAATTTGCATTAGTGGGTTGTTTTATGTTGACCATTGTCCTCCATATAACAATTTTAAGTTATGTGTAGGTTCTTGCACTTCCAATGGATTTCTCAAATCTTGATTGTGACCTTAACAATTTTTTCCTTCATAATTACCATTTGTAAATGGGATTTTAGCAAATATAAACAACAGCCAATTAAAAAGGATTTTGTTTATGATCCTTTTCAAGTGTCATGAATTTTTCTATGCAATATTGTATTTTAAAATAGCGTAACCTATGGATCTAACACCAAGCAAGCTACTACTCATAATAATGGATTTTCAAGATAATCATCAATCATCATGTAAATCTCAAAAAGTTTTACCCTTCTTTCTTTTTGTTAATAATGTCAAAACTATTCATAAAGGTGTGTTTAGCTATGAATTATTTCGTATGTTAGAAATTTTCGCTAGTAATGGATTTCACACTTTTATATTAAGAGATAGATATCCCACCCCTTTTAGCAATAAATATAAAAATTTTTAGATGAAAATATTATTTCCAAAGGAAAACAACTCAACTCTCATCAAGGTTTCAATATAGATGAAGAGAAATGGTTTGGTATATTTCAAATTTAAGGAGAAAATTTACTCAAACTAGTTTATAGAGCATATATTGATAGCTTCAAAAAAATACTCCTAGTTTTTAAAATTGGAAGAAGGATTAGCTTTATTATTTTATATTTTATTAATGGAGCATAAAATTGGAATTCTAGGAGCATAAAACTGGAATCATAACAAATAGAGGCATATGCACTTTAAAAAGGGTTTAAAATCACTAAAGGAATAAGAACGGATTCAATCATTATGATTAATGACTCTAGGATCATTATCATTCATATGATTAAACAACCATTACGAAAATTGATGTTCAGGGTTCATTTGTAGGAATCAATCATAAGATAACCCTTAAAGGATTTTTCAAGGGTGTCTTCAATAACCCTTTCCCAAGTAAGATATATCTCCACAGACTTCTTAATAGGTGCTTCCAAAACTTTCGTTGATTGTTCATTGTCCAATGCCTCACTTGTCCAAAATAAGCTCCAACAATGGTCTTGATGTTGGACAACTCCAACACTTCAACAATATTTGTTGTGTTCTAAGAGTGATGATACACAGTCAAGGTAATTACAGCAACCAAGGTCTTCACCATTCCGAGAGGTAGTATTATTGTGTTGTGACTATCTAGCAAGGAAAACCGACCCAAGAATGATGATGCACAGTCAAAGAAATTACAACAACCAAGGTCTTCAGCGTTCTGAGAGATAGTATTATTGTGTTTTGACTATCCAGCAAGGAAGTCTGAGCAAAGAATGATGATACACATTTAGGTCAATTACAACAATCAAGGTCTCCACTGTTCTGAGAGGTAGTATCACTATGTTGAGACTGTCCAACAAGGAAATGAGCAGAAAATATATACACAATCCAATACGGTTGTAGCTACTACACAGGAATCATTGTAATCTTCCAAAATTTGAGCTTAGGAGTCCACCACATCTTGAGCAAGGAGTTCACCATAATCTTAAGGATTCCACCACAGTTTAAGGTAAGCTTTTTGATAACACTGTCTAAAATTAAGAAGTCTGAATTTATGTTGTCATTGTCCTAGGCTATAGCAAGGGACACATAAATACATGTTGATAGCAGAAAGGGCCAATACTCTACAACATGCTGTAATTATTACTAAATACTTGGAAAAATTCAATAACTGTTTCAAAACATAAATTAATGCTCAAGGAGAATTAAAATTTAAAATTAAATTTAAAGCAAATTATCAATAACCAAGGATATTGATAAGCAACAAAACATTTAAACCAACATTTTCTAGAATAGATCACTTGCCTCTTATGAAATAATATATCATTGATTGGAATCTATATAGCTTGGTGGAGAAATATTACAAAATTAAATTTCATTAGTGATATAATATCACTTGAAATTATTCTCTTGATGACAAACATAACCACTCATATTTTGAAATTTCTTTCAACTCGGGAAACTAGACTCCATCCGAACTTCCATAAAAATAGTAAATAATTGTAATTTTTCTTGCAAGGTCAAATAAAGTACTCATGTTGAACTTAAAAGATTGACTGTTTGGTCATCTTCATCATCTTCCAGCCAATAAGTTTCAAGAATCTTTACTGCCTTCTCATAAATTTCATTATTGTCATGACTTTGCAGGTTCTCAATCTTCTCAAGTCCTTCAGCATCATCAATATATTTTGCATAGAGATTTACACCTCCAATGTTTCCCAAAACCTTCTATGCTTCCCCAACTTTCAAAATATTCTCTAGCCCTTCAAGACAAACAGTTACAATTCTTGGGTCTGGAAAGACTAAAAAGATCACATAGATGCTTAATGCATCCTTGATTCACAATATATCTACAACCAAATGCACAAATTAGTAGTTTGTCTAGGATGAGATTACCCAATGTTATCCCTGTTACTGTTATGATAAATGACTTTTTATACTGACCATTTATTGACATAATACTCTATTGAATACGATGACTTATAAGAGAATTGACAAACCTCTCGCATCTATTCAATTTTTTCTTTGCAACCTCCAAAATCATTGTAAGTAGCATCTAGATTTTCTTCAACAGTCATCATTGTCACATTAGGATCAATCTTAGGAGGCAAAGGGATTTGAATCTGATAATTATTGCGATCAACCCTACATAAAGAAAGAAGACCATCAATTATTACATTCCAGACAAAACCCACAAGGTATGACCTGAAGCAATCTCTAAATTTTTTTATGACATTAATGCAAACAACATAAAACATTAGAGTTGAAAACATAGTAATGCTTCACTAAGAAGTAATGTGATATATCACTTGTCAGCGACACTTAGAATTCATGGATAATATCACACTCAACTCTAAAGGAAACAAACTCCCTAGAAGACAAAGTGAACATAAAAGGATGGTTTTGCAAGTTGGGTTTTTTATTAACTGACCTGACACGCATGCCTTCTTCAATATCAGTAGGGGAGAATTTATCACCCAGTCCAACCACAAACTGCATTCCAAAGAGACAACTTTGTAAAACTACATGCAAGTCAATGTGGCTTTCGGGAAACATTGGGTTTTGAATTCATAATTTTTGTTGTGAGAAAAAGACTAATCACTGCAGCTATAGTTTTAGTGTAAGGGTAAAGTAGTAGTTTTGATTTTTGCTGCACCTATAAGAGAATAATGACTTTACTATATGATCACAACACAACCTGGAGAAATAGGGATACCTTGGAAATTTTTTTAACATTTATGAAATACTTGGAATCATCAGTTTTTGGATTAATGATCTATGTGCACCTCGCTACCTGGATGAAGAAACAAAACATATTCAGATCAATTAGATGTGACAGAGATTGATACATGCTTGACCATTTTTACCCTTCTTTACAAGAGGAGGACCTTCTTTATTTTCTTGAAGATGAAAAGGATGTTTTTGAACAGAGGAATACGACAGCCCTGCAGCAAGAAGAGAAAAACCTCATGGTAGCGAAAAGGGAGCTTTTTTTTTCAGAGATTTTGTGGCTTCCCCTAAAAATAAGGGTGATGATATTCTAGCTCAAGAAAAAGAAGTATAACATGCAGAAACTTTTATAAAGAAATTTCAGGATAGTGGTCTGAAGGCATTGCAACCATCCTATGTGGATTTGATGCAAATGTATATGTGGCTATCTATGTAATGTGAAGTAAAATACACATTTTTTCGATCTATGGCAAGGTGTCGACCTAATTGGTAAGCTTATGAAATATATATTTAATCCTTGATTAAATGTGGCATGTTGGATAGGGCTAAGGGGGTTTTTGCAGAGTTGCAAAGGGATGGTGACATTGGTATTAAATCCAACATGTGCAACGTAATATTGGAGGGATATCTCAATGTTGGTCAAGAATAAAGGATCAAACAATTATATGATGAAATGTACCATAAATGTGAAGATTGATGGAAATTAGCTCAAGGGAAAAGATAGTAGGTCAATGAGCAACTTAATGTTAGATATTACTGGTGCATATAAAAACCTTGACTTTCAAACACAGTATTTGCAAATTGTGAATTATAAAGACTATGAAATTTGGGCCATCGATTTTCACCATTTCGCAGAGGAATTTCATCAACAGTCTGAAATGAACTCGAAGATTCATGACACTGTAATTGATGCACTACTTTTGGCACTATAATGTCTCTTTAATCCATATTTCATGATGAACACCAGTGACAGTGACTATCATATCAACAAAAGTGCCACTAAAAACAAATCTTCACACGCGTAGGAAGATGGTTGATGAGCTATTTTCAAGTAATAGAAAGCCAAAAGTTGAAATGATTGGTAATCTCAAAGAAAAGAGAGACAAAACTGTAATTGATATTCTTATGCAAGCAGAAGATTGGTACTACAAAATGCAGTATATTATTTTGAAAGATAGTTCATATGATGAGAAAGAAGTAAATTGTGATTTTGAAGAAAGGCCAAATGGTTTTAGGAATTTTCCTGATGATAGAAAGTCTATAAATGTTGTTACCCTTGTATGCTAGCATCAAGGTCTACTCTATGTTTTTTTGATTTAGTAGTTACAAAGGGAACAACATAACATGTTGCAGAGCATCTCAATACATTGTTTTTCTCTCTTCATTATCATCAAAATTATTTTAGTCATCCAATAAAACCTTGAAAAAATACTTGGAGATAGGCAATAGTGGACACTTCATCAAATTATAGTTTATGTTGCCAGTGGTAGTGGCATCATGACGGAGGATGATGAGTATGGTATGAAACATGGCTTCTAGTTTAGAAAAATGATTCCTGCCTCCTCATAGATACACATAATATCAATTTTTTCAACCTCCTCATTTCCTTTAGTTAGGTACATTGGTTGGATGGCATTGGCTCGTCATGCAAAGGAAAACTAGAAGAGATGGCTCCCTCTTGCGCAAGATATGCAACAAATGAAGATCTTACTGTTTATTTTCTCTGATAAAAATGCATAGGTTGGATGGCATTGGATTTCTATGCAAAGGAACACCAGAAGAGAGGGCTCCTCCTTGCACAAGATATGCATCAAATGACAAGCTTACTATTTATTTTCTCTAATGAACTCACATCCGTCAAAAGATGTAAGGGGAATGAGAATGAAGAATTACAAGAGGCCTCCCTTTTGGAATCGAACAAACATAAACATGAGAAACCTATTAATAAAATTGATCATTTAGATCAAGCAGATAGTGATGGCTTTTCCCATGCTCTTTACCCCGAGCTAGACATGATCTTTCCAAACTTAAGAAATCAGTTTTTCACATACGTAGACGTGATGCTAGAGGTTGTCTGCTCCCATTTAAAAGCATTTCCACCTAGTTCTATTCCAGATATATTATTGGTTTTCATAGTTGTTTTCCAACCCATTCATGGATCTAGATAGAGATCAAAATGTAATGAATGATGTGAGTTGTTGCATGCTGAAAGGTGTTGTAGCTTCTAATGTGAAGTGCATCAAATTGTAAATACTAGGAGTAATCGTTGTGGAACATAAGGAAGTTGTTAGATAGGTGATATTATTATTTCAAAGATATGTTTGAATAAATTGATATTGGCCCCATGTTTAATACATTACACTTATATGAATATATACTAGGACCAAAGAGTCAATGGTTAACTCCGTGGAATTCGAGACATTTCTCTTTTATCTTGGCTGCTTTTTATAATTGTGTGTGATGACTCAAGTGATGTTGTACTAAGTTATTATGGTATTTCTCTTTATTTTGGCTGCTTCATATTGTTGTTGTGTGACAGAGTACTTTCCTAAAGATTTTTAGTGCCATACCAAGTGCCCTGTATGCATCATTGATTGGTTATATTCTCACAGGTATCAAAATTTATATCTATGACTAGAGAGCCGTCTATAATGTAATCGAACATGGTGAGGACACTCACTTGACCCTCAAAGTAGACATGGTTGAAATCATTGTATGAAAACTAATGTTTATTAATGAGCCGAATGTTTTTGAGATGTTATCAGGCCTTGAGCCCTGAAGAATCCAATTTACCTTATGTACCAAGATGAGGGGAAATGCCATGTGAGTTTCCCCAAAAGACGCATTACGGTGAATGAAAGTAACATCTTTAGATCTATAATCCCCGTAATGCATTATGTTGTCGGGCATTTCTCTAGTTTAGTGCCAGCAGGTGCCTGCTTTGAATCCTCTAGGGTGAGGCACACTAATCTACAATGACAGGTTTATTAGGGATGTCATCCATGATTGTGAAGAATCTTCCCTTGGGTTTCCCACAAGGTTTTCCTTGGAAAAAATAAGTACAATGCCTAAAATGGCTCCTAAATCTATCTATTTATGTGGGACTGTCAGGTTGGCTAGATTCTAAAGACAATGTATTCAGCAAAAGGTGGAGAAATGGGTGTATATTTATTATTTTAGAATCATTACATAATAATAACAACTGAGAGCCAAAAAACTATAGGTATAAGTATAGATAATCCTTCTATAAAACAACATAAAACATGAAGTTATATATATTCTGATAAAAAATTAAAGAAAATGTAGTTAGAAACTAGCATTACACTTTGAATTTATCATTCATTTTCATACATAAAATAGAATTCAGAGATTGACAGGAGTAGAAAAATGCACCTTGCGATCCTTTTCCTCGAAAAAATACTCTCTATTAACATCACTCCTTGGAATAGCCTAGTCCAACCACAAACTGCATTCCCAAGAGAAAGATCTTTAATAACACCAATTATAATTAGTTGACAAATACCTCTTGGTATAATAACCAAGTATAATTGACATAGGGATGGTCAACATAAAAGGTCAATAACAACTATAGATCACCAAATGATGTTTAAACATTCCTTCAACAATTCTTCACATCACGCAAACATGAGTTGGAAACATTGACTAAGGTATTGATGCAAATAGGCAAAACATTAATGGTGATGTGATCGATATTTCCATTTTTATTGATAGAGTGATCAAAGCAATTACCCTCCCCTCCCTTTTTAGTTTTGGGTATCTCCTTCATGGTTTATAAAACACAAAACAGAATAAAAGTAAGATTTATAGTTTATTTTTTGTTTACATTAATGAACCCCCACAAAAAAAAGGATACTCAATTTGAGTGTCTTCTTCTTTGTTTAATGATGTGAAATGAGAGATGATGGTATGCTTGGTATGAGGTGTTTTCTTCATGAGTTTTTAATGAGCCTAAAAAATATAAAAGTATGCTTAGAACCCTTCACATATTAATGAGCATGAGAATAATAGAAAGTGAGATTCCCTGAAGAAATAACTAATATAAAGGGTAACAACTTATTTCAAACTAACAAAACCATTGTAAGTAAATACAAGTAGATATGTTATTAGGATTTTGTATACCTGTTACAGGCTTTTGCTTACACAGTCAGATACTTGGGTCCACCTTGAACTTTGGGAAGCCTCTATGAGCCATAGTATTATTCCTAGACCTCCTTTAGTGGTGCCCACAACCCTACACCTTCTCCTCTCCAACATTAAACTCATTTACGCTCAGCCTTACCTGGTGTTTACACCATTGAAGCTCCTTCCTGTTGGACATGGCTATATCCATTTTAATTCTTCACCTTTGTGCATACCCATACTCGATTACTCCCCTGCTTGACAACTCCAATGCCACGACAAAGAGCCAAATCCTGTTGAGGGTCCTCTTCTCAAGTAGCACAAGGATCCCAGTTTGCAACACTGTGACATCTCTACCAAGTTGGCCCTTCAAATTTAATAAATGGGACGGAGAAAAAAGCCGAGAACTAAATATCAATCTTCCTGAGGGTTGCATGGTAATAGAATGGGCTGCCACTTTTCATGCCATGAACAATGAAACTAAGAACTTGTTGTGAAAACTTGTGCCTAGATTAAGCATACAGTGTTTAAGTATTGGCATGAAGGATTAAGTCCTTAATGAGATCACAACTTTGTCATTATGAATAAACCTTCAAACCAAAGCACAAGACATCCTTGCTGGTTATTATGGAGTAGTAAGGCCACCAGACCAAATTCTTCCAACCCCAGGTCACTGACTCTACTAGTTATTATGTTTTAGTAGGGGTAGTGTCTTCCTGGTGTTCTAGGATTTCTTCTGCCCTAACTTTTTTTTTTGGAGTAGCAGGGGTTTGGGTGGTGGTAAGAATGTATCATGTCCTCTTCTTTCCTGGAACATAGAGGGGCCTATTTTGATGCCCTCTCATTCTCTCGATGGTTGGTTTGCTACTAATTATCTCAACGTCAATATCACTATACTTCAATGGTGTAATAGAAATTGTCTCTTCTTAATATGAATTAGTAGGTACTTTGTAGCCAAGGGATTCATGACAATATATTCTTCCTCCTTCGCAATTGCAATGGGTGGAGTCACACAACATTGGGCTCATTTAGTGAAGTTGCAACCATTGGAATTGCAATGACTTCTTCCCAGGATTTTCTTGCTTTGTTTAGAGCTTGTACCATGAGTAACCTGATAAGGCCATGGTGAGAGATGAAATATCTTGGTATGTTTGATTTTTTTGCATGGGCTTCCTTATTTTGAGGGATTTGAGTAGGAAGTACAACATATTTACATTTATAGTGTCTAAGATGGTCAAGGAAACAAATTTTCATATTCCTCTAAGCCAAATGAAGCACCTATACTGTCACTAACCTAGTGAATTGACTATGGCTCAAAGATTTTACTGAAAATTAAATATTAGTTTTAGCATTCACTAGATACATAAAGGAACCTCTCAACTGTCTATAAATTCACTAGATATCCTATTTATAATGTGGCAATGATACCAATGAAGAAATGGTAAGAGGTTACCATGGTTTAATGTAGACTCGCTGACCCGGAGCCTACACAATTTCCTTGAGGCTCAGTTTGCATCATGTCAATATGTGGTGTAGCCTGAAAATTAGAAACCAAAGTTAATAGAAAATTTTGCGAAAAGAAATATAATAAACATTATAAATATGCTTAACAAAAAGTATCAATACCTGTGTCACGACTGGAACCTGAGAAGGAATAATCTCTTCAGGCAGCCCTTGATGTGTGTGCTAACCTAAAAAATTACATAATGTTAATACTCATACCATATAAAATTATGTGACATAAATTCAATTTCAATTTTATGTACAAAAATATAGATAGATAGAAATGAATGTGGCACATGTACATGATCATGTCCATGATCTACAGAATGAGGACCAGGGGCAAGGAAATGTTGTTCTAAGAATGTTGTAAACTACATGAGTTAAATAAATATATTGGCGTAATTTTTTGGTTCTACTAAATGTATATACACCAAAAATAGCTCATCTTATAAATGTGTATTTTAAAATAGATCAAAACATGCTTGTACATACCTCGCCCATGGTGTGCATTTTTCGTGTAATGGATTTCTCATTGAGGTCTCTACATGAGGATGCATACTCCATAGGCTCATCTCACTCCATCTCCCTCAAAACGTCATCTGGAATACTCACAAATGAACAAACTCCTGCACTAGATGAAGGTTGGCTTGTCCCTAAGCCAACTTCCACCCCTCCTAAAGAAGCTGCAATATGTTCTTGTATCTTCTCCTTCATTTGTGATGCAACACTGGAGATAAGGGCTAACTTCTCTGGAAGTGTAACTAACCTAGGTGTTTGAGGTGCTAAACGAGGTGTTGGAGGCCTAAACCCAACATCTCGCATAGCATCAGGTCATTCATATGTACAACCTTTTCCAGCTCCATAGAATTTGGACCCAGTATCTGTATAGTTAGGGTCCATGTGCTCTCGGAATTAAGCAAACAACATCCTAACAAAATATTGCAGCACCTCATCATTATTTGGGAACTTCCTGTATGCATACAGGAACTTCTCATAAATATAAGGTGCAATATTGGGATCATTGAATCTTGCAATCTTCAGACGTTTTTTGTCTTCAGGCCGCAAGTCAAATAGTGATAAGGCCATTCATTTAGTGACCCTACTTTTAACTTCATTGTAGGAGTGGATACCAATCACTGACATTCTCCTCCTACACATCATGTCAAAAAAAACTTGGGTTGATGGTCCAACCCCACGATAAGTCTCTATCAAACTATCCAAATTGTGCAAAACAATTTGGAGACAATTTCGACTAGGGGAAAAGAGATTGCAACTTTGCAATTCATTGCGCAATCTCGTGGAATGCTCCCTCATCCCATCAAAATTAAGTAAGGAGATGGTATCTTCCCAAGGCATCTGCTCAGGAATATCACCGGGATGGGTGTAAAGGGGATCATAGCTCGGATTTCGAGCAAACTCATGAACCCCACGACCTCTACCCCTAGGAGGGCGACCACCACCACCTGTAACATGTTAAATTATTTCACATATTAAAAATTAAATAATTTAGAAGCAAAATTTGTATTTAAAAAACTTTTCAGGTCATTTGAAAGTACATGGTGGAAAAACTATCTCTTCCTCTTCGTTCATACTAGGATGGTTTCCTTCCGAGTAATGAACGTCTCTAACACCCACTGTACAAAACATTAAATTGTTTTATAACACAAGTACATGAGACACACAATAAGTTTCACATTAAACATACATCAAACAATAAATTTGCCTTTAGATTTTACCTTGAGGAGAAGTATCCAAGTGTGGGATGGATGCCACAGGCTGAGACATTTTTCTCCTTTGCCCCTCACCAGCAATAGGGCCAACCCCAACTCCTACATTTGCACCTATGGAGCATAATTTTTTCACATTAAACACACGTCATTTGAAAAAAAAAATCACCTATTCAACATTGAATATAACGTAAAATTGAAGGTTTTAACTAGCAATTGATCTAATGTGTACCTATACTGTGTATAATATGATCCTTAGAAAGGGCTCTATGAAATTGAGGGCGAATAGGAACAGGTCTATGGGGCTCCTCTTGTTCGATTTCTTGTCTGGGTGCATGAGTCATATGAGTGCGTCCACCTGTGCAGGACAAAAAAAATTCACATTAATCAAATTTTCACAACGAACAATAAATATAATCTACTTGAAAACATGACATAACTAAACAACCAATGTACCTGATAATCCTCCTCTGATGGAGGGGTCTCTGTAGGGCTCGTCTTATGCCATTTTTGCTATAGTATCAAATCAATTTTTTTCCCCTCATAAACAAATTAGAAAACAAATTATCAATCGACAGTCATGTCATCAGCTAAAAGGTAAACAAAGATAGAGTTTGCAGATTTATCTGAGATTGTAAAGTAGCTAAAAGGGATGCGGTTTCACCTAAAATAGAAGTAACTAAAGGCGTAGAATAAAGGTGTAAACTGAAGGTATATACTGCAGATTGATGAAGCTAGTTTGATAGGAATACAGTGCGGATACTTAAAAGGTTATAATGCAGATATCGCAAGGGTTGTGATGAATTCTAAAGTCTAATGAAAGGAAGGTAAATCTGTGATTTACCTTCCTATAATAAAATTATTACTTCTGCTCAAATCATTTGTGTCCTGTACACTTTGGTAATTGACTTGATGAAGGATTAATTAAGAAGAATACATAAGCAAACAAGCTCACAAATAATTATCAAGAAGAGAATTTATAACCCCTCCAGGTTCTTAACATGGTTTCAAAGCTATGGAAAAATATGTTTCAAAGGAGTGGGATTCCCTGGGCATTGTCTAATCATTATAAGTTTTGTATTTTTTTTTGGAATTGGGTGAAAAATTTTGGGTCTAAAAATTCCTTGGGATGCCTTTGGTACCTTGGCTTGGGAGTCATCTTCATTTAATGATCCAATTTTGCACCAATGCTATATTATGGTAAGATGTTTTTAATTTGGCTTGATAACTATTGAATGAAATTTATGTATAACATGTATTTGACAAAAGGTAAATCTTAAATGTTTTCAAGTTTTCGTTTGTTTATTAGAATGGGTGGCAAATTTTTTTGGGGGGGTAAAATTGAGGTGGTCTTACACTTGATTTACCACTCCTCTTGCAATGGGAATGTATTAGGATGTGCCATTGGATTTCTTTGCAAAACGTGTATCATTTATCCTTCTCATTCCAAGTGTATTCATACAATAAAACTAAAGTAAAGGTGGGTGTGAAATATAAAAACTTACTGATTTTTATGCATGCCTTACTCACCAAGATGAATTTCCAGAACAAGAAGTGCCCAAAAAAAATTTATCTCCTCTCATAAAAAAATTTAGTGACCAATGAATGAATGAACGAAAATCACATTCCTTCTACAAGAATTTCCATTTGGGATTATTTCCCTTAGTGCTCAGATGACCTATCACATCACTTGTTGGATGATGTGAATCCTGGCATCCAAACTAGTACTGGAGGATCCTTTCATTTGTCAAATCAAGCTTCTACCTCCCCAAATGCTCTTCCTTCATCTTGACATGACATTTTTCCTATAGGTACCAACTCCCTAAATGATCCTCTATCATCCCAACATGATGTCAGTTTTGAAGCAACCACAATCTCCTTGGATTTCATCCTTTATGAATCCCTCCCATCTCACAAACACTCTATCCTCCCAAAAAATGTTATTCCCCCTCCATTGTTGGCGACATAATCTGGGTTTGTCACTATAACAAGAAATCCACATTCCCTCACATCTGATTTCTTTTTGGTGTAGCCATCATTTGAACTACTAGAATGGTTTATTGGGAGTTTCCTTTAGTCAAAACTACTAAATGGATAATTCAAAAAATAACAAATGAACCCTCTAGTGCAATAGTATTTTGAACCACCTACCTTGGGACTAGAAGAAAGACAAAGGAAATGTCTTAAGAGTAAAATGGAGGATCCCAACATTATCCTAAGAGATGTTAGACTTAATGACATACAACATATGGATGACTCCACCATTGTAGGTCAATCTTCCAACATAAGCTTGTTGATTGATTATCTAAAGAAGTGGATGACAAAGAAGTTTATTTTAGTGCTAAGATACTCTCTACATTTCCTCATAATTTCCATAAGATTTTATGCCTAGGTCATTTCTTCAAGGGTTAACACGAGAAAAATAGTGCATAAGCAATGGTTTTGGGGTAGTTAAGCCTTATACCTTGAGAGTTTTTGAATCAATTTGAAAACCATTCTGAGAAGTTATAGGTCATCCCCATCTCGATGCATATGCTAGGACTTCCTATTCATCTCTATTTTATAAAAAAAAATCAAAAGATAGGAAATAGTTTGGGGTTTTTCTATAATGTGAACTTCTCAGTTCTAGTGAGCAGATATATGGCCATGGCCAAAACCCTGGTGGGTCCAAACCTAGCGTAGGGAGTGGGAGACTTCATCACCATAAAATGAGACAACTTATCCTATTACCAACCACTTGAATATGAAGTTTTTCCATTTTAGAGTATGAAATGTAGGGTATATGAACATTTGGTTGTGGATTGTACCATTGCTAGGGCTAGGAAAAATTGGGTGTAGAGGAAGAAGACAAACATAAAAGTGATAACACCATATTTAAATCTAGATATCCCCACCTTCAGGTTAGATCCTATTTGAAAACCTCCATAGAACATCACTATTATTTTCATGGTGCCTTTAGAGACACCAGCTCCCCTAGTTTCAAGTTCACCAATACATCTTCCAACATTTCCTATTCTTTCATATGAGGAGACTCATCTGGAATCAACCTTAGAAGCTATCTAATATTTATTTGAAGCCATTACAATTATGTCCTTCCCTCCTCCCCCTCAATTATCTCTCTTGTTCTAGTGCCCCTCTTATTTTTTCAACTTTATCTCCTTATATTCATTACTCTGCACCCACACACATTATGGAGCTTTTATGATTTTTTATTTCCTTTTAGTTCCTCTGAAACTCACCACCCCTCAAGGTCATTCCCATCACCCCTTTAAACCCCCTTCCCACAAGCCTTTCTCCCTAGTCCACATTGGACTCTTATCCCCCCTCTAAGTCTCCTAAACTCTATCTCGAATTCTCATCCTTAAGGCATGGTTACAATCTCTGCTCCTGAAATAAAGTAGAAGATACCACTTTCTACAGAACCAACACCATATCTCGGCCCCTATAACTCTTTTTGGGGAGGTTATTATGACTCTATGGGGATAGATGGCTTAAACCCAAGGTCAAAGGCACAAAGAAAATATCTCTCGAGCTCAAAGTTAAGCAAAAAGGGAGATTAGAAGTGGAAAAAAAAATAGATATATTACACCTTCTTAGAGTGTATGCCTTTGCATAGGCTCCCCAATGAAGCTCCTCTCATTAAATTGTTGGGTATTTAATAACCTCATAAAAACTGGTCATTCATTTTCAAGTGGAATCCCATTTCTCCTAGTTAATCTTTCTTTAAGAAACCATGATGTATGGAGATAATGTTTCACAAATACTCTCTCATTCCCTTGATGGGTGGGATTTTCCATCAATTGATGCTATTGGAAGATAAAGAGGTTTCATAACTAGATGGAATTCCCATGAGATGAAACATTCCTATATGGTCCATAAAATTGGGATTGATTATTGAGCTACAATCACAATAATTGTACTTGAATCCCCTCTTCCAAAACCTATATGGACTTCATATTGATAGGAAAATATTATGGAAACAAACTTTCTAGCATCCTCGCTATGATATGGAAGCAAAATTTTATGGGGTGATCATAACTTAGTTATTGGGGCTATTGAAGTCTGGGGCCTTAGGGCCCCACAAGATCCATTATCATATGATCTTCTAGATCTCATAGAGAGAGTAGGACTAGAGGATGTCCATCCTACAAAGATATCACCCACATGAAAAATATTGGAGTCATTGAGGCCCAAATTGTAAAATTACTAAATCATTTGTTGATCTCAAAACAACTAATAATCAATGGATGTTTTTGGGGGGAGAATTCGATCACTACCCAATTCTATTAGAATAAGTTCCCACTACTCAAATTTTTCCCAACATGTTCAAATTAAATCCTCATGCCTCAAAGATCCCTCTTTTTCACAAGCTATTAAGGATATTTAGAGCCCTTATGACCTTGCACACAAAACCTCTCCTATGATTTTATTTCAAGAACAAATGAAAAAAAAACTAAATCACAATCTCAAGCTTTGGAAAAAATAAAGGATCAATATCATAAATCCATATTTGATATGGAAGCTTATATTAAAGAAATATTGGAGAGTGATGGGCTAGGTATATTCTTATAAGATAAGAGGGCCTTCCTAAAATATATGAAATATATATAGGGTGAAATCTGTGAGACATGCATGATGAAATGATTTAAGCAATCTCACAACCATGCATGTCTTGAAAACTACCTAGTTAGACAAGTTTTAGTCCAAATTACAAATGCTTAGAAGGAAATACTCCCACATTTCACCAACTGAAATACATTATACAAACTCAAAAGAGCAGCATTGCCTCCACTTAGAATTCAACTAGGAACAATGCACTTACCAATCATGTTTTTGAATTATGTTAGTCATGGGGCAATTAATTTGTTAATGAGCTTGCTCCAAGTCATATAATACTAAGTGAATACATTCAAGTTAGCCATAAAATGAGGTATTTTTTATTGTTGAAAGTGTAGGGTCTACTGTAAAATGCATACAAGCTAATAAGAAGGGAAACTAATTTCAACACTATGTTTTGCACTTACTCTATTAATGATGGTTTAACCAATTTGTTTTCCTGTTTCAGTCCATTTTGTTGAGAGGCATGGTTGTGATGCTTGGCATGCAAGTAACACTGTTATTCCCTGTTCTGGGCATCATAGAAAAATCTATATCTTGGTATTTTGGTTCGAAATCATATAATAGGTCCCCTGTTTGTTTCATACATGGTAATAACCTTGCTGGAGTTGAGAGAACAATGTTTCAGTTGTCCAAAAAAATAAATACACATATTGTGCAATCTAACTTTCATGTCCAACAAAGCCTCAACCTACCCAATATATGATACAAGGTATTTTTTTTTACAACATTGTTACAAATTCTAGCCAAATATAAATGCCTTTTATTTAATCAAATTAGTGAGGATAAATCTTAATATACATCCACAAATTGATGTGCAAGAGATCGGTGTTGAACTAGCAACTTGTACAAATGGATTTTTTTAATACCCTTCCTCTATTACCAAACCCAAAAAACCCTTATTTCCTAATAAACCTTCAAGTATTTAGTTTTGATGTCTTAGGAGACCCTTATAATGATCCTCTTTTAAGTGGAGAAGTGAGAAGGGATTTTATTTTTATAGGTCACAAATAGAAGTGTGTCACCCCGCATGGATTACACGACCCTGCAGGTAACCACGTTCTGTAGCACACATCACGGTCAAGTTGTGCATTCACATGGAAAGACAACACTTAGCAATCCTGAGCGAAGATAAAGCTCATGTAATTGGGACTAGAAAGTGGGGCCAAGTTAATGCATATCTTATAGATCCTTGCTTGAGGACTCAATAGGATCTGTGTAGCTCCATATACATCTAGAGGGGATAGGTAAGCATTTTTGGGTGTCTTAATGGTCAACTGTGGGGAATTTTACCTTCTAGAGCAAAGATACTAAGCCAAAATTGTTAAACATATGGATAAAACCCACAAAGAAAGATTACATCATACTATATATTGTCTCTGAGAAGATCAAGTGGAGCTCCTCGATAAGGAGTTTCAATATGTGCATAGATGCATGTAATGTACGTGTTCATATGGGTTCATTATCAGGCTTGTCCAATTGCATAACAAGCCCGGGTTTTGCTATTACACTTTTCATTTAAAGCCACTTCATGAATAAAGAGAACCTTTCAATGTATTGAAGAGTTAAAGCTTCAAACATATCCATGAATCCCAGAATGGGAAATGATATCTACAACAAACCTCATCATAGACTGGACATGTAAAACATAAGTGTTTCATGTTTCTTGTTAAACAAGCCATTTCATATTTTGGGATGTCATGATTGCCTCAACGCCAAACTAATGAGAGCAAACCTGAAGCTGGCTTAGGTATGATTTTATTCCAAAAGGAAGGTTGATAAAACCCAAATCATAAATAAACTATTTATGTCTTTAGATATATGTAAAAATAATGCATACACTTGACTTGTGAAGTTACATGAAGATCTTCCCAAGCAACTCTGAATAGGTAGATTAAATTATGGTTATGGTCACCTCCTTTGCTAAGAAACAAGAGAAAACATCCACAAAATAATAGAAATAGGGAAACAACAACCTTTGACATGGTGAACTATTTTGGAAACATCTGCATCAAGCTCTTCAGGAACGCATCTTCAAGGCTTACATCTTTCAAAATTTTGTAAAGCCAATCAGCTTTAAGGACTTATAGCTACCTCTTTGATTTAATAAAGCCAAGATAGTGCGAATACTCCAATTTCTATACAATCCAATCATTTTTAATGGCTTCTTAGATCACATAAATTGAGAGTGATAATGGGTTTAGGCTTCAAACAGGGGATTTCACCCAACTTTCGTGACCGGAAAATTAACAGAAGATATCAGTAGGAGTTACAAGAACATGTGATTTATTATTATTTGCATAGAATGAAAGAATGGAGGATAAACAGAAAATCAATATGGTGACAAGTGGAGAAGAACCACCAGACAGGGTTTATATGCAAGGCAACAAAACCGCATCTCTGAAAAAATAAATATTTCATGCACAGCTGAAGACGCTTACCTGGCTGGCTAGATGATAACGATGGCTCGGCGGTGACAGCTCCAGTCCAAACAACAGCGAAAACGACATCCTGAAAATGTAAACAACAGTGCAGAATGCCAGGTGAGTTAAGAAATTTGGGGTTTTATTATAAGAATAAAATTCTCAGATGAGAGTTAAAAAAACTCTCGTCCAAGAGTTTTTTTTTAACTCTCATCCGAGAGTCTTCCCAAGAGTTTATTTCAACACAACTCTCGGACGAGAAAATACCTAACTCTCGTCCGAGAGAATTTTAACTCCGATTAAGCCGAATCAAACTCTCGGCCGAAATATTAAAAATCTTTCGGACGAGAGTTTTAAAAACTCTCGGTCAAGAAATAGAGTTGACTATTTTCTCGGACGAGAAATTAAAAATTTCACCCAAATTCTAGCCCTCCACCAAAAAGTGTTTCCCAACTTTGAGATTTCACCCATAGTTGGAGTACAAATGCAACAGTGACAATGGGAGTGTCATGGGCAGTAGTATAGATTGCATCATCACAGTGGATGAGGGGCAATAGGTCGAGCATCAACAACACAGAGGACCGATGTCGTGGATCAGGGTGATGCTTCTAGTGAGAAGTATTGCTAAAGCACATTCCTTGCTAAGAGGAAGTCTTGATTTTTGAGTAACATCGAATGTGCTCTAGCTTTAAAATTTTGTGGAGGGGCTATAACACATGATATCTCCAAGACCCATAAATCGTTTGGAGAAATTCCACCTGGAGTGCATTTTATTCAAATAATTAATTATGTTTAATGGAATCTAACTTAAAACTTAGGAAATTAAAATAATTAAAGTGAATTAATGTAAGTGTGGGTGGGAAGCTTCTAAGTGACGAGGATCAAGTTTGTTTTAATCTTAGCTGTTGATTATAGATTTGATCATGTTCGTTGATCCCTCAATAAGAAAAGTATAAAGGAAGCCTTGAGGGTAGGTTGGAGAACACACAAAAAGAACAACACTTGAGCTAAGTTGAAATTATGGGGCGCGGTTTGCTGAGAATTTCAGAGTGATTTCTAATGCAGAGAGGGGCAGTTCGGCAGTGGGACTTCAGTCCAAGGCCGAGAATACATTGCAAATAGGCAGCGCAACACCAAGGAGAGACAATGCAGCACTTGGGAGGGTGACATAGAGCCTGAGAGAGGTGACACAGTCACTAAAGAGGCAACCTTTGGGTTTTTGTGAGGAAGATCGGGTATCAGTTCAACAGTTTGATTTCTGAGCCAGGAAGGCTTACGAGGAAGGTGACGCAACTCCTAGAGGGGATGCCACAGTCTCAACGCAGAGCTGGGAGCAGCTGCTACTGCGTAGCACTGGGGAAAACACAGTCACCTATGGGGTTTGATCATTTTGTTGTTGGATCAACCAAAATATATGTCTTCGGATAGAGGTACTTCTGCCGGAATTTTTTCTCTGTTGGCTGAGACGGATTTGGCACCCTAGTTGTATTCAAAAATTTGTTTAATAATAAAACCCTCATATCTGTTGCACCAGTTTTCTTGCATTGGGTTTTTTCGGGGACGTTTAGTCCAAAAGTAAGTGTGTCCTTTGTCCGAATGTCTCATCTTATTTTTCAGTACTTGATCTGTATATTGGTGTAGGCTGCAATGTATTTCAATTAATGTTTACTGAAGAATTCTATAAATAACTTGTTAATTGAATAATACAGTTTGGAAATGCAAATTTATTAACTGCAGTAGGATTTATGGTTGTTAATTCAGAAATTTTCACATGGGTTAGGTCAACCATTGTCACAAAGGACTACTATGTGTTTGAATTAGATGGGGTAGAGTTCAGGGAAGGCAGTCTTGCAAATGAGGAACTTAACAAGGATGACCTTGGAGAAATCAAGCTTAACAAGGTTGCATGCAAAGGTGGATGGAAGGGAGATCCTAATGGTCTTGTTTGAGATATGGAGGCACTAGAAACGCCCCTAAGCAAATAAGAGGGTTGTGAAGCCTTTGAGAACACTACGTAGATGAGATTTCACTATGGTTCATAATTTTATCAATTCTTCCAAGGTACAAGGAAATAGATTAATGTAACAATTCAACAAAAAAAAAAACATCTACTCAAAGAAAATGTGTCTAAGCTCAAATGAGTGCTTATGTTAAACAATTTTTTATATATTTTTTATGTTGGCTTTCTTCATGAGATGATTTTGGAAGAGTAACAACACATTCCAATGATTCTAGTGATATTTTATTGAAAATTTAATTGTGCCTTCCAAATCCCTAGAAACACATTCCTATGAATCTCTTGATATGTGAGAAAGTAATAATATATTTGTAAGCACTTTCAACATGCTGTTGTACTTGAATTGGTTGTTTCCCCACTTGAGCAAAGAATTCATGACTAACATTACACCTTGCACAAATCATAGGTGACTATTTAGTAACTTGATCTATAATTTGATATGCACAAATTGATTGTTGTAAGGCTTAAATTAGTTAGTGAAAACATTTGCTAAATTTGGTATGCACAAATTGATTGTTGTAAGGCTTGAATTAGTTAGTGAAAACATTTGCTAAATTTAGTATGCACAAATTGACTGTTGTAAGGCTTGAATTAGTTAGTGAAAACCTTTGCTAAGTTTTGAACAATCTATTCTAGCATGTTGAATGGTTGGAGCCAAAAGGTGGAATACTGAAGCTAAACTTCTAGCATGTGCACCCTAAACTAGTTATCATGTAATCTAAGATTGCTACCTAAACTCTAGATTTGAATTTGGGATAATTACTACACTAGGTACAAAATTGGAGTTGAACATTGTGTTTCTTCTAAATAAATTATAACATTCAATTCACAATAGCAACTAAGAAACATTAAAGTCAATAAACCATGGTAACCTTTATGTGAGGACAGTAGTGTTCCATTTGAAGGAAGCTAGATACACCATAGTTAACAAATTCACTCATATTGCAGAAAAAATATGAAAATTCGGCAATTCAATTCGTATATCGAATAGTTCGAAAAAAAATCGATTCGGTGTACAGGACAAGTAGTTTATCCTCTGCAAAAATTGGGTTGAAATTTTATGGGATATCTACATGTGTACAAAGGTGGCCGCTAAAGCCAAAATTAATGGTAGCGGGATGGCATCTTTCTGTTTTTCAATTTCACTGCAGGATGGCATCTTAATGGTAGCAAGATGGCATCTTTTTGTTTTTCAATTTCACTGTTGGATGGCATCTATTTGTTTTTCAATTTCAGTGTTGTCTCTAGGGTTTAGAAGGTTTATAAATTTCACTATTGCTTTGGTTTAGAAAGTCGAGAAAGAAGGAAAAGAAAGAATTAGGGTTGTGAAGTAAGCAAATTTTATCTCTAATGAAAAATGAAAAATGAAAAATTAGGTTATATAATGAAAAATTATATATATATATATCATTTTAAAATATTTATTAATTATCAAGCTAGATGTAAAAATTGGGGAGTGATATTAGATTAAAGTTTTGAAAATAAGATAAATTTTGGAGAGAAGAGTGTTTTTTTTGTATTGTAATTTTAAATATTTTTATAATAGTTAAATTTAATAGAAATTATTTAAATTTGAAAATTAATTAAAATAAAGCAAAAGTGGTTGCTATTACAAAAAAAAAAAAAAAAAATGTAAATTATTATGGACCTATATATACTCATTGAAATCAATAACCCTTGATAACATATCCCCTAAAAAAATAATTTTCCATCTTTTTTGGTTTTTAAACTCATGTGGTGATCATTTTTTAAAAAACTTCCCGGATTATCCACATTGCTAGAAAACGAGTGTGGACGTTTCGAATCCCAACGGGGATCCATCATCAGGGCATTTCTTAGAATTGAGAGAGGGTTCAAAATTCCAAAGTTTCTTTTTTATATTAATGGTATTTTTCAGTTTTTTTTTTTTTTAACACATGGTGAATCAATAATTCTTTAGAATAATCTAGGGGAGACCTAGGATCAAACCTCATAGTCGCCTTATAACACCAGGATATATCCAACTGCCTGCAAGTCAGATATACCAGTCCTTATGATTCAACAAGAGTCAAGACCCCTCGGAAAAGGGGAAGCCTACTCCTTGAGCCAAAATCATAACAAACCACATACTAAAACCTCTTCAGTTCCACTTTTCAAAACCATTTCAATTACAATCTTAAAACTTTATAATCAACCACTTATTCATATTTTTTTAAACCCTTTTTAGTTGCACTTTTAAAACTTCATTTAAACAAAAACAATCTTTATTAGTCCAACATTATAAAGACCATGTTATTCAAATAGTTAGACAGAATAGAAACCCTGCTTTTCAAAAGTATTGAAAAATAGAGTGAAAAAATCCCAATTATCATTTATCCCCATGTCTCTTAGTTAATTTTTAAACCAAATTTAATATTAATTAATTAAAAAAACATTTTAGTTACTTAATTTATCCTAGAATTATGTTATCTCATCATATGTGTCAATGTATGATAAGGAATCTTTTTTTCAGAGCCAGGAGACCCCACCCAGAAATATTCTCACAGGTGTAAATACTTTGTCATCCACCTATGTCCAATGCAACCATGATCCCTCCCAATTGTTTTAACCCAGGAACCCGTGAACTGTCCTTCCATTTTATTAATTAATGGAAAGGGTTGTCTTATAGGGTTTATGGACACCCAAATTAGTACACGAAATTATTAACTCTGCAATGAACGTACCGAGTCCAGCAGAGACACTGGTCTGGTACAACCATGTACAACGCTGAAAACATCGTATTTCCTTTAGTCACGTTTGGCACATGATTTTTCCAGTTTTAGTTGATCGGATTCCGGTAATTTTTTGCCGTCCAGGCTATTTCACGGCTTGGTAGACAACTTCCTTTTTTATGGAGTAGTTAAAAAAAATTCACAAATTAGTATTAAAAATAATGAAATTTTTTGTAAAATTAATCCGGCAGAAATTTTGAAAATTTAAATTGTAGCTATTAATCTTCAGAATTTTAAGTGTTACAAGAGTTCTCCATAATATTGAATCTATTTCTACTATTAAAAAAACCATTCAAACACTTTAATTTTTTAATTTTTTAACTTTTTTCCAAATTTCAAAAAAAAATTATATCCAACTATTGTATACATTTGAATTTTCACAAAGTCAAAATCATCCTGTGTGATATTACTGCACCTACTTGCACAACTTGGTTAAATGCATTAGATGTTAAAATCCCTTCTATTCAATTTGAATACAAAGTACTGTACAATTCATTATTAAAAAAATATTGAAATACTATACAATTTTAAAAATATTCCCATGAAATATGAAAGTACCCTGCAATTTATTCTTAAATTAAAATAATGGAACACAGTGTTTTTCATTTTCAATCATTTTCAATGTAACTATAAGCTTTTTTTTTTTAAGGAGAAAAAAACGCTGTTTCTTATATTGAATGTAACTATAAGCTCTAAGCTAGATAATTTAACACAATACTTTTTATTTTCAAAATTTTAATATGATAATGTTACATGGTAGTGTACTTGAATGACGGGCTTAATGAGCTCAATGTTTTGCAGCGGAATAAACAAAAACCAATGAACGTTTTCTTTATTAGTAACGATATTAAAAAGCATATAATAATATATATATATATATATATATATATATATATATATATATATATTACTATTGATATTTAGATATTGTTACAATATCATGATTTACTAGTATTAATGTCCAAAACACTATAATTTATTATAATATGACAATGTTCCAATGTCATTTCTTTTAATTAATTAAATTAATTAAATATTATCCACTTAATAATCATGATAATATGACAATGTTCCAATGTTATTTTTTTTAATTAATTAAATTAACTAAATACCATCTACTTAATAATTATTGATAATTAAGTTTTATTAGGTCAATTATATAAATTAAATGCCTCATAAATGTCCATAAGCATAAATGTTGAGATTCTTAACATGTAAATTGTTTTTAGACAAATATCATATGTTACTAATACCACATGCTCAAAAAATCATAAATCATATTCATATGACATTTTTTTAACTAATCAATTTAATCAAAAAGACAAAAAGAGCATTCCCACTTTGAAGATAAATCTCAACCTTTCATCTGTGTATACTATTAAAAATATTCTAGAATATTTCCAAGAGGTTCAATCCTTTCCATCTATAATTATTAATAATTAAATTAAAATTTTAAAAAGTCTATTCCAAAATACACATACCTATCAAAATAAATATAAAAATACATATCCATAACTAAAATATTAAAAATTCCAGAGAAAAAATAAAATGGAGAGTCAGAGTGCTAGGGTTTGCAGGACATGGGTTTTGGGCGATGTGACAACGATTCCTATGGTTTTAGAACCTGGATGGGAAGGTATTCAGCCCATTTCGACGCTGGAATACTCGGTTGGATGGCCCAAGCTCACTGGCCAAGCAGTGGCACAGGGTGGAGAGGGGAAACATGCTCTTTAGGTGTGGCTCGATAATGTTGTCCGATCTCCCACATCATGCAAGATTTTCAAACACGAGATTGTTTCAGGCTCACTGGCCTCCAACTCGGCGTTTGGGGTTGCTAGTTCCTTGCTCGCTCCGGGCATCAGGACTCGGCCTCTTGCTTGCGGGATCAAAGAAATGTGGGACAACGATGACAGACTCGAGACAATGAAAGGGGCTGGAGATGCGCTGCCGCAATGGGAGGTGGGTGATCTAGCCGAAGATGAGCACGACTACAGACGCGGATCTGTCATGAACTTCTTGCACAGTCTGTAGATAAGAAATGATGCTAACTGTTACGGTCTTCACCTAACAATACAAGGGGTTTTTCAGATCCAGAGGCATATTATCGTTCGGGTATCCCTCTATTTCAGCTCTGTTTTTTTTGTGATCCGATTTGCAACCATATGTTCTTCTCTATGTCTTGAGGGACCATGGCTTATGCCCACTGTGCGTGTTGCATGGGTGATGACACATCATTTATCCCCATAGTGACATTGGACACAAGGGAGGAGCGGGGTTGCTCTCACTAGGGTAATTCTCCTATGTGAGGCCTCTTCATTTTCTGGATCTCGAGAGAGTCCTGTTGGCAGTGTTGAGTTAAGGGGCTATCCCACAAATACCACAAACCTAGATAAAAGAGGGTGGACCTATGAAGCGGAGATCCAGTTCCAGATATTCATCAAAACATTAGATGGGGAATCCAAAAGCATATGGGTACAGGATACAGAGCTGGTCTCATATCTGAAGGAAAATATCCAACTTACTACAGGCATTTCGACAATGAAACAAAGCCTGATTTATGCTGGGAAGTTACTTCAGGGGGGAGCTTGATTAAGGGATTACTCCATCCAAAGAAACTCCTCCATTTTTTTGAACCTAAGGCTCAAAGGAGGAGTTGTAGGAGTAAGTAACTTGGCAAGATCTGAACAGAACATAACACATGGACAGATGAGGGGAGCCAACAATCACAAAACAAGAACCTCAAATGCTCCATCTTACAGGGACATCCTATAGGGAAAAAACAAAGCAGAAACACCAACAGAACCGACTAAAAACACCCCCAAACCATACATTGTGGAGCAGCTTAACTACGTACCAGAACTGAACATTAAGGCACCAGAGATCGATGAACAATGTTTCACTTTTGAAATACAGGTAATAATATGCAGATTTAACTGCTATTGGCCAAAACCAATGGAGTTGTTCCATCGGATATTTACAAACTGGACCATGGATTGCGATATACATCTCTACTCCAAAGGATATTTTATAGTCAATTTTCCTTCACAAGAAGCTAAAGATATCATTCTCAGGGCAGGACCGTGGTTTTGGGGCTCTACTGGACTCTTCATCACTCCCTGGTTCCCTGACTTTGATGCAAACAGGATGGAAATTACCAAGATGTCGGTTTGGGTTAGGCTATATAACCTCTCGCTCCACTTCTAGAATGAAGGTGTATTAGAAGGCATTTGAAATAGCCCGCGGAGATATATTCAAATAGAGATCCAACAACTGGAGGAGAGAATTTTCACCTTTGCATGAATATGTGTGGAAGTGGACCTCAGTAAGGGGTTGCCGGAAAGTATATATATGATCCATAATCAACAAAAATGGATGCAACACCTGGACTATAAAAATACAACATTTAGATGCAGGATTTGCAGGAAAACCGGGCATCTTAAAAACACATGCCCAAACACAAAACTGGGAACCAGAAATAAGATGAAAACAGGGAAAGTATCTAAGGGATGGAAATTCCCCTTAGGAGGACCAGAGCAAGAGTCGGAAGACGAAGGGGATATACCAACCCAGAATGAGACAAAACAACTAGTAGAAGACCAAGGGACACAAGAACAAGATTTACAAGAACAAATGGAAACTAACATGACCTCTCAGGATGACCCGGGGATGGGTCCAACACCATATGAAGCATGTCCCGATGTAAGCTCAGGTACAAACAAGAGAGCCCATGTGTTTGAAAGCTCAGACTCTGACAAAGAAAATGCAATAGGGAATAGTGATCTGGCCTTAGTCCCTTCCTCCCTACATTCGGGGAATTGGAAAATTGTCCAAAAGAGGAAAGGCAAGCGTGAAAATCACAGCCCTGCTGGAAATCTGTAAATTTTATTGGTAGCTTCGCTACACGGTGTACATGAGTACACGGGCCCTATGGGCATCTTCAATGCTTAATTGCATGTACTAAGTGTAACTCTCATTAAGTTATTAATAAAAAGTTGCTGATTTTTTCCTGGGAATAAAAAACCAAGATATTAAAAGAAACTTAATTTATTTATTTTTCGAGTAAAAATACACATATAATTTATTTTTCTTTTCACTGTAAATTTTCGAGGGTCACATTGACAATTTGTTTTTAACTCAAATGTCAATTTCTCCCTAGCTTTCATGAAACACGGAGGTGTTTGAAACCCAAGGTTTTCCATTGAAGGTTTTCGACCAATGCAAATGCTTTAAAAACAAAATGCCTTACTTTCATCGAGATATAAATTTTACTCGATTATAAATTCATCTTCGTAAAGACTTCTAGAGTTTTTTCGAGTATTACACTCAGTAGCTACAACGAGCATACCAAGCCTATTAACGCTTTGGCCATTGTTATCTAAAATTTAATGGACAATGATGAGGTTGATTTTTAACTTCGTTAATATGTATCAAATTTTATCTTAAATCAATGATTGATGTATTTATGTGTGTGATTAGTAAAATGTAAAATGAGGTTTGGTGTGTAATTAATTTTCTAACTTGGTATCAGAGCTCGTGTGGGCCTGGGCAGTCCGAAGGAAATACGAGAGTATATGTATTTGTTTGAGAGTGTACTGGCTTATTATTTTTAGTAGTGTGATAATTTTTTTGGGTCCAAAATTGTTGCGATATTGGAGGTATCGATTGTTGGAACTTTGAAGCGTTGGAGTGTTGTGTTAAGCTACATATGGAGACCATGCCAAGATGAAAATTCATTGTTTAGATGTTGGGAAACCATGTTGCATAGTGCATGTGGAGAAACCTATGTGTAACGTTGCAACAAAGTGCGTGAAGCGTCGTTCTGACAACCAAATATTGTGTATTGGAGGGTCCAACTGGGTGTGGTGTTTTCTTCGGTGTTTGGCTCCTTGCTCTCTTTTTTATTTTATTCATGTTTAGGAGGAGCTTTCTGAAAGTTGTAGCCTGTTGGAGTATTGTGAAGCATAGTCCAGTGTACCTGTGTGAAAGGGACTATTGTTATTGTGTGAATTAGCTTATTGTTAGTGCAGTTCCTTGACCATGGAGTTGTAATGCTGTAAAAGTCCAAACTGTAGAAGTATTAAAGCTGGGTTTATATGCCCAGTGTTGGGTTTGTTTACTGGGTAAACTAACAAAAGTATTTTATTATCAATCCAGGCTTGTAGAACTTAGAAGCATCTCCAAAATATATGGATTTTAGCGATATTCAAGTTTAGAAGATGAATTATTGAAATTAAAGGAAATGCATATTACAAATATAAAACTTAACTAAATAATTTCTAATTCAATTTAGTAATAAGCAGAAGAAGAAGCTCCTAACTTAGGAGAACTTGTTTGTCCTTTTCTACAATACTACTTCATGAACATAAATCAAAACCACTAATAAAAAATAGCTCAAGATGCATAAAAGAATAATAGAAGACGCTCCTAACTAAGTAAGTCCTTGTTGTCCTTCATTACAAATTCATTCATCATTAATTCCATTGTTAGAAAGCTGAAAATTCAGAAAATCACTTAAAAGCAAGAAAGATGAATTCTAGTTTCTAGTCCATGATCAGATAGAAGGAATGTTTAACTTAAACATTGGTTTGACCCTTCGTATGCAAAATAGAAATTAGATTAAGATTCATCAGCAATCATAACATATCATACATCTAATTAACTAATTAAGCATGAAACAAAACTAGTTTAGGAAATTGCAACTAAATTAACTAGAAAGTGCACTTAGCTCGGTGTGGGGGCCCTCCACCCTTGCCTCGCACACTGAGAGTAATTTAAGCACTGAAAATTAATCAAGAATTCACCATATAGAACAGCAAAAAATAAGATAGAACTGGTTCTTCAATTATCTCTCCAAGTTTCAGAAATATCAAAGTGAAGTTTTACAAATTCTACACATTTTTGCCTTCAATGTCTTAGGCTAAAATAGATAAATATGAAACAAACATAACTAAAATGTCTATAAAAGCCATGCATATCCTTATCCTGTTTATTCTAGTCGATCTCATCCATCTAATCTCTCAAAATCTAGAAAATCTCATAAAATGCTAAATTTGCCCTATTTCCTAGGGATTTCCATAATAACAGGTCTTGTTTGACTGGCTTTGACTGGGCCTTTTAAGCTCGGTTTGACCGAACCTATAGGTGTACATCCATTTTTAGTTCCAAAGCTTTCTATAAATGTGTTCAACTTGAGCCCAGGTGTCCTTCAAGTATTAAATCAATGAAGTCATTACGAGAATTTCTAGTCGAGTCAAAAAATGCACTTAAAATTTAATTTTTGTAAAAACTTCTAAAAATTGCAAAACTTAATTTATATACCTGGATATGCATTAATTGGTCAAAATAAAGTGAATATGGATGGTATATGGATGGTTAGCATGGAAATAAAGTGTATTTAATTAAACAAAATAGGATAAAAAACGAGGGCCAACATCTCCCCCTTTCTTATGTACAAGCATGTCCTCATGCTTGCCTCTTTCTCTTGGACCTTCTGAGCTCTGATGTCAATACTGTACCTAATCCAGATGCTTCCTGCTATGCTGCTTGCAAAAGACAATCTATCCCTTTATATTTTTCTCCCTTGAAAATCGAAGCTATGACCTTTTGTTTTTCATACTTATATGTCCATGTGTTCTCCTTAAGCCACCTGTAACCTTGTTTAGAAAGAAGGGTGTTCTTTGTTTCCAATTTTCCAACTTTCTCATTCAAATTTTCATTCTCCTTGATCAAATTTTCATTGTTTTTCCTGTATGTATTGTTTTCTTTCTTCAAATGCCTCTTTAGTATTCTGCTTACCTCCAATTGATTTATTATTTCTTTTATTTTTCTAAGGTTTAACTCAATTTCTTCTTCTTTTGCGTCTTTAGCAAATGAAGTGGCTTCTATCTCATCATTATCAAAGTATGAATCTCTTTGTAATGTGTTTTCATAGGCCTCCTTTTGCAATCTTTCAATAATTTCATCCACTTGTTTTGTTATGGGAAGTGTCTCAACAATTTGTACCTTAGGTTCTTTCTCTTTACTGCTTGTGTCTGCTGGACTTTTTCTTCTTTTTCTCCCAGGAATGGATAGGAAGGATGCTTCTCTTTCAACCATGATTTTATCTTGTTTCTTTTTGGACCTTGTCCTTGGATAAAGATGTGAGTTCATTATAAGGCTTTGTTTCATGAACTGGTTTAAATTTATCCTCTATGATTTGTTCTGCAAACTGATGTTGAGTTAGAAACTCTTTCCACATTACACCCTTAGTTTTCAACTGATACTCTACAAGAATTTTTATGAGTCCTTGATGGTAGATTTGTGCCTCTTTGGGTTTAGCTTCATTCTTCACATTCTATATCATTTTAATCAAATTTTTAGAGAAAAAGTATGGAAAATTGACTTTCATTTCTCCCTTGATATGTTGAAGCAATCTAATATGATAGAGATGCACTACACTGTGCCTACTGTCACATGTGAAAAATATCTTAATAATTAACACTAACTCTACCCAAGGCTCATTAAACCATTCCATCGGAATCCCCTTGGTTTTGTCAAATGATCCCTTCCTATTTTTCTCCAAAAAAAGAGTCCATCCCTTATCTTTAAAGTGCAAACCCTTATGATACTGTTACCCTGACAGTGGTAAATCTAAGGCATGAGAAATGGACTCTGGATTTAATGGGATGACTAAGTTTCCCACCATGGTTTGCTTTTGTGGGTAATTTTTTATGAACTCCTTTGTAATGCTCTCATTGTGTCCATTAAACTTTATGAGATAACTTGAGTTCTTGTGTTAGACAATGCCAATTCAATGAGAAATCTCCTTCGATATTTCCAATGATTCATTCATTAAATCAATGGAAAATACATGTTTAATGGTGGTAGAGACAAGTTTAAACAATGGAATTGACACTAATTTATAACTTGTATTTTAACTTGTGTTCAACACAAAATCATGAGATTTATTTATTCTGAATATCTATTGCACTAATGAGAAAAATCAGGGGTTTGATCTTACCTTCTTGCTCCATGAGATATATACACTTTGTGGTGTGTTTGATTAACACGACTGCTAGATATCTCGGTTCAAATCCTAGTCAATATCACTGCTTAACTCCACTCCTCTTCTTATTTATCCGTTCCTCCGTTGCTATATCTCATGCTTGCTTCTCTCGGCTTAAGTTTCTTTGTTTCATTCACGACCTTCCTGTGTTTTCTCTATCATTTTTTTCTTCACAAGGTGTTTCGAATGCATGCCGATGGTTTACATGACATTCAACTTCCTCTCTGAGCCTACAATGGCTATGATGGTGAAAAAAATCACAATTTTACAGAGGTCTATGGGTTTAAAAATGGCGGAGGCGTTACTATTTGCACATGGTTTGATTTAATGTTATATCACTATGTTTTTAAATTTGTATTGACCATTTTCTCATGCGTCGACCTCTGACTGAGATGCCCTCGTGGCTTAGTCTTTCTGATTTTCTCTACGCACTTGCTCCACGGTGTATACATCCATAACCCATGTTCTTTGCTTTTCTCATTACACTGCCCATCATCTCATTTCTTATTCATGACCATGTTGCCCACGTTCTCTATCCCTTTGTCTTTCATTCATTTCGACTTAGGTTACGTCATATGTTGTGTTCATTGCATTTCCACTTATGCTTTTGCCACAATTGCATTATCCGCCATATGCATCATTCTATACCTTAGCTTTATAATATATGCATATTATTGCATCATTCCATCAAATGATATATGTATATTTGCAAATTGTGCTTTGTAGCTTAGGTTACATCTTTTAATTTAATTTAATTTTAATTTAATTTAATTTTAACTTTGTTTCTTTTGTAGGTCCAACAAAAATTTGATATTTGAGCCTTTAATTTTTTGATCCTTATGCTTAAGAAAATAATTAGGATTGATGTGATGGTATAATGAATTGGAATGATAGTATATGAAATGATGATTAAATCTAGGAAGTGAAATACAGTATATGGAATGATAGTTAAATGGGTAGGATAATGAATATGGATAAGAATATAATGGGTGGAATAATGAATAGGGATAGGAATATAATAAGTAGAATAATGAAGCTAGTGAAATGTAGGTAGGATATGCATATCAAGCACTAAATTTGTCTTAACAACCTCTAGAATATTTTTAAAAAATTGAGATTTTAAGAGAAACATTTTCACTTACTGTACTTGTACTTGCATAAATTTTTTTCATGTCAATGATGTCCTTCGGTCAAATAATGGTCGAAAATGTCTTTATTATCATAACGATGGCTCTTAAGGATATATTGAAATGTAGAGACTTATTTCTGCTTCATGTTTTCGCATCTGATTATTGATTCAGGTTGATGTTGTTTAGGTCCCTTCTGTAGTTTTTGATGTTTTAGGTCCCTTCTGACATGTTCTTCAGGCTTGAATGTTGATGTAGTTCAGGTCCCTTCTACAGTGATATTACGAATAATGGTTAAGGTCCCTTCTATATGTAATTTTTAATCAATTGTTTCAAGTTGCTTCTGTCATATGATCAGGTCCCTTCTGCATAATATTCTCAATGATATCTCAGGTCCCTTCTACACAATATTTCGAATGATGTATCAGGTCCCTTCTTCTTTAATGATGTATCAGGCCCCTTTATACTTGTAGTTCAGGTTCCTTCTTCAATTCAGCTGCTCAAACTATTTGCATAGTTTTATTACAAACTTCCCCCTTGCTGATGTTAAGGCTTGTCCTCAAGTCTTGCATGTCTTGGAGGATTAAATCTGCAAAATCATACCGAGGTAAAAAAACACAACGAAATGCAGAATTCATATTGGCCAAAAAAGTTGGTTTTCCGATATGAATTCGAGTTTGTATTATGCTAGTCTCCTGGATTTTCACAACCAAACTCTTCTATTAGTTTTTATTTTTTTTATTATTTTATTTTATTTTTTTAATTTTATTTTATTCTTCTAGAACTAAGGGAGACATATTATGCTCTTCCATTATTTCCATGTCGGTTCCTTTTGAAATTCTTTTCATAAAATCTTCTTTATTGATAAGCCTGTTGTAGAGTTTAAGACTATGTCCATTGACTACAAATGAAATTGACACTTCATCTATTGTTTTTATTCTGATCGCTCCATTGTCAACGATCTCTTCAATCTCATATGGCCCAAGCCAATGAGTTGTAAACGTTGCCTTGAAATCTTTAAACTTGGAGTCAAAAAATAGTGCCCAGTATCCCTTTTGAAAAAAATTGTTCTTGATGAATCGATCATGCCATTTTATTCTTTTCTCTTGAACTAATGATGTATGTTCCACTGTTTGTTGTCTTATTTCATCCAATTCATTTTATTGAATCACTCTTTGTGCTTGTGCTTTAGATAGTTCCATTCCCAACTTTGCTGCAAGTTTATATGTATGTATTTGAAATTATATGGGTAACAGGACTTCCTTACCGTATACCAACTAGTATGGACTAAATCCAATTGTGTTCTTCCATGTAATCCTGTAGGCCCATAGTGCATTTCTCAACTTTTCCGACCAGTATTTTCTATTCATCTCCACAGTATTTTTCAGGATATTCTCCAAAACTTTGTTAGTGGACTCCACTTATCCATTCGCTTGCGGATGGTACGGAGTAGATTTTATATGTTTGATATTGTACTTTTCTGTGAGATCCCTTACAAGCTTGGAGGTGAATTGTGCTCCCTGGTCTGTAACAATTTTTCGCAGAACTCCATACCTTACAAATATTTCTTCAAATAGAAAATAAACCATTTTTTCTTCTGTTGCTCGTGCCACTGCCTTTTCCTCCACCCACTTAGTAACATAATATGTACATACTAGGATGTACTTCTTTCCATTTGATGGTGGGTTGATTGGTCCCACAAAGTCTAGAGACCATTGCTCAAATGGTTCAATGAGTACTTGTGGTTTTAATGACATTTCATTGGATACCACTGGTCTCCCAATTCTTTGGTAGCTGTCACGTCTCTTTACATAGGCCTTGGAGTCTTTGAAGATTTCCGTCTAGTAGTAGCCAAGTTTGAGCACTTTGTATGTCATCCGCTTGTCTGCAAAATGACCACCACATGGCTCGTCATGACATTCTTTCAAAATATCTATAATCTCATCTTCTCTAACACATTTTCTTATTATCAGATCATAACTAGTATAAAAGAGGTCAGCATTGACCCAAATATATCTAACACTCTCTCTAATTATCTTTCTTTTATGTTTATCTGTGTAATGGGATGGTAGGATTCCATATGATAAATAGTTGGCTATATCTGCAAACCATGAAGTTTTGATAGTTATAACAAATATATGTTCATCTGGGAAATTATATGACACCATATTTGGATCGCTAGGTGAATGAAGTCTTGATAAAAAGTCTACTACTTGATTATCCTTACCTGGTTGATATTGTACTGTGATGTTAAATTCTTGCATCAATAACAACCATCTAGTAATTCTGCCATTTGTAATTTCTTTGTTCATTAAATATCTTATGGCTTAATGTTTTGTGTGAACAAATACTTGATAACCTATTATGTAATGCCTAAACTTATTAACTGCATGTACTACAACTAACATTTCTTTCTCAGTAACAATATAGTTCAATTTTGTCGGTGTTAAGTTTTTACTTATGAAGTATATGGCATAATTAAACTGGTTCTCTTATTGTCCAAGTGATGCTCCTATAGCAATGTCAGATGGATCAGTAGATATATGAAATGGTAATGACCAATTTGTCCCTCGAAGAATGAGTGTAACTGAAAATTGTTCTTTTAATTTCTCAAATTCATTTTGACAATTATTTGTCCATTAGAATTCCACATCTTTTGCAAGTAACTTGAATAAAGGCAGAGCTATTTTACTAAAATTTTCAATAAATCTCCTATAGTAGCTTGCATAACCCAAGAAACTTCTTACCTCTTTTTGTGTTGTGGGTGGTATTAAATTCACAATGACTTGTATTTTTGATAGATCCACCTTAATTCCTTAAGAAGAAATATGGTGTCCCAACACTATTCCCTTAGTTAAAATCATAAATCATTTTTCATTACTGAGAGATATATTTGTCTCTATGCATCTTTTTAAAAAAAATTCAAGATTTTTTAAAAAATCATCAAATGTTCTACCATACACAGTGAAATAATCCATGTAGACCTCTACACATTCATGGATCAGATCAACAAAGATTGCAAGGACTTCTCTCTGAAAAGTAGCAGGTGCATTACATAAACCAAAGGGAAAAAAATTATATGCATATGTTCCCCATGGACAAGTCAATGTTGTTTTATCTTGGTCTTCTAATGCTATCTTTATATGATTCTATCCACTAAATCCATCAAGAAATGAAAATAATTTCTTCCCAACTAATGAATCTAGTACTTGATCAATAAATGGTAAAGGGAAATGATCTTTTAATGTGGCCTTATTGAGCTCTCTGTAGTCTACACAAATTCTCGACTTTCCATTTTTCTTAGGCACCACAACTAACAAAGAAACCCATTGACTATCAGAAATAGGATAGATGAATCCAACTTGTAACAGTTTCTGCAACTCTTCTTTCACTATTTCCTTCATCATAGGATTCATCCTTCTTTGCGGTTGTCTCACTGGTTTGATTTTATCATCAATGTAAATGTGGTGAATACATGTCTTTGGATGAGTCCCATGCATATCTATGTAATCCCAAACAAAAGCTTTTGACTATTTCTATAACAATGCTATTACCTCTTGTTCTTGTGATGATTGTAAGTTATTACCAATATTCAAATTTCTTCCACGACTAATTTTGATGATTTTACTCTTTGAATGGGTAATGGAGTTAATAGGAAAAATAATTTCAAATGAGTTTTGCAGTGATTGAATGGTACAATTTTCCTGGAAACACTGATTTAAAAGTTGACTTGCAGCTTCATATTGTGTTATTCTAAGCTACTCCGAAATATTTGGTTCTGAGATGAAAAGATCTAATAAATCCTCATTTTCTTCTTCTTCTCTAAAATTATATACTTGATTAATAATAAGAATATATTGAGTTTCTTGTTGTTCTTTTCCATCAAGCCATGCTAATAAAGAAGGATATTGTGTTGGAGGATACAATGTAACATGTTTCCTTTCATCCCCATGTGAAATAATCATACTTCCCGTTCTGCATCTAGTGAAGGCATCTGCAGTGGCTAACCATGGTCTGCCTAAAATTAATGGATGGCCTCCTAAATTTTTTTTTGGCTGCAAAATGAGGAAGTCTACAGGATACTCCCATGAATCTAGTGAGACAATGATATCTTCTAGTATTCCTTTTGTTACAACTTTATATCTGTCTGCAAGTTCTAAAACTGTAGTAGTAGGTCTAATGTTTTTCAAGTTAAAATGTTTCATAGTCTCTGTAGTCATAACATTTATAGTTGTTCCCAAGTCTATTAAAGTGTTTGGTACTGAAAAACTATTGATCGAGATGGTAACCATAGGGATCCTAGGATCAACATATTTTTCAACTATTTTTTTTGTAGAAATGAGACTGGCTAATCGACCAATGACCTGGATTGTAGGTGGATCACTTTTTCTCCTGCCATATTTTTTGATGCATAACTCCTTTATTGTTTTTGCATATATTGGAATTTCTTTTATTGCCTACAACAAAGGAATTTTGACATATGTATTCTTCAATTCATCCAGAATATTAAATTCAGGCAGAGACATTGGAATTTTTTGTTGTACTAACATGTCTGGATAGGGTGGTGTCTGAGTCGTAATAGATTTTCCATTTTGAATTTTATTTTCTGTTTGAGGTTGACTTTGTTCTCCTTCTTTAGTTTTTTCTTCTATTATTGGAGGAGAATATTTGTGTAACACCTTCCCAGACCTTAAGTGAACATATTGTATGGGAAGAATAGAATATGTAGGATAGTATGTTGCCTCTTCCACATTGTATGCTAGTTTATCCACTTTTTTACTTGGATTAGCTACTGGATGAGATGGAAATTGTGTTGGTCTAGGAGGTGGTTGGTTAGAAGGCAACTGAACCTATTGAGGTTGAAGTAGCATTGGTGCTGGATTTTGAGGTGGAAATGGCATTTTTTTATGTTGCTGGAATTGTTGGTATTGAGGGTATGGTTATTGATATTGATATTGTTGAGGGTACATATGCTAAGGTGGTTGGTTTCCATAACTATATCCCCTCCAACCTTGTGTAGGTTGGTTTGATATTGCTATGGAGGCTAAGCCTCCCATGGCATTGGAGTGTTCCATGAATTCTGAGGAGGATATTGAAAATTCTAGGGGTTTTATTGAGGTAATTGTTGAGGCATCCTTCGTTTCCAAGGTCTCCTTGGTACCAAATAGTAGAGAGAATCTACCCCTTGTACTTCTTCCATTTGAAACTCTTTCAATTTAGGACAATATTCAGTTGCATGATTCTCTGTACAAAGTTCACATACTTGTATTCCTTGCAAAGGCCATTCCCTAAATAGACGTTTTTGCCTACACTTTGGACAGAATATTGGTAAGATTTGATCTTGTTCTTTTTTCTTCTTCTTGGATTTTAAAACATCTACTTGTGTTCCCAAAGTGCTTACGAGATTTGTTTTAATTTTTTCTAATAAAATTCATATTTCTGCTCTTGTTACTGCACTTATTGTAGATTTGGAAGCTCTTGATGTAATATCTCTCTTTCCACTTTTTACTCTTCCCCTAGAATATTTCTGACAAAGTTCAGAAATTTCATCAAACGGTAGGTTTGAGATATCTCCTTTTCCCATCACATTTAGAATATCTAAGTATTCATCTTTGATACCCTTAAGAAAAATTGTGCAGATGGTATCGGGATACAGAGAGTGTTGTTTGGTTTTTTGCAGATTGTATAGAAAAATTTCCAAATACTTCTCCAAACTTTCATCTTCTTGTTGTGTCATTCTAAAAATATCTTCTTTTGAGTCTCTAGCCCTGCAGTAAGCTTGATACTTTTTAAGAAAAGTTTTCTTCATATCATCCCAAGAAGCAATTGTATGTTCTCCTAAACCCATAAACCATTTTAATGTTGCTGCTTTCAAAGTAGCAGGAATGAGATGAAGATGGTGTGTATCATACGTGTATCCATAAGTTCTACATAAGTTATCAAATTCGAACATAAATGAATCAGGATCTTCTATTGACATTCCATAAAAGTTGGGCAATACAGAAGGTGGAATGTTTTCCATTTTCACTTCTTCTCCTAGTATTTCTCTTGTATCTAATATTGGAAAGCGAAAAGTAGCTTCCTGATCATTATCATTTTCTTGTTCATTATCGTGTAGTCTTTTGTTTTGATTTTCTCTTCTTTCTTCTTCTTCTATCCTTCTTAGTGCTTATGTTCTTCTATCTTCCTCTCTCTTTCTATCTTCTTCCAATTTCCTTTCTTCCTCTCTTTTTCTTTTCCATTCCCTTTGTTGTCGCTCATCTTCAATTCTTTGTTCAAGAGTCATGATTGGCATATTAGATCCTTGTCCTTCTTCAACCATTTCCTGTTCAAAAATTTGTAGTGTTTCAATATGAGGTTGATTTGGTGTTTCCTCAACTATTTTGATTTTTTAAAGGATAGGTTGCTCTAATAGTTCAAGAACTGGTTTTCTTGTTTCCTTTTGTTTTCCTAGGGAAGGATTTTCTTTTGGTGATTTCTTTCTTTTTACCTCCAAGGCTAACAAGATCTATTTCTCAACTAGAGTTAATCTTTGTCTTGATCTCTTTTTTTCCTCTAACTCCTCTAGAGTAGGTCTTCTAGCAATTGGTGTTGTTAGTCCTATGGACAGATGAATTGTTGGGGTTTTTTTTTTAATGAATCTACCCTTCTGATCTCTATCTCTACGCATAAAGAAACATAAATTAAAAGAAAAACTATGTTTTTGTTATTTTTGATGTGTTTTTGTTGTTTTTTTTTTTATCTTCCTAGTTGACCACTTCTAAATATGATTCCCCAGAAACATCGTCAAAAATTTTGGGTCTGTTTACTGGGTAAACTAACACAAGTATTTTATTATCAATCTGGGCTTGTAAAACTTAGAAGCATCTCCAAAATATATGGATTTCAACTATAGTCAAGTTTAGAAGATGAGTTATTAAAATTAAAGGAAATTCATATTACAAATATAAAACTTAACTAAATAATTTATAATTCAATTATGTAATAAGCAGAAGATGAAGCTCCTAACTTAGGAGAATTTGTTTGTTCTTCTCTACAATACTACTTCATAAACAGAAATCAAAACCACTAATAAACAATAGCTCAAGATGCATAAAATAATAATATAAGAGGATCCTAACTAAGGAGGTATTTGTTGTCCTTCATTAAAAATTCGTTCATCATTAATGCCATTGTTAGAAATTGGAAATTCAGAAAATCACTTAAAATCAAGAAAGATGAATTCTAGTTTCTAGTCCTTGATCAGATAGAAGGAGTGTTTAACTTAAACACTGGTTTAACCCTTCATATGCAGAATATAAATTACATTAAAATTCATCAGAAATCATAACATATCATCATACATCTAATTAATTGATTAAGCATGAAACAAAACGAGTTTAGGAAATTGCAACTAAATTAACCAGAAAGTGCACTTAGCTTGGTGTGGGGGCCCTCCATCCTTGCCTCGCACAGTGGGAGTACTTTATGCTATTGAAACTGAATCAATAATTCACCATATAGAACAACAGAAAATAAGATAGAACTGGTTCTTCAATTAGCTCTCCAAGTTTCAGAAATATCAAAGTGAAATTATACAAATTCTACACATTTTTTCCTTCAATGTCTTAGGCTAAAATAAAGAAATATGAAACAAACTTAACTAAAATGTCTCTAATATCCATATATATCCTTATCCTATCTATTATGGTCGAGCTCATCCATATAATCTCTCAAAATCTGGAAAATCTCACAAAATGCGAAATTTGGCCTATTTCCTAGGGATTTCCATAATAACAGGTCCTGTTTGACCAGCTTTGACTGAGCCTTTTTAAGCTCGATTTGAATGAAACAAGAGGTGTACATCCATTCTTAGTTCTCAATATTTCTATAAATGTGCTCAGCTCGAGCCTAGGTGTCCTGCAAGTATGACATAAATGAAGCCATTACAAGAATTTCTAGTCTAGTCCAAAAATGCACTTAAAATTCAATTTTTGTAAAACTTCTAAAAATTGCAAAACTTAATTTATATACCTAGATATGCATTAATTTTTCAAAATAGAGTGAATATGGATGGTATATGGATGGATATCATGGAAATAAGTGTATTTAATTAAACAAAATAGGATAAAAAACGAGGGCCAACACCGAGTGTGAGTGGTGGTTTGTGGATTCTACCCAAGGCCAACTGGTGTAGAGTCATGTACTATTGTTGTTATATAGAGAGCACCCAATTATAAGCCTATGAATTATCCACAATGTGATGATAGAATAATCATGATTTGTTAGTATGCAGAGAAGGATGGAGACATCATGTGGGAAACTAGAAGAGTCGTGTTCTATTCAACTTTAGATTTAGGCCCGAGAATCTTAGGGAAAAATATTTACGTGGAATAGAATGTTGTCAAGGATTCTCGATGCTCATACCTCAATCGATCTACAACCATGTGTACGCGCTTCAAATTTACTGCAAAATTCGTTCTACAACAATTTTACTAGATCAACTATATGTTTCAGTTTCAATTAGAATCTACTTAAACTTTCAACATTAATTTGATGGCCATTTAATTGAGTGTTGTATTTTAAAGTATTTATTAGTGTTATATTTGAGTTTGTAAAATTTTACGTGATGAATAATGTTTAAAATTAGAGAAAGAGGTTAGCAAATTAGTTTAATGGCCTGAAGGGATTTATAGAAGGAATTAAGTGCAGGTAAAACCTCAACATGGATAGTTGTCTAGATAGTTTGGCAACTGTGGATCTAGGGAATAATCCCTCATTTTTTGAAGATGTGGGAGTGGTATTCTGTCGAGGTTATGCGATAGCTTGGAATGTTGTTCAATAATTGAATTCAAGATCCTGTGATTCGAGAGTTCGAGAGTGGAAATCAGGAATCCAGCTTGCCAACAACACCTTTCCGAGGGTTATGAGAAAGCTTGATGGAGTTATCCTAAAATATTTCAAAATGACTATTATGGAGGGAAATTACAAGTACAGATACATGTACAGTCGAGTAAACCATGTACATGAAGGACATCACAGCGGTTGGTACCCATGCATTTCGGTAGATGGTTGTTCCTTTATATGTACATCGATATATTCTTTTTAATCATAGTTTTAAACACTAGGACCACATCTAGGCTTTACTGATTGAAATTGATAAAAGTAGTCATTAAGGGGGGGACTTGGAAAATATAATTCCTACTTGTATTGCGATGAAGTTATTTACTTGGTTTAGAAGTTCGTTACATCTAAGAGAGATCTTCCATCTTATTTAGGTGTGTGGTTGAGATATTCTCTCAACATATTGATTGTGTAGTTAAGATAATATTTCTATCATAAGCCAATGATTGATGTATTTATATGTGTGATTATTCTAATGTAAAGTGAATTTTGTCATGCAATTAATTTTCTAACTAATTCAGCTCTAGATATTATGTGTGGAGAACTCAAATGAGTATGATTCTCTTTGAGCACAACAATGGTAAATGGTGAATTAACATGTTTGGGTTTTCCATCTGTTGCACTACACTACCCCTTCTGGGATAGAAAGAGTGAGATCGGCTGACGGGAGAAGAATTTGGAGATATTCCATTAAATAATCTTGTGAGCCCCTACTCAGGGTTGGAATTTGTATTTCTCTTTACTGTCAGACAATTTTTTTTGATGTTTTGGGTCCTTATGTCTCCTATCAAGAAATGTTATGTTTAAAATTTTTCCTTTCAAGAGTGATGTTCTCATAATAAAATAACCCTTCACCAATAAAGGCTTGATTAAAAAAATTTCCTTTCAATAACATAATTATGTTAAATTTTTTCACATATTTATCATAAGTAAAAAAATAAAATTGACCATAACACACAAATGCCTTATTAAATCTTGAATCTTGGTTTGAAATAGTATGGAACACTCATAATAAAATCTTTGGAACCTGAAATCGAATGTCCTTGACCCAGAAAATCCATATATATGAGATATGACTAAGGAGATATTATTGGACATATAAGATGACCAACATAGTAAAACTATTCAATGTTATCAATAAAAACTCAAAAGTAGATTCAGTAATATGGCTTATGTTATTATTTACATAATCTAATAAATATTATTAGATTTAAAGATAAAATATACATTTCGTTGTATATCTTTTAACATTGCTTTGGATCATATGATATACAATAATATTAACAAGATTGAATGCATAGTATTTGAACCTTTTAAAAGTTAAAAGACTAAAATTATAATAAATGGACATTGTGGATCTCTCACGAGGGCTTCACTCAATGAACCTATGACATAGCACGCATGTTCATGGCATACTAAACAATAACCTTAACTTGAATACATATTGGAACCTCTAAAAATCACGTTATTTAGCACCCTACCGATACGAACTCAATACACCTTCCCAATTTAAAAAACCCCTACTTTCACTAGATATTGTAGGCATCCATTTTTCATTAATATTTTTTACACCCCTTTATATTTTTCATTAACTCTGAGCTCCACCTTTTATACCTTCCAATATAAAAACTTTTTGCCCCCTATTACATGTTCAATATATTATGTCATTTTCTTCAATATGTATCCCCCAATATGAATGGACGTGGTACGGTATTTCTCTCCCAATGAAGCCCCTGTGGGATCTCTTAACATATTGTTATAGGATTATGTTATGATAACGTCACAAAAGTTTCTATCTCTACACATGTGATAGAAATAGTCTCGTAACACTAACTCACACCAAAAACTTGTCAATTCAAAGATAGAAACACATTACTCACACCAAATATTTGTCAATTCCAAGATAGATAGGAAACTTAGATGAAGAGACTTATTGCATTGATGATTTTATCTCCCTGAAAGGAATAAGTCCAAAAATAACCATTGTTTTTAACAATTCTAAAACATAATGTCTTTTATGCATAACATACACCAAAAAATTGTCAATTCCAAGCTAGAAGAAGAGACTTATTGCATTGATATTTTTTTCTCCCTGGATGGAATAAGTCCACAAATAACCATTATTATAAACAATTCTTAAAAAAAAAGTCTCTAACGCCTAAATCACACCAAAACAACTTTAATTTCGAGCTAAAAACACATTACTCACACCAAAAAATTGTCAACTCCAAGCTAGAAACACATTACACATTACCCATGCCAAAAACTTGTTAATTTCAATCTAGAAGAAGATACGTATTTATTACTTTGATAATTTGTCTCACTGGATAGAATAAGTTCAGAAATAACAATTATTATGAAAAATTATAAAATAGAAATGGTCTCTAACATATAACTCACACCACAATCATGTCAATTCCAAGTTAGAAACACATTACTCACACAAAAAACATGTCAATTCCAAGCTAGAAGAATAAATTTCTTGCATATATTTTAACTATCTGGAAAGAATAATTCTATCCATTCACTCAAATGTTTAGGTATCCAAATTACTAAATTGTCTCTCTTTCCTTGCTGAGGAGCGGTCCTTCAATAATATATGTGTGGGAGACATGGAGTTTATCCATTTCCTTGATGAGCAACAAGGCTTTGGTGACACTTATAAGTGTGAAGAAAGTTTATCCCTTTCCTTCTTGAGAAAGAGGCCTTCAATGAAATACATGTGTGTTTGTGACTATGTTGAAACTGTGTCTCTAATGACATGAATTTTCGAAACTAAGAATACAACTCTTGAGGGTGAGGAAGATGTAAGTCATTGCATAATCTATGCCAATTTTTCATAATAGAGCTCACATGAAATTTGAGAAACAATGGTGTACCTGATCACCTACAAACAACAACCATACATGAATCATGCTGGGAAAAGTAGATGTCATCTTCACTATTTTCATCCCAAATAACATAAGTTGAAGCAATGAATGAGAAGCAGCTGCAGCTGAATCTCCCACTAAGAATATGCAAACAAACATTAAGATCAATATAATCATAAATTTACAAACAATGAAAAATATTTAAACAACAAAACACTCTCCATGTTACTAAATATGCATACGACAATAAAAAAACACAAAATACCACACACCCATTTCCTCAAATTCTAACTCCAAGCCATGAAAGACAACACAAACAACTTGAAGCTCACTCAAACGAATCAGATTAGGACCGCTTGAAAAATCACTCAAATGGATCAGAATAACACACTTGGAATACATAGCAAGCTTAAGCCCAAACACAGTAACAACCCCAGACTCTTGAATGCTGGCCATGGCCACCAAAGCTACAACTAAGAAATCCAAGCTCAGCATAAGGAGAGAAATAGTAGCAAGATCAAACAGTATATGCATCTTACAAATTTTTGGCTTCCTCTCATAATCCCCATCAAGAATTATAGAGTGGCCAACAAGAGGCCCACCCATGGTACTTGAATCCATCCCAAGCCCCATGCCCATTTTTCTATCCTCGATTTGAATTTTTCCATGTATTTCCTTCGGCATCCCATTTTTTCTACTCATCCTTCCTCCTCACAGCGAAATACTCAAAAAAAACCCAAAACAAGCCAAACAAAACAATAGAGGCCAGTCACATAACTTATTCCACACTGAATTTTTCTATAGATTGTAAAGGGAAGCATTGAAGAAAGATGGAGTGCACCTTATGAACATCGAAGATATACTTCAATAATCTCTGCATCAAATAAATGAGAGTCTTCTTTGACAATATTATGACATCACATATTCATAGTTCTTTGGAACAAGTTGTCAGTCCTTCCAACCCTTTTCTTTTCTTCAATTTCTCATATCTTAATGTTGGTGAAAAAAGGGAATGATCCACTATCAAAATATGGACTCGTAAAATAATTGTACTAAAATAAATTAAATTACACATATATGTGATTGCTATATTTGGAAAATTAATATAACTTGTAAAAGCTTCATCCGATTTTCCAAATGCAACACCACACAACCATCTGAACCAACACAATAATATTATAAGGAACAAGTGCATAACATATCGACTTTCCCTAAATATATCCATTGGTAAATGAAATCCAAATCATGGGGAAGTGGTATTCCTAAAATATATAAACAAAAAAAATAAACTCTCATTACTCGCCTCTCACTTGTTACTGTGCCTGCAAATTTCTATAGCAAAATCTTTTGGATACAAACCACCTATACCTTTCCCTTCATTATATTCGAGAGGGTAAGGGAATCAAATACGTGTCCACAACCTCATCCAAATGGTATTAATTAAGTGGGAGAGGTGTACCAAAGTAATTTTTTTTTTCACCTCACAATGGCTTTATCTGTCCACATGTTCTCCACAGACCACGGTTTTCTACACTTTTTTATTTATCAAGAGATAGGCGAAAGTTTTAAAAACCTAATTTTATTTGAGACCCAATAAAATGAGCTTTGTTTATTGTAGTAAAAGTTACCATCCAATTGAGCTAATGATCCCTCTTTCAAAACACAGAAAAAAAATATAAAACCAAATACTCCATTAACAAAACCAAAAGGATTTTTCTATTGTACAGGTTACCCTAGTCTACCACTATTGGCAGTTCCAACTCTCAATTCTGTGATGCATGGGATTATTCTTTAATTACGGACACCTAGTTGCAGGCCAAATGTGTCCTTACTATTAGAATTGTCGGGGAAGATTATCGTAAATATCCCCCGTAAGATTTGAATTGTGCAGAACCATAAGGTTAGGATGCCAACAATTATCTAACCATTATCAGTGATAAACCTCTCACCGGCTCTAAGGTCTGCGAATTCAATTTATTTATGTTATTCATCCAAGTTCCATAAGGTATTAATAATGTTTTAGGAATATAATTGACTGTCAAGAATACGTTTCACAAAATACAAGACACATCACAAGATACGTTCATACGAAATTTTTAAACGTATTTAATGGTGAAATGCCCTATGATGGGAATTTTTCCCATCAAATTCCAACCGTGACCCTACCTACCCCAAATGCCATTGGAGAATACATCACAAATTTCACCTAGGGATACTCAAGGACATAAAATATGTGTACTCTTTCGTTGGTTAAACTCTTAATTAATATTAAAAAAAATGTAAGGTTTATAATCACATAATACATTAGATTTGTGAATAGGATAGTTTCCTTCTTATTTTATGTACGAGATATTTATGTAAAATTAAATAAGTATGACATAGTAGTTTAATTTTTACGAGGAAAGTTTGAAATATATGAGTCTAGATTCATTTCAATTTTGGATTTACTAAGCATTGAGAGGAATTAAATCTATCACGATGCAAACCTCTTTTTGAGTGAAAAACTTGAGGAAAAGATTTACACCTCAAAATATTTGATCTCTCTTGGTACTTGATAGATCTAGAGTTGAGATAGATTTAATATTGTTTCAATTGTGTGTGGCTACACAAAATTTGTTGAACATATATATGATTAATATGATCATTTTAAATATGATAAATATGTCTAAGATTAATCAAATAAATTCATTCTCTTCTACATCTCATTTATATTAGACATGTATTTGTACTAAATACATGAATTCCAACATATGACTCCTCATGCACATGACAAATTTTAACTTGAGCTAATAAATAAATCCCATCGCAAAATTTTTGATGTGAAATATTCATATTAATGAGAGTGGGTCTTGATTCTGGTCGCACAAGGGGTAATTTGACCAAGGCAATGAATACTTAAATTCCGTTATTCTTTACTGGAAAATGAAGACACTCCTAGGATAAGTGTTCAAGAAAACATGAGGACTGCAATGAGATCATTGCATACCTTGATGAAATTCAGAGAGTCCAACGCCACCAGTGACTCTTGCTTGGTTAGCCTCAATGCTTTGTTGGTACATATTAAAAGCCATCTCTAGTGTAGTCTTAAACTACTCTCTGAAAAATGATAATTGTCTAAAAATTTTAGTTAAAGAAATTTATTTTCTTAGTTAGATTTATGGCAACTTACAACATATATGTTGTAATTTTGTCAAACTTTCCAAAATATTCTTTATCGATAAGCTAGTCAGAACAACATCTATTTTAAAATTTTTTTGATATTAAATCTTACACGACAATAATTTTCAAAATCATCAAATTGATTTCCCTTATGACAAAATACTATGGATTTTGTATCTATCCGCACTAGAAACAATGAACTGTCCTTGCATTTAATTAATTAATGGGAGGCATTGTCTTCTAGATTTCTTGGAAGCTCCGTCGAGGCACAGTCGACCACAGTGTTTGGCACCTAATATGAAACCTGATTTAAGGGGAGATATTTATTATTTTCTTTTTAGTAAAAACGAGCAACCGTGTTAAGTTTTTGGTTCAATTCTGAGGAGTATTTTTTTTTAAAGTAAAAACAAATAACCATGTTAAGTTTTTGGTTCAATTCTCTTTTGACTAGAGTATTTGGCACCTAATATGAAACAATGTAGGGAAGATATTTATTATTTTCTTTTTAGTAAAAATAAAAAATGAGTATCCATGTTAAGTTTGTTGCTTTCTTAATTAAATTAAATGTTATTCCGAGACTTGATTATAGTGTAGTTTCCCTGTTAAGTTTTTGGGTTCAATTTTCTTTCTTAATTAGATGTTATTATGATACAGGATTATAGTGTAGTTTCGGGAATTAAAAAAAAAACACACACACAACACTTATTAAGTTTCGATTTTTTTTTTGAAATTTAACAAAATATTTTTAAATCAAATTTTGATTTTTTCATTAAAAATAAATTTTATTGTATATATTGATTAGTCGTCTTTCAAAAATCTATAAAACAATTAAATCTTATCTATAAGACAATTAAATCTTAAAAAGTTCACCACTCAAGTTAATAATTTTAACCCGTTATACAAAATTTTCAACAAATTCCACCCGTTATACTCCAAATCTTATAACAAGTAAACTAAGGCTAAATGGCCACACCCTCAATGCTCTGGATAATCTCCTCCCTCACGAAGCCCCAGGGAAAATTAGTGCACGAAATTATGAACTCTGCAATGAACGTACGAAATTACGAAATTATGAAATTATGTCTTTTCTATTGGATTTTCTCCTTGTCAAAATCTTGTGTGGATATTCCTTCAACTTTTTATGAACAGAGGATATTCCTGCACTTATTCCCACAACTGGGTTAGGTTAAATGTATTAGATGACAAAGTCCTTTTTGCTATTTAAATGCCAGTTTAAAGAGGTTATCATTTTATTTGAATGGTAAATTTTATTTGCTTAAATTTTATTTAAGAAATTTGATAGTAGGGGTGTTTAAATCATTTTTTTTAATGAGAGAAATAGTGTTTAAATTTTTTAATGGTAGAAATAGATTTAGTATTATAAAAAATTCTAAAGCATTTAAAATCTTGAAATTTAAAAATTATAATCTAGATTTTCAAAAATTTCTACTAAATTTTCTCAAAATCATACCAATTTTTTTATTATTTTTCAACCAAAATTATAACTTATTTACATTACAAATCACCATGTAAAATGACCATGTCTTTTTTATTATATGTATTTGGATTGAATACAAAGTGTTGCACAATTTCTATTAAATTAAAATAACTGAAACAAAAGGCACTGTTATCATTAGGATCTATAACACAACTACCTCCTAAGTGGCCTCCAATTTTTGATGCACTGAATACAAGTTTGCTTTATTCAGTTTGCTCGGGACTAAATGCATTATTTTTAATATGATGATTAAGGATTATAAAAGATTAAGATATGATGATTAAGGATTATAAAAAATTAAGAGATTATTATTATTTTTTAAGTGTGAAATTTTTTTAGTTTATATAATGTGTGTATATATCATATTCACATATTCATCCATCTCCAAATATCGACATGCCATAATTATATAACCATGAGCAAACATGTAATCGACATTTACATGTACCAAAATATATAGGTCAAAGTAATTGTTATTTTTATTATAATTTTGTTTTAAAGTAATTCAAAATTTTGTTTTAAAATTAATAATAGGATAAACATTATGAAATTTAAATGCATGTGAATATAAGTTAAACAATTTAAAACAATGCATAAATATAATTAACTTTTTCATTTTATAATGTTTTGAAAATTGACTAATATCTAGTCATGAAATACTATAATGTATAAATATAAAATTCATCAAATATTATAATTAAAAAAGTATACTTCATACTCATATATAATTAAAAAAGTATACTTCATATTTATATAGAAATTTCTTTAAACAAGGTGCAAAAGGTTTATTGGAAATCATTCTTTGTATTAATTTCCATCGATGTCATTGGATTTAAATGTTGATTTTTTCAATTAGAAAATTATTGAGGTGAGTAAACAAGATACAAGGATAGTGCATATTACCATACAATAAACAAACATTCTTCAACATCCGATTATTTTTTTTTTTTTCAAAAAGAAAAAAATGTTGTTTTTATATTGAAATATATAAACATTACAATTCCATACATTTTAGAGATGTGCTGTCAAAAAGTACGTCCCCAATTATAGATCATTATTGGAAAATATGAAGAGAAATGTATGTAAACCGGCGACATAACCCCATCAAAATTAGACATAGATAGTCCAGACATGTAGACATATAAAGTAAAAAACAAAATCAAAATTTCGAAGAGACATATATGTCTATTCATCCACTTTACAGCTGAAAGTGATGATCATGAGAAACTAAGGTCCATATAATTAAAATACCAGCTCGCATGTAGCAGTCAGAGATATCAATCCTCGGAATACGTGATTATAGAAACCAGCTCGCGATGTAGTGGCCCATCTGCCTCCTCCGAAAACATATATAACAGGCTCGCTTGATGTATTGATAAAAAAATAGGCTCGCTTGATGCATTGGTCCAGCTGGCCCGATTAGGATGATTAATTCATGGGATGGGAATGTCACTGGTCCATATGATTTTTATGTCTCTATAATGACCCACCTACAAAACACCAAATACCAAACATATACCTTTTTTCAACAACCCATTAGCTCTAGTGTTGTTTTCGCTATAAATATGATGCAAAGGAGGATAATTCATCTTTGCCCACAATTTTTTTTTTCTCAAGAACCATCCCTAAGATCTATGGGAGGACAGGGATGAAGATCATGAGATGGCATCAATAATGATTCTGGAATCTCCATAGATATTGACCCCAGCCAATCCCAAGTTGTGGGTAGCCAATAATCCACACCACAGAGCCATCAACTCCGCCAAGTTGTTAGTGCCCATACCACCATTCCAGCAGATATGAATTCTTTTCGATTGAGATAACTTGATCCATGCGCCACACCCCATCACCCCATCTTGACAAGCCCCATCAAATAAAATCGTAGGGAGGGAAATGGGGTGGGGCCTAATCCTTCTAGACCCATCACAAATTGTTTCCTTAGCAGGCGCCCTTTCATTGATCCATCTCATTATAGTAGTATAAAAATGAGGGACGATTATTGTTTTACCTTCAAATATACACAAGTTCCTAGCAAGCCATACTTCCCATATGAGGAAGAAAGGTAAGGACTAAAAATTCCCCTTCACCTTATCCCATCTCTGAGTAGCATCCATGAAATCCACCGGAGACCATGATGGTTGGAGATCAAAATCATTGAACAAGTTCCATATATGAACAACCATGGGGCAGGTGAAGAATAAATGTTCTAGCATTTCGTCATTTTGTAGACAGAAGATGCACCTACCCAGACCATATAGGCCCCTCTTAATGAGAGCATCCCATGTGAGTATTTTCTTCTTCCATACCAGCCATCCAAAAAGTAGAATTTTAGTAAGAATTCTTCTATGCTAGAATTTCTCAAAACCAATAGAAGTATAATCATTAATGGAAAATAGGTTGATATTGTAGTAAATGTCCTTCAAAATCAATGATTCACCCTTAATTTTCCCAGCCCATACTAATTTGTCTCTGTCGTTATGGCAGAGGCATAAACCGGCTGCCTAAATTTTCCCCTTATACTCCATCGATTCAGCAGCATCCTAGCCTGCAGGACCCATCTGAGTAGCCGTTTTTAGAATAGGCACACTATGAGCCTAGTAATGGATCACCTGTGATAAATATATGATGCCTCTATGAGCCAACTGGTGCACCATCCGTTGACTGATGAGGGAAACCTCTGCCATTCCGCAAATCTTGTCACCACTCAATAGTATCTTTTGGCCATTTCCAAATCTCCAAGCAAGCCCACCTGCAAAAAATTGTATGATCTTTTCGAAGCCCAGCCACATAGCCGACATGGATCGAGGGTAAGTAAATTGGCGGTAGTATAATGTGTGAAGGGGGTCACCCGAGACATATTTGCACCTAATTATTTATGACTAGATACCATTTCCATGAATGGAAAACCATAGATATTTGGTTAGGAGAGCTGATTTGAAAGCCCCAGTGTTTAAAATGCCCCATCCCCTCAAATGTTTCGGGCATAATAAAATCTCTAGTTTGCGTAGGTGATGCTTTTTTTCCATGTTGACCCCCCCTATAAGAACTAAGATAGAATGACATTGATCTCTGAAATAGTTTTCTCTGGAATGTAGAAGAAATGACCCTAGAATACAATAAGTTGGGAGAGGACCGCTTGAATAATTATAAACCGTCCTCCCAGAGAAAACCACTTATGGGTCCATTTTGAAATTTGAAATTTGAATTTATCGACAAGCCATAACCAATCTCTCACCTTATACCCACATGGTTTAATCCTGTATCTGAGATATAGAAAACCCTCTGCCGCCAATTTAGATTGAACACCAAGAAAACAAACAATAAAAGTAATCTCCGCCTCATCACCAAATTCACTAAGAAGGAAAGATTTTGCCTTATTTATACATATTCCAGAGGCAGCAGCAAATCGGTTAAGAAAATAGTGTATATAGAACCAGTGATTCCTAATGAGTCTTCCGAAAATAAGCAGATCATCAACAAATAAGGAGTGGGAAATACTCACAGAATTTGAGAAGGAGAAACCAGTAATGAAGCTCTCTCGTAATGCCATATTCATGAGGTTGCTAAAACCATCCATGACTAGTATGAATATCAAGGGCGACAAAGCGAATCCCTGCCTTAAACCACGTTCAGCACCAAAGAAGTTAGTAGGCATCCCATTTATGATAACATCATATCTGACCAAGGTTATGAATCCCATAATCCATCGAATGGATCCAATGGGGTTCCAACCTTCAGAAGAACAAGGCGGATATATGACCAGTCAGCTCTATCATAGGCTTTGAGGAGATCGATCTTCATGATGAGGGCTTCGTTTTTCCCAGCGTGCATGGAATGCACCGCTTCCTGTGCAATAGCAATAGCATCATGTATATAAAGTCCTTTAAGAAAACCATGTTGTTTCGGAGAAATGGCCTTTGATAACGTCTCCCTGATCCTGTTAGCGATAATTTTAGAAGATATTTTATATATAAGATTGCATAGGGCAATCGATTTGAAATCCGAGAAGACCTTTGGATCATATTTTTTGGGAATGAGAGCCAAAAAGGTGGCATTCATGTTTTCCGGTATATGCCCCATAATCTGACCTTGCTCAACAATTGCAGTGATCTCATCATCCATAATATCAATAAAATGAATATAAAATTCCGCCAGCCACCCATCCAGTCCCAGGCATTTGTCATGAGAAAATGACTTCAATGTCGATACCACTTCCATTTTTGTGATTTCAGAGTTTAAAAATCTGATGGCCTCATCATCAAACATGCTGGGAATATATTGCAAAACCCAACGCTGACAATCTGAGTCTATGTTCCAGTCCGCTTGGTAGAAGGATGAGAAATGCATGTAGGCCTCCTACTGAATCTACTGTGTTGTTGTAGAAAACTCCCATCCTCTCTTTGAATGTGCCAAATGGTATTTTTATTCCTTCTATCATTTTCACTTTTATGAAAAAAATTTGTATTCAGGTCTCCTTCCTTGAGCCAATTAATCCTTCTTTTCAGCTTCCATGTAAGTTCTTCAATCTACAATATTTCGATCTTTCTTTTCTGCAGTTGATCAATTATATTGTATGTCTCGTGATCGCGTGCTTTATTTACAAAGTCTGTATGTAGACTACAAAGACTTCTAGAAATGTCCTTTATTTATGCTCGGAGCAGGACCTTCTTTTTAATCTCCCATTCTTTTGTTAGGCATTTGATCCTTTGTATTTTTTTATGAAATCTTTCCCATCCATAAGAGCTCTCGAAAGGAGTATTATTATTCCAGTAATCTCTAACAAGCATGTTTTATTCAGGATCCTCCAGCCATGCACGATTAAATTTAAAATGAATCCCCCTTCTCCTCTGCTCCTCCCGCCATGTGAGAAAAATGGTCATATGATCAGAAAGATCCGATACCACCACCCCTGTCTTTAATTGTCCTAGCTGAGAGAAAAGTGATTCACTCACCATTGATTTGTCTAGTCTTTTGCCAATGAAATCCCCATCCACCCATCGGTTGGTCCATGTTGGTATGATGGGGAAAGGTCTGATGTATTAAAGGAGGGCCTTATAAAAAATCCATCCAATGTGACTCGCCATTGGGTCCAGCCTTGCTTTAGCTCCCCATGATTCATCCGAATTGAGAGTGGAGTTATAATCACCAATGAAAATTAAGTTACCAATATTAAGAATTCCAGATCTGTATAGTCGAGACCAAAAGGCATCTCGATTTTGGCACGAAGCATATAAATTTACAATATTTTAGATGCCTTATAGTCCCTTTATATGTCCAAACAGAATAATACCACCGAAGAAAATGTATGCTTGAAATTTGGCATATGATGGATTCCATATAGCCAAAAGACCACCAGCATGTCCCTCCACATTGACAGCGGCAGCGTGCCATCCCGGTCTGATAGCAAATATAGTACCAATAGCTTTAATCTTGTTACACAATGTCTCCTGGAAAAAAACAATATTTGGATTCACATCCCTCAACAAATCTCTTAGGCGAAGATGTTTGGAGGAGTCGCCTAGACCCCTCATATTCAAGGATAAGATGTAAATCATTTGGATACCCCAGGAGGGTTGCTTTCTCTAAGCACCATGAGGTCATCTGATGTAGAGATAGGTACATCCATAAGGTCCAAGAAATCATCACGAAATAGGAACTTGGTTTTAAGTCTACCCTTGAAGTGCCTAGTCCTGGATTTTGTTTTTTTCCTCATAGTAATATTATTGTTCGAGACTAGAGAAATGAAAATATCAGATTCTTTTGGGATGTCATAAAAAACGGTCAATGCTACCAGGTCTAGGTTCGGGTTGCCTATAAGAGAGTCAAAGTCACTACCAACATTATTTTTAGGGGAGTCTGAGATATCAAAGGTTTTTTTAGGATGCGGGGAGGGGGGAGATGCCCATTCAAGGGGTGGCATGGATGAGGAGGTATATAAGGGCATTGTTGGGGTGTTATATGGAGGGGGATCGTCAAATGACACAGAAAAAAAAGGATATTTTATGGTTAGTCCTACCCGTATCAAGACTCAAACATTTATTAACCATGGACTCATTATTACCCACCGGAAGTCCAGGATCATTAGGGGGAATAATATCATTTATAGGAGGAGTATATTTTTCACTAAGGGCGCTAGCAGAGGCATATACCTCATCATCAGTAGATGGAGGAGTAGATTTACCTCATGGGAAATCTTCCTGTCTTTACTTTGTTACCATGTCCCTCCTCGAGCCATTAGTACTCTATTTCCACTGTCGTGGGAACCTGAGCCTCATTGGACAACTTCCATTTAATTGTCTAGTGCAATGGAAAACAAGGCATTTGAACAGTATGCCCCAATAATTGACTCTTTTCCTATGCCTTCTTTGTCCCTGGACCAGGTCGACATCCCCTGGCAGACCACCTGAGAAACATACCTCCACTAATAACCACGAAATTATTTTATCACTGGACCCAAGAATACTAGGATCAATATACTTCGTACTCCCAATGGAGTTTCCAATGGCCCTTAATGCTTTTAACATCCAAAATTCCAGCGAGAGACCTGGAAGCTTTACCCAAACAATTTTACTTTTTGGAGCCTCCATGACTGGGTTAAAGCCGAGATACCAGGGGAGTATTTGCATGAAGCTTTTCCCTCTAACCCATGTCTTGTTCACAATCAGAGCAACGTCTTTTTCATGCATTAAGTGGATACTAAACCATTTTTTTAGTAGTAAGCTAACCTTCAGGGTATAGCCCACAATTGGACTTCAATATTTCTTTGCCCAGTCCATCATATCCACATCATGTCCATCTGTGAACATCCAGTGATCTATAAGAGCTCGCTTCTGGAGGCTAGCCACCCGCCCCCATAGGTCGTCATATTCCAAAGCCACCTCCTTGACGTCCATTGCAGGTTTTTAACAGGAGGTCTATTTCTATCCGCGACCTCGCCGTCGTGTAGTACCTCTGGAAGCAGCTTTCGAATTCCTCACAACTGGTTCATATTTTTTGCCATCGTTGAAACCTAGGGGAACAATAATGGACTAAGCTTTCAGTAGGGAATCCACCTCTAATTCCCTTTGTCGATTTTGTTCAGCTGCAGCTATGGCATAAATTGGAGCTTCATGCGTGAACGTGTCAGAGGAAAGAAAATCATGATTCTCGGCCATGATGAGATCACTAAATGTTACTGACGATGATCGTCGTGTATGCGGAATGGGCAAGTAGGTATGGGTCTAATCCCACTCAGAATTTGGAAATCCAAGACAAGAACCGTCAAATGTGAAAAGAATATAATACAAACATTAAGGATTTTCGTATCCTATGTTGAAAATCCCAACCACTCACAGCATATAAGTTATAGGAAGTCAGAGCATTAATTCATTGTTTTTTGAGAGGAGTGAGACCAATATTTTTTAATCTAGGCAATGTCACCGTCCTTGTAGATTCTATAAATGCAATCTGTCACCCGCATATATAACAAACTGGATATACCATTTCGCATCTACGTATAACCTTGATGTGCATAATCTGTTAGCCACCCTAGATGTTATCGCACCCACCATCAATGAACTTTGAATTCCTAGCCACTGACAAGAGCCGTCAATATAGCATTCACCACAAACTTCGGGCAAGTGTGCAAGTCCAGAACAATATTTCAGGTGAAAAAAGGCTGGCCGGAAAAAAGGTGGTGAGCCTAGTCCACCGAAAAAACTAGAACATAAACTAAAATGAGAAATTTAAACATGGCAGCAACAACAAAAATAGCAGCCTGGGAATCGCACCACCTTAAGCAAATTTGAATGCAAATATCTTTGTAGGGTCTGGAAATAATGAAAGATTCCACCCACTTACACCATAGATAATACCATTTTTATGGATTTTGAACTGGTTTATAGTCAGAGTCAGACGATGATTCTTGTGAGGGGATTCTACCGTCACAATTTAACATTTGCCTTGCAGTTTGTATTGTACACAACCACTAATATGACTATAGCAACACACATTAAGAAAATGATCATAAACACCTCCTCCATCTTAGTGGGCATATTCTAATAGATAATGACAGTGTTGGAACAGGTATTTTGTTGAGATTCAACAAGATGATGAGCTTAGTGAAAAGAGTTGCCTTCACTAAGTGGGCCCGCAGGCTATTTTTGGTGCAAGTCTATTTTTAGACTATGTCTATTTTTAGACATGGTGATCATATTTCAGAAGTTGCAGGATGCTATTTGTGGATGGTTGGTCAAGTTGGAAAAATAGATGAAATTATATTTTTAGAATATTGGGTGAAGTCTATTTTTAGATTTCCAGTCTAAAAATAGATATGTCGAATATTATTATCTCTTAATAATATTTGGACTCTAAACATTATCTTATTCTCTTGGAGCACTTAAGTTACGTACAAATTTGGAAAATAAGTGGGCTGAAGGAATTACGCAATTCCTAGGGTTTACTGGTGGTTCATGCATGGAGGACTCAGTTAGAACTAAAGTGGCAAAGTTATGACAGATTTGGAAGAGTAGTTCATGGAGTTGTTATTCAGTTTAACTCAATCATTGGAGTTAAACTCAGTTGAGCTAGTTGTATCTAGTCTAACTGAATGATACACTAGTGAGAGTGGAGTGAATTAATTCACAAATAATAACTCATTAATCAACTGAACAATATAGCAGTTAACTACAATGCATGGCAGTTCTAGTGGAGACGCATTGGAGAGATTGGTGAAAGGGAAAGATGGACTATTTGTTGTGACTATAGTGATGCATTGATTGCATCACACACACATTGGAGTTGCTAATGAGGATTTCACAGTCAAGGGAAGGGTAATTTGAATTCATTCAGAGCTATTCTTTAGCACGGATTGTGCAGTGGAGGTAGGCTAGCAGGAGGGCAAAGATCGGTGCATGGGTTTGCAGATTTTTTCCTGATTAGTGTGTGACGATTGTATTGTACTGAGAGCTTGATGTAATAAGATTTGTATGAGGATTTTTACATGATATCCATGACACATAATATATTATAGTTGGGGTTTTCAGCTTCAGGCTTTCCCATTAAACAATTGTTTTATGTGCGGTTGTTTTTATTTATGCTTCACATGTGTGTGCAATTAATTTTCCGCAAAAGATTAACAGTGGAATGATTCTGTATTTTGCAAGAAGTTAAATATTGTGAGATCAGGGGAATCTGGATGTATGCATGCTTAATGTATACTAATTTCTACATGGTATCAGAGCATTGTTAATTCTTGAGGATTGCAATTGTGAAGAATTGGTGAGTTTGTGCTGGTGGACAATTCGAATTTGCTACAAAAGATTCTTGGTGTAGAAGTTGAGTATACATTGAAATGGATTTCAATGGGTTGCGATTGGAGTATGCCCTTGACGGGAGCTCAAATTACATAGCCTGGAAGGAAAGGATGGAGGCGGTGCTGGAGGATAATGGACTGAAGGAGTTCATCGATAGTGATGTTCCCAAGCTGAGATCTAGCGATGCTACATTACTTGACGCATGGAAAAAGAAGACAACAAAGACGAGAAGAATTTTGTTGGAAGGTGTGAAGGACCATATTGTGTCCAGCCTTCACGGGAAAGCCACTCCATTCTTAATGTGGAAGGCTTTGATAGATTTGTTCCAAAGCAGAAGTGACCAGAGGAAGTTGGCACTTAAAGGTGAGCTCAGAAAAATAAAAATGGAGAAGGGCGACAATATTCCAAAATACCTCACGAAGTTTTTCCACTGCAAGGATGAACTGGGAAGTGTGGGGGATACTGTTGATGATGAAGACTTGGTGAGCTTGTCTCTCCTTGGGCTTCTGAAGATTTGGCATAGCTAGGAAGACTCTGTCAATGGATGGGAGAAACTGCTGGGATGGGAGCGAATTTGGTCGGATCTTGTGCAGGAGGAGATAAGGCGGGGTACCAGGGATGGATCTTCATCGAAGAACGAAGATGAAGAGAATTTCACTTTGGCTGCCAAAGCAACGAAAGGGAAGGGGAATAAATTTCCTTCAAAATCCGAAGCTAAAGGCAAGAAGCGGGATTTTTCCAAAGTGAAGTGTTTTCACTGTCACGAACATGGGCATTTCACCACTAACTACCCACAGAAGAAGAAGAACAATAAGGCTGCTGGAGCTGCAGCTGGAGAGGCCTTAGACTTGAAATTTGAACTTGATTTCTCCTTGATCGCATGCTTGGTTTCAAGCTCAATGGGATCAGTGTGGTATCTTGATAGTGGTGCGTCTTTCCATTTGACAGGAGACAAGGAGTTGTTTAGTGACTTGGAGGAGAAGGACCTCCAAATGCATATAGAGATGGGAGACGATGGTCGGTATAGTGCGACTGGAATTGGGACCATTACATTTTAGAGGGAGTCCGGTAATCCATTCTTGTTGAAGGATGTTATGCATGTTCCAAGTCTGAAGAAGAACTTGGTCTCGGTCGCAATGCTGGAAGACAAAGGTTATGATGTTGTTTTCAATGAGGGAAAAGCCTTCCTTCAACATAAAACAATGGGTCAAACCAAGAAGATAGGGGTTCAAATTAAGAATCTCTACAAGCTAAAGGTAGATGGCTACGCTGCAATGGTGGGCAAAGCAGAAGAAGTGGTGAGACGGGATGAGGGCGAATTATGGCACAGGAGATTGGGCCATCTTCACCATAGCACTTTGAATATTTTGCAGTATATTTCTACTAGACTTCCCAAGGGTACTCTTGTGCAGTAATATTAGTGCAAGCGATGTACCATGGGTAAGTTTGTGAAGACCACCTTTCATGAGAAGGAGAGCCGTGCTTCGGTGATCTTGGAGAGAATTCACACAGACGTGTGTGGAACTTTCTCGGTTGCTTCAAAAACAAAACATAGGTATTATGTTATATTTATTGATGACTATTCTCGTAGATGTTGGATCTTCTTCATGCAGAAGAAGAGTGAAACATTCTCAATGTTCTGTGAGTTCAAAGCATTGGTGGAGAAGGGGTTGGAGAAGCAAGTGAAAGCTTTACGGAGCGATAATGGTAGTGAATACATCTCGGTTGAATTCAAATACTTCTGTAGCAAAGAAGGAATTCGAAGAGAACTCATAGCGCCTCATAACCCACAGTAGAATGGGGTCACTGAGAGGAAGAAAAAAATGATCGTGGGTGTTGCACGAGCGATGCTGCATGACCAAGGCCTACCGATGCACTTGTGGGTGAAAGAATGCAACATTGCGGTTTATGTGAAAAAATGTTTTCCTCATAGAGTACTTGGCATGAGTACACCTGAAGAATATTTTACTAGTAAGAAGCCTGATATTTCTCATTTGAATATTTTTGGCTCATCTGTTTACATTCATGTGACAAAAGACACCAGAAAGAAGCTGGAGCCGACTGCAGAAGTTGGGATTTTTGTGGGGCACACAGAAACACCCCATAATTATCGTGTGTATTTTCCAGACAGTTAGATGACTATGGTGCAATGGGATATAAAATTCAATGAGGTGAAAGCCATGAAGTTGTCGCTTGAGAGGGAGCTACACTTGCATGCAGAGGAGGAACTTCTTGTTCCCAAAGATGAGCCTCTAGATGTGGATCAGCCATAGGAGGAGATTCATGGAGTGGAGGAGTCCACTCATGCAGAACCAAACGTCAGACAAGGCAGAAAGTGGACCATAGAAGCTGAGAGACTGAAGCTTGATGCGGCACAGAATGTAGGAGTCCCTACATCACAGCGTAGAGAGAGACAATTACCTGACCGATTTATTGGATACATGGCTCTTATGAGCAAGTGTATCATGACAGAGCCATCTTCTTTTGAAGAAGAAGTGCATGAGCCCACATGGATAGATGCCATGGTGGAGGAGTATGACTACATTGTCAGAAACAGTGCTTGGGAGATTGTTCCAGGGCCGGTGGGAAAATCAATTGTAGGATCAAGATGGATCTACAAGGTAAAGCAAGTTGCTGATGGGAGCGTCGAGAAGTATAAGGAAATATTTGTTGCCCGGGGCTTCTCACAGATCGAGGGGATTGACTATGAAGAAACCTTTGCACCTGTCACACGGTATTCTTCCATATGGGCCATCCTTTCTCTCTCAGTGTAGATGGGTTGGCACATTCATCAGATGGATGCGAAGACTGCGTTCCTTAATGGGATCATTGAGGAAGAGGTGTACATTGAGCAGCCTGAAGGATTTGAGATCTTTAGCAGTGAGTCACATGTGTGCAGGCTCAAAAGAGTGTTGTATGGGCTGAAACAAGCACCACATGCTTGATACACTCAGATCGATAACTATTTCACTGGACTTGGCTTCACCAAGAGTGAGGCAGATGCAAACCTATACCAAATTGTGGTGGAAGGTAAGATTTTAATCATTGTTCTTTATGTTGATGATTTAATACTAACGGGTGATGAGTAGTTGATACACTCATGCAAGGCAGATCTTGCAAAGGAGTTTGAGATGAAGGATTTGGGCCTCCTTTATTATTTCCTTGGATTGGAAAGGAAGGTGAACTGTTTGTGTCTCAAGGAAAGTATGCCCGGGAGATACTGGAGAAGTTTCATATGCAAGGCTACAAGCCTATCGACACTCCTCTTCCAGGAAATTGGAGGAAAGAGGATGCTACATCGGCAGAGGTAGTGGATGCCACTGTTTATCGACAGTTGGTGGGTTCGCTCATCAATTTAGTCAATACAAGACCGAACATGTGCTATGTGGTGAACCAACTTTCACAAGCTATGGTTAAGCCTACCAAGCTCTTTTGGAAGGCAGGCAAGCATGTCTTGAGATATCTCAGGGTCACATCTGAGTATGGTTTATGGTACAGATAGTTGGATGAGGTGAAGTTGCATGGCTTCACGGATGCAGATTGGGCAGGAATCCCAACAGACAGAAAGAGCACATTAGGAGGGATTTTCAGTATCATATCTACGGAAATTTCTTTGTAAAACAGGAAACAAATATCTGTGGCACTCAGTTCAGCGGAAGTAGAATACATGGTAGCAAGTCAAGCTGCATGTGAGGTTATCTAGATGAGGAAGATTTTGGTTGGTTTATTCGGTTCACATTTAGATCCCACAGTAATACATTGTGATAATCAGAGTTGCATTAAACTCTTGGTTAATCCTTTGTTTCATGATATATATAAACATATTGATATCCAGTATCATCATATCAAATATTGTGTGCAGCGGAAGATCATGTTGCTTCAGTACATTCCTACGAAGGATCAGGATGCAGATATTCTGACGAAGGCGCTCACCAGGAGAAAATTTGAATACCATAGAGGTAAGATTGGGGTGAAGGATAATCCCTATCTTGTTGAGAGGGAGTGTTGAGATTCAACAAGATGATGAGCTTAGTGAAAAGAGTCGCCTTCACTAAGTGGGCCCGCAGGCTATTTTTGGCAAAAGTCTATTTTTAGACTATGTCTATTTTTAGACATGGTGATCATATTTCAGAAGTGTGCTATTTGTGGATGGTTGATCAAGTTGGAAAAATAGATGAAATTCTATTTTTAGAATATTGGGCGAAGTCTATTTATAGATCGTCACTCTAAAAATAGAAGTGTTGATTATTATTAGCTCTTAATAATAATCCGACATTAAACAACAACTTATTCTCTTGGAGCACTTAATTTCAGTGCAAAGATTTGGAAAATCAGTGGGCTGAGGGAATTACGCAATTCCCAAGGGAAACTGGTGGTTCATGCATGGAGGACTCAATTAGAACTGAAGTGGCAAAGTTATGACAGAGTTGGAAGAGTAGTTCATGGAGTTGTATTCAGTTTAACTTAGACTTAGTTGAGCTAGTTGTGTCTAGTCTAAATGAATGATACACTAGTGAGAGTGGAGTGAATTAATTAGTTAATTAATTCAAAAATAATAACTCATTAATCAACTGAACAATACAGCAGTTAACTACAGTGCATGGCAGTTCCAGTGGAGACCCAGTGGAGAGATAGGTGAAAGGGCAAGATGGACTATCTATTGTGACTATAGTGACGCATTGATTGCATCATACACACATTGGAGTTGCCAATGAGGATTGTGCAGTCAAGGCAAGGGTAATTCGCATTCATTCAGAGCTATTCTTCAACAGGGTTGCGCAGTGGAGGCAGGCTAGCAGGAGGGCAAAGATCGGTGCATGGATTTGCAGATTTTTTCCTGATTAGTGTGTGACGATTGTATTGTATTGAGAGCTTGATGTACTAAGCTTTGTTTGAGGATTGTTACATGATATCCATGATACATAATATATGATATTTGGGGTTTTCAGCTTGAGGCTTTCCTGTTAAACAACTGTGTTATGTGCGATTGTTTTTATTTATGCTTCACATGTGTGTGCAATTAATTTTCTGCAAAATATTAATAGTGGAATGATTCTGTATTTTGCAAGAAGTTAAAAATTTTGAGATCAAGGGAATCTGGATGTATGCATGCTTAATTTATGCTAATTTCTACATATTCACCCTATGCATCAACAACATCCCCTTTAAAAATGAGAATATTTCCAGTCCCAAAAGTAATAGGTTGTTTTCGGGCATCACCAAGCACCTCTATACCCCGAATCCTATCTACACAATCTTTATAGTTCTAGTAGAGAAATAGTCAAATGAGAAGACTATCCTCGGACCAAATAGCTTCATTCCACTATCAGACCTAAAATACCAACCCGACATCCCTATACAGATTAGTTCCAACCCCTTAGGATGCCATGTTAATCAAACGACATTTGAGTAACAGCGTACCCAAAATCCCTTCCATGGTCACATCCAAACCTAGATGACCTATCCAGTGCTGAAGACCAGAAAAATAATAGCAAAAGAAACACCAACCTGCAATTTTCGGTCCTTTCATGGTTGATCAGAAAAACTCTAGCTACTAGCCTTCTGTATTCTTCTACCATATGCAACCTGGTTCTATCCGACCCTCTACATTCCAACCTCCATCCGATTATGTGACCCTTGCTTCAACATCATATTATTAAGAATTTTTTTTGAAATGTGCAGAGGATTTCCGATTAAAACATGATCATACTATTTCGAAAACCCAATTCTGTAATTAAATGGAAATGGGTCACATGGTAGTCTACTTGAATGACAGGCTTAATGAGATTTTCTTTTCTTTATGAGTAATGATCCTGTGCTATTGGTAGCCATGAATGCCATTTCTTGGGCAAAGTAATGCCATTTTTTGTAATGGTTAAATTTTTACTATTTACTTAATAAATATTGATAGTTATAATAAAATTCTGGAGTCTTATTCTATTAGGTTAGTTATATAAATTAAATAGTTGATAAATAACTATAGGCATATGCCCAAAAACCCATAACTCATATTTAAAAATCTTGCAGTCTATACACATGTTTTTCTATATGAATATATATATATATTTTTTTTTCAATTTAATTTTTCTACAATGTACCTATAAAACTTTTGAAGACTTCAACCATCATTATCTCAAATTTTGGAAATATTTTAAAATCTAATTCTACAATCAAATAAAATATTTATAAAATCTACACTCAAATTCAATTCAAATTCAAAAAATCTAAAGTGAAATCAATTCAAATTCAAAGAAGCAGCTGTGGATGTTGTGCATCGAGAACTCGAAGTATGATTCTCTTTGAGCAAAACAATGGAAAATGTTGCATGTTTGGTTCTGTATCTGCTACACACACTAGAAAGTGTGAGATCAACAAGGGGGAGAAGACTTTGGAGATCGTCCATTAAAGAATATTGTGAGACCTGTGAGACCCTTCCTACCCCAAATGTCACTAGAGAATTACATGGCAAATGCCACCAAGGATGCTCAACAAGATAAAATATGTGTACTCTTTCACTAGTTACACTTTTAATTATTTAAAAAAAAAGGTAAATAATACATTATATTTGTGAATATTTTGATTCATAATCACATAATATATAAAATTGAATATTTTTTTAAAATTTTATGTACTAGATACTTATAAATTTTTTTATAAGTATGGTAAGTAGTTTAATTTTTAAAATAAAATTTTGAAAATATATTAGTTTATATTCATTTTAATTTTGGATTTATAAGTGTTAAGAGGGATTAAATTTATCGAGATGTAAACCTTTTTTTGAGTGTAAAGATTGAGGATAGGTTTACACTTAGTGACATTTGATCTTTCTTGGCGCTTAGTAGATCTAGAATTGAGATAGATCTAGCATAGTTTCACTTGTGCATGGCTACACAAAATTTGTTAACCATATGATTAATATGATCATTTTAAATATGTCTAAGATTAATCAAATGAGTTAATTATCTTCTACATCTCATTAAAATTGGACTTATATTTGTACTAAATACCTAAATCCTAACATATGACTCCTCACAAACATGACATATTGAAATTGAGCTAATCGATAAATCCTATCACAAAATTTTCAATGTGAAATATTGATATTAGCGAGACTTATAGGTTGAGCTTGGACATAGATATCTTTTAAATTTGATTTTTCGTAGGATTTTCTTCTGCATCTTGTATTATGCTGGAGTTGGTTGAATATTGTTTTTTTGTTGGTATGCTCTTTGTTATTCAGTTTTTCATTCCCTTTATTCTTTTGGCTCTTGATTTGTCATTTTATTTGTCTTTTTTTTGTTGATTTCCTCTTCGTTGTGAATTTTCTTGTATTATTTGCTCTTGACACACTTCAATTGTCATTTGTTGTGTCCTTCTTTGTTAATATGTTCTTTGATATACTCTTTATTGTTCAATTTTTTCTTTCATTTAATTTTGTTGTCCAATTGTCATTGCTTGCGACTGTCTTTGTTTCTCCATTAGTGGTTGACGCTCCTCAATTGTAAATTTTTATGCATTTTTCTGTCAACTTGCTCCTTGTTGTTCAGTTCTATTTAAGATGGATCTAGGAACTTTCTTGTTCATTTCTATTTAATTTATATCTAGGATAATTATTATTGTAACATAAAAATCAATGCACACAGTCAATAATTACTTTGTATATACTTTGAAATCAATGTACTTTATTAATTTAATTGCTTTGAAAGAAATACACATCATCCATTTCTTTACATTAAATAAAAAATTGACATCTACATTGAAATTAATGCATCCTCATTTGTCATTTTTTGTGCAGTTCTCTGTTGACTTGTTCTTTATTTTATATCTCTTAATTATGAATCAAGGCTTTGTTCATTTCTATTTAATATGAATGTATCATGATGATTATTGTAACACATAAATTAATGAACGTCATAATAAATATGAGGGATGATTATTGTTTGACCTTCAAATATACACAAGTTCCTAGCAATCCATTCTTCCCATTTGAGGAAGAAAGGTAAGGACTGAAAATGCCCCTTCACCTTATCCCATCTCTGAGCAGCATCCACGAAATCCACCGGAAACCATGATGGTTGGAGATCAAAATCACTAAACAAGTTCCATATATAAACAACCATGGGGCAGGTGAAGAATAAATGTTCCAGTGTTTCGTCATTTTGTAGACAGAATATGCACTTACCCGGACCATATAGGCCCCTCTTAATGAGAGCATCCCATGTGAGTATTTTCTTCTTCCATACCAGCCATCCAAAAAGTAGAATTTTAGCAGGAATTCTCCTATGTCAGAATTTCTCAAAACCAATAGAAGTATAATCATTAATGGAAAATAGGTTGATATTGTAGTAAATTTCCTTCAAAATCAATGATTCACCCTTCATTTTCCCAGCCCATACTAATTTGTCTCCGTTGTTATGGCAGAGGCATAAACCGGCCACCTAAATTTTTCCCTTATACTCCATCGATTCAGCAGCATTCTAGCCTGCAAGACCCATATGAGTAGTCATTTTTAGAATAGGCGCACTATGAGCCTAGTAATGGATCACCTGTGATAAATATATGATACTTCTATGAGCCAACCAGTGCACCATTCGTTGACTGATGAGGGAAACCTCTGTCATTCCGAAAATCTTTTCACCACTCAATAGTATCTTTTAGCCATTTCCAAATCTCCAAGCAAGCCCACCTGCAAAAAATTGTATGATTTTTCTGAAGCCCAGCCACATAACCAACATGGATCGAGGGTAAGTAAATTGGCAGTAGAATAATGTGTGAAGGGGGTCACCCGAGACATATTTGCACCTAATGATTTATGACTAGATACCATTGCCATGAATGGAAGACCATAAAGAATTGGTTAGGAGAGTTGAGTTGAAAGCCCCAGTGTTTAAAATGCCCCATCCCCTCAAATGTTTTAGGTAGAATAAAATCTCTAGTTTGCATAGGTGATGATTTTTTTCCATGTTGACCCCCCCATAAAAACTGAGATAGAATGACATTGATATGTGAAATAGTTTTCTTTGGAATGTAGAAGAGATGACCCAAGAATAAAATAAGCTGGGACAAGACCGCTTGAATCATTATAAACCGTCCTCCCAGAGACAACCACTTATGGGTCCATTTTGAAATTTTAAATTTGAATTTCTCAACAAGCCATAACCAATCTCTCACCTTATACCCACATGGTTTGATCTTGTATCTAAGATATAGAAACCCCTCTGCCACCAATTTATATTGGACACCAAGAAAACAAACAATAAAAGTAATCTCTGCCTCATCATCAAATTCACTAAGAAGGAAATATTTTGCCTTATTTATACATATTCCAGAGGCAGCAACAAATCAGTTAAGCAAATAGTGTATATAGAACCAGTGATTTCCAATGAGTCTTCCGAAAATAAGCAAACCATCAACAAATAAGGAGTGTGAAATACTCATAGAATTTGAGAAGGAGAAACCAGTAATGAAGCCCTCTCGTAATGCCATTTTCAAGAGGTTGCTAAAACCATCCATGACTAGTATGAATATCAAGGGCGACAAAGCGCATCCCTGCCTTAAACCACATTCAACACCAAAGAAGTTAGTAGGAATTCCATTTATGATAACATCATATCTGACCAAGGTTATGCATCCCATAATCCATCGAATGGATCCAATGGGGATCCCAACCTTCAGAAGAACAAGGAAGATAAATGACCAGTCAGCTCTATCATAGGCTTTGAGGAGATCGATCTTCATGATAAGGGATTCCTTTTTCCCAGCGTGCATGGAATTCATCGCTTCCCATGCAATAGAAATAGCATCATGTATAGAAAGTCCTTTAAGAAAACCATATTATTTCGGATAAATGGCCTTTAATAACGTCTCCCTGATCATGTTAACGATAATTTTAGAAGATATTTTATATATAATATTGCACAGGGAAATAGGTCTAAAACCTGAGAAGACCTTTGGATCAGATTTTTTGGGAATGAGAGCCAAAAAGGTGGCATTCATTTTTTCTGGTATATGCCCTAGAATCCGACCTTGCTCAACAATTGCAGTGATCTCATCATCCATAATATCAATAAAATGAATATAAAATTCAGTCGGCCACCCATCTGGTCCCGGGCATTTGTCATGAGAAAATGACTTCAATGTCGATACCACTTCCATTTTTGTGATTTCAGAGTTTAAAAATCTGATGGCCTCATCATCAAACATGCTGGGAATATATTGCAAAACCCAACGCTAACGATCTGATTCTATGTTCCAGTTTTCTTGGTAGAAGAACGAGAAATGCCTGTAGGCCTCCTACTGAATCTCCTGTGTTGTTGTAGCATAACTCCCATCTTGTCTTTGAATGTGCCAAATGGTAGTTTTATTCCTTTTATCATTTTCACTTTTATGAAAAAAATTTGTATTCAGGTCTCCTTCCTTGAGCCAATTAATCCTTCTTTTCAGCTTCCATGTAAGTTCTTCAATCTGCAGTATCTCCATATTTCTTTTCTGCAGTTGATCAATTAGATTGTATATCTCCCGATCGCGTGATTTATTTACAAAGTCTATATGTAGACTACAGAGACTTCTATAAATGTCCTTTATTTATGCTCGGATCAGGGCCTTCTTTTTAATCTCCCATTCTTTTGTTAGGCATTTGATCCTTTGTAGTTTTTTATGAAATATTTCCCATCCATAAGAGCTCTCGAAAGGAGTATTATTATTCCAACAATTTCTAATAAGCATGTTTTATTCGGGATCCTCCAACCATGCACGATTAAATTTAAAAGGAATCCCCCTTCTCCTTTGCTCCTCCCGCCATGTGAGAAAAATGGTCAAAGTTGCTACCAACAATATTTTTAGGGGAGTCTGAGATATCAAATGTTTTGTTAGGATGCGGGGAGGGGGGAGATGCCGAGTCAAGGGGTGGCATGGATGACGAGGTATATAAGGGCGTTGTTGGGGTGTTATATGGAGGTGGATCATCAAATGACACAGAAAAAAAAGGAGATTTTATGGTCAGTCCTACCCGTCTCAAGACCTGAAAATTTATTAACCATGGACTCATTATTACCCACCGGAAGTCTAGGATCATTGGGGGGAATAATATCATTTATAGGAGGAGTATATTTTTCACTAAGGGCGCTAGCAGAGGCATATACCTCATCATCAGTAGACGGAGGAGTAGACTTACCTGATGGGAGATATTCCTGTCTTTAATTTGTTACCATGTCCCTCCTCGAGCCATTAGTACTCTATTTCCACTGTCGTGGGAACCTGAGCATCATTGGACAACTTCCATTTAAATGGCCAGTGCAATGGAAAATAAGGCATTTGAACAGTACGCCCCAATAATCGACTCTTTGCCTATGCCTTCTTTATCCCCAGACCAGGTCCACATCCCCTGGTAGACCACTTGAGAAACATACCTCCACTAATAACCACGAAATTCTTTTATCATTGGACCCAAGAATACTAGGATCAATATACTTCGTACTCCCAATGGAGTTTCCAATGGACCTTAATGATTTTAACTTCTAGAATTCCAACGGGAGACCTAGAAGCTTTACCTAAAAAATTTTACTTTTTGGAGCCTCCATAACCTGGTTAAAGTCGAGATACTAGGGGAGTATTTGCATGAAGCTTTTCCCTCTAACCCACGTCTTGTTCACAATCAGAGCAACGTCTTTTTCATGCATGAAGTGGATAATAAACCAATTTTTTAGTAGTAAGCTAACCTTCAGGGTATAGCCCACAATTGGACTCTAATATTTCTTTGCCCAGTCCATCACATCCACATCATGTCCATCTGCGAACATCCAGCGACCTATAAGAGCTCGCTTCTGGAGACTAGCCACCTGCCCCCATAGGTCATCATATTCCAAAGCCACCTCCTTGATGTCCATTGCAGGTTTGTAACAGGAGGTCTGTTTCTATCCGCAACCCCACTGTAGTGTAGCACCTTTGCAGGCTACTTTTGAATTCCTCACAGTTGGTTCATATTTTTTGCCATCGTTGAAACCTGGGGGAACAATAATGAACTAAGCTATCAATCGAGAATCCACGTCTAATTCCCTTTGTCGATTTTGTTCAACTGCAACCGTGGAAGCAATTAGAGCTTCATGCGCGAACGTGTTAGAGGAAATAAAATCATGATTCTCTACCATGATGAGATCACTAAATGTTGCTGACGATGACCGTCGTGTATGTGGAATGGGTAGGTAGGTATGGGTCTAATCCCACTAAGAATTTGGAAATCCGAGACAATAACTGTCAAATGTGAAAATAATATAGTACAAACATTAAGAATGTTTGTATCCTGTGTTGAAAATCCCAACCACTCACAGCATATAAGTTATAGGAAGTCAGAGCATTAATTCATTGTTTTTTGAGAGGAGTGAGACCAGGATTTTTTGATCTAGGAAATGTCACCATCCTTGTAGATTCTATAAATGGAATCTGTCACCCACATATAGAACAACCTAGATATACCATTCCGTGTATACGTATAACCTTGATGTGCGTAATCTGTTAGCCACCCTAGATGTTATCACACCCACCATCAATGAACTTTGAATTCCTAGCCATTCATAAGAGCCGTCAATATAGCATTCACCACGAACTTCGGGCAAGTGTGCAAGTCCAGAACAATATTTCAGGCAAACAAAAACCGACCGGAAAAAAGGTGGTGAGCCTAGTCCACCGGAAAAACCAGAACAAAAACTAAAATGAGAAATTTAAACAAAGCAACGACAACAACAATAGCAGCTTGGGAATCGCACCACCTTGAGAAAATTTGAATGAAAAAATATTTGTAGGGTCTGGAAATAATGAAATATTCCACCCACTTACACCATAGATAATACCATTTTTGATGGATTTTGAACTGGTTGATAGTCAGAGTCGAACAATGATTCTTGTGAGGGGATTCTATCGTCACGATTTAACATTTTCCTTGCAGTTTGTATTGTACACAACCACTAATATGACTATAGAACCACACATTAAGAAAATGATCATAAACACCTCCTCCAGCTCAGTGGGCATATTCTACTAGATAATGACAGTGTTGGAACATGTATTCTGTTGAGATTCAACAAGATGATGAGCTCAGTGAAAAGAGTCGCCTTCACTAAGTGGGTCTACAGGCTATTTTGGCACAAGTCTATTTTTAGACATGGTGATCATATTTTAGATGTTGCAGGATGCTATTTATGGATGGTTGATCAAGTTGGAAAAACAGATGAAATTATATTTTTAGAATATTGGGTGAAGTCTATTTATAGATCGTTGATCTAAAAATAGAAGTGTCGATTATTATTAGCTCTTAATAATAATCCGACAATAAATAGCAACTTAATCTCTTGGAGCACTTAATTTCAGTGCACAGATTTGGAAAATCAGTGGGCTGAGGGAATTATGCAATTCCCAAGGGAAACTGGTGGTTCATGCATGGAGGACTTAGTTAGAACTTAAGTGGCAAAGTTATGACAGAGTTGGAAGAGTAGTTCATGGAGTTGTATTCAGTTTAACTTAATTAGACTCAGTTGAGCTAGTTGTATCTAGTCTCACTGAATGATACACTAGTGAGAGTGGAGTGAATTAATTAGTTAATTAATTCACAAATAATAACTAATTAATCAACTGAACAATACATAAGTTAACTACAGTGCATGGCAGTTCCAGTGGAGACCCAGTGGAGAGATAAGTGAAAGGGCAAAATGGACTATCTCTTGTGACTATAGTGATGCATTGATTGCATCACACACACATTGGAGTTTCCAATGAGGATTGCGCAGTTAAGGAAAGGGTAATTAAAATTCATTCAGAGCTATTCTTCAGTAGGTATTTCGCAGTGGAGGCAGGCTAGTAGGAGGGCAAATATCGGTGCATGGATTTGTAGATTTTTTCCTGATTAGTGTGTGACGATTGTATTGTACTGAGAGCTTGATGTACTAAGCTTTGTAAGAGGATTGTTACATGATATCCATGATACATAATGTTTGATATTTGGGGTTTTTAGCTCCAGGCTTTCCTGTTAAACAACTGTGTTATGTGCGATTGTTTTTATTTATGCTTCACATGTGTGTGCAATTAATTTTCCGCAAAAGATAAACAGTGGAATGATTCTGTATTTTGAAAGAAGTTAAATATTGTGAGATCAGGGGAATATGGATGTATGCATGCTTAATTTATACTAATTTCTACATGGTATCAGAGCATTTATAATTCTTGAAGATTGAAATTGTGAAGAATTGGTGAGTTTGTGCTGGTGGACAAGTCAAATTTGCTACAGAAGATTCTTGGTGTAGAAGTTGAGTATACATTGAAATGGCTTTCAATGGGTTGCGATTGGAGTATGCCCTTGATGGGAGCTCGAATTACATAGCCTGGAAGGACATGATGGAGGTGGTTCTAGAGGATAATGGACTGAACGAGTTCATCGATAGTGATGTTCCTAAGCCGGGATCTAGCGATGTTGCATTACTTGAGCATGGAAAAAGAAGACAGAAAAGACGAGAAGAATTTTGTTGGAAGGTGTGAAGGACCATATTTTGTCCAAAATTCACAGGAAAGCCACTCCATTATTAATGTGGAAGGCTTTGACAATTTTTTTCCAAAGCAGAAGTGACCAAAGGAAGCTGGCGCTTAAAGACAAGCTCAGAAAAATAAAAATGGAGAAGGGCGACAATATTCCAAAATACCTCACGAAGTTTTTACACTGCAAGGATGAACTAGGAAGTGTGGGGGTTACTGTTGATGATGAATACTTGGTGAGCTTGGCTCTCCTTGGGTTTCCAAAGAGTTGGCGTAGCTATGAAGACTCTGTCAATGGACGGGAGAAACTGTCGGGATGGGAGCGACTTTGGTCGGATCTTGTGCAGGAGAAGATAAGGCGGGGTACCAGGGATGGATCTTCATCGAAGAATGAAGATGAAGAGAATTGCGCTTTGGCTGCCAAAGAAAGGAAAGGGAAGGGGAAGAAATTTCCTTCAAAATCCAATGCTAAAGGAAAGAAGCAGGATTTGTCCAAAGTGAAGTGTTTTCACTGTCACAAACATGGGCATTTCGCCACTAACTGCCCACAGAAGAAGAAGAACAAGAAGGATGCTGGAGAGGCCTTAGCTTCACAATTTGAACTTGATTTCTCCTTGATCGCATTCTTGGTTTCAAGCGCAATGGGATCGGTGTGGTATCTTGATAGTGGTGCGTCTTTCCATATGACAGGAGACGAGGAGTTGTTTAGTGAATTGGAGGAGAAGGACCTCCAGATGCATATAGAGATGGGCGACGATGGTCGGTACAATGTGACTAGAATTGGGACCATTACCTTTGAGAGGGAGTCCAGTAATCCATTCTTGTTGAAGGATGTTATGCATGTTCTAGGTTTGAAGAAGAACTTGGTCTCGGTCGCAATGTTGGAAGACAAAGGTTATGATGTTGTTTTCAGTGAGGGAAAATACTTCCTTCGACATAAAGCAACGGGTCAAATCAAGAATATAGGGGTTCAAATTAAGAATCTCTACAAGCTGAAGGTAGATGGTTGCGCTGCAATGGTGGGCAAAGCAGAAGAAGTGGTGAGCCGGGATGAGGGTGAATTATGGCACAGGAGATTGGGCCATCTTCACTGTGGCACTTTGAAGATTTTGCAGTAGATTTCTGCTAGACTTCCCAAGGTTACTCTTGCACAGTTAGATCAGTGTAAGGGATGTACCATGGGTAAGTTTGTGAAGACCACCTTTCATGAGAAGGAGAACCGTGCTTTAGTGATCCTGGAGAGAATTCACACAGACGTGTGTGGACCTTTCTCGGTTGCTTCAACAACAAAACATAGGTATTATGTTATATTTGTTGATGAATATTCTTGTAGATGCTGGATCTTCTTCATGTAGAAGAAAAATGAAACGTTCTCAAAGTTCTGTGAGTTCAAAGCATTAGTGGAGAAGGAGTCGGGGAAGCAAGTGAAAGCTCTACGGAGTGATAATGGTGGTGAATACATATCGGGCAAATTCAAAGACTTCTGTAGAAAAGAAGGAATTCGAAGATAACTCATAACACCTCATAACCCACAACACAATGGGGTCATTGAGAGGAAAAACAAAACGATCGTGGGTGCTGCACGAGCGATGCTGCATGACCAGGGCCTACCGATGCACTTGTGGGTGGAATCATGCAACAATGTGGTTTATGTGCAAAACCGTTGTCCTCATAGAGTACTTGGCATGAGTACACTCGAAGAAGCTTTTACTAGCAAGAAGCCTGGTATTTCTCATTTGAATATTTTTGGCTCATTTGTTTACATTCATGTGACAAAGGACGCCAGGAAGAAGCTGGAGCTGACTGCAGAAGTTGGGATATTTGTGGGGTACACAGAAACACCCCATAATTATCGTGTGTATTTTCCTGCATAAATTTGATGATTGTGGTGCATCGATATACCCGTGAAAGCCATGATTAATTCGTTTGGAGAGGAGCTACACTTGGCGCAGGAGGAACTGTTTCAAAGATGAGCCTCAGATGATCGCCCACAGAGGAGATTCATGGAGTGGAGGAGTCCACTCATGTAGAACCAAACATCAGACAATGCAGAAAGTGGACCACAGAAGCTGAGATACTGAAGCTTTATGTGGCACAGAATGTAGGAGTCCCTACATCACAGCGCGGAGAGAGACAGTCACTTGACCGATTTATTGGATACATGGCTCTTATGAGCAAGTGTATCGTGACAGAGCCATATTATTTTGAAGAAGCAGTGCAGGAGCCCATATGGATAGCTGCCATGGTGGAGGAGTATGACTCCATTGTCAGAAACAATGCTTGGGAGATTGTTCCAAGGCCGGTGGGAAAATTAGTTGTAGAATCAAGATGGATCTACAAGGTAAAGAAAGTTGCTGATGGGATCGTCGAGAAGTATAAGGCAAGATTTGTTGCCCGGGGCTTCTCACAGATCGAGGGGATTGACTATGAAGAAAACTTTGCACCTGTCACACGATATTCTTCCATACAAACCATCCTCTCTCTCTCAGCGCAGATGGGTTGGCACATTCATCAGATGGATGTGAAGACTGCATTCCTTAATGGGATCATTGAGGAAGAGGTGTACATTGAGTAGCCTAAAGGATTTGAGATCTTCAGCAGCGAGTTGCATGTGTGCAGGCTCAAAAGAGCGTTGTATGGGCTGAAACAAGCACCACGTGCTTGATACACTCGGATCGACAGCTATTTCACTGGACTTGGCTTCACCAAGAGTGAGGCGGATGAAAACCTGTACCAAATTGTGGTGGAGGGTAAGATTTTAATCATTGTTCTTTATGTTGATGATTTAATACTAATAAGTGATGAGCAGTTGATACACTCATGCAAGGAAAATCTTGCAAAGGAGTTTGAGATGAAGGATTTGGGCCTCCTTCATTATTTCCTTGGATTGGAAAGGAATGTGAACTGTTTGTGTCTCAAGGCAAGTATGCCCGAGAGATAGTGGAGAAGTTTCACATGCAAGGCTGCAAGCCTATCGACACTCCTCTTCCAGGAAATTGGAGGAAAGAGGATGCTACATCAGCAGAGGTAGTGGATGCCACTGTTTATCAACAGTTGGTGGGTTCACTCATGTATTTAGTCAATACAAGACCAGACATATGATATGCAGTGAACCAACTTTCACAAGCTATGGTTAAGCCTACCAAGCTCTTTTGGAAGGCAGGAAAGCATGTCCTGAGATATCTCAGGGGCATATCTGAGTATGGTTTATGGTACATATAGTCGGATGATGTGAAGTTGCATGGCTTCACGGATGCAGATTGGGTAGGAAGCCCAACAGACATAAAGAGCACATCAGGAGGGATTTTCAGTATCGGATCTACTGCAGTTTCTTGGTACAACAGGAAACAAAGATCCATGGCACTCAGTTCAGCGGAAGCAGAATACATGGCAGCAAGTCAAGCTGCATGTGAGGCTATCTGGATGGGAGGGGAAGATCCGGTTGGTTTGTTCGTCTACATTTAGATCCTAACATTTAGATCCCACAAGGATACATTGTGATAATTAGAGTTGCATTAAACTCTCGATTAATCTTGTGTTTCATGATAGATCTAAACATATTGATATCCGGTATCATCATATCAGAGATTGTGTGCAGTGGAAGATCATGTTGCTTCAGTACATTCCCACGGAGGATCAGGATGCAGATATTCTGACGGAGGTGCTCACCAAGAGCAAATTCGAATACCATAGAGGTAGGATTGGGGTGAAGGATAATCCCTATCTTGTTGAGAGGGAGTGTTGAGATTCAAAAAGATGATGAGCTTAGTGAAAAGAGTTGCCTTCACTAAGTGTGCCCGTAGGCTATTTTTGGCACAAGTCTATTTTTAGACTATTTCTATTTTTAGACATGGTGATCATATTTTAGAAGTTGCAGGATGTTATTTGTGGATGGTTGATCAAGTTGGAAAAATAGATGAAATTATATTTTTAGAATATTGGGCGAAGTCTATTTATAGATCGTTTATCTATAAATAGAAGTGTCGATTATTATTAGCTCTTAATAATAATCTGACAATAAACAACAACTTATTCTCTTGGAGCACTTAATTTCAGTGCACAGATTTGGAAAATCAGTGGGCTGAGGGAATTACATAATTCCTAAGAGCAACTCGTGGTTCATGCATGGAGGACTCAGTTAGAACTGAAGTGGCAAAGTTATGACAGAGTTGGAAGAGTAGTTCATGGAGTTGTATTCAGTTTAACTTAGTTAGACTCAATTGAGCTAGTTGCATCTAGTCTCACTGAATGATACACTATTGAGAGTGGAGTGAATTAATTAGTTAATTAATTCACAAATAATAACTCATTAATCAACTGAACAATACAACAGTTAACTATAGTGCATGGTAGTTCCAGTGGAGACCCAATGGAGAGATAGGTGAAAGGGAAAGATGGACCATCTATTGTGGCTATAGTGATGCATTGATTGCATCACACACACATTGGAGTTTCCAATTAATATTGCGTAGTCAAGGCAAGGGTAATTCGAATTCATTTAGAGCTATTCTTCAGCAGGGATTGCGCAGTGGAGGCATGCTAGCAGGAGGGCAAAGATCGATGCATGGATTTCCAGATTTTTTCCTGATTAGTGTGTGATGATTGTATTGTACTGAGAGCTTGATGTACTAAGCTTTGTATGAGGATTGTTACATGATCTCCATGATACATAATATATGATAGGTGGGGTTTTCAGCTTCAGGCTTTCCCATTAAACAATTGTGTTATGTGCCATTGTTTTTATTTATGCTTCACATGTATGTGCAATTAATTTTCTGCAAAAGATTAACAGTGGAATGATTCTATATTTTGCAAGAAGTTAAATATTGTGAGATTAGGGGAATCTGGATGTATGCATGCTTAATGTATACTAATTTCTACATATTCACCCTATGCATCAACAACATCCCCTTTAAAAATGACACTATTTCCAGTCCCAAAAGTAATAGGTTGTTTTCGGGCATCACCAAGCACCTCTATACCCCGAATCCTATCTACCAAATATTTATAGTTATAGTAGAGAAATAGTCAAATGAGAAGACTGTCCTCGGAACAAACAACTTCATTCCACTATTAGACCTAAAATACCAACCCGACATCCCTATACAGATTAGTTCCAACCCCTCAGGATGCCATGTTAATCAAATGACATTTGAGTAACAGCGTACCCAAAATCCCTTCCATGGTCACATCCAAACCTAGATGACCTATCCAGTGTTGAAGACCAGAAAAATAATAGCAAAAGAAACACCAACCTACAATTTTCGGTCCTTTCATGGTTGATCAGAAAAACTCTAGCTATTGGCCTTCTGTATTCTTCTACCATATGCAACCTAGTTCTATCTGACCTTCTGCATTCCAACCTCCATCCGATTGTGTGACCCTTGCGTCAACATCATATTATTAAGAAAAATTGTTGAAATGTGCAGAGGATTTCCGATTAAAACATGATCGTACTATTTCGAAAACCCAATTCTGTAATTAAATGGAAATGAACCACATGGTAGTCTACTTGAATAATGGGCTTAATGAGCTTTTCTTTTCTTAATGAGTAACGATCCTGTGCTATTGGTAGCCATGAATTCCATTTATTTGGCAAAGTAATGTCATTTTTTGTAATGGTTAAATTTTTACTATTTACTTAATAAATATTGATAATTATAATAAAATTCTGGAGTCTTATTCTATTAGGTTAGTTATATAAATTAAATAGTTGATAAATAACTATAGGCATATGTCCAAAAACCCATAACTCATATTGAAAAATCTTGCTGTCTATAAACATGTTTTTCTATATGAATATATATATATATATTTTCAATTTATTTTTGCTACAATGTACCTATAAAACTTTTGAAGACTTCAGCCATCATTATCTCAAATTTTGGAAATATTTTAAAATTTAATTCTACAATAAAATAAAATATTTATCAAATCTACACTCAAATTCAATTCAAATTCAAAAAATCTAAAGTGAAATCAATTCAAATTCAAAGAAGTAGTTGTGGATGTTGTGCGTCAAGAACTCGAAGTATGATTCTCTTTGAGAAAAACAATGGAAAATGTTGCATGTTTGGTTATGTATCTGCTACACTACACTAGAAAGTGTGAGATCAACAAGGGGGAGAAGACTTTGGAGATCATCCATTAAAGAATATTGCGAGACCTGTGAGACCCTTCCTACCCCAAATGTCATTGGAGAATTACATGGCAAATGCCACCAAGGATGCTCAACAAGATAAAAAAAAAGGTAAATAATACATTATATTTGTGAATAATTTGGTTCATAATCACATAATATATAAAATTGAATATTTTTTTAAAATTTTATGTACTAGATACTTATAAAAAATTAAATAAATATGGTAAGTAGTTTAATTTTTAAAATAAAATTTTGAAAATATGTTAGTTTATATTCATTTTAATTTTGGATTTATAAGTGTTAAGAGGGATTGAATTTATCCATATGTAAACCTTTTTTTTTTAGTGTAAATCTTGAGGATAGGTTTACACTTAGTGACATTTGATCTTTCTTGGCGCTTAGTAGATCTAGAATTGAGATAGATCTAGGATAGTTTCACTTGTGCATGGCTACACAAAATTTGCTAACCATATGATTAATATGATCATTTTAAATATGTCTAAGATTAATCAAATGAGTTAATTATCTTCTACATCTCATTAAAATTGGACTTATATTTGTACTAAATACCTAAATCCTAACATATGACTCCTCACACACATGACACATTGAACTTGAGCTAATCGACACATTGAACTTGAGCTAATCGATAAATCCTATCACAAAATTTTCAATGTGCAATATTGATATTAGCGAGAGTTATAGGTTGAGCTTGGATATAGATATCTTTTAAATTTGATTTTTCGTAGGATTTTCTTCTGCATCTTGTAGTATGCTGGAGTTGGTTGAATATTGTTTTTTTGTTGGTTTGCTCTTTGTTATTCAGTTTTTCATTCCCTTTATTCTTTTGGCTCTTGATTTGTCATTTTATTTGTCTTTTTTTTGTTGATTTCCTCTTCGTTGTGCATTTTCTTGTATTATTTGCTCTTGACACACTTCAATTGTCATTTGTTGTGTCCTTCTTTGTTAATATGTTCTTTGATATACTCTTTATTGTTCAATTTTTTCTTTCATTTAATTTTGTTGTCCAATTGTCATTGCTCGCGACTGTCTTTGTTTCTCCATTAGTGGTTGACACTCCTCAATTGTAAATTTTTATGCATTTTTCTGTCAACTTGCTCCTTGTTGTTCAATTCTATTTAAGATGGATTTAGGAACTTTCTTGTTCATTTCTATTTAATTTATATCTAGGATAATTATTATTGTAACATAAAAATCAATGCACACAGTCAATAATTACTTTGTATATACACTGAAATCAATGTACATTATCAATTTAATTGCTTTGAAAGAAATACACATCATCCATTTCCTTACATTAAATAAAAAATTGACATCTACATTGAAATTAATGCATCCTCATTTGTCATTTTTTGTGCAGTTCTCTATTGACTTTTCTTTATTTGATATCTCTTAAGTATGAATCAAGGCTTTGTTCATTTCTATTTAATATGAATGTATCATGATGATTATTGTAACACATAAATTAATGAATGTCATAATAATTACTTTTTGCGTACAGTGAAATCAATGCATTTAAGGTAAACAATCAAATATGACTAGAAATCATCATCTACTTAAGATCATTGCAGCTAGAGAAATTAATAAAATACCATTAAAAATTAACATCTACACTAAAATCTCTACATCTATTTCAATAAAAACAAAATATTAATATTATAGTATTAACTTTACATATACCTTTATCTTTTTAATTAGTGAAAATTTTTAATTTTATAATATTATAATATTAACATAACATAATATTATATAATATTAATTAATATGTTATATATATATATAACAAAGCAATTTGGGAGTGAACCCTAAATGTGTGCATTAAGTAAGCAAAGAATGTTATGTAATTTATGAAAACTCTTTCCATATATTTCAACATCTATATTTCAATATCTTATACATCTTCTTCCTACACATCTAACATGGAAAATTTTCCATATATAAGACAAAACAGTTTGGGAGTGAATCCTAAATGTGTGCATCAAACACATAATTTATACAATTTCTTTCCATATATGTCAATATTGTATAGATTTATGCCAAACTATGTCAAAAATAGATTTAGATGTATTTAAAATAAATATATTGATTTAAAAATTTGCTTATGATTTAATTTTTTATTTATGTTTGCGAGTATATAAATTAAATCAGTATCATTTTATGATAGACATAAAAAAAACTTACATTTCGTTATACATCTCACATTGCCAATATTAAAAAAACCATAAAAATTAACTTAAGTATAACCTTATTTTAAATAATAATCATAATAATTATTATTTATAATATATATATATATATATATATATATATATATATATATATATATATATATATATATATATATATATATATATATATATATATATATATATGGGTTAATAAAAAAAACCATATAAGTGTTGAAATTAGATGACAACGAATTTATCTAAACATGGATCGAGATCCTATTATTTAGCTTTTAGTTGTAAGCAGACAACCTTAATTAGAATATGGATAGGAACACATTTAATGAATTTAGTTTTGTAAGAGATGTTATAAATCCATGTAAGCCCATAGAGGTTGTAAGAGAGATATGAGAGAAACGTTGTTTGTAAATTCATAACTTGAACAATAAGAGAAACGATACCATTGCTCCGTGGATGTTTCCCTCTTGAGGGTTTTACCACGTAAATATGTGTGTTTATGTTTTGTCTATTTTGTCATTGTTTTTTGTTAACTCACATTTATATTTTTCCATTATGTATTATTTATTTCATGGTTGTAGAAATCCAACAATTGGTATCAGAGCACGTTGGAGGCCATGAGAGGACGAATTCGGAAGGGGCAAGTTTCAAAGACGAGCCGCGTTTTCTAATCAGGGGCGAGTCTTGGAGGGTCGTGCTCACGTAGATCCGAACTTCATGCATGGACATTGTTGCAGGGGTGAATTTTAGGGAGGTCGCGTCCACAGGCCGTCGAACCCCGCAACAAGGTTGCGCCCAACAAGGGAAGATACGCGCGATAGAGGAAAAAGTAGTGATGGCGAAGACACATAGTGCGAAGTTCAGATCAAGAAATTTTTTGGAAGCAATAATTTCGAGTTATGGAAGGTCAATATGCGGGATATACTGTGTGTGCGGGGTGTTGTGAAGGCACTCGTAGGAAAGGCGAACAAACCCGCGGTTATGGATGATGATGATTAGGACGAGATGGAAACTCGAGCTCTCAGTGCTATTCGTCTATGCTTGGCTGACGATGTATTATTCAACATCGTGTCTGAAACAAAAACAGCAGGACTCTGGAAAAAATTGGAAAGCCTGTACATGATTAAATCCTTGACGAATAGAATCCTCATGAAGCGTCAGCTGTATACCTTGCATATGAAGGAAGGTATGAAAATTTCAGAACATTTAAATACTTTTAGTACTCTTATTTGTAAATTGGACAACACGGGTGATAAAATTTCGAATGAAGATAAGGCGATTACATTATTAAGTTCTCTTCGTGAATCTTGGGATCATTTCGTAACCTCTATTAGTTTCAGTTCTAACGAGTCTTAGTTTTGATGACATTGTTGGAGCTATGATTTCTGAGGAAACTCGAAAGAAATATTCCCTGGAAATTTTGACATCAGAAGTTATGGTGGCCAGAGGCAGAACTACTGAGAGGGGACAACATTCGAAGGGCCCAGCTATATCCAAGTCGAAGGGAAAAAATAGCAAGTTGAAGTGTTGGTTATGTAACAAATCAACAAAGATTGTTGGAAACATAAAGATGCATCTGTTACACCATTTTTTTGGTCATCTAACCTATTATCATTAGATGAACCCAAGTACACTATGTAAGACCAATTTTACCCTAAGTAAAATTGCTTTCACTATGTGAAATAACTTAGTAAAACACCTTTATTAAGTTGTTTATGGTCTAAACAGGAAACCCCAAAATGAAATAATAAACAAATCTATATTTGTTTATATTTCCTGGTCATATTTAACCCAAAACAAGGAAATCAATTAAATAAATCCTTATTTATTTGATTATTTCCTAGGAATAAGTTATTTAATCTTTATTTAAATAATATTCCTAGTTAAATTTGACTAAATCATTTATAAATAATTAAATAAATCATTATTTATTTAATTATATTTCCACCATTCCCTTAAAATAATAAATAAATCATTTATTTATTTATTATTTATAAATAAAGGAATTGACCCAAGTCAAAAATCCCTTTCCCTCCAACAAATATAATAAAATATTCCTAAAAGGTGGTTCTAGAATTTGATTAATACTATTTTATTCATGCATCAAGTTCTAGACCGCCCTAATATTTTGTTATAAATAGAAGGTTTTTCCCATTCATTAGTCACATTTTCATTGTATTAGATCACTCTGGATCTATACTCTTGGTTTGACTTTGAGCCATTATCATTGTCACATTCTTCATCACTTGCTTTGTGAGCTCCCTTTGAGTTCTATGTTTGTCTGGGTTTTCTACACCAACAAGAGAGAGAAATTTTAGATCTGAAATGCTGAGGACTTTCAAGAACCCATCCCATTGAGGAGAATTGGAAACACCTTTCTTGTTTTCCTCTCAGGTGCCCCTTTTTAATATAAAAATTCTTTCAAATATATTATTCTTGTCTTGTCTATTGGATGCATGGAGCAACGTTTTATTCTCACTGCTTAATGTCTTTTATGATTAGATCTGGATTTGTGCAACTTTATTTGGATCACCTAACTGCAGATTTAAAGATATTGGCAGCCATAATTGATGTTAGGGCTATTTGTTATGCATAGCTAAAGTGGTATTTTTCCGACGAAAGATTCATACTAACAATTGGCGACTCCGCTGGGGAAGATCCAAAGGGGACTATAAAAACCTCCCTGCCTTTGTCGGTTTTTCTTCTTCCCTTTGTCCCGTCATCTTTGCACCCCCAAGGCGTATATCTCAGAGACTTCTTAGCCTTCACCCTCAGTTTCCGGTTGGTCGACCTACTCCTTCCCGCTGTCGTCGCGTTAGTCCCCCTTCGAGTCCGCACTTCGACTCCTTTTCTAATTCTTTGGGTTCTCCCCCTACTTTTGGTTCTCCCCCTGTTCCCTTTACCATGTCTGGTCTAGGGCCTAACACTAGCAGCATCCCTGGCCATAATGCTGGGAATGTTACTAGCGGCACCGCCACGGGAAATACCTCGACTGCTCCCTTGCTCCCCTTCATGGCAGGCCTCAGTCTCCTCGATTTCAATCAGTTGATCAATGATCCTATCCGCCACGATGTTAGTTGGTCTGCTATGCCAAACAAACTCCTCTCCGACATTCCCAAGTTTGAAGGCCTTGCTGGTGAGGATCCCTCCAACCATATCCGATATTTCCACATGTGGTGTTCATCCCATTCCATTATTGATGATTCCATCCATCTTAGATTGTTCCAACGCACACTTATAGGCAAAGCTTCTAAGTGTTATGTTGATCAACCCACTTCCTCTCATACCACCTTTGCGACTCTTGCCCGGCTTTTTTATCTTACTTCTAGCTTCCCCTTCATTATGACACTGGTATCGAACTTTTGAATTCTTTCCGTCAATCATGTGCGACCCGCCTATCCGATCATGTCCAGGAATGGCAGAGAAGAAAGAGCCTATGTCAATCTCCTACCTTCGAAGACCGTGTCTACATGGACTGGTTCCTTAGATCTCTTTTGCCCCCTATCGGGAAAGATGTCGCATCGCATTTTCCTCAAACCGAAGAAGCTGCCCTCCAAATGGCATTCAAATATGACCTGATCTATGCTTAGACGGGTTATGTTTATACTATTCTACCTGATCTCCCTAGACTCGGTGATGCCAATGTACTAGGGGCACCTCATGCCACCGACGGTATCGTTGGAGCTATCTCTCATACATGCACCCAACCTCCCATGGGTTATGGTTTTCCTGGGGGGGGAGGCAGCACCTCCCGCACTTCTTCCCCTCCCGGTAGCACGTCTCTAGGATACAACATGCCCCCTCTTTTGGCCCAACCTCCTACTTGCCACACTATTACCCAACCCCCTTATTATCCATATCCTCAGCTTGGTGCTCCAACTCCTCCAACATCAGCACCTCTGCCTCCCTTGCCTTCTCAACCCCCGCAACAGCAGTCACCGCCCCCTCAAGAGCAAGTGGATGCACAGCAGGAATTTGTGGCTGCCCAACTACCTGATGGACAGGCGGCCACTCAACCTTCCCCTTCTGGTTCCTTTGATTACCAGATTCTCATGATGAACTCTGATCAACCTTTACCTGTCGATCTTAACGTTGAAACTCGGTCTCATTAGTACTCCACGCCTCCCGCTCCGTCTGTCCCCGAGTCCCCACCTTCAGGTCCTATAGAGCCTCTGTCGACACCCAATGGTCCCTTGCAAGTCCCTCCACCCAAATATGAGGTTCATACCAAGATTCCTAAGGGCCCATTATGCCGAAATGCTGCCTCTGGTTGAGCTACCCATTCATATAGCATAGTAGATGATCTGGCACAATCTCCTGCTGCAATTTCAACACTGGAACTCCTCCATTCGTGTCCTTCTCAAAAGAAGGCTCTACTATCTTCCATGGGTGCTGTAGATCTTGCTAATGACCAATTGATCATTTTCGATGTCCGTCAGTCAGACCATCCCCCCCTTACTGCTTCTGTTGCTTTCCAAATCCTAGTCAAAATACGAAATGCCAACGTCGCTCGGTGTATTATTGATGAGGGGGCATCTACATGTGTGATGTCTGCTTTGGTTTGGAAACAACTCAGATCTCCTGAGCTGGCCCCTTCCACAATCACCCTTCGTGCGTGGGATGGCCATGCCTCCTAGCCCATTGGCCTATTCCGTAATTGTCCTATCGCTCTTGCGGGCAAGACTGTTTGCGTTGACATTGAATTCATCGACGCCCCTATTGATTATAACATTATTTTGGGGTGGAGCTACACCTATGCCATGTCTGCTGTCCCATCTGCGGTCCACCGCAAGATGTTTTTACCTCATAATGGAAAGATAGTCACCATTGACCAGTTGACATATCATGAGCCAAAATCTCAGATCTCCCCTGAGTCGACCATCTCTTTTGTACCCAATAAGCAAACCATCGATTCTTTGACCAATGTCTCCCCCGGCGTCTACAAAGACTCCTCCTTGCTTGGAACTTTCCCTAGTATTCCTCCTCCTCCTGTCTCTAATCCCAGCTTAGCGAATGTTTGCATGATGCAATCATATCAGGCTGACCTTAAATGGCCCGCTTCGACTAGTCAGCAACCTCAACCTCAACCTCACCCACCGCAACCTGCTCCTTGCCCTCCACCTCAGCCAACCAGACCTCTTCCTTCTGGTCCTTCTCCTACAGCTGGTACCCATGAGCCCCTCTATCCTCCTAGGTCGGTTCCACCAGGTCTCAACCATCTTGGAGCCGTCCCTCCTGGCCATTACCCTGTTGGTCAGATACCTTTCCTTGCTCCCCCTCCCGAAGCCTATTCGGTTCCCATCATGGCCACCCTCTCCCTCCCCAATTTGACCGTGAGCATACCCGTCTGGTACCTTGACCCTCCAGCCACTACCCCGCCTAGTCAACCCAAACCTTATCTTGCTTTGACCCCGGTTCAACCGGTCCCCATGAATTCTCCCGCTGCAACAGTGCCTCAGTCACCTCAACAGGAACCACCTCCTGTTGCGACCGCTTCGGGTAAGAATGGCAAAGCTTGTAGGGGGGCATGAAAGGACAAGGCTGCCCCGACAAACCCTGCCCCTCCTCGACCTCCAAAGCATACCATCCAATTTGCTTTGTGTGATGTTGTCGGTCACGCCACCCATACCTGTCCTGAATTGCCTCATCTCAAGCCCATGGTTAATGTCGCGTTCCCTGAGTCCACGGTCCCAAAAGCCTTTGTTCCTTCCGCGACCGCAGCCAAGAACCCCAAGACTATTCACACCAACCACCCCTGTGATTTGTGTGATATCCATGGCCATTACACCCACCGTTGTCCCCACCTCCAGGGCTTCCGCACCTCTCTAGCTGCGGTCCGCCAATTCGAGGCCAAGTGCAACGACTCCACCTCTCCCCTATTTTCACGTTTTGCTTCGGTAGAACTATTAGACATGATGGCTCCCATTGAAATTCTCCCTCCTGATGTCGAGATGATGGAGCCTTCATCCACCATCTTCTACCTATCATCATCCATGAGACCCTTAGGGAACATTCCCTCTAAATCCTCCCCTATTGTTTCGCTTGACCTTCCTTCAGCGATCACCCTGGGCTCAACATCGGTAGATCCTTTATCTGCTTACTCTTCTGTCACCCCTTGTGACGATGCGCATGTGAACCTCTCTTCTCATGATGGTGAGTCAGGTAGCTTCACCGCGTCAGGTGGTCTTTCTTCCACCAGTCACCCCATCTTCTATCACAATGATGACATTATGGAAGAAATCCCCACCCCTGACTTTATCTATTCCCCCTTACATCGAACCCATGCGTTTGCACCACATTCACCCCGTGGCCATTACATTGAAACCCCATGTCACCAACCTATGGGTTTTCTAGGAGAGCATCAGTTCCTTATCTCCAAATCCTTTCTTTGGGATAGTGACACCAAGTATGCCAACCCGGAAACTTAAAGTCCATTTGATTCATAGATGCAGTGATAAAAGAGATTGGTAATCCTCCATTTCCTTTCTCATACTGCATAACCATAATGAAACCAAATGAAGCACCACATCATTAAAATGTGTTTAGATTCCCCTTTATACATTTTGGCATGACCACAACATGCTTGGGGGCACCTATGCCCCTCAACCATAACCCTCCTCAAAATTGAATTTCTTCTCTTGCAACACTCATACTAGGGGCACCACTTGGCCTCCATACTTGTCCATGCTCGTGTTTATGTTCGTCGTGAGTTACCATCTTGTACTCACGTTTTTATGGTCCCCCATTAGACCTTTACTGTGTGGCAGCACCATCGAGTCGCCCTTTTTTAGAGCATCCGAGTTGAGTCATCATCGCATTCATGGAGTCTATCTTGAGTCCCTTTGTATTCCGCTATAGTCCTTCATCCTTCATTGCTTGGTCCCTCTCTTGTGTTGCACATTATGTCCTTCAGTCCCATTGTCACTTATCCCTCATGATATTGTGTCAGTCGCTGCCAAGCCATTCATGCCCTTTATGCTCTAACAAGGGAAGTCGTCCATCCGCTACTCAGTATCCCCCATTTCATCATCATCATTAGTGTTCGTATGTTAGTCGCTCTACTATTTTCTCTCGTGCCTTAGTTGAGGATCCCTTATTGCCTCACCTATGGCAGAACTTTTTCTGTCGACATCAGCTCATTTACTCCAGAAGACAGGTCTAGAGGGTGGTGTATCTTGGTTCCAGCTCCTTTCAGCATGATTGTGATCCGTATACTTGATGGTCCAGTGATGCAGCAGTAGCTATTGGTGATTCTCGGGTATGTGTGAGATGTCTCAACCCTCATGAGGGGGTGGCCCTGTAGGTAGCCCCCCACATGCCCGGATGACTTCTTCATTTCAACCTTTGATGCCAGCTCCTTCCATTTGATGATGTCAGCCTCAGCCACTTGCAGCGCCTTTTCGCTTTGCATGTATCAGTCAAATTTTGCGAGCCCCTCCCCGTGTATAGGGGGCATTTGGGTTGTATTTGTATCTCATGTACTAAAATATTATTGTATAAGTCCTGACTGTTATTCCAAGCACATCATGTATGTGGGATTCATCATTCTATTTTTTTGGCTCGTATTTATGCCAGCATGTACTTTATAGTTCGGTTCCTTGTTTACTGGACATACTATTCTTTTCTACTTTTTCATGGCGGGCATAGGTATGCCTCCCCTGCCGCCTTTAGCACAGGTACCACTTCATAAACTAGAGACTTGTTGCACTGCAAGTCTCATCTCCTAAGGGTCTAGTCCTTTAGCACATTAGACTACCTTACATTTCTCTCTCTGACTTCCCTCTTGATGTCTAGTGATTGAGTTCTTACAATGTACTTCGGTCATACGATTTTCTCCTAACACTCGTACGTTGGGGGGCAATCTATTACACCATTTTTTTGGTCATATAACCTATTATCATTAGATGAACCCAAGTACACCATGTAAGACCAATTTTACCCAAAGTAAAATTGCTTTCACTATGTGAAATAACTTAGTAAAACACCTTTATTAAGTTGTTTATTGTCTAAACAGGAAACCCCAAAAGGAAATAATAAAAAAATCTATATTTGTTTATACTTCTTGGTCATATTTAACCCAAAACAAGGAAATCAATTAAATAAATCCTTATTTATTTGATTATTTCCTAGGAATAAGTTATTTAAATCCTTATTTAAATAATATTCCTAGTTAAATTTGACTAAATAATTTATAAATAATTAAATAAATTATTATTTATTTAATTATATTTCCACCATTCCCTTAAAATAATAAATAAATCGTTTATTTATTTATTATTTATAAATAAAGGAATTGACCCAAGTCAAAAATCCCTTTCCCTCCAACAAATATAATAAAATATTCCTAAAAGGTGGTTCTAGAATTTGATTAATAATATTTTATTCATGCATCAAGTTCTAGACCGCCCTAATATTTTGGTTATTTAAATAGAAGGGTTTTCCATTATTATATCACCTTTTATTGGTTTAGTCACTGACTCACCATAACTTTACCGTCTGGCTTTTGAAGCTTCAAGATAATACAGCAGATTCTTAACTATGGCTTTAGTAGCTCTGAGATGAGTTCTATGTTTGTCTGGGTTTTCTACACCAACAAGAGAGAGAAATTTTAGATCTGAAATGCTAAGGACTTTCAAGAACCCATCCCATTGAGGAGAATTGAAAACACCTTTCTTGTTTTCCTCTCAGGTGCCCCTTTTTAATATAAAAATTCTTTCAAATATATTGTTCTTGTCTTGTCTATTGGATGCATGGAGCAACGTTTTATTCTCACTGCTTAATGTCTTTTATGATTAGATCTGGATTTGTGCAACTTTATTTGGATCACCTAACTGCAAATTTAAATATATTGGCAGCCATAATTGATGTTAGGGCTATTTGTTATGCATAGCTAAAGTGGTCTTTTTCCGATGAAATATTCATACTAACAGAATCTCAGGAGGAGGAATCTAGAAAGGAGGCTAACATAGCCGAGAAGGATTCAAGTATGGTTGATGAGGTATTATCTACGTCTATTGTCTCACAGTACCATTATGACTGGTTAATTGATTCTAGGGCATCCCATCACATGTGTCTATATAGGAATTGGTATTCTACGTATCAATCTATTGATGACGAGGTAGTTTATATGGGTAATGATGTGACATGTAAAACTATTGGGATAGGGAGTATCATAATTAAAATGTTTGATGGGACTGTTAGAACACTGACAGATGTGAGACATGTGCCTGACCTTAGAAAGAATTTGATATCTTTGGGATTTTTGGATTCTGGTGGATATAAGGGTTCAGTTCAAGGTGGAGTTTTGAGGATATCAAAAGGTATCTTGATTGTCATGAAAGCTAATAGAGTCGGGAACCTGTATAAACTTGAAGGAAGGAAAAAAATTGATCAAGCACGAGTCACATCAGAGGATGCAGGTGAATCCACTCACTTATGGCATCAACGATTGGGTCATATCAATGAGAAAGGAATAAAGGTACTTGTTGATCGTAAACTACTTCCTAGTTTAAAAACTGTAGATTTGAAGTTCTATGAGCATTGTGTTTATGGGAAACAAGCTAGATAGAAATTTAAACCTCGAAAACATACAAGTAAAGGTATCCTTGACTATATTAATTCAGACCTTTGGGGTCCATCTCCGAAACTCTCGTATGGAGGATCATCATATTTTGTTAGTTTTATAGATGATTACTCGAGAAAAGTATGGATCTATTTTCTAAGGAGAAAATTTGATGTATTTAACAGTTACAAACAGTTTAGAGTTTTGGTTGAAAAGAGCACAGGAAAATCCATTAAATGTCTTAGAATAGATAATGGAGGAGAATTTACTTCTAAGGAATTTGATAAAATTTTCAAGAATGAAGGGATCGAAAGGCATAGAACCATTGTTTACACTCCGCAGCAGAATGGCATTATTGAATGCATGAATAGGACTCTGCTCGAGAGAGCAACGAGAATGCTCAGTAATGCAAAGTTGCATCAATAATTGTGGGGAGAAGCTTTGCTTACAACTTATTACCTGATTAATCGATCACCATCAATAGCAATTGACTGCAAGATTCCAGAAGAGGTATGGACAGGCCAACCATGTAATTATTCTAGTCTTAGAGTTTTTGGTTGTGATGCCTATGCACTTATTCCGAAGAGTTAGCATTCCAAACTAGATCCTAAGTCATAGAAATTAGTCTTTGTTGGATATGGTGATGGTGCAAAGGGGTATATATTATGGAATCCTACTGCCCATAAGATCATCATACATAGAGATGTCATATTTGATGAAATTTCACTCATGAAATCAGATGAAAAGAATGCCATGAAATAGGTTAATGTACCACAGTTACAGTAAATTCAATTTGATATACATTCATCCACGGGTGAAGATCCTGAAGATGTCTGTGAGAAGGATATTCATGAGGAAATCACTTAGGAGGATGGGCACACTGAAACACCTTGGGAAATTGATGTAATGCCACAAAAAGCTCTAAAAATATCTACACGGATCAGATCAATTCCAAGAAGGTATGATGATTTTGTCACTTCTGTTGCTTTAATTTCTAATGAAGGAGAACCAAGTTGTTATAAAGAAGAAATAGAGGTTTCAGATAGTGACAAATGGAAACATGCCATGAAAGAGGAAATTGATGCTTTGATTAAGAACAAAACCTGGGATCTGGTGGAACTTCCAAAGAACATGAAAACGATTGGTTGTAAGTGGGTATACAAGTTGATGAAAGGAGATGATGATACTATTTCTAAGTACAAGGCAAGGCTGGTTGCAAAAGGGTTTTCTCAGGAAGAAGGTATAGACTTTCATGAGATTTTTTCACCAATTGTAAAAATTGTTTCTATTCGTATGGTGTTAGCACTAGTTAGATTGCTTAATCTCGAATTAGAGTAGCTAGATGTTAAAACTGCATTTCTACATGGAGATTTAGATGAGGAAATTTACATGGAACAATCGGAAGGGTTCGTTCAAAATCACAACAAAAGGTTTGTTTGCAAACTCAAGAAATCATTGTATGGCTTGAGGCAGTCTTCAAGGCAATGCTACAAGAAGTTTTATTCCTTCATGGTGAGCCATAATTTTAGCAGAAGTGAATATGATCATTGTGTTTACTTTAAAAGGTTGGATAATGGAAAGTTCATTATATTGGTGTTATATGTTGATGATATTCTTGTAGCAAGCAAAAGCATGGTTGAAATTAGCAGGTTAAAGGTTCAATTGGCTAGGGCATTCGATATGAAGGATCTAGGAGCAACAAGGTAGATCTTGGGCATGGAGATACACAGAGACAGGACAAAAGGCAAGCTGTGGTTATCACAAGAGAAGTATGTGGAGAAAATACTTCAGAAATTCGGTATGGATAAGGTGAAACCAGTTAATATCCCTTTGGCTTCGCATTTTAAACTTTCTTCAGGTTTGTGTCCCAGCAATGATGAAGAAAAGGAATATATTTCTCGTGTACCATATGCAAATGCAGTAGGAAGTTTGATGTATGCGATGGTTAGTACTAGACCAAATATTTCAAATGCAGTTGGTGTTGTCAGTAGATACATGGAAAATCCAGGTAAAGAACATTGGGAAACAATGAAATGGGTGCTCGATATCTTGAGGCACAAGCAATTATTGTATCACTTTTGATGGATGCAGTGATAAGGTTTGCAGTTATGTTGATTTAGATTTGCAGGTGATTTGGACAAAAGGAGATCTACTTCAGGTTATGTCTTTACTCTTGCAGGTGGTCCTATTAGTTGGATGTCAAAGCTTCAAAGCATTGTTGCTTTATCCACTACTGAGGCAGACTATGTATCTTCTTCACACGCTTGCAAAGAGGCAGTATGGTTAAAAGGTTTATTAGGTGAGTTAGGACAGTTTCAGAAAAGTGTAAAAAATTTCTGTGATATTCAAAGTGCAATTTATTTGGCTAAGAATCCAGCTTACCACAATAAGTCGAAACATATTCCAGTTAAATACCATCATGTAAGACATGTTATTGATGAAGGAATGTTATTCTTGATAAGGTCCACACTCAAAAGAATTGTGCAAACATGTTCACAAAACCAGTTATATTAGAGAAGCTCCAGTGGTGCTTGTCTTCTCTTGGCTTGCAGAAAAGGTGATGAACAAATGAGCAAGGTATCAGGTTAATTGTTGTCAAGGTGGAGATTGTTGAAATTAGATGACAACGAATTTCGCTAAACATGGAATGAGATCCTATTATTTAGCTTTTGGTTGTAAGCAGACATCCTTAGTTAGAATATGGATAGGAACATATTTAACGAATTCAGTTTTGTAAGAGATGCTATAAATCCATGTATGCCCATAGAGGCTATAAGAGAGATATGAGAGAAACGTTGTTTGTAAGTTCATAACTTGAACAATAAGAGAATCGATACCATTGCTCCGTGGATGTTTCCCTCTTGAGGGTTTTACCACGTAAATCTGTATGTTTATGTTTTGTCTATTTTGCCATTGTTTTTCGTTAACTCACATTTATATATTTCCGCTGTGTATTATTTATTTCGTGGCTGTAGCAATCCAACAATAAGTTAAAAAAAAAAAACAATTAACAAAATTTTTAATTATGGAAATTCAAGTTCATTTTATCATAAATATTCTTTACTTGTAAATAGTTTTTGTTACGATACCATGGGCAATATCACGACTTATCAATACCACATGCCCTAAAAACCATAACTTATATTCATATCACATATATTTTTATGACAATTTTTTTAATTAAAAATGGTAAAAAAACATAACTACTTCTAAAATAGATCTTGATTTTTAATGTGTAATTATTATTAAAAATACTATATTATTATTATTATTATTGAGTTGTTATTAATAATTATTAATGATTAAATTATAATTCTAAAACCTTTATTCCATATTAAAGAAACCTATGTAGATAAATATAATATCAATATTTAAATACACTTCAACTACAATCAAGTCTAATCTAAAGAACAATGTATTAAACTCCATCAATGTATTAAACTCCATCTTGGTCTTTGCTAACCAGGTGATACTGAACGCAATTACTCAATCTTTTGCATTTTCGACTCTTACATACACCCTCCTCTATTTAGTATCTAGAATGCTCTATTCTATGTAAGATTAACACAATATAGCTCCTCAAAATCGATTTATAAGTTAATATATTTCTAGGGTATCACAAATTAAGACATACGCTATAGCAGATTTCTATGTAAGAACATTTGGGTGCAATAATTCTTGGACATAGTCGATGATCTGATTGATGGAATTGAATATAAGGAATCTGCTCAGTCAGAATAATATCTGGTTGCAATAATTCATTGACAGAACTGATAATCTTATTGGTGAAACTGAATACAAGGCCCTGTCTTGAAGATGCACTCAGCTAGGTTATCATTATCTAACACAGGCACAGGCCCTTGATGGAACTGTAGAATTTGATCTAACTGTTGTCATATTTGAGAATAAGAAATCCAATCTCTACGTTTGAGAAGATAAATTATTGAGCCTGTGAACATCTTGTACAGAGTAAGCATTTCATCTTTGGTCAAAAATTTTTAATTGGAAAATTTGTTTTTCTCAACTTTCCATGTTGGCATTTCAGTATATGAGCATAAATTGTTTTGAACTCCATTTCGATTAAACATTAAAAGTGAAAGTTACTGCATAAACTTCATTTAAACAGGTCGATTATACGTTATTGAGATTCAAAAAGTTTAGAATATTATTTTGCATGCTGAAAATGGTTATATAATTTACCCAATATGGATGCAGTGCAAATATAACTCTATTTCAGCCATTATAGAAAAATATGAATTTATATATGAATTATTGTTTATAGAGATTAATTATTCTTACAATTAGAGTAATATGTATTTTTGTTTTCATTTAAAGAAATAGTTATTAATGTGAGATTTATCTATAAATTTTGAAAGGATTTTTTTTATTGAGCTAATGTGTAAATGTTTACATTTATTCACTAATACTACAACATTTTCCCTATACTATTTATTTTATTTTATTGTGCTAACATTTAAATGTTTATACTCATTTATGGACACTACAACATCCCCTATAATGGGTTGTAGGGCTGTAGAGTCCCTCTAGGTACAACCATGAAAATTTAGTATGACTAAATGCAAAGTTAATGAGTATTTTAAAAACACTTTCTATTAGAGTTTTATATGTTTAAGTTTATAGGTATCAAGTGTGTTTTATTAATAAAGATAAGTGTATTTTAATGATAAAGATAAAATCATGAAAACATAACAACATGATGTTTTGAAAAAAAAACACACACACATTAAATATCTAATCCAAAATGAATTCTTTGCTAGAATTGTAATAGAATATACAACAAAAATCACATTTGCATGTATCAGATACGTAGACACAAGTGTGTAAACTTATAATATGTAGACACTGGTGTGTAAACTTATAATACGTAGACACTGCTGTGTAAACTTATAATTAGATGGACTAATGACGAACTAAAACTTGAGGAAATCAATAAACAAAAGTAGAGATATATCTACTTAAAATCTACAATATCATTAAAGTGAAGGGCCATAATATTTGTTAGGATGAACTTAGGTTGGGGCTAGCCTATTTATTCGATGGAAGAAGAATGACCAACCCACAATGGGATGATATTCACCATGATTGTGTGAGGCTTGGTCAAGCTTGGATATCCCTTGGGATAGTTAGTTCCCCCAAACTGGCTTCCATCCTCAACCCCTCACCTTGAGGAAGGGCCATACTATTTTTTTCTCTACTCATATTTTTTTTAGTATTGTTGTGATGGTTTCAATGCATAAAGCTGGGAAAGACTATTAGAAATATAATTGTTTAAAGCCTCCAATATCATTGTAGTGAAGGCCCCATACTGGTTGATTTGCTTGCTTCTAAGCATTAATCTTAGATCCATTTGTTTTTGTTTCTTAGCACTGAATATAAATTAAATAATATCAACCTTACAACACAAATATTTGTTATTATTCTATTTCCATGAATTCCATTTATAAAATTTATCATCCACACATCTACCCTCTATACAGGCCAACATGAATAAAAAAGGATGGCTAGTGAGCAAGTTATCTAGACTTAATATTTGCAGTAAAAAAATTTCAATGTTTGCAAAAGAAATTGTAATGCAAAAGAAAATTAATATTAATTAAAATATGAATATTGCTAATCAGACCCAAATCATAATCCAACTAGTTATTTCTTGAAGAGATATGATCATTTTAGCATTAAGAATGTTGTTTATTGATTGAGCCTTATTAACCACCAAAAGTGTGTAACCCCATAGAAGAAAAAAAACATCTTATCTCAGAAAACTAGCCAGCTAGGAGCCCTATACATTGCTCAGTTATGATGATATGCCACATTCCTTCGTTATTTGTACTAGTCATATACCTCTCACCATCTTATATTCCTCTTGAAAGAAGGTGGGCTACCACTCATAAGGTACTTTAACCATTTTTGTAATCATGTGTTTTTACTTAATGTTTTGAGCATTCTAAAATCGATAAAAGGGTGATTTGGATGATTGATTGATCTTGGTTGTAAATTGGTTCTCTTACATTACCAAGGGGGTAGTCTTTAGCCCTAGTCTAGTGGGACCTCCTTTGGAGCCTTGGGTTATAGGAGGGGCACTACTTGGGAAATATGGATTGAAGTAGAATCTCCATAACCATCCCATACTTAACACCTTTCATCATTCATTTGATTCGAGATCCATCTTTGTGTTTGTTGGCATTGGTTAATTGGGATTTGGCACCCTCATATCCACATCCTTGAGTTGGGGCTTGAAAACGTTTCCCTAGAGGTTGTTGTAGTTAAAATAAAGATACAAGCATAAGTTAGCCACAATAAAATAAAAAGAAAATGAAAAATGCAAAAGATGGCTAGGACAATAATTAGTGCATGGAAAAAATTCTAGTATGAGCTCTATCCCCCTAATTAACTATCACCCAATTCTTGAGAACTAGATGTTCCGTCCTATAATAAAGGAACCCTTGCATGTACCAACCCCGATGAGTGAAAAAATGACTCATATTTAAGGGGTAAAAAAATGCTACATCATTAAAAGCATTCTTGGACACCTAAGTTATGCTCCTTATCAAAGCATTTTCAAAAAGAAGTAAAAGGCACACTAAAGGGGTGGACAAAGAATAATGAGGAAAGGGGTAACTCGTGCCTCCATTATTTCTCCCTTCATACATCTATACACTCAGGATGATGGACTCCCATCAGTTGGTCCCATGGCCATATCACTGAGCCATGAATCCCTTCCCCTCTATTGCTGCTACTACCATAGACACCTATGAAATTAAGGGTTAAGACATGTCACTTCCCCTTAGGGGTTGGAGGTACCTAATATGGTTGATCATATAGACACCTCTAACAAGATAGGGAAGACTTTTACAGAAATTGGTCTTGTTAGATATTTGAAGGTGATCCTAATTTGAAGTCTTACTATGACATTAACAATTAAGTATGGTCCACCATGATGCATTTATGGAATTGTCTCTAATGAGTGTTTGCGTTCACTTGAGTTTGATATGGTTTTTCTAGGTGGTCCTTCATAGAGTAGCAGAGGCCTTGAGGGCACACCCACTCCATGCCTAATCCACATGATTCCCAAGTTGTATTACACTTTTGGAGAGTAGTGATAACCTTATAGATGCAACGTTTCCCTTCCATAGTAGAGAATTGGGAAATTTAATGGTTCCAATAGTTGATTGACACCTTAGAGCACCCCCATATGGTGAAACACTAAGCTCACTTTGGTTTGTGTTGGAAATATTGATGTTGTACCTAGCAAACCTAGCATGCCCCTAGGTTTTCCTTAACATTATTTGATGGGAATGGCTTGATCAATAGTTGAGATGATGATGGTCATCCATAGGATGACTAGGGAGGGCTTATTCCACGTCATAGAGCCCCGATACTTGAGAGATATTATACCATGTTGTCTTGATTCCCCCCTTGGAGATGATGTAGGGAACCCAAACTTTCCTTTTGACATATGGAGACATTTTGAGGCTTGATTTGAAGGCTTACCCTATATCCATGGTTGATTATGAGGGTTGGATATGCATTTATCCCATTTCTTACATTTTGGAGCTTTGTTATCCCTAAAAGGACACGACATCATGCTTGAGAGGAGTTTTGACCCACACGTGTGGGTTACCAATGGCTTATTTTATTGTATTGAGATATTGGGTTGGATTGTAACCCATTTTATTCATACATACTCAAAATTAAACTTAACATAGCACTTTTAGACGAATTAATGGAAGTGATTACCCTCATATAAATATAGGATCACTCCATTCTATTTTCTCATCATCACACTTGGATTTCGGTCTCCTTTATAGAGATCAACTTAGCTTAGAGTAGCTCAGTACATGTGGAGGTGTGATCATTTTGGAGCTATTTCTATTGGAGAGTGATTTTTTTATTGAAGATATATTTTTGGGTTTGAAAGAAGGCTATTTCTTGGAAGAATTGTAAGTTAAATTGAAGTTTTTTACTATTTTTCATGTGATTAATTAATGCTAGGTTTTTTTCTTATTCTATATCTAAATGCATATTACCTATGGAAAATATTGCTGGATTATTGCATTGTAAATTTATCTTCCTTTAAATCCATAGGGGAGCTCCTAGATAACTTCCCATATTTAATTTCTCCCTTGACAAGAAAGATAGCCAGGGTTTATCAAGTGAAAACTAAGTTTTTTCCCTACACTTTAAGCACCAATGCATATTCCCTTAAATTTATCCCTAAATACTCAATCACCCAAGTAAGAGAAGACACTAGGAATCCTTGTGTTAGTAAAAAATTACAAAAATCTCTATATTTTCTTCTACCTTACTTTTCTAATTCCTTCAAGGTAAGTCTATAGGGATAAATAGTAGGGATGAATAAAATTAGGGAAATCCTTAGATAGAATTTGGAGCTCAATTGGCTAGAATTATTCGTTTTTTATCCTTTTCACTCAAAATATAGCACATTACAAGGTTGAATTTTCCCTAGTAGGGATGAATTCATCCTTCCTAAGAAATTTGTGCCCTAAAGAACACCAAATTTAGCTATGGCTTCAACTGAGGGCTTAATTTGAAGGTTTTCCTTTCTTTTTTATTAAATCATTTGGAAACCTTTTACTTGGTGTTTGTGTTATGAAACCAGCTCCAAAAATAGAATAAAAGAGAGATCAACGCCTTAGAAATAGCCACTTAGAGGGGGGAACCTCCAATACATTACATAAATGAACAATTCTTGGATGATACGAAAGACAAAACCCCCTTCTATATATAGGAGTTCATGGGGTCACAATATAATCCTAGCTGACCTAACAATAATAATGTAAGGGCACAATAATAATAATATTGGGGTTATAGGGGTATAAAAATAACAATAATGGGGTTACACTAACAATAATAAGGGACTATACTAGTAATATAGGGACCTAACATGCCCCTCTCCTTCAAAAAAGTGTTGTCCTCAACGCTTGAGTAGCTTCAAATGCTTCTCTATAAAATTATCATCCTCCCATGTAGAATCTTCAGTGGGTAAGTTCTTCCATTTGATGAGATACTCTGAAATTGATCTATTTCATAGGTGTCAAGTTCTTGTTTCCATGACTGCTTCAGGTTCCAATATTATTTTTCCTTCCTCATCAAGTTCTGGCAATATTGTTTGATCTGGAAGTTTGTCCCCTATAACCTTCTTTGAGCATGAAACATGGAAAATTGGATGCACTCACGAAGAAGCAGGAAGCTCCAATTTGTATGCCATAGTACCAATATTTTGCAACACCTTGTAAGGACCATAGTACTTTGGCGATAATTTATTATTATTCTTAGCTTTCTTGAGGGACATTTGTTTATATGGTTGTAGCCGTGAAAATACCCAATCTCCTACATCAAAAATTCTCTCGTTGTGATGTTGATCTGCCTGTTGTTTCATTCAATTTTGTGCAGAATTTAGGTTATCCTTTAAGGGTTGGAGAACTTCTTGTTGATGCTTGATGTGATCTTCCACTGCTTGAACCTTAGAATTTTCTCTTAAAGAAGATGTGATGGACAGTGGATGATATCCATAAAGTGCCATAAATGGGGTCATTTTTGCTACAGTATGGAAGGAAGTGTTATACCACCATTCAGCGAGAGGTGACCACTTGATCCATTGTGTTTTATTATTAGATACAAAACAACGAAGATATCCTTCCAAACATTTATTCACTATCTCAGTTTTACCATCGGATTGAGGATGATAAGATGAGCTATGAGCTGGTTTAGTACCTAAACAAGAAAATAATTCCATCCAAAAAATTCCAGTAAAAATGGGATCTTTGTCACTTACAATAATCTTTGGGTTTCCATGTAGCTTTTGAATTTTTTCCATAAATGCAGTAGCAACTGTACTTGCTTTAAATGGATGAGATAATGCACAAAAGTGTGCATACTTGGTAAGTATATCAACTACCACCATGATGACACTCTTTCCTTCGGACTTAGGTAAACCTATGATAAAATCCATTGAATCTACTCCCAATGTTGACTTGGAATGGATAAAGGTTTTAGAAGACTCGGGTCTTAATCGTCTCAAATTTATTTTGCTGGCAAGCCAAACATTCCACCAAAAATTTTTGACTATCAGATTTAAGGCTATCCCAAAAAAATTCTTCTTCACCTTGTGGTAGGTTTTTAAAAATCTTGAGTGTCCTCCTAAAGGATAAGTGTGCAATTCCAAAAGAATCTTTTGTTTTAGTTGGGAATTCTTGCAAATATATAAGCGATCTTTGTACCATAAGGAATCATTTTTCCAACTAAATGTATCAGATGTACTAGGATCATGTTGTAACTTTTAAATGAGTGTCCACACTTCTTCATCCTTCTTCCATTCATCCCTTGCTTCGGTTATCCAATCTGGTTGGATAATAGAAATGGCACAAAGAAATGCTTCCACCTCTTCATCCTTTCTTGAGAGTGCATCTACAACAACATTTAGCTTCCCTTTTTGTAGACAATTTCAAAGTCATAACCCAAAATCTTTGTGACCCTTTTTTGTTGCTCTTCTGAAGATAGTCTTTGTTCCAAAAAGTGTTTAAGACTATCATGATCAGTTTTTACCTTGAAGTGTCTTCCCATTAGGTAAGGTCGCCATTTCTTTAGTGCATGTAGTATTGCCAACATTTCCTTCTCATAAATAGCTTTCTGTAAATACTTTCCTTTGATTGGACGACTTTCAAAGGAAATGGGTCTTCCTTCTTGCATTAAAACAACACCAATTCCATTTTCTGAGGCATCACATTCCATAATAAAGGTTTTTGTGAAGTCTGGCGTAGCTAAGACTGGTGCTAGGCACATTGCCTCTTTAAGATGTTCAAAGGCCTTAGTTGTTTCAGGAGTCCATAAAAATTCATCTTTCTTTAATAATGTTGTTAGAGGTGCTGCTATTCTCCCATAATTATTAACAAACTTGCGATAATACCCTGTTAACCCGAGAAATCCTCGCATCTGCTTTATGGTGTTGGGGACTTTCCATTCCTTAATGGATTTAATTTTGGTAGGGTCTACCTTAACGCCCTCGTGAGATACAATATGACCTAGATATTCCACCTCTTGTACTCCAAAGAAACATTTGGATGTTTTTTCATATAATTGTTTCTCCTCCAATAGTTTGAGCACCCCGTCAACATGTTGAACATGATCTTTTCAAGACCTTCTGTAGATTAGTATGTCATCAAAAAATACTAGCACACATTTTCTAAGGAAGGGTTTGAAAATGGAATTCATCAACCCTTGAAATGTAAAAGGTGCATTGGTAAGTCCAAAAGGCATGACAAAAAATTCATAATGACCCTCATGAGTTCGAAATGTTGTTTTCGTAATATTTTCAGTCTTCATTCTAATTTGATGGTATCCTGAACAAAGATCCAACTTGGTAAAATAAATTGCTCCATGTAATTCATCCAAAAATTCATCAAACACAGGAATGGGAAATTTATCTTTAATAGTGAGCTTATTGAGTTCCCTATAATTTAGACACATGCGCCATGATCCATCCTTCTTGTGCACCAATAATACTGGAGCAGAGAAAGAACTTTGACGAGGTTGAATTATACCATCCTCTAACATTTATGCAATCATAAGTTCAATTTCACTCTTTTGGACATAAGGATATCTGTAAGGCCTGATGTTTGGAGGAACACTTCCTGGAATCAAATGAATAGCATGATCATTATCAAAAATAGGTGGGAGTCCTTTGGGAGTTTTGAACACCTTGGACTGATTGTCCAAGACCTGTTGGAGATATGGAGAAATAAATGATTTTGATGTTGGAACTTCTAGTGAGCATAATTGTGAAATTACACATTTTTTTTCTTTCTTCAGAAGCTTGGTCATGACATTAGAGCTTATTATCTTTCCTGGATTCCCTGCGATACCCTGTAATTCGATTTCCTTTCCTTTTGAAAAAAAATTCAAGAAAAGTTCTTGAAAATTAAAAGCTACCGTCCCCAAATATTGTAACCATTGTACTCCTAGAACAACATCAACACCTCCCATTGGAATGGAAAGCATTGGAATATTCAATACATATTCCCCCATGGTTAGCTTGATATTATGGCATTTTCCAGAGAAATTTATAGTTCCTCCATTTGCAACCATCACTTGACATTATGGTGCTGGCTATAGGAAACAATTCAATTCCTTGGGTACCTTACAATGAATAAAATTATGGGTACTACCGGAATCAATCAACACTATTACCTTTTTTTTCTTGAGATGTCCTTCTATCTTGAGAGTTTGAGGAGTGGTAATTCCTGCCAATGCATTACACGATATGGTCAGACTCATTTATTCTTATTCTAGGGTTGGTTTCTGGTGTATATCCTCTTCTTTTGAAGTTTCTTGTTCATTTTCTTCCTCCTCTTCACAATCTATGTGAAATAATTTCTTCTCATCACACTTATGACCTTTAGTGTATTTTATATCACAACTATAGTAAAGCCCTTTTGATCTTTTTTCTTCCAATTTTTGTGGTGTCAACCTTGTAGGTTATAGAAGTCTAGGAGTAGCAACACTTCCATCTTTATAGATGTGAGTGGTAGGTTTCCTTGTCGTCATAATTTTACATTCAATTTTTCTTGCCAAACTGAATGCCTTCTCCAATGAATCAGGTTCCCAAACGTGAAATTCATGTTGGATGTTATCCTTTAAAGTCCCTATGAAGAAATCAATCATGTGTTCCTTTGGAATATCATTTACCCTTATTTTCAATTTTTGGAAGTCCTCGATGTGCTCCACCACTGAACCCTTTTGTTTGAGATTTATCAATTGGCTAAAGAAGGTGTTTCTATTTGTATCCTCATAATTTGCTATCATTTCCTCCGTAAAAATTGACCAAGTGACAATTTTTTTACGGGAGAAAATCCATCTATACCATACAAATGTATTTTTTTCTAAATGTAAAGTTGCAATGCATACCTTTTGCGTGTTTTGCACATTATTGAGATCAAAATATTGATCCATATGTAGTATCCATGCTATGGGATTCTTTCCATCAAACTTCCTCATATCCATCTTTGGAATGTGGTGGTTCTTCAATCCAACATTAGAGTTTATGAAATCACGATTAACATTTATTTTGTTCTCATCATGAGTTTCCACTACTATATTTCCACCATTAGGAATCATTTCTTATATTAACCTTGTCATCAAACCTTCCTTATTGTCTTTCATTTTTTTGTCGATCTTAGCTTCCATGTCATCCATCTTAGCTTCCATGCCTTTCTTCAAACCATCCATCTTAGCTTCCATGCCTTTCTTCAAAACTTCCATTTCATTTTTTGTTGCTCTTTGCTCTTGTAATTTTGATATGACATGTAGCACTTCTTCCTCTTCATGAGTCATAATAGAGCCTTATGAAGGCTTAATGGGTGTTAAATTATTTTTAGGTGGAATTTTAGAACTCAATACTGATATCTATGCTTCAATATGCCCTTGGAATCACTTCAAACTGATTTTTCACACAAGACTTATGCAATTCGGAAAAAAATAAATAAAAAAAATACACACCTTTTTCTTGCTTTTTAGGAGCTCGATATTGAAACTGAATTATCTTTGTGATTTCAGATCTTCCATATCTGAAATTTAGCCCTGAAATATCCCTTTGGATCTTCTTTTGAATGCCATAAGTCTGACTTGATTTGGATTCTTCAAGATAAAGTTATGCCCAATCTCCCACGATGACCTAATTATGGATTGGTTTAGTAGAGCGAACTTGTACAGCTTGCCATGTGTCAGTGTTTCCTCCTTCGGCTCTGAAATTGATACACAGGAAACTACAGTCCGTGTACTTGCGGCCAATTTTTACAGAATTCCAATCATACGCTTAGAGAGAGAGAGTTATGATGTTTTTCCCATGGTCACCTCTTTGAGATGAAATTCAAGAGCCTGAAAAAAATCCTAACTTCCACAAATGATATCTCCAACAATATTGTGAACCAAGATCTGAAATTTTTACAGGAGGTTTCTCAGGATTTCGGCTTCCCTTTGTAAAAATTTTAGCTTCTGAAACTTTGTATACGAAAAATTCACAAATGCCATGATGACCTATTTTAGTTGAAATTAGGGAGCCTGAAAAAACCTAACTTCCACAGATAATATCTTCGAAAATATTGTGAACCAAGATCTAAAATTTTTACACGATGTTCCTCAGGATTTTGGCTTCGTGTTGTAAAAATTTCAGCTTCTGAACCTTCGTAGAAAAAAATTTATAGCTAAAATGAAACGATGACCTGTTTGGAGCAGTGAAACCCTAGAATCCAAAGCTCTGATACCAAATGTTATGAAACCAGCTCCAAAAATAGAGGAAAAGAGAGATCAACACCTTAGAAATAGCCACTTCAAGGGTGAAAAGTCCAATACATTACACAAATGAACAATTATTGGAGGATACAAATGACAAAACCCCCTTCTATATATAGGAGTCCATGGGGTCACAATACAATCATAGCCGACCTAACAATAATAATGTAAGGGCACAATAATAACAATATTGGGGTTACAGGGGTACAAAAATAACTATAATGGGGTTACACTAACAATGATAAGGGACTATACTAGTAATATAGGGACCTAACCGTTTGTATGCAAAGGTATTCCTTTGTTGACCTATATCTTAAGACCGTAGGCTGCATATGCCTCTTTTGGGGTATATGATACATTTATCCTACACAAAATAATTATTTTCTTGTCCATTGAAGAAGTATCTTTATCTATCCTTTAATTTACATCAACTTGATCCATCTAACTTAGAATATCCTTTAGGTGATCACAGAGAAGCCTCCCTTGTGGTGTAATTCCACTAAAGATTAAGAGGAGGATTTTTATGGTGATAGTGGCAATCCACCTCATTGTTGCAACAAGGTCTAGCCTTTGCCTCATAAGGCTTCTCACAAGGATTGCTAGATTTGAAGGAAAACAAAATTTGCATTGTTTTCGCGGAGGCTTTGAGTCCAAATCCTCGTTCCTTGAATAATAAGCTTCATTAAATTTTGGAGAGAATAATTTATGAAAAAAACATAGATTATCTCCTAGCGACTCCAAAATTTGACCCTCATATTTCCCCTAGTAATTATGCAAGCGATTCCAAAAACTCCTATTGTTAGGAGTCTCTTTGGTGATACATCCACCTTTGACACCATGGCCAAACCATGGCTCATTGTTGTATTCAAGCCATTATATGTGAGTGGATTCACTAATGCTCCTCAAAAATTTCCGGATAAGTATGAAGGGTGGTTGCATAAATTCAATGGCACTGATGTAGTCATAGATAAGAAACATATTCATGAATTATATTCGGTTTTGGGTGGAAGTTTAATGCAAGAAGATGATGTTGTTATGATGTTTTTTTCCTTATCATTAAAAGGGAGTGTTATGGATTGGTACCTAGATTTACTTAAAGGTAACCTTAAGAATTGGGACCTTTCGACCAAGCATTTGAAAAAGTATGGGCCATGGTAAAAGAAGTTATAGAACTCTTATATAAGTCCCAGGGATCCAATAAAACCAAAAATCAGAGTGTTAAAGAATTCACACAAAGGTTTGAAAAGTTACTCAAGGAAGTACCTCCCCTATACAAGCCTACTATATAGACCATCCTTAAGAGTTACATAGAAGCTTTCCCTGGACATTTGTCATATGCTCTAAAGGAAAAAGTGCCTAAGTATTTGAATGAGGCAAAGATCCTAGTAGTCCAAATTGAGCATAATTTACATACATCCAAAACCGATTTTCTTTCTTTTTTAAGGGATAAAATTGATCCCAAAACTAAGCTAACACCAAATTTAACAACTTACTAGTGAGCCAACCATGGTTGTTGAAGAGGTAGGAATATTCAAAGGGTTCCATTATTTTAGAATAAATAATGACCAAAACCAACCCCAAGCACTAATTAGTAGCAATATTTCCCCACAAAAGAGTTTTATACCACCCCCACCTCCTAAGAACATCCCAAAGCACAATGCATCTAGTCCTAATGTATCCTTGGATGTTGACTTAGGAAGTTTTTTTGGAAAATATGAAAGTTCAATTTCCTATGTTGGAGTTGACAAAATTTGAACCCCAAAGAGGGAAAGTCAAAAAAACATTTGACCTTGAAAAATATCTTGAGGGCCCTCTAATCATCCTCTAAAAATTGTATAATGACCGAAGAAATGGAGGGAGCATGCATTTCTTATTTTCCTTAGTGAAAAATAATTTTATCCTACACAATTGTATGCTTGACTTTGGTGCCTCTACAAATGTAATTCATTTAAGATTCATGAATCAATTAGAAATGTAAATAACTAGGCCATATAAGAATGTGTGTGGTTTTTAATCAAATTATATCTTGTATATGGCTTGAAAAAATATGTTAATGTATCTATGGCTACTGACAAAGAAATTTCAGTGTTAATGGTTATTATATACATTGATGTACTAGATGCTTGGGGAACGCTTGTGTCTAGGAAATTGTGTGCCTCTATTGGTGGGAAACTAAAAATGGATTTATCATACACTACTATAAATAATGTGTATGGGAAACCATTCATTCTATATATAGAGCCACACATACTTAAACATGTGGGAGAAATATACCCTTTTCCTTTCACTAATTAGCTCACTGGAAAAGTTGAGATTAGCATGCCTTCAAAATACTTACACTTAAGAAAAAAGAACTCTGATCCAAAGGTTCATGAAAGACCCAAAAATCTTGAATCATCACCAGGGAATGTATGCCAAGTTAAGAACACTCTTGGAAATAAGAATAATAAATTGACATTCCAAAACAAAAGAAAGCAACGGGTTCAAAGACAAGGTAAATACTTTCAGGTTGCTGATTTAGTCCTTATTGGAAATGACCCCCTTCAATTTAGGGTCTATGGAAAATTAGGGATTGGATACTTCTATTTTGCTATAATTTATGGTGAACTCCTATCTTCCTTTGTGGGAGGTAATCATCTTACTTTGATCAATGGAAATTGATGCATTTTTTTATTGGACTAGTTACATTACACTTATGTGTGCATCCTACTTATTCATTTATCATGTTGATGCATTGAATTCTAGATTAGATTACATTTAGCTAACCTTTTCCTTTTAAATATGGATTTATATATCATATAAATACACCCCATACACATGTTTTTAAACAAGTTGATTTGAGTGTGAAGGTAATAGGTCTATAAGCCCAAGGATTGTTAGGGTTCTCATGAACTCCCCATTCAATAATATGGATCATGCACTCTACGGTGAGAACATGATTAGATGTTACCCACCAAAAGTGGGCAACTCCATAGCAGAAAAAATTTCTCCTATCTTGGAAATATAGCTAGGTAGCAACCCTATACATTACTTAGTTATGATGATAACCCACATTTCTCTACCATTTGAACTGATCATACACCTCTCACCATTAGTATTTCCTATTGAATGAAGGTGGGCTACCATTTAGCAGGTAATTTAACCATTTTTGCAATAAAGTGCTTTTACTTAATGTTTTGGTAATTCTAACATGGATAAAGGGGTGATCTAGATGATTGACCAATATTGAATATAAACTTGTTTTTCCACTTTACAAGGTGGGTTATAATTAAGCCCTAGTCCAACAGGATGTCATATGAATATTTAGGGTTATAGGAGGGGAACTATTTGGGAGACTTGGATTGAAGTAGTGTGTCCATATCCATCCCATTCTTAACATCTTTCATCATTCCCTTAATTTCACATCCATCCTTTGATTTTTCCTTATTGGTTCATTGGGGTTTAGAAACCTCATATCGACATCCTTGATTTAGGAATGTAAAACTTTTCCTTGTAGGTTAATATATCTAAAAGAAAGATAGAAACATAATATAGCCACAATAAATCTTGAAGGAAAAATTTCCAATGCTTGAGCAATCAATTCAACCTTCAATTGCAATAAATTTCCTAGCCTTGCGACCCTCCTATGATATCAAGTGAATAATAAAGGAAACCTTGCATGTACCAAACTTGATGAGTGATAAAATGGCTCATCTTAAAGGGGTAAAAAAAATATACATCATTAAAAGCAAGTTTGGACACCTAAGCTATGCTCCTTATCAAAGAAGTGTTGAAATGACACCCGAAAGTGGGGCTTCTAATTAAATTGGAAGAGAAATTGTAATTTCATCTCATAAAACTTGTATTAGTTAACCAAGTCAGAATGAATATATTAGCTTAAAAAATTCGAGTTGAGAGTCAAAGAGGATGCATGTAGAGTGATTCCATGATTTAAGGGGGTCCATTTGTAGCTATGCATGAGTTGTAATTAGTTAACTCAAGAAATGGAGTTAAAAAAAAATTAACTAGTTCTAATTGAGTGATGAGCTAGTGAGAGGTCCAATGAATTAAATATGATTTAATTCACAATGAATGATCAATCAGTTAACTGATAATTCATTATAAATATATTTTGCATGTTAGTTCTAAGGAAGACCGAGTTGAGATAGAGGTTAAAGGGAAGATAACTATCAGTTGTATAATTAGAAAATTGCACAAGTCAATTATAGAGTCAGTTGGAGGTAATTAATGCATTGTGCAATCAATTGGATGGATTTTAATTTTTAATATGGATTTAATTCCTCAAGGAATGTGTGATCATAGTAGGCTGAGAAGAGGCAAAGAATTGGATAAGTATTTGTCCTATTTTTCCTAGATGAGTGTGAGAGAGTTGGCAGAGTGCAGGAGTTCTCTTGAGAGAGAAAGCATTGTATTGTTTCATGATCCTTGAATTTATACAATATATAGATAGCGGGGTTTTAGGTGGTGAGATTTCCATAGATACATCTTGTGCTGTGTGATTGATTGTCTCTTTCTCTTACTTGTTATGTGACTATGCGATCGTGTTTTGTTTCCGCAAAGTGTAGAACAATTCAATATCTTGTTTTAGTACATTATAAGATAAAAATGAATCCCGTTGGTATATTTTCTACATTTGATCAGAGCGCTAGGAATCAAAATAAGAAGAGAATAAATAAGTTTGTTTTGATCAGGTTCGATTTTGCAGATTGATTCTTCAGTATCCAATAGAATATCAAGATGTCTTTCAATGGATTGAGACTCGAATATTTAGTCGAGGGAAATTCAATTAATATTGCATGGAAGGACATGATGGAGGTTGTGCTTGAGTAATATGGACTCAATTCTTTCATAGATGTTGATGTCTCACAACCCGCAACAGCAGATGCTGAACTTATTGATTCATGGAAGAAGAATTTTGCGAAAGCGAGAAGGATCTTGCTAGATGGAGTTTGAGACCATATTGTCTCTAGCCTCCATGTGAAGACGAATCCATATGGAATGTGGAATTCCTTGACATATCTGTATCATAATAGTAGCGACCATAGGAATTTGGCGCAGAAAGACAAGCTCACGAAGATCAAAATGGAGAAGGGCGACATGATCTAGAAATACATGACCAAGTTCACTCAATTTTTATATGAGCTTGGAAGTGTTGGGGTCACTATTTCCATGGATGATTTGGTGAGCCTAGCTCCTCTAGGCCTTACCAAGAGGTGGCATAGCTTCCAGGACTTTGTTAATGGGAGGGAGAAGCTGCCAGATTGGGAGCGCCTCAGGTCTAATTTGGCATAAGAAGAAATTCAATGGAGTACCAAAGATGGATCCTCATCAAATACTAATGATGAGACAAATTCTACCTTGGCTGGCAAGGTGAAGAAAGGAAAAGGGAAGGTGTCCCATTCCAAATCCGATACTGGAAAGGCAGGCAAGAAGCGATACTTGTCAAAGGTGAAATGTTTCAACTGTCATGAGCATGGAAAATATGCCACAAATTGTACACAAAATAACAACAAGAAGGCCTCAAGAGGAGCAACAGGTGAAGCATTGGCTTCAAAATTCGAGTTGGAATTTACCCTCATCACATGCATGGAATCATCGGTGTTGGGATCTGTGTGGTACTTGGATAGTGGAGCCTCATTCCATATGATCGGTAACAAAGAATTATTCAGCAGCTTGGAGCAGAAGGATCTCCAGATGAACATCGAGATGGATGATTACGGGAGGTATAACGCTACCAGGATTGGTACATTTACTTTCCAGAGAGAGTCAGGTAAACCCCTTATACTAAAATATTTCATGCATGTTCCTGGTTTAAAGAAGAATTTTGTTTTTGTTGCTATGTTGGAAGATCGTGGATATGATGTGATTTTTAGTGAAGGAAAGTCGTTCCTTCATCAAAAAGCCATGGGACATGTGAAAAATATTTGGGTTCGAGTGAAGAACCTATAAAAACTTGATGTAGATGATTGTTGATTCAGGTGGCTCTAGACACCCTTAGGAGACCAAGAGGGCTCACAAATGGTCAAAATTCAAAGTGGCCAGATTTCTCTCTAACCCGGTTCAGATTGTAGTGCTCGTCACCCCGATTCCAATGGAATGAATGTCACTCAAATCCGAGTCTGTATGAGAAATTTATTACAGTTTGAAGTTTGTACCCAAAAAAAAAGAAAAGAAGTCAACATTTTGCCACGTGGAATGCTGTATCGATGACATGTGGTAAGCCTAGTGGGACCCACAAAGCTAATGTGGTAGACCATTCAATAAAATAGGTGGACCTACAAAAAGGTGATGTGCCAACACCACAAGTCGACACACACCAAGTAGGTGGTAGAGGTGGCATATGATGTGGACCAATGAGGGCTTGCCACATGGCTCAATCACATGGTGCCAAATGGCTCTTCAAATTAGGTCCAAGTGGCCTTGGTTGGTGCAACCTCCATTTTTTTTTCTTAGTCTCATGTTTTTGGGATTCATTTCAATATGGAAATACAAATTCCATATATTATATAGTTATAAAAAACTATATTAAAACTAGAATTGGGCTTTAAAACAATATTGGGAGTCAATGGGATTTGAACCCAAAACCTTCCAACAACAAGTACCTTAATATGATTATGCAAACCAATGTGCCAACCTCACATTTTGTTATAAAATTCCATCCAAATGGTTCAAGGAAGCCATGGAGAATGATGGAGGATACATGAGAGATGAGGGCATAGAGAGGCCAATGGAGCCGTGAGAAAAGCGAAGGTAGAACGTGGAGCAAACCAGCATGTTTTTCAATGAATAATATTTTATTTATTTATTTGCAGGTGCGGAACCATGAGTGGCTAGAGGGGCGAAACCTTGCCCAGGGAATTTTGAGGTGCATAAAAAAGATTCCTTGAGGTCTCGAACTTGGCGGAGTTATAATTTGACAAATTTGTATGTTGATTTTATACCTCTCGGTGATAGGAATCCAATGGTGATGTTTGTTTCAGGAGTAGAGCTTCCCATTTTCCAGAAGAAAAATATATTTTAGCTTCAACTACGAGCCACAAAAGAGGCCTTGGAAAAGTTGAAGCGCAACGAAGGCTTAAAGAAGCCATCATCACCTGTGGTTGAATCAACAGTTGAGGTAAAAATCATTGATTTCTCTTCAGTTTGATCTTCACATGTTATTATTTCTGTTGTAAATGTGAAGATACCCATTACAGGAACTGGGATGGGACTCATCACCAAGATGGGATACAAAGGAGGAGGTCTTGGTGTGAATGGCCAAGGCATAACTCAACCATTAGAGGTTGTGCAAATACCTCGATTCACAAGTTTGGGATACACTGAAGGACAATGTTTAAAGGTGTTAAGCTTCCAATACATGGTTGAAACCATTGGGGAAAGAGAATGATGGGAACACTTCACCATCATCCTATGACAATGCACATTGCAGAGAAAGAGCTGAGGCAAGCTCTTATCACCATGATTTCACCAGAGACCAAAAAACAAGGTATAACAAGTCTCGGTATTCTAGTGTTCATTTTGATTGCAAGCATGTTGCTAACAATGAAAATAGATCATGGCATCGAAAAACATGTAGTTTTTTGGATTACATAACTATGTATTTGTTGAGTGCTGGAAAAGAATGGCAACACGAAAGAGGATGAGGCATGAAAGGCCTTCTCCATCACAGGAAAAGAAGAAGGTAAAGTAGGTTTGGAGGAAGAAGACCCATTTCAGTCATTGCGACCGAAGTGGCCATCAAAGAGCCATGTCTTGGAGGCTCCATCCAGAGCAACGCCTAAAGGAAAAAGCATCAGTGCAAGATCTAGTTAAAACAAATGTTCGACAAGAGAATGCACCACAAAGGGATGACCCATTCACTTTAATAAGTGAGAGATAGTTTTTCTAGGTGTAGTAGTGTGTTTTGGCCTTATTTTGTAAATTATGTGTTGAAATTTAAAGTGTAAAAGTGATTATGTGTTTTATATCACTTGTTAAGTGACAATGATGTTTTCGCCTTGTATCTAGGGTATTGATTTCCATTTTGATGTAAACTTGACCACAGAGTGTGTGTTATAAACTCATGGCAAGTATGGGATGCTTGGGTCATATTTGGTCATGTAATTAAGCAAGTAGTTTTAAAGAATATTGTACTACAGGTTTGCAGAGGATGCATGTGTCGACTCATCGCTTATGGCTCCAAAGAACAAAGGTGAAGGAGAATGAAGGGTGACCTTTCAGGACAGTTGTGGTACAGATGAGGTACAAAGTAGTTGCATATTTTTTTCATGCTTTTGGTGTACCAAAAGCTCCTCAGTAGGGAGGATTGATCTAGGTGGCTCCAGACACCCTTAGGAGACCAAGAGGGCTCATAAATGGTCGAAATTCAAAGTGGTTGGATTTCTCTTGAACTAGGTTTAGATTGTAGTGCTTATTGCCTCAATTCCAATGGCATGAACGAAACTCAAATCTGAATCTGTATGAGAAAGTTATTACAGTTTGAAGTTTGTACCAAACAATAAAAAAACAAGTCAAATCAACATTCTTCCATGTGGAAGGTCGTATGGATGACATGTGGTAGGTCTAGTGGGACCCACAAAGATAATGTGGCAGCCCATTCAATAAAACAAGTGGACCCACAAAAAGGTGATGTGGCAGCACCACAAGTCGACACATGGCAAGTAGGTGGTAGAGGTGGCATATGATGTGGACCAATGAGGGCTTGCCACATGGCCCAATCACATGGTGCCAAATGGCACCTCAAATTAGGCCCAAGTGACCTTGGATGGTGCAACCTCAATTTTTTGTCTTATTCTCATGTTTCTGGGTGTCACTACAATATGGACATATGAATTACATATATTATATAGTTTGAAAAAACTTTATTAAAACTAAAATTGGGCTTTGAAACAATATTGGAAGTCGATGTAATTTGAACCCAAAACCTCCCAACAATAAGTAGTTTTTGTACTATACAACACCCGCCATTTATTTTCACTAAATGGGGACCCTTTAAAAATAAATAGAAAATTTATAAGCTTGATTTTATCTTAGCCTAAGTCTAAAAACTTTAGGAAATACAGTTCTTTCTCTTTTCGCTTTGATTTCTTAGCACTCATTGCAAATCGCATAACTTACAAGTCAAACAACTTAAAACATAATAAGTATTCTGAGCTGTGATATGTGCTACAACCTTCTTGACTCGTATAAAACTCCCGTTACAAAATCTTTAAACATCGCTTTAAAAATAAATCACATCGCACCTTTTAAAAACAATCAACTAATGACAATTCGGTAAAGGTTGCGATGAGTCAGACCCGAGGAATTAATAAAACAACAATCATAAAAATTTAAATTTCTGATAAAGTGCATTGACATGATTCCTTAGCGCACTTCGCATTTCACAACGAATAACCAAATGCAAGTTTTATTACCATATGGAAATTGCGATCTGCGATTTGCGCAGATCACGTTTCGTCAAATTCGTTGGTAACAGAAAACATAACTAATAGAAATGGTTTAGAGCTTCGATATGTGATATTGATAGTTATTACCCAAGTGCGTGAAATGATTCATATCTAATCAACCAGATATAAGATCGAATGTCTTAAATTGATCGAATAGACATTTTACGTAAATGTTGTAAGAGATTTGATAGGAAGAATTATGGGTGATTAACGACATTTAATGGGAGTAAGGTTTGCAATATTGATATCTACTTCAAGCTTGTTTTAAATGATTGAACGCCGGATTTTTGATTATATCAGTTGTAATTCTATTTATCTCTCCATTCATCTTAGATCTAAAGTTTTCTCTATTCACTTGAATTCAAGAAATCGCTTAATGGAGTAAGGATAACATGGATGAACAAGAAAGGCAAGGAAATTTCCCAAGCATCATCTATTGAAGACTCATATTTGTCTACCTTATTCTCAGATACCACCTGCGACAAGGATTGTGGTAGTTCCGCGTGGGAGGCAATGTACCAACTCTTCGAGAATGAACAACGAAGGGTAATAATCAAAATTTCCACAATGGACGCGTCAGTTTCATTAGACCCATCTGATTTCGAAGTTGCATGCTCATTCATTCATAAAGTAGCAATTAGGTCAAATATTCTCCCCTATACAGATATGATTAAGTGGGTAATTTACCACCTGAACATAGTAGATAGGAAATTTAAGAATTCAAAGGACGAGAATATTGGTTCATTCACAGCAGAAGATTTGAGGACAATGTACCACTTACCCATCTCGTAGCAGAACTATGACAAATATTTACAAGGAAACATACAAACCTGATGAAATTTATAAAGGAATGGAAGGATGACCAAGGCAAGCTGAAATGGGAAAAACTCGGTATGTACCCGATAACACAAATACCTTCCCCTTATTTCTATGCTGCTGGAATGTTGTGTAGATTTTTTTCAAAGCCTGATACTACTAGGTTTTCTGTAGACTAGGTCCCATTGGATGCAATCGTCAATTCTTTAATTCTGAGTTGGGAAAATGTCCTGTCTGATAATTTGGCCAGAAATATCATGGAATATAGAATTAAAAGAAGTGTTTCCTCTAGGGAAATACCCCCCTTTTACATGAGTGCCTATGTCATGGACGCAATTTTCTTTTGTTCGAGTTTTCCTACCATGGGATGGAAGTAGACAACCCAAGATCCAATCCAATCCATATTTACCGCAATTTGTGATGAGTGCTAAGAAATCAAAGCGAGTACTTTAGGAGTCGGATTTTCATCTACATTTTTACAAAATTTTATACAGAGTCATTTCACCTATGCATCTGATTATATTTAATAAGAAAGCCCAAAGGATTTCCAAAGAGGCTAGTATAGACATTTTTCCCGTTGCCAGATGGTTTGTCGAAGAAAATTTTACCTATGTCATATTTTTCGGGAGTTATGATTCTCCTCACGTCCTACCCTATTATTTTCCTGACAAGATACTTGCTATAGAAATTGCTTACCAAATTGTAGTAAGTGGTATGCAAAGCAACTCAAATATGCCAAGAAGGCCATTTGGCCTAATTTCCCGTTGGAGTACTGTACTTTTGCACTTTTTGATATTGGTCATACATTCAAGGAAGTTTCAAATATTAATTTATTGAATTTGGATGTAATGCCAAAGCGGCCATATGACCCCAATGATGTGATTAAGAATTTCACCACAGAGATGAAATTGAAACCTTTTCTGAAAGAGATAGATAGATTTGATGATATCTTTCAAGGCGTTGAAACGTTTACAAATGTACTAAAAATTGCATCCAGTCAGCTCAATCAAGATGACTTTGAAGCCTTCCAAACATACATAAATAAGAGATTAGAAAGAATTCCTTTGGATTTATTTTTTATTGAAGATGTCAATAGACTGACTCCAAGTATTAGCTTGGATAATGAAGCTAACACTAGCACATTTGCCCAAAATTACGACGACTGAAGTGTCGCTCTTGCGACACAAAGGCATCCCAAGAGCAACATTTTGAGGTGCAGAAAAACGTGGTTTCTCCTAACGTCAAACTTTCGACACTTGAATTAACTATCGGTAGAGCGATGGTATTTCCGACGTTTTTTTGGAGCAATTACGACATTTCAAATTGTCCATCTCTCTTCCGATGTTTCACGATGCATCGCTCTTTCGACGTTTCTAAATGTCGCTATAACGATGCCAAAGAATAGTATTACCGATGTTTTGAGTGTCTCTCTTTCGACAAAATGAAAATATTAAAAAAAAAAAAGTAACGTCGTAATACTGACGGAAAGATTTTTTTTTTTTTTTTTAATAACATCGTAATACCGATAGAATCAAATGTTGGACTACTGAAGTTTTTTTTTTTTTTTTAAATTTAACGTCGTTATGCTGACGGAAACAAACACTAGAATACAGACAGAAAGAAAATATTAAAAAAAAAATTAACGCTGTATTATAGTCCTTGGGATTAATTGTTATGGTTTCCACTCTATCTATATGAGGTTTTTGACCCTCTATTACGGAAAATCTCTGAGCAGTTTGGATGCAATATTGAAGGCAGATTAAGTGGGATATCCTTGCCTCTTTTCAGAACCATTCAACCCTCAAAAATACAATGGATTAGCCTTGAACAAAAAAATATAGCTTAGGTTTCGACCTCAAACATCCAACCTATTTCAGCCCTATTCTAGCTTGATTTCACCTTTTGTTTTGACTTTTGTGAGCCCTTAATTATCTTGTAAAAAATTTTGGCACTCCAAACTGTGATCCAAGCCCTTGATTGTTTGCAATAAAGCTCACAGTTAATTTGGCCCTCCATCTCAGAAGCATTTTTTATTTCAGAGAGAAATTCTGGAGGAATTGATTTGGGAACCTTGTTCAAAAAAAGCATTGCATACATATTCTTAGTCATCTTGGCAAACAAATTCAGTGACATAGGGTTTTAAGGCACAAACATTTGAGGCACATCTCATTATTACTAAGATTTTCCGTTGGGATGATCCAAGGGCACAACCTGATACAAAGTACCAATCTTAGGGTCTAATTTGGACATTTCCAAGAGAGAAACTAATGGTGAATCTGCATTGTGATTGAAGCCGGTCCTTGAGAGTCTTGTCTAAAAACTAAGATAAATCATGTTGCAGAAGTAAGATCTGGTATACCTTGTGCAAGTTTGAAATTTGACAATGGATCTGAAGGGTATGTCTACAGCCCTCCTGTAGGACATATTTGTTGTATAGTGGTGGCCAAAATAGTGTCCTTGTAAAGTTCTGAAGCTTATGCTTGTGATACAATTATGAGAAAAACTCTGATAATTTCCAGCAACCTTTATCTGAAGAATAAAATATTGAAATTGAAGGTTTTAATATTTCTAAATCACAAACTTATGATCCCACTAAATTTAGTGTATTTGTATCTCCATCACTGTCAGTTGTCATGGATAGAGAAGGGTTTACATCTTCAGAAATAACAAGGTACTAGTGTATGTGGAGTAGAACGTTAAAGATATCAATGAAAAAATATCAAGGGTTTAATTCTACAATTTTGAGAAAAATTATAATTAACTAACTGTAAGTGAAATATTGATTCACCCCTTCTCAATTTTTCCAACATATAAGATATTAATGAAAAGGACCACAAAAGATAAACTTACTCAAAATATCATATGCTATGCAAACATTAAGTATAGCACATTGTTCAATTTTCTTTTCAGTAATATAACTCATACTTTGGTTAGTCTAAACATTTGTAGGAGTTGTGTGTTACATACAGTCACCTTGAACATCATTAGAAACAAGGCAGCTGCAGACAGAACTTATGTTAAAAATAGCTACAAACTTTACTGTTTTTACACTAAAAGACAATGACAACTTGTGTAATTGAGTTTAAAATAGGACCCAAAAGAACCAGGAGAAGTTTATGCCTAATACTAATTTAACAAATGTAGTATAAATTTATCTTTGTTCTGAAAAAGTATCAATATCAAAGAATTTTTAATGTTGCCATAGTTCCCCCCCAATAGAGAAGACTTATTATTCAACAAAATAAATTATCCAAAATTGCATTTAAAATAACTATTCAAAACCATCTTCCTCGATGTACGTATACACTTTTTTTTTTTCAAAACAGTCATAAGAAATTTCTTTTCTGTACCACATCTAACTACACACTCATAAGTTACACTTCAAAATTGCTCCAGAAATAACAAAAAGCACATATTCAAGTAAAAAGCATACTCTTACAACAATTTCGCATGATTCTATGAATAGAAAAATGTTTTTCCTTGGCATAGGTTCATCATTTTCATAGACACAAATTATAGCATTCTACAATTATGGCTTATGTTATTTGACAAAATTTATTTTCAAATGGAAGTACCAACCAGTTTTTCAACCTAATTCTGAGCATGAATTTACAGTCCAGATTCCAGGGAGCCTTATCTACTGCATACTTACCCACAACATCTTCAGATGGCACTTCTGCTTCATTGAGAGTACTAACAATTTTTTTAACTTGCTCCAAAGTACCATTCTACAAGGCAAGCACACTATTTTCAGTATAGTGCACTATAGGGAGCACTATTTTCAGTATAACTTTTTGGACTAACTCTTTCTCATTTTATTTCCATTCTTATCTCTTATTCTGTGACCATATGAATGAGGTGTTGTTCAGATTACTATTCAGCTTGGGTAGTCTAAATATGTTGATGTCATCAGGTGACTGAAATAGCATTTTCCCACCTCTGCTATAGGGGACCCTGCTTGGAGGTTTACACTACGTTTGGAATCAATGTGCCTTTGTGCTTGGGGTGTGCCCATTTGAGGAAATGACTCCCCTCCTTCCTTAGCCATCCTGAATACCTTTGGACTCCTAAAGCATGAAATCAGCTGGAGGTGGACCGGTCAATATTGGGATCTTTTTTATTTTTTGATTGTAAAAATTGTTTTTCTTCTTATGTATTTGAGACTCCTAGAGCACGAAAACAAGTGTATCTAGATGGATCAATATTAGGAGCTTTTTGATTCTTTGATTGAAAAAATCAGTTTTCTTCTTACATATTTGAGACTCCTACAACACGAAATCAACTGGACCTAGATGTATCAATCATGGGAGCTTTTGATTCTTTGGTTGTACAAATTGGATTTTCTTCTTAATCATCACTAGCCTAAATTGAGATTGATCCTCTTCATTGCTTTGTTCCTTGTTCCCCTAAGATTAATTAGGAGCAGAATGAGCATCCTGCTAACAATTCCTAAAAAAATGCTCAAATCTGTGGCAAATATTACACTTGAAAGGTAGTTGATAGTAATACAATTCTTGGAGGAAAATCCTCTCATCCAGCTATAGAGGAATGGCCTCCACGAGACCTTTATCCAACTCGACTTCAACACAAATACAAGACACAAAAATTAGCATCCCTTTTTTTCTGCCACTTCAAGTAAATTACCAAAGTCACCATCGATATCCTTTAGAATAGCCTAGTCCCAAAAGATCAACAAAAAAGAGGATGCAAACCCATAACAAAACGAGGAGAATTCCTCCATTGGATTGAAGTTTAGAGACCAAGGATTTAGATACAGTGTAGTAGTGCCTGGAATCCTATAAAATAAGGACATGAGAAAAATATTAAATCCTAATCTTCTTTAGATATGAACAAGAAAGAAAAAAACACGTCTTCAAAGTGAAAAATTAGAGTTGTCCCTACATATTTGGAGCCCAACAATCTGAGATCCATATATCTACTGCAATCGTGCTATGACACAACCCAGTGAATTTACATATCAATGCTCATCCTGTGAGGATGGAAAATTTCCATCAATTTTCTGAGGTCTAGATCAACAGAGATGGGATCATTACCTTCTTCACAAATTGGCTTGTTGGGGGCAGCTTCACAGGCATCAATAAGGCGGCTAACAAATTTTCAAGAAATGTATTTGGATGATCAAAAGCAAGGTTGGAAAAATTAGTAGAGACTTGTGACATGAGCAGAATCATCTAGCTCGAGTAGTACCAAGGAGGGGTGTCCTATCCCCAGGGAGGCAACAAATATTCCAAATCAAATGCAACAACAACAGCTAGAAACCCTAGCCAAGAGGAGATTGAGTGGAGCTAGAAAACATATCATTTTCTCTCTTAATCAACCTATACCTTACAAATACATGCAATATGTAAGTGCTATTAGTTATGTCTTTAATGTTGAATGATCTATGACATATTCCAAGATGGTCCATTGTGTCTAGATCGAGTGGTTGGGAGGAATGATCATTATCCTTCCCACCTAGCTTCAATTCTTGCAAGTGTAATGTTGGGCTCTTAATGAGCATATTTTTTTGATGGCCTTAAGCCCTTTTTTCAAAATGCGATGAGCTTATGGGGAATGTGCTTTACCCTGGGTACCATCCTCAGAAGAAGGGGTAGTACTCGATATGTATTTCATGGAAAAAAAAAAACTAAAATTTAAATATAAATCTCTCTCTCTCCTCTTTAAACACACACACACACACTGTATATGTACAAATGTATGTTTTTCAAGATGGAATTGAAACAGCCTAAAAGAATTGGAATTTATTAGGAGATTTTTAAATTTCCCTTTGCATTCTTAAATGAATAGACATGCATATGAAAGAATTTAAAATGCAATCAAAATATTTTCAATGAGGGAAAAATTAACCTGAAAAGCAATCACGAGGCTTTTGTACCCTTCCAGAGCATACATTAATTCAGAAACGACTCATATCACAATCGGTTACTTGCATATGAGTATTTATGTTGCATAGGACATCTTGAGTCAAAGTGATATGGTTCAAACCTGTCAAACATGTTTTGCAATATACACCAGTTTAGGGTCCATTCCAGGGTCTTTTTCAACATCAGGCGATTCTCAGTGCCATTAGCTTTATGAACCACGGGACCTGCACCAGGAACCCACCGAGGAATAGGCATGGCAAGCACACCCTTGTTCAACATCCTGATTAAGAAATTGCCTTTGCGCATGATACAAATTACAACATCATGAGCTGAAAGATCTTTGACAACACAAAGTCGCTGAATGCTTTGAAATTGAATGGTTTTTTTCCAACACAGATGACTAGGAGATTGTTGTTATTTCCTAATTTTTAATTTTGAGGCTACAAAAGAGGCACACACAACAATGTCTCTAATATTTTGAATGCATATTACTCTCCTTTTGTAGATCATAACATTAAATGCTAATATACAATCCATTTATCAAAGAGAGAGAGAGAGGGAGGACCTGTTCTTATAAAAATCGCGAATCTCAAGTTTTTCTTTCAGCTGGGCGAAAAATCTTAGAAAATAGAATATCTAGTATAATGAAAATATCCCTAAATATACAACCACCACCCCAGTGAAAAAAGTAAGTGGCCTAAAAGGATTCTTATGGAATGCGTCCTTAGCAAGATCACAAGGCTTATTGCCCGATCCAACTGCAAGTCCACATTTTCTGAGACTATGCCAATCCAAAAATAATAAGATCAAACCTGAGACACCAATGGTGAAGCCCAAACATGAAATATCAACTATCCACCGAGTCACAATACACCAAAGCCCCTTTTCACAATAGTAATTGTATAAACGTTCAAAAAAGTGATCTAGATCTGAAATTGGCCCCACTTTTACTCTTTCACCCTTAAGAAGGTCCGAAGGATTTTCAATGTCACCACTTGGCAATCTTTGATAATCAGAAAGCTCAATCTCAGGGGGTTCACTACTTAGCAGCCCCACAGTTGCAGAAGCCTCGCCATGATACATTGTTGATGGCCATTTAAAAAACATCCTTGACACATTTGCACTCCACCTCTCACTGGAAATTTTCATTAACCACATGGTGCAGGTTGAATACAAAACACCATTATACAAGGAGATCACTTCCTAGTGCAGGTTGATCTTAATTCTTGGGGCATTAGCCTACAAAAACAACAACACAATGCAAATCTATGTCATATAATTTGAGGTGCTAGATCGGAAAGAAATGTAATATTTCCACAATTAACTCTATATAGTTGTGCATATCATAATTCCCAACACAAGTAACTTCTCATCCTACAAAGACAAACATGTTCTCTATAGACAGAGTCAAAGCGTGATGACCCTTGTGAAGGTTTTATGCATAAACATCTATAACAACCCTCAGGGAAAATCATTTATTCAGTTTGCCATATTTCAATAACAGATTAGAAAATAACATAGTATAAAATGCTAATTAATTCAAGATTATAAAAGAGACATCCACTGCAAGCATTTATACATTCACTAGTGATGAGATTCTAATTGCATATTTTGACACACACAATCGCACAATGCAACTCCTAACAGAATATTTATAGAGTGTTATAACACTTTCAATTCTTGGCTGACTTAAATAACAGATTTTAGGTCCACAAGTTAACCGATCAGTGAATGTTATCCATAAGAATACTCTAAATATGTGCAATCTACAAACTAGGATCCCAATCTCCATAACTGCAGCTTCGATTCAAATAATCTCAAATAGTTTGAAAGAAATATACAATATACAAAAATAAATAAAAAAATGCACAAAAGTAATAGAACAATACACACAAGTAATAGTATCATCTGAATAAAGTAGAGTCAGTATAAAGGTTGACCCAAAGATGAAAGCACAATTGTTCCCTTGACTATAAATTTACAATGATTTCATAAATTTACATGCTAAGTTCTAAAATTACTCTAATTATTTGTACTCTTTGAGAAAGTATCTACCCCCTATGTTGCTATAGAACCTATAGCAATGGGGTTTTGGAAAGGTATTTTCCATTATACTATCTTTATCTAAACTTAATGGACAACATACCACAATCCCCACTTGTGTATGGAACAAATTTATGGCCCTGTATCTTTTACAGGAAGAGCCATTGCAGACATTTGATTTGTAGAAACTAGGGAAACATAGATCCTAGAAACTTTTAAACATTAATTATTTCTAAAAAGCTTGCTACCCCTGCCACTAGATCCAAGCATGCAGAGAAGCAACAAAAACCAAATTTTTAACCCAAGGGTAACTGGTAATGATTAACTGGTGAGGGGCATTGCAAGTGATCCCAGAAATAAGTGCAAAACATGTATCCACACACACATGAATCAAACCAGTCACCAGGAAGACAACTAAAGCATGAACCTTAGCCACAGTAAAAAATGACCTCTTGATGATTTACTGTCTACACCCCATGAACAAAATATACGGAGATGCAGCAACCACCGACTATTTGATTCCAATGCAGGTAGTGATGAAGCATAAAAATAACCGCAGAAACCACAAGTGAAAAAATCATGTCCACCCACAACGACATCAAGCCTATCATCAACTTACCATCCAACAGATGACAAAAACATTAAAATTAAGTGATAAAGGGCTTGTTATTTTAATCGAAAATAAAAATTCACTATGCCTAACATACATAAGGGAATAACTCTAAAGAGTCAAGTTCAATTGAATCCAAAAATAAAAAACAATATACCAATAAAAAACAATGATTCCGACTGCATAATACATACCTAAACCAGGAGACAACATTCATTCAGGAAAACAAAATTGTTTATATTTATTTCTGCCACAAAACCCACCAAATATATCAAATAATCTCCAAACCCCGATCATGGAAAGCGAAATTGAACCCTTGAAAACCGCCATGGTGCTAGAAATAACTCACCCCTAACCATGTATTGTGATTTTCTCCATCAGGAAACTCTTGAAGCAGCAAATACTCGAAAACCCATTCTCTGTTAAGAAAATGAACAAGGGGAATTAGCACCGAACAAGTTGAGCGGGAAAATAAATTTGAATAGGTCGATTAAGATTTTAGAGTAGCTGCAAAATTAAATTTCCATGTGTTTTCCCTTAACGTCGTAATACCGACGTTTTGGCTCCTAAAATTCGCAAGACTGACACTTGGCCCTAGGTTATCAAAATATGATGATTTATATTGTCTTTGAATCTGCCCTTTGTAAGATATGCTTTGCATATTATTTGAAAGCTTTTTTGAATTCTTTCAAGTGGAATCTAATGGATCTTCAAAACTAAGTTGATTTTGGTTGAAGCTAAATTCAATGTTGAGACAAGCCATTCTTTTTGCATATTAAAAATTGATAAAAATATCTTTGCATATTAAGTTGTCCACTGTCTTTTTCTATGTTATCCTCTATAGTGTGTTTCACATGAAAATGAGGTTAGGAACTACGCTAAAAGGTCAATAGCATCAAATTATACTATCAAAACTGTAGATATCCTTCCATCCTTGGAGTTGCAACAATGAGCTTATCCATTAAAAACTTATTAATTCAATTCTTACACACTTTTCTAAAGATGCAGTTTACTCACCACCTTCAAATTCTGCCTTTAAGGAAGCTTTACTGCAAATATGAGCTTCACGGGAAAGGGAACAATGCAATCATAGAAATTCCAGTTAAAAAAAAACTCTCTTGGAACGCTTCACAATAAATTTCTACTGACAATATGCCTAAAAATAATCATATTTTTACATTCACAATTTATTAACATGTAATTTACACTCGAAAGTGCTGGAAGGATGAAATGGGGTTGGATATATAAACCATTTCATTTCTTGCCCTGTAATTGACTTCCAAGACACTGAATTCATCTGAAGGGCGATTGGATATCTTTGAGAGGCCGTCCCTTTGTTTTAGTTACACACAGTGCCACAAAGATGAGGATGAAATCAGATACAATAGCATAAATCATGAATGTTCCTGCAACAAAAAATACTAGCTCAATAACCAAATAGGAAAGTAAATAAGGAAACACATAAGCTGTAATCCAAAGACAATAAATTTTTCCTTACGACTAGCCCAATCATTCAAGACTAGTCAATGATAGGTGCATATTGACTTCCAGGGGCTACTCTCATCATGTGAAGGACCTAAGGGTCATTGTAATCAGGTGAAGCCCAGACAGAAAGCTCTGATGCCCATGGCTTAGGAAAGCATTCAAACGAACTATACTTAAATTTGCTAAACCTTACCTACAAATCTCCACTGCAAAAGTAAATTGATAGTCATTGTTATTGCCCATAATGTCAACCAATTTGACAAAGTAGCTACACTACCTCCCACACCTTTGACATTAGAAGGGAGTATCTATAGTAGGAAAGGACGATGCAAAATAAATCATTGCTTCTATTGTTTAAACCGCTACATAAAGATACTAGTTGAACTGTGAACATCATAATATAATGGAATTAGATCAATATGAAGAAAAGAGGATGCAGTATTCAATTTGTGCTAAGAAGCAGTCATCTCATAGTGAATATCTAAGAAGGTACATTACCTCAAAGATAATAATCCATGGGATGGCCCCAACACAAAGTGAGAATGAAGCAATATAAATCTGTAATGAAACCATCAGCCAATAAGATTAACTATTTATCACATGCAAGATGATGGTAGCAACTACAAGCCCATGTTAACAGTTATACAATACTCTGACAACTGGAACTCTAAAACGTACCAGCAGACTCACTAAAGCCAAAACAATGAAGAATGTTTCATATTGAGAATCTGCTCCAGAATGACCCTGAAACAAGAAGAGAATAAATTTATCCCTCACACAACCAAAGAAGGAATTTCAAATAATATTCAAAACATACCTTTGAAACATCTCGTTACAGTTCAATTCTATGTAATAAGCAGAGTCACAAACTGAATATGTGAAATATTTTATAGGAAAGGTTCATGAAGATTTAAGCAGAGCAGAGCGTTATAAAATTATTGGAGAGACTTGCCTTCAAGTAAAATGAGAAACTAACAAGGAAAATACATACAACCATGTCCCCAGATGAGACCTATTAACATCAACACAATTTCATGTAAATGTTTTTGATTGAGATCAGATTCATGAACATACCACAGTCAGCTGTAAACCATTTTCTCACCATAAGGAGGAGACGTCACCCGGCTTTATCCATGAGCCATACAACAACTGCGGTCATGATGACCTGTACAATAGATCACTTAAAATCCCACAAACACAAAAATTTGGCTCTAATACTTGGGATAAAAAACTAACAACTTGGATTTTTCATCATAGCCTTAAAAAATTAGTGGAGCTCTACAAGACTAAAAGAGAAAACCTAGATGGCAGCAAGTCCAAGTGATGCAGCATTGGAAGATGAAATTCCTGTAAATGTTCAAGATAAAGAGTTAATTCAAAGTTAAAACAATACTGAAGCCAAGCCAAAGATGTTGATATTAACTGTTTCAGTTATATATATATATTTCCTGAAATAAAGGTTTGTTATTTTCCATGCATTAACCTTTGCTGTGAGAAGTTCCTAAAAAATCCACAGATCCAACACAAATTTTCAAACTGCTACTATAAAACAGAAAGAAACCCACAGCTTGATAAACAACAACAATATGGAGAAAGCTGTGTCAGATAAGAACTCACTTGTAGATTTGAAAATGTTACTATTGTAAAACATGATACCATTAATTCCACTTAATTGTTGCAAAAGCAACAGTCCAATGCCAATATGTGATATCCCATTTAGATGCACTAATGTCAGTATAGAAAGCTACAGTTCATTCTCATTTCAGAATAAGAAATATGCCTCCACCTATCAAATCAGATTTGCAAATCTTCCAAATCAAATGACATTCAAAATGTGACTCATGGTCAAAGGCAGTGCATATATGTGCTCAAAAAGCTCTGATATCTTGATGCTACTTTGTTGAGTGCCCATCTCCATGATACTCTGAAACAAAAAAAAAATTATATTAGTTAGAAGATAATTGTCCCACTATAAGAAAAGGATTAATTCCTGTGATATGTATTGTGCAATACACAGACCATTTGCAAATGCCAAAAAAATGAAAGAAACAAGAAAAACACTTTGAGAATCGAAATGGAAAGGAAAATTACTGATGGATGAGAAATGAATTAAATATTGGGAAACCATACAGACAGAAGGAAAAGTGTAAACAACTGAATGAGAACATTTGTTGCAGAAAAATACCATGATTTCAATTGCTTCTAGAGAAACATCGGCATCAGAGCCTTGGAGAGCCTGTAATGAATCTTCAAAATTTTTATTACCAATCTTTGTCTGCATGTACATGGCCATAAAGAATGAGACCTTACCAATAATGGATGATAGTAAATAAGTAACATGGACACCTAAAGAAAATATCATATCACTTCTGTGTACATGCTTGAATGTGATACTAACTCAACAACCATCTTGGTGATTCCGGGATAAAGAAGAGTCCAAGCACCAAAGGGGCACAAGGAATTATGCCTGACTAGTTAAAGATGTCATTATATGCCTATTATTTGGAAAATTATAAAGGATCTCCATAAGCTATCCCCAACAAAAATGAATTTAAGGTACCTATAATTGCAAGAGGCCTCTAGGAAATGAATATTCCAAACAAGTATGCCAGCATAATACCAACTGTCACTGAGAGCTGTTAAAAAAATCAACAGTTATGCTTAATATTGACATTATAATCAAACATCCAGGCCACCAAAGAAAAGGACAATGGAGGAGAAAGAAAGCACTATAGAGGGGAACATAGAGGAGGAAATTGTTTCTATGATAGTAGGCTTAAGTACCCAAACCAAACCTCAAGGAAGGAAATAGAAGAAAGCCCTCACATACTTTAAGACCATAAAGAGTAACAAGATCAGATAATGGAAGCCTCAACCTCCTTCTCCAACACCCATCACTATTCAGGAATTAGTTAGTTGTCAAAAGGAGGAATATAAGAAATAAAATAGACAATAAGTGAAAATAACCTCCAATAAAATCAAGTGAAAACAACCACATACCTAAGAAAGAAGGCTACGTATCAAGGAAACCAATATTTCAGGAAAATCCATTAAGCTATAGGCAGGACCTGTAGATCTAGAGAAAAAAACTTTGCAGCTAAAGGAAGAGACAAAAAAACTACAAAATGGGACTATGGGGCTACAAGAATAGGATCCCAAATTATAGGAGCTATACCACTAGCCATATCATGGATATTACTATGCCTATATTGAGGCACGAAAGATACTCCCTACTTACTTTGTAGTCCAACTATTATTTAAATTAGAAAAGGAAAGGGTTGGGACTCATAGATGGATTCAAATTTCCAAATAAAAAAGGTTTAAAATGTGGGTATTATAGAGGAGAAAATGAAGGTGATGGGGTAAGAGATGGTTGAACTTATGTTCAAGGAAACCAATCTAATGGACCACATGCAAAAGGAGAATAAAAAGATGAAGGCCTAGCTACATGAAACGAAGGAAAAACTTTCCAATATGGCTATTTTGTCCATGGAAGCCACACACTCTAGGCATCCATTAAAAACATACTCTTTATTCATAAAATACTAATGGTGCCAATTTTAGACTAGAGTATTAGGCCAACAAGGATCCCCTCAAAAACATCAAAATATCAAAACATTCATTGATTTTTTCCTTAGGTGTAACATTCAAGATAGGGATAAGATGGCAGAATTTTATATGGATAATTTAATACTACTTGCTATGAATGTGTGGGACCCCAACTCTCAGCTAGGTGATGTGAAATTTATTTCTTTAGCCTCTTGGATGACCCGTGAAGAGACCATGGCAGAATAAATCAAAAGAATCATGGAAAAAGAGATATAATAAAATTTGTGGATCATGGAATAACTACAAGGCCCTCGCGTTATCACTATTAACCAAATAATTATAGTAGAAGATCTAATAATGACAACTGTCTACAAAAAAAAATAGGAGTATGAAAAAATTCATTTTGAAGATACCTTTAGATTGTTGGGAGATGAGAGCCTACAATCATGCCAAAGAAGGTGGCATACCTTGCCAGAAAGTTTGCAAATAAAGGAACATCATTCACCAAAGAGGTTGAGGAGTGTTTTTTATTAAAGAAATATTAACGAGCCAAAACAGATGTGAATCATTCAAAAATATCTCTCGTTTGATTTAATATTCCACCACAAGGCCGAGAGTAGTAATTTCAGAGAATCAAGAGTATTCGTTCAAGTGCTTGTCTTAGGAAGTGGGTCACTGCCACTTTATAGTCTTTCTCTTGGATGGAAGGGGCTCCAAGGAGACATTAGTTGTCAAAATGAAATAGTTAATGTAGTTGGTTGCTATGGGGTTGTTTTTGGCTTCTTAGTCCTAATTGCATGCCTGTCTTTCTCAAATGTAAACCCTCTATATTCTGGTGTACATTGTTGCAGGGTAATAATTGATAGTCAACAGAGTTGGTGATATCTTTGATTCTGCGGTACTTAGTAGCGGATGGTGGCATATAACTTGGTAGTAATCAATGATAAATGATACTTAGTTGTGCTTGATGGGTACTAGATACTTTTTTGTATGCCAAAGAAATTATTTACCAGTTATGTTGAGCCTAGAAGTTAAATCATAGTGATGTGATGTAGATATAGATCATAGTGCTAAAGAAGACTTTGCAAATCTGATAGATGGTTATGGAAAGGATATTGGAATAAATAATGTTGGATAAATGAAATCCTTCTATAGTCCGATGTGGCATTTCTCTAGGGTAATAGCTAATACTCAACAGAGTATCAGATATCAGTGATATGTCACTTGGTAGTACTTAATGGTTGTGATATTCAGTTGTGCTTGATGGGTGCTAGATACTTTTTCATATGTCAAAGAACTTATTTTCCAATGATGTTAGGCCCTATATGTTAGTTTAGAATGATGTGATGTATTATTCTCTACTGATTTAGGTCGCCTATGTGTTGCAAGAGCGACATTTTGGCGACCCAAGAGTGTAAGCCTGACAACACTGTAGAGAAGGGTATAAGCTCAACTTGTTATTCAAAAGTATAATGGCTTTGATTCAAATGTTCTAGGAGTTTCATGCCTTCCATGTGCTAAGAGAACTTAACAAGAGTAGAGACCATACAGATGACCAAGCCTCACCCTTTGGAGTCATGAGTTTTGCATTTAAAACATATGATATCAAGAGAAGTTAGGGTTGTTAGCCATCTATAATTTATGCTATACCAAATGATGGCTAAATATGTTCTTAAGTCTTCAAGAAGAAATCTTCATGGAAAACTGCTAGTTCTTGAAGCCTTCTTGGTGTCTTTTATCTTACAAATCATCTTCACTGCTGTTTCCACAAGAAATCCTTCAAAGAAGCCTTGCTGATTCAAAAAGAAAACTGCCTTCAAAGCCAAAATTCCCACCATTTCTCCATTTCAAAATATTCCCTTCATGTCACCAATTTTCCTCATTTACCCTTCATTCCCCATAAAATTCTCGTTAAACCTAATGAAATCCCTTTATTATGGTTTAAAACCCCTTTTTTATCCTATCGGAACCCCTCAAAACCCTTAAAAAACCTCATTTTTTGGCCTTTTTCGCTCCTTTTCAAACATCAGGCCTTAAGCCCCTTTCGGCTTAAGCCCTCAACCCCTCTTCTTCATGTAACCCGACCCTGCGACCAAACGCCCATCACTCATTGGTGCATTGAACTTCCCAAAGTTCTCGCTCCCCTGTCTCCTCTCCTGCCGATGGCCGATTCCCCGATTTGATCCCAGCAGTTAATCGTCCGCTAGATCAAACGGCCATCGGCGAATCGCCCATCGCAAATATCTCTTTCCCCAGTTCCGCTTCCATTTTCCTTTTTCTTCCGATGGCCGATCCTCTGATGAGATCTGGACTGTCCTTTCCCCAAGATCCGACAGCCATCGCCCTCGGCGCTTCGCTCTATCGGCCATCGCACATCAGCGATCCCTGTTTCCTCGTTCCCAAGCCCCTTCTGCCTGCCATTCTTCGATTTAATCTCCACTGTTGATCCTCGCAACTTCGCCATCCCCCTGACCCCTCATCCACCATCTTTAATCTCTGATCTCCCGATTCAATGTGGACCGTCCATTCCTCCCAGATCAACGATGCAGATTCACTGTGGGGGCATCCGACCAAAGTGGCCCATTAGAAGAATTTTGAGGTCTAAAATGGGCCTCTTAAGAAAAATGTACAACAAAAATAAACTTTATAACAACCAATAGGATTCAAGATGATGATGTCAACCATGGGGTATGATTTACCATTTTTTAAATAAAAGGGTAAAAATATTTAAAAATAATAAAATAATAAAACTACTTTTTCAACTTTCATTTTCAACTTATCTCCCAAAATTTTTACTCAAATTTCGAGTGGGAGTACTTGTTGGATGAAAAAATTAATTCCTCATCCAAGGAGTACCCATGTTGCATACTTTCGATGAACTCTACTACACGAAAAATGAGAAATACATAAAAAAACGTGATTGTAATCACGTTTTTTTATTTATTTCTCATTTTTCGTGTAGTAGGATCCATAGAAAGTATGCAACATGGGTACTCCTTGGATGAGGAATTAAATTTCGCATCCAACGAGTACTCCCGCTTAAAATTTGATTAAAAACTTTAGGAGATAAGTTGAAAAAGTAGTTTTTTCATTTTTCCCTCTAAAATTTGATGATGTCATCAAATTTTATTTGATTTTTTCCACTATTATTTTATAATTTCCTTAGGAGGCCCATTTTAGACCTCAAAATTCCCCTAATGCGTACTCCCCAGTCCACCCACAGTTAATCTCCACCGTTGATTTTCTCCCGATCCAACGGCTAGTATTTCCCCATTCACTGCGGAGACACCCTATCAATGAGATCCTTCTGTACCCCCCAATCCCCCCGTAGTTAATCTCAACCGTTGATCTGGCCCCCCCAGATCCAACGGCCCAGAACTCGTCACGCCCTGGCCCCATTCCATCCTCTCCCCATGCCTCGGTGTTGTATCGCGCAACGTGCGGACCGTCGATCTACATGTCTCCTCGCAGATCGGACGACTAGGATTTTATTGTGCACAAAATCGTCCCCCCCCCCCCCCTTCCGTGTGTTTTTAACGCGAAATCGGTGGTTTTTCCAGGTTTACGTATCACCTCCAGAGCCATATCGTGTTCGTATGGGCCTAAACCACTTACCACCTTCTGGCCACACGAATACCACCCCGGTATTCCCTAAAACCATTTTCACTGTTCCACGCCCAAAACCCTAGTTCAAACCATGGTTCTCGGATTTCCTTCATGGAACCATCCCTCCATGCATTTCCCCTCCTCTGCACAGATCCTTCACCTCCGCCGAGCCTTTGAAGTAGTTAAACCCAATGTTCGCAGGTTTTTTATGACATTTGTTTGGTTTGTTCAGATTTCATGATGGTTAAACGAAAAAACCATCCGATGGTCAAAGAAAGTAATTAAAGGACAAGGATGATGATCCTATGAGGTCTAATATCACAGAAAAAGGATGTTAAGGGTTGAATCTCCACGTTTAATTGATGTGTCATGAACATCGATCACTCCAGCAAAACCCTTCAGCACAGAAAGCCACCTGTACAGAAGACAATGATTAAAGGATTAGACAAAGATTAAAAGATGAAAGCACAGTTGAAAGAAAAATGAATCAAAGGTTTCAAATCAATCAGAAAATAGTTAAAGACAACATGATGGATTATTAAGGCAAAAAGCGAGATCAAGCTTTAAACAGTTTAATGATGAAATTAAAGGAAAAATTAGGCTAAAGCAGCCCCGAGCACATCAGGACGAAGCAGTTATTCAATCAGAAATATCAACTGACTCCTTTGGCCATTCTTTATCTGTAAAGGCAAACAAGCAGTTATTACACAAAAGTATATATTTTAAACTGTCAGAACAGTTATTGTAAAGATAAGATAAAGCCTTAAAGTCAATCTTTTCCACCTATCTTTATCTCAGAAATTAAGACAAAGTTATTTAACAAAGAAGTAGCTGCATATATTCTTACCTTATGCCCTGCGTGGTTTTCAAGGCTAGGAATGAATTTACTCTGTAATTAATAAAATTTTTAACCCTAGAAGAGTTTCAACTCCTCATTTTCAGCATATATACTGCATTGGAACTGATTGTAAATGTTGGATTTTGATGACTAATGCTGGAATAATACATAGTCCTTTGAAGCTCTTGAAGAGAAATCGATGTCTTGGAACTCATGCATGATCTGATTTGCTTGTTGATGGAGAAGGATCATTTGCAGGATCCATAGGCTTGGTTGATGGTGAAGTTTTCTTTTGTTTATGTTTTCGAGTTTTCCATTATGTTTTTCATCTTGCTATGTTGCAGTAGGACAAAGAATTTAGATTAAGAAATGTTTTCTAATGGCACCTTAAATCTGTTTGTCCTTCACTACCTTAATGTTTTCTTCTGCTAAGATATATTATGGAAATCATTTATTTCTCCCTAACAAGTTCTTAGCTTGTCCATTTCTTGAATAATTTAGATCAGTTAGCATCAATTATGATTTATGGTTAGCCCTACATAGTGTTGCCACAGAAATATTCTGTCCTTGGAATCATCTCTTTAAAGCAGCTTTGTCTAAGTTTGTCAAAGAAGTCTGTTTAAAATCATGCTCTTTGTCTTTACTTAGCTAAATTTTTTTAAAGGAAACCTTATAGCTGTAAATTTGGATGTTAGAGTTTTCTCTCCTTCTATGGTTATAGCTGTGTATCTTAAATGTTTTTCTGCTCTAGATGATAAAAGCTCTGAAATTTGGATAAGTTTCTTACCTTTCTAAGTTTTTATCTGAATGTTTGTCATGGTTAATTATCTATTTTCAGTCTGAAATTAAATGGATTAGGTTCTGCTTATGCCTTTGATTCTCTTGCTGTTCTTATCAATTTTCTAACTCCCTCAGTTTACAAGTATATAAAGGACTCGGTTTCAGCCCTTTATTAGTTTGTTGTTCTCAATCTTTATGTCCATTTCATAAATCCTTCATAACCTTAAAAGATCCACCAACCAGGTGAACTTGCCCTGCAAATGCTCTTAAACACCATTGGCGAACTTATCTGGACCTTGTTAGACTCCATTGCCCAATGAATTAACAATATTCCATGTTTCCTATCTAAAATCTATCAAAGTATCAAACCCAACCAAAAAACAATCAAAATACCTTGCACTTAACATGTAGCCTAAAATCAACCCTAATCAGTAAACAAGACATATCTTTGCACACATTGAGAGATCCCTCTCCGAATCCCGGAAGGCTAGGTCCTTGGATTCCAAAGCTTGGTTTGATGTTACCCTTGTCAATTTGTATCTCAATCAATCTAGCAAATTATGGGGAGCTAACAAGGGTAATTTTCAACTATTATAGTGGGGCCTTACAAGCTTCACAGACTCTTGAAGTATGATTTCAGAAATCACATCCCTAAAAGTCTCCATGGGAACTCTACACCCCTAGTTATCATCGGAACACATTTATGAAATTGGCAAGTTTTTTGGAACTAAATTACCCAAGGGATTTTATGATTTAACAGACTAGACTTCTAGAAAATGGTGGTAGGGAGCAATTGGCTGCAAATACTCTAGGTCCACTCCTAGGCTAATATAGCAGATATACAATTACTAGAATAGGGGTGCTCATTCTACTATAAAAGGGGTCATTGGGTCAGGGAACCCACATATATTAAATTTGTGTTGTTGGCCAAGAGGAAGGCCTTCCAAAATAAATGAGGTGAAGAATGGCGATTTTGACTCAATATAGGCCTTCCAAAATAAATTGAGCCAACGTGGTATGTGCCAATTATTGCAATGGTCCTTGTAACTGGAATGTGAGGGAATTAGAATTGGTTGGAGTTCCTTTGTACCTAACTACAACCCAAGGGAATGCGATAAGATGGATATGATACAATGGTGGTTATATGACGATAACTAGAACAAGTAAGTATAAAAACAAAAAATGTTTCAATGTTTAAAATCGTGTTCAAACTTACAATCAAATAAAAGAAAAAACACATACAAAAAACCAGATAATAATCATGAACAAACTTCATCTTGAATTATGAACTGTAAAGGAACTTACAAAATGTGACACTACGAACTTGTTCAAGCGCATAAGAAAAAAGATCCTAGGCATGACCCTGGTTGACAAGTTGTATTGCTCTTGATGCAAGAGGATTTGTATCTGCACTGCCAAGTCATTCAAAATCCATAATTATCTATACAATAAATACAAGTAATTGATGTAGTATTTTTTACTCTAAGATGCATTCTTATGATAATGTTAGAACATATGTTGACAATGTCAAAACATACCCAAATAATCTCCTCTTCGTTTCAAAAACAATTTATTGGAGTCGCTTGAACTTGGAACAAGCCTCCCACGATCTGAAAGAGTAGCAACTAAGTCAGCAATGACTTTTTTGTTGCTACGTTGGATCGAGGGAGGTTTGTTCCAAGATTAAATCGCTCCAATAAATTATTCTCTACTAAACAGGGCCAACCACATGAATGTGGAAGCTCTTATGGCCCTTCCCCCCCCCCCTCACATCACTCTCAATTCCCAAATACCCAATCTATATTTCATTTTTTACTTTCATGAGCAGAAAAAAAATAAAAAAATAAAAAAAAATAAAAAAAATCAATAACTAATAAAAAAGCAATGCAACAAAAAGTACGCAAGAAAATATTGAAAGTGTTTGACATAAAAATAGTATGATAAATGAGTTTTTATATAACACAAAAAAGGTTCCAAGTATGGTAACATTTGTCTTATAATAATACAATATTTTACATTATCAAATTTTCTTTTTCTTATTCCTACTTCTAAAGCTCCTAACTGCATCATCAACATCATTGTGCTCTACTTCTGTTTCATGCTGTTAGGTCCCTATATTACTAGTTTAGTCCCTTATTTTTGTTAGTGTAACCCCCTTATTATTATTATTATACCCTTGTAACCCCCATATTTTTATTTTTGTGCCCTTAAATTATTATTGTTAGGTCGGCTAGGATTACATTGTGGCCCCATGGACTCCTATATATAGAAAGGAGGTTTTGTAATTTGTATCATCCAAGAATTGTTCATTCATGTAACGTATTGGAGGTTTCCCCCTCGAAGTGGCTTATTTCTAAGGCGTTGATATCTCTTTTCTTCTATTTTTGGAGCTGGTTTCAAAAAACATGCCTTTCCCTTATAGCTGACCTATTTGCGTACTCACGATGTCTGGTCTCATGCAGTGACGGGGCATTGCCTACAAAAACAAATAATATTAAATTTTAATTGTCAGTTTTTAAATATCATTGAACTAGTTTGGTAATATTAATAAATAAAAATTGCAATGAGATTATTTACCTAGTGCACCAGTTGTCACCATTAGAACCGTTGCCCTATGTTCCTCTCTGGTGGTAGGATGCTCAAGTAAAACATTCTCTGTCATTTAAACAAAAAACGTTTTAAGGACACAACCCTCAAGGTATAATTAGAAAAAATTATAAGTGGAAATTAACTACCATCGTGGCCGTCACTGATAGTAGCATTGTCGTCCTGGTCCCCACTGGAATGATCATGTTGCACGTGAGGACCATGTACTTCTGGAAATACTTCACTCTCAACGCACTTCTCTACAACTGGGTTATTTGGCTCGTTGAAAGTGTTTCTCCCCTGATTTAAAAAAAATTGTTAGACATTAAATTTATGGCCGAAAACAAACATATTTAAAGGTTAACGTTTTACCTTATCAGGCATTCTAGATCTTGGGACTTGTCCCAAGCTTCTACGCCATTCAACTACGGCTTGATAGCCGGAACTAAAAGCGATCTCTCTATCTTCCTTTGTGGTTTTCGTTCCAAAGTCATCACCCTACATTACATATGATTGTGTATTTTTAATGTTATTTGATGAGATTACAAAAATGTTGGAAAGAGATACAATTAATTATAAGATGTTTAGCTACTTACAATTCTTGCGGCTAATTTCAGGTAGCCGCCTTGGCCTAGCTTGTGATGGCCTTTTTTTTCAATCATAGCTTTAGTTTCCTTCAAGGTGTCAAGCAACCTATCATCAAAAGCTTGAAGTCAGTTATGTAGCACACTTTTATTTTAGACAGAGAGCAAATTAAAGCTATTGAATTAAAGTTGTAATTTACCTTGCGGGTCCAGTTAGCATTTTTCCTTCTTTCTTGACATTTTTCTATTTTCCGTCATCGATGAGTGCTCTCCACTCCCTCTCTGGAACTGTGAGAGGACGCTCGTAACTAGATTTAATTTGCAAGTTCATCCTATAGGTGTCCTGGGTATATTTCAGATATTTTCCAACTGCCCGGGCGACTGTTGTTCTATCAAATGTGCCCACCCCAAAATGGCCTTCTAGATAATCTAGAAGTTCTTTTTTCAGGTTGGAATTCTAGGAATTCCACCTTGTGCGTATGGTTGGGCCAAAAATTACCAACGCGTTGCTCTCCAAGGCCCTGTAGAAATCATTGTTTCCTACATAAGAAAAATATATTATCATTAGTTTAAAAACAATAATCATGATAAAATATGTTTTAGATAGAGTACATGAAACAGATAAAATATTAAAACTTACCTGGGAGTTGTACTTGCTTTATAGGAACACCTTCATTGTTCATCGTAAATGTGCCTGGAATGGTCCCCGTGGAGGTGACACGTGTAGCTCCAGGAAATTAAATAATAAAGTTGGCCATACTAGCCTCATCACTGCCAACACGTTCAACGGTTGGCTGTGTGTCTTCTTGGGAAGGCGTGTTTCTTGGCTGCCACCTAAAGGTGTAGAAGGTGTATGAGAGGGTTCCTCAGAAATATATTGCCTTTGTGTCCCACTACCACAAACACCGGGGACATCATGTCTCAGAAAATGCTACATACAAAAGAATTTTTTTGTTAGTTTAGTTAATGTAAAAATTAAAAATCAACCTATCACAATTGATCTCATGTAGAAAAAAAAATATCCTTTTGATTTTTTGTTATTACCTTATATGTTTCTAGATGGGTAATAAGCTGTCTTATCCTTTTTCCTAATTCAGGTGTTTGAGGCTCAACGTCTACCAAACGCTCAAGTTCCTTGGTTGCTTTTAGCGCCTTTTTTTTCAGCAACACCAATGGACATGGGGATGAAGACAACTCTTCCTCGTTGAGGGAATCATCAGGCACACCATAGCCAGGCGTCTGCATATTTGAACAAAATTAACATTATTTCAATTATGTAAAGAACTAAAATACCTGAAGATAGAGCAAGGCTGGAACTTTACATGTTCTTCGGCTGGTCCCTTTCCGTGATCATCCTACCACATTATAAAATAATAAGAAGCATGAAATATATAATTTTTTTTTTTGTTAAAGATAAAGAAACTAATATGAAACTGAAATTTTTATGTGTTTACCTGTCCTGGGGTTGTTCCTATACTACCACAATCAGTCTGCCACATTGCAATAAAATTAGAAATGTGAAAACTTGAAAACAATATCTAACTTGAAAACACAAAATTAAAACTGAAATAATTTCTAAATTTACCTTTATAATACATAAAATTTTTGCATTAAAGAGTACAAATTTACCATCAAATTACATTTGAGTTTAAAGAGAGTAAACAGTAAATCATAAATATTAAGACAGTGTCTTCTCTAAGTTTTCAAATCAACATACAACACAACAAGTTAGAGGCGCATTTACAAGGAATGGGTGTGAGCCAAAAATTGTGACTTACAATTCTATGATCATTGGTCTCTGTTTTGTTGGTAGAGTAGAAGAGGCCCTAGAGTGGTTGAGTATAATTAAAATTAAGGGCTGTAAGACAAATATTTATACTTCCACCTTACTAGTAGACAATTTCTACAAAATAGGTAGATTAGATGAGGCTAAAGAGATTTTCAGTGAATCTTTAATGAGCAGAATAAAACTAACTGTAGTGACCTATAATGCATAGGTCAATGGATATTGCAAGGGAGGGAAATTGGATGAAGATTTCCTTCTCCTCGAAGAAATGAATGAGAATTACTGCATGCTTGACATGATTACATATAGTACCATAATTTATGGGCTAATAAAAGAGAACAAGATCTTAGAGGCTTTGAAGTTGCATGATCAAATGGCAGACAAGGGCTATGAACTATATATGAAGACAATGCTTTCTTATATGTGTAGCCCTTGCCAGATCCTTATAACGAGTGGTCGCATTACTTGTGGGACAATTAACTTTCCCAGTCAGTAGTCAGCTCAAGGTGATCTTGGGTTGTGTGTTTTTAAAACTATGGTTACACCTGGGCCTCCAAAATTTGATTACATCATAATATATCACTTTTATATATGATTAAAATCCATTGGGGCCTTGGCTAGTGAGCGCCAATTGTTCTAATTGTAGTTAGCATGTGTACACAATCATATGCACATATATATATTTTTAATCTAGGGCCATAGTTAAGGTTTCCAGAGAGCTATTTTGATGTTATGTTGAATTTGAATTTTGAAAATATAAAGATAACAAAAAAGTCACAAGTACAAAATAGGTACATGATTTACAAGAAGTTCGTTGAAAACTAGCGAACCATTAGAATAATTGGAATAGAAGTTGTGTACAGCCTACCATCTAGAGTATCATCTATACCTATCATGTGAAGAATATAGATAATTCAAGAAAGATCCTAATGCCTCTCTCAAAGAGTGGTGCAAAGGAAAAGAGGATGTTAAAAGGTGTCCTGGTTGTGGGTTCACAATTGAAAAAACTGAAGGTTGCAATCACATTAGTTGTAAGTGTGGTAAACATATTTGTTGGGTATGTGTAGAGTCATTTGAAAACAATGACAGTTGTTATAGCCATTTACATGTTGTACATGGTGGTTACGTAGATGGTGGTTACTAATTTCAAACTCTCTTACTTTTTCTTCATTCTATGTTGAGCTGATGATTTTTATGTTTGTTATGAGTTGTGATAGATATTTCAGTGCATGCGTTTTGTTCCTCCACACAAGCTAAGGTTAGGTTAGTTGTGGTAGGTTAAACTGAGGTGAAGTGACATCAGAGGATAAGAAACTTCTAGTGCCGGAAGGGAGAAGGGGGTGCTTAAAACATATGGAATTTTATTGATAAAACTCAACCTTGATTGATATGGGTTGTTGAGTAAGATGGCGAAACGTAGACATTATAACTACATTATAAAGTAGAACTTTCTTAATTACAGGGGGTAAACTCATTATGATTCAAGAGCACACAATAACTATTCAATCGAATGACCTTTGCCACAAAAATTATGTCCCCAAATCTGTGTTGCTTTGAATCTCAGATGATTTTCTTGATTTGGAAGACAACCTGCGAAACATTTCCCAACTTTTTATTTTCTTGATTTGGAAGACAACATGTGAAACATTTCCCATCTTTTGGGAATATCTTGTAGGCCAAAAAGATAAACATTAAAGGAAGCATAAATATAAAAGAAGGGGTATGCCATGGGAATCCTGTCAATAGTTACTTGATAGAGCAATATACCTATCAATATTCTATCATGATTAAAGTGGCAAGGAAAAACATGAAATTCAAAAGTCTAATAGAATCTTCTAAGGTTGCTTGAGACAATGGTCATATATCCTCTAAATTTGCCCTTACATGCATCATTAAATTATGAATATGGTGCTCAACATGAAAGTTTGGTAGTTAATCATTATTTGTTCCATAGTTTCCATAGCCTTGGCTATTGCTTGGGAGTACTTGTGTGCAATGTTTTAAAACTTGGACCAAGTTGACTCAGACTACCATATTAGCTTGGTCAATGGATTGGTTCAGAGGGCCAGTACCTACTCGGCCGAGTCAGACTATTTTGGTACCAAACCACAAGGCATGAATTGGATGGTTTGGTACCAAACCAACCCAACTCGGCTGGGTCCATACATTATTGGCCAAGTCATTTTTTGATGGAATTTGGGCATGTTATGTTATGCATAGGTCATTCTTTGACCTGTATTTTTGCTGATATTTTAGAGCAAATTTTCGTGGACAAAAATTTGGTCTTATTTCAGCCTCTTCGCATCCCCTCCACTGAATTTTTCTTGTTTCTGCCAACATGTTGTAAATATGCCTAGAAAACCTGGGGTTTGAGAAGATCTATTTAGTGTGCCTATGGCATGTTTATTCTAAGGGACTTTCGCAGTTTCCTCCTCCACTGTGTTGCCAGTACGGGCATGTCAATTACATGCCACAAATTTTGTTGCAAGTTGGAGGTATTCTTGCCTGTTATCTTGGGTTTTAGGCTGTGCTTCAACTTGTTTGACACATTTTTCTATCATAAGTTTGGTTGTTGGTAAGCCTGCTAATTTGGGGTATGTATATATTTGTGGGTTTATCTAGGATCAAAATTTCTATGTGCAAGCAACGATTCGTCACATGTGTGGTTTGTTGAATGTTCCCACAACAAATTAGTATTTATTCTCTCTATAATTTTAGTGTAGTATCTCTAGGTTTATACTCTGTAGATACTTGAAGGCCCAAGGGTAAATTTTTGAGGGAGGGTATTACCTTTTTTCATTTAAAAATTATATTTTCCTAATCCTTTTTAAGGGCCCTTCCCACTCTAGAGGCCATGTAGAGCCTCACTGATTATATATATATGAGTAGACTTTGTATATTTTGTCTCTAATGGTTTGGAATCATGGTTTTGAATCTTCAAATTTCAAAATATAGTTTTTCATTAAAATTTAAATATTATACGTATTTTTTTAGCAAACCAAGAAATTGAAATCAGATCAGTCTGAGTCATTCTAAGTCCTAGATGACCCTTGACCGATTATGAGGGTTCCTTTAGTAAGGGAGTAATTTTATTTTGTGCCATAGTTGACCCAAAAGTTGGATACTTCTCCACAAGAGGGATATTTCCTAGTGGAATCCAAAGATTGTATCACTGTTCTAGACTAGAGTGGGGTGTAATAGTTTCCTAGACTCCTATCCCCTTTTCCGGTCCAAATTGCATAGTTGACAAAGAGAGGGTTGTGATCTTGATCTAACACCCTAGAAGGTAAATTTAAGACCAAGGGGAGCCACAATATAGCAACCATCTATTTAGAAATCCTTTACTTTTTTTTTAATAACATAAATACAAAATATATGTGTTTTCTCTTTCCTTTTTCTAGCTTGTATCAAAAAATTTATCTTTAAAAGCTAGAAAACCCTTAGGGTTTTAATTCTATATCTAAGTTTTTTCTAAGTGAATTTATACCCTCTTAGCTTCAACTAAATCACATTTCAAAAGGGTATTTTCAAGGTATTTTGTAGACTTAAAATTTATTCCAGTAGAATTTTACACAGATGCTGAAAAAAATCCTTCATTCGAAGGGCATAGTCAAGTAGTTATCATTAATAACCCTCTGTTTTAGTCTAACTATGATTTCATATCTTATCATCAGTTTTTTGGGGTAAAAATAGACGTTTTTCAACTATTATAAAGTATATTTTATTTCCAAAATAAATTTTTTGGTTTTAACCCTAGGGGAAATCAATTGCTTTCCATTGCAAGTAGTTTCCAGATCATTAGAAACTTCATGTTTACTTGCAGATAAGTGTTGGGTTCTTTTGTAGTTAACAACATATTTCCCAAGATTCACCACCCATGGATCTATTGATCAAGTGTGTTTCCACACTTGTGGGTGGTCTACAAGGGGACTTTTGCTTGGTGGTTTTCTGCATTTTTACCACTTTTATAGGTCTAAAAATCAGGACATCAACATACTCATCTACTTTCAGCCGCTTATCAAAGGGTAATTCAAGGAATTATTGGTATCTATCACTCTCCTTTGGTGTTATAATAGCCAAATTTTTAGAGGCTCGAGTTATTTTTTTTCTTTCCGGTCTACGTTTTTCTGCAGCTCATTTTATTTCTTTAGATTAGTAAAATTAATAATTAACTCCTATCTTCATCTTAGACATCAATACTTAGCACTAGTCTACTTATATCTTAGGTGAATTTTTTTGTGTGTAGATTAGGGAAGTATTCCATAGCATTTAGTAAGAGTTGGCTTAAAGTGTGGGATTTGTGCCAAGGTGACATTTAGCACTTATCCCATATGGTACCACCTTACTGCCTCAAGAAGACCTTTTCAAGACTGGTAAATTGGTTGTAATGGTGAGTAGTACACATTTTGTGTTTGAATTTTAGCAAAGCAAGTTTCAAGCTGGGGGTAATTTTTGTTTCGTCATCAATTTAGGAAAACTAAATTACTTTAATAAGTTGTTATTCATGTCAAAAATCCTTGATTTACACAAGTCATGGAAATATGGAGAATATCAAGCAAGCATATCATTAGCTAGGGAAACTAAATGACTTTAACCAAATGTTTTTAGTCAAAAATTTATTGATAAAGTATCAAAATGACACAAAGTTGTTAAGAGTGTTCCTCTCATATTGTGGAAACAAGTGCATTTCACATATAAAACACTATGATACTAGTAGGATCTATTATCACTAGTCACCACATATGGCATGAGATTCCACTGGTGATTTTTGATACAATGGATTGGTTGCAGTATGCTATATATGGATTTTTCACTAGATTGTGGTTACACACACCTTCATTCCTTTTTTGGATATGATGCTCACGCTTGATGGTGTTGTACAACATCATGGTCAAGGGGAATGTAATATTCCCAATTAGCATATAGCCTCGGAATCCCAATTTGATGTTGCTGGCAGTTTTGGGGATAAGAGGGAGTTTTTCACCTTGCCTTTTCCTTTGAAACCCCTTGACTTGAACACAAAGTCAGTTGTTAGAATTTTTTGAAGGCCATTTGCAAGCAGATTTTCAGGGTTTTAAGGAGAATTTCAAGTGATTTAACAGGTTGGTTGTAATATTTTGGCCTTAAGGTGATTTTCAGTTGGCAAAAGATTCAGTCAATTAACAGTTCTTATTTTCTTAAAGTTCTTTATATTAGGATATTTTATTCAAGTGCTTGGGTGTCAGTTCCATGGAGTTGTCTAGAACTAACATTGAACCATTTGAAGGCATTTAGAATGAGTTTTGAAGGGTATAACAGGAAAAATATAGGCTACAACCCATGGTTGTGGTGCATAGTAGCTAACAGTGAGGTGATGAGGCTTGTATTAACACAGAGATCCACATTGAAAACCTCTTGAGTGGGTGTAGATGAGGCCAGGTGCAACTCCTGATTGGTTTTGATGGAATAAGGATGCCCCTCATAGCATGGCCACTTAGCTAAAAAACAACTATAAGTTACTATAATCAGAATGTCCGAAAAAAATTGGGACTGCATTTTGATACATAAGATTTCACATTTCTTTTTTCCCTCAAATTCCCATCTTTGAATTTATGGGTCAGTTTGGTTAATTCTTGAAATTTTCTTCAAAACCATTATAAAAAATCTTAGACACCGTTGGAAATTTGGGATAAATTTAGAGGGTTCTTGGGTAATATGTGAATGATATAATGATAATTACTCTGGGGATATAAACCAGCTTGTATACTATGTGGCTGCACTTTCTGACAACAATATAGTTGTTTGTCCCTATAAGACATCTGAAATCGTGATATAGAGATGCAAAAAAGAAGAAGGAAAGAGGCATGCAACAAAGATTGGGAGAGGCCTTGGAAATTGAGGTGAGGAGGTTCCTTAAGGGTTTTAACGTTTTGGAGATGATGCAAACATCTCAAGTAATATACAAACTAGTCTATGATTTTACCCGTCTACCAGTTGGTGCATAAAGCACCTTAGATTCATGTTGGAAGGCAAAAGAGTAGAAAAAAGGCAGAGAGAATTGTAGGTAGATGGTGGTATTTTTGGTCTAACTTTTAAAGACTATTAACTATGAGCATTGAGAAGCTTAGCAATCCCTTTGGCAAGATAAAAAAATTGGTACCATCTATGTCACATGGTTCACTGAAATTCAAACTTGAGGTTTAAAATTCAATGAACCTAAAGAAAATTCTTAGGTTTGAATAGGTTCTTCAAACCTCATGACGGAACCTCAAGTTGAATTCAAGTTGAATTTGAACTTGAAGGAAAAATTGGGTTTTTTTTTATCGGTTTTCTCATTTTTTATAAATAATAAAGTAAAGTTTTTCTAACCCTAGATACCTTGACTTAGAATCCTTTTTGCACTTTTTTGTTCACTCTTCACTTAACCAACTTGTCTCCATTTCCCATGTCATTGACCCTCTTTCCGTTGCTGCTGATCCTCTTTCAAGGTCATTTAGAAGCATATTCAAGTTATGATACAGAAAATATAACATCTCTGTGATAATAATATTGGAGAAAATTTCTGTGAAATTAACCATATGGAAAGACAAATAATCCTTGTGATAAGAAATGCCATCAAGCCTGACATCCATGTGACAGAGTTCACTCAAATATTTTGTCAAACACCTTGGTGACAGACTCAAATAAAACTCAAATTCATAGTTATAAGGCATATCCGAAGTAGATGCATGTATCTTGTTTTCCTTATTTTTTTAGGTCACAAATAATAGCTTTAGTCTTCATATATGAGCTTGTAACTAACATGTGATGACAATAAGTGAACACTACTACATGTGTAGCAATTAAGTCAAGAGTTTCTTCAAACATTTTGAATGCAACAAACTATATCAAATAAACGGTAGTAGAAAATGAAAGAATTATACATCAACCCATAAAAAATGTATTTACATACAAAAAAATAATTATTTAAAAGCATACCCTACTTGCCAATGTGAATACAAGTCAACAACATTCAACTTAAGTAAGGTTGTGGCATAAAACAAAGAAATCTTGTTAGAGGCATTTAGACAAAAAATTAGTGAGAAACCTCATTAATTTCAAAGGCTTGTGTTACAACCACCCAATGAATGGTCTCAAATGTAATATTTACGTTGTGCAGCCTTACGAAACACTCCTCCATACACATATGTGGTTTAGGATATCTGCAACTCTAAATCTAACCAACAAACATGCATGGCAACTGAAAGGAAAAACAAACCAACACTTAATAATATGTTGGCTTTGATGGCTAGGAATTGTCTTGGGAAACATCAAACCCTCTTAATATATTTATATATTTCAAGGGCCAAAATTACACCCATTTCCTACCAAATTTAGAGTTAAAAGGTTAAACTTATGGCTGAAGAGAAATCATATAAGTGCCTTGTTTTGTGTCTTGGGTGCATGTAGTATAAGGTGTGAAAATAAGGGAATTTTTGTACTAAAATTAAGGTGCTATAGATGTACCTCTCAAGCTAAAAACAATATGATTTCCATATCTCTAAATACCTCAGAAAATATCACCAAGAATCATTATAAAATAGACATGAAATGAAAAACATAAAAGATAATAAAAATAACTAAATAAGAACATGAACTGATTATGTGAGGAGTACATGCACAGGAGTTTTGAAGCCAAACTGAAAAATTTTGAAGCATGAAGAAACCACATTACCATTTTTCCGCTTAGCCTTTCAATGTGGCCCTAACAGATTAATGTTTCCTTTGACGTGACCCTATCATATTAATGTCTCCTTTGATGCAACCCTAGCAAATCAATGTCTCAACACTTGAATGGGTGGGGTTTACGTTGACAAAGAGTTGTATGGGAAGTCCGTCGATGACTCTGTGGTGATTCAAATCATAGATAGATGACTTTGTGGTGATTCAAATCGTAGATAGATGGTCTGGCTGCGGGGGAAGGGGAATAGAGCGGGAAAGAATATTATGGCACGAAATAAGACTTAGTGGAAGATAAAATATAATATATACAATATATTATATATAATTAGTATTATGTATTATATATAATATAGCCTAGGTGAAGAGGTAGCCTAGCCAAAGGAATCCAAATGAACTGTCAATTTTGGTTCACATGGGAGGAGTCAAAATGCTTAGATTATGAAACACAACAAATCAAAATTTCTCCAAAGCTAGGTGATCTTGTTTGATTGTCGAATTATTTTTGTGAGTCGTATTTGAGTTTCAAAACCCTCCCTCACCATCAATGCATGCATATACTATAACCATGTAAAATTTTAGTGTGTACCAGCACAAATTGAAAAAAACTCAACATTGGCCCCATTCACAATTCCTTGGGGAAGTGATTAGGGGTATTTTGACAATGAATGAGATCCATCATATTACCATTATGATATAAAGTCTTCACCATCAACAATGACGTGGTTATGTGTGAGGTTATACTGGCATGGTACAAAAATTAAGTAATTTTGAAGGCAAAATGTCATGTTGAAGTGAATTTCCAAAGTGTCGGGCACGTTATTCAGTACTAGGCGAGTGACATTCATGAAAGAGAAAGTAAGAAAATACAAAAAAAAAATGGAAAACCATAATGGAATAAGAAAGTTTACCATTTAATGATTTAATTTTTGCTTTCAACGATAAGTTACAAAATTATAAGGGATATTAATCGTAAGAAGGTTTAGCCTAAGTATTATAACACAAATTTAGTCAAACATAGAGAAATAAATAGAACCTCGAAGCATATATGCCTTGTAAAACAATTAAATATTATAATTTCAATAAAAATGAGAGAAGAAATATACATTACCTCTAATGCATTTGTTTGATTGTTGTAGTAGTTGCTTTCTTCCTAGAATATGGCAATATAAAAAACCCTCTATCATTTCTCTATAACATTTACTCAAAAGTAAGACAAGTGTCACACAAGAGCTTTAGCTAGGAAAATAAGTTCCTCCAGTTTATTCTAACAATTATAAATGAGAGAGAAGCCCTCCTGATATATATATGATGCCTCACAAAACTATTAGTATAAAACTATGTGATAGTATATTATCATGTGCCAATACAATTTTCTCAAGGCAAAATATGAGCTAAAACAAGAAGCATTCTCAGTTGCATGGTCTAAAACCATTTTGAGCCAATAAAAAAATATGTCCTAAAATAACCACCTCAACCAAATCAAACACATAAGTGGACTAGTGAAAGAGAAGAATTGAACTCTAAAATATGCCCACTCGCATGTGTGTATGATGTGTAGTCAAAACATAGTAATATCTTTCCTATGAAAATTTTTAGTAGCATCATAACTAGGTCAATTTTTGCCCAATTTTCTAATATGACCTCATTTTTAAAATATCAGTCATTTTGCATTTGAAGGCATAGATTCAAGGAAACTTTGGGAATTATTACAAAATATAGCTACTCCTGAAGCTGACTTCCCTAAAAAATGTGTTCTAACCAGCTTGTTAACCTCAAGAATTGGTCCATGTGGCATATGATGATGATGTGGATTGGTTCTCATCATATAGCACACTATCATGGATCCCTAGACAATGTATTTCACTATAGTGTCACATATCCTAAGAAAAATAACACAAATCCAAAAATAAACATATATGTTTATATGCATGTGTTATTTTTGGATTCCTTCTCTATTATTCTCCCTTAGAATCTTGTCTGCAACCCATCATAATACCGACGGTTGTCCGCACACATCGTAATACCGACGTTTCGCACACGTTGTAATACCGACGGTTTTTCGCACACGTCGCAATACCGATGGTTGTCCCCAATTCCGTTGCACTACCGACAAGTGTCTCCACATGTCTCTATTGCGACGTTTATCCCCAAATGTCTCCAAATGTTGCAATACCGACTCATGTCATAGAAACGTCACATTTCCGATGTTGTGTCCCGAACCGTCAATGTACTGACGACGTTCCTAAATATCGCAATACCGACGATGTCCCTATATGCCGGTATAGTGACGGTTATTGGCGGGATTTAAAAAATTGAGAAAAATTGGGGAAATTTCCAAGAATACGTCAAAAGTGTCAAAACTAAAGTGTCGGAATTTTGATCAAATGTAATAGTGTAAATACATGTCTGAAGATGAGTCAGAGAAATCAAAACACAATTCTTAGAATTCAGATCATTCTGATAAAGAATCCAAAAATAGAAATGAGAGCCCAAAAAAGGTAATTGATAAAGTAATCAAAGATATTGAAATGCAAGAGAAAGGAGGAATTAATGGAACTGGATCGTCTTCCCAAGAAATTCAACACAACCAAAATACACCTGATTAGGCAGAAAAATATCAGCTAAAGGATTTGAAGAATGAATGGGAAAATTTTTCTAAGGCATTGCAAACGTCACAACCAAATCCTAATACTGATCAATATACTAGTTTTCAAACGCCAGAGCATTCTCAGAAATTAGTGGAAACTGCAACTCTGCTACAATAGGTACCTGAAACTCATGATCAATAGATCATTCTAGCCTACCCTACAGAGCAAATAGTTTTAAAAATTGAATAAATTCCTTCACTGGATGTCTTCTATAGTCCTAGTCATAAGGTTGTAGTCAAAATAAGAAAAAGGAGAAGAATGGATGATACAGTTTCAAATCTTACAAATGAATCTATTGAAATTCTATGGAAGGATCCTCTAGCTGATCCTACTGAACATTTAACTAAGCTATCACAATTTGCAGGGGCATATGCCACTGCCACTATTGACAAGGCCACTGAAATTCAATTGTTACTTAAGAAAAGAGAAGACAAAAAAACAATATTTAGAAAGACTGTTAGAGCAAGAAAAACTTTACTCCAGTAGGAAAATGGAATTGAAAATATCTCAATTTCAAAAGGATTTTGAAAGATTAACTTTGCAGCATCAGGTGCAACTTATAGAAAAGGAAACGCAACTGGAAGCAACAATGAAAAAATAAAAAATCTGGCCACAGATAGAGAAATTCAAAATAGAAGCATTGGAAATGAATGCAAAGCTAAAAAAGCAACAAGAAGTATTTTTCCAACAACCTTCAATCACCAGCTCTTATTATGATTCAAGTGAAATCCTGATCCAGCAAGTGGCTATCAAGAAACTTGAGTGTGAGAAAATTGAAAAGAAAATTAATGAGTTCATTTAGTGGCAAGCATCAGACTCAGGAAAGGAAGCTGATCTACCCCAAGTAGATAAATTTCACAAGTAAATTGTATTTAAAGATTGGGAAGCATAGCTAAGAAAAGAAGACAAAGCAACAACAAAATCATCAAGGTTAACAAAGTAAATAACTGAATCTATTTGTGAACAACTTTTGAAAGCTGAGCTTATCAAAGAATCCAAATATGAAGTGCTCTCAGAAATCAAGCCGTTAGAAGCACAACGGAAACAAAAGATAGAGATGCAGGATGAAATGATTAAAAAATTAAATAAGTTTGATCAAGAAAATTATTGGAATTTTTTAATCAAACCTTATCCTCAGTACCAAACCTTGTATTCATTAACCGATTCAACAAAAAGGTCGTAGCCAACACTTTCAAATGCAATATTCAAGGGCCAGGTCAGATCGAGAATTTTGTAGCCAACTTAACTTAAACCTATGCTAGATATTTGTCAACTTTGGGATCAAATCCAAAAGGAGGATCAACGCTCATAGTTATATTATTACTTTATTTTCCTAGATTGTTGTTGAAGTTTTCTCTTTACGAGGATGGTTGTTTGAAACCTCCTCTATTTTTATGTAATAATATATTTTAAACATATTTTAGTTTAGTATTTAAACCCTTCTCATGCATTTAGAGAAGGGTCAAGAAATTTTCCAAAAACATTTGCAAATAATGCATTTCTATAAGTTGTAAATGCTTTGATGGATTAATGGAACATATTATATTATCTTTTGACATTTGAAGCTGTTTAACTGATGTTGCACTATTGTACTGTTTAAATTGCTTGAAAGTGAAGAGGAGCAGAAAACTACTGTCAGTTTATATGAGTAGGACTTCGTATATATGGTACTTCTATTCATTTGTATTAAGTTTTGCCTTCTAGATTGGCAATTATCTTTTTACTTGCATTATATATTTGAATTGTTATCATAAATGAATGTTAAATGCACTTATGTACTAATGTTTGTCTACGATTTATTATCTGATATATAATTACACATATGAATGAGATACACTTTTCACAATTCTTTTAATCAAACTATTTTGTTAAAAGAATCATCTTTACATAATTTTCATCTCTTTCAACTGTTAAATAATCTTCACTACTAATAGTTGGAAAATATATTTTTAGATCGCATAAAGGAAGAAACACCTCGGGTATATAGTAGAATAGATAAGTGTCATATAAATGCACGTGATAGATTAAAACCATTTCCCATTGCATGTTATATAAACAAAACACACCCCAAAATCATCCTTATTGGGAAACTGGTCCCTTTATCCCCAGTTGGAGCCACCACACCAAACGGAAAAGGACTTGCTCTAAGGTCCGGACTGGGAGGTTTTCCCCCATGTTGTGGTAACGGAATTCAGAGGCCTCAACAATAGCTTAATATGATTATGCCAACCAATGTGACAACCTCACACTTTGTCTTATTCACCCTCACACTTTACATGAGAGATGAGGGCATATGGAGGCCAATGGAGCTGTGAGAAAAGCAAAGGTAGGACATGGAGCAGACAAACACGTTCTTCAACAAATAATATTTTTTTATTATTTGGAGGTGCGGAACCTTGCCCAGGGAATCTTTAGGGGTATCAAAAATATTCCTTGAGGTCCCGAACTTGTCGTAGTGAGAATTTGAAAAATTTTAAGTTGATTTTACACCTCTCGGAAACAGGAATCCAATGATGATGTATGTTTTAGCAGCAGAGCTTCCCATTTTTCAGCCATTTTCTAGATTGGAGTGACGATGTCAGATTCCTAAGTGTGTATAATCGATTTTATGCCTCTTGACGCCACGAATTCGATGGTGTAGCCAGATTCAGCAACTGAGCATCCACTTCTTCGTCCAACTTCAGGGGTAGAGGTATTTGCAGTATTGATGTCATGTGCCTCTTTTATCATTTGTTTTGAGGTACAATATGTTGTTTAGATCCTTTCTTGATGTATGTTGCGGGATTTATGTTTTTACTTCATGTGATATGTATTCGCCATGGATTGTTATGATCCCTATGTAAGCTTTTTAAAGGGATCATCATCGTCACCTTGTGTGAGATTGTTTCATGTTGATGGGAGGCCTATTGCGAGTGAGAGTTCCTGTAGAGGAACATCTCATGGAGAGATAAGATAATCATGTTGAGGATATATATCCTTGTATGACAAAAAATATAGTCCATGTACATCATCACCATTTCCAACACTATATGAAGTGGCCTACCCCATTTTGACACCGGGCCTGGAGACATAGCCCACACTAGGTGAACTCCATCATCAACGTCTCGTGTTCTTATGTTGTTGATTTTTGTCTTGTTTCCTCTTGCTTCAAGCATGCATATGTGTTCTTTTAATGCTCTTTTCAGTGAAATTATAACCACATCACAGAAGTAAAAGATCATGGGTAAATCTGGTAGCTGACAGACCTGGATCAACTGCGCAACATTGAGTAGTAAAGCAGAGAAGGTGGTGAGTTGATAAATTGGTGAGTTATGGCACAAGAGGTTGGGCCATATTCACCACAATGCTTTGAGGATCATGAAAAATATTTTTACAAGGATTTCAAAGGGTAAACTTGCGCAAAGAGACACATACAAAGGGAGTACCATAGGGAAGGATAGAAAGGCCACCTTTCACGATAAGGAAAGCCGAGTAGCAGAAATCCTTGAGAGAGTTTACTCAGTTGTGTGTGGACTGTTCTCAACAACTTACACAACAAATCACAATTATTATGTGATTTTTGTTGATGATTTTTCAAGGAAGTGTTAGATTTTCTTGATGCAGAAGAAATATCAGATGTTATCCAAGTTTTTTGAGTTCAAGGAACTTGTCAAGAAAGATACAGGGAAGAAGGTGAAGGCTCTGAGGAGAGACAATGGTGGAGAATACATCTCTAATGAATTTAATAAATTCTATGCCTTAGAAGGGATTTGAAGAGAATTTATTTCACCTCATAACCAACAATAGAATGGGGTTGCAGAAAGAAAGAACATAACTATTGTGGGAGCAACACGAGCTATGTTGCATGATCAGGGCCTACCATTGCATCTGTGGGTGGAATCATGCAATACAAAAATATTTTTGAAAAACATAAGTCCTCATCAGCAACTTGGGATGAGTACACCAAAGGAGGCGTTTTTAGGTAAGAAACCAGATGTTTCATATTTTAAAATTTTTGGTTCATTTGTCTATTTCCATGTGACCAAAGATGCCAGGAAGAAGCTATATCCAACAACTGAGTTGGGAATATTTGTGGGGTACATTGATACACCTCACAACTATCAGGTGTACTTGATAGCACATCAAATGCCAGTGGTCAGAAGAGAAATGAAATTTGATGAAGACAAAGCCATGTGATTGTCCCTTGATAGGGAGCTTGGGTTGCTTGCAATTGAGGATCTCTTAGCTCCAAAGGATGAACCTTAGGATGTGGAGTAGCCACAAGCAGACTAATAGAGAGTGGTAGAAACCACTCATGCAGAGCCATCCACCAAAGATGGAAGGAAGCGCATCAGAGAGGCTGACAAATTATTGTTGGATGTGAGAGATAATGTGGGAGCACCCACATCATAACACAGGTAGAGAAGGTCCCCAGAGCGATACACTTGATACATGGATCTTATGAGAGAAGGTATTGATATATAACCATCCTCTTTTGAGGAATAAATGTAGTAGCTAGTGTGGGTTGATGCGATGGTTGAGGAGTTTGACTCCATTATAAAAAAAAATGCATGGTAGGTTGTCCCAAGACCAGTGGGGAAGTCAGTGGTAGGATCCAGGTGGGTCTACAAGGTGAAGCAAGCAGCAAATGGGAGTGTGGAGAAACACAAGGCTAGATTTTTGGCCAGAGAGTTCTCTCAGGTGGAGGGGATTGACTATGATGAGACTTTTGCACCAATTGCAAGGTACTTATCCATTAGATCCATCCTTGCACTATCAGTGTATATGGGATGGAAGATACATCATATGGATGTAAATAAAACCTTTGTCAATGGATTTATTGAGGAAGAAGTGTAAATTTAGCAACCGTAAGGTTTTTAGACCTTAGACAGGGAGTCACATGTGTGCAGGCTCAAGAGAGCACTGTATGGGTTGAAGCAAGAACCTCGTGCTTGGTGCACCCTGATTGACAACTATTTCATTAGGTTGGGCTTCACCAAGAGTGAAGAAGATGCGAACCTATATCATGTTACAGATAATGGAAATATTTTGATTATTGTACTTTATGTTGATGATCTAATACTGACAGGTGATGAGTAGCTCATAAAGTCTTGCAAAGATGATATTGAAGAGAATTTTAGATGAAGGACATGGGTCTCTTGCACTATTTCTTTGGATTGGAAATATGGAAAAGAGATGGGGAGCTATTTGTATCTCAGGTCAAGTATTCCAAGGAGATTCTGAGGAAGTTCTACATGGATGGAAACAAACCCATGGATACTCCTCTTGTGGGAAATTGGAGGAAGGAGGATGCTACTTCAGGGGAAGTAGTGAATGCTACTGTTTACAGACAACTTATGGATTCACTCATGTATTTGGTGAACACACGACTCAACATATGCTATGCAATTAACCAGCTAAGCCAAGCTATGGTTAAGATAAAAAAGCTCTTTTGGAAGGCAGGGAAGCATGTATTGAGATATATCAGGGGCACTACAAAGTATGGACTATCGTATAGACAGAAATAGGGAGTGAAGCTTCAAGGCTTCATCGATGCAGATTGGGAAAGGAGACCATCCGATCAAAATAGCACATCAGGCGGCATCTTCAACATAATATCAACAAGAGATTCTTTGTACAACAAGAAACATATATTAGTTTCACTCATTTCAGTAGAGGTAGAGTATATGGCAGCCAGTCAGGCAACATGCGAGGCCATCTGGATGAGGAAGATACTTGTTGGTTTGTTTGGTCAGCAGATGGATCTGACAGTGATACATTGTGATAAATAGAGTTGCATCAAACTCTCGGTTAATCTAGTATTCCATGATAGGTCCAATTATATTTATATCTAGTTTCACCATCTCAGATATTGTGTTCAAAGGAGGATTATGCCATTAGATTACATTCCCACGGAGGAGCAAGATGCACACATCTTGATGAAGGCATTGGTAAGAATAAAATTTGAATTCCACAGAGACAGGATCAAGGTAGAATATAATCGATTTCTTGTTGAGAGGGAGAGTTGAAATGGCAACCCAAAGCGAGGCTTCTAATTTAATTTTCCCTTAATTAAATTGGAAGATAAATTGTAATTTCATCTCATAACAACTTGTATTAGTTAACTAAGTCAGAATGACTGAGTTAGCTTCGGAAATTCGAGTTGAGGGTCTAAGAGGATGCATGTAGAGTTATTCCATGATTTAAGGGGGTCCAGTTGCAATTATGGATGAGTTTTAATTAGTTAACTCAAGAAATTGAGTTAAAATCAGTTTAACTAGTTCTAACTGATTGATAAGATAGTGAGGGGTCCAGTGAATTAAATATGATCTAATTCACAATGAGTGATCAATCAGTTAAATGATAATTCACTATAAATAGTTGTTGCATGTCAGTTCTGAGGAAGAATCAGCTGAGACAGAGGTTAAAGGGAAGATAAATATCAGTTTGTATAATTAGAAAATTGTACAAGTCAGTTATAGATTTAGTTGGAGGTCCTTGATGCATTGCGTAATCAATTGGATGGATTTTTTTATATAATAGGGATTTAATTCCTCAAGGAATGCATGAGAAAGGTAGGCTTAGTAGAGGAAGAGAATTGGATCAGTATTTGTTCGATTTTTCCTAGATCTGTGTGAGGCAATTGACAGAGTGCAGGATTTTTCTTGAGAGAGAAATCATTGTATTGTTTCATGATCCTTGACTTTATACAATATACCGATAGCAGGGTTTTAGGCAGCGTGCTTTCTCCAGATATATCTTGTGTTGTGTGATTTATTGTCTCTTTCTCTTAATTGTTATGTGATCATGCAATCATGTTTTTTTTCCACAAATTGTAGAAGGATTTAGTATCTTGTTTTAGTACATTATAAGATTAGTTTGAATCCCATTGGTATATTTTCTACAAGCAGTGTCAAGAAGAAATAAAAGGAACACTATAGGGGTGGAAAAAGAAGACTGAGGAAAGGGGTAACTCATACCTCCATTATTTCTCCCTTCATACATCTACACAATCAAGATTATGGATTTCCGTTAGTTATTCACATGGCTATGGCACCAAGCCATGAAGCCCAACCCCTTTGTTGCCACTACCACCATAAACACCTATGAAATAAGGGTTAACCTTAGACATGTCACCTACACTTAGGGGCTTGAAGCACCTAATATTATTGACCATATAGACACCTCTAACAAGGTAGGTAACACGTTTACATGACTTGGTCTTGTTAGATATTTAAAGGTGCTCTAGTTTGAAGTCTTACAATGACCTTGACAATTAAGTATAGTTCGCCATGATGCGTTTATGGTAATTGTCTCTAATAAGTGGTTAATTTAACTTGAGTTTGAGATGGTTTTTCGAAGTGTTCCTTCATAGAGTAGCAAAGGCCTTGAGGGAACACCCACTTTATGCCAACTCCACGTGATGCCCAAGTCACACTACATTTTCAAAGAGTAGTTAGGACCTTAAAAATGTAGTATTCTCCCTCCATAGTAGATCATTGGGAACTTTAATGATTCTAGCAACTGATTAAAATATCAGAGCATCCCTAGAGTTTAAAACTTTAAGCTCTCATTGGCTGGTGTTGGATATTATTCATGATATACCTAGCATACCCAACATGCCCATAGGTTGGACTTGACACTATTTGATGGGCATGACTTGATCCAAAGTTGAGATGATGATGGTCATCATTAGGATGAATAGGGAGGACTTATTCCAGCTCATGGAGCCCCAATTCTTGAGAGAGATTGCACCATGTTGTCTTTATGACCCCCTTGGAGATAATGTAGGGCACCCAAAATTGAATTTTGGCATATGGAGACATTTTGAGGCTTGATTTGGGGCTTACCCTATTTCCATGGTAGATTATGATTGTTGGATATGTATTTATCCCATTTCCTACATTTTGGATCTTTGTTAGCCCTAAAATGATATGATGTAATGCTTGAGAGGGGTTTAGACCCACACTTGTGGGTTACTAGTGGCTTATTTTAATATATTTAGCTATTATGTTGGCTTGAAACCGACTTTGTTCATGTAACTCAAAATTAAACTTAACATAGAACTTTTAGACAAATTAATGGAAGTGATTGACCTCATATAAATATAGGATCACTCCATTATATTTTCTCATCATCACACTTGGATTTCCGCCTCCTTTAGAGTGATCAACTTAGAGTAGTGTACCTCACTACTTATAGATGTAATATTTTTGGAGCTATTGCTACTGGGGAATGATTTTTGTCTTGGAGACGTCTTTTTGGGATTAAAAGAAGGTTATTTCTTGTAATAATTTAAGTTAAATTGAAAATTTGTACTATTTTTATTGTCATTAATTAATGCTATGGTTTTTATTATTCCATGTTTAAATCCATACTGTCTATGGAAAATATTAGTTGATTATTAGATGCTAAATTTATCTTCCTTGAAATCCATAGGGGACCTGCTAGAGAGCTTCCCCTATTTAATTTCTCCACTCACGAAAAAGATAACTAAGGCTTATCAAGTCAAAAATAAGGTTTTTCCCTTTACTCCAAGCATTATTTCACATTCTCTTAAATTTAGCCCTCAATACTCGGACATCAACCAAGTAATAAAATACATTAGGAATCCTTATGTTGGTCAAAAATTACAAAAATCTTTAAATTTTATTCTCCTTTAATTTTCGAAGTCCTTCATGGTAAGTCGCTAGGGATAGATGGTAGGGAGGAATTCAATTAGGGCATTCCTTGAATAGACGTTGGAGCTTAATTGGTAAGAATTTTTCTTTGTTGATCCTTTTCACTCAAAATATAACACTTTACATGGTTTAATTTTCCCTAGTAGGGATGACGTCATCCTCCCTAAACAATTTTTTCCCTAAAAAATCACTAACCTTATCTACGACTTCAACTTAGGGCTTAATTTGAAGGTTTTCATTCTCTTTTTGTTGATTACATCATTTTAAAACCTTTTTTTTGGTGCTTATATGACTAGGTATTCCTTGGTTGAGCTATGTCTTTAGACCCCAGGCCGCATATGCCACTTTTAGGGCTGAGTATATGATACATTACTCCTAGACAAAAGAATTGTGTCCTTGTCCATTGAATAAGTAACTTTACTTAGCCTTTAATTTACATCACCTTGATCCATCTAACTTATAATATCCTTTAGGTGATCACTGAGAAGCCTCCCTTGTGGTGTAATTCCACTAAATAGAAAGAGGAGGATTTGTATGGTGCTAGTGGAAATCTGCCCCATTGTTGCAACAAGGTTTGGACTTTGCCTCATGAGACAAGGCTACATAGATTTTGAGGAAACATTTATGGCACTATTTTTGTGCAGGATTCAATTCCACCTCCTCATTATTTGAAGAATAATATTCATAAAATTTTGGAGTGAATAACTTCTAAAAAACAACATAGTTTCTCTCCTAGCAACTCCAAAATATGACCCTCATATTTCCCCTAGTAGTTTGTTAGGAAATTCCAGAAACTCATGTGGTTAGGAGTCTCTTTGGTGATACATCCACTTCTAAAACCATGGTCAAACCATGGATCATTGTTTCCTTCAGACCATTATATGTGAGTGGCTTCCCTGATTCTCCTCACAAATTTCTAGATAAGTATGAAGAGTGGTTGCCTAAATTCAATTTAATTGATGTAGTCGCAACTAAGAAACATGTGCATGGATTATATTGGACTCTAGGTGGAAGTTTTATGCAAGAAAATGATCGTGTTATGATGTTATTTTCCTTTTCCTTAGAAGGGAGTGCTAGGGATCCATACCTAGATCTACCTGAAGGTAACCTTAAGAACTTGGACCATTTCCACCAAGCATTCAAAAAAATATGAGCCATGGTAAAAGAAGGCACATAAATATTAGATAAGTTCTAGGGAGCCAAGAAAACTAAAAATGAGAATGTTAAATAATTCACACAAAAGTTTGATAAGATACTCAAGGAAGTCCCTCCAATATTCAAGCCTACTTAATAAACCATCCTTTAGTGATACATAGAGGCCTTGCTTGGACATTTTTCATATGCTCTAAAGGATAAAGTTCCTAAGTCTTTCGATGAGGCCAAGATCCTAACAGTCCAAATTGAGCATAATTTAAGTACATCCAATATCATTTTGGTTTCTTACCTAAGGGCTATAATTGAACCCAAAGCTAAGCTAACACCTAGGTTGAACTTGCCTTGCAATCATTTGCCCAAAACTTTGAAAAATTTACAACTGATCTAATGCAAGGATAGATGGATATGATGAATAAGTTATCAATTTTGGGAAGGGAAAGGAGACACTGTCATAATTTTACCCTAAACCATAAATAAATAAATAAATTCTGCCTAAAAAAATTCATTTCAATGGAAACAGTGTTACACAATAGTGTTCCCAGAACTCTTACCTCAATGAATGTGTTTGAAAATGAAGGGGCCTCTTGATGTAAAAAACGAAATAAATTTCATACCCAAGAGGAGTGCCCATATAGTCAAGTGGAAGAAAAATAAATCCAATAGCACCTTAAAATTTTTAATGACAAAACTCCTTTTAATACCTTGCTTGGAGAGTCCTCTCAACAACAACATAAAGAATCCAATGAAGAACCTACTTAGCCAACCATGGTTGTTGAAGAGGGAGGAATATTTAAAGGGTTAGATTATTTTATAAGAAAAAATGACTAAAACCAACCCCATGCAAGTACTAGTATTAATAGTGCCCCCCAAAAGAGTGCTAGACCACCCCCACCTCCTAAGAACATCTAAAATCCCAATGAAACTGTTCCTAATATATCCTTGGATGTTGACTTAGGAAGTGTTTTGGAAAAGATGAATGTGCAAGTTCATATGTTGGAGTTGGCCAAACTTGAACCCCAAAGAGGGAAAGTAAAAAAAGAATTCAAAATTGAAAAATATTTTGAGGGCATAATCATTTTTTATTTTCCTTAGTGATAAATAAATTATTCTTACACAATTGTGTGCTTGAATTTGGTGCCACTGCAATGTAATGCCTTTAAGAGTCATGAATCAATTAGAAATGGAAATAACTAGGAAATATAATAATGTGTCTAGTTTTGACTCAAATTCTATCTTGTGCATGGCTTGAAAAAATATGTTAATGCATCGTTAGCTGCTAATAAATACATTTAAGTGTTAATGGATATTGTAGTCATTGATGTGTCATATGGTTTGGGCATGCTCTTGTCTAGGAAATGTTGTACCTCTATTGGTGGGAAACTACAAATTGATCTATATTATGCTACTATACCTATTGTGGATGTGAAAACATTCATTCTATATAAATAGATACACATGCCTGAGAATGTGGGAGAAATAGAGCCTTTTCCTTTCACTCAACTCATTGGAAAATCCAAGATTGCCATTCCTCCAAAAGACTTACACCTGAAACAAAATCACTTTGAGACAAAGGTTCATGAAAGACCCAAAGAGGTTGAATCATCATCAAGGAATGTTTTCCATGTCAAGAACACTCTTGGAGATAAGAATAAGAAGCTAACCTACCAAAATAAAAATAAGCAATTGGTTCAGAGACAGGGTAAATACTTTTAGGTTGGTGACATAGTCCTTGTTGAAAATAACCACCTTCCATTTAGGGTTCATGGAAATGTAGGGATTGGATACTTCTATATTTAAAAACTTGATGGTGAACTCCTACCTTCCTTAATGAGAGGTAATCATCTTACTTTGATTAATAGAACCTGATGCATTTTTGTAGTGAACCTAGCTACATTGCACTTGTGCTTGCATCCTACTTATTCATTTCTCATGTTTATGCATCACAATATGTATTATATTTCATTTAGATAACAATTTTTCCTTTTCAATGTGGATTTATATATCATATAAATGAACGCCTGGTGATCAACACCCCATGCACATTCTAGAAAACAAGTTGATTTGAGTGTGTAGGTAATAGGTCTACATGCCCAAAGATTGTTAGGGTTCTTATAAACTCCCCATTCAAGCATATTGATCATGTGCTCTATGGTGACCACGTGATCTTGAGTTGGAGCCAGATGTTACCCACCAAAAGTGGGTAACTCCATAGGAGAACACTTTTCTCCTATCTTGGACAACCGAATAGCTAGCAGTCTAGTATACATTTCTCAATTATGGTGATATTACACATTCCTCTACCATTTGCACAAATCATACACCTCTCACCATTCAACATTCCTATTGAATGAAGGTGGGATGCCAATTGATAGGTAATTTAACCAATTTTGCAATCAAGTTATTTTACTTAATGTTCTAGGAATACTAACATGGATAAAGGGGTGATCTAGATGATTGACCAATATTAATTGTAAAATTGTTCTCTCACCTTACAAGGGGAGTTAGAATTTAACCCTCGTATATTCTGACATCTTATGAATCCTTAGGGTTATAGGAGGGTCACTATTTGGGAAAACTGGATTGAAGTAGTGTCTACATAACCATTCCACACTTAACATTTTCACCATTCCCTTGATTTCACATCCATCCTTTTGTTTTTGGTCATTGGTTCATTGGGATTTGTAAACCTCATATAAACATCCTTGAGTTATGGCTAGAATACTTTTTATTTCGTATTAATGCAGCTAAAATAAATATAAAAGAATAAGATGGCCAAAATAAAAGAAAAATAAAAGTTAAAATGAAAAATATGGTTGGGAGAATAATTAGCATGTGGGAAAATCCTGGCAGGAGCTTTACCCTATCATTAGCCATCACCCATTTCCTAAGCACTAGATGCACCAACATATAATAAACACTACTACCATAAACACCTATGAATTGAAGGGTTGACCTTGGACATGTTACCTCCCTTTAGGGGTTGGAAGCACCTAATATTTTTGAACATCTATCCACCTCTAACAAGGTAGGGAACACTTTTACGAAGTTGGTCTGGTTACATATTTGAAGGTGATCCCACTTTGAAGTCTTACTATGACCTTAAAAAATAAATATGATCCACTATCATGAATTTGTATTCATTGTCTCTAATGAGTGGACAATTTCACTTGAATTTGAGATGGCTTTTCTAGGTGGCCCTTGAGAGAGAAACAAAGTCCTTAAGGGCACACCCACTCCATGCCTACTCCTCATGATGCTAAGGGTGTACTACACTTTCGAATACTAGTGACAACCTTGCATATGTAGTGTTTCCCCTCCACAATAGAGCGTTGGCCACTTTGATGATTCAACATCTAATTGACATATCAAAGCACCCCTTGATGTTGAAGTGCTAATCTCACTTTGATGGTGTTGGAGATTCTTGATGATGTGCTTAGCAAACCCATCATTCCCCTAAGATGGCCTTAACGTTGTTTGATGGGTTACATGATTTGAATGTAGTACATTTTGGGACTCAGTTATTCAATATCAACATTGGATAATAGGAAATTTTGTAGGGCTTGGTGGCAGGTTTGATATTGAGCTTAAATCCTTCAATATCATTATGGTTTCTCTATGTTCTTTTTAACGTTATTTCAAACACTCTAATCTTGGATAACCTACTCATGATTTTTTTCACTTCATGCGGTGGTTGGAAATAAAATGACTGAAATCTATGTGCTCACATTCAAGGAACATTGCAGTAATAATTATTACACCTCGTGATTTTTCTCAGACGCGTATGTCTTGCTCTTTGGCAAGTTCCTTCTCTAGCGTTTGATTTATTCTTTTTATTCGTGTGTATTTTCATCCCTATCTCACATATCTCTTTGATTCTATTTATGTTTCTTGTTTCTTTTTTCAGCCCTCCTCGTTCGTTATGATTCTTAGAAGACATCTCGCCTTTATTTTCCTCTGCCCCTGACAGGCCTAGGTGGCTTCCCCATCCTTCTCCACATATCCTCGTCACTCTTTCCACCCGTACTTGCTCAGCCAACTTCTTCTTCTTAGCTCCTCACTTATCCACTTCCTTTGGTTTTCCTTGTCTTTTCCTTTTACCACTTCTTGTTTGAGTTTCTCTTGGGTGTTAGTGAACAGTCTTGATTATTATTCCTAGCTAGCATGCCACTTCAAAGGGCATGTAATAAAAGAGGGGTAGCCTATGTTTATGATTAGTGTGGCTCTCGCACCTAGTAGAGGGTGGAGAATTCTTCACAACATTACCATGAGAACACCCCTTAGCCCATTTAAGCATAAATTGAACAAGCATATGTGAAACAGAAAATGAGTAACTCCATCTCACCGATTTATATATCATGGCTGATGTTGGAGACTAGGTACTTGATATGGGTTATACTCATGGTAGGTACAACTAGTACATGTATACAATGGATATATATTGGAACATCAAGCTCTCATTAGGTTGAATCCTCCTCGATAGGAATGTGGTCAAAGAAGAAATCTTACTAATGTTAAATGAACTAAAACATATTATGTAGTGCTTTGTCTGAAGGCTTGGTCGTGTTGATGCTCATGTCGGTATACCTCTCAACTCTGGTTGTTCTCTTGGTAGCAGCAAAGATCTCATTGTAGTGGAAACCACAAACTTTAATTGGTCCAAATGATGGTTCCTCTCTAATTATTTCTTTAAGGTTTTGTTTTTTCAGTTAGATAATGGCGTTTATGGCCTAGTTGGTAAAGTTAGTTATTTTAGTAGATTGTTGAACATTATTACACTATTTAAATTGTTCCTCCTCAAACTTTAGTTCTATTTCTAGTCTAGCTTCCCTAGTGGTAGACCAAGATGAAAATTTCCATGTTTTGTTAGATTTTCTTGATATTCTAAAATAGGATTTACATTAAAAAAAAAAAAACTTATCTTAAAAGAGTATCTATGTATTAATTTAATTTTGTAAAGTTTAAGTAATATGTAGTTGTGATTATTTATAACTTTATTTAGTATAGGAAATTTAGTGTGTCCTACATTGTTGAGTTACATTTATAAAAGTGACATTATATGTAGGAAACAACAGATCAAGGATATGTGGAGGCCCATTTAACACATCACTTTATAAGAAATCCAAAACCTACAACTCCTAATAGAGGTAGATCCTACATTATTGAAAAATAATAATCCTAAGAAATCCTTTGCAAAAACTATGCATAAATAAATTGTATAATTTCCTTTGAGATGGTATAAATTCATCCTTTTTCATAGCACTATTTCATGTCCTTGAATATGGTTCAAGTCTAATATCTTGTGAGGTAATCAAAGGTACCATTTTGACTTATGTCTCAACTAATTTGGTTAGTGGAGATCCTTTATAATTGAGAAGTTCTTGTCCAAAACTTGGAGACTTCCTAGTGTCGTAGATTGTGTATTTAATGTTCTTAAGTAGAAGGCTTTAAGTGATGATGATAATGGTTTTAACCTAAAGGATTTAAGTGATGACGATAATAGTTTTAACCGTAAACATATAAGGAGAGTCACATGATCTCAACCATTTGATCTAGATGGTGAAGAGGATAATGATGTTAGACCTATCAAGAAGTAGAGTTGGCATTGAGACAATGACCAAGGAAAATGATGCATAATTTTCAAATCTTTGTGGGGAATTTACCTCCATTAAAAATAGAGAGAAGTATCGAGAAAGTTTTACAAGAGAAGTGATTTTTCTTCACCGTTTGCAAAGCTGAATATAGATGGAGGTCTAAAAAATGAGAATAAAAGAGAAACATATCAAGTTGAACATACTCCTTAGTTTGATGCTCACAATTCATTTTCATAAGAGATGACCTCATCATAGTGTTTCAAATTTACTATTCTCTAAAATTAAAAATAATTCTTTTTCAAATTAATATTCTAATAGGATAATAACTTTGGGTCTATGCATGGAAGTGGGTTACATTTTTTGGAAAGCGAGGGTGCGTTTTGGTGAAAATAGGGAGCTCAATCGAGCCATTTTAAGCACTCGATAGAACTTGTATATGGAGTATTTGGTTGGCATGAAATTTTATTAGTTTTGCAGATAAGTTTATTCTAAATTTTTACGTATCTTTACATATTTATGCTCTATGAATAAAATACATTATTTAGAAATGGGAAAAAGTGTAAAGTTATATTTGATCACCTATTTCGATTTTGTTTACATGGAAATCAATACTTTAGTTGACAATTATCAAAAAAGAGACTCAAAAGTTTAGGACTCCGGGCTAGATTATTCTACTTGAGTTTACAAATGGTTTTCTTGTCAACATTATTTCTAAGTTAACATTTTTTCTTGGATTAGTTTATATGTATTATATGTAATAGTTTAGTCAACATTTTTTCTTGGATTATTTTATATGTATTATATGTAATATATGTAATATGCAGATGCATATCCTATACGCCTCCCAACCACATGTCGTCTAAGTGTGGCAGGATCTGCTATACATGGTCGGGCTCATGATAGATACATAGCCCAACTAGAGTGTGTGCTCCACTCATAGATCCTAACTCTGACACCAATTAGAGTGTCAGAGGCAGTGTTTATGTCTTTGTAGTTGATCGTGCTACAGGTAGTGGGCCATCTTCCCTAGTTGTAGGTATACTCGTTTCATTTTTAAATCATCTTTTAACTTTATGTGTTTATGTCTTGAAATTTTCTTTAATATTTAAATCATCTTCAATTGATGTGTTCGGATTGAATGTATATGTTATTATGCTTAGTTTTTTTTTATATTTTAAATTATGTTTATTATTTTCAGACCCTCAGTAGGGTGAAGCTGAGGATCACAGTGCAGCGTCGATCCCTCCGTGGAACACTGCTACAACCACTATCACAGTTGAGGATGTTAAGGCCTAACAAACATGGATCACATGAGAGCTAGGTAAAATCCCTGTTAGTTTACCAATTTGGTGTAGTTTTTATTTGATGTTAGACTACATCAATAGGTTGATCGAGAAATATCAAATGATAGGCCAAAAAATACAACTCATGCATTCCGTACATAGGATTAAGAGGTTGGAAGTTAGAGGCAAAAAGAATTGGGAGACGGTGAAAGATGCCACCAAGGACATTGATGTTTGTGAGGAGTTGTTTGAAATCCCTCCAGACCATTTTGTTATACATGTTGGTCTGCTTCTGTTCAAATATTTTAAGAATGTTTATGCAACCCATTTTTTTTATTGTCAATTCATTGGATCTTGGGGCCAGTTACCCCGCCATGACCAAGTCCCCATTTACTTTGAAAAAAATATATATGTGAATTTCATGCTACATTTGAGGCCAGATTACACCAATACCAAATATAATTTTTATGGACCCGAATTGGGATGTAGCTATGATCATGCCAGGGATCGTAGGGACACTGCACATGTACCACCACCTTTGAAATTTTTGCCACTATTGAAAAATGTGTAGCTAGGATCGGTATTCATAAATATGAAATGTACTTTGAGACTTGTATTTTTTAAAATGAAAGAAAATTTATTATTGTTATTTTTGGAGAGTGGGTTTCATGCTAAAGGTATTTTATTTTAGAGGTCAAGCACTCATTGAGTGCTTATAGGGTTTGTACTAGGTCAAGAATTCAAAAGAGTCATTTTCATAAGTTGAAGACCTCATCAGGCACGTTGTAACTTGTAAAGAAAATTCTATTTTTATTTAAAAGTGTCAAAATACCCTTCAAGACCAAGTCGGCTTGGAAGCTAAGAAGTTGGGCTATTTTGAGGAGCCATGTCCATCTTGAGAAGCGTATATAAAGGATGGAATTCGACCTCCTTTGGACACATTCACTTCTCACTCATATAAGAGAAGGAGAAGCATAAGAAGTCTATAAAATAAGGAGGAAAAAGAAAACAATTTTCTGGGCTAATTCTCTCTCACATGTACGAAGAAGGAAAGTTAGGGTTTGTTGCTTCAAGGTCAAAATTATCTATATGCTGAAAGAGGATAAAATTGTTGAAAGAAGGACCTAATAAGTCACTACAACCCCTAGACGTGGAAGAAAGTCAAACGAAGTTGATGGGAGGCATTGGAAGGCTAATTTCACTCACACATGTGGATGTAGTAGCAATCGCAGGGGTTTGAAAATTTTATACTTGCAGTAGAGGCCAAATTTCTAAAGCTGAGGGGTCAAAGTTGTGTTGTTCGAAGATATTTGAATAGGTTTTACTTGGAAAAAGGAAGAACTTCATCAGAAGAGGTCGGATTTGGTATTGGAAGGGTATTGATCTTGTTTTCAATAGGTATTGGAATTCATCAATTGAAGAATATATATGAAGAGAAGATATTTATATGTTTTCCTCTCAAGTGGAGAGTTTTTGGCCCCGATTTGTAGAATATATCATGTGTTCTTGTGTACTATTTTTATTCTTGTTTTGATAGTTTTTTTATGATAAACAAACATAATAATAAGAGAAGAAGCTAATAAGTAAGAAAAATTAAAAATATATCACAATCAGTTATCATAGAAAGATAAATCATGCTAACTAATTCCCTATAGATTTCTCAACATGGGATCAGAGCTAAGGTTGGATAAGGGAATAATGAATATATCTACTACATTGAAGAAGTTCCTAAATAAGTGTAAAAAGGTGGCAAGTCATCTCAAGAAAGGCATCAAAGAAGTATGGGATCCCTTATTTTCTCCTAAGAAGGAAGTGAACAAGACATCTATAAAGGATGAAGGACTATTATCAGCACTCACTAACACATTTCAAGATGAGGATGTTTGTGTAATCGATAGTGGAGCATCCAGGCATATGAATGGTTAACACAAGCAACTAAATACATTATCAAAAGGAATGTTACCTTACTTTGTAGATATCGGTGACAATAAAAGCTACCCTATGAGAGGAATTTGATCAAATTCGCTAGAAATGGAGAATGGAGGAAGTATTCATCTCAACAATATCCTATTTGTTCTTGGTTTTCACAATAATTTACTTTCCATTTCATGCTTAGAATATAAGGGTGATAAAATTTCTTTCATAGATGGAAAGGTTGTAGTATGGGGTAAAAAATCAAGCATAGAAGATGCAAGGATGATTGGGATCTGTGAAGGAAGACTTTACAGATTGTTAACTCCCCTCGCTCAAGCTTTGTTTCACATTGAAGTTAGCCCATGTGAACTCTGGCATAGAATATTTTACCATCTTCACTACAAAATCATTCCAACCCTCAATTCAATAGTTAATGGCATCCCCAAAATAAAAGAATATCATGAAGTAGTATGCAAGGGATTTGCATTGGGTAAAATCACCAACAAACCATTTGGAAGAAGTGCTTCAAGGTGAAAATAAATATTGGATCTTATTCATTCCGATGTATGTGGTCCTATGACTCAAAATTCACCTGGAGGTCATTTATATTATGTCACCTTAATACATAATCATTCAAGAAAAACTTGGTTTTATTTAATGAAATCCAAGGATGGAGTATTCATCAAATTTCAAGAATTCAAAGCACAAGTAGAGAACCTTACAGAAAGGAGAATCAAGATTTTAAGGTCTAATAATGGAGGAGAATATACATAAAAGGAAATTATAGCCTTCTGTAAGGAGTTTGGGATTAAGAGGGAGTCGATAGTCCCATATAATCCTGATAAAATTGGAGTTGCAGAACAAAATAATTGGTCCATTGAAGAAACTGTAAAATATATGCTACATGATCAAGATTTGTTACAAATTTTGTGGGGTGAAGCTACAAATACAATTATATACATACAAAATCGAAGTCCCCATGGGTCACTAGATAACATGAATCTCAAAGAAGTATCCACTAGGAAGAAACTAAGCATGGATCATCTCTGCATTTTTTGTTTTCATGTCCATATTCACATATTGAAGGAAAAAACAAAGAAGTTGGATCCTTTAAGCAAGAAGGGTACATTTGTTGTCTACAACCATTCTTATAAGGCCTATAAGATATACATAAAGGAAGGACATCAAATATAAGTTAGTCGAGATGTGATATTTTGCGAAATTATTGCATTCAAGAAATCAAAGGATCTCCATATGTACTTTAATAATTAAGAAATTTTGGTATCTAAAGAGGAAGCTACTAGGGAGGAAGAAGAATCAAATCATGAAGATGAAAGTCCCAGTGAACCAATACAACTTATGGTAATACCCGAGATTATAAATAGGTCTAAATAGTTGAAATATACTCTATTAGATGCAAAGGGACATGGAGAAACTCAAGAGACATTTAGAGAAAGTAAGAAGCCCAAGAGATATTCAGGGTATGCAACATTTATGAAAAAAATAATAGAAGCAGAGCCATCCACCTTTGAAGAATTTGTCAATCATAAAGAATGTAAATATTCCATGAATGAATAATATTAATCGATAATGAAGAATGGGGTCTAGATATCGTACCTAGGTCTAAAGACAAGTCTGTGGTAACTTCCAAATGGGATTTACAAGATTAAACATGTGGAATATGGAAGTATTGAAAAGTATAAGGCAATATTTGTGGTGTTGGGTGTGTGTTATTTTTTTATGCATACCCAAGGATGGGGGGCATAACCAAATATGGTGGGCGAACTTACCCATGGTTTTTTTCATGAGTTTTGCTCATGGTTTTGGGTGATGGTTTCCTGCCTATGGTATTTTGTAGATCTGGTAAAGGGACTATGATTATGTTCTAATACATAGTTAATGGATCAGAGTTTATGAATGCTTTGGCATGTATATATATGTATTGTAACATTGAAAGGAATATAATGAAAATTAAATTTGGTAGTCTTATTTTTGGGATCCAGGGGAAAATATGTGTATATTTGTTTTATGTTTTATGTTCTCACCATTGTTTATTTTTAAGAATTTGTTTGTAGTTACATTCTGTACAGGGTGAAAACCTACATTTGGTATCATATTTTTTTTGGCTTCAAGGGGACACCTTTGCTACTGAGGTGTTTTTCTATGGCCTATGGTAGACCCTGTTCAGTGGGAGATCTGTGGGATCGATTCTTGTAGCGAAATAAGATTTTGAACAGTGGAAAGATAGATCTTGAGAAATTTAATTGTCAACATTTTGAATTGTGGAATATCAAGATGGAGGATCCATTGGTGGACTGAGATCAGTGGATTGTTGTAGATCCAGGCACGACACCAACAAAAATGTCAGAAGAAGACTGGGTGAAGTTAGATTGGAAGGCAAAGAGAAAAATATGATTGTGTGTCTCATATTTAGTATTTTTGAATGTGTCAGGGGAAGCTACAACAAAGGATTTTTGGGTCAAGTTAGGGACTTTGTACTAATCTAAGTCTTTGGTGAAAAAATAGATTGCTCCTATGGAAAAATTTGTGTAACCCGAGGATGAAATATGGAGACTCAGTGACAGAGCATTTGAATGCCTTTAATATTGTGGTAAGACAATTGTTATTTGTTGATATAAAAATTTCAGATGAAGATAAGTGCATCATTGTGTTGTGTTCTCTACCAAATTCGTGGGATAGTCTAGTTGTTTCTATAAGTATAAATACAACTTCCTTGAATTTTGATGAAATAGTCTCATCCTTATTGTCAGAGGTGACGAGAAGGAAATATATGGAGAGCCAGAATGGATATGCCTTGTCTATAAGAGGACGGTCTCATAACAGAAACAAAAATAAATCCTTGAGTTGGAGATCTAAATCTAGAGGGAGATCTAAATCTATAGGAAAAATTATAAAGGTGTGTTGGAAATTTGGAAAGGAAGGGAACTAAAAAAATGACTATATATCTAAAGTTCTTGAGAAAGGAAAGAGATCTTATGATGCTCCTTCTGCATAGGCAAAAACTAACTTAGATGAAGGTGGGTATGTGTAATTAGCTTATTCTTCAAATAAACATGTAGATCATGATACATGGTTGATTGACTCAATTGCATCCTTTCACTTGACTCCCCATAGGGACTCGTTCTACGAGTATGAGAAATATGATGGTGTTGATGTCTTCTTAGGGGATGGCAGGAATACCATAATCATCGGACGTGGAAAATTCAAGTTGAATTTTCAAGGTGGAAGCATTAGAACACTTCCTGGTGTTCTGCATATTCTCGCATTGGCCAAATATATGATTTATGTAACAAATATGGATGATGCAGGTGTAAAATCAGTGTTCGAGAAAGATAACTGCAAGATGGTTCGGGGAGCATTGGTATTGATGTGGGGAGTTCAGATTGGAACTCTATACAAGCTTCTCGGTGGCAATGTTATGAATGGGTGCAATATTTTTGTGGTTCCTGAAAGTGGAGCACAAAATTTAGTGGTATCTGGAGAAAAGACCATGCTATGGCATCAAAGGCTTGGACATATTGGAGAGAAGGGCCTTCGAATACTGCATGGTAATGGTATGGTAGAAGTTATTTCTATTTTCTCTTTAGATTTCAATTTCAGTGAAAATTGTGTATATGGGAAGCAGAATTAGGTGAGTTTTCCCTTGGTGCTAAGAGAGCGAAAGGGATATTAGAACTTGTGCACATTGATGTGTTTGGACTTATGTCAATTCCATAACTGGGTAAGTATGTGTACTATGTCTCATTTATATATGAATTCTCGAGGAATAAATGGATATATTTTCTCAGGAAGAAATATGAAGTCTTTGACAGGTTTAAAGAATTTAAGGTTCTCTTGGAAAATTAGATAGAGAAGAAGACTAAGGTGTTGAGGATAGATAATGTTGGAGGGTTTTGCAAGAAGGAATTTGAAGAGTTCTCTAAGACGTGTGGTATAGCACGAAGAACTACTACTTTATACACACCTCAACAAAATGGTGTTGCATAAAGAATGAACGGGATGATGATGGAAAAGGAAAGAAGCATTCTAAGTGGCATTGGATTAGGGAAGGAATTTTGAACAGAGGCAGTAGATACTGCATGTTACTTGGTTAACAGATCACATTCATCAACGTTGGAGGATAAGACTCCACATGAGGTATGGAATGGTAATAAACCATCTCTTTCATATCTGAGGGTATTTTGTTGTGATGCATATGCACACGTTCTAAAGGAGAAAAGAACCAAGTTGGACAATAAATCTGAAAGGTGCATATTTATTGGGTATAAGGATGGTTTAAAAGGTTATAAGTTTTGGAACCCAAAAACAAGGAAGGTTGTGTACAATCAAGATGTGATGTTTAGAGAGGTGAAAGATGTTATTAAACATGAATTTATACTAAAGGATCCTGAGAAGATAGAGTGTGATATAAAGGAGGAAGAATTAGACTCTACAACAGAACATGAATCAGAAGAGGAATAGTCGCAAACTCCAATTTTGAGAAGATAAGTTTGAGATAGAAGGAAGATAGGAAGGTATATTCCATCTACTTTATATTAAAATTTTCCTTTATCTATTATTGACGATGATCCCATAACTTCTAGGGAGGCAGTAGATTCAAAGGATGGAAAACTATGGAAAGAGGCCATGGTTGATGAAATGGAATCTTTGGAAAAAATGAGGCTTGGGATCTAGTGGAGCTGGCAGATGGAAGGAAACCCGTTGGAAGAAAATGGGTGTTTAAGAAGAATATTACTGTCGAATGAAAGGTGGAGAAATACAAATCTTGGTTGATAGAAAAAGGTTATTCCTAGGTTCCAGGAATTGATTTTGGTGATATTTTTTCTCCTGTTGCCGAGTTAGATTCTAGTAGATTAATTTTACGTCTTGTTGTTGCTTCTGATTTTGAGGTAGAATAGATGGATGTGAAGACAACATTTCTTCATGGGGATCTAGAAGAAGAGATGTACATTAAGCAACCTGAAGGCTTTGCGGTGAAGGGTAAGAAAGAACTAGTATGCAGGTTAAAAAAGTATTTAAATGGGTTAAAACAATCACCATGGATGTGGTATCAAAAATTTGATACATATATACGAGGTCTTGGCTTCACAAAGAGAAAAGAGGACCATTGTGTGTATTTTAGATTAATTGGTGACTGTGTTATTTCTTTGGTATTGTATGTGGATGATATGTTGTTGGTTGGAAATGACAAAGAAATTATCTAGGATTTGAAGATCCAATTGTCCTCCAAATTCGACATGAATGATTTTGGTGTTGCGGACTATATTTTGGGAATGGAAATAAAATGAGACAGGGAAACGAGGAAGCTTTGGTTAAACCATAGGAAGTATGGCAAGACAATGTAACAAAGGTTTAATATGCAGGATAGTAAACATGTGAAGGTTCATATTCCTATAAGTGTAATGTTATTTTTTGAATAGTTTCCTAAGACACAAGAAGAGGAAGAGTACATGTCCTTTGTTCAATTTGTGAGTGCAGTTTTTAGCCTGATGTATGAAATGTTCTATACTAGACTAGACATTGCACATGTAGTGGGAGTATTGATCAGGTTTATCTTAAAACCATGGAAAGAGAATTGGACAACAATGAAGCAGGATTTCAGGTATTTGCATGGCACCAGTGATTATGTTCTATGCTACCAAGGAAGACCAAGATTGGATAGAGTTTTGGACATCTGTGGCTTTGTTGATGTATATTGGGCTGGAGATCTAGATTAGAGAAGATATATAAGTGGGTATGTGTTTAAACTATTTTGAGGAGTAGTCAGTTGGATGAGAAAGAGACAATTTGTAGTGGCTCTTTCAACTAAAGAGGTTGAATACATGGTAGCCACTCATGCAAGCAAGGAATCAGTTTGGTTGCAAAGATTGCATTCAAATATGGGGTTGGTATGACAAGTTATAAGGATAGAATGTGACAGCCAAAATGAAATTTTCTTGGCAAATGACTCTGCTTATAATTCAAAGACAAAGCACATTGATGTTAGTATCAATTTGTGAGGGATATGGTTGAGGAAGAAAAGGCATTGTTGGTTCAGGTGGAAAACCAAAAGAACGTTGGAGATGCATTGACGAAGTGTGTGAGCACTGAGATGTTTTATTGGTGTATAGAAACAATGGCCGATGCAGGGCTGGACTAATCCTGTGACCCCCTATGTAGAAAGAAAACAACAAGTGGGAGAATTTTGGGTGTGTGTTATATTATTTCCACGACTAGTACCATGTGTTGTACATTGTGTTGGATGCAGTGGGGGGGGCGGGGGTCAATGGGGTCTGGGGCAATGCCTCAGGATTTTTTTCATGTAGAACCAATAATAGTTGGGTAGACCCAAGGATGGGGGATGGACCCAAAGATGGTTGGTAGACCTACCCATGGTTTTTTGCATGGGTTTTACACATGGTTTTGGGCATGATGGCTTTCTGCCCATGGTATTTTATAGATTCGGTCAAGGGAACTATGGTTATTTTCTAATCCAAGGTAAATGGATTTTGGTTTATGAATTCTTCGGCACGTATATATATGAATTGTAACGATTGAAATGAACATAATGAAAAAACAATTTGGTAGAATTGGTTTTGGGATCTAGGGGAAAATATCTATGTATATTTGTTTTATGTTTTATGTTCTCTCCATTGTTTATTTTTAAGAATTCATTTGTTGGGAATATTTGTATAGGGTTAAAACCTACATATGTTAATGGGCTTCTCTCAAAAAGAAGGCATCAATTATGAAGGGACATTTTCTCCAACATCAAGGTATAAAACTATATGCTCACTGGTCTCTCTAACAACATCGATGGGATGGAATATTCATCAAATTGATGTCAAGACTACATTCCTAAATGGCAGAATTGATGAAGAAGTCTATATAGATAAACCCTTGAGATTTGAAGGAAAATATAGAAAGGCTTATGTTTGCAGATTGAAGAAGTAATTATATGGCCTTAAGTAAGCACCAAGGGCATGGTATGCAAGGATGGATGCATACCTACAAAGATTGGGCTTCATAAAGAGTTATACTGATCTGAATCTCTATATAAAGGTTCTGAATGATGATCTTGTAATAATTATTCTATATGTGTATGGTCTTCTCCTGATAGGTGTAGAAGGTCGAATAATGGAATAAATAATTGGAATAAATAATTCTTGTATTCACTTGGGAATAAATATGGAGGGTTGGGTAAACATCTGGAATTATATACTCTTTTAGGATGAGGTTCAGAATCCAAGATAGAGTAGTCGAGGATCAATATTCTTTTAGGACTAGCTATCTAAGATAAGGATAGTCCAAGAAGGACATACTTTGTGAACACTTGGGTGTGGTATGTGCCTTCAGAGACAATGATGATGGTGTTTATAAATCATTGGTCTCATCGGCATTGTGCTCTGATCATGTGGATAGATAGAGCTATTATTCAAGGCCTTGTTATGTGACAATGTTGGTTGTTATGATGCAAAAACACATGGGTTACCGATCTGACTCTTATTATGAGATCTCTTCAAATTGATAATGTCCATGTACCATTTATGGAAACCTACCTAGTTAAGAGGGAGTATTTAAAAATGTGTAACTAGGTCCGGTCTTCATAAATATGAAATGTAATTTTGATTCTTGTATTTTGTAAAATGAAAGAATTTATTTATTTATTTTTTAGAGCATGGGTTTCATGTTCAAGATCTTTTATTTTAGAGGTCAAGTACCCATTCAGTGCTTCTAGGGTTTATCCTAGGTCAATAAGTCAAAAGAGTCATTGCCATAAGTTGAAGACCTCATCAGGCACATTGTAACTTGTAAAGATTTTTTTTTTTGTATTTAAAAGTGTCAAAACACCCTTCAAGACCAAGTTGGTCTGGAAGCTAATAAGTTGACATATCTTAAGGAGCCACGTCCACTTTGAGAAGCCTATATAAAGGAGGGAACTCAACCTACTTTGGACACATTCACTTCTCACTCATCTAAGTGAAGGAGAAGCACAAGAAGGCTAGTGGAGAAGAAGGAGGAAGAAGAAAATAAGTTTCTGGTCTAATAATCTCTCACGCGTAAAGAAGGAAAGCTAGGGTTCACTTCTTCAAGGTATAAATTCTCTATCTACTGGAAGAGGATAAAATTTGCTGAAAGAGGGACCTAATAGATCACCTACTAGCCCTAGACAAGGAAGAAACGCAATAGAAGCTATTGGGAGGCCTTGGAAGGCTAATTTCGCTCACACGTGTGGATGCAGTAGTAGTTGTATGGGGGTGAAAATTTCAGACCTACAGTAGAGGCTTAGTAGTTGTAGGGGGCCGAAAATTTCAGACCTATAGTAGAGGCTAAAATTTTGAAGCTTAGGGGTCGAAGTTTTGTTGCTGGAAGAGATTTGACTGGGTTTGACTTGGACAAAGGAAGCACTTCATCAAAAGAGGTTAGATTTGGTCTTGGAAGGGTATTGGTATTGTCTATAGGTCTTGGAATTCGTCAATTGAAGAATCTATTAGAAGAGAAGAGAATTACGGGTTTTCCTCTCAAGTGAAGAGGTTTTGGCCCTGATGTGCAGCCTATACCCCATGTTCTTGTGTACTATTTTTATCCTTGTTTTGATAGTTATTTGATGATAAATGAACATAATAATAAGAGGAGAAGCTAATAAGTAAGAAAAAGTAAAAAGATATAAAAAAAAATTATCCTAACTACTACCCTATATTTCTCAACAACTATGACCATCTCGAAGCATGGTATTGTTGATTGAGCTAGATCATATGTCGCAACTCAACACTGATACCAGATGTACCATTACAGATAGCATGTGGAGGAAATTTGCTAGTATGCATCTCACATTGCATGGAGATATGAGGAGAACACCATTGTTGCATCGTGACCCACCAATTCCATTATATGATGATTCATAACTTGAGAGTCTATGGCGCGCCCAACTTTTTTCATATGCACGTACGTGTCATGATGCCATCTGTGACACTTGGATGGTGCACAGATTGCTTAACATAGATCATGTACATATATACAAAATTTTTGACTTGTATCGTCAAATTATATATTATTTATATAATAAGTTCGCATAATATTGCATTTATATTAATAATTTCATGGTAACATGCATACATCGCACGACTACATGGATGAGATTTTGAGATAGTCTGAGGGGGCAGTTGATCAGTCACAGAAGCCTCCTCCAGTGCATGTTTCCTTGGCTCAGTATCCTCCACCTCCACCACCTCATAACACTCATGTGGACGATATTCACTATGTAAAACCACATGGACCAACAGTTGAGGTAAACTTTTTTATTCCTAATATTTTAACCTTTTTTTTATTATATGCATGCTAATTAATTTGCAGACTAATTATAATTTTTCTTTGTTGTTGTTTATGCAGGCCAAAATACGGAGTGGTTTCAATTTCATAGTTATGTGGACACATGAGTGGGATGCAATGTATGGAGGCATTGACAATGTGGGTCCATCGACACATTCCCCAATATTTGAGCCATAGGCAGGGGAGTACCAAAGCCAAATTGATCATGCCCCCATCCTACCTGACCTCTATTTGGAATCAACTGAGGTTAATATATATAATATATGTAGTTAAATGCATGGTTAAAAATTATTTATTTCCATATTGTTTGTTTTGTACAAATAATGATCTAATTAATTTGAATTTGAATGTGTTATATTGTTTTACCGGATTACAGACACTTACTTTGCATAACGAAACTCACACAGGAATTTTAATGATACTTTCTAGAGTGAATAGTTTGTATAATTTCAAGCCCATTTCATAGGGAACATTTTTATGTGATACATGACTATACATTTTCATACATGGACAACTTATGGATACATGAACATTATTTCAATTTATGGACATGCTTATTATTTCAGTTTATGGATGTTCATGTAATGTAAGTTGAATATATTTTCGTATGGAAAGTTTATTGATACATTCATTATTTTAGTTTATCGATGTTTATTAATATTTTTTATTGATGCTCATTAAAATCGAGTTATGGATCTGTTAATTATTTCGCTAGTTTACAAAAAAATCTATAGTATAACTTATTTCAAAAATAACAATTTTGATTTCTAGTTCCGTACACTAAGAAAATAAGTGCAATCTTACTATGATGAAAATCACTTTGATACTTAAAATAAACTAAAATATATCATGGTTCAATTAAAAAACACAAATAAGATTGAAATACATTTTAAATTCAATTTTAAAAGATGTTTGACCAGTAAAAAACAAATAAGTTTTATTCAATTTTATTTCTTTTGAGGTCATATACAAGAGCTTAGTCATAACATAATATAAGTCATATGTATTAGAATTTAATATACCAAAAAATAATTAATGATATGTTTAGGCTATGATTTAATATAATTTTAAGAACTTTCCTAAATTTGCTTATGTATCCAAATATTTCAATCAATGCCCTATCTTAAGACCTTCAATTAAGAACATTCAAGAAGTCAAATTTTACAAAATAACAATTTTGATTTCTAGTTACATAGACTAAGAAAATAAGTACAATCTTACAAAGATGCAAGTCACTTTGATACTTAAAATGAATGAAAATATATCATGGTTCAATTAAAAGATACAAATAGGATTGAAATAAGTTTTAAATTCAATTTTAAAAGATGTTTAGTACAAATAACAAATAAGTTTTATTCATTTTTATTTATTTTGAGGTCATTTACAAGAGCTTAGTCATAACATGATATATAGTCATATGTATTGGAATTTAAAATACCAAAAAGAAATTAATGATATGTTTAGACTATAATTTTATGAACTTTTATAAATTTATTTTCTTATCTAAATATTTCAATCAACTATCTTAAGACCTTCAATTAGGAAGATTCAAGAAGTAAAATTTTACAAAACAACCATTTTTATTTCTAGTTTCATAGGATAAGAAAATAAGTAAAATCTTACTATGATGCTAGTCACATTGATACTTAAAATGAACTAAAATATATCATGTACATCAATTTAATATTGAATCATGTGGAAATAATCACAAATATGATTTAGATTGGTTTGTAGAAAGTGTCTTTTAGTGTAATCAGTGTATGTTAATTTAAACGACAATTAATGATATGTTTATGTAATTTTATATAAATGAACTTTCTTAAATTTACTTGGCTATCCTAGTATTTCAATCAATTCCTTATGTTAAGAACTTCAATTAAGAATATTCAAGAAGTAAAATTCTACAAAATTTAACAATTTGAATCTTTCTATTTTGATAGACTAACAAAATAAGTACAATCTTACTATGATTCAAGTCACTTTGATACTTCTCATGAACTAAAATATATCATGTATCAATTCAATACTAAGCATTGAAAGAATTACAAATATGTTGTCATATTGGATTGTAGAAAGTGCCTTTTAGTGCTATCAATGTATGTTATTTCAACGATTTTAATAATAAATTATTTCAATTCTAAAGTCATCCATATTATAATAAAAAATCTATATATGGAAGTTTTTGTGACCTAGCCATATACCATTGCATGATCAACTCTTTAAGTATTTCAATCAATTTTTTATCTCAAGATTCAATTAAAAAACATAAATAGGATTGAAATAAGTTTTATTCAATTTTAAAAGATGTCTTGTAAACAAAAAAATAATTTTTATATTCAATACTATTTCTTTTGATATTATCGACAAGAGCTTAATCATAACATGATATAAGTTAGGTGTATATTGGAATTTAATATAAAAAAAATAATATATGATAACATTTCTATTTTATGTAATGTTATGAAATTTCCTAAATTTACTTCCCTATCCAAGTATTTCAATCAATTCATTATCTTAAGATTCAATTAAAAAACTCAAATAATGATTGAAATAAGTTTTATTCATTTTTAAAATATGTCAAAATGTAAACTACAAATAAGTTTTATTTGATTTTTTTTTAAGTGATACATGAGCTTAATAGTCATAACATGATGTGTGTGTTTTACAATCCAATATGAAGCATGTATGTAACTCTTTTCATGCTTTATATCAAAGTGACACATGAATTTATTAATAACATACAAATATTTCAATGTTGTTCATAACCTAGATAGTTTAATTTCCATTTTAAGTAAAATAATATTATATCTATTTGGTTGTTAGATATTGAAATGAATTTTCTAGAACTCATTATGATATATATCTATGATATTTCTTCAATGCTCAACATGAATACTATACATGGCATTCAAAAAAAATTAATATCAAAATTTTTAATTAAATCTATATCTAAATTCCTCTTATTCTAAATTTTAATTAAATTTTAGATTTATGGGGTTCACATAAGGATCCTATCCCTAAAAATAAAATCTCAAAATTTTGAAAACTTTAGAAAGCTAAGCACCTCAAGGAAACTAAAGCTTATATAACATATATACACCATTATGAATCCATCTGAGTCCAGGGAAACATTTCTCTATTCAAAATTACAAAGCTCATAGGAATGTAAGTCTCCATAATACGTTCATGGTCATATTTTGTCATCTTCCATCTCCTTGGTTCAGTCGACTTTGTTTTGATATCTATGAGATTGATCCAAGTTGTTATGATTAGATGACTATATTGGAAAGATATATATTCATGCATAAAATCTCTGTAAATGATGTGATTAGCTTGTTTTTATCATTTAAAAAAAAAATAACCCATCACAACCATGTCACCAATTTGGTATGTGAATTACCCATCTTCATATGGTTGCACCAACCTGTTTTTCATGTATGTGCATTGTGTTGAGAATTTGGAGGGCTGCAAGTTAATGCAAATTCTCTTCTTGATAGTTACTTGTGACCTTACTTGTGATGCTGATATCTTCTCTTCTTTTAGTTTATTCAATCTTTCATCAAGTTAATTATCAAAATCACAAGACACGAAAGTTAGGTTCCTAGAGCCAGGGAAAAACCTCTCCCTCTTGGAGAGGAAAACCAACAAAAAATTCTCCTTATAGATATTAAAATGACAAGTACCATGACCTAGACTTAGACCCTAAACCTAGATGTGCTTCCAAGACCTTGATCTTCAAACTGCCCTTAATAATTCGCTGACTGCTCTTAAATATCCGCAATATTTCTTCCTGCACTTGACCGTATTCAGGTGATGCCCTAGTTCACTGTTCTACCTAGACTTATCTTCCTTCTTGCACTTGACCGAATTCAAATGTTGCCCTAGTTCACATCACTTGACTGCACCTATTGACTCCCTTTATAACTTCTCTTATTCCTGAGTTCCGCAATACTTCATGAGATTGATCAGCACCTTGTTCCTTATACGCACTTATGCTTGTTGAATGTCTATGATGTAGTCTTGATATATGTCCATGATGTGCACACACACACACACACACACACACACACACACACACACACACATATATACTTACTTTTGTTCCTACATTCACATTTAGTTCACTGTAATACCACAAAGATATCTGCATCCTTTCTCACTTCAGCACAGTCGGTGATACTTGTAGTTGACTCATAATATATCCACACTTAAAGCCTTGTACATGCCCTTCAAATCCGCATTTTCTGTTATGTTCTAATTCAGAGAGAATCTGCAAAACTCTGTCTCAAGTGAACCGCAGGTCAGGGTATATATAGTGGTATGTCCTTCTGTTTTAGGCTGACCATTCACCATCATGTAGGTCGACTTTAAATTTTGTTCATAGGCCAACATTGAGGACTTTTATTCCAGCGTTGAAAGTGTAGCTTTGATCCTCATGTAGGAGTCATTTCTTCATGCTATCTTGACAAGGTCTTGGAGCATAATTACATGACACTTAATTATACTTCTATACTTAGAAGACTCAAGCCTAGTAGACATCAAGAAGAAGTCTATCTACATAATAATAAAATCTTTCTTATGAAACCCATGAAGCAAGTACACCAAGAATACATTTCATTATCTTTGACATCTTCTTTACATATATACATAATTACATAGTCAACATGAACACTGACCTAGTTACACTTTTCAACACATTGCATCAAACAGTAAGCCATGTTCTCTTCATTTCCCGAGGGAGAAGTGATAGGATAAATATTGCCTACAATATAGTTAGTGGCGGTTGGTGGGTGATTATTTTTACGAAGGCTCGATCGAGCTACTGGTTAACCAAGTTAATGGCCCGATCGAGGGTTTATTAAACCCTCAATCAAGCTATTTGAATTTATAACTCAAGCGCTCAAACAAGAATTTTAAGCACTCGATCGAGCTATTGAGGTCTTAAAAATCACAGCTTTACCACCCCTTCTACAGATTTCTCTGCAACACCATTTTGTATAGGGTAGAATTTGTCCTTAAGTGGTTTGAGTTAATCATGTTGGATTCATGAAGGGATCCTTTATCCAATGGCGTATGAGTTTGAAATTTTCAAATTCATATGATATTTTTCATCTAATTTCTTTTAAACATAATGCTTGAATTGTTTTTGGACATTTTCAAAGGGTTGAATAAAAAATCAATAACATAAAATATACTATATTCAATAAAATTTTTTCAAAAAATATCACTATATTCAATTATGAGTCCTCTTCAAAAAGGCACTCTTAGTTTTTCAATTTATTTAAATAGTTGAAAAAAATCTTACCGAAACATGTGTTTGCAAAATGCTATTGAAATATTACTTCATCAACTTTGAAAAATAATAAAATAATAAAATCTTAATATGCATATACATATACTAAATTATGTTACATGAACACACATACTTCTTAAGATGTGCGAAAATATGCAATGACAAACATTTCATTTAAAGGAAAATTGACATAGTATACAACACTAAATTTGCAAAAAAAACATTAGTACAACATAATTATCCATGAATTATCTTTTTACTTTGAATCAAAATTCTGTGAAAATATGCAAGGACAAGCATTTCATTTGAACGAAAATTAAATGATTATACAACATACCACAAATTATCTTTTTACTTTGAATCAAAATTCACGATGCCTATAAATTTTGTGGTCTTCAATTCGATAAAAGAGTAAAATATTTTGTGGGCTTCAATTTGATAAAAGAGTAAAATTTTGAAATTTCATCGCCACATTTGGCCTAAATGTAACCCATCTTCATGCATTCACCCAAAGTTACATTATTACACTATATTGTGCCTAAGTAACCATTAAAAAATGTAGAACACTATTATCACAACTTTTTTATTTAGTTGTTTACACAATGATGTGTTTTCAATAGGGAAACTCATGTATGAGTAAAGTTGTTACACATTTATTCTTCTCTAAACCAAAAAAGAAATATAAATTCTTAACTCAATGCGTTAGGGGAATAATAAAATTTGAATGTAGTCTATCTAATTAATTGTTAGAATATATGAAACACTAATAAAACCACATTTTTATTTGTTTGATTATATGAGAAACTCATACTAAGTAATGGTTAAAAGTTGTTCAACACTACTGCCACAATTTTTTCAATTCATCAAAGGGAAACTTTAGGTCTAAAATGGCAGCTTAAAGAAACTAATAAAACAATGGTTAAAATAAAAAAATAAGAGTTATGATTTTTTTTTTTTAAACATAATGGTTATACATTTTATATTAATAAATACTTGGTTATAGGGCTAGTACCCTTACATCAAAACTCTTACATCTCAAGTCGTCCACAAAATTAAGATCTTTTAATGAGTAAAAAAAATGTTTACTGTCACCATTAAACACCATGCTCCTTAAAAAAAAAAATATGTTCCCCGTATATTCTACAAAAAGAGCCTAATATAAAGAATAACTTGCATGCTATCATAACTAAAAGTTACATAACAAAAGTAGACGAGAACCCATTTCAAAAGAACTAAATTCAAGACTAGAAAACCATTGCCATGGGCCACATTCGATATTTCCATGTTGCGAGCTCGACGAGTCCTTCTATGCCCATCACAAGCACCAAAAATTCCACCCTCCTCAACATCCCTTTGTGCATTGGATATATCCGAAACCGTCACCCTCTCAATGAGTCGTGGGACCTCAGAATTTAGCCTAGCCAACACTTTGTGGTTGTGTGATGCTCCAAAATTTTGTTCTCCACAAAGGATTGGAAAGAGCACTATTGACGCTCTATTAAGTTCTCCAATTTATTAATGGTAGAGACCAATGCTCACATGGAGTCTATCAACCTATCTATTAGGTTTGAGGCTCTGATGGTTTCGTGGAGCCCCTTGTCTTTATCCATCCTTGTCATGATGTCCACTGAGGAGAGAGCTATATTATTTCATCTAGCCCAGGAAGGGTTGAGGAGAGAGAACTAAAACACTACCTCTTTCTAACCCTTGTTTTCATGAACCTTGCCACACAAGCTTGAGAATATAGACAAAAATACCAACAATTTCCATAGAGCCATATATAATTCAACCTACATTTGAAACACGGGGAGGAAACACTAAAATAGATCTTGAGATATTAATTATGAATTGAGAGCAAAGAGTGAGTATCAAGATCCACTTGTTCACTAAAGAATTCTACTTGGACTTAGATCGATTAAAGGGATAGGCCTAACCATGCCAATGAGAGCATTTGTCTGATTCATTAATATATAAATATTGAGAAGTAGAAACCATAGATCACCTCCCCTAAACCATTAGAGAACAATTGTTACAATTCATTTATGGAACTAGAAATAAGAATTATTTTGCCTTAATTTCAAGGATCCTTTGAGACAAAGTGGACCCTATTTTTTCCAATTCATCAAAACTTGAGTTTAGATTTCTATATATGTGGTAAACATTAACTTTGTCAAATTTTTTCAATGAGATATGTATCTCGGGAATCAAAGGGGATGATGCAAGATTTATAGATCTTTGATTTAGTGAATTTCCTTATAACCAATACAAAGTCCCCAAAGACACTAATATGCTTGATTCCTAAGCGAGCTCCAATCCTATCCAGAGTGCAAAAAAATCAGTGTGGTTGGTTGTGGCTTTACCAAATCCCCAAGCATACTGCAACATCACCTATAATGACCCATCCCCCTCTAGTCTCCCCAAGAGTTATTTTTTAAAGGAAAATAAGAAAAAATAAATTTTCAACTTATTTATTACAATTTTACTCAAATACCAAGTGCAATTATTTCAAGAGACACATTTGTTTCCTGTACTTGACTTTTTTTGTGTGGGTCTACTCCAAAGTATGCACAATGGGTACTCATTAAATACATAACCTAATTCCACATCCAATATTTACCCACACTGTTCGCCAACTCCGTAAATGCTACTAAATCTCTCTTGATGTTGGAGTTATTTTCTCAATAGTATTATGGATGATTAGGTTAAGCAATGGACTCTGGAATTGATTCAACAATTGGAGAAGGCTAACAACACAATCACCCAAACTGTGGATTGTAAAATAATAAAATCATATATAAAAGTAAACCTATAAAAAGATAGGCTGAAATTATAATAAAAAAAAATATTTTTCTTGAATTCCATACAAAAATATTTACCATGATATCATCATTTTGAGACTTATTAGTTCTTTTAAAATTGATTTTGTTAATACAAATTTTGTTTTGAAGCTCACTTTTTACAATTCCCCTAATGGGTTGTCCATATAATATAATATAATATAAGATTTAAATAAATAAACTCATACCACTAGAAGAAAAAAAACACACATGAAATTTTATTATGATTCAAATATTCTAGTCATTCTAAAGCACACATGGTGTTTCATTACCGTGTCATGAATGCATAAATTAATCTATATTAAATAACAATTATTTATTATAATATATATATATATATATATATATATATATATATATATATATATATATTCAAGTTATGATTCGTCAAGTACAATAATCATGTATAAATACACATGATGGGTGATAAGTCATATCTTTGAAAAAATGACACAACTTATCTATATTATAATAATCATTTTATGACTATTTTTTATAATAATTATTATTTATACATAATAACATTTATATTATAGCCATAGTTGTAATATACACTAAGTACATTACAACTATTATCCCCTTAAAAATACTTTACTTTGTCCTCAAAGCATGGGAAAATAAAACAAATAAAACATTCAAAACTTCAAAACAATGTTATGACGGTTATGATCTAATTAATGAGTGCTATATTTAAAAAGGAAATATGCTATGGTTTAGGGGAGGTCGTAGCAAAATCAAATGTTTAGTGAATATAACATGGAATAAAATCCCAATAATAATAAATTTATAAGCACAATGATAACTTATTATGCAATTATCTCAATTTTTTAAAAAGAGGTGGTGAATCCCCTAAGGTTTTACCAAAAATATCAAATTTGTAATAAAAACAAAATTAAGCACCAAGAAAGAAGAATTTCACCACTATATTATGTTAGATAAGCTTTTGAAATAATATAAGAATGAAATATAAGCTAGAGTGGGGTTAGGGTTAGGGTTAGAATGCACTTTTTAGGATTAAGCCCTAACTTATAATTAGTAAATACCTTAAATTATCTTGCAAAACATTAGAAAACACCTTGTCATTTTTCCTCTTTATGATTAGAATTAAATAAATATGTTTAGAAGAGCGGAATAAATAGATAATTTGCACTAGACAATGAATAAATACTTTTGTGCATTTTTTCTTTTTATTTTTATCCTAGTAAGACAAGAAAGAAATTCTATAAATTTTCAAGGCTTTTTGGATTAGTTGTTGGTAGTTAAGTTTGGTGTATTGTCTACCCAAATACCATGAAAAAAAACAACAATATTTATTAACTTAAACAAAAAAACAAATAGTTTTTAATCTTCAATATTGACAAATACTATGAGAAAACAGTAATAAACATCAATGGACATCAAGGTAAGAAGTAAAAATACATCATTTGGAACATCCTTGAATTTGTTTAAATTAAAAGTATTTTTAAAAATTAAAATAATAACTAATTTAGAAATTAAAATATTGGAATTATAGTAATATAAGATAATATGGATTAAAGTTTTGTTATGCAAAGCTGTGTGTAAAAAAAAGAAAAAATCCAAACCACACGCTAACAGAAAAAAAAAGCAGGACACTTACCCAGAAAAATAAAAATTATAACACAAAAATTCAAAACTTTCAACAAAATGGTGCACTGGAGATATACCATGTATTCTATTATTCCTCAAACCAAGTTGTTTAGAAATCTACTGTACCATATAAGCTGCCAGATATCAATTAATAAGCACTTTCATCAGCAACGTTTGGAGCAGGTTGACAAATTACTAAAATACATCATGGTTGCTTGGACAATAGTTTCTTCTAATGAATCCCCATGGTCAAAATATGTCTCAAGCATGTAAATGGATAAAAACGAAAGAGTTGTCTCTGAAAAGTGTAATCCTCTGTTCTGAAATAAGAAGAGTACTGTAATGTAACCTTTTCTTAATTATGCTAAAAACTGGGGTTTAATCTGGTTTCTTTTAGACATCAAGAATAGGGTAAACGAATGAATGCTGAGAAATTCCCTCCAATACTAGATAGCAATCTAAAATATTAAAATTGTTAACTATTTGGGCAAAAAAACAAGAATTGAAGACAAAACACGGGAAACAGTTTATTTAATAACAACAGGAGTGAAATTTACAGTATGGCCACCCCCTTATTTTCAGCTTGCAGCCCAAAAAATACAACAGTCTATTTTCAACTAGAAGCCCAAAAAAACAAGTCTGCTTGCTTGTGTTTTGCTTACCTATAGTAGAAACTAGAAAGTATACACGATTTAGTCAGTCACTTGGAATGCTTATCCTGCCATGCGTCCAGCTCTCTGCGAGCCTCCAGAAGGGAATCATAGAAGTCATTGGCATCAGGATCCCAGGGTTTAACGCCGTGCATTATCAGATCATGATACTTGCTGACAGGGGCTTCTCTGGGTCGCTCCTTCTTGACCCTAGTTGTTGTTCCTTTCGGGGCTTCGTTCTTGTTCTGGAATTCTTTACTCGAAGAAGACCCGCCGCCGCCCGTGGCAGCAACGGCCTTGTACTTGGTCGTGTTATTATCATTATTCTTCACCCCTGAAAAAGACATTGGAAGTCTCGGAGGATCGATCCTTGGACCTATAAACCTACAGAATGCAAATGTAAATGCAATATTATATACATTAATATTTCTCAGGCAGAAATGAACACAGGAAATGAATTCTAATTAAACCCTCATAATCGAACCTTTCCCACAAGAAATGAAATCTAAACCCTTGTCACAAGAAATGAAATTTAAACCCTAAAAATTGAACCTTTGCCACAAGAAATGAAATCTAAACCCTAAAAATTGAACCTTTGCCACAAGAAATGAAATCTAAACCCTAATAACTGAAACTTTGCCACAAGAAATGAAATATAAACCCTAATAACTGAAGCGTTGCCCTACCAGGGTCACGACAAGAATGCACAGAAGAGCTTGCAGCGAGAGATGAAGTATACTGAGAAAATGTGAAGAGATGTCTATATATATAGATTCGGAAAGGGCGACGCTTCATTGTCTGCTTCGTTGACAAAGTCCAGGTCCCCGGGGAAAGCGGAAACAAAAGGCCTGAACCTAATTTTCCACCATTAAAAAATTGCAACGTATTATTCTGCGAATTACGAGTTTTAACGTCGGGAGCATCCAAAACGATGATTCCAACAGTGAGTGGTGCATGCAGATTTGTTAGATTAATAAATGCTGGCTAAGAATAAGCGCTGTATTTTAGGGAGTTCAGTTGACCAGTATAGTAGATTTTTTTTTTTTTCCGAAGCTGTTGGTCCAAGCTAGGGGATTATTCCAGTAAATTTGATATTATCATGATATGCATCATTTATTGCAATAAATGAATTTTAATTTTTATTACAGGTTGATAAGAGTTTGATAATGATGAATAGAGATTTATGGTTGTGTAGTCGGCACGAATTGGTCATACATTTTAATTTAAAATAAAATAAATGAAGTGAAACCAAAAAAAATTAAATTTAGTTTAGATTCATTTTAAGTGTGGATTTATCAAGTTTTAAGAGATCAATTTTTTTTTATTTTTTTTTTTATAAATAAGTTTGGTAGTATTTTTTCTCAAGTTTTACACTCAAAAAAAGGTTTGCATCTTGAAAGATTTGATCTCTCTACTCCTCATAGATTTGGAGCTACAATGGATCTAGGCTAGCTTATGTCATTTGGTTATACTCTTTATTTATTTATGTGATTTTGTTAGAGCTATTACTAAGTTAATGGCCTCTTCAAAAGTTAAAAAAAAGAAATGAATTATAAGTAGGTGGTTGTACTCCTTAAGTATATGCTTATTTATGTGATTTTGTTAAAGATTTAAATCACTAGGTCAATGGACTATTAAAAAAAAATAGAATTAAACAAGTGTAATATGCAACATTCCTTAGTACGATGTCTCTTATGCAAAAAGTAGAGAATCTTCATGGGATGAATGTGGTCATATAACTTAGCTATATTAAGTGCATGAATTAAACACCACACTATCAAAAATACGATTCAAACACTCCAACTATCTGATTTTTTGAATTTTTTTACCATATTCCGACAAAAACTTATCGTCCGGGCTATTCTATGGCGTCCCTAGACAACTCCTAAAACAAACAATGAATGATTAGAGGTTAATATATATTTATTGTTAAAAATAAGTAGGATAAAAAATGGAAAGAAAATATTAATCATGGAAAATCCATACATATATATATATTAAAAAATATTAATTATGGCAAAATTTGTATATTTGAAAAAAAAATGATAATTAATTTATGAGGACATTTGGCCATTAGAAGTTTGTTTTTATTTTTTATTTTTTAAACAATTTTAATTCTAAAAAAAAAATTTGACCCACATAAAATTAGTCATCCACCAATCAAAAATTAGAAATTCAAATTTAAAATTTTTTAAAAATAATTTTCAATTTCTAAAATATAAGTTTAATATTTTATTTTACCAAAACTTTGATAAACTTTGGAAATAGTTTCTAAAAATTTGCAAATTAATTAAGAGTCAAAACATTTCTACCCAAACTATAACAATATATTGTCAAGTATAATAAAAGAATGGAAAATAAAAACATATTTCTCCTCTTAAAAATCTTGCACAATAATTTTATTTACATTTTTATGTCAATTTTTCTATTGATTTAAAAATTTTAAGTGAAAATTAGATCAAATAAGATTTGGTTGAAGCGTTTCGAACTAGTCAGTGTGGTTCATCATCAGGACAAGATGGAAAATATGATGTAACCCATTTAAATAGATAGTAAAGCTCCAACTAGCCGTTTGTAAAATAACGGCTAGTTTGACTCAAATAAGAAATAAAATCAAAATAATAATAGTTTATTTATTTTTTAAAGAGTAAATCAAATATTTAATGTTTATAGTCTGAATATTATATATTCATATTTATTTTTAATGAAAATAATAATTTTTTATTTGATATATTTATGAAGAATAAATTAAATGTTTACTATTTATATATATTTATTTTCTATTTTTATTTGTTTTTATTTTTATCGAATAAAATAAATGTTAAAAATAAATAAATAAATAATATTTATAGTTTGAGTTTTTTTATTCTAAATCTTCCGGGAAATCACATGAGAAATTTTGGAAACGACGCGTTTCGAACTACCAACTGTAGTTCATCATCAGGATAATGATGATGATGAATTACAGTTAGTAGTTCGAAACGCGTCGGTTCCAAAATTTCTCATGTGATTTCCTGGAAGATTTAGAATAAAATGTTATGGATCACAGAAACTTGCACTCTCAAAGTTTGAGTTTTATATATTTATTTTATTTTTATAATTATATGTTATATGATTCAAATCTCATCAAAACAGTTGTTTTATTTGATAGGTAATTCTATTCATCTTATTGTAATTTTTTACAAAGTTAAAATAATAATAATAATAATAATAATAATAATAATAAATAATTAAAATTGAAATTAAAAATTTAAAAAAATAAATAAATAAAAATAAATAAGAATAATAATAAATAAATAAATATATAATAAAATAAAATAATTTTTTTTTTTTAGGAATGAAGGGCAGGAATCCAACATCTGCGAACAATCCACCCATCATCCCTGTTGTGGTTAACCAGCCTCTTTTCGATTTCCAGGGCTTCTCTCAATTTGCGGTGGTAGAAATGGTCAATCCTCACAATAACCTCAGCATCTTCAATGCAAATGTGATGATTTGTCCTCTCAGCATGCTCTGCTAGGGCCGAGGAGTGTGATGTATTATGCTTAAGGTCAGCGACATGTTCATGAATTCTTTGACTAATTGATCAACCAGTTTCACCAATGTAAGGGGTCCCACAAGAGCACGTAATCAAGTATACACCCTTACCATCCTTAGGGAAAATCAGGTCCTTAACCGATCTAAGCGAACTCTGAATGGTGCGGGAGGGCTTGAAGGTTGAGGAAATATTATGTTTCTTTAGGATCCTGGCGATTTTATCCGTAGTACCTTGGATAAACGGAAGGTGAACTCAGGATAGCACTTCACGGGATCTTTCTTATCCAAAGGACCTTTTATTTTGAAAAGCTTTAAGACATTGACTCATGCATTTGGTAAAGCATTTAAAAAAAAAAAGCAAAACAACTTTCTCCTCTTTTGACTTCAGTGTTTTTCTATTTATATCTAAATCTAATAATTAATAGTTAAAAAATGCAATGCAAAATATAGCTAATAAATCTATAAATCTAACAAAAATGAAAAATATTAAAGATTTAAAGGCTTAGTAGTATCAATTGATACCATTTTTATATTCCTGTCAAATTTGCATGAAATTTATGACTACAATTTTATCATATCAATTTATCAATGAGTAGGCACAAAATATTACTTTCCTAGCAACACTCCCTTTAATTATTCAATTGAAGTCCAAATATCAATCCAGGGTAGTAGGACCTCCTTTGATTGTTCAATTAAAGTCAATCCTCTTTAACTGAAAAATATGAGAAATGTATATTTGAATATATATATATATATATAGTCTAACTTACAAACGAAATGACAATTTTTTTTTTCTTAAAGTTTAGCACATTCTTTCTATTTTCTATTAATAAAAAAGACAACAGATTACATCTAATCAAAACTTGATGGCCTCAACCTACCTGCAGGAAACCAGGTCTGTTGGCCACCTTAAAGAGTTATAAGCCAACCAGTACTGAAATTTTTTAAACCTTCTACTATCAGCTATGTCCAGTTTACTATCTCTTACATACACTAACTTCTTCTTCTTGTGTTACAGTCTACTTCTTGTGTTAGCAGGGTCCTTTAAGAATTCCATTTCCTCCTCCTGTATTTCTCCTTCCCCCTTGTTATTGTAGTCTCGCTCCCATCAAAAGATAAGTGTTCGGACTTGCGGCGGAATGCCTGTAGAATAGGCATCAAAGAGGTTTTCCATTACCTCTTTGCCTCACTTTCTTCCTCTCTTGCTAGGGCCCACTGTAGGCTTGGTGTGTTTCTGTTTCCCTTTGTCTTTAGCCTCCTTCTTGGTTGTTTGTCCTTTAACCATACTTGCATGCAGCAGTATAGACCGTTGAATAAATTGATAGTGTTGTAGCAAGTCCGTGCCCAGTGATTGAGTAACACCTGTATAGAATTTATAGAGACCTATATATTGCAGCATAAAGTCAATAATTTTTTTTATAGAAGCAGAAGTGAAAAGGACCCGCACTGCCAGGCATGACATCCTGGCAATTAGGAGAGCAAGAGACAGCAACATTCCTCCTTCTTAGCAGAAGACTATAAAGAAAGGCGGTAACATTAAAAATTTTGTTCTGATAGGAGTGGAAATGCATGGTGAGACACATACTCTTCAACTCCTACATTTTAACCTTCTGGGGCTAGAGACTTCCAATATAAATACTGAAACTCCTCAGCACCTAGAGGTTATATACCCAGCAACAGTAAAACCCCTCTCAAACCAAAACTTTGACAAGGTAGGGACAAAACTTCAACACAGTAAACCAGAGGCCCGTTGAAACAGAAATACAACCTCTGTAAACATAATTAAACCTTCTAAGAACTAGCCTAAACCTTAGTAAGACACGATAATCAGCCCACATCCCCGATAGGAAGCCGCCCTGATGACGAAATTATTGAGAGAGAACAAGTCCAGAATGCCAGTTACGTCAAGCATGATTGGTAGGGCAGTCATTCAAAGCCATGCACCATAATTCATAAGTCTGGGATGATAAAGCTCTGGCATTGCATACAAGGTGCGGGGTAGAATACATGGTGTAAAGGGGCTCGATATCAGAATCCATGGTACAGGGGGACTCGAGAGCCGAATGCATGGGCTAGGGAGAGTCAAAAGCTGAATGCATGAGGCAAAGAAACTCAAAAACAAAATGCAAGATAATGTTGGGCTCGAAAATGAAATGCATGACACCGAGAGGCTCTAAATCAAAGGAAATAGAATCCACCTATGTCGAAGCCACGCAGAGAACTAAACAAACAAAATTTGAACAGAGTCTGTAGCTTCTAGTATCGAATAGTTGATTCGCCAATAGGCCATGCAAACCCACAAAGTTTATACAACCCTCATCCAAAACTAGACAATTAATAGTGTAATTCTAATTATATAATGTAGACGATAGAGGAAACATCTCTTCAAAGATACATGTATTGTAATAGATCAGATATATTGTTAGGCCGACCGTGACATACATATTGAGGAGACGAACCACATACTAGGTGACGGGGTGTGATCGTAGTGCTCCGACCATCTCCCACACATCTTCTACTCCTCCTTCCTCTGAATTCTGTCGAAAAAAAATATTGCCTTTCCCCTCACCTACCTTCATAACCCCCTTTACACGCCTGCATTGTTTCCCATACAGCTCTGACATGGTTAGTTTGCCTCCACCGTATACGCAGCCCATCATTACATTGTGTGAATGGAAGTACCGCCCCTCCGAATGCCTTTCGTTAATTGTCCTCGAGTGGCCATGTGGTACACAACATCACGTGCCACCTCACTTCTCTCATTTCCCACGTGGCACCCCATTTAGGGATCCGAAGAAATCTCAATGTCTTTATCCATGATTAGTTGTAGAGGCTGCAGTTCTCCTTCTCGAGCCATATATGTCTAGTTAATGTCCAAATGTCGTCCCACATGAGTGCATCCCCAATGTTCCAGGTAGTCAGTCGCTTCATTCTCTGCTCTGTGAACATGCGATGGAATTAGGTATCCTATGTCAGAGATGATGGTACTAATTTCATGGATTAGGCGTGTCTTTCTCCAGCTTTGGTTAATTTTCTCCCATCGTATACCATGTTTCATCTTCAGTAGAACCCCTGTCACCATAGAAAAGTCCCCTTCTATTATGATTTTGTGATATTTTTCTCTTACTGCTATGAAAAACCCTTATTTGACTGCCATAAGCTCCGCTTCTTTGGTTGTGGCAAACCCTAGGTCCATCGCATATATTCTACGAATAGAACCTTGCGAATCCCAAAATATTCCACCTGCTCCCGCCTGACCCGGGTTGCCTTTAGAGGCCCCATCATAGTTAAGTTTCAGAAACCCTTGCTGTGGAACTTGAAATTTTTCCTGTGGGTTTCTCCCTGGTTGTTTTTATTTCCACAATGACTAGGCTAGCATTTGAGATTTTAGGTTAAGCATAACTAGAATACGAGCCTCATTATCATTTGTTTTCCAGTCGTCTTCATCCCATTTATCAGCTAGGATGGTCTTTCTAATCTTATCGAGGATCAATTGCCATATTTATTCTTTCTACCTATACTCATCTCTGAAGATTATGCGGTTTATTTCTTTCCATATGGCCCATAGAAGAAACCCCATAGATAGCATCCATGCCCTGTTAAGGAATGTGCTAGTGTATCCCCCTTTTCTCCAAGTTTCAATAGCATGTTTGATGCTCATATTGTCCCTATCGGTTTGTTGGAAGAGGGTGGAGATGTTTAGCCAGAGAGTATTGGCCATACCACAAGTATTCAACAAGTGTTCAATAATTTCTTTGTGCTTCATACACATTATACATAACGACGGGTCATGCATCCCTTTCTTCTGCAACTGATCCCAGGTAAGGATTTTACTATGACTAACATGCCAAAGAAAATGTTCAATTTTCGGCCAATGTTTTTCCATCTAGATTTTTTGTGAGAGAGGAAATGTTATACTATGTAAATTATTTGATTTTATGTAATAGCCCTCTGTATTGTGAACATTAATTTAGTAAAATATCCCCATCTCAGTATATCTTCTCTAGTTGCTGCAATCAATTTTCTAGTTTTCAGTTATTTCTCGTAATTATCCCATTGGTGAGTTTCTAGGGCATTTTTCCAGTGGGCCTTTAATTTAAATTGCATCCATTGCATCTCAGTCTCCCCACTCTAGATATTTTCTGCAGAATTTTTGTTTGGTTGACTGGTGAATAGAAAGATTTCTCCTAGGTCTAAGCAACTGAATATTTTTTCTCGTTGCTGGTAGGAATCCTCCCAAAAAAGGGCAATATTGCCTCCTCTGATTTCCCAGAAACCGTGCTCTCGAATGAGATCTCTATTTAAGGCTTCAAAATTCCAAATGATGGATCCTTTCGGAGTTTTTTGTACCTTTAATTTTCCTGCAGTAGTGTGAGGCATATCATATTTCCTTTCCCAAATTATTTTCCATATATCCCCACCCTCTTGAAGCCATCTCCACAAAATTTTGGCTCCCAACACTTGGTTCAGCACATATGGATCTCTTAATCCCAATCCACCTATTCCCTTTATTTTTGTAAGCTTATCCCATGAAATAAGGTCCCACTTACGTGTTTTTAGAGAACCCTTCCACATAATGTTTTTCAATATCTTGACCATATTAGTACAGCTAGTTTTAGGGGCTTCCAGTTAAGACAACTGATAAATAGGAATGGATTGTAAGACTGATCTCAATAAGAAAACCTGACTAGGAGCATTAAGGACCCTGAAATCCCAATTTTGGAGGTGGGCCTGTATACGATTAAGGATATCTTTCCATCCTGAAGCCCTAAGGGAATTAATACTGAGGGGAATTCCTAAATACTTCATGGGAAAGGATCCTATGTTAAATCCCATAGTTCGAGATAGGAAGCGTTAGGACATTAGATTTGTATTAAAAAAATAGACATTTTATTTTTCATTGTTAATGATAGTTCCAGAGGCTTCCATGAAGTCTTTGAGAACATATAAGATGGCCTTAGATTCTTTCAATGTAGCTTGACAAAAAAGCATAATGTCATCGAAAAGCTGTCGGTGGGAAAGGGTTAGACCTGGCCCCCAAAGGTTCAAACCCTTCAGCTGGCCACCATTAATATTATTTTTAATATGACGAACAAGGCCTTCAACTACAATGATAAAGAGAAAAGGGGAGAGAGGGTCTTCTTGTCGAAGCCCCTGGGTAACATTGAAAGGATTGGAAGGAACACTATTGAGGAGATAAAGGAAATTATCCAATGAATCCATCTGCCATCGAAACCAAAAGCCTGGAGAATAGCTTTAAGATAATTCCAGCTTAATTGATCATATACTTTAGATAAATCAAGTTTAATCAACATACCTTTTTCTTTAAGGGTGCAAAGAGAGTGTATTTCTTCCTGCGTCGTAGCTATACCATTCAAGATTTTTCTGCCTTTGACAAAGCCTGTCTATTCAGGTGAAATTAGGGCTAGGAGGATAGGTTTCAACCAGTTTACCATGATAGTAGATAAGATCTTGTAAATGACATCACATAAGGCCATGGGCCTCAACCTTGTTGGAACATCAGATTTTTCCTACTTAGGGATTAAAGAAATAAGGATGGAGTTGAGGGCTGGATAGACCTATTGTGAACGACGAGACTCCTTGACTAATTCCCATATGTCTTTTCCCATAAAGGCCTAAGTAGCCTGGTATAATTCCGTCGTGAATCCATCTAGGCCAAGGGCTTTATTTTTTGCAATATTTTTAACAACCTCTTCTATTGTGATTTCTCTAAGGAGAGCTAAGTTATGTTGCTTGCTAACAATTGTAGGTATGTTTCGAGTGATGCGCTCTATAGCTTCTGATCTATTATGATAAGGTTTTGTTAGTATATTACTAAAATGATTCACTAACAGGTTTTCCATCTCATTATGTTAGAGTACTTGATTTCCTGTTGGGTCCTTTAAGGAAAAGATCTGGTTATGTCGTCTTCTCTAAAACATAGCCTTATGAAAGAAATTTGTATTTTTATCCCCTTATTTTATCCATTGAACACGAGATTTTTTCTTCCATAAGATTTCCTCTTGCTTCCTATGTTCTTCCAGTTTTCTTAGAAGGTTTCCTTCTTCTAGGACCAAATTCTCTATCCTTCCATTTGAAATCATTTGTTGCTGCACTTGCTTCATTTCTCCCTGCAACCTTTCCTTATCCCGCTAAATGTTTCCAAACTCAGTTTTATTCCATTTTTTAATCTCCTATTTTAAATTTTTCATCCGAAGTTGAAAAGAGTGCATCCTTTTTGAACCCTGTACTTGACTTACTTCCCACCACCCTTTAGATTTTTCCAAGAAGTTAGGGTCCCTCATCCAAAAGGCCTCAAATCGAAATGGATGTTTCTTATGACATTCCTTCATATCAGTTCCATACTTATCGGCCAATGATTCGACCCCAAGGTGGAGAGGATAATAGCTTCATAAAAAACATCAGTGCTCACAAGAGCTTCTGAGGCTAGGAATCTGTCCAATCTTGAGGCCACCTGATGAGCAACTCCTATTCTATTATTCCAAGTGTACTTACCATTCACTATGGGGTTATATACTAGCCTTAAATATGTAATCAGATCTCTAAAGAGTTCCATTTCCAACTCCTCTCTCCTTATACCTCATTTTTTCTCTGTCAAACTCACGATCATATTAAAATACCCTCCCAACATCCAATACTTCTCGGTATGCATATTACTAAGAATTCTTATACTATTAATAAACACCTCTCTTTCTCCTGGAATATGAGGCCCATAGACAAAGGAAATTAGGATTTTTTCTTTCTTTCCAATTTTCCTAAATATTCTTGTAAGTATCTGTGACAGCCCAATCCAATCCTCTACCAAAATCTCTGCAGGATTCCATAGAATAGCGATTCCCCCAGTGATGCCTCATGAATCTATCGCCATTAATTAATAATGAGGTTTGGATCATTTAAGGATGTATTCTAAATTTTTACTAAAAACCTTAGTTTCCTGTATCAGCATCACTTGTGTTTTTTCTATTCTTAATTTTTCTTTTAGGTATCTCTGTTTTCCTTTGCTATTTAATCCTATTATATTCCAAGAGATCACTTTCATTGATGAAATCTGTGGAGTTTTTGGAATACCATTGTTAATGGTATTACCTTTCCTGAGTTAACTAAAATTTCTCCCACCATTTGAATTGATTCTTGTAGGTTTTTACGACCCTTATTTTTACTCCTTTAACTTGGGTGTTATGGTCCTGAGGGGGAGTATTTTCTTAGGAGATTATTTTTTTATGAGATTGAGATGTCAAATATTATTCAAATGTTTCCTTATACAACTTCTTCTGATCATCTGGGATGAAGCGATCATCAAGATTCCTCCATTCTTGCAGGAGTCATTTTAAGACTACTTCCTATGTACTTAAATCTTCCGTGTACGACTCTATCTCCATTGGTGACTGTTCCACGGGTTTCCCATAATCTTCAGTTTCATTTGATTCTTGTGGTGCCTTCATTTTTACCTTCTAGTTTTTTTGAGGTACCACTCCATTTCCTTCTTCATGACTTTGTTCTCCCTCCTTCAAGTTTTCCCCCAGTTCCTGCAGTATTTCATATATATTTTGCATGCTTTTCTATTTTGAGTTATTGTTTCGACTTGCATGCAACTTATTATTCTTTTTTTTACTTATAACAGTTTTGAAACCATCGTATTTTTCAAGTGACCCTTCAGTTTCTTCTAGTTGCTTCCCTTTCATCTATACAGGATTGTTCATAGGAAATTTTTTGTAAAGATGGCCATATTCATGGCATCTTCGACAATGGAATGGAATATGTTCATAATCAGGAAGATGGTGTTGGACTTTCCCCTCATATTCAAGTTTTATTGATTCTGGAAGTGGTTCAGATATATTCATATACACACGTGGGAAAAAGAAGTATATTGACCTCGATGAGTTGTTTCATCAATTTTGACAAAATTACCAAGATAGTTACCGATGCCTTCCAAAATTTCAGGGTCTCGGAAGTCCATTGGAAGTGAATAACTGAACCTAGAATAGCATGGCCAAAAAGTGTTCTTGATCAGGGTTGCAACATTCTTCCTATCGCCGCAAAAATATCCCTGCATTGTAATAGAACTAAGGACCTCCTTCAAAGATCCTTTCTTTGTCAAGAATATTGGTAAATATGAATGTAAAGAACCCTCTGGAGCCAAATTTCAAGTCTATGTGACCCTTGGGTTGCCATTTTTCCTGTATCCATTTGAGTATATCTTTCTCTGTTTGCCAAATGCTTATGAATTTACATATCAATGCATGTTATTTCATATAATTCCTGTATTCATCTAGTTTATTTGCAGGCATAATAAATCTGGGTTTTTTCAGTGCTCGTGGCAGAAATTGCCCTCTTGTTTTAGCTTGCCATTCTGCTCCTAGTACCAGCATTACATTAGGGTTAGACCCCCCTTGGGGCCCTGCATGTTTTTTTCTCTGCTCCCCTGTTGTAACATTTCAGTAGGAGGGGATCTCTCCCCCCCCTGTACAAGCTGCCATACAATCTCTCAAAGGCAGCTCTGATCCAATTCACCTACCTCGAAATCCCCCTGTTAAGTTTCAGTGCTGTCTGAACCCTAGCATTCCTAGAACCCTAAGTGTTCTCTCTCGTTCTCTATATCCACTAACAATTTTCACGACATTTTTTCTAGTTAATTTTAATGAAAATCTGATAAAGATTTTAAAAAATTGAGTTTAAATTGTTTAATCTTCATAATTCTAGTGCCATAGGGGTTTTTTAGTGTGCTGAATCTATTTACGCATTCAAAAAGGTATTTTAAACAACAAAAAACATTGAAATTGTATTGCTAGATTTTGGTGAATTCCATTGAAAAAGGTTATTTTGTGTGTGTGTATATATATATATATATATATATATATATATATATATATATATAATTACTCTCATCGATATTAAATAATTTTATTTCAAAACATGGTCTCTTAGTTTATCTATATTTCTTGTAAATATTTTTTCAAACCCTTTTTCTAATAAACGTATGGCCATAACCTAAATGAATTTGATTGATATTAAACAATTTTACTGCAAAAAAATCTCTTAGTTTATCTATCCTTCTTATAAATATTTTTTTCAACCCCATTTTTCGATAAAAGTATGGCCATAACCTAAACAAATCTTTATTTTAACTGGAGGAATGATTTATGTACATAATCTCTCAAATGTTGCTTAAAGTCACTGGTCAGTTGGAGATTTTGAATAAGCTACAATAAAACTACAAATACTAAGTGAATGCAAATAATATAAAATATATTTATGCTGACACATAAAATTTCCAGACAAAATACCATGAAAATTGTTAAAAAAAATGGTTTTCCTACCTCTAGTCTATATACTATCTTTCCTGTAAATATTTTTTCAAACCCTTTTTCAAATAAAATATAGCCATAACCTAAATGAATCTCACCATACTAAACAATTTTATTGCAAAACATGATCTCTTAGTTTATCTTCAATCAACTACAGTAAAACTAGAAATATTGAGGAAATTCAGAATAATATACAACAACTTTATGCTTGTGTATTAAATTTATACACAAAATACCATGAAAATTGTTTAATAAGTGGTTTTCCTATATCTAGTCTATAAACTCTCCTTCTGTAAATATTTTTTGAAACCCATTTTCCAATAAAACATGACCATAACCTAAACAAATCTGATTGATATTAAACAATTTTATTGCAAAACAAAATCTCTTAATTTATCTTTCCTTCCTGTAAATATTTTTTTCAAACCCATTTTCCAATAAAAATAGGGCCATAAGCTAAAATAATCTTTATTTTATCAAGAATAACTATTTATGTATCTAATTTCTTCAAATAAGGGGACCTCTTTGGAAAAAAGGAAAATTGTTTGGATTGTATGACTTTAAATAGATTACACTAGAGAACAATACAATGGGAAAAATTGTAACCACCCCTTGATAATTTTCAATGTAAATAAAGCAAGACCAAGATCATGGGACACATATTCCAAGTTGAATGGTGGAAAATTTTTATAGTGGGCATAACTTTTTGTTTAATAGTGGTTATGAAAATTAGTAAAGGCATTGGAAAATCCAAAGAGGCAATAATTGACAATTAATTAAGGAAATAAAGGAAAATAGGAAAAAGGGAGGTGAAGGGACACAAATATGCATACAAGGGAAATTAGAGGAAATTGGAAGAAAAAGAGAAAAATGAAAAGGAAGAGACTAGACATGAATGATAAAAATACATCATACAAACAATTCATGGCTTTTGTTATTTTTTCTGTTGACTCTCTTCTTCCATACTTTTACACTCTTGCACACTTAGAACATTCTTGGAGCACACTAGCATTCACTTGTACTTGGAGAGAAGAAAGCAAAGAATAAGCAATCAAATCAAAGAATAAACAAGGAATTGGAGGACAACGAAAAGAAGGTTAGATTAGAAGCTACAACGATTGTTCATTGCAAGTAACAAGTTGCATGTGTAATTTCCTTGCTAATATTTGGATGCATGATAAATGCATGCAGTTCTTTGGTCATTTTGTTGTCATTAGCATGAGATTTGTCTGGATTAATAGTGGATTCAACCTTTCCTTGCCATTTCTTGGTTATCCATGATGTGGTGGGTTCTCTATTTGATTTAGCTTTGGATGGCTGGTAGTCTTGGATCCTGGTTGAGGTGGTCTCAAGAAAATTACCAAGGTTCAAGGGTGGAGTTGGGATTTATCCTGGAACTCTAGACAAATTGGTGGTGATAGGAAAATTCCTCTGGAGTCAGTGAAGGAAGTCGAGGGAATCCATATAACTTGTTTTAGTATTAGTGATTTCTTGACTGGTTAGATGAAATCATTGTGGTTGAGGGTTGAGGTGGTTTGGCTTCTGGAAGCCCTGGATGGTTCCATTTTGGTTTTAACCCATATGATCCCACATTCATGCCTGGAATATGGAACAGGGGTGAATGGTTGAAAGAGATATTTGGTTCAGCCTAATCTATGGTCAAGTGGTACGTGGAAGTCCCTGACTTGGTTGAATTTTTCATATGTTAATATGAGTTATTTTCTTATTATGATTAATGAGCACATGTACTCTTTATTACATTTATGTTATATTTGATTTTTCATGGTTTCTATTCTGAATATATGTTGGTTATATTATTGGTTAGATGATGTGATATTACTATAGATTTTTTCCATGATTTAATAAGTTATTGAGTGGTTTATGAATGTATATGCTAATAAGTATTGTTACAACTATTTTGAGAGGGAATTGGGCCTCCTTGATAATTCTATAATGAATTTTAGATGTTTATGATCATATATGAATTCATGATCTATAGATTCTATGTTTACTATATGTTTGAAAAAACATGTATCCTGTATTAGGCATGTCTTGGTCAAGATCTTGCTTGACTATTGGTTGTTTAGACTTGTTATCACCTGAGAATTTCTTATGGAAAGTTCTGGGAAATGTAGCAATTATATACAAGATGCATGTATATATCCAGATTCTCCTGATCTAAAAATATTTATCTTCTTGCTAAATACATAATCCTTCCAATGTTAATACTTTTGTGGAAATTTAAAACTCAATTGCAAACACATGAAGCAATAAAAAAAAATGCACATAACAGTTTTTTAACGGGAAATCCTGAAGTTAAAAACCCCAACTATCATATTATGTATATCATGGAGATCATGTAACAATATCATACAAAGCTTAGTACATCAAGCTCTTAGTACAATCAATCATCACACACTAACATGAAGAAATATGCAAATCCATGCACTGATTTATTGCCACTTGATAGCCTGCCTCCACTATCCAATCCATGCTGAAGAATACCCCTGAATGAATTCAAATATACCTTGCCTTGGCTGCGCAATCCTCATTGGAAACTCCAATGTGTGTGTGGTGCAATCAATGCATCACTATAGTCACAACAGATAGTCCATCTTTCCCTTTCACCTATCTCTCCACTTTGGGTCTCAGGAAATGACATGCAATAGTTAGCTGACGTTATATTTGTTTAGTTGATTAATGAGTTATTATTTGTGAATTAATTAACTAATTAATTCACTCCACTCTCACTAGTGTATCATTCAGTTAGACTAGATATAACTAGCTCAATAACTCAGTTAAACTGAATAACAACTCCATGAACTACTCTTCCAACTCTATCATAACTTTGCCACTTCAATTCTAACTGAGTCCTCATGCATGAGCCACCAATAAACCCTAGGAATTGTGTAATTCCTTCAGCCCACTGATTTTCCAAATCTGTTCACTGAAATAAAGTGCTCCAAGAGAATAAGTTGATGTTTATTGTTGGATTATTATTAAGAGCTAATAATAATCGACACTTCTATTTTTAGATCGACGATCTATAAATAGACTTCGCCCAATATTCTAAAAATATAATTTCATCTATTTTTCCAACTTGACCAACCATCCACAAATAGCATCCTGCAACTTCTTAAATATGATCATCATGTCTAAAAATAGACTTGCGCCAAAAATAGCCTGCGGGCCCACTTAGTGAAGGCGACTCTTTTCACTAAGCTCATCATCTTGTTGAATCTCAACACTCCCTCTCAACAAGATAGGGATTATCCTTCACCATGATCCTGCCTCTATGGTATTCAAATTTTCTCCTGGTGAGTGCCTTCGTCAGAATATCTGCATCCTGATCCTCCGTAGGGATGTACTGAAGCAACATGATCTTCTGCTGCACAGAATCTATGATATGATGATACTAGATATCAATATGTTTAGATCTATCATAGTCATATGATTAATCAAGAGTCACTAATGCAACTCGATTACACAACATATCACCGTAGGATCTAAATGAATCAAACAACCAACCAGGATCTTCCTCATACAAATAGCCTTACATGCACTGAATTGTTGCCATGTATTTTGTCAACTTAAGTGCTACGTGATATCTTCCTCCTACTGTACTCGCCAAGAAACCGTTGTAGATCCGATACCGAAAAACCCCTCCTGATGTGCTCTTTTTGTCCGTTGGGCTACCTGCCCAATCTGCATCCATGAAGCCATGAAACCTCACCTCATCCATCTGTTTGTACCATAAGCCATACTCATATGTGCCCCTAAGATACCTTAGGACATGCTTTCCTACCTTCCAAAAGAGCTTGGTAGGCTTAACCATCCCTTGTGAAAGCTAGTTCACCGCATAGCATATGTTCGGTCTTGTATTAACTAAATACATGAGCGAACCCACCAACTGTCGATAAACAGTGGCATCCACTACCTCTACCAATGTAGCATCCTCTTTCCTCAAATTTCCAGGAACAGGAGTATCAATAGGCTTGCAGCCTTGTATTTTAGAAATCTTCCGCATTCTGCACATTTTCCTTGAGACACAAACAAACCTTCACCTTCGCACGCTTGCTTACATTTCCAATCCAAGGAAATAATGAAGAAGGCCCAAATCCTTCATCTCAAACTCCTTTGCAAGATCTGCCTTGCATGAGTGTATCAACTTCTCATCACCCGTTAGTATTAAATCATCAACATAAATAACAATGATTAAAATCCTACCCTCCACCACAATTTGGTACAGGTTTGCATCTGTCTCACTCTTGGTGAAGCCAAGTCCAGTAAAATAGCTGTCGATCCAAGTGTACCAAGAAAGTGGTGCTTGCTTCAACCCATACAACGCTATTTTGAGTCTGCACACATGTGACTTGTTGCTAAAGATCTCAAATCCTTCAGGCTGATCAATGTACACCTCTTCCTCAATGATCCCATTAAGGAACGCAGTATTCACATCCATCTGATGAATGTGCCAACCCAGTTGCACTAAGAGAGCAAGGATGGTCTTTATGGAAGAATATTGTATGACAGGTGCAAAACTTTCTTCATAATCAATCCCCTCGATCTACGAGAAGCCTCGGGAAACAAATCTTGCCTTATACTTCTCTATGCTCCCATCAGTAGCTTGATTTACCTTGTAGATCCATCTTGATCCTACAACTGATTTACCAACTGGCCTTGGAACAATCTCCCAAGAACTTTCTCTGACAATGGAGTCATACTCCTCCACCATGGCATCTACCCATGTGGGATCCTGCACTGCTTCTTCAAAATAAGATGGCTTTGTCATGATACACTTGCTCCTAAGATCCATATATCCAGTAAATCGGTCAGGGGATTGTCTCTGTTTGCGCTGTGATGTAGGGACTCCTACATTCTGTGCCGCATCAAGCTTCAGTCTCTCAGCTTCTGTGGTACGCTTTCTACCTTGTCTGATGTTTGGTTCTGCATGAGTGGACTCCTCCACTCCATGAATCTCCTCCTATGGCTGATCCACATCTAGAGGCTCATCTTTGGGAACAAGAAGCTCCTCATCTGCATGCAAGTGTAGCTCCCTCTCAAGTGACAACTTCATGGATTTCACCTCATTGAATTTTATATCCTGTCGCACCACAGTCATCTGAATTTCTGGAAAATACACACGATAATTATGGGGTGTTTCTGTGTACCCCAAAAATATCCCAACTTCTGTAGTCAGCTCCAGCTTCTTCCTGGTGTCCTTTGTCACATGAATGCAAACAAATGAGCCAAAAATCTTCAAATGAGAAATATCAGGCTTCTTACTAGTAAAAGCTTCTTTAGGTGTACTCATGCTAAGTACTCTATGAGGACAACGATTTTGCACATAAACCGCAGTATTTCATGCTTCTGCCCACAAGTGCATCGGTAGGCCCTCGTCATGCAGCATAGATCGTGTAGCACCCATGATCATTCTGTTCTTCCTCTCCATGACCCCATTCTGCTGTGGGTTATGAGGCGCTATGAGTTCTCTTCAAATTCCTTCTTTGCTACATAATTCTTTGAATTTTCTCGAGATGTATTCACCACCATTATCACTCCATAGAGCTTTCACTTGCCTCCCCAACTCCTTCTCCACCAATGATTTAAAATCACAGAACTTTGATAATGTTTCACTCTTATTCTGCATGAATAAGATACAGCATCTATGCGAACATTCATCAACAAATATAACATAATACCTATGTTTTTCTGTTGAAGCAACCAAGAAAGGTCCACACACGTCTGTGTGAATTCTCTCCAGGATCACCGAAGCACGATTCTCCTTCTCATGAAAGGTGGTCTTCACAAACTTACTCATAGTACATCCATTGCACTGATCTGATTGCGCAAGAGTACCCTTGGGAAGTCCAGTAGAAATCTACTGCAAAATATTCAAAGCGCCATGGTGAAGATGGCCCAATCTCCTGTGCCATAATTCACCCTCATCCTGACTCACCACTTCTTCCGCTTTTCCCATCATTGTTGTGCAACCATCTACCTCGATATTGTAGAGATTCTTAACTCGAATCCCTATCCTCTTGGTTTGACCTGTTGTTTTATTTCGTAGGAAAGCTTTTGCCTTGCTGAAAACAATGTCATAACCTTTGTTTTCCAACATTGTGATCGAGACCAAGTTATTCTTCAGACTTGGAACATGCATAACATCTTTCAACAGAAATGGCTTACCTGACTCCCTCTCAAAGGTAATGGTCCCAATGCTGGTCGCACTGTATCTACCATCATCGCCCATCTATATATGCATTTGAATGTCCTTCTCCTCGAAGTCACTAAACAACTCCTTGTCTCCCGTCATATGGAAAGATGCACCGCTATCAAGATACCACACCGATCCCATATAGCTTGAAACCAAGCATGCGATCAAAGAGAAATAAAGTTCAAATTGCAAGGCTAAGGCCTCTTCAACTGCAGCTCCAGCAACCTTCTTTTCCTTCTTCTTCTGTGGGTAGTTAGTGGCGAAATGCCCATGTTCGTGACAGTGAAAACACTTCACCTTGGACAAATCCTGCTTCTTGCCTTTAGCTTCGGGTTTTGAAAGAAATTTCTTCCCCTTCCCTTTCCTTGATTTGGTAGCCAAAGCACAATTCTCTTCATCTTCATTCTTCGATGAAGATCCATCCATGGTACTTCGCCTTATCTCCTCCTGCACAAGATCCGACCAAAGTTGGTCCCATCCCAGCAATTTCTCCTGTCCATTGATAGAGTCTTCGTAGCTATGCCAACTCTTCGGAAGCCTAAGGAGAGCCAAGATCACCAATTCTTCATCATCAACAGTAATCCCCACACTTCCCAGTTCATCCCTACAGTAGACAAACTTCGTGAGATATTTTGGAATATTGTCGCCCTTCTCCATTTTTATTTTTTTGAGCTTATCTTTCAGCACCAACTTCCTTTGGTCGCTGCAGCTTTGGAAAAAATCTGTCAAAGCCTTCCACATTGAAAATGGAGTTGCTTTCTCGTGAAGGCTGGACACAATATGGTCCTTCACACCTTCCAACATAATTCTTCTTGTCTTTGCTACCTTCTTTTGCCATGCGTCAAGTAATAGAGCATCGCTAAATCTCGGCTTAGGAACATCGCTATCGATGAACTCCTTAAGTCCATTATCCTCCAACACCACCTCCATCCTATCCTTCCAGTCTATGTATTTCGAGCTACCCTCAAGGGCATACTCCAATTGCAACCCATTGAAAGACATTTCAATGTATACTCAACTGTCACATCAATAATTTTCTGCAGAAAATTCGAATTGTCCACCAGCACAAAATCAACAATTCTTCACAATTGCAATCTCCAGTAATTAACATTGCTCCGATACCATGTAGAAATTATATACAAGATGCATGTATATATCCATATTCTCCTGATATAACAATATTTATCTTCTTTCTAAATACAAAATCCTTCCACTGTTAATACTTTTGCAGAAATTTAAAACGCAATTGCAAACACATGAAGCAATAAAAAACAATCACACATAACACAGTTGTTTAACGGGAAAGTCTGAAGCTAAAAACCCCATCTATCATATTATGTATATCATGGAGATCATGTAAAAATCTCACACAAATCTTAGTACATCAATCTCTCAGTACAATTAATCGTCACACACTAACATGAAGAAATCTGCAAATCCATGCACTGATTTCTTGTCACCTGATAGCCTGCCTCCCTTGCACAATCCCTGCTGAAGAAGACCCCTGAATGAATTTGAATCTATCTTTCCTTGACTGCGCAATCCTCATTGGAAACTCCAATGTGTGTGTGGTGCAAAAAATGCATCACTATAATCACAACGGATAGTCCATCTTTCTTTCCCTTTCACCTATCTCTCCACTGGGTCTCAGCTGGAACTGACATGCACTATAGTTAACTGTTGTATTTGTTCAATTGATTAATGAGTTATTATTTTTGAAGTAATTAACTAATTAATTCACTCCACTCTATACAGTTGATCTGGAAGGAGGAGCAAGATGAACCCTAGCCTCTTCTGTTGAGCTCCCCTGTTCGCTGAAGCCGTCAAGCCGCTGGCTGGTTATGGAGATCTCGGCTCACAGTGGTTTGAGGACTCTTCTGACCTCCATTAGGCTTTCGCTTAGCTTCCAGTCGCCAATAACATACTCATTCCAGCAAGAGAAGCGATTGCAGACAGCGTTCGAAATGCGGCTCTGTCCCTTCGGCTTCAAAGTGACTACTATCTTGTTAGTCGAGAGAAGAAAACAGCCGCCGCCAGGGTTAAGTTCAGCTATGCCGCCGCCGTTAGCGAATTTTCAGGTCCTGCTCCTGCACAATTTCCCCCCGCAGTCTTCCCCTGCTATCGTGAGAAGGCTGTCGATGGTGTTGTTTCAGGGGTTTTCATCACTTTGATGCAGGGGACAAGCTTTGATGTAGAGCCCATTGGAGTCCTGCTCTGGTTCCCGGAAACATGCCTCTTCGTGGCTACCTTCTGCTCGGATTGTTCGACCACAACGAGCCCAGCAGCAAAAATATCGACTGCTGCTCTGAATGGGGCTTTCGCCACTACCCACTGTGGCAACATATTCAGGTTCCGGAGTTGGCTTCGAGGCATTTCCCTCCCTCACGGCATATCTACGCAGAGGATCGAAGAAGATCGCAAAAGCAAAAACACCCTTAGTTGCTGCACAGATCTAGTTATTAAAAAGCACCCTGCCTCATTTTAGATCCAAATATTGTAGCTCTATGGCAAAATTTTTTTTCTATGAGTCTCTTCTTCAGATCTGATAAAGAATCTCAAGCTAAATCTGGAACGTCGGACAGGGATACCCTCGGTACACCAGAGACTTCTTTTTCAAGGTAAACAACTTGAGGACCTTCTTCCCCTCTCAGTTTACAACATTAACAAAAATGATTCTATTGTGTTCACCCTTCGTTTGAGAGGTGGTTCCGCTGGACAGTCTTCCTTAGCCCCATCTTTCTCATACAAAGATGTTGTACATTCTCAAAACCCCAAATCCCATGTAGCCCCCAAACCCCAGCCTTTTCTGGTTGACAAGTTGGATGAAGTTCCATCTGTTGAGATCTCCCATCCAGCTCTCGCAGAGGGTCTTCAAAATTTTGCAGCGAAAGCCATCATATGCAGATTTAATGGACTTTGGCCGAGAACAAAGGAACTTTATGAATGGATCCACGATACTGGACTAGCAAATGCAAGGTCAGCTTCTGCTCAAAAGGATTCTTCATAGTATTGTTCGATCACTCTAAGCATTATGAACAGGCCTTAGAGGAAGTTCCCTGGTTTTTTGGAAATGCTGGGCTCTTCTTAACCCCTTGGTTCCCAGATTTCGACCCAGCTACAGCTGTCATGACTAGGACACCTGTCTGGGTTAGGCTTCCCAACTTACCAGTCCATCTATGGCATTTGGCAGTCTACAAACACATGGGCGATGCCTTGGGCCGCTTTGTTACGGCAGATTATGCTAGGGAACTTCAGGGCCTCTACACATATGCCAGAATATGTGTGGAGGTTGACATAAGCAAAGGCTTACCTGATCAAATCATCATCAAGGTTGGCGACTTTGTTTGGACTCAGATCTTAGACTACGAGAACACTACTTTCCGTTGTCGCCATTGTCACCAAACAGGGCATCTACAGAACTCTTGCCCCACTCTCCCTACAAAAAAGACTAAGGGAAACAACACAAAGTCCAAATCCAAAAGATGGACTCCCTGTACCCCGCCACCTATTGTAGACTCTAACTCCTTGAGCTCAGATGATGAGGGGAGTGACGCAAAATCAGATCTTGCCCCTCAGTCGAAGAACTTGTCCACCGATGCTCCCGAGCATCCCCCTGATACTACTGTCACTCAGAAGCGTATGCATGAGTCCGCCTCCTCTGACTCAGATAAGGATGTCCCTCATTTGGAGAACTCCAGTCTTCAAATTGTCCTAGCTCATACTCACCAGGATGGTTGGGTTAAAGTCAACAAAAATAAAGGGAAGAAACTTCGTGTGGAAAATTCTACCAATTCTAGGCAGTAGTTGGTTCTTTCCAGCTCTCTAGTTGCTTGGTGCTGCTCCATGTTTGTCTTTTTTCTCTCACCAGTGACCGAAGTTGATATTTTTATCTTTCCCGGTTGGCCGGTTTTTTGTTTCTCTTGTCTGTACTATCTTTTGTACCATATTTTCGCTTAATAGAATTAGTCCAATTCAGAAAAAAAATAAAAATTCACTCCACTCTCACTAGTGTATCATTCAGTTAGACTAGATACAACTAGCTCAACTAATTTTAACTCCATTAACTGAGTTAAACTGAATAAAAACTCCTATAAGTACTCTTCCAACTTTTTCATAACTTTTCCACTTCAGTTCTAACTGATTCCTCATGCATGAGCCACCAGTAAACCATAGGAATTGCGTAATTCCTTCAGCGCACTGATTTACCAAATCTGTACACTGAAATTAAGTGCTCCAAGAGAATAATTTGATGTTTATTGTTGGATTATTATTAAGAGATAATAATAATCGACATGCATCTACTTTTAGATCGATGATCTATAAATAAACTTCGCCCAATATTCTAAAAATAAAATTTCATCTATTTTTCCAACTTGACCAACCATCCACAAATGGCATCTTGCAACTTCTAAAATATGATCACCATGTCTAAAAATAGACATAGTCTAAAAATAGACTTGCACCTAAAAATAGCCTGTGGGCCCACTTAGTGAAGGCAACTCATTTTCACTAAGCTCATCATCTTGTTGAATCTCAACAGGAAATTCTGGGCAGTGGCCTATAGGAAAACCATGAAAAAGTGGAATAGATCTCACCACTTCATACATGAAGGCTTATGGGTAAAGTTGGAGCATCATAACTACATGCACAGTGTGTCATGGGTGTGATCAGGATGTCAATCCTGAGAAAAAAAAGTTCCAACTCAGGGATTGATCACCAGGGGTGGTTTTAAGACATTTGGGTGATCTATGGTCCCTAAGTAATGGAATTATGTTTCTGGTTAGTATGCCCCACTTCCACAACTGGAACTTGGAGGTCAGGTCATGTCATAAAGACTCCCAACTCATGTTTACCCTGGACAACTTGTAAAAGTGCGTAAATGTGGGAGGGGTGATTACAAAAACCATAGGTTGTGAAAAAATGGAATCTGAAAATTGTTAGTAATCTGACTCAGTAAAAATGATTAGATAAAATAGCATAACATGACATGTCATTACAATATATTTTCCATATTGGGATAGAGAGCACCTCTCGACACAATTAATAATTTACCGTTGGCGATTTTTGGGCATCATGTTTTGACAACCCATGATTTTTCCCATAGTATTTGTCCATGGTATTTGTTGTGATGAAACCTATTTAAAGTCTTGAGAAAATCCATTATGGAATGCAAAAGTACTAGCTTAGATCCATCTTAACGCTAGACTTGATCCCTCTCGACACTTGGTAGATCTGGATTTAAGATGGATCTAGGTTGGTATATAATTTTTTTTATATTAGGGATCACACGAGAAGGGGGGGGGCTGATATTTTTCTAGGGAGGGAATAATAGAATTGAATTATGTTTGGTGTATAAGAGCACTCTCCAATAATTTAGCAAAAGCATATGTCTTATTGCAAGGTTTTATTAGAGAAATTTTGAGGTTTAAAATGGGCCTCAAAATAAAAATGTACAACCAAAACAAAATTTATAAGAAACATTAGGATTCAAGATGATGATGTCAACCATGGGGGATGATTCACCATTTTTGGATTTAAAAAGTAAAAAGATTAAAAAATAATAAAACAATAAAACTATTTTTTCAACTTTTCTCCCTATAGTTTTACTCAAATTTTGAGTGGGAGCACTCGTTGTATGAAAAATTTAATTCTCTATCCAAGAAGTACCCATGTTGCATAATTTTGATAGACCCTACTACATGAATCAGAAATACATCAAAAACGTGATTGCGATTACGTTTTTTCAATTATTTTTCATTTTTCGTGTAGTAGGGTCCTTCAAAAGTATGCAACATGGGCACTGCTTGGATGAAGAATTAAATTTTGCATTCAATGCGTGCTGTCGCTCAAAATTTGAGTAAAACCATAAAGGGATAAGTTGAAAATACAAGTTGAAAAAATAGTTTTTTCTTTTTTCCCTCTAAATTTTGATGATGTAATCTAATATTATTTAATTATTTTCACTATTATTTTATATTATTCCTTAAGAGGCCCATTTTATATGTAAAAAACTCTCTAATGAACTAGTACAAGACTAAGATATTTCTTTCCTATGAGTAGTTGGTGACTCAAAGTTTATTATTCATTATCTTGTAGTTGATTCCCTCCCACATGTCAATAAAATGAAGAATTTTATTAAGAATATTAAAGGCATTATTTTGTTCTTCTCCTCTACCAAATTTTATCATGTTATCAAGATCAATAATAAATAAGTGCATTTAATGGAAAGTCAAGGGGTTTAATTGAATATTGGAGAATTAAATACTAATTGGCATGTTATCATGTGCCCCCTTCCATGATTAAATGTTGAGGATATATTGAAGCAAGGTGACAATAGAGTCCCATTCCATTAATTGAATTGTGGGAAATGTGGTAGTTGTCGAGGCTCTATTATGAATGGGAACTATTTAATGACCAATTGAGGATTTATATCACCCCGATGGCATCCTTGTGATATCAATGTGGAGAAGTGAAAAGAAAAGGTGGTATGGTTGTGATGCTTGTGTTGGATCCATCTAGGTGTTAGGAATGACACGCATTAGGAAAATTAGTTAAATTTGAAGTCGGGTTAGGGGAAAAGACAAGACAACCCTTAGTCGTTTCTCTTCTATCCAACTTTAATTTCCTTGAATTGGTATTAGGTGGATCTATAGCATGATCAAGCGATTTGGATTGATGAAATTATTATGGTCAATTAACATGATGACAAGAAGTGGATTTTAGATATGATTTCTTTGTTTGGGTTCTTTATGGTGGTTATTATTCAAGATCGGCTTAAATAAAAACATGTCTGGAAAGAGGGTGACAATTCGATAATAAAAAAATCTATGTGGGAGAAACCCTTAGAGGCCTACAATTCCTACTTCCACTCGACACTTGAATTGGCTCAGTGTGGAAGGTTGATGGCATTTACTATAATTATTGCAAACAAGTTGTAGAATTTTCCCCATATAGTGATCCATAGGGAGATATCTTCTAGTCGCGCTTAGTAATTTTGGACCTATTTTAACATCTCTTGGAGGTTGCAAGGAGGTCTATAATGTTATGTTCCTGGTGGAATTTCCAAGTTTGATTCACTTGACACTATTATGTATGCTTTCAATTTCGATCTATTTGGATTTTGGTGATATGGAAATTTGGAAATTGAATTGTGTTGGGGTTCTAATTTATGGCATCTTAGCTACAATGAATTGGCCTTCAAGCTCTGCCTGGGAGTAAGTTGTTCTTATCTCATGTTTTATAGTCTATGCACTTATTTGTCTTTGGTTAAAGGTTTCATGGTTGGATGGTATGGTCATATGTGTGGTGGAATTTGGATGTCATATTGAGATGGATTGATGGGATATGGTGAATTCAGTATTATTTTGATTTTTATCTCATTCAGTGTCTTGGTTTAAGTGGCATCCCTCCATGGATTTGTATTCATAATATTTCTTAGGCAGTGTATCTATTTCTGGTTAGTAATAAAATTGAAATTCATCACTCTAGTGAATTGAGGAGAATGTCCTGTGTTGAGGGATTACAGTTGCATATGATATTGGGGGTGGCAGTTGTGCAATTGGATAATTGAACTACCAACAATTTGTTCAATATTGAGCATCTCATTTAGGCATTAAAGTTCTTGACATGGAGGCAGATTTGTCCTTGGTTGATATTGGAAATCTCTTTAATTTGGGTTTACCAGAAGTTGCACTAGGATCCTTCAAGATCTCTAGAGTTATGGATGATTCCCAATAGGATCAGATGCAAAAATTACAAAACAAGATTCTTGCATTAAAATTGAACCATAATAAAAGAGTGACTAGTTTGAAAACTATAATGAAAATTCTCATTGTACATCGCACTCTGATTTGGAAATTAAATGATGAAATTAGTGCCATTTGACAAAAAGTGGAGGATCTCCAAACGACTCTTAGACAACAAAACTCAACACATTATTTAGATATCACTTTAGTAAATTCTCTTCAATATCTTGTCCCCAATCTAAACGATCTAGTGCAGTACATTGAATTGGGATTAGGCCAAGATGTTTGATCTCTTCATAAAAAGTAAGACATATGGAATTTAAAGTTTGTAAGTTTTTTGGGGTATTTTGGAAATCATATACTTTTTGGTGGTCTAGTATAGACGATAAATATAGTCGGAATTTTGCAACTAAAATTTGATAGAAGTCTCTTTTTGTGTCGGATATCTAGTAGACAATGCAATATAATGATGTTGCTAATGTACTTGTTGCAACCCAAACACATATTTTTATCAATATAAATTGTTGTTCTACTTAAAAATTAAAAAAAGAATTTATTTCATATTAAATGATTAAAAATTACACCTTTCAACCCTTTCAATGTTTCATACATCCAAATTTAAGATGTATTTACACTGGTTTATTTTTAGATGTTTTCATGTACCTATCTAAATATGTAATTATTTGTATTTTGTTTCATTATTTTTTTTTATCATGTAGATATGTGCATATATAGTTGTTTAATTTTTGTGTTGTCCCATAATATTACATGACAACAACTCCCCCATATTGAACTATAGACCACCTCAAGGTGCAATCAATTATGAATAAAGTATAAAGTAGTCCTTTTTATTCATGGTCCATTAATAAAAACAATATGTTTTCACACTCGTGAGCTCATTATTGTCCATTATTTTTATCAATACAAACTAATTAAGTGGACCAATTACTTTTTTTTTTTCTATTTTGACTAATTCATTTTTTTAATAAATATTTGTTAATATTAGTATTGAATTATAGTAAAATTAGCAATATTTAATATGCTTAGTTTTAATTTGAAAACATAAATTTTATATTTACTTTGAACCTGATTTGTAATTTTTTATGTGAGTATTTTTTTTTAATCTAATGTTATATTTGATAATGTCTCCTCCACACTAATATATCCAATGTCGACTCAAATACCTTGCGATGGAAGGAAAAAAAATTAAGGGTTTTTGTTATTTCTAAATCAATCCAAATTGTTAAAATATATATCAATGTTCTAAATTAATAAAAACTCAAACTGTAATGAAATTCTGAATTGATAAGAACTCAAACATTCTATTTTTTCACATGCTAGCATTGACGACTCCAAATTTATTTGTGTTTCCCTTAAGCCCAAGACTTAAGGTTTAATTTTAGTAAAATTTTAATTGTTTATTGAAAAATCTGATTAATAAATTATGGTTTTTTAGGGTTTAGTGATGTGATAAATTAAGTTCTTAAGGTGGTAACAACAAGTTTCAAAGAAATGTACAATAAATTGCATGTCATTGTGTGTCTTTCTCTTGGCTCAGTGACTTTGAGTTTAGTGAATGATCTTCATTGCATAGACAAATACCTGCATAGACTTGAGTTGGCATTCATTTATGTTCATTACAATAAAGAGTTCCTAACTATTTTGTTTTTCCTCTATGTTTTTTTTGTGTTAAATAAGTTTTTTCTTTGTTCCCTGTGGCCTATGTGCAAAGGTGTAAGTGTTGATGGATCATCCTTGTTCTTGCATGTTTAATTTCTCTATTTTTAGTGTTTTTCATGGGAGGGTTGTTGTATTTTCCTTTTTTTTTAAGGTTTTACTATTCACCTTTGCTTTTGTTTCATTTTATCATAGTATTATGTGATTTATACAACCACGGCTACATTTTAAAACACTATCTAGGAGGGTTGTAACATGCATTGACGAAGAACATGATTGATGTATGACTAATGTCAAGGTCTTTTTTCGTTTTATGTTATCTTCTTGGAGTTCTATGTAGGTGTCTTGGAGGTGGTCACTTGTGTTCATTGATGTTACTTCTTCAATATTTATGTAGGTGTATTGGAGCTGGCCACTTCTGTCAAGTGGGGGTTAGCAAGAATATGTAATCACTAGATTTTGGAGTTCTTAATAGTTGTGTTCTAGTTGCATTAGTGCTTTTTCGTCTATGTTTCCTCCATCATGAGACACACTTCTACTTTATTTTTCTCTTGTATTTTTTCATTAGTTGAATTTGTACTTATGTTTTGAAATGTTGTAAGAGATGGATCTAGGGTCCATTGAAAAATATCTTGGTTGTGTGTTCTTACTACTATGGATGTTTCATGCTTTATATTCAGTTAGGCTTGAGACATGAAAATGCAATGCAATGTTAATTATCTCTTTGAATTTGGAGTTTTCTTCTTGGAGTTATACATGAGGGCTGTGTAGGTTTTTTTGTGGCTACCAATTGCATTAACATCCATGAAGGTGTTTTGGATGTTGATTTTTTGTTCATTTGGGTTGACTTTAGTTCCTCATCATGGGATTTTTTCATTTTCCCCTATGTTTTGAAATTTTGCATGGGAGGCCTCAGTTGTGATTTAATTAGCATGGTGGTTTCTTCGCTTGTGTTTGAGGTATTTCGTTTTTTATATTTATGTAGGATTTATGCATTGCCAAAAAATGCAGTATTTAGCTTATATTTCATTTTTCATTGTCTTCTTATAATTATGTTGATATGATAGTTTTTTACTTGGTGGGTTTGACTTAAGCTAAGTGTAAATCTATAATTATGTGTAGATGAGCTTTAAAATATATTTTTTAAAAACAAATTACCTTGGACTTGGATTCCTCCTTTCACAGTTGACCCAACATGTTGGGTTCAAGTTTGGACTATGAATTGTATTTTCCTATGGTGTCTCTAGTTTCCCCCAACATTTGGTTATCATAAAAAATATCCTTTGTGACTAGGAATTGCATCAAAATCCATGAAGACAACATGTATGCTTGTATCCTCAATTGGAATATGTTTCATAGATGGTGATATCTACAAGTTTTGCATGTTGAACTTAAAAAAATAATGTGAATTTAATTTTATGTTGTTGTTAATGGCTTATGAGACCTACACATAGTAATTGGAATGATTTGAAATTTGTGAGACTAATTCTTTATATGTATGTTATTTTATTGATTTCGATGTAATTAGGTTTTGTTTTTCCTCCATTTTTATAATTTCTTTGGTCATTATAACCCTTCTCATTTTGGTATTATGGAAGTATATTGAGACATTTTCTTATTTTGACATATCACAATATTTAATTTTTTGTTCTGGGAAATGATTTGATTTATCCTTATATGCATTATAAACTATTTTGGTAATGTTTAGGTTGAAAATTTGGATCAATTGTTTTGTAGGGCCCATTTTAGTGCTAGGTCCCACTTTGGGGATTTGGAGACTAAAACCTTCTAGCATATATGTGAGGCCTTAAATGGTTGATTTTTTGGGGGTAAAATCTCTATTAGTCTAACTCATGGCCAATCAATGTCATTATACACTTTGATATCTTTCCAATAGTATGAAGATCACCTCAATCATATTTCATATCTGGAGGTTGTACATCCCACCAATTGGCATATCTTGTTGACCACCATGGTGTAATCAAGTCGATGCTACATAAATGTCCATTACTCAAACATTTGGAGCTATTCCCATGTGGGATTTGAAGAATATTTTAAAGGTTAAAAATATCTAATATTAATTGGGAGTTGAGGCATGCAAATTCCATAACCCTAACCTTATATGGTTAATACTCAATGCATAGTTGAGAAAAACCTTAGATGGTACAATTCCATAGTTGGTTAATATTCAAATTCCATAGTTGAGAAAAACATCTATGACCAAGACACTAAATTGGAATAGTGGACACACAAGATCATATAGCCACCATAAGCATCGAAACTACATAGTCAATGCCCCTTTATTTATTTTTCATTTCATAACCTAGAAGAAAAGAGTAGAGCATAGGCCTAAAATTCTAGCTAGTTTTTTACCATATTAGGTTCTCCTAGGGTACATATTGTGTTCAATGTATGGATGGAAAGTTGTTTTCTTAGCGCCTTTCATTTAAATATTTTCATGCATGAATAAAGTAACAATAAAAATATGAAGTCCAAGTAAAACACTAAGATATTTCAAGAATTTGTAATATTTTTTGTAACAAACTATTTTGATCAAATATTTGCAACAGTGTATAAATCATATTGATATCAGAGTAATTTTCTCTAGGGAAGTTACAAGAGACAAAAATTGGGTGAACCATGAAACCCTAGTCATGGTGGATATATATATATATATATATATATATATAGTAACAATTAATGTGATGAGTTGGAAGATATATTTACAAAGTTGGAAGCATGTCATCAACATCTTTCACAACATGGCCATTCACATGGCAACACTATAGAACAAATTTTGGGTCTTTCAAGGAGTTTGGTGGTTATAAGAAGCTACATCAAAAGAGAGATCTAGAGAAAATGAAGACCTAGAAACAGAATCAATAAAATCATCAAAGAAAGAGACACTTTGTTTCAATGTCATTGCTTCTTATGAATATGTCTTTAAAGTGGACATAAAACCATACCTACACATTGATGTTATTAAATTGAATCAATGGTTGTAATTGTATAAGTATTTCAATTTTCATAACATGGAAAAAAAGTAAAATATTTCATTTTCCCAGATGAAGTTAGAGGACCGTGATCAAACTTAGTGGGAAATTCATCTAAGACACCTAAGCTAGAGAGTGATCCCCTAATAACTAAGTGGGTGGTGTCTAAAACTCTAATTAAGTCCCATATATACCCTAGTGGGTATGAGTATGACCAACGGATCCACTAGAATTAGCTCTAGTAGAGGCAAGGATAGAGTGTGCAAGAGTACACCACTAAGTTCAAAAAATGGCCATATGTTGGGTATATCTCCTAAAAACTTGCATGTACTTATTAAATATTTGGGTGGTATACACATTCACTTATGGAGGCAAGTGATTCTCTTTAAAACTAAGATATGTTATGAGACATATATGAAAGAATAGTATATAGAGGACATGAATAAAAATAAAGCACAATCAAGTGGTTCCAAGAAAATATAACACTAAGATGTTTCCAAGGAGGGAAAGAAGAATTGGAAAGAAAGGGATAAGAAGGAAATGACCACTACATATTACCGAAGGGATGTTAAAAACCACTATAACCATTATAATATCAATGGCCACATCAAATATAAGTGTTGGAAGCTATATCGAGAGCTACAACCAAAGAACCTAAAGAATGATACCAAGAGGGAAAAAATGTTAGTCATGGATTCAAGGAACCAAGTGGAGAGTAGCTTAAATGTATATTACAATAATTTTTGCACCACAATGTAAAAGTAGCTAACTCTAAGTAGTATCAATCCCTATGTAGTTTTTAACTATGTACACAAATTACCTACAAATGAATTCTTAAAGTAGAAAATAAACAATCGCGAGAACATAAAACAAATATATTCAGATATTTCCCCTTGGATCCCAAAACCAGGACTACCAGATTTATTTTCCATTATATTCCTTTCAATGTTACAATACATATATATACATGTTGAAGCATTCATAAACCCCAATCCCCTAACCCTGGATTAGAACATAAATGTAGTTCCCTTGATCGGATCTACAAAATACCATGGGAAGAAAACCATCGCGCCCAGAATAATGTGTAAAACCCATGCACAAAACCATCGGTAGGTCCACCCACTGTCTTTGGGTCAGCCACCCATCCTTGGGTCCACATAAAAAAAATTTATGCGTGCTGCCCCATACCCTATGCAGGGGGGCTACTATTGCCCTGCAAACCCCCCAACAAGGGGGGATTCCGTCTGGCGCAATGTACAATGCATGAAACTAGTCATGGAAATAGTATAGCACACACCCAAAACCCTAGGGAGATAATAATATTACCAAACCCTTCCATATTAAAATCCAACTCAAGAAGAAAAAGGTGGATGCTCTATTTGAGCCTAGTTTATAGGCCAACCTCATAGAAAAAGATATAGTCAACAATCTTGGATTAGAAATTCATGACTATACTCACCCATATCTATTGGGATGGGAATATAATAATGTATAGCTTAGGGTCACTAAGTAGTGTAAGGTAAAATTCATTATAAGTGAAAAAAATATTAATGAATTGGACGTCGATGTAGTGCTACTTGATGTGTGTCATGTCGTGTTTTAAAACCCCTACATGTATACGAGTAATGAAATATTCATAAGGAAAAAAAAATAGGACCCCTTTATAAGGGATGGGAATTCCTTCGTCATCAATGAAAAAAATAAAATCCAAGATCAGTCTAGTAAGTACTAACCAAGCTAAGAAATTGATTAATTATAGTAGGAAGTTTTTATCACTCTCCTTAAAAGAGAATCAACTAGGAGATGAATTGGTAAGAGCTAGTGCAAGACAATTCTACCTAATTATGACACATTATTTGCAATGAAAATATGGAAAGACATGAATGTGATCACTAAAAATAATTATTATAGGTACTTATATATCGTTTATGACATGGTAGAAAAAGATGAAACATAGAGAATCAAATTTTCTTCTCAAATATATAACTTTTATTTATAGAAAATTGGTATAACTTGAAAACAATCAAGTGTTTTTATAAGATTGGTATGTTATTTTTTTCTAAAACATAACAAATATGTTTTTTTTATGCCCCAATGATGGGCCTCCCAAATAGGTATAATTCAAGTCCCATCTAACCATCCTATGGCACATTTTAACCTCTCTTTTTGCATTTGATAATATATTTTTCAAGTTAAAATGTGCTCTTAAGAAGGTCTGAGGAGGTATTTTCTATATGATGTAGTGTAATGCATTGGATGTGCAACACCAAGATGAATTATCATGAAAAAAAGGTTGGAGACCAGCAGAAGAATATCTAGGAGGTGTGTTCCTTACATCAACTGATCAACAACTGGATTGCATCATTACTACCCCTCAGTGGTTGTGAGTGCACTAGAAGACCAAATCTAATTTTGTAGGAGTTTTGGAGGGAAGAAACCCTCCCTTCAAGGAGGTTTCCCCTCACTCACTTTTTTTATAAATAAGAGAGCCTAGAATCTAAGTAAGGATTTGAATTCCAGAGGCAAGATAGTGAATATTGATAGAAGGAGACTTCTGCTTGTTATTTCCATTTTTATGTTACATGTTTGGGAAATTTTGAGATTAATGAAAAGCATAATTTTATTTTGAGTCTGATTTTTCTCCAAGGGATTTGAGTCTCCTTGGGTTAGGCCTAAACCCAAGTACTCAAAACCCTTCCTTTATATATTTCTTTATGCATTTAATTTGCATGCACCTAGTCTGGTTGTGATGTTCTCCAAATACAGTTTATCAAAAAATCATTGTCTCTGCAAGTTGATAAGTGAGATCTCTTTGGAAGCTTATTTTTATACCCTATGTGGAAAAGCACCAAAAATAATCTTTCCTTTACGCAATAAGTAGATTCTATTCTAAAATTCAACTAATCCTTTCACCAATACTTTGTTTTCTGCAGTTAGTGTTTTGGTAGTCATTTAATCACCTTGTTTTAATTAGTTGAACATGTATATCATGTGCTGATGGGATATAATGGTTCATATGATATAATAGAATAATTGTCTATGCATGATAATTTCCTCCTTAAACATCCCTCTTTCCATTTTTACTCGTTTCTACAAATTTTCTACGTGCTGGAAATTGCCTCACCAAGCTACAAGAGACTGTTAGTTTTTCTTTTCCCTTGCACAAGTTAGTCTAGTGAGTAGATTTAGGCTTGGTAAGGTCTCTTATACCCCAACCATAGCTTTCCACCAATTTATTCCACCTTCAAACCAGTATTAGAGCCATAGGATTTCTCTTGGATGCTGTCCTGTAGCAAAATAGGGCATCCTATAGAAATACACATAATTCTTTAGAATGCATCTAGAATTGCCTCTAAAGCTTACTTTTTTCTTCTCATCACTCCATAATGTCCTCTAAGACTTGAAAATAAACTTGAGAAAACCAAAGACCCTATAGATACCTTTTTTTCATCATTGTAGCTTCAATACTGCAACTAGGGTATATTGTTTTGGTTATGTGTTAAATAGAATGAAAGTAGTTTACCTTGAGAACTTTTGAGCATTTAACATTTTTTGCAAGTAGAATAGAATTTACCTTGTTTTAAATAACATATATTTGTTTCCTTCAAGATAAATCAGAGTTACTTTCATGGCATTTAATTTCATGCAAATAGCTTAGGCTTACCTTCCTAATATTTACCTTCTACAAGATAGATTACGGTCTCTTTTCTAGAATTTACTTTCATGCAAATAGATTAATGTTTCTTTCATTTCGTAGAAAACATTATGCTTCTGTAGTTAAGCTAATTTTTTTTTCCTTTTTGAATTTTTCAAAATGTTCTTTTTACATCTCAATTCAATTCATTGCTTTAGAAAAACTTAAGTAGGACCTTCCTTGTCTTCAATATAGCAATGACACCTCTTAAGTTTGTACGAACTCTGGATTGATAATTTAAAGTTTGTAGCCCTGGGAGTTGCAACATTCTTGTTGTAATACTAGGACTCATCACTTTTTGGTGTCGTTGATGGGTACATTTCAAGGTAGGTATTTTTCTTTGCTTTAAGTTGATTTATTTTCCATTCCATTTCGTGAAAACAATAAAAAAATTTTGTTTGCATCAGTATTTTTGTTTATAAAAATACACAAAAAGAAAAAATAATTAAGTTCATGCATTATAGGGCTAGGGATAACTCAAGGAATTTTTTTCCTAAAACCCACACCTTTGCAAGCAACTAGCCTTCACTTCTTGGTGACTGTAAAACTCCTACTCTGACCACAGAGGATTTTGAGACTCTTTTGGGTAAGAAAATAGAAATTTTAGAACATCCATATCCCACTAAAGAGATGGATGGAAATAGGAAAACTGAAGCCTTTCCTATCAGAGAGATAAATGAGGAAGAAAAAATGAATAACATTATCCCCACTACTATTCCACACTTTCATGGCTTGACTTATCAGGAACCTGACACCTTCATGTTTGAATTTGTTGTAGTCTACAAGACATATGATTATAGCTTTGACGAGAATAAAATAAAATTGTTTCCTTTCACCCTCAAGGATGCAGCCTTATGCTGGTTCATGAGTTTGGAAGGAGGCAACATCACTACTTGGGCTCAGATGTAACAAGAATTTAGCACAAAGTACAAATATTATTATATAGCAAGGGACAGAAAAGAAGAAATCTTCATGATGACCTAAGGGCCAGATCAATCCCTAGAGGACTTTGAATAAATATTTTATCTTAGCTATGTAAGAGCTAATTTCACCCTTGATCCAGAATCAATGAAGCTAGTGTTACTCCGAGGGTTCAGGAAAGAGTTGATGGAGACCCTCAACATATTTTCTAATGGATATATTCACCACCTCAATTACGATGACATCAAGATAGTGTTCCAAAAAAACTCTAAGGTTGCAAGGAAATGATACAGGTGGATATTGGTGGCCACGTGACTATTCCACCTAGACCTATAGTTGGCTTCATATGATTCATTGATTATAGCACAATTTACTATTTTTAGTAGTTTTTCAAGTCATGAATTTTTGGAGTTGTTTTGAACCCCCTAAACAACGTTTTTTTGAGGTCTGCAACATTTTTTCCACAAATATTGTAGTACTTATAGAAAAATTTCTAACGCGGTATCGTATGCATAGAATGAAGATCATATGACCAAGTTATGACCACAGAAATTTTGCTAGCCAAATAACCCCAACGGGCCCCACAAACTCCTGACATTCCATGTCCTAGGGTTAGAATTTTGGTTCTTTAGGATTTCCCTTTGTTGTTAAGTAATAAAAATTCCCTTGAGCCTCATTGTAACACAATTCATAGGCATGTATCCACCACATCTCTTCTTAGAGATAAGCTACCATCACCCGAGCTAGTTTATTTCCATTTTGTATGTAAACATCTTTCAATTCTTTGATATTAATAAATGAAGATTTATTTCTACTGCATATTTGTGTTTATGTTTATTTCTACATTTTTTTTCATTCCTACATAAGTATGGATCAGTGGTATTAGATCATTCTTCTCTTCCTCTGTTTTTCTTTGCATGTCCCCATTGAGGTCAGGGTATAAGGAGTTAGGGCTCGAACTAGTTGAACCTTTGCAATAACGGCCTCGCAAACCCTAAGGTACTCCTATGGTGGAAGAAAAAAAAGATGAGGGAGAAGGATATCCTTTCAAAATATTTATCGAATAATCCCTTGAGAAAAAAAGGAACACAATGATGGAAAAATTTTCCCAGATCCTTCAGCAGATGCCCACAGGCGACCCATCTTCATCTGGCATCCACTCTATAGGCACCACTCCCTTCAAGGTACAAATCAACTTTTAAATTCCCATATTTTAAGGCTAGATATATGTAGACGTTGTAGATAGATGCTTAAATATGTTGGAAGGATATTGTTCGGTTCACGATTTTTCCAATAGGGAAAATATTACTTTTTCACTACTCAAAGTCGCTCCCCATGTCAATGACTGGTGGGAAACCTATTGTGAACATAGGAATGAGAGAGAACCCTCACCATTTTCCACCACACCAACATAGAAATTGTTTTGAGACGCCATCAAGGAATAGTATTACCCTATGGGGAGGTATGAGGACAAGTACATACAATGGACTATGCTACTGAAGCAAAGGGTCCAAGATGTGCATGATCTGGAAAATATTTTCCATACCCTTTGTAGAAATTCGGGTATAAAATATTCTAGGAAACATCCAGTGCTCAAGTACCACAGTTTTTTTCAAAAATACATTCAGGAGGAAATGGAGTTCCTGTACATTTCCTTGCTTGGTGCAACATAAAGATATTCTGCCAATATTGAGCAGAAATTAATGCATAAGTAGCGATACTTTGGATTTGTGAAAACAAAGCAGAGCAAAGGCGGCCCTAAGCCACTAAGAAAAGTTAAGAGCCGATTTTCAACCCCCTAGGACAACTCCTCGAAGATGCAAGCCCATAATAATGGGAATGCGAAGAAGGATGCAAAAAAGTGGTGTGAGTTCCATAAAAATCCCACTCATGACATGAACGAATGTTGCGCGAATCAGAGGCTGGTGGTTGATCTAAAAGAATCAAATACATATGCATACTATGATTCTGAGCCAGAACTTGATAAGGGAAAGAAAAAAATTGACACAAATCCCACTGTGACGATAGCCACCACCAATATTCAAATGGCAGAACCTAAGGATCCAAAGGAGGGGGATCACCTCTTCCACTCACAAATGTGTGTAGAGGGTTTGTCGTTATAGTTCATCGTTGACAGTGGGAGCCAGAAGAACCTGATCTTAGTGGAGGTAGTTAAGAGATTGAAGCTACCAAAAATTCCACACCCACAACTATACACCATCGGGTGGCTCCACTAAGGGTGATATATCCATGTCAGCCAAAAGTGTCACTTGCCTTATAGCCTCAAGCCCTTTGCAGATGAGGTATTGTTCGATGTTTCCCCTCTAGAAGTTTGTGATGTTTTATTAGGTTAGACATACTTATGGAAATTTCATGTTGTATATGAATCTAGAACTCATTCTATTATTATTACTTTGGGTGAGAAATTGTACAGGATACCAAAGGTAGCATCACCTACTGCCTTCCCTTTAATCTCTACTAGACAGTGCAATAATATCATTTCCTAGACCGAGAAATTAGTCTTCCTTATTATCCGCCCTTAGAGCAAGAGGAATATTGTGGCAACTTCCAAATCCTCTAGATAGGGCTCATCTGCACGACACCAACATATGTACAAGGTCGTGGAAGAGTATAGGGACATCCTCACCCCACCCATAGGGGTATCCCTACACTATTATGTCAAGATATCCATTGATATGACCTCGAGTGCACCACTATGTAATGGACCAATCAACTGATGCTTTTTTATGGAGAACAATGAAATCAAGAGGCAGATTTAGGAGTTTTTGCAAAAATGGAACATCAGGTCAGGTTCCTCACCCTGTGGGAGCCCGATCATGTTGGTAAAGAAGAAGGAAGAAACCTGGAGGTTGTGTATTAACTATCAGGCGTTGAATAATATCACTATCTCAAATAAGTATCCAATCCCAAAGATTGATAACCTTTTGGACCACGCCAAGGGGGCCAAATATTGCACTAAGATTGAATTAAAGTTTGGTTATCACAAGGTCCTAATTAAACCCTCTAATGTATGAATGATTGCCTTCATATCCAAGGAGGGCCTTTTTGAATGGCTAGTCATGCATTTTGGGTTGATGAATTCCCATGCAACGTTCATGAGGGTGATGGAATACATCTTGTGGCCCTTCACCAACTCATTAGTGGTAGTATATTTGGATGACATCCTGATCTTCATCCATAGTTGGGAAAAACACCTACACCACATTCGATAGGTCCTCCAAAGCCCGTGATAACATAAATTGTGTGCCAATTTGGAGAAATGCACTTTTGGTATGACCAAATTTCAATATCTGGGGTACACCATTGATGAGTGGGGTGTGCATGTGGACCCAACCAAGATACAAGTTATTTGGGATTGGATACTACCAACCACTCTAACAGAGCTCTGTAGTTTTGTAGGTATTTCCAATTTCAATCACCGGTTTGTGTTGGGATTCTCTCATATCACTTAGCCTTTGAGTCAAGTCACCAAGGTCAGAGCGAAAGAAAAGTTTTGTTGGTATGAATTCCAATAGAAATCATTTTCCAAGTTTAATCATCACCTTTGCATTGCACCGATGCTCAAATTACTATACATGCAACAACCATTTGAAATTGAGATAGCTTCCTTTGACTATGCTATCGATGCAGTTCTTACCCACCAGGGGCATCCAGTGGCATAACACAGTGAAAAACTTCTAGATATAGTCTGAAAGTGTCCCACCTATGACAAAGAAATGTATTCAATTGTGTAGACCCATTGAAAATGGAAGAATCACATTATGGGGAAGGAAATGGTCATCCACACAGACCATCAACCCTTGCAATTAATATAGACATAAGGAAAGTTGCAGAATGATCGCCATCACAAATGGTCCACATATCTACAAAAAATCCATCTGAACATTAAGTAAAAGAAGGGTAGAACCGATAATGTTGTAGACTTCCTCATCTGGCAATCAGTTATTGCACTGATTACTGCACTCGACTCTTATGGACACAAGACTTCGATATGTCTACATATTTACAAGATTGATCCTGAATTCAAGACCACATACCATATGCTCCTTGAAGGTAATCAAATTCCATACTTTTTCCTCCAAGACACACTATTATCCCACATGGGACACCTTTGTGTTCCTTTAAGCAAACGTGCCAATATGATTTGGGAGACGTGCTATAGTGGGGTTGTTGGATATTTTGGGCTAGAGAAAATAGTGGAAGTACTGCAGAAGTATTTTTATTGGTTGAACCTTAAACATGATTTTGGGAAGTACATCAGATCCTACACTTCCTGCTCCATTGAAAAACCTACAATCAAGAATCCAGGCCTGTATACTACTCTACCTAGTCCTATCTAGCCCTGGGAATCCATCTCCATGGATTATATGTTGGGCCTTCCTTCTACCAAGCATGGAAACAACTATGTTTTTGTGGTCATAAACATATTATCTAAGATGCACATTCTGGTGGCCTGTAAGAAGAGCTTAATGAGCATGGGTACACTTTGGGATCCCACAATCTGTTATCTCAGATCAGGACAATAGGTTCCTAGGTACATTCTATTCAAACCTTTGTTCGTTGTTGAATATCAAGCTCACTAAGTCCACGACCTTCCACCCCTAAATTGATGGGCAGACAAAGGTCATCAACTAGATAATCGTGCACGTCCTTCGCATGTACAACTAGAACCATGTAAGCACATGGGATAAAGGCCTCCCCTATGTCTAGAAAAAATACAATAGAGCTCTCTAGAACTCAGATGGCCACAACCCCTTTCAGGCGGGGTTGGGATTCCAACCACTATGTCCCATTGATGTTTCCATACCACTTGTAGCTACTGAGGAAGATTCAACTCATGTCCAGTCCGAAGTTGATAGAGAACCTAGTTTAATTAAGTGTGTTCAACACATCTGACAGTAGGTCCATGAAATAGTGGATAGAGAAAATTATAATTACAAACAACATCATGATCATCATTGGGTGCCACGCAAGTTCCATGTGGGCAGAAAAGTTTGTTTACATATGCAGAAGTACCACCTCATTAGGTTCCACTGGAAGCTTTGCCCAATACGATATGGGCCTTACACCATCACTAAGGTTTTAAGGGACAATGATTTCAAGCTCAATATTCCACCTTTGCTTGGCCTGCACCGAATATTCAATGTGGACTGGTTGTGGCCATACATTCCCCCATTACTGGACACATATGACATTACTGAGCAGCTGACACCAACATAGCTCAATCAAAATTGTATCGAATAGACCGCAATGGACACATAGATCAATAACACTCTCTAGCAAAGGATCCATCTATATCTAGTTGTTAAATTAGGCCAAATCCTTCACCAGGGCAAGTGAATCACTAGGGACCAGGTTCAACACAAACTTCCTCACCTCATGGAGGCTTTGCATGCAATGGGGACCATTGGTTCCTAAGGGGGGAGGATTGGTCTAGGCGGATATTTGTGGCCACCCACCTATTCCACATGTACCTTTAATTGGTTTCATTTATTTCCTTTATTATAGCACACTTACTATTTTTAGCAGTTTTTCGGGTATTGAACTTCCAGAGCTATTTTGATGCCCTAAATGGCATTTTTTTGAGGTCCGAAACAAGGCCATGACCTGTCGTATATCTTGTATTACTCAGAGATATATTTCTAATGAGGTATTGTAGGCACTAAATGTAGATCATATGAAAAATTTACGACTTTGGGTAGTTGGCTACCAAATTAACCCTAACGGGGCCCATAAACTCTTGGCATTCCATCTCTTAGGGTTGGGGTTTTGGTTGTTTATGGTTTCCATTTGTTGTTCAATAATAAAAAGGTCCTTGAGCCTCATTGTAACATAGTTCATAGGCATGTAACCTCCACATCTCTTCTCAGATATAAGCTACCATTGCCCAACCTATTTTATTTCCATTCTATATGTAAGCATCTTTCAGTTCTTTGATATTAATTAAATGAAGATTTATTTTTGATGCGTATTTTTTTTATGTTTATGTATATATTATGTCTCTTTCCTGCATAATTTTGGATAAGTTGTATAAGAGCGGTCTTTTTTTCTATGTTTTTCTTTGCATGTCCCCAATGAGGTCAGGGTATAAGGAGTTAGGGCTTGAATTGGTTGAACCTTTGCAAGACCAGCCTCGCAAACCCCAAAGACCTCCCATGGCAGAATAAAATAAGGATGAGGAAGTAGGGGATCCTTTTAAAATATTGATCGAAGAATCCCTTGAGTGATAAAGGAACCCGATGATGGAAAACTTGCCCAGATCCTTCAGCGGATGCCCACAGGTGACACATATTCATCCGTTAGCCACTATGGTGGCACCACTCCCTTCATGGTACAAGTAACCTTTGACATTCCCATATTTGAAGGCAAGATAGATGGTTAAATCTGTTAGAAGAATATTTTCCAGTTCATAATTTTTCCAATAGGTAAAATATTAGTTTTTCACTCCTCAGAGTATCCACCCATTTCAAGTACTGGTAGAAAACCTACTATGAATAGAGGGACAAGAGAAAACCCTCATTGTTTTCAGCTACACCCACTTGGAATTCTTTCTAAACACCATCAACGAACAATATTACCTCGTGGGGAGCTATGAGGATAATTACATACAATGGACTAGGTTGTGGAAACAAAGGGATCAAGATGTAAATGAGCTAATGAATCTTTTACATACCCTACGCAAAAGGTTGGGTATCAAATATTATGAAAAAAGTTTGGTGCTCAAGTACCACATTTTTTTGCCCAAATACATTCAAGAGGAAATGGAGTTCCTAGAAATTTCCTCACTTGGTGCAATATACCGATATGATGCCAAGATTGAGCATACATTAAATAAAAAGAAGTGATAATTTGGGTCTGTGAACCCAAAGTAGAGAAAAGATACCCCCAAGCCACTGAACAAAAGGTAGAGCTAGGCCGCGACCCCCCAGTACAACTACTGGAAGCCACAAGCCAAGAATAACGGGAAGGTGAAGAAGCACACCATCAAGTGGTGTGAGTTCCATAAAACTCCCACTCATTAATATGAACGAATGTCGCATGAAGCAGGTGGTGGCGGTCAAGCTAAAATACTCAGATGGATGCATGCTCTAATTCTGAGCTAGAACCCTACAAGTTAAAGAAAATCATTAACGTAGAACCCACTGCGATGGTAGCTACCACAAAGCTCCAATAGGCAGAACCCGAGGATCTATAGGAAGGGGAGTGCCTCTTCCACTCGCAAATGTGGGTAAAGGGTTAACCATTCTAGTTCATCCTTGACAATGGAAGCCATAAGAACCTGATCAGAGCTGATTTCGTTAATAGATTGAAGCTTCCAACAATGGTACACCCACATACATACACCATTAAGTGGCTCCACCAAGGGAAATATCTCTGTGTCAGCCAATAGTTCCACATGCCTTATAGCATGAAACCCTTTGCAAGTGAGGTATTGTTCGATGTTGCCCCTATGGAAGTATGTGATGTTTTATTAGTTCAATCATACCTATGGAAGCATCATGTTGTATATGAATCCAGACCTCATCCTATTATTATTACTTTGGGTCAGAAATTTTACAAGATACCAGAGGTAGCGCCACCTACAGCCACCTAAGATCATTTCCCAACTTGGGAAATTTTTCTTCCTTATGATTTTCCCTCAAAGCAAGAGGAATATTGTGGCCATGTCCACAACCTCTAGATAAGGATCCTCCATACAGTAGTTTCTTATGGACAAGGTCATGGAAGAGGACATGGATATCTTCACCTCACCCATACGGGTACCCCTACACTGTCAGGTCAAGCACTCCATCGATCTGAATGTGGGTGCGCCACTACCTAATGTATTTATCTATTGGTGGTCTGTTGTAGAGAATAATGAAATCAAGAGTGAGGTTAAGGATCTATTGTAGAAAGGGAACATCAGGCCAAGTTCATCACCCTGTGGGAGTTTGGTCATGTTGGTACAGAAGAATGACAAAACTTATAGGTTATGTATTGAATATCAGGCGCAAAATAAGATCGCTATTAGGAATAGGTGTCCAATCCAATGGATTGCTGACCTTTTGAACCAACTCAAGGGGGCAAAATATTTCAACAAGTTGAAGTTCGAATATCACCAAGTACTAATCAAACCCTTTGATATGTGGAAGACTACCTTCAAATCCAAGGAGGCATTTTCCTATCTCTTGGTTTCTAGGATTTATAGTACATCTTTCCATACATCAATCAAGGATCCCTAGGTGAAATCAAGACTCCACGCTCCAGGATTTACCATATATCCTTCCATTCACCAGCCAAGGATTCCTAGGCCTGATAGAGGGCACACACCTCTAGGATTTACCGTATATCCCACCATCCGGTCGAGGATTCCTAAGCCCACTGAGGCACGCAATATTAGGCTTTACTACAACCCACTATTTAGTTTAGGGGTTACTATGCTAGGGATTTAACGCATTCTACAGTCTAGTTCAGGGATCGCTAGGTCATGTTTTGTTTCTTTTAGAGACCACCTCACTCAGTTTCAAATCCATTCGGAAGTCTAGCTCAACCAAAACATGAGAACCCCATCACACCATGGATATCCAAAAATGTAAAGGCTAGGCTGAAGACACTGTCACACCTGTCAAAACCCATGCTAATGACAACAAGATGACCATGAACACACATGCATAACAATGCATGGAAAAACTAGTAAGGAAATCATACATGCAACTTGATACCTTAAAATAATCTCGTTGTAGTCGTTTGATCCTACTCTTCCTTTCTTGATATTTTCTTCCTATTTCATTCTTGGTCCTTCGTTTTATTTTCTTGATCCAATTCTAAAGTTCTCCAAGAAAAATTTAAGTGTCCAAGAGTGTGAGAGAGAGATAATAGAGAGAGAAATCCAAAACTAAATTAACAAAGTCTATGAACTAATCCTCAGAAGCCTTTTTATCAATGAGGCCTCTATTTTCTTAAATTTCCATTATTTTCCTTCATTTTCCTCCTCACATGAAACCTATGACATTTCACCTTCTTTTTCTCCTATTTTCCATTATTTTCATAAATACATTGTCAAAAATGTCATTTTTCCTTTCCAAATTATTTTCCATTGCCTTTTCCAATTTCCTTTAACCATAATAAACTAAATGAACACCCACTAGGATGTTTCACCGACAATTCATCTTGGAATACATGTCCCTTGACCTTCGTCTTATATATATATATATATATATATATATATATATGAATTGTTAACTAGGGTTGTTACAATGAAGTATAATTAGGTGACTAAGTTGCTCAAAGGATGAGCAACACTTTCAGTAAGGGGGTGTTATCACTTTCCCCAACTTCCCAAGGCTAACAGTAGGATTGGAGAAAGGTAACCATAGAACAAACTTTAGGTTAGGTAGTTAGCCCTACTTGGAAGAGAGAGAGCTCTCTCTATGTCACTTTTCAATTAAAGGGATGACTGGATGTAATTTTTTAAGCTAGTTATGATGCTCAATAGATTAAGAATTTTATTTGTTTGGAGTATTGTTGGATAGGAATGACAGTTAGGAGACTAGGTCTAGGGTTTTGATATGATTTCAAAGGTTTAGTTACAGAGGTAAGGATGAGGCCAGGCAGGTAAGCTAAGAAGCATGATTAATTTTTCATTGTGTATAGAGTGAAATGAGAGCGAATCATAATGAGAATTAAAATGAATTCATTCATCAGAAGAGAAAAGACAATTTCATGAAAATATTATGAAAAACAGAGCATGGAAAATATGTTTTCTGTCAATAAACTGATAATAATTAGCATAAAGAAGTATATATGTGAAATATGAGTAACATAACATTAAACATCATGAGTTTGTAGAGAAAAAAAAATGCTCAAAGGCATACCACATGAGTCTCGGCACTATGTCTATAACATTGTCCTTGATTTTATTAGCAAGAGCTTGTACAATAGCTCCACTGCAAATGACAACTATCCAACCCAAAAAAATACAAAAGAGAATCTACTTATATAAAATATAGACCATGACACCTCATCAGGTCGAAATCCCATCCAAAATGGATCATAAATCAAAATGTGAGTCATTTCCTAGTTTCTAGGGAGGTTAGAAACCATTCCCTGAATTTTAGCTACAAACTAGGAGTGTTTGTCCCTTAGATTGATTACAAACTTTTTCATGATAGGAAGCAAAAAAAAAAACCCAATAACTCTAATGAAAATTCATAGCCACGAATTTGTGACCATTTCTGAGCTTGACAAGTGTCCTGAGGGAATCCGATGCCAATCTGTGACAATTCTGACTGAAGATTTTAAAAACAATTTGCAGAAGCATAACAGAACTTTGGAGGTACTTTGAGAAGTCCAAATTCACTTCTGAAAAAATAGTCAACCAGCCATGTGTGTCTATTTTCCAGAACATCTTGAATTTTTCAAAATGGAGCCCGTGAAGGCCTTCATAATTTCATTCTCCCAGAGTCACTCAAAAGTGTAACAGAGGGTCCGAAAATGAGGGAAAAACATGAAAAATAGGTGGTTTTTGAGACTTTTCTCCCAAATTTCAGCTTGTCATGCCATGTGGGTTACTGATATATGATGTAATAATCAAAATAAATCCATCCATGTAAATAAATTACCATTTGGATTCCTCCAAAACAAAAATTCATAAATGTCTATTACCCTTATATAATGAGAAATTTCCAGAATTTTTCAAAAAGTCATGTAAAATACCAAAATTTCTCCAAAGATTTCAAAATAGGTTCTTTGACACCCATAAGAGATAGGCTACACAAATAATGGAGCTTCAGCCAATAAATCCAAGTTTTCCTTCTCCTTGAGCTTCATTTGTGCCTCTTTAAGCCTCTTTTTCACTTGTTTTAGCCTTATTTGAGAAATGGTACCCCTGGTATGATAATGAATTGTCATGTGCCTTTGCAACTTTGATCCTTTTTAGCCTTCTTCAATAGCTTCTCTATATGCTCATTAAATCTTGATTTTCAAAGCTCTCTATCCTCATTGATCTCCATAGAAATGAGCTCATCAAATGTCAACTCTTTAGATTGATGAATTTGTTGTCTCTCGCGCTCCAGTGCCCTTTTGAGGCCTCTTTTTCTTTGTATTTTTGTGTGTGTTTCAGCCTCCATCTCCTGAATTTTGTCAAAAACAACAATATTCTTGCCTTTACCTCTATTTTCCTCCATGTATGATTTGTAATTTCTTTGTAGGAGTTGATTCATTTGCAATTGAAATTTTTCCCTCTCAAGGAAAGTAATTCGGGATTGGGCAATGCAGAAGACCTCTTTCAACTCTATAATTTCTTTATCTTTCTCTTTGATGATGTCTTCAACTGATCTAACCTCCTCATTCTCTGATACCTCAAGCTTTAATGGCACTGACTCATCATCCTGATGCAAGAGAGGTTGTTCCTCTATCTAACATTGCTCATCATGGGTGCCAAGTGTAAGACAACTCTTGGTAGACTTAGGCACAAAAACTTGTCTCTTCCTTCTCTCACATGTGTGAGAAAATCTCACAACTCTATGGACACCTGAAATTTGAATAGGCATCCTAGAAGAGCCAATATCCATTGGCTCTGGTGATGATGTAATAGGCAAGATAGAAAGCACCGATGACAATCTCTCCAAGAAGTCTTCCTAGGTCGTGTTTATGGAGGACAAGTGATGCAGCACAATGAGCTTGATTAGGCCATGATGAAAGAGACTAGTATGACGATCTTCCCTTCTACTCTGAACCTTCTCAGCCATCTTAATCAAGCTCATGTATAAATAATGAGGCAAATCAAGTGTTTTGACTCTTGTAAAATGCATCAAAATCCTGATGTGATACCTATATAGCCTAGAGAATCTTCCTTCACATGTAAATTATTTCATTATGAACATCATTAGAGGATCATACTTATTTCTGAGATTTCTAAAAGGAAAAATAAATTCTAGATCATCTCTAGCATGAGGCTTTAGGAACTGCTTGTATTTTTCAATGTCTAGTTCCATACCCTTGAACCACTGCTCTCCATGAGAGGGGATACCTGTAGCTGAAGTAATTAGGTTAGATGATAAGTTGATATCCATACCTGCAAGAGTGACCTTTCCCATATTGTATCTAGTTGCAAAAAGGCTGGACAAATGAATATTATACCCACCTTCCATTAGCCTTTCACAAAATGTTAAACATTATGTTCTTTGAAAGCACCTTCTGTCCAATGGCGAAGCATTACTCTTGTGCATGGTGAATGGCTCAAATATGATATGACACCCTCCTTTGAAGTTATTCTTGTCACTTTCCATGGATTTTTTCACTGGAATGATGAAAACCCTAGGTGGAAATGAAATGATTGAATGAATGGAAATATGGAAAATAGGGTGTAGGAAGGTGTGAGTTTGGTGGATGAAATGGAGGGCCTTGAAGCTGAGAAAAGTTCTAGAAAAAATTGAGTAGGCAGTGTTGTATGTTAGCTTCAATTTGAAGGTTGAATGAGAGAGGATGGATGAGTGTAAGGTTTCAAAATGTCTAAAACACAGGAAATTCCAAATTTTGACTGTGATAATAGCATGTGCAATAGTAGGGTAGGTTTGTGAGGTGAAATAGGGGTGATGGGGTTGAGAAAAAAATTCTAACAAAAAATCAGTGGATAGGGTATTATCTTATCTCCAAAATGAAGGTGGAATGAAGGCAGATGGAGGATTTTAGGTCATTAAAAACCCTAAAACATAGTCATTTCCAAATTTTGACAGTGGGAAAAAAAACTAGTGAAGTAGTGTTTTTTATATTTGAGGGCCATGGAGCTTGATAAACATTTAGTGGGTAGGTTGGTTCCTTAACTCCACAATGAAAGTGGAATGAGGTCAAATGGATAGGTTTATGTCATTCAAAACCCTAAAATACAATCATATTATATTTTCACTACTTTTTTTTTTTTAAACTGAAACGGTTAGAATTTGTATTTATTATAGAAATCAGGTTGGGCCAGGGCCAGAACATCCTTCAGTACAATACTTATGACATGTCCCTAATGCATGCTGAAGTACTTTTCACGGGATACAAATTTGTGCTGGAGCTTCATCATTTATACTGAGATCTCCTTGAGCTAGGAGGCAACCTTTATTGGCGTAATTATCGGCTTCTTTGTTTGAATCTATGAGGATATGGAAGCATTTAAAGGAAGTAAATTCATGGAGTATATATCTCAGCCTTTGAAGACTCTTGTTTAGGACAACATCATTGAACTGATCTTTTGTGTCTATATTTTTTTTCAAATTTCAGAGTCTTTGAATACTTGTAGCTCTTTGTTTCGTATTTCTTTGGCAATTTGATAGGCTTTTAACAGGCTCAGGATTTTGGCTTGATTGTTGGTTCACTATCCTAATCCCCAGCTATAGGTCTCTTGTGAGAGTCCATCTGGGGAATAAATGAGGCATCCAGAACCCGCAGTCCCGAGGTTTCCTTTGGAGGCACCACCAAAGAATATTGTTGTTATTACTTGCTTCCTCCACCAGCTCTGGAAGATTTCATCCTTGTCTCTTAGCCTCCATTTTGGATTGAGAAGGGGTCTAGCAGCACTTTGATTCCTATGTCAAAAGACAAAGGTCCCAAACCATTTCTTTTCATCAGGGAGTAACGTTGTTTCAGGTTTGAGGGATTGGTTGCTCAGAGTTTCAAAAAGGAGGCATTTTTCTTTAGCAGCTACAATGGACGGGGTTCAAGCTATGTTATTGAAGATCCGTTCATTCCTGGCTAACCAAAGTTTCCAACATACAAACTTGGGGATGGTGATCCATACCCATGCCCAAAGGGACTTGTTGGTGAAGGTCAAAAGGTAACAGTCCTTCCATGAAGAGAAGAGGTCTACTACAATGATTTTGGAGGGGACAATAGTGTTGAGGCCTTGAAGAGTGAGGGTCCAGACTTTGAAGGTGAAAGGATAGTCAAAAAACAGATGGTCAATGGTTTCAGGGGTTTGTTTACAAAGAGGGTATGTTCCTTTTCATAACATTTTCTCATGTCAAGATTTTCTTATGCATTAATGTCCAAAAGAAGAAGTTTATTTTGGGAAGAGCCATTGGGTCCCAAACCTGAGTCCATAAGCTGGCAGGATGTGAAATTTCTCATTGGGGTTGCAAAGCTGCGTATCCCTTGGCGGAAGAGTAGATGCCAGAGGATCCCCATCCCTAAGAATATTTAGCAAAATTATGCACCGAAGTTGTATCTCTGAGCTCTGTTTTGAGTGTGTCTTCCTACTGTAATAAGCGCTATGGAATGTTATTGAGTCTACATGCCATCTAATTACCAACCTCGTCCCATTCAAAGATGTCAAAGACGCTTTTTATTCCTCTCTCCTTTAGCAAATTATGAATTTTAGCAATGTCTGTGTTGGTTGCAAGTGGCACGCGCCCCATAATCCTATTAGTCCAGAGCTTAAATATTTTCCGTTCCTTGTAATTCGGTAAATATATTGAAGGAAAAATGGAATTCCTTTTTTGCAGAGGCTCCACAACAACGTGCTTATTTTGGTATTTGCGTCCTTCATCTGCCTTAGCACTGCCCCTTGGAGATATTTAAACCTGAGCTTGCAGCATGCTGGATGGTTGGGGTCGTTATGCATTTGCCACAAGATCTTACAACCCAGGGCAGTATTTTCATGAGTCGGGTCCCTTATTTGAAGCCCAACATCGCACAATGTTCTTTTGATAGTGTCCCATTTTACCAGATGCAACTTGCGTTGATTTCCTTTTCCACCATTCCACAGAAAATCTCACAGCAATTTGTTGATATGTCCAGAGATTGATTTTGGGGCTAGAAAAAAGGAGGCTTGGTAAATCGAGAGTGAGGAGAGCACCGATTTGATCAAGATGAGCTTTCCTCCATGCGTATGCCACTGCCCTCCCCAAAATTTGATTTTGGATTTTTTTTTTCAGCACTCACTCCCACAACAAGCTCCTATTGATACCCAAAGTTAATGGCAACCTGAGATAATTTATTTTATCCCATCTAGAGTAGCCTTTTGAATCCCAAAATGCAAGAAACTTTCTGAATATCAATCTCTTCAACATTCCAGCTATAAACAACACTTTTTCTTTCATTTATCATAGCTCCTGAAACTCTGCAGTAAGCTTGGAGGGTGACCTTGTATGTTGAGGCTATTCTGCAGGAAGAACCTCCCAACATGAGGGAATCATCAGCACATAGAGTGTGATTAATTGCATCCATCTCCTTCATGATTCGCAAGCAGGGATCATTCCCAATTGATTTTTCCAACTCAATTTTTCCACTTAGTGTATCTACCAAGAGAATATACAGAAAGGGAGAGAGGGAGCATCCTTGCCTCAATCCTCTCAAGGCTTGAAAGAAGCTGGATGGCCTCCCATTTACCAGAGGAGTTATCCAAGGCCTGCTAGTGCATGCTTTAATCAAGTTAACAAAATATTGCAAAAATATGAAAGAAAGAAGGACTTTATAAAGAAAGTACAAGTTTACTCTATCGAAGGCATTAGCCATATCCAGCTTGACCATCATGCCTTTCTCTTTTCTTAGGTTGTTGGAGTGCATAGTTTCATGTAATTGAATAACATTATCCAATATAGGTTTTCCTTTAACGAAACCCCCTTGTGAGGTGGAGATGAGGCTACCGAGTAGTGGCTTAATTCTGTTGGCGAGGAGTTTTGCAATAATCTTGTATGAGGAATTGCAGAGAGATATGGTCCTAAACCTTTCGAAAGTTTTAGGATTTGATTCTTTTAGAATTAATGCTAGAAAGGTTGAGTTGGTGCTTCCCCCCATCTTTTCTTTTTGCAAAAATCCTTTTATCATTCTGACCAAATATGCTTTTATTATATTCCAGGATATCCTATAAAAATGGATTGTGAATCCATCTAGCCTAGGCACTTTATCAGGTTCCATGGACCAAATTACTTTGTTGATATATTCCTCGATGACCTGCTTCAAGAGGGCTGTGTTGTCATCCTTTGTTACCAAGGATGGAATATTGTTAAGGAAATATCCATTCTCTTCTTAACTACCCTCATTCCCTTTGTTGTATAGATTCTGGAAGTGAGAGACAACAATGACTTTAATTTATTCTATGCCTTTGTAGAGCAACCCATCAGAGGTTGTGATATCTGAAATATGATTGCGGGAAAGGCAGGCTTTGAATTGACGGTGGAAGTAAGAGGTATTCCCGTCTCCAGATTCCAACCAAAGGCTGTGGGAATTTAGTCTCTAGTATTATTCTTCAATCCGAAAGGAGCAGAAGGAGTTGCATTGTTAACTTGCTCTTTGTCCAATTCAGCTATTGTTACGTCTTTGGTGTCCATTTCTCTTTGAAGATTTCCCAAGTGTTGCACTACTTCATTTCTTTGGCTGCTAGGTGTATTTTTGGGGATTTTGCTCCATTCCTTAAGGGCCTTCTTAGTGAGTTTTAGCCTTTTTTCCCAAACATAGTTGGGGCAGCCACTGACAGGGGAGGACCAAGCCATGCAGATTGTCTCAAGTAATCCACTTCTTCCACTCCATAAAGGGCTAAATCTGAATGGAATTGGGCCGAAATTTTCTTCCTCATCCATTGAGAGGAGGATGGGTTTATGATCCGAGGTGAGTTTTGGGAGAATTTTTGAAGAGATGAGCCTTCTTTCAATCAACAAGGTGCTTTGTACTAGAAATATGTCCAATCTTGCTGAGATGTGATCTACCCCTGTCCTATTATTGGTCCAATTATATAACCATTTCTTTGGTTTGAAGTCCATTAAATCCCATTGGAGTATTATGTCTTCTACCACGTGTATCATTTGGTCCTTGTTGCTTCTATCGCCTCTTTTTTCTTTTAATTTCATCACTATGTTGAGATCTCTAGCGATGATTATATTGTTTGGTGAGTGAAGTTCCAGGAAATCATTTAGGGATTGCTAACAGTATTTCTTCTCTGCATAGATTACCGGTACATATAAATTGAAAAGAGGGAAAGTTAACTTACTTGATATATGCTTCAACTCAGTGAAAATCCAGTGTTGGGTGTTGAATGAGTTGAAAAGCCTAAATTGATCCTCCTTCCACAGGGTGGTAATTACTCTTAAGGAGCCCTTTGCGCTTATTGTTTTCCCTGCATTCTTCTGCCATTCCTTTTTACTAATTTCTAGAAGGGTATCCCCTTCGATTTTTGCCTCTTGGAGCAAGAGGATGTCTACTGGTTCCATTTTCATGAGATCTTTAACCGCTTCAACTTTTGACGGGTTCCCCAAACCTCTACAATTCCAAGAGACGATTTGCATTACTTACTGTTGGGGGTGGTGGGAACTCCTCCTTTTGGAGGCCTTGTTCTAGTGCTTCTTCCGATTGACATTTCTATTGTGGGCTGGCTTCCTTGAGTTTTTTGTCTTTCTGCCTCTTCCTCCCTTGATTCTTTGCGTGACTTTCTTCCTAGTCTTTTAGTAGGCCTTTCGAGGATCTCATCCTCCGAGGAGTTGGGTGAATATATTATTTTCTTCCTGGATATATCTACATATGAGGGAGAAGGGGAAATTTCTAGGGTTACTGTTGGATGCCCTTCTTCCTCGGTGCATTTTCCACTGGGGGAAGACTTCGCTTGATCATTGCTATCTTTATTTGTTCCTTCTGCTTCTGCTGCTTTGTTGGGATCTGTGTTTTGAATACCTGATGTCTCTGATAGGTTGGAGTTCCTAGCTCCTTGATCCCGCCCTACTGGCGAGGATTTTTTCTCTTTTGCAGGGCCTTTTCCTCGGGGTTTTGCTGATCCTGCTTTCTGCACTGTGATCCATTGATCAACTTTCACATTTTCTTGTTCTTCGACGATCTTTTTTTTACAATGCCTTGCAAAACGACCATAACCATGGTAGTTCCAACATTTGAAAGGTAGCTGCTCGTAATCTAATTCCTGAATGGGCGTCCAATCTACAACGATTAGTTTTATTACTTCTGGGAGCCATACTTCCAAGTTCGCCTCCACACAGATCCGTGCATAGGAATACTGATATTTTCTCACAGCTTGATATATGTACCTTCCAAGCTAGTTGCCTACGGTTTGCAGAGATTTTTGGTTGCGACAGTGCAATGGAAGGTGGGGAAGACGGACCCAAATTGGGACTATGGAAGGAAAATATTGAGCAGGGTCGAAGTTGAGGGTCCATTTATTCAGGTATAACCCTTGAGGCCCCCTAAAGTATGGGCCATTTCTGAATATGAGGTTTTTATATTCTGTGTTTTCAAAAATGAATACAAAGAAACCTTTCGCAACAAAATGAATTTTGATCCCTTATGAGATGAACAGAGACCAGTTCCTCCACACCCAGTCCTCCACTTATTTGGGGGAGGGCTAAAGGCCACTAAACTGGAAAATAAGCCCTCTATTAGTAATATTGAGGGCAGATTTGCATGTTTCTTCGACAGGTAGCACGACTGATGGAATGTAATTAATCTTCTTCACAAATTTCTGTTGTGTTTCGGTCAGAGGTCTCTTGGTTGCGCCCGCAACCAGTTTCCTGAAGGTGACAAGATCTGCTGGGGGGGAGTGGGCTCAACACCCCCACCCGCGTCCATGGTTGCTAGAGCGCATAGAGGGCCAAACAAATGAGGTGGCGTTGTCTAGTTCTGCAACAACGACATCATGATTTTCACTGTTTTAATTGTGTACAATGATTTAGAATTAGGATTTTGATGGTTTATTTCATGTTATTGATGGTGATGTAGGTGATAGGCTTGTGATAATGGAGTATGGGGGTGTATGAATGTGATAGGTTATGGATTAGGGTTTTAATTTGAATAGGTTAGGGTTTGGGTTGAATAGGGTAGGCTAGGTTTTAACAAAATAATTTTTTTATACATGAAGATAGTGGTGACATGGAGAAGACATTAAAAGACATGAAATAATTGAAAAAACATTCAAATTCTGACAAAAACAAGCATAAGATGATTACTTACCTTATGGAGAAGCCACACCAAGGATGAGAGGTCAAAGATTGGAGGGTTTTTAGGGCTTTGGGCTATAAAACATCGGAGACTTTCACCTTGCAACAACGTAACAACGTACCTTGTATACACAACAAGAGTGTAACACCTATGTTTGTAATACATAGAAGCATAACACTAGAAAGTGTCACCACAGGAGCATAATAACAACTTCATCTAGACCATAAAAATGTAACAATAGTGTTTTTCTCACCACATAAACGTAACAATACGTTTTCTTCATACATAGAAGCGTAACGCTGGTGTTTTCCTCACCACAAAAAACATAACAATACATTTTATTTACACACAAAAACATAACACTTTAACCCGACAGTGACATATAAAGCCCAGAAGCATAATGCCTTGGTTATGTGAGGGTTGTAAAACAATTTTGAGAGTATGTAAGAATGAGTGAAGTAGAGAAATGTTGTTTTCACAAATATGAAAGGGTAATAATGAAAGAAAAATGAAGTTTCCTTTCCCTTTATAAGTTGATGACCCTTTTACCTTTTCTAATGACATTTTAACCCTTTTGCACTTGAAAAGTGAATTTTTTCTTCTTTAAGTGAGATGAGAGTACAGAGTTAACTTTTTTTGCATTCTTTGACACTTGAGGTGACCTTCTTTGGAATTTTAAATGAGACATTGAGACCAAATTTCTCCTTTTCATGAGACAACAAGACTCTTTTTAAAAACTTTGAAATATTTCACCTTTGGACTTTCACATTGGATAATGACTCTTTTCAAAACCAGATAAGATGTGTTTGAATCTTGAAATGACTCTCTTTGCTTTTTATTTGGGACAGTAGGTCAAAATGACCTCCCTTAGAGCTTTAACAGTCAATGGTGACCAATTTTCATGAAACAGTGAGACAAAGATGAGATGTTTGAATTTTTTTGAAACTTGAGCCATATTAAACACGAGATATGGATTTATTTGAACTTCATAAAGATGCTTGCTCCTTCACTAGGGTTTTATGGATGAAATGGAGGATTGCTGCCTTAGTTTTAGTGAAAATTTGAAGATTTTTCCAAAGGTAGGGTTGAACCTAGAATTGACCTATATGAGATGGAATGAACTAACCCTAGACCTCTTCAGTGATGATGATGGATATGGTGACCTTGAAACTGATGATGGTGATGACCTTTACAATGGTGATGATAAATTAAATGAAGGAGCAACATACATGGTGTAAAAATTCTTCAATGACCAAAATTATTTCTGAGAACTGGTTTGAAAAGTAAAAATTTTGAACTATGACTTAATGGAAACCAACTGAAAGAGTCATTTGATCACTGAAATACCTGGGCTAACATTGGCTCCAGTTGGGGATGGAAGCTCCTTTAGGAGGTGTCAAGAACACTGTAGATCAGGTATCCTTACCATTGGGCAATGGAGTCGAAATGGACTTTGAAAAAAATTGACAGACTCAAAATGATGAACTAATACTGGAAATGAATTTGACTAAAAAAAAAACTGACTTGACTTTGACTTGACAACTAATTGAAACTTTTTTAACTTTTTGAAAGAAAACATGAGCTGTATGTAGAAATCTCATGGCCTTCTCCTCGGGCTTCAAACTTCTGCAACAACTTCCTTATTTTTTGGGACATCAAATTTAAAATGATATGTACAATGGCAATGAAATTCTTCTTCAATGATCAAGTTATATAGTGTTTGAGGAACCTACCATTGATTGTTCCTCCCAACACTTCTTTCCCTTCAATATCCTCTAGTAAAAATGCTTTGTTTCCTCTGAATGCAGTGATGTCCTTTCCATAGATTATCGAACTTTCCATGCTTACTCTTATCTTCATTTTGGGCATCCAAGCGAAGAACAAAATCCCCAAGCTTGAAATCATCCGATTTGGTCTTCCTATCATAAATATTTTTTATTTTCTCATGAAGCTTTGAAGTATGGCTAAATTATTCATCTCTTGACTGCTGTAGATGGATCATTTGTTTGATTCTTCGTTGAATGTCATTAGGCTCACTGTCGATCTCTTGCAGAATTTTCATCACCGGTACAACTAGAGAAGAAGGGAACAACGTGTCAACACCATATACGAGATGGAAAGGTGACATGCTAATTGATCTCTTCATGCTAACTCTATCTGCCCATAGAGCATTGGTGAGTTTTTTGTGCCAATTCCTCTTGTTTTCTTGCAACATATTTTGGATTATGTTCACCAAAGATTTATTAGATGATTCAGCAAGCCCGTTGCACTGAGGATAGTATGTTGTTGAATGACCAAACCTAATGTGATACTTGTCACAAAATTCAATCATCTTCTTGGACTTGAAGGCAGTTGCATTTTCAGTGATGATATTGTGTGGACAGCCAAAACGAGACAGAATATTATTCCCAAGAAACAGAATGATAACAGTATCGGTAGCTTGCCTTGTGGGTATGGATTCAGTCCATTTGGTGAAATAATTTGTAGTAATGAGTATTCATTTGTGCTGAGTTGACGATGGAGGATGAATCTCACCTATGAAGTCAAGTCCCCACTGCTAGAATGGTGCTTGAACTTGAATTGGTTTAAGAGGTAAAGGCAAGAGCTTCCTTTTTCCCTGAAATATTTGACATTCATGACAACTCATGACTGTTTTATAAACATAATAAAATAAGTGTGGCCAATAGAATCTTGCCCTCAAGATCTTATTAGCTGTAGTCTTCCAATAAAGATGACCGCCACAGTCACCTTTATGAAAATCTGTCATGATTTTTGCAACTTCTCCTTCAACCAAACAATTCAACAATACTCCACCCAGATCTTTTCAATATAAGACACCATTAAGAATGTAGTACTTAGGAGCTTTTAACTTTAAATATCTAGCATTTATACTTGGAAAGATGGGAGGAGGATTCAAATGTTTCAAAACATGTACTATATCATCATACCAGGGTGATAGAGAGAAACTTTCAGCTACCTCAGGTAATGTTTTAACATCTTGTTCTCCAGATAATGCAACAATAAAATTGATGTCCAAGGCACGAATATTTGAATCCACCATGAGCTTCACCAGGCCCTATCATTTTATAAGATTTTTGGGCTTGATATCCAAATCATACTCTAACATGGCAGCGATCCATTTACCTCGCCGCCCTTTAGGATCATTCTATGTAAGCACATCTTTGACAACAACGTTTGGAACATATGCAATGACATGAGAATGTAGAATGCATCTACAATCTTCCAATGCTTGGGGACTACAAGGCTCTGCTTCTAAATGATGTTATATTTCAAGGTTGTGATTCATGGTTCTACTAAAGAAGGCAATGGGTTACCTGCTCGATTTTCTTTTGCATTAGACAACAACAAGAGACAAGCCTAAAGTAAATGAAAAAAATGTGATTAAATAAAGTGGTTAACTGACTAATGTGATAGGAGCATGGGATGCTTAACTTAACTTTATTGAATGATTTATACGCCTCTTCAAGCCACTTTACTTCACTATCTTTCTTCAACATGTCATTAATCTACCTTAAGTGTTCAACAAGATTGGGAAAAAACCTTCTCAAAAATTTGATTTTTCCATTGAATGACTGATTTTCCTTTTTTCTCCTTGGATAGTCCAAGGTCTGAATTGATGCAATCCTTGAAGGATATATCATAATTCCATATTTTGATAAGATATGGCCCAACAATTTACCTTCTTCCATAGCGAAAAGACTCTTCTTTGGGTTTAGCGATATGCCAAACTTTCTACATCTCTGAAAAACTATTTTCAAGTGTTGCTCATATATCTTGGAAAAAATAGTGATATCATCAAGATAAATGACCAAAAATACATCCTTTTCATTGGTGAAAGAAATGTCCATTGCTCGCTGAAAATTAGCCCCTGCATTCTTCAACCTGAAATGCATTTTGGCGTACATGAAGGTACCCCAAGGTGTTGTGAAGGTTGTCTTTTCTTGATCATCTGGATGAAAAATAATATGATTATAACCAGAGTATCCATCCAATAATGAAATTCTAGAAGATCCAACTACCCTTTGCAGAATATGGCCCATAGTTGGTAGTGCGTAATTGTCCTTCAATGACACTTTGTTAAGATTTTTGAAATCAATGCACAAGAAAATCTCTCTTGTCTTCTTCCTTAATGGAACTATATTAGACATATAGTTTGAAAATTGAAGAGGCATAATGATACCAGTAGTGAATAATCTATTTACCTCTTTCAGGATATAGGACAACAACTTGGGATTCATTCTTCTTAGCTTCTGGTGAAAATGTTTCTGATCCGGCTTCAAGGGAATGGTATGCTGAATTATGATCTTATCATATAGTTTCAAATCAGAATATTCCCAAGAAAATACATCCGAAAATTGAGACATAAGTGTTTCATATTTACCTTTCATTTCCGCACTCAAATATTTTAAAAATTTTACCATTTTTGGTTTTTCCGGAGTGCCAAGATTGAGATCTTCCACTCCCACTTTTGTTGGTAACATGGTCGGTTTGCGTGCAACATCATCTTGATCAAAAATATCTTCCAAAGGTACCAAACCTCTTGGAATGGAGTTATATTTCAGCTGAAGCAATTGCATCTCCACTGCATGGATTTCTTGGTCATCTTCATAACGTTGGTTGTCCATTTAATATTTTAGAAACTCTTCTTCTATCTGCAAGAAGTTGTTGATCTGTTTATCATCTTGAAAGACTTGAAAATATTGAACATTATCTAGGAAAACAGGGTAATGTTTTACATTTATCTCATACTTCTTATTAGGATACAACGGAATTTTGAACATGCTGGCCGAAGTGGTTAGAGAATCAACAATAACATTTTTGTCTCTTGGAATCAAAGAGAAAGTGTACTCATAAAATGTCTTGAGGATGTATAGCACTGCATTTCGATAAGCTCGCATCCTTGGATGCTTGGCCTGGTACTCCCCTTTGACTTGATTTATTAATAACTCGGAGTCGCCAGATACATAAATCTTCTTTGCACCCAACTTCTTGAAAATTTTCAAACCGACTATCAAAGCCTCATACTCAGATTCATTGTTTGAACATTCGAAGGTCAGTTTGTAGGAGTAAATTTGAACATTGGGAGGGATGTTTAATGAATGATTTACAGGGCTATGAATCCACACCCCAATTCCATCGCCTTCTTTCCCAAAATCTCCATCAAATTCCATAGTCCACAAACTAATTTCCTCATCCAAAAACTGCAAATCGGATGGTTGAACTTTGCTTGTTGCTTGAGAGACCTATTTTGTACCGAAAAATTATGATTCTTTCATTTTTCCATCACTTTTTTGAAGTGACGCACTTGGTTCCAAACCATTTGGCACTTTTTTACAAATTTCTGCATTTTCCAATTCTAAAACAGAATTTGAAAATTCAGATTTTTCTGCAATTTCTTTAATCAAAACTTCGAAAGATGTTGAAAATTCATCATTAAAAAATAGAAAGGACTCTAAATATGTATGAACAACATGTATAGGATGGTTATTTGGCTTTTCCCTGCTGATGATCATGTACTTCATTTTACTTTCCCGATATAGTTTCCTAAGTTGTCCAAAGATGAGAATGGTAGCATAAGAGAAATACAGCTGTAAGGTATCTCTAAGCTTCTCTCCCCATGACTGAGAAAGTAGCATTCCGTATCTGGGTGGGATATCAGCCACAAAAATGTCAACAAGGACATTATTGGCTGGGAATTTTTCTAATGAGACCACTAGGTCCTTGACGAGGCCAAGACATTTTACCCTCCCTGAATCAAATGAGTAAAGGTCATGATAAGGTCTTGTGATGTCCAGTCCTAATCTGTCCATAATGGCCTTGGGCATGAGGTTTTGATAGGCTCTGGAATTTGTCATGGCATTATGGAGGATAAAGTCATGGATTTTGAGGCTTAGATAAAATGGAGGCACTTCACTATCTTCTAAATCACCATCAACAACAGGACCAAAAAGAAGCTCAAGGTGATCATCATTCACATTCACCATGTCTGACATTTGATCAACTCTAAGAAAATTAGAAACTTGAACTATTTATTGATCATTCTTAACTATTTCAGTTCGAGGAGTGGAGACTTTCAACTTGGAAATTTCAGTTTCAAGAGAAAAAAGAGAAAAATGTTTTTCTACCTATTTCAATGATGCATATTTCTTCTCGGGTTGATATTTGTGTGAAGAATATTTCTTTTTTCCTCCTTCTTGGACTTCTTTATCTTTCCTTTGACCACTGGAAGAAGTTTCATTTCCTTTGACATGATTAGTAACATCAAGTCCCTTGTCTTTACTTTGATTCGAGGCAACGACTTCTTTGGGATGAGCATCTACTTGAGCGTTATGTTTTTTCTTATTAGAGGTTATAGGAACATTCCTATTACTTAAGCCATATTTTATCTGCACTTGAGAAAGAGAATCCTGATATCCCCTATCATAATCTTCCGTGCACACTGATAATATGTCATCATTTGACAATACAAATTGATGATCATCAGGTGGACAAATTTCTACAGAAAATTGATCTTCTTTAGTGAGGAAAATAGGTTGTTGAGTTTCCTCAAATAAATGGTTATCGCCAGAAATTTCTTCATCATCATCTTCATCTAGGCCTTTAGTGTAATTATGCTGAAATGGAGCGCAAATTTTCTGCTGACTTTGTGGATCATGACCCCTATGTTCCCTTTGCTTGATCCTGTATTGGGGTTGTTGATTTTGACCCCTGACATTGGGATTTCTAATGGAGGGTTCAGCTTGTTGATTAGCGATGGACATTTTATCCATCATCTTCTCCATGGTCTTGTTCAAGGTATCTAATTTGACTTCAGATGAAGTGGATGTTTCTTCTTTGATAGTGACTCTTTTTTCCGTCTTGATTTTAGACTTATTTATGATCAAATTTGCTTCCGCGGTTACTGCGTTTCTTTGCATTTCTTCAAGAGTTGATGGGTTTATTTCGCTGAACTGATAGGCCATGTCGAGATCCAAACCATCAGGATAATGAAGTAAATCAAGGCCTGGAGGAGGCTTAATATTCTTAGGAATTGAATCATATATTTTGTTGAATCTAGCTATAAAGTCTTGGACAAAATCATTGGGATTCCTTTTCAAGGCACTATACTCATCTAGGATATGCAATGGATTTTTCTTCTCTTCCCATTTTTCCATAAAAAAATCAATCAACTGTTGTGATGTACTTATTGAACCAGCTATGAGTGAGAAAAACCATTTCTTTACCTCTCCAGAGAAACTCTGTGCAATGATGTGAAACATGGCATCGTCATTGTCGATCTCTTCAAGATTTATGAAGTCAATTAATTTGGAAACATGCTGATAGGTTGTAACCTCTTATGTTCCATAGAAAATAGGAAGCCTCTGACCATAATTTTGAGGTAGTGGTGTGAGATGAAGCAGTAGGATCAACAGAGAAAAACTGGCCATGACTAATGGAGGAGGTGGTGGAGGTGCTGATGGAGTGAAAAATTGCAGAGATAATGACAGAATCAAAGGAGGGATTGATGATGTAGTTGTATAAGAAGGTGAGATGACAGGTGGAGAAAAAGTCTGTTGTTGATACTGAAAATAGGCCTTCTCTGAACTTTCTTGAAATTTGTCTACCAATCCCTTGAGTTTATGAAAATTAGACCAGAATTCACTATCAAATTCAGACTCAAAAGATTCATAAATGGTGCAAAGGAATCGAAATCGAAAGGATCAAAGGTGGCTTCTGAAAGAAAATTTTCAGACTTAGTTCTAAACAAAGATTTTCAGATTCTGAACTATAGAACAAATCTTCTAGAACAAATCTCGTAGGCAAAGAATTTGATTTGATAAGTGGAGGAATAGCTCTTCCAACCTTCCGAGACTTGGTTTTATGTTTTCTAAAAATAATCTCAGGATGATACACAATTGGTGAGGGATTTGGGTCTGGATTTGACTTGGTATGTCGTCTAGGAGCCATCTTAAGATAGGAATTTTGGACTTTGGGTTCTATTTTGGAATTCTGCTTATTTTAAATTCTAGAGCTTGTCACCTACAAGTATAACTCTCAGAGGATTAAATAAATACTCCCAAGGAATGTTTAACAATCTCTCCTCGGCAACGACGCCAATAATGTTATCACTTTCCCCAACTTCCTAAGGCTGACAGTGGGATTGTAGAAAGGTAACCATAGACCAAACTTTAGGTTAGGTAGCTAGCCCTACCTAGACCAGAGAGGGCTCTCTCTATGTCACTTTTTCGTCAAAGGGATGACTAGATATAATGTTTAAGGCTAGTTATGATGCTCAATATATTAAGATTTTTGTTTTTTTGGAGCTCTTCTGGATAGGAATGACAGTTAAGAGACTAGGTCTAGGGTTTTGATCTGATTTCAAAGGTAAGGATGAGGTCTTAGGTAAGCTAAGAACCATGATTATTTTTTCATTGTGTATAGATTGAAATGAGAGGGAATAAAAATGAGCATTAAATTGAATTCTTTCATCATTAGAGCAAGATAATTTCATGAAAATCTTATGAAAAAAAGAGCATGTAAAGCATGTTTATTGTCAATAAACTGATAAAAATTAACATAAATAATCATACATGTGAAAGATGAGTAACACAACATTCAACATAATGAGTTATAGAGAAAAAAAAATTCTCAAAGGCATACCACATGAGTCTCAACACTATGTCTGCAACACTATCCTTGATTTCATTAGCAAAAGCTTGTACAATATCTCCACTAAAAATAAAAACTATCCAACCCAAAAAAAGAAAAAATAGAGTCTAATTATAGAAAATATATACCATGACACCTCATCATGTCTAAATCCCATCCAAAATGGATCATAAATTCAAAAGACAAGTCATTTCCTAGTTTCTAGGGAGGTTAGAAACCATTCCTTGAATTTTAGCTATAAACTAGGAGTGTTTTCCCCTTACATTGATTACAAATTCCTTCATGATAAGAAGCCAAAAGTAACCCAATAACTCTAATGAAAACTCATAGCCTCGAATTTGTGACCATTTCTGAGCTTGAAAAGTGTCCTAAGGGAATCCAATGTTGATCTGTGACAATTATGACTGAAGATTTTAAAAACAATTTGTAGAAGCGTAACAAAAATTTTCAGGCACTTTGAGAAGTCCAAATTCACTTATGAAAAAATGGTCAACTATCCCTATGTGTCTAGTCTCTAGAACATCTTTAATTGTGAAAAATGGACAACTAGAAGGCCTTCAAAAATCAATTCTCCCAGAGTCACTCAAAAGCGTAACAGAGGGTCCAAAAAGGAGGTAGAAACATGAAAAATATGTGGTTTTTGAGATTTTTCTCCCAAATTTCAGCTTGTCATGCCATGAAGGGTTACTGATCTATGATGCAATAATGAAAGTACGTTCATCCATGTAAATAAATTACCATTTGGATGCCTCCAAAACAAAAATTCATAAGTGTGTGTTACCCTTCTGCAATGGGAAATTTCCAGAATTCTGCAAAAAATCATGTAAAATACCAAAATTTCTCCAAAGCTTTCAAAATTGGTTCTTTGACACCTGTAAGAGATAGGATACATAGCTAATGAAGCTTTAGCCAATAAATCCAAGATGTCCTTCTCCTTGAGCTTCATTTGTGCCTCTTTAAGCATCTTTTTCACTTGTTTCAACCTTATTTTAGAAATGGAATCCCCGGTACGATAATGACTTGTCATGTACCTTTGCAGCTTGTTATCCTTTTTAGCCTTCTTCAATAGCCTCTTCAGATGCTCATTAACTCTTGATAACCAAATCTCTCTATCCTCATTGATATCCATGGCAATGATCTCATCAAATGTCAACTCTTCAGATCGATGAATTTCATTAGGGGAATTTTTAGGTCTAAAATGGGCCTCCTAAGGAAATTATAAAATAATAGTGGGAATAAGAAAATAATAATAGATTACAACATCAAATTTTAGAGGGAAAAAATAAAAAACTAGTTTTTCAACTCATATTTTCAACTTATCTCCTTGTGGGTTTACTCAAATTTCGAGTGGAAACACTCGTTGGAGGAAAATTTTGATTCCTCATCCAAGGAGTACCCATGTTGCATATTTTCTGTGGAATCTATTACATGAAAAATGAGAAAAACATGAAAAACATGATTGCAATCATGATTTTTCATGTATTTCTCATTTTTCATGTAGCAGAGTCCATCAAAAGTATGCAACATGGGTACTCCTTGGATGAGGAATGAATATTTTCATCCAAAAAGTACTCCTGCTCGAAATTTGAGTAAAAACTTAGGGAGATAAGTTGAAAATATGAGTTGAAAAAGTATTTTTATTATTTTTTTATTTTTTTATATTTTTTCTTTTTTACTCCAAAAATGGTGAATCATCCCCCATGGTTGACATCATCATCTTGAATACTATTGGTTCTTATAAAGTTTAATTTAGTTGTACATTTTATTAAGGAGGCCCATTTTAGACCTCAAAATTCCCCTAATGGTTGTCTCTCTCGCTCCAGTGCCCTTTTGAGGCGTCTTGTTCTTGGTATTTTTGTGTGTGTTTCAGCCTCCATCTCCTGCATTTGGTAAACAAAAACAATATTCTTGCCTTAACCTTTTTTTTCCTCCATTTCTGATTTGTACTTTCTTTGTAGGAGTTAATTCACTTGCAATTGAAAATTTTCCCGCTCAAGGAAAGTAATTCAGGATTGGGCAATGTAGAAGGCCTTTTTCAACTCTACAATTTATTTATCTTTCTCTTTGATGATGTCTTAAACTGATCTAACCTCCTCATGCTCTGATACCTTAAGATCCAATGGCACTGGCTCATCATGCTGTTGTAAGAGAGTTTTTTCCTCTATATGACATTACTCATCATGTGTGCCAAGTGTAAGTAAAATCCTGGTAGACTTAGCCACAAAAAGTTGTCTCTTCCCTCTCTCATATGTGTGAGAAAATATCAGAAACCTAGGGAAATCTAAAAGCTGAATAGGCATGCTAGAAGAGCTTATCTCCATTGGTTTTGGTGATGATATAATAGGAAAGATAGAAAGCGCTGCTAAAAATCTCTCCAAGAAGTCTTCCTAGGTCATGTTTCTGGAGGACAAGTGATGTAGCACAATGAGCTTGATTAGGCCATGACGAAAGAGACTAGTATGATGATATTCCCTTCTACTCTGAACCTTCTCAGCCATCTTAATCAAGCTCTTGTATAAATAATGAGGAAAATCAAGTGTTTTGACTCTGGTAAAATGCATCAAAAGCCTGATGTGATACCTATATAGCCTACAGAATATTCCTTGGCATGTAAAGTACTTCATTATGAACATCATCAGAGGAGCATGCTTGTTTCTGATATTTCTGAAATGAAAAATAAATTATGGATCATCGCTAGCATGAGGCTTTAGGAACTGCTTGTAGTTTTCAATGTCTAGGTCCATACCCTTGAACCATTGCTCTCCATGAGAGGGGATACCTGTAGTTGAAGAAATTAGGTGAGATGATAAGCTAATCTCCATACCTGCAAGAGTGACCTTTCCCATATTTTAGTTGGTTGAAAAAAGGTTGGACAACTGAAGATGATACCCACCTTCCATAAGCCTTTCACTCAATGTTAAACATTGAGTCCTTTGAAAGCACCTCCTGTCCAATGGAAAAACATTAATCTCGTGTATGGTGAATGGCTCAATTCTGATATGGCACCTTCCTTTGAAGCTCTTCTTGTCACTTTCCATGGTGTTTGTCACTGGAATGATGAAAACTATAGGGTGTCAATGAAATGAGTGAATGAATGGAAATCTGGAAAACGGGATGTAGGAAGGTGTGAGTTTGGTGGATGAAATGGAGGGCCTTGAAGCTAAGAAAATTCTAGAAAAATTTGAGTAGGTATTTTTTTATGTTAACTTCATTTTGAAGGTGGAATGAGAGAAAATGGATGAGTGTAAGGTGTCAAAATCTTTAAAACACAGGAAATTCCCAATTTTGACCGTGAGAATAGCCTTTGCAATAGTAGGGTAAGTTTGTGAGGTGAAATAGGGGTGATGGGGTTGAGAAAAAATTTCATGGATATGGTAGTGTCTTATCTCCACAATGAAGGCAAATGAAGGAGTTTAGGTCATTCAAAACCCTAAAACATAGTCATTTCCCAATTTTGACTGTTGGAAAGAACCAGTGAAGCAGTGTTTTTGATATTTGAGGGCCATGGAGCTTGATAAAAAATCAGTGGGTAGGCTGACACCTTAGCTCCACAATGAAATTTGAATGAGGTCTAATGGATATGTTTAGGTCATTCAAAACCCTAAAACACAGTCATATTATATTTTCACTCTCTTTACTATGTAAAATACTTTAGAATTAGGATTTTGATGGTTTATTTCATGTTATGGATGGTGATGTAGGTGATAGGCTTGTGATAATGGAGTATGGGGGTGTATTAATGTGATAGGTGATGGACTAGGGTTTTATTTTGGATAGGTTAGGGTTTGGGTTGAATAGGATAGGCTAGGTTTTAACAAAAAAAAATTGTTTTATATGAAGACAATGGAGACATGGAGAAGACATTAAAAGACATGAAATGACTGAAAAAACATTAAAATTCTGACTTAAACAATCATAAGGTGATTACTTACCTTGAGAAGCCGCACCAAGGATGAGAGGTTGAACGTTGGAGGGTTTGTAGGGTTTCGGGCTTCAAAAAAATAGATACTTTCACCTTGCAGAAGTGTAACAATGTAGCCTATATACACAACAGGAGCATAACACCTATGTTTGTAATACAAATAGGCGTAACACTAGAAGGTGTCACCACAAGAGCATAACAAGGACTTCCTCTATACCACAGAAACGTAACAACAATGTTTTTCTCACCACAGAAACGTAACAATACATTTTATTCATACACAGAACTGTAACACTAGTGCTTTCCTCACCACGAAAACGTAACAATACATTTTCTTCACACACAAAAATGTAACACCTTAGCCCGACAGTGACATATAAAGCCCATAAGCATAACACCTTGGTTTTGTGAGGGTTGTAAAAGAATTTTTAGAGTATGGAAGGGTGATTGAAGTAGAGAAACATTGTTTTGACAAATATGAAAGGGTAAGAATGAAAGAAAAGTGAATTTTCCTTTCCCTTTATAAGTTGATGACCCTTTTACCTTTTTCTAATGACATTTACAATGGCTTTTAACCCTATTGCACTTGAAAAGTGACTTTTTTCTTCTTTAAGTGAGATGAGAGGATAGAGTTATCCCTTTTTTTCATTCTTTGACACTTGAGGTGACCTTCTTTGACATTTTAAATGAGACATTGAGACAAACTTTCTCCGTTTCATGAGACAGCAAGACTGTTTTTAAAAACTTTGAAAATTTTACCTTTGGACTTTCACATTGGATAATGACTCTTCAAAACTAGATAATATGTTTTTGAAGCTTTAAATTACTCTCTCTACTTTTTATTGGGACAATAGGTCAAAATGACCTCCCTTGGAGCTCTGACAGTCAATGGTTACGTTTTGATCTTTTAAATGAGACAATGAGATAGAGTTCTTCAATTTTCATGAAACAGGGAGATAGGGATGAGATGTTTGAAACTTTTTTGAAATTTGAGCCATATGAATCAAGAGAGATGGATTTATTTGAACTTCATAAACATGCTTTCTCCTTCACTAGGGTTTTATGGATGAAATGGAGGATTATTGCCTTATGTTTAGTGAAAATTTGAAGATTTTTCCAAAGGCAGGGTTGAGCCTATACTTGACCTATATCAGATGGAATTACCTAACCTTAGTCCTCTTCAGTGATTATGATGGAGATGGTGACCTTGAAAATGATGGTGGCGATGAATGAAATGAAGGAGAAACAAACATGATTTAGACCTCTTCAGTGACCAAAATTATTTTATGAGAACTGGTTCGAAAAAGTAAAAAATTTTGACCTATGAATTTATGGCAAACAATTGAAAGAGTCATTTGATCATTAAAATACCTAGGCTAACAAGGGGTATGATGTGTCTCTCTAATAGGTACAATTCAAGGCCCATTTGACTGTTGGACATGGGACCCATCGATGAAAGAAGTTAGAGAAGACTCCACAGATCAAGGAGCGGAGCAAGCATCGTCGAGTCCATTTTGAGTCTTAGGGGATTTGGGGTGGGTCAAAGCCCCTTAATATGTAATGGGATGGGATTATTTTGTGAGCATTGAACTCCGACCATGGTTTTTAGACCATGGTATTGTAAATGCAAAATCTATATAAGGAGTCTAGATAGAAGTCATAGGAAAAAAAATGGTATAATTGATGAGATGCATTTGTATGTAAGAATTTTTTGTGTCAGAGTCCATGGTTTTGGATTAGAGGAAAGGATCTTGCAGCTGAGTGCGCGGAGACCTTAGGAAGTCTACAACTGAGTGCATAGACCCCTGCAGTTGAGAAAGATATAAGCATTAATGAAAGACATGTTGAGATATATATTTTTTTCAGTTCATGTGTTTTAATTTACTTGTTTTTTATGATTATATGTGCTAAGTAAGGGTTTCGATATGTAATTGCATAGTGTAGTTCTTTTTATGGTTTTTTACACTATTTTATACATAATTAGGTAAGATCGTGTAGTCTAATAGTAAGTTCAACGGATGTGTTGAACAACCTAGTATAATTAATAGATATGTTATATGAATCTCTGCTAAGGAAGAAAATCCCTAAATCCATAGTCCACTGTCCCTCTGGGTGTAGAAAATTGGTTCTAGCATCCACCTATATTGCCTCGGGTGATACTTTGGTCTACATAAGCATATCGTTGCCGAAAGGGCCAATAATAGTGGGTTTTCTTGGTTCGCGCAACAGCCACACTTGAACCTAGGTCTAGGCCCCATCAAGCCAACAAATGGTTCTGTTGCCAGGACTAGGATTTGACTGAGGGATAGCTAGATGTGGCATCCGTCTAAGAAAGAGATTGAATATTGGGTAGACCTAAAAGAACGTGAATTCGTTGTGAAATAAAATAGAAATCCATGCAATTCTACCGAACATTGGTTATAGAAGTATATTTATACAGATCATTACGAGATATTTTCCTCGTCGTTTTCTAGTGATTTGTATAAGTGGATATCAAGACTAGCTCCACAGACAAGCCATTTCAATAATAAGCCTACTGTGTGGACTCCAGATATAATTAAGCAGCTGAATAAGACTGATAAAGATATCGTGAGAGTTTTTGATTATTAGATCGATAGTATCCTTGGAGGGTTTATTACGGAGTTGGATATCCATACCTCGGTATCCTATATCGAAGCAAAGCACAACTTTTTTAAAGGTCTGCGAGGTAAGTACCTAAATTCACTAAAATACTAGATTAAAATGCTATTGTGTGAAAAGGGTGTACTACGGATGCGCTCAGATTGATGTCTGGAGAAAGAAAACCTGGTGCTACGCGAAGTGGTAAAAGATTCAAAACAAATTGGGATACTTACGTTGAAACTGAATATATTCCATATTTTGGATTTGAAGGAGGGGAAATCAACCCCTCTACCCCAAGAAGTGTGTCACTGAGATCTAAAAATCAGAAGAACACTGTGGATATTCCCCAACCTTCCACCCACATCACCACCCATCACCTTACTATTCCCCCGCCTCCACCTCCACCTCCACCTCCTCCATTCACCTTGGCCCAAGCACCAAAGGTGCTTGTATTCAAGGGATCAAAATATCCTTAACATTTTTGGTTTGCTATAAAACAATATGGAGTTCATAGAATATTAAGAATGAAGATATGAAGGAAGCGTAGTTGGATACAATGCTGCAGGATAGAGTGTTGTCCTGGTATATGAAGTATACTATGATGAATGAAAATGCTACATTGGATGAGACAAAGAATTCAATGAAAATTGAATTCAAGAAACCAAAGGCGCAGTCCCAGTGCATCACACAGATCAAAGAGATTAAGTAGCTGGTTATTAAGACTATGTGGTAGGTAGACCAAAGATTTAAGATATTTCTAACCTGGTTATCTTCAAGATCCTGGATGAAAAACATAAAGAATGGTTCATTGTTTCATTGTTTCCTCACCTTAGATTCTCGTTGTCACAACAGAAGATTGAAACCCAGGCTGAATCATTGAAATAACGATGAATCTTGAAGCTTTGTCGATAGCTGATACAAGTGTAGGGGTTCAACATATTTAAATTGAGTTGGACAGTTTGCATATGGAGCTCCAAGATCTTAAAAAGCGAAAGGAGGTAAGATAGGAGATGTGTTCAAAGGTCTGGTGTATCAAGTGCAAGGAAGAGAGTCACTATAAGGATCAGTGCCCTGTTTATAGAGACTATTTGGGCATTGGGATGCTAAGACCATTGAAGCATGGATCAAGTGTTGGGCCAAGTGTAGGGCCTAATTTATGGTGTAGCATATGCGAAATTGTAGGTCAGCATTCCATGGAATATTTTCATCTGCTGCAAAAATATGTTAGATCACTGAAGCAATTATTCTATAACTACTCCAATTCAGTAGGAAATGATGAAAAAAATTGTCGAAGCTACGATCTCATGATGAAACACAGTCATGGTGCATATAAAATGCATGTAGAAGGGCGTGAAGTCTTGAGCTCACCGACAGCGTGAGGAGGTTTCCAAGGCAGAGGGCGTAACTGAGGAGGAGGTGTTGGTCGTGGATGAGGGCAGATCATATGTTACAACTGTGTATAGCATGGACATTTTTCCAGGGATTGTCAGAATCCTATTGCGGCTTCTTGTAATTATTGTCAAGAATTTGGTCAAGAAATTGAAGATTGTCCTATTTTATTAGCTAAAATGAAGGAGAGGCGCAACCAGTATATGACTAAAAACAAACAAATTATGAGGGCTAAACCACATCAGAAATATCCAAGTGTTAACATAGTAACGCGAAACATTGTGCATACTCGAGAATACTGCGTAGAAGGAAGAAGCCTGTGACAGAAACATGGGTTCGGAAGGCTGAAGATAGGAATGTTGGGTTTAATGTACAACATGAGAAGGAGACATTAATGGAAGCAAAAAATAAATTTATGAATCTCGACGCTTCGAAATCAATCACGCAGAGACAATTATATATGTTGAATAAAAAGCTGGAGGAGAACACTAAAGTGCAGGAAGCTGGTATTTCTATCTTAGCGTCCATTTTGTAGACATGCATGAAATTTTTAAGGGACCAGAAGGCTATAGAGGGGTTACATCAGTTGATAGATAACTGTGCTAGAAAGGCAGAGCCACAGGTGGAGCAACGCATAGTAAATAAAGTATACCAAAATAAGAACAAAAATGACCAGGAGATGCGGTTGAATGTGCAAATCAAAGATTATGAGATGGATAAAGTCATTCTAGATCTAGGATTAGATGCCAATGTTATGCTAAAACATGCATGGTAGCAGATGGGAAGGCCTAAGCTACAATGGTCACCAATTAAGCTAAGGATGGAAAATCAACAGAAGATCATTCCTATGGGGTGATTGCACGAAATCAACATAGATATTTATGGAGCAAGCATGTTATTCGACTTTGAAGTTATTGAGATTGTTGATGATAGAAATCCATACCTTGCATTTCTTATATTTGAATTGACTTACGACATGGATGCTATAATCAACATGAAGAATAAACAGATGGTATTTTAAAATAATGGTACCCGAGTTGTTGTGCCATTAGATCCTTCCAAAGGTGCGCAATATATAGAGCCTGTCCAGCATGAGTATGGGGATGCTGAGGTTGACTAGATATATAATATTACCATGCAGAGACAAATATTTCTGTTAAATAACAAGCCATAGGAGAATCGCTTTCATGAAGTAACTACTAAGCGATGTGATAGAGTTACCAGATCTACGCGATCTGTCATATCAGAAGTGTGTGACTTTCCTTATTATGATGGAATGAGGAAAGTTGTCTTGCTTGTGGAAGAATTTGAGCAAAAGGTGTCTGAGGACGATAGATACGAAGCTTTGGAATTCACATTAAGGTCCACTCTAGCTCGATGGTGGGGCACGCATAGAGAAAGTTTAGGAGGATGGAAGGAGTTATGAAAATTGATAAGGTTGAGGTTTGGTAATGTCGAAACGAATATCGCGGAGAAGTATGATGGTCATAAAGATCCTTGTGAGCACATATCTCACTGGAAAGTAGCTTGGAGTGCAGAACCTCAACCAGAGTGGGTGCACATGTTCTTTCATTACTTGGATATGATACCTCAGTAGTGGTATCCTGAAACAAAGTCGCGTCATGGCACTACGGAGTGGGATGAGATGATGGAAGGATTATTATTAAATTATAGCTTCTCTGATGGCTAGGAGTGTATTAATGAGGCTCTTCAAGTAGTCAAAGCAGGATTGTTCCACATTACCAAGGATCCCAGGACGTTGGTACAACCTGATTGGGCTGCGTAGTTGGAACAAACCCGAGAGTGTTACAAACAGTTCGCTTGGAAATACCTGGTCAACAAGTCTGTGTTGGGGGAGGAGATCTACAGGTGCCTGTGTGAACATGCACATAAGTACATTAATGATTCTGCTAAAAGGTGGTTGCATCAAATTTGAAGTACTGCACGACAGAACGAAAGCAGATGCATTTGGATAATATTGTGCCCAAGGGGGTAGGACTTTGTTGAAGGGGCGATTCTAGTGGATTTAGTCAAAAAAGGGATTGTTGGAACAATAAAAATTGATCGAGCAACAAATTGGTCGTTAAAAGGAGCGAGAGGGATGAATTTAATAGGAACACATGGGTGGATATTTTTCCAAATTGGCATTTATGAGGAATATCTAAAGGAGATGATGGAATTTGAATTTGAATTTCACTATAAATCATGGATCACTCTCCCCATTCAAGCACTTTACATGCTGAGATTTAGAAGTAAGATTTTTTTTGTCTGCAAGAGCATTGAGAAATCTATTGCACGTCATATTATAGTTTCGAATCACTGACCAGGGTAAGGCTCAAACACCCAATCTGGACAGGTTTAGACACCACAATGATGGCTACCCCACCAACAAATTTCACAGGTCCGAGGTTGCCGAGGAAGAAGAAGAATATGGGTACAATGCTATCCAAAAAGTTGCAGAAGGTAGGGACAAGATCATCGCCTCGGAAGAAACTACCTAAGGAACGATGGAGTATGGGGGCCCAAGGTCGGTAGAAGAAGTTTGTGGAGATCAATTCAGACGAAGAAGAAGTAGTACCAGATGATATTGATGTTGAGGAGGTCGAACCTATCTGTAGTTTACATCCATATATTCCGCCCTAGAAAACAGATGCAAAGAAGGCTCTTAAGGATCCAGACATAGTGAAATACAAGGATTTTACGCCTTTGATTCTAGTCGAAGTGCTAGTGGAAGGGGAGCTACTGGCCAAAGTGCCCCGGCTACATATGGAGGACTCAGACTTCAATGATTGATGTAAATACCCATAGTTCGAGCCTAGAAGGTATCTGCACCAAAGAACCTATGAAGGAGGAGTGAAAATATTGGAGCCTATGAAATGGGTGACTAATATCAAGGAGGTCGGGATACTGAACATGTTGTATGTTCCACACTTCAGGCGAAGTTTTATTAACACTATTTGTGTGCACCAACTAATGTAATTGGTGCACGATTACTGTTTTTGGCTAGGGAAGAAGATCCCTATTGAGGTGATGCTCATAAGGAATATTACGACCCTTCCTTGTCTCAGATTGGACCCCAGAGAAGCTTTCGTGAGAAATGATCAAGAAAAACAACTTGCAGACTAGATAAAGAAACAATTTAGTATGATAAGGGAACTCAAGTTTATTCAATTAAATCCATTTCTGATAGAACTGTGTGATTTTCCGTGCACATTTTAGTGGGGAAAATTATGAGAAAGAGTCGTGGAGAGGAGGCTTCGGCGCCTGTAATATCATTGGTTGCGAAGTGCGCAAAATGCGTTGTTTATAACTGGGCAGGTTATTTATGTAGTGAATTTGTCGTTGATTTCAAAGTAGCTCAAGAAGAGGGCAAGAAGTTCTATTGCGCATGGTTCTTGATCCTCATTGCATTAATGGCTTGGAGGGAGCCCGAGGAGTCGTATTTCTCCACTGTGGACCCTGATCTATGCAAGGTCGCCCGATATGCCTCGTTGTGGCATTTGGGGGAGCCCACCAAGGTCATGGAAAATAAGAGTTTTTGGGTTGGATTTGAGATGATTCTACATATGTTTATTAACCAAAATCCCTAGTTGTCACCCAGTATTGTGAATCAGTACCAGAAGATTGTGGAGTTCAAAGCAGACTTTCACCATATTCATATTCAGGAAAGGAAGGACCTCTTTGGGGTTTGGTACGAATTATTGCACCTTGTAGAAGAAGAGGACGTGGAAGCCATCATCAGTAAATGGCCAAGCGATTGGTTAAAAACACTTGCTAAAGGCGCAAAGATGGCAGGGACGAGTGGTGTGAATCCTATCACACTAAAGGGAAAGAAGGACAATTAAGTCACATTCGTGACTCATAAAGAAATTGAAGTGGATTTGCAGCTAGAGATGGATATTCCAGAGATAGGAGGGGGTGATGCTCTTAGCAATGATATCAGCATGGATCCATCTGAGCGCCCCCCCATTTTACTCTCAAAATCTGGTAGCCACAGAATGGAGGTACGAGGAAGAAGGTGAAGTCTAATAGGTTCGTCGGCCCGGAAGCAATGATCCTTACTAAAGGGGACCTCGATGAGATTAGTGATATTGTCTAGAACGTCATGGAGTACTTATGGGGAAACATCGAAGAAAAATATAAGAACATATTGGCAGACATTCATAAGGGTCTAAAGGACTTGAAGGTTCAGATGAGCACAGTTTAGGCGAGCGTGAGTCAAGTGAGCAGGCTGCAAGAAAGTGCTATTCAAATGAGTGGGGTACTAGCAAGCACAAGCACGAAAATGCATGAGATTTCAATGGAAAATGATACCTACAAATTTTTGATCCCTGCAGGCACATTATGTTTCGACACTTTAGAGTAGTTGAAGCAAGCGATCCACTAGAAAAACACGAAGTTGAATCTTGTTTCACTGCCACTCCAAGCTTTTCATGAGTTCCACCAGGGTGTTGTCGAAGAATTGAAGATGAGAGAGTAGTGTTCTCGTAGTCATTAAATATTTTCAGTTGGAACGACATAGTACAACCAAGGAGAAAAAATTGGCTATACAAGAGTGTGATGCGGAGGTTGTGCACAAATAGAAGTTGGAGGAAGCTATCTCCAAGGCTTGCAGCGAGTTACTAGAGCTCCAGATTCAGGCTGCAAATGTGCCAAAGGAGAAAGTGGCCAAGCTCAAGACAGAAGTGAAGGAATCCAAAGCTAAGGTTAAAAAAGTGCACCTATAAATGCAGATGAAAATTATTGAGTTGCAGATGCAATTGCATTTGGCCAATCCTCAAGAATTCTGGGAGAAGCGTGCAACAGAGCTCAAAGTTGCCACGAAACATATTAAGTCTAGTATACATGAGTGTGCAAACGTATTCGAAGAAGTCATCGATGTATGGGTCTCACTGCTAGAGGACCCTCAGGTGCAACAGAGCAGATGGATCAGACTAAGGTCACTCCCAAGACCTTAACACTGATGCACTTGTTTACCCATCTCTAAGAGGGTAAATTTTTACAAGAATAAGTTGATGAGCTGCGTAGGAGGGAGTAGCTACTTATAGACAGAATGAAGCCATGAGAAGTTGAGGCCAACCAACTCTCCCAAAATATAGAAAAGAAGATGAAGGCACTACACATGGCACAAAGACAATTCGAGCAGAAGGCAGCCAAGACAGTCACAGAGACACTGATCAACGAAGTCAAAGATTTTGAAAAGCATTGTGTTGAAGTGGCTCCACCGTTGTAGGATTCCTTGAGCAGCATAAAAGCAAATATAGGTGGCACACTAGCATTGTGACTCGGGATGAGTCACAGTTTTGTGTTGGGGGCCTATTGGACATGGGACCCCTCAATGAAAGATGTTAGAGAAGACTCTGCAGATCAAGGAGCAGAGCGCGCACCGTAGAGTCCATTTTAGGTATTAGAGGATTTGGGTGTGTCAAAGCCCCTTACTATGTAATAGGATGGGATTATTTTCTAAATTTTGAACTCCCCCCATGGTTTTTGGACCATGTTATTGTAAATTCAAAATCTATATAAGGAGTCTAGATAGAAGTCATATGCAAGAAATGATAGAATTGATGAGATGCATTTGGATGTAAGACTGTTTTGAGTTAGAGTCCGTGGTTTTAGATTATAGGAAATTATCATGAAAATAAGTGCACAGAGACCTTAGGAAGTCTGCATATGAGTGTGCAAACCCTTGCAGATGAGTGCGCAGACCCCTGCAGCTGAGTGCGCAGACCCCTGCAGTTGACTGTGTAGGGTGGAAGTGAATGTATTAGAAATATCTAAGCATTAATGAAAGACTTGTGGAGATATATTTGTGTTTCTGTTGATGTCTTTTAATTTACTTAATGTTTATCAATATCTGTGCTAAGTAAGGGTTTCGATCTGTAATTGCATAGTGTAGTTATATTTATGCTTTTTTACTATGTTTTATGCATAATTAAGTAAGATCGCGTAGTCTGCTAGTAAGTTCAATGGATGTGTTTGTGAAAATTTATGAATATTACTTATGCAGAAACCCTATTGTTAAATCTTGATTTACTTCTCCTACTTAAACAAGTTATTAATCTAAAATAATGAGTATTAACACCGAATTAAATACATTAATAGTCTACTTAGCTATAGATCTAAATTTAATACATGAAAAATGACAAAGTGACACACATGATTTGCTGGATAACTATCCCCAGAAAAACCCAATGCAGGAAAATCGATCTTTTGGCTGTTGGAGGGTTTATATTATTAAGTATATTCTAAGTAAAAAAAATCTAGGCACCTTACTGGTTAACCCGATAGAGAAACAAAAAATCTGTAGCAATACCTTTGTTCCAGAGACAGAAAAACTGGACTGATTCACACCCTCAAACAAGATTTACAGAATGCGGCCCTTTTCAGTTTTCAGAAACCACAGTGTTGCTCTGAATCCCTATGCGTCTACCCTCGTGATGCTTAGGAAGGGCGTTCGTCACCCCATACTGGGTTACCCTACCCCTACGCTGCTCTAGTTGGGCTTGCGTCAGCCCTGTTAGCCTCCTTCTACCTCTACACTGCCCTTTCTGGGCATGTGTAGCACCTGAAGCCCTCTACGCTGCGTAGTTGTTTCTTCCTCTGCGTTGCTCTGATTGTTGCTTCTATTCCTCTTGTTGACTCTTGGCCTAGGATCAGATCATCCCTCTTGCTAATACTACCCTCGATGTGGCTAAAACACTTTTGGAAATTCTTAGAAAACCACGCCCTATAATTCCATCTTAGTCTTAGTGCTCAACCACTATGTGTGTTCTCCAACCTACCCCAAGCCTTTCCTTTATAATTTTCTCAATGGGAAACCAACGGTCATGATCTAATCTTGAATTGATGGCTAAGATTAAAAGAAAGCTTGATCCATGTGACTTAAGGCATTTCCATCACATGTTTAAATTAATTACCTTTAATATTTTAATTTTCCTAAGTTAGACTTAGGGTCCTTAATTAAAAAGATTAATTAATTAAGTTTCTCTTAAAATGAATGGAATTTCTGAAATCCCTTTCTGGGTCTTGGAGATCTCATGTACTCTAGTCCCTCCACATAGTATGAATTTATTTTGCATGCACCTAGTCTAGCTGTGATCTTTTGCAAATCTGGTTGATAAGAAAAGAATTATCTTTGTCGATTGATAAGTGATCTCTCTTTGGAAGCTTATTTGTGTACCTTATGTGGACAAGCAACAAAAATAGTCTTTTTTTTATGCAATAAGTAGATTCTGATCCTAAATTCAACTCATGCTTTCACTAATACCTTTTTTTATACAGTTAGTTTTTTTGTAGTCTTATAAACACCTTGTTTTGAGTAGTGGTGTTAGTTTTAATAGAATCAGATGGTGTTCTAGTCTCAAAAAATTTGGAGTGGAAAAAACACGTGATATATCTAGAACCCAAAAATAATTTCTAGAAATTCCACCTAGTGACAACTCAATTAAATTAATTGATAGATAATTAAGAATTCCTAAGTCTAACTTAGGGAAATTGATTAACTAATAGGAATTAACTGGGAAAGGTGAGAATTCTCTAGAAACTCACATGGATCGAATTAGAGATGATCTCAACCATCGATTAAGATTTAATTTTGGTCGTTGAAGACTCAACTAGATATTACAAGAGGAGGTCAATGTGGTTGGAGAAGAATAAAATTGGAGGTCAAGTTCCTTGGCAGATATCGTGTTTCCAAGTTCCAGTGATTCAATAGAGAGAAGTTTGAGCCAAAGAGGGGATGCATAGATAGTGAGGAGAAGAGATAGTGATTATGGAGGAGGAATTCTAGCTCCAGAGAGTCAGAAGAGGAGTTCATATTATTTCTCCACAAAGTTGCATAATAAGCTTAAGAGGTAGTTCGATTCAACCAACAGTGAGGTTGATTAAGCTTCTAGTGGTTGGGAAAATTTCCAGAAGGATGGGAGAATCACTTCTAGAGGCATCAATATGTAGAACATCATCATAAGAAGAAGATTCTGAGTAGTGCCAGTTGGCCTACGCAGAGGCAGCGCAGAGGGGTCTATACAAGGTTTTGGACGACAATTTTCCGAGGTAGCTTGTTGCAGTATTTCTTGTGAGAGAGAGGGTAATTTCCCTCAGTTTATTTTGGCTTGCATTTATCTTATATTGGATTGCTAGTTTCAACATCCAAATTATATTTTGAATTTCACTGTTGCATAGTAATAAAACCCTTAGTTGCTACATCAGTTTTCTGACATTGGGCTTTTCCAGGGAAATTTGTCCAAAAATAACCATACCATTTTCATCTTTGTGAGGCTAGCATATTTCTCAGTTTCTGACATTTTATTTTCCACAAAATTTTTATGGTGAAAATTTGCATTGTGATTTATTTGATATTTTTCGTAGAAAATAAATGATATAATAATTTGTTGTTAGAAGAATACATTTCCAATTGATACAATTAGACTTGTAAATTTTCACATGATAGTAGAGCCCAAGTTGAAAGAAAGGAATCTCAAATAAAAATAAGAAGAATTTCATGGCTTAAAGGGAGCAACAACATGAATTTCCCAAGGGTTGTGCAGTGCTTAGCCAAGCAGTGTGAATTGTTGGACATGCAGTCAAATTTCCAATTGTTGAGTGCAGGAAGGGTTGATTTGTATGAGAAGTGATTCTAGCAGGTAGAAGGTGACCAACTCAGTATTTTCGCAAATAATATTTCTTGTATGGGCATAGTAGCACTTTGCATAAATTTGTAGTAGTAGAATTAGTTTCGGGTGGAATTGCACACATAGAAGGAGTTTCTCTCAGAGGGTTTTTAGTTTCGGAAATCCAAAATTTACAGTTGGAGTAGGTAGTATTAGCAGGTATATTTTATCACTCCATGAATGAGTGTGAGTAGCAATGCTAGCAGCTAAGCAAGTGAAAGAGGCATATTTCCATCCTAGGTCGATTTTTTGTAGTGATGGATTCAATAGGACTCCAAAATTAGGACAGATAAGAGAGTGCATCAAACTATTGTATCTGGAAGTCCATGACAGAATTCCTGCTAGAAAATTATGGTCTAAATGCGTATGTAGAATGATTTGTATCCATACCTACATATGCATATCATTTAGTGAATTACAATAAAGTGATGGCCAAGGAAAAGTGGTTGATTTTTAATGGAGTTCGAGATCATATAGTCTCACATTATGCGGCCAAGAATATGACCAAAGAAATGTGGGATGTTATTGCAACACTATATCATAATCCTTCCGAGCAGTAGAATATGTTCCTGAAGGAAAAGATGAGTAATGTTCGAATGTAGAAGGGTGAAGGTATCAACCCCTATCTCACTAGAATTCAGGATATTTGATATGATATTGTAGTTGCAGATGAGTCACCTTCACATACAAATATTGTGTGTTTTGCCCTCAACAGTGTCACCGAGGAGTTGGATACATTTTTCCATGGAATTATAGGATGAGATCAGTTTCATGAGTGGGGATGGATATGGTCAGATCTCACATAAGAGAATATGAGGCAAGTTCTAGTAAAGAGCCCCATCAGCGGCAGTAGCAACAAAGGGTCGAAGGGTGTGAATGAGGAATAAAATGTGGCACTAAAATCAAAATGGAAAGTAAAATTTCCTATTTAGGGACAAGGCTCGAAAGAAGAGAATAAGAAAAATAAGGATCTGTTGAAGATCAAGTGATTCAGGTGTGTGAGTTTGGACACTACAATACCCAGTGTCATAAGAGGAAGAAGGACAAGAAGGAGAAGCAGGACCAGGACACAACATCCACATATATTGATAATATTTCCTCTAAGATATAGGAATATTTCACCATGTATGTAGTCATACCTCCAAGGGAGAGGTGTGTCAATTTATATCTTTAGTTCTATAGTTGCAGTGATCCAGGAAAGGTCCAACATAGATGTGATAACGAGAATAGCTCCAAATTGTTGTAGCAGTACCATACCTTTGCTACAAGGGCCCACATGATTCAGTAACAAGAGGATCATTGTCATTTGGTGCATTCAGTTCCAAAGTGGCAGTTGTATACTAGCTGCATTCATATGCTAAGGAGCATAGAGCAGTGTTGATAGCAGTGCAAGAGGCACAATGGAGAGTCAACAACAACACATATTTACTAGTGCAGAAGCTAGTAGTAGTAAAAGACTCCAGAGATATTTGCATCACAAAGACACAGTTGATTCAGTATTCAATATTTTGGATACTTCTCATTTGCAGCAATTGCAACAACAGTGAGAGGGAGCGTTAGTTGGATTTTAGTGCAGATGTAGAGTTGGAAGCAGTACTAGTTATAGAGTGCAGTTTCAAAAGAATAAAAAATACAACATAATTTAGCTACAGATAGTAGTAGATGGATCACAGTTAGTGAAGTGGTTGATGGATAATGGTAGGTAGCCACAGTTGTCAGACATCAAAAACATGTATGGGAGGATGATGTAGAGATAGGTTTATGTAGTAGTGCAGCACTAGAACACCTTCCTCACTAAGAGGGAGTATTAGTTATTGTAGCATCAAATGGTTTTCTAGTATTAATATTTGTGGAGAGGATAAAACACATGAGATATCGAGAACCCAAAAATCGTTTTTGAAAATTCCACCTAGAGACAAGTCAATTAAAATAATTGATCAATAATTAAAAGTGACTAACTCTAACTTAGGGAAATAAATTAATTAATAGGAATTAATTGAGAAAGGAGGGAATTACATAGAAACTCACATGGATCAACTTAGATATGATATCAACCATTAATTAAGATTTAATATTGTTCATTGAAGATTCAAATGGAGATTATAAGAGGAGGTCAATGGGGTTGGAGAAGAACACACTCAGAGGTCGAGTTCCTTGGCAAAGATCGAGTTTCCCAACTATAGTGATTCAACAAAGAGAAGATTGATCCAAAGCAGGGGCACAAAGATAGTGAGGACAAAGTTGATGATTATGAAGGAGGAACCCTAGTTTCGGAGAGTCAGGAGACGATATTGTATTATTTCTCCAAAAGGTTGCATAGGGGCTAGGGATAGCCTCAAGAGGAAGTTCAATTCAACCATCGATAAGGTTGATTTAGCTTCCAGTGGCTGGGAAATTTTTTAGAAGGCTGCTAGAATCACTTCCAGAGGAAGAAACATGTAGGGAATCATTATTAGAGGTAGATTTTGAGCAGTGCGATTTGGCCTACGTAAGGGTTTGGATGACCAATTTTTGAGGCAGCTTGTTGTGGGATTTCTTGTGAGAGAGAGGGTAATTTCCCTCAGTTAATTTTGGCCATTATTGATCTCAGATTGGATTTCTATTTTCAACATCAAAATTTTACTCGGAATTTCACTATTGCATAATAATAAAACCCTCAATGGTTGCCCCAGTTTTCCCACATTCAATTTTTCCGGGGACATTTGTCCAAAAATAACTGTCATTTTTATGTGTGTGTGCTAGCATATTTCCCAGTTTCTAGAATTTTGTTTTCCGTAGTATTTTTATGGTGAAAACTTGCAACATGGTTTATTTGATATTTTTCATAGAAAATAAAATACGTAATTAATTTATAGTTAGAAGAATAAATTTCTAGTTGTTTCAAATAGACTTGTAAATTTTCAAAAGTTGAACATGTATTTTGTGTGGAGATGGGATCTACTGGTTCATAGGGTGGTATAACATCATTTTCTATTCATGAGAATCACCTCCTTCAACATACATCCTTCCATTGCTACTTGTTTTTGTAAATTTTCCATGTGTTGGAAATTACCTCACCGAGATAGAATAGACTCTCAATTTTTATTTTCCCTTGCGCAAGTTATTCTATTGCGTAGATCTTGGCTTCGTAAGATCTCTTACACCCCTATATAGCTTTCCACCACTTTATTCCACATTAAAACCTCTCTTAGAACCATAGGATTTCTCTCAGATGCTTTCCTGTAGCAAAATAGGGCATCCTATTGCAATCATATCACAGTACACAACATTCTTTAGAACACATCTAGAATTTCCTCTAAAGCTTATATTTTTCTTCTCATCGGTCCGCAACGTCCTCTAAGCCTTGGAGATGAACTTGAGAAGACAAGAGATCCTCTAGATACGTTATTTCCATCATTGTAGCTTCAATCTCGCAACTAGGGTATATTGTTTTGGTTATGTGTTAACTACAATGAAAGTAGTTTCCCTTGAGCACTTTTGAGCATTTAATTGTTTTTGTAAGTAGAACAAAATTTACCTTTTTTTCAATAACATATATTTTTTTTCTGCAAGATAAAACGGAGTTACTTTCATGGAAATTGCTTTCATGCAACTATCTCAGGGTTACTTTCCTACAATTTACCTTCTGCAAGATAGATTAGGATCTATTTTCTAGAATTTCCTTTCATGCAAATAGATTAGTGTTTCTTTCATATAGTAGAACAAGTTATGATCCATTCATCTCTTACCTTGCAAATTTAAGCTAACCAATATTCCTTTTTGGATTTTTCAAAGTGGTCTATGTACATCTCAATTCAATTCATTGCTTCAAAACAACTTAAGTACGATCTTGCTTGTTCTGCATATGGAACTAACACCTCTTAAGTTTGTATGAACTTCAGATTGATGAATTGAAGTTGGTAGCTCTGGGTGTTGCAACATTATTTTTTAATACCGAGACTCATCGCCCAATTTTGATATGTAAATTATGTAACTATTTGAAACAATTTGTACAATTGTAGATAATAGATAGTTCTTCTAAGCTATTTTTCCATAATTTTTAATGTTGATATTATATTTTTTTAAATTAAGAAATCTAGTGAAGCCTTGAAATGATGAGGTTGAGTGTTAGGCCCCACTACGAGGGTCTTAACATAATAATGATTTTTTTTAACTGTGCAAGTATCCATCTATACTAGTGTGAATTCTTTTCTGATTTTAAAATAGGTCAACCAATCAAATGTTATGGTGGAAATGAAATACCTATGTTTTTTAGAAATTTGATATATGTCCAAATTAAATAAATAATTAAAAATAACTAATTTATCATATATATGTAAGTTTGTGTAGTAAATAATGAACATGTGAATCATATACAAAAATATGTTTGAAAATCAAGAAGTTGTAAAAATGGGCATGTTTTGGGTTATGCAGACCAAACTAAGAGGTTCGCCATTCCAAACCTAAAACCCAAGTAACCACCTTGTCCACCACATAATTGGAGAAATGTGATCCCACCAACTTTTTAAAATTTAATAATGCATGAACATTAAAATAATGTGTGTTTTTTTATAATGCATGTGCGTTTACAAAATTTGTACACATTTAAAAATTAAATAATGTGTACACATTCAAATAATGTGTATGCATTGATATAACATGCACACATTTATTTCTCCATCTCTCGCCATCCTTCCTAGCTCTATTTCTTCCCAATATCTCTCCCTATTTTCCCTAACCCTCCCCCCTCTCTTTCTCTCACCCCCTCCCATCTCTCCCTCCCTCTCTCTCTCTTCTTATGTCTCCCTCATATCTCTTTTTCTCCCTCCCTCACTCATTCCCACTAAACCATCCCATATTTATACCCCTCTCCCCATCCCTCTTTCTATCTCTATCTCCATTTCTATATTCCCTATCCCTCTTTTTCTTTTCATTTTCACGTCACACTCTCCCTTCCATTATCTCTCTCCTCTGTCTCTCTCTCTCTCTAATATCCCTCTCTCTTTAACATTCCTAAGCCCCCCTTTCTCTTTACTTTTTTCCTTATCTATTTCCATCTCTCCATATTTTTTATCTCTTTTCCCCTTTCCCAACACCAATTTGGTTTCCTCTCTCTCTCTCCCTCTCTCCCTACCCTACTCTTTGGTTCTCTCTCTCTCTCCCCATTTCCATACTCCTCCTCTCTCTCTCTCTCCCTCCCTCTCTCCCTACCCTACTCTTTGGTTTCCTCTCTCTCTCTCTCTCCCCCCCCCCATTTACTTATCCCCCACTCTTCCTTTTCCCATCTCTCTCTCTCAATATCTCTCTCTTTACTCTTTTCCTTATCCCTTTCTATATTTCCCTCTTTTTTTATCCCTATTTTATCTCTCTCCCCCTTTCCCTATCCCACTCTTTTTTTTCCTCTATATCTCTCTCTCTCCCCCTTTCCCTACCCCACTCTTTGGTTTCTTCTATCTTTCTCTCCCCCTTTCCCTACCCCGCTCTTTGTTTTCATCGCTCTCTCTCTCCCCCTTTCCCTACTCCAATATATTATTTCCTCTCTATATTTCTTTCCCTTTCCCTATCCTCCTACTCTTCCTTTTTTCATCACACACTCTCTCTCTCTCCCTTTCCCTATTTCCCCACTCTTCCTTTTTCCATCACTCTCTCTCTCTCTCTCTCTCTCTCGCTAAACCTTTACCTATCCCACCACTCTTCCTTTTTCCATCGATATGTCTCTCTCTCTATCTACCTCTCTCTCTTTCTTTGTAACACATACTCTCTCTATAACCATCCTCTCGTTTACCTCTGTCTCCCTATATTTCTCTCTATATCTCCCTCCCTCCCCTCCCCTCTTTCCATCATTTTCTCTCTCCCTATCCCTTTCTCTCTATATCCTTATGTCTTCCTCCCGTAGCCCTCTCAATCTCCTTCCCTAAGCCCCCATATCTATTTTTTTTATCTCTCTCTTCCACTAGCCCCTATTGTAGTCTAGTGAAAAGTATGCATTGATTACTAGTAGATCCTTATACTAAGAAGATACTAAGGAAAGAGAGACATGCAATCACACATACAAGGAGTAAAGAAAGAGACAAAAGTAGTGGTAGATAAGAAAAATAACTTCTTGTATTAATCCAAAATATTCCTCTCTTTATGTTCATGTGAGTACATTATATTTATGCTAGACTCCTGGAAGTTACAATTGTTAACTACTTTAACTGACTCAATTGGTTGATCCAACTAGCAGTTCAATTCGACTGGAGAGTCGAATCAACTTAAATATTAATTGAAGAGCCTATTTGGTTCCTTTGACTTGTGGGCCTATTTAACTAAGTTTACTATCCCCTTAAACATATCCCCAACCATCATTTCCTTCTTCGTCCCGAAGAAGGGGAGATGCATAATTTTTAAAATAAAAAATTTATGAATACAATGGTAAGACAAGAAGAATTTTGTTGGAAGAAGTAAAGAATTCTTAAATTATGTGTATTTTTTGAAGACCTGTGCACCTTTTCTATTGTGCTTACTACTAGTGTTGATATGGGAAACTAATTTAATGTTAGATTTTTGGTCCATGGATGAAGAGGTACACTTTTATCCATATGCATGATACCTCTTCTTTATTTTTCTATAGGTGACCAATTTGACCCTTCAACCTCTACCTTAGTTGTAGCTAAATGAATCTGGTGCACTTGAGGTGCATATTTAGAGGAACTTAGTTGGATGAATTTATGCTTTGGTCAAGGGGGAAGGCATTATAAACATCGTTTGAGCTTACCCAAATGTTGTTTTTTGTATTGTTGGAACCAGTCTTTCCAAGTGTTGTTAGAAGTTGTCACATTCTTTGACTAAGTATTTGACCTACGCTTCTAATGTATTCATCAGATATATATGAGTTAATTGATTAGATAGGGAATTTTTCTTGAACTCACCAAGTTTGATTTTCCCTTCCATTTATTTCACTTTCTGCCTAATTTTATGCATGTGGACAAATGTATTATTTTCCTCGACCTATGAGGCTTCTTTCCATTTGTTGGGTAAAATAATTGGAATTTATTCTAAGCCTAACTTAAAACATATAAGAATAGGTTACATCTTGGAAAAAACATGAACACACATACACACAGAAGAACTAAATTTGGGAAGTAATTAAAACCAATTTTCTATTAGACTTTATGCATACTTATACATGGATGATGTGGTTGGAGCATTGTTGTACTTTCTCCAACCAACCATTTATTTATATTACTTTATATATTTACCAAGTGTTACTCACATTTACATAGTTTATTATGTATGATGACAAACATAGGCCTAAGAGGCCCCTCAACTAATCCCCCACCCCTAATTCCTTTCTCGCAAGGATGCGACAATGCCTTGGACCACTAGTTGTAGAAGTATCCTTATTTTCATCAACCATGTGTACTAGTTTGCATAGGTAACTCAACTCCAACAACCAATAGGTGGATAGGGATATGCACGTGTACAAGGCTTACCGTCACTTCTACTCACAAGGTGGCTACTTATTATATCTCTCAATTTTTCACATTCCCTATAATATATCTATCATATGGAGTGCTACTCCAATTGAGAACTGACGGGAAACTCCTCTCCAATATGGGGGCATCTCTTTTGCTCTATCTACAGATGAGTCCATCACATGACTATACCTTCTATAAATTTTTCATTCAAACATAAAATAAGTGAGAATTTTCCATATCAACCATCCATATTTTTACTTTTGTCACAATCTAAGAACCATTTTTCAACTTTAGACCAAGGGACTCAATCCATAAATTCCTTTGTTGTCATCATATTTTCCATTCAACTCTTTGTGTGTTCTTCTCACATGGTTTCCTATTCTTGAATTCCGGTGCAAAACTATTTAATCAATTTTTTTGCTTCATATTTGATGTTGCATATGCTATATATTCTTATGCTACAAAATTATCTATTTTTCTTGTTCTATTTTCTTCCTAGTTGTAATAGATGTTGTGCTGTTGTTGTTTTATTTTTTTTGCTAGAAAATGGTTTCGATTCTTCTAGTTTATTTAGCAAGATATTGAAGTATAAAATTTTAGTGTTACATGAAGGATGACTCTCTATGACCCACTAACACAATAAAAATAAATTTTCTTGTGTAAGTCTTACATTGTTGACTAGAAATCGACCAAAATTGATTAGGAATCAAATTTTGAATTTTGCAATAAAACTGACTGACTATTTAATGTTAGTGGAAAAATATTTATTTTTCAAATGAATCACTTTTGATTATACTAGACTACATACTCAATTATACAATTCTCCTTAATATAATATATATATATATATATATATATATATATATATATATATACAGAATCCATACAATATATCTCTAGTTCGATTCACATTGTATGTGAGTGAAGAATGCAATCATTTTTCATTTGTTATCTTTGATAAAAGGTTCTTATTATTGTTGCAACAAACACCGTCCAAAATTTACCTACCCTTGAATATTGGAGCCTAGTGTGGATATTGTGATTCATCATTCCGTGGTCACTTCTTGATTGGACGAAGTCACTTGCTCACACATGCTCAGTTCACAACTAGTTCATGAGTGCATTATTTTACGCAAAATTGAACAAGCATAGCATATTCCATAAATAAAATGCAATTGAAATGGTCAACCCACGTTGACAGTTAGTGTGCACTGAGAAACCCTCACTTTTGGCTGCGTTCGTACTTCTATTTTGGTGAGTTTTTCAAATTGTCGCTTTTGTGCACCTTGGCTTTTGCGAGTGTTGTTTTCATGTTTTTTATTTCCCCTTTTGCTTGATTTCACTTTAATTAGTGTCTTTTTCATGTTATCTTTTCTCTGTCATGTGTCTCTTTCACTATCATTCGCGTATCACAAGTGTCGTTCACCCTTTTCTCTTCATATAGTAAATGTCGTATTTTGGCATTTGGAGTGTCGCACAATGCACGAAATCTAGTTTCAGTGTGTTTCAAGGGGTAATGTTTGCGTTAATGAGTTGTACTTATGATGTAATAATGTATCACACTCATTCCCAAAGTTTCAAGAATTCACTACAAGGAAAAGACCCTCTAGCGGAGTTTATAAAGGAGGTTTTTAGTGTTATAAATTGGCCAAAATTGTCAAAAAAACATTTTCTACAACATCCCTTTATGGTTGCAGAGGTTTTGGCGGAGCTTTTAATGTAAATTCAACACAACTAAAAAAACTGGGGGTGGGAAGTTATTACAGGTGTTTTTTTCATCAGTGTGCTACTAAGGTTTCAACGCACCGGTGCATGTCATCTAGACGGTGACCACAGGGAGGTCGGAGGTTCCTGCATCGGGCCATCAAGGTATAAAACCGCACTCGGTGCAGTGTTGGTGACACAACACACGGGGCCATTCTAATCGGTCCTGGGATTTGTGCAGTGCCTATAGGTCGTCTCAAAGCACCGGTATGTAGACTTATAGAAATGCACCGGTGCACCGTATTAGACAAAAACACTGATATTTATAATTGGTATTGGTATTTTTGCAGAGCCCATACATCGTAAAAATGCACCGGTGCATAGTCTCACATAAAATCACCGGTGCACAGTATCGCACAAACACACTGAGATTTTTAATTGGTTTTGGTATTTGTGCGGTGCCCATAGGTCGTAGAAACACTCTGGTGCGCTGAAGCATACAAACACACCAGTGTACAAAAACTGACATGCATCGGTGTTCATTTTGTATGTTTTAGAAACATTGACCTATGATAGTGCAATTGTTGTGATTTTTCTAAATTTATTATTCATCAAAAGTCGACACATATTATAACAATATTCATATTAATTAAATTTTTATTAATGCATTTGAATGTGATGTTTGCATTAATTTGTTATATCATATCATAATTATTGTGATTTTTTAAAATTCATTATTCATCAAAAGTCGACACATATATATATTATAACAATATTCATATGATTTAAATTTTTATTAGTGCATTTGAGAATGACAATGGAGAACACAATAGAATAAATTAAAAACATATATATATATATATATATATATATATATATATATATATATATATATATATATATATATATATATATATATATATATATATATATATATATATATAAGACAAATTTTTGTCATACAAAATGGGATAGTTATTGTAGGTTTAACCATGAAACAAATTATCTACACACTAATCTTATAAATGTAAAAATAAACAATAGCAAGAGCATAAAACATAAAACAGATAAACACAGAGATTTTCCCCTGGATCCCAAATCAGGACGACCAACTTGATTTTTCATTATATTCCTTTTAGTGTTACAACACATATATATACATGGCAAAGCATACATAAACCCCAATCCATTAACCCTAGATTAGAACATAACTGTAGTTCCCTTGACCAGATCTACAAAATAGCAGGGGCCGAAAACTATCGTACCCCAAAAACCATGTGCAAAATCATGCACAAAACATGGGTGGGTCCACACACCAAACAAATTTTTGTCAGGGCGCTACCCTAGACCCTAACAGTGGGGGCTGCCTCCCCCCTTGTGACCCCCCTGTTGCGCCTGGCGCAACGTACAACACGTGGGGCTAATCGTGGAAAGAACATAACACATACACAACATTCTCCCACTTGTTTTATTTCCACGGGGGGCCACAGGAGAGCTTAGTCATTGGGCCAATTCTTCAACACCCATTGTTTCTCTACACCAAGAAAACTTCTGAGTGCTCACAGACTTCGTCAATGCATCTGCAACATTCTTCAAAGTGTCCACCTTTACCAGCAACACCCTTTTATCCTCAACCATATCTCTAACAAAGTGATATTGAACATCAATGTGCTTTGTCTTTGAATGGTAAGCAGGGTTCTTAGCCAAGAAAATTTCACTTTGGCTATCACAGTCTATCCTTATAGCTTGATGTACCAACCCCATACTTGAACACAATCTCTGCAACCAAATTGCTTCCTTGCTTGCATGAGTGGCTGCTATGTATTCTGCCTCTGTAGTTGAAAGAGCCACTACAGACTGTCTTTTACTCATCCAACTGACTGTGCCTCCAACTAGGCTAAACACATACCCACTTGTAGATCTTCTTTGGTCCAGATCTCCAGCCCAGTCTGCATCAACAAAACCACGAATGTCCAACATTCTTTCCAATCCTGGTCTTCCCTGGTAGCACAAGCCATAATCACTAGTGCCACGTAAATATCTGAAAACCCGCTTCACTGCTATCCAATTCTCCTTCCCTGGGTTTGACATAAACCTGCTCAATACTCCCACTGCATGTGCAATGTCTGGTCTAGTACATACCATTGCATACATCAGGCTACCCACTGCACTTGACGGACACCAATATAGTCTCGACATACTTCCTCTGGTTTAACCAGAGCTTCTTCTTTGCTCGATCTCTCTTAATTTCCATACCCAAAATATAGTTTGCAGCACCAAGATCCTTCATGTCGAATTTGGAGAATAGTTGGGTCTTCAAATATTGGATAATTTCTTTGTCATTTCCAATCAACAACATATCATCCACATACAAGACCAAATAAATAACACGGTCACCAATTAATTTAAAATAAACACAGTGATCCTCCTTGCTTCTGGTGAAGCCAAGTCCCCATATATAGGTATCAAATTTCTGATACCACATCCTTGGTGACTGTTTTAACCCATACATAGACTTATTCAACCTACACAACAGTTATTTCTTACCCTTCACCATAAAGCCTTCAAGTTGCTTCATGTATATCTCCTCTTCTAGATCCCCGTGAAGAAATTTTGTCATCACATCCATCTGTTCTATCTCAAAATCAAATGCAGCAGCAACAGATAAAAGTAATCTAATAGAAGTAACTTTGGCAACAGGAGAAAAAATATCACCAAAATCAATTCCCGACACCTGGGAATAACCTTTTGCTGCCAATCGAGCTTTGTATTTCTCCACCTTTCCTTCTACATTAATCTTCTTCTTAAACACCCATTTTCTCCTGATGGGATTCCTTCGAGATGGAAACTCCACCAAATCCCATGCCTCATTTTTATGCAAGTATTCCATTTCATCAACCATGGCCTCCTTCCAGAGTTTTCCATCCTCTGAATCTACTGCATCCCTGACAGTTTTGGGATCATCATCAGTTATAGTTAAGTTAAAACCTGAACAAAAAGCAGATGGACTATACCTTTCTGGTTTCCTTATTTCCCGAACTGATCTTCTCACAGCTGGAGTTTGTGGCTCTTCCTCTTCTGAGTCTTCTTCTTTTGTAGAGTTTGATTCATCCTCCTTTAGCTCAAACTCTATCTTCTCAGGTTCCTTTGGTAGGACTTCATGTGTAACAACATCTTTCACCTCTCTAAACACCACATCTCGGCTGTACACAACCTTCCTTGTTTCTGGGTTCCAAAGCTTGGAACCCTTTAAACCATCATTATACCCAATAAATATGCACCTTTCAGATTTATTATCCAACTTGGTCCTTTTCTCCTTTGGAACATGTACATATGCATCACATCCAAATACCCTTAGATGTGAAAGAGAGGGTTTCTTACCAGTCCATACCTCATGTGGAGTCTTATCCTCCAACGCTGATGAAGGTGATATGTTAACTAAGTAACATGCAGTATCCACTGCCTCTGCCCATAATTCTTGTCCTAACCCGGTACCACTGAGCATGCTTCTTGCCTTTTCCATCAGTGTTCTGTTCATTCTTTCTGCAACTCCATTTTTCTGAGGTGTGTATGGAGTATTATTTTGTCGTGATATGCCACACTTCTTGTAGAACTCTTCAAATTCCTTCTTGCAGAACTCCCCACCATTATCTATCCTTAACGCCTTTATCTTCTTCTCTGTCTCGTTTTCCACCAGAGCCTTAAATTCTTTAAATTTGTCAAAGACTTCAGATTTCTTCCTCAAGAAATATATCCATGTATTCCTTGAGAATTCATCTATGAATGAAACATAGTACACAGACTTTCCCAGTGATGGAACTGACACAGGTCCAAACACATCACTGTGTACAAGTTCTAATATCTTGTTCGCCCTCTTAGCACCAAAAGGAAAACTCACTCGATTCTACTTCCCATATACACAATGTTCACAGAAATCGAAATCTAGAGAGAAATTAGACATACCTTCTACCATACCATCTCTATGCAGTATCCAAAGGCCCTTCTCTCCAATATGTCCAAGCCTTTGATGCCATAGCATGGTCTTTTCTCCAGAGACAGCTAGGCTTTCCACTCCACTTTCAGGAACCACATAACTGTTACACCCATCAATAACAATGCTACCTTGTAGCTTGTACAGAGTTCCAGTCCGAACTCCCCACATTAATACCAGTGCTCCCCGAACCATCTTGCAGACATATTTCTTGAACATTGTTTTTACACCTGCATCATCCATCTTGCTTACAAAAATCATATTTCTGGCCAATGCAGGAATATGCAGAACACCAGGAAGTGTTCTAATCCTTCGACCTTGCAGCTTCAGCTTGAAATTTCCACGTCCAATGATTCTGAGCTTCCTATCATCCCTTAGGAAGACATCACCACCATCATATTTCTCATACTCGCAGAACCACTCCCTATGGGGAGTGAAGTGAAAGGATGCACCTGATTCAATCAACCATGACTCATGATCTACATGTCTATTTGAAGAAGAAGCCAAATACACATCCCCACCTTCATCCGAGGTGGTTTTTGCCTCTACAGAAGGAGCATCATCAGATCCCTTTCCTTTCTCAGGAGCTTTAGATCTGCAGTCCTTTTTGTAGTGCCCTTCCTTTCCACATTTCCAGCATACCTTTAAAAACTTTCCAAGATATTTAGATCTCCCTCTAGATTTGGATCTCCCACTCGAAACCTTATTATTTTTTTTTTTTTGGGACCTTCCTCGTACAGATAAGGCATCTCCATTCTGGCCCTTCATATTTCTCCTTCTCATTTCCTCCGACAACAAGTCTGAGAAAATGTCATCAAAATTCAAGGTAGTTGTATTGCTACCTATTACAATAACCAGACTATCCCACGAGTCTAGTAGAGAACACAACAAACTGATGCACTTATCTTCATCTGAGATTTTAATATCAACAGATGATAGTTGACTTACCACAGTATTGAAGGCATTCAGATGCTCTGTCACCGAGTCTCCATCCTTCATCCTCAGGTTATACAGCTTTTTCTGCAGGAACAACTTATTCACCAGAGACTTAGATTGGTAAAAAGTCCCAAGTTTTTCCCAAAAATTCTTCATTGTAGCTTCCCCAGATACATTTAATAATACTGAATATGAGACACACAGCTGTATTGTGCTCTTAGCCTTCCGATCCAGTTTCTTCCAGTCTTCATCTGACATTGTCGTTGGTTTAGTACATGGATCTACCGCAATCCACTGATATTTATCCAGCAGCAGATCCTCCATCTTAAGCTTCCACAACTCAAAACTCTGACCATTAAATTCCCCGATCTCTATCTTTCCACTGCTAGCCATGTTCTTTCACCGCAAGAATCGATCCCACAGATCTCCCACTGAACAGGGTCTACCTCAAGCCCGAGCAAAATAACCTCAGCAACAAAGGCATCCCCTTGAAGCCGAAATGGCTCTGATACCAAATGTAGGCTTTAACCCTGAACATAAATTATCTACACACTAATCTTATAACAGAAAATAAACAATAGCGAGAGCATAAAACATAAAACAAATAAACACAGAGATTTTCCCTTGGATCCCAAATCGGGACGACCAGCTTGATTTTTCATTATATTCCTTTTAGTGTTACAACACATATATATACATTCTGAAGCATACATAAACCCCAATCCATTAACCTTGGATTAGAACATAACCGTAGTCCCCTTGACCAGATCTACAAAATACCAGGGGCTAAAAACCATTGTACCCCAAAAACCATGTGCAAAATCATGCACAAAACATGGGTGGGTTTGCCTATGAGTGGGTCCGCACACCAAAAAAAAAAATTTCGGGGCACTGCACCGAACCCCAACAATGGGGGCTGCCTCCCCCCTTGTGACCCCCCTGCTGCGCCCGGCGCAACGTACAACGCGTGGGGCTAGTCGTGAAAAGAATATAACACATACCCAATAGTTATTGGTATCCCTTTGTCTTTGAATTGGGACACTATGTCCATTATAATAAACAAAATGTCTGATTTCATAGACAAATATTTCAAAAAATACATTGCCTTGCTTTGATATCCAAGCATAGTGATCATCATTCTTCACTTGAACTGTTGTCACTGCTAGAGCTACTTGCATGACTTAGCTTATTTTCGGAAATGTTTTGTTCATGGTGTTGATTGTTTTCTTCTTCTTGACCTTCCATCTACAAACATAAAAATAAAATGTAATGAGTGTATATACATTGGTGAGAATAATGAAAATTGCAATATTAAATAATATACATCAATGTAAATAGAAAAGAAATGATGTACCATAGCAAAAATTGACTCATAAACTATACACATTCTTTCAAAACCATTTACCATACCATATTTCAAAATTTCATATGTTGGCGCAGTTCCATACTTTGTTTCCTACAAGTTTTATACCCCATAACAAATCATATATTTAATATAAAATATTTTTTTGTTCTATTAATTATAGATGGAGCTAAGTAAAACAAGATCGATAGATGCTTACAAATTCCACAATTAATTTATGATATGCCAACATATACTCAAAACCCATATTTAACCCAATTTCAATCAATTCGTCTGATGGTTCTTCTTTGTATGTTAGCACTTGCTTGAAGACATTCAATGATAATTTTTGCAAAACAACATAAAAAATAAAAAAATAAAATCTAATTAAGTTGTTATAAGGAAGTAACAATTACTCACAAAATTAGATATCAACCCTTTTCTTCCTTGTCGTCTGGTTTTATGTGCTGAATGGGTTCCATTTTCTTTTCTTTTATGCAAGAAAATACTTGAAAATTAATATTTAATGCTAAAATTTTTATTTATTGTACCTAATGATAGAAAAATTTACTGATTACATATTACATTTGAAGCACGTTGTTGTTGAGATGGCTCCTCCTGCAATGCAATTTTGTCCATTTCTTTGACCATCTTCTTGTACACCTTTTTGGACATTCCTACTGGCATATTTTTGATATCAGCTCATTCATCTTTTGAGATTTTCATAAGCTTCCTGAAAATTTAACATGACAATAAAATATTTAATTTTTATATTGATATATGAAAAGTAAATATAACGAAAGTGATATTTATAATTAATTCTAGACAAACATTTAAAGGAATATTAATTTTTCATTCCTTCTTTTTTGTTGTTGTACGTTTTTGTTATTAAAAGTCTGACATGTCTCATTGACCAATTCTCTGGAAACTCTTCCTCTAGTTTAGATAAAATTTGGTTCTTGGAATCATTGGATTGATTTTTGTATTGTAAGTGGAAAGAACATCTATACATTCGTTCCACTAGATCCCTCAAACTTTTGTAAAAGCTTTTCCCCCTTTCGTTAACCTCCAACACCACTCCAGATGAGCTAAGGAGCAATTCATTTTCATTTGCATGTTCTATTTTTTTTTATTTTCTTAGAACAACATTCCTTTTCTAAGTTGTCGGTCCGTGTAGAACATTAAATAGATGTGAATTAATAGACTGTTTAACACATGTTGTCTAATAATTTTAAGTATATTATTAATGAAAATTAAAAAAATAAACTCATATTGGATCGATAGTATTTTTTCATTCACCTGATTCATCCTTTTGCAAATTTTTCATCAAGCTTTTACGCTCTTCTGGTCCTAGATCAGAGATAATATTATCGTGCTTTGTCATTTTGTGGCTCTGCATGATACACAGTAAACAATACATATTAGTTAAACTTACATATAGTTCAAAAATAATATTTTTTGTAAAATATTTTACAAAGAACTTGCATTTTTTGCTTTTCTTGATGTGTTATCATTATTTTTGTTACTTGATCTCTTGTCAGTCATTTCTTTATCAATTTGAAACCTGTACCATATCATTCATTAATATATTTATAAATAAATTGTCAACTTTTCAGGTAAAAAATAAATCTCAAGAAATCGGTCGCCTTTCATGATGTATGCACTGACTTCAGTGCGTAGGGGTCTTATAAATGCACCACACGAACAGTATAATATACCGTACGATGCTCTATGTCAACAAGGAGAACCGATGTGTTACATGTTAACCACTGCATCGATTAACATAGAGAAAATAATAGAAATATTCCAGTTTTAGTTTTTGTAGCATAAACGCCCTGTGCAAACAAGGGACCACCATACAATGTTCTCAGTCAACTAGGAGACCCAGTGCAGTGCGTTATCTGTTACATGGTGCACTGATTAAAACAATAAAACATTTTTTTGCGAAACAACATGTTCGCAATGTGCCATAATGAAATAGCACGTTATCGGTGCGCCCCTCATAACCTAGCGCATCGGTGCCCTATTTGAGATATGGCACACTGATTAAAAAAATTGTTTTTAAATTTTTTATTACACAGTACTTGCACGGTGCACCGGGATAATACAGCACACTGGTGCTCTAGGTTAGGCATGGCACACCGATAAAAAAAATCCTTTTTTTTTCAAAAATTCACACAAGCGCTGACATGGATTGGGATCAGACTATGAAAGTCGTCTCGTGGGTTGGATGTCAATCTAAAATGAAAAGCCCTAATTATGAAATCACAGAAATAGGGAGAAGAAAGGGCAGAAAAAAAAAGAATGAAGGCTTTAGGGTAAAAATGGATTTTCTTTTCTTAAACAAATTGAAATTTTTTTCTTACTTCGTAAAAAAAATGCAAAAAAAGTAAAAAAAAAAATCAAATTTAATCACGAGATCATTGAAATTCTATGCTACAGGGTTTGACACTACAAGGAAAATGTTGGAAATACTTGGGGGGGGGGGGGGTGAATCAATATTCCTTTCAATTAGAGCATTATTTAGTCTTCAATTATTTTCAGTGTTTGTACAATGATAGCAGCAAACAAAAGGAACACAAATGCACACAGTTTTTAAGGTGGAAACCCACTCTGGGACAAAGCCCACCTAATGCGTTTCTAATAATTCTTTAATATTCAACTCCAATTGAAAGTAAAGCTCCAACTTCCTAGAATCTAGAAAAGCATTCTTCTCCAGATCCCACTGCATGGACGCTCCAACGCCCGAGATTCTTCAGTAGTAAACTGAGCGGATGCCCCAACACCCAATGAGCTACAACTCACCCTAGCACCATCCTACCACCCTATAGAAGAATAAAAGAAGAATGGACTCCTGTACCATGGAAAATGGTCCACTTTACAATGATATAGAATGATGTAGAAGAAGAAGACACACTAGACCATAACCCCAATTATGACACAACCACTTAATGATGATCCTAGACCTCCCGACACTGCCTCTTCAACTCTTGGCAGATAGACACTAGAACAATTTTTACAATAATGTATTTACAATAACTTAGTACAATGATACCTTTACGGTCACTGTATGCAGTGCTGCCCACTTGAAGACTTCATGTGATGAATTTATTGCTGTTGTTCTGCACCTTGTTTGCTTCTCTTTTCATGTTACCCTTTGTTGCACCTTGCTTTTCTTTGCTGCCCTAGAAATTTTGGTCCTTTGCATCCCTTTGTTGTGGAGGTAAATCCCCTCTATGGATAGAGGTGATCCCTACTAGCCCAGATCAGGTCTAGCAACAATAGTAACATGCTATGGTGTAGGTCCCTAATTGCAATAAACCAAATTGCGAAGAAGGCTTACCTCGAATCCAACGTTGTTGTTTGTAGAGAAGGTAGCGCTCCCGTTCCCTTACTCTGGCAGATCACAATCCTCACGCTCGCCGCGATCGAACACCTGCACACACAAGAAACACGACAAACACAAGCGTAAAATCCAATATATGCAATTATGTATCAATCAGAGAAGACACAACTCATGATCATAATGAAAAATATGAGTGGAACCATAGCCAAAGTTGCTTATCATTAATTCATACAAAGGAAAATACAACCTGGCTCTGACGTTGAATCTTCCTTCGGCGGGTCGTCAACGAAATACGTCTCAGTAAAGCTCGTCGGGGATGGGACAAGCCTCTCTCTTCGATCATCAATCTCCTTGCTACTGATTTGGATCTATGAGGACTATTGCAACATTCTTTAGGCTATGAAGGCTCTTGGAGACTCAACCATTTAGCCCTTCAACTATTTAGCCCCTTCATCAATGGATGAAGGCTATATTTATAGAGGAGAGGATGAGGTTGGGATCCCTACAATAGTGGAAGGGAGGCCTTATCCCTTGGGAGGTTCCCCATAAGGTGGAAACAAGAGGCCAAAGGAGGAAGGCCGTGGTTATTCAGTCGAAACCACTCCTCATGACTCATCCACGAAGTTGTTGTAATTGAAACTTCGCCTCTTTTTTTAAAAAACTTTCCATAAGTAGATTGGCGTGGGTACAACACTAGGATATAGCACCAATTGGCACGGGCTCACTGTTAATTTTCCTCATTGGCGAGAGGACATAATGGGCTACCAACGCAAATGCAAAAACAAGTGTTTTTAGGGGTCTGCTCAGAAAATGATCAACAGAAGGAATGTTGTCCTCATGGAAAGGGGTGCAATGATGGTATTTGCAAGGCATGAAACTTCTTATTTGTCACAAAAATCACCCTCCAATGGGCGAGATGGGGATTGCAGGTACGGTTACAAATTATTATGTAACACCCTTGACAACACATGATCTATCTTTTTCTTGCCTTCTAGGAGCTCGATATTGAATCTGGTGTATCTCTATTATTTTAGATCCCCAATATCTGATTTTCAGCCCTACATTATTCCTCTGAGTCATCTTTCCAATGCCACAGATCTGACACAATTTGGATTCTGCAAGAGATATTTATGCCCAATCTCTCACAATGCCCTAATTATGGACTGTTTCAGTAGAGTGAAATTGTACGTCATGCCACGTGTCATTGTTTATTCAGTCAGCTCTGAAATTGATAGAGAGAAAACTAAAGTCCGTGCACTATCTTCCAAATTTTACAGAATTCCAATCCAATACGCAGAGAGAGGGTTATGACGATTTTCACAAGGTCACTTCTTTGAGATGAATTTCAAGAGCCTACAAAAACACTGACTTCCACAGACCATATCTATAAAAATATTATGCACCTTGATCTAAAAGTTTCACAGGAGATTCCTCAAGATTTCAGTTTCACCTCATAAAAATTTCAGCTTCTGAACCTTTGTAGAAAAAAATTTAGAGCGAAAATTCCATGATTACCTGTTTCAGATGGCGAAATCCCTTGCATAAGGAGGATATGAGGATCACAATTTTTATAAATGCTTAGGTTGAGAGGCGCTTCAACAAGTGAACATGGGAGGGAATTTAGGAGCTTTAAAAATATTAATTATGACCTTTCAATGACCCATGCCACAACCCCATGGGGTCTTAGCCCACTAACTGGGGTTATAAAATTCAAACATGAATATCTCTTAAACCGTGAAGAATTACGTGGCGTGCCATATATCAACGAAAAAATCTAGACAAGAAGAAACCATCAAAAGCATTCTTGACCCAGAATATAGTAATTTGGTAGGTCAAAATTCTCATGCAATATTGGGGTAGCCCCTGGTGCTACATGGGTTGACATCAAGGACAACCACTGATCAATAGAAAAGACACTCTAGCAGAGGTTATTAAGGAGGTTTTTAGTGTTATAAAATTGGCCAAAATTGTCAAAAAAACATTTGCTACAACATCCGTTTTAGGTTACGGAGGTTTTGGCGAAGCTTTTAACGAAAATTCAACACAACTTAAAAACTATGGGCGGCAGGAGGTTATTACGGATGTTTTTTTTCATCAGTGCGCTACTATGGATTTAACGCATCGGTGCATACATGTAGAAGGTGCCCCAGGGCAGTCGAAGTAGAATGCACTGGGCCATTAAGGTATAACACCGCACCGAGTGTAGTGTTAGTGATACAATTCACAGGGCCATTCCAATTGGTCTTGGGATTTGTGCGGTGCCCATAGGTCATATTAATGCACTGGTGTGTAGACTTATAGAAACACACCGGTGCACAGTATCAAACAAATGCACCAAGATTTATAATTGTTATTGGTGTTCGTGTAATGTTCATAGGTCGTACAAACGCATCGGTGCTTATAGACACATAAACGTACTGGTGCGCTGTACCGAAAAAACACATCAATATTTTTAATTAGTTTTGTTATTTTTGCGGTGCCCAAAGGTCGTATAAATGCACCAGTGCATTTAAGGATACAGACGCACCAGTGTACAGTAACTGACACACACCGGTTTTCATTTTGTATTTTTTAGAAACATCGACCTGTGACAGTGAAATTATTGTGATTGTTTTAAATTCATTATTCATCAAAAGTCGACACATATTATAACAATATTCATATTAATTAAATTTTTATTAGTGCATTTGAATGTGATGTTTGGATTAATTTGTTATATCATATCATAATTATTGTGGTTTTTTAAAATTCATTATTCATCAAAAGTCGAGACATATATCTTATAACAATATTCATATGAATTAAATTTTTATTAGTGCATTTGAGAATGACAATGGAGAACACAATAGCAACAATGGAGAATGCAATAGAATAAATTGAAACATATATATATATATATATAAGACAATCTTTGTCATACAAAATGGGACAGTTATTGGTATCCCTTTGTCTTTCAATTGGAACACTATGTCCATTACATTAAACAAAATGTCTGATTTCAAAGACATATTTCAAAAAATACAATGCGTTATGCCTTTGATATCCAAACATAGTGATCATCATTTTTCGCTTCAACTGCTATCATTGCGAGAGCTACTTCCATGACTTGGGTTATTTTCAAGAATGTTTTGTTCATGGGGTTGATTGTTTTCTTCTTCTTCACCTCCCATCTACAAACATAAAAATAAACTGTAATGAGTGTATTTACATTGGTGAGAATAATGAAAATTGAAATATTAAATAATATACATCAATGTAAATCGAAAATAAATGACGTACCATAGCAACAATTGACTCATAAACTATACACATTCTTTCAAAACCATGTACCATGTCATCTTTCAAAATATCATCTGTTAGTGCAGTTCCATACTTTGTTTCCTGCAAGTTTTATACCACATAACAAATCATATATTTAATATTAAAGATTTTTTTGTTCTATTAATTAAAGATGCAGCTAAGTAAAACAAGATCGATAGATGCTTACAAATTCTACAATTAAATTCTGATATGCCAACATATACTCACAACCAATATTCAACCTAATTTCAATCAATTCATCTAATGGTTCTTCTTTGTATGTTAGCACGTATTTGAAGACATTCAATGATGATTTTTGTAAAACAATTTAAAAAATAAAAAAAATGAAATCTAGTTAAGTTTTTATAAGGAACTAACAATTACTCACAAAATTAGATATCAACCCTTTTCTTCCTTGTTGTCCTGTTTTATGTGTTGAATGGGTTCTATTTTCTTTTCTTTTCTGTAAGAAAATTCTTGAAAATTAATATTTAATGCTAAATTGTTTATTTATTGTACCTAATGATCGAAAAATTCAATGATTACATATTACATTTGAAGCACGTTGTTGTTGAGATGGATCCTCCTGCGATGCAATTTTGACTGTTTCTTTTACCATCTCCTTGTACACCTTTTTGGACATTCCTACTCGCATATTTTTGATATCAACTCGTTCATCTTTTGAGATTTTCATAATCTTCCTAAAAATGTAACACGACAATAAACTATTTAATTTTTATATTGATATATGAAAAGTAAATATAACAAAAGTGATATTTATAAATAATTCTAGATAAACACTTAAAGGAATATTACTTTTTCATTCTTTATTTTTTGTTGTTGTACGTTTTTTTCCATTAAAAGTATGACATGTCCCATTGATAAATTCTCTGGAAACTCTATCTGTAGTTTACATAAAATTTGGTTCTTGGAATCATTAGATTGGTTTTTGTATTGTAAGTGGAAAGAACGTCTATACATTTGTTCCACTAGATCCCTCAAACTTTTGTAAAAGTTTTTCCCCCTTTCGTTAACCTCCAACACCAATCCAAATGAGCTAAGGAGAAATTCATTTTCATTTTCATGTTCTATTTTTTTTCTTTTCTTAGAACACAATTCATTTTCTGAGTTGTTTGTCCCCGTAGAAAATTAAACATATGTGAATTAACAGACTATTTGACACATGTTATCTAATAATTTTAAGTATATTATTAATGATAATTAAAAAAATAAACTCATATTGGATCGATAATATTTTTTCATTCACCTAATTCATCCTTTTGCAATTTTTCCATCAAGATTTTACGCTCTTCTGGTCCTAGATCAGAAATAATCTTATTGAGCTTCGTCATTTTGTGGCTCTACATGATACACAGTAAACAATACATATTAGTTAAACTTACATATAGTTCAAAAATAATATTTTTTATAAATAATTTACAAAGAACTTGCCTTTTTTTCTTTTCTTGATGTGTTATCAGTATTTTTGTTACTTGATCTCTTGTCAGTCATTTCTTTATCAATTTGAAATCAGTACCATATCATTCATTAATATATTTATAAATAAATTGTCAACTTTTCAAGTAAAAAATAAATCTCAAGTAAACAGTGTGCCTTTCATTATATACACACTAATGTCGGTGCGTGGGGGTATTATAAACGCACCACAAAAACAGTATAATAGATCGTACGGTGCGTTGGGGTATTATAAAGGCACCGCACAAACAGTGTAATCGATCATACGGTGCTATCCTCGTAACATGGAGCACCAGTGCCCTATTTCAGATATGGCGCATTGTTTAAAAACAATTGTTTTCAATTTTTTTACTACATAGTACTTGTGCGGTGTGTTGTATAATACAACGCATCGGTGCGCTAGGTTACATAGGACACACCAATAAAAAAAAATCCATTTGTTCCAAAAATTCACGCAAGGGCCGAATGGATTGGGATCCGACTATGAAAGTCATCCCGTGGGTTGGATGTCAATCTAAAATGAAAAGCCCTAATTCTAAAATCACAAAAAAGAGGAGAAGAAAGGGGAAAAAATAAAATCAAGGGTTTCGAGTAAAAATGGATAAAACTGCAGAAAAAGTAAACAAACTTCAGAAGAAGTACAAAAAATAATCAAATTTAATCACAAGATGGTTTGAAATTATATGATACAAGGTTTGAATCACCAGAGTTTTGGTTTCTGATAGTCTGAATACTTCTGTTTGAATGTATTTCACTGCTCCATAGTGCCCTCATGCTCTCTTGCTCTAGGTATGTCTCCTGCAAATCTCTGGCTAAAAATTTTAGCAAAAATAGTGAAATAATGAAAAGTGTTTAGTATTTAAAGAATTACTTTATGAAATTATATTTTCAAAAATAATTTGCTGCACATTTTTCAATTTTCCGCTTTTTTTCACTTAAATAAAATAGAGTTGCGTTTTTTTATTTGCGTTTATTCATCACCGGTGCGTCACTTAATGTCACTGCACCGGTGCGTCGTGGTTTAACATCGACACTGGTGCGCATAACTAAAACACACTGGGGTGGATATATGTATAATAGCACTGATTATGTGGAGAGAATGCAATGTGGGGTGTGTGAAGATGCAATACTATAGGGCCCAAGTGGGAAATTGTGGCATGTGAACCTATTATAATTGGCACTTAACTATTTGCAACCAATATGTTTTAGAATATAATCTGCAGATAGTCGATGGATGGTCTGCCAGCAATTAGTACATATAATATGTAGAAGGGTAATCCCTGAGATGGTGTGAATTTATATGATGGACAGGGCAATTTTCGACTAGACAATGCAGTTATTACATGTTGAGGCAATGGTTTCCCATAGAAAATGAGTATAGTGTTGAGTAGAGGAAAGACATTGCAAAATGGGCTATAATTACATTAGCTTTTCCAATGGGAAACCGATTTTCAGGTGGAAATACGGTAGCTACAGGTCTTTCTCTATATTTCTACTTGAATCACTCATTTTCTCTGTTATAAACTTCTCAGTCTAAATTTGAACTCTCGTCTTTTCAAACCCTCATCTCCTCAGAAAAATTCTTGCCCGCGATTCGAACCCTCCGCTGCTCCAATACTGCACTTTAAATAATAACCATGTTCCGGTGCGTGGGGTTTTATAGGCGCACCTGTGTGGTTTCTTAATTCTTAAGATCTAGGTTTGGCGCGATGTTTTATGACGCACCGGTGTAGAATATTTTTCAAGCACCAGTGCGTCTTAGTAATAAGACACCTCAGGGTGTGTTAGGAATATAAGCGCACCAGACTATATAAAGTTATTTTTTTTATGTAAGATCATCAAAAAATAATGATAATTCTAAAGTACATGAATTTATTTGCATTATTTTCTAAACTTTATTATGTTACAAAAATTCATATTATTCTAGATTTATTATTTTACAATTATTTACAAATTTAAAAATTTAAATATTTTAATAAAATCATTTCACATTAATACAATTAAAATTTTACAAATATTTTACATACAATTACAATTAAAATTAGAATTAGAGTTTTACAATTTCACATACAATTACAATTACAATTTTAATTTTATGTACAATTACATTTACAATTAGAATTTTACAATTACAGTCGTTTCACATTAATACAATTAAAATTTTACAAATATTTACATACAAATAGAATTAGAATTAGAATTACATTTACAATTACAATACAAATATTTTACATACAATTACCAGTTACAGTGAAAATTACAATTACAATTACAAATACAATTTTACATACAATTAAAATATAAATTTCAATTACAATCACGACATACTATTTAATAAAAACCATGGTCATTTAATATTAAATTAATTAATAAACATCACGATCATGATAACCATCGTACAAACATCATATTCTACTAAAAAACACATTCAAAATTGCTAACATCATCTATTCATGATCATCTAATAGAACACAATTAGCATTATATATTAACATCATCAGAACAAAAACAACAAATATACATCTCATGTCAAATATCTCATGCTATCACATACACATCTATCTGCAAGCTGTTGCACATTAAATGAACATATCTAACATGACCTAACAATATACACATCATGATGATCACCAACATGTAAGTTAAGTACAACTGCAACATGAACATAAAATACATGGACCATATATATATATATATATATATATATATATATATATATAATGTTAAAAATATATAACTGTAATATAAATGTCATGGATTAGCTGGTGGTAGTACTACAACATCAATATCAGTAATATTGGAGGCCTGCTCAGTTAATGGTGCAGCCTCGACGGTCGATGGTCCAGCCTGCTCATGATAATGAGTACTGATGGACGCTGCAGGCTTGTGACTGGATGTGGCCGATCGTCTAGCCTCATATGCTAGTGGAGGCTCATGCTCATCTAGCGTGGTGCGAGGTGAACGATCATGAGATGATGAGTCGCTGCTCGCGGACTATCCATCACGTGTTGTGGCTCGAGCACGCCTATAATGTGCAACAATCCTCCTCAGTCGTGTAATAGTTGTAGTAGCTCCTACGACATGCTGCATCAGTCTGCAAATGTCATGCGACATGCCTCTCCACATCTATAATAGCCTATCATCGCCCTGTATGTCTCTATAATGAGTGGGCCTAATGCCCGCCTCAAAAATCAATGCAATGAGTTGGTCGCTCAACTCCAAATTGTATCTAGTATCTATTCGACCACGCCTAGAAAAAAGGCAGTATAAACGCACCACTAGGAGCATGTCTCTCTACACTGACACCCTCCTAATGACCCTCGGCATCTGGCATGCCCTCATCGTCATCATTAGAATCCACACCTAGATCATGTGGTGGTGCCAACATCTCCTCGCCATCAAAAGAGCCAATCTATGCAAAATATATACAAGTACACTGTTGAACCCTTAGTTAAACTGAGAGGGGGGGGGGGGGGTGAATCAGTTTAACACATTCATGGAATTTTAAAACTTTTCATTAAACTTTATTAACACCTTCATTTCATGATCAATAGAATGTGTGAGCAATCATTATTTGTGAGCAACAATTAATAAACAGATTAGATATTGTACCAACAGTCTTAATATGTGAGCAGCAAGTATTATCAGAATAGAAATACCATATCAACACATAGACATCATGCACATAGACACCAGATATAAGTGGAAACCCATAAAGGGAGAAAACCACATCTTATTATTGTTGTGATGCAAAGGAAAGCTCCAACTCCCTCTCACCACTGATTTTCTGTAGGCTCCAACCCACAGGAGGCTCCTACCTCAATTCTGCAAGCTACAACTTGCAAGGAAGCTCCAAATCCCATCAATTTTTTGTAGGCACCAACCTACAAGAGGCTCCAACCTTAGTCATCTACAACTGAAATTTTATCAAGATACAACTTGATGTGGAAGCACCAACTCCCATCTATTTTCTGCAGGCTACAACCTACAGGAGGCTCCTACCTCAATCAGCTACAACTAACATCTATCAAGCTACAACTTGATATGGAAGCTCCAACTTCCTTACTCTTTCAAAAGGAAAACACTTGATGATTTACCTTCGATATCATCTCTGTTCTGTACCTTCTCTTCTGCTATCCATTAGTCCTCATATCTGCCCTGCATCATCTCAACATCTTCTCGGATTCTCTATCAGCTCCTCCTTCTCCTCTGCCTTACTGATTCATTTCTGCATTCTCTTACCTCACTCTCTAACACCTTATGCATATCAAAGTGATATCATTTATAGAGTTTGCCTCATGATTGTTTGTATTCCACAGGGAATTTGAAGTGAATAGCCCTGACTCTTTTCCTTCTGCCTTCTCATTTATTTGTCCAGCTCATTCATAAAAATATAGCAATTTGTATACATTTCAGTTTTTCAGTGGAGTTTTGTTTTCCTACCGGAGACTTGCCAATGCATCACAAACAATATAAAACAATTAAAACCATTTACATTCATTTTTCCAGTTACATATATCAATTTCACTCATTCTTATTTCCAGCACTTGGCTTGCTAGTTTTTTCTTTTCTGTTGCTGTCAGGTAACTATTCTGCCTACTTCTGCTATTCACTGCAATTATGTATCTGTAGTTTTCATGTAATTGTTCTGCATACTCTGTTCACTGTCTTTTATGTTCTACATATTCTCCAGCTTTTTATGCCTGTACACCTGTCAAACCACAATTTCATTCCTGTGCATATTCATCTGTTCACTGTAATTGTGTATCTGTCTTTGGAATAATTGCACTTCAGCCAATACTTTCATTTATGTTCTCTACAATTTTATTAATCCAAAGTTTAAACCTCAGTCAATACACTTATGAGTATTCGAATCAACTTTCGACCTTGATGGAAAGGTCCCTGCTTACCCACATATTCTTCTGACAATGCATATGATATCCGCTTACTAATTCATGCCCAATTTTATTTCAATCTGGGCTACTCACAACCTTTTAATTTTTATGCTTCTGAAAATAATGCGCTTACAGTTTTACCCAGATGAATTTAAATCTATCGGACTCTAACATATGCAGAAGCTTTAATTTTTGCTTCAAACCTGGGGTTTACAACTTTATGGTTAAGAACCATATGCTAACACCCACCTCACAAAGATTTGGATCAATCAATCAAAAATTTGGAACAAGGCTTAATGTATTTGGGCCCACAATATCTAACTTATCTATTTGCCGATGTGATGAATTAAACAATGGTTATAAACCCAAACAATCAACCCAGATTCAAATTTCTCTAGCGATGGTTCCGAAGAGATTAATCGCAATCACAACTTTTGATGGTATGTTCTGAAGTTCCGCTTTAACTCCAATGTGATTGGTTCCTTTGCAAATGTTCTGATGTTCCGCTTTAAGTCCAATGTGATTGGTTCCTTTGAAAATGTTCCGATGCGATTAATTGCAATCACATCCTTCGATGGTATGTTCCGATGTTCCGCTTTAACTCCGATGCGATTCGTGAGGGTCCCACCTTATAATATTTCACTTGTTTTAAACCCAAAGTATCTCCATTATGCATATATAACTTTATATAAAGCCACATTATGAATCTATGGTTTGGTAACATATATTATATCGGATATCAATCTTCGTGTGGGTTAACACTTTAACAACCCACCATATGATAGTATTTCACATCCAGGCCCACAACTCTAATCAAACATATATATCGTTTAATTCCGCAACCATACATATATATATCGGGCCTTTCTCTGTATGGAGAATTCTCTTCCTTTTATATATGATTATGAAATCATATGTTAGAACCCACTTGTTCCAAAGTCCACACCTTTAATTCATTTCCAAATGAAATGCGCCCTTTGAATAGTCTTACCATAAAACCCTTCATATTCTTTTCCAGCACTACTATATAGTCTCCGCCTCATCCAAGGTTCCTCTCGTAGTTCAATTCATTATTTTTATTACCAAAGTATGAACTTTGGTCCCACTACGTGTAATTGCATACATATCTACCTCCTCTTGTGGGAATTAGTCACGACTTCACCATCACAACCCAGGCATCACCAATTATATATATATATATATATATACTCCACAACTCAACATTAAAGAAACATCAATGAACCTTGGAATTAGAATTTAAACCCAAGTGCTAATTAATTAAAAATCCATCAGATATGAATGTCTGCCATATATATATATAACCCAAACTTCAAATAAAACCAACCACCAACATTAAACCACTAATTGGGCCCATGTAACACAACGTAAGTCTTCACGACATTAAAATGCGAACACCCATATAGATATTTATTCAGGCCCACCAATTAACACACCACACACATCCGACAGTTGATGGAGTGTCGTGTTGTCTTGGAAAATCCAACGATCATCGCACATTATCGCGCAATTTAGGTGCACAAATTTTAATCTCAGAAATCATGTGATGTAAGTGGTTTTTACAAACCTCCTTTGGACATGCGTCGTCCAGTTTGTGGAATCGCGTTTTTATTTCAAAATCAACTTACTTCTTATGAATTGCGCAAAACCCACAAGTTGGTTCTGAATCCTTCTTTCACTGTTCCTCAAAGTTCCACCTCTCATTTATGGTTTCGCTTCGTTTCTTAACTTCATTCTAAACTCCAACTTCTTGCTTGTTCTGGGTAACACAGAGTTTAACTTATCCACAGTACCTTACTATTTGACAACACTCTGACACCTCGACTAAAATTTCCGTTCAAAAGTATAAAATGCATGGATTCTATGAAATTATTCGTGCGGGAAATTCATCACCAGAACATATATTCGACTGGTGCCTGCTATCATAACTCAATAAAATGAATCGACTCTAATTATTTCAATAAAGGAACAGGCTCGATTCTGATGGACTTGTGAGCGGAATTAAAAGATTCTAAATAACCAAATACTGAGCTTCGATTAACAGGATGAAGCTCTTCAGAAGCGCTTTCCTCCAAAGCACAAACTGTAGACTCCACACCAATTAACGCATCCAATAACCAATAAATTCTGTATGATGAATCCATATAAAATCGATACAAATTTTCCCAAATTGATACTTTTCAATATTTCCTTACCAGGCCTCACAATTATACCAAATGAATTCCTAAAAGGCCCATTTAACCAATTCTTTCCACACAGAACAACTAATTTAACCAATAGCGCAGAGTTCACAACTATCCCATAGAACTCAACCATTCCTCCTCCAGTATCAGATCAAGAATACATATAAAATTCACACAGAGATTTAGAGAAGTCCTTAAGCATACGTTTCACATATTAAGTCTTTAACATAGGGTTTTACCCATATTATCACAATCAATAGCCCTTCTCTAACTATGCCTCTAAACAGGATATGGATTTTCTTCAATTATCTGCAGAACACCACAAAACCCTTGCCACAGAGTTTATTTATTCAACACTGTTTTTTAAAACCTGATCGACTCACACCACACCACATAATTGCACACTACAACATCATATACCCATTTAAACTTCTTCTTCACTACTCTACACCTTGAATAGCTCTCTGCTTCAGTTCACTGATGCCTGCCTCTACTACCTCTCTGCTGCCTCTGACACCTCTCTACCACTTTTCTTCTCTCTTTGCCATCTCCTTTGCCATCAATGACAACATTTCCAATAGTTTCACCCTTTGGCATTGATGGCAATACCTTAGTGCTCTCCTTTTGCTTGCTTTTCCTCTCCCTTTGACATCAATGGCAAAGGGTTTCACATTTCTTAGTGTGCTTTATGCATTTCCTCTCTCTGAGTTGTGTTTAGGCCCTCTTCTTCTGACTTTGTACCATGTTGCTCCAGACTAGTGTACAAGACTTGTTGAGAGAACACTTTGAGGATTATTGGACTTGAATATACACTGTAAATTGATACAATCCAAAGCACAGTCTCCTTTCACTAGTATCAGGCTGAAAGTGAGGATAATGACACTTCATAGAACATATTGTATCTGCCTTATCTAATCATAAATGCATCATTGGATCAAACCTTAAAGATTGTGAATGCTTCATGTGACATATCAAGCTTTCTTCAGCTATACTTTAGTCTATATTATAATCTTCATCTGTGATGCATATCTATTGAGGAAGGTTGTAGATGGAGTTTGTCTTCTTCTGCAATACTTATCTGCAGTACAACATCTGTTCAATTGTGATGATGCCAATATGTATTTTATATCTGTGGTTCACTTTTCTTGCCTGTTGGTGATGATATGAGCTAGGATGTTGATAATGATATTACACTTAATAGTTGCAGGTCCTTGTTACTGATGTGATCAATGAATCAAACAAAATTTGATCTAAGAGATCAAATGCCTTTACTTCTTGCATAATTTACTTTCAAAACAAACCCTTGAGACTAGATACATTCAGTGTATTAGTCAGTCTCACTTATTAATCATGCACTTTCCTTTATGACATAAGGAGGTATATATGTCTATGATCAATCTCACTTTTAAAGGTGAATTACTAGAAAAATCCTTTATGCTGAAGTAAGATTTGGATGAATTAATAAAAGACTTTCGAGATTCAAATGGTAATCACAACTAGTCCTTTATGCTTCAGATACTTTGACTACTCTATCAAGATGATCTTCCACATAAGCATATTCAAGATGTTTAATTGAAAACTCAGCAAACAGTCTTCACACAGTGTTATGACTGATCTTAAGGAAGAGGCCTTGAAGTTATATATGTACTGACTTCAGGAAGGCATGCAATTATATATATAGAAAGATACTACTTCAAATTTCAATATAATGTTTCAAGTGTAAACAAAATACTGATCCTTTAGCTCTGCTACTGACCTTTTCATGCTGAATGCAGAATCCAAATAACGTTGGGAATACTACCTTGATGTACTTTTTCCATAATCCTTTGATCTCGAGGACCTGTACCGTGTTGCTGCTCCACTGATAATACCTGGTATTCTGTTGATAGGCATGCTGCTTGTACCAAATACCCACATTGATAGCACTTTTACTTCAGATCACACATGAACCCATAGATAAGACAACCTTCATAATTTCTGCTATTGAGCTCTCCACTAATTTCAACAAAATTCATCAATATACTAAATCTAATCTTAGCCTCATTAATATTTTTCTCTATCTGTCATTCTGTTCAGAGGAAAGTCACAAAATTTTCCTTTCTAGAACTGCTCCAGATTCATTTCTTCTTTAGATACAATTCAACTGTTCTAACATAGTGATCTTAGGGAAGACATCTTCAATTTCTTTCCTAGGACTCTTCAATGGAAGATCACTCAGATATTTATCACTTACTTAACTGTACTCCTCCAAGGGTACTTTTCATAGATGAGTGATGTAATGATATTAATGATGACAGTCACTTTTCTTACTCATTCTTCTTAATGTGGTTCATTGTTAATTCTAGCAGTATGATGCACAATGTGATCTTCATTTAAGGTGCTGATGTCTTCTTTCTATTACCATGGATTCTTGTTGCCTTCTCTTCTACCAAAAATATGTCAGCGATTGAATGCTTATGATAATATTCCTCCTCTATAGTTCTCTGTCAGAGAAATTTTCCTTTCCCTTCCTGATCTTATAACTGATTTCATTCCAAGGAGCTCTTCTTAAAATATTTTCATGGGGACTATTTATGAAATTCTCTCCCCCTGGGATGTTGCTTCATATTTATTACTGGATGTATTTTTGCTTTGCTTCCTAGAGCAGCTCCCCCTAAGACTATGATGGATTCATTATGTGATTGAGATAATAGTCTCCCCCTTTCTCTTTTCCTTCCATACTTTATTGGGGTTCTTCATAATGTCTGCACTTCTTTTTGATTCATAGTTTTGATTGATTTGTTTTGATTCCATCATCTGTTTAGAGTTATTTAATGTATATGGTAGATTACAGTTTCTTGCTTTGTGACCACGCTTGAGGCATACATAACATCTTATTTGACCAAGGTAAATTTGAGCTGATGTATAGTAGTTTGTTCCCCTTTTTTAATACAATTTACATTCAACAGATTTATGTCCACAATTATTGCATGCATAACAGTAGCCATGGAAATGATTTGTGTACCTGGTGAAAGATTGTCTTTTCCATTTTCTTTCTTGATGGGTTCCTCTCTTTTGTTGTATCTTTTGTTGGTTCAAGTTTATATGCCTTGTTTTACAATGTGCTACAATATGTCCTGGTTTATGATAGGAAAAACATGTGATATTTTTCATAAGAGGGAAGAACCTTCTTTGACATCTTCCAAATTTATTCACTTCATAATCAAGAGTGTATGAGCCTTTTTCAGTTGACTGTTTCATCCTTTCATTATATGTACTTTCATGCTGCTGCTTGTTTTTGTTTGTTTCTTCACAGATCCTGTTCTTGCTGGTTTCTGCTTCTGTAGGAATTTGCTAAGCTGCTTCACTGTCCTTTACATATTTTACAAAAATGACATTCTTGTTATCTTCAACCTCGGAATTACTGGTTTCACCTTCATATCATATCCCAGCCTTTATGAGAGGTGACCTTTGAGCCTTTAGAATCTGGTCCAACTGTCCAGAGCTTTTCATTTGAGGAGTATTCATTAATAAATCTCTTTGGTCCTTTTCTAATTTCTTTCTCAGGCTCACTACTTCTTCATCCAATTTTTCACATTCCAAATTTTTCACTCTCATTTGTTGCAACAGAGTGTCTTCTATTTTCCTTGCTTCTTCAATGTGTGTCTTCAAGCCAACAATTTCTTTCTTATCTTCATATTCTCTCTCATCACATATTTGCACCATTGTCTTAAGGTCTTTGTTTTCATTCTTCAATCTTTCTATTTCAGTCAAAGCAGTGTCAAATTTGGCTTTTTCTTTAGCTGTAATTTCTTCATGGTTCTTATCTCCATTCACACTAGCAGGTACTTCATTTGATTGAACAGTTTCCTATTGACATGAATTTTTCTTCTTCTTAATTCTCTTCTCCTTCTTGACAGTGCAGTCCTTAGTGTCTGCTCCATGCATGAAATGAAATCTATCCCAAATTTATTTTGCAGAGGTTAAATTCATTATTAACTCAAGATCCTTGTTTTGAAGATTGTTGAATATCACACATTTTTCCTTGGCATTCCTATGTTGTTCTTGCACCGAGGGAGAGTCTGTGCAGTAACCATCACATACAAGTTTCCATACCTCGGGTTCATAAGCCAATAATCCTGTTTTAACATTATCTCTCCATTCAGGAAAGTTTGTTGTACTCAACACAGGTACATTTTTATAGTCCATGACTCAACCAGATCTCCTTTAAGCTATTAAGCTTACACCAAAGGAACCAGTTCTGATACCAATTGTTGAACCCTTAGTTAAACTGAGAGGGGGGGGGGGTGATTCAGTTTAACACATTCATGGACTTTTAAAACTTTTCATTAAACTTTATTAACACCTTAATTTCATGATCAACATAATGTGTGAGAAATCTTTATTTGTGAGCAGCAATTAATAAGCAGATTAGATAATGTACCAGCAGTCTTAATATGTGAGAAGCAAGTATTAGCAGAATAGATATACCATATCAACACATAGACATCATGCACATAGACACCAGATATAAGTGGAAACACATAAAGGGAGAAAACCACATATTATTATTGTTGTGATGCAAAGGCAAGCTCAAACTCCCTCTCACCACTGATTTTCTGTAGGCTCCAACCCACAAGAGGCTCCTACCTCAATTCTGCAAGCTACAACTTGCAAGGAAGCTCCAACTCCCATAAAATTTCTGCAGGCACCAACCTACAGGAATCTCCAACCTCACTCAACTAAAACTGACATTTTATCAAGCTACAACTTGATGTGGAAGCACCAACTCCCATCTATTTTCTGCAGGCTACAACCTACAGGATGCTCCTACCTCAGTCAGCTACAACTTGATATGGAAGCTCCAACTTCCTTACTCTTTTAAAAGAAAAAAGCTTGTTGATTTACCTTGGATATCAGCTCTGTTCTGTCCCTTCTCTTCTGCTATCCATCATTCCTCATATCTGCCCTGCATCATCTCAGCATCTTCTCGGATTCT